>CM035139.1:23978536-25451036 GCA_020205605.1 Panax ginseng
AATATTGGAGATCATGTGTTGTTACATGTTGCTCCATGGAAAGGAGTTACGAGATTTGGAAAAAGAGAAAAGCTCAATCCTCGATTCATTGGCCCATTTATAATCCTCGAACGAGTAGGAACTGTGGCCTATAGACTCGCCTTACCACCAAGTATGTCTTGTGTTCATAACATTTTTCACATATCTATGTTACGTAAATATGTGATAGACCCAAACCACATTATTGAATTAGAACCAAACGAGATAGAGGAAGATTTAACGTATGAAGAGTTGCTTGTTAAAATCTTGGATAAGAAGGATCATATTTTATGCTCCAAGGTTATACCTCAAGTCAAAGTTTTGTGGAGAAACCATGATATAGAGGAAATGACCTGGGAGTTAGAATCTGAGATGAAGTCAAGATATCCTCACCTCTTCGATATACTAGGTACGTACCCTAATTTCGAGGACAAAATTTCATAAGAAGGGGAGGTTGTAAGACCCCAACTTTTATGAATAAAGATTAATTTTCCTTGAAATATATTTTTGAATATTATGGTATGGATATGATATAATGTTATAGTTGTGGGTAATATTTACAAATTTTTCAAAGTAAGCAAGTTGTTATAAAATATTCGATTGGTCGGGGAATATTCGTACGATGGCATAATCATTGGTGGACCCCACAACGGAAGTATTGTCGTAGTTAGAAAACGACATAATTATCTTTTTATAAAAATAACGACGAAAGTTTACCGTTAAACTGTTGAACTACCCGGTAGTAAAAGTACAGTAATACGCGTGGCTGCATAGTAGCACACAGTATTGATTATTGATGCTTACATGAGAAGTCACTCAGTTACACTCAATTATTGCTACATTAATTGTTGCATCATATCTCTCATATTATTGATTCAATTATTGTCACAGTATCATCTGCATAATATTATTAAATCAATAATTGAGACGACAAAGTTATTCATATTATTATTTGCAATATTGACAATGTCTAAAAGTTACATCAATGAGAGGTTTGGTCACCTAATTACGGCATGATAAGGAGAATTCCTTATCGAAAGCCCCTTCCGGGTAACGACTTTGGTTGTTAAATATTGTGAGTTATAATATTAATGATGAACAAGTTCGTGTTGATTAAAGATGAAATTGATAGTTCCATTGTGTTGGGATTATTAGTGTTAGTGAAAATTGATATTTATTTCAATAATAATTGATGTCTAGAAGTTATATTGACCAATCGGGTAATTAATCGGATAAATGAGCAATTAATTGCTATTAATTCACATTCTTATAACTATGTGTTCATATGTATGTACTATTGATTCGTATGTATGTACTATTAGGGGAGGTGGTGCAAGATTGATAATACTTGCATGACTAAATTAAAAATGGAGGTATAGATGAAGGTACTATACTGTAATTATTTTTTTCACATGTATAGAACTATTGATTCACATGAATGTACTATTAATTCACATGATATACTATTAGGGGAGGTGGTGCAAGTTTGATAATACTTGCAGGACTAAATTAAAAATGAAGGAAAAGATGAAGGTATTATACTGTAATATTTTGAGCCACAAAATGTGCAATTATCGAAACTATATTTTCCTATAAATAGAAGCTCATTCTTCCTTCATTCTCACCAATTCACTAAGACTCACAAGAGCAATTATAGAGAGAGAAGCTATAGAGAGAAAGAAGAAGAGAAGTCTGCTATCTTACTATTCCAGTATCCAATCTTCTTCTGAGGTAAGGGATATTATTTGTTCAGTATTCATAGGAATAATATTTTCTTCTATACTCTGTAGTATGTGAGTAATATTATTTCTTCTCGTATTCCTGATTATACCCTCATCTTGTTAAAGTATTGCTTCTATACTCAAGTGAAATTAGTAGAATATCTTTGAAATTTCATGGCTTCATCTAGTATCGTTTCACAAGGATATTTTACGCACATTCTTGTTAAATTTTAAGCTTTTCATGCCGAGAATCTTGTCCATGAGTACTATTCATTTATACAGTGCTATTCATAAAAGTACTATTCATGGGTACTATTCACAAAGTATTATTTATAAAGTACTATTCACGAGTACTATTAACAAAATATTATTCACGGGGTACTATTCCCGAAGTATTATTCATGGGGTACTATTCACCCGAGTACTATTCACCCACAGTACTATTCATGACAAAAATTGATTTCTTTTCGGTCCAAATCATTTTTGATACAATATCATTCTTGAATTTTACTCCACAAAGCAGTATCATGTTGGCAATTTGAACATTATTGAATTCTGGATAAATTAAATTATAAATCTTTAAAAATTTATCCTTTGTTTCTGTTAATTAAATTCTTATATCATTGTCATCATCCTCATGCTTATATTGTGATGAAAGTCATCTTTGGCTTACGTGCATAGATGATCTGTTAATTTGTATGATTATGACCAGGGATCATTCGGTATAATCATGACCCGTAATGTTACAAATTGTGAGAACCCAGATTTTATGAATAAATATTTAATTTTCTCGAAATATTTTTTAAATATTATGTTGTGGAATTGATATAATGTTATAGTTGTGGGTAGTATTTAAATTTTTTTTCAAAGTATGCAAGTTGTCAGATTATATTCGATTGGTCGGGGAATATTCTTTTTGTTGGGAATATCCGTACGACGACACAATCATTGGTGAAACCACAACGGAAGTACTGTCGTAGTTAGAAAACAACAAATATATTTTATGAAAATAACGGCGGAGGTTTTTTACCGTTAAAACTGTTGAACTACACGGTGGTAAAAATACGATGTCTGGCGTGGTTGCATGGTAGCTACGGTATTGATTATTGATGCTTACGTGAGAAGTCACTTTCGATTATACTCAATTATTGCTACGATGAATTCTTTGCATCATCATATCTCTCATATTATTGATTTAATTATTGTCATAGTATCATGTGCATAATATGTTATTTTATTAAATTAATAATTGAGACGACAAAGTTTTTCATATTATTAAATTGTAATATTTACAATGTCTAGAAGTTCTGTCAAGGATAGGTTTGGTCACCTAATTGTGCGCCAATAGGGAGAAATCCTTATTGGAAAGCCCTCTCTTTCCTGGGAACGACCTGGTTGTTAAATATTATGAGTTATGATATTAATGATGATTAAGTTCATGTTAATTAAAGATGAATTTGATAGTTTCATTGTGTTGGGATTATTTGTGTTAATAGAAATTGACATATATTCACGAGTTACTATTCACGAGTTACTATTCACGAGTTACTATTCACGAGTTACTATTCATGAGTTACTATTCACGAGTTACTATTCTGATTTATTATTCATTCTATTATTGTGCATTCGGGTATTTGGGTACAATATTATCCCATGAGAGATGTCTTTAATTTTTTAGGCCAGTTGGTTGAATGAATTAATATGGACCGCTGGTGGAAAGTTATAATAGTGAATCAATATGGGTCGCTGATTTAAAGTTTTAATAGTAAATCAGTATGGACCGTCGCTTTAAGTTTTAATAGTAAATCGATTTGGATCGTTCGTTTAAAAGTAAATCGATCTGGACCATTCATGAATTAGTTACTATTCATTTCATTTTTCTGTAAATAGAAGTTCATTCCTTCATTATTTCTTACGAATTCACTGAAACTCTAGAGAGAGAAATTATAGAGAGAAATTATAGATAGAAGCTATAGAGAGAAAATCTATAGAGAGAAAGAAGAAGAGTATTCTGCTACTTCACCACTTCACTACTTCTATATCCAGTTTCTTTTACGGTAAGGGGTGTTATTCTTTCTCATTCATGAAGAGAACTTCTGTTATTCCATTATTTATTATTCTGTTGGAATAACATGTATACGCGGCATACCCTATACATGACCTGTATAAGTGGCATACCCTATACTTGGTGAAATCCTTATATTATTCTGTCTTTATCATTCTGTTGGAATAACCTATATCTGCTGACATACCTATATATAACATGTATAAGTGGCATACCCTATACTTGGTGAAGTCATTTGTTATTCAATTCTTTATCATTTACATTGGAATAACTTTGTATCTGCACATACCCTATACATAACCTGTATAAGTGGCATACCCTATACTTGGTGAAGTCTGTTGTTATTCAATTCTTTATTATTATGTTGGAATAACCTGTATGCGCGGTTTACCCTATACTTGGTGGAATGACCTGTATATGCGGTTTACCCAATACTTGGTGATCTTCTTATGTTATTCCATTCTTTATTATTATGTTGGAATAACCTGTTTATGCGAAGTACCGCATACTTGGTGAAATCATTTTATTATTCCGTTCTTTATTATTCTATCGGAATATCCTGTCGGTGTGAATTTCACCTGACCTGGTTCCATGTTTATTATTCCGCATTTATTATTCTGTTGGGAATAACCTGTTTGTGCGGTCTCTATCGCATGCATGGTGAATTCTTCTGTTATTTCATTCTTTATTATTCTGTTGGAATAACCTGTCTATGTGGATTATCACATGCATGGTGAATGATCCTTTATATTCATTCCTTATTAAATTGTGGAAATAATATGGTTACATTGATTATGATGAGAGTCATAATAAAAGCATTGAACTAATGAAAATCATGAGTATATGAAGTATTAGTAAGTGCTATGATGAGTTATGTTGGTTAGTATGTGAAAACATGAAAGTTTCTTAGAAATCACAAAGAGTTGAAAATCAGATTTTGGTGAAAAACGTAACATGAAATTCAATTAACCATATCTCCTATTATATTTTGAATTTTTGAGTGAGGTCAAGTCCTAAAGTTAGATCTATGAGTTACCTAACTAATCCAAGTGGAATCACTGGAAAAAGGTGTTGTAGATTTTCGTGTGGACTGGTTTTAGCAAAGCACGAAAAACTGCAAAATATAAAAAAGGCTGCTACCACGTTTTTGTAAGGGTATTTTCGGCCACTTAATTTATGAGAAAAATTCTGGCCTTTTGGGAAAAGTATATGGTATAAAGAACATTGTGTCCAAAAATGAGCTCATTCCGACTTAAAATGAGCTCATTCCGATTTAAAATAAGCAAGTTATGACCATTTCAATATTTAGGTTTTTCTGACGAAAAATGCTATAACCGGAGTTCTACAACTCCGATGACCATGAAATTTAAACTGGAGGCTCACATTAACATGTGTAAGGTCCTGCCAAGATTTGGGAATTTTTGGAGTTAACCTTAAGGTAGCTAATTTCTTAAGGAATTAATTAGAAATTAATTTTTGAAAAATAGTAAATGAATTTTAAAAATTCTGAGAAAAATATATTTTCATTATGGGACTATATTATGATAAATCCCAGAAAAGAAATATTTTTGGAACTAATTTGGTATTTTTCATGAAAATGATCTAGTTATGAGTAAATAAGTTAAATATGTTATGTAAAGTAACAAAGTTGGAAAATAGACTTTTATGGCTTGAAAATCCTATGTAAGGTATATGCATATTGTTGATAAGGAATTTGATCATTGGTGATGAAATCTTATGAGTATGGCATTCTTGAATGATTAAATGCATTATTTGATAAAGTGTAAACAATTGAAATAAATTGTTTATAAGTTTAAGAAGTGATTAAAACATTGTTATGATATTAACAATATTAGATTATGAATTTATTATGTGATTGATAATATTTGGATAAATTTAAAGTCTTTAATCATTATCCTTGTTTTCAGTTGATTAATGTTTATATCATTGTCATCATCATCATGCTTATATGGTGATAAAAGTTATCTTTGGCTTACGTGCGAAGATGGACTGTTTATTATTGAATTATATATCTTTGGCTTACATGCAAAGATGGATTGTTGATTATTGGTTTTATCGTTGTATATCTTTGGCTTACGTGCAAAGATGGATTGTTGATTATTGGTTTTATTGTTGTATATCTTTGGACTTACATGGACTGGGTATGATTATGATCAGGGATTATTCGATATAGTCATGACCATTGATGATTTAATGAATATCCTTGGCCCGTAGTGCAGGGATGATTCGATGACGCGGTTCATTTACAAGGATAAAACATTATTGGTGGACTTTTAACATGGAGAAGATAACAGACCTGATGGTCTATTTGACTCTTTTAATGGATTGCTCGTTCCGCTGCAACTATGGTTGAAAAGTTTTATCATCCACCATATGTTCTAAATCTCTGAGTTATTATTAATGAAAACTATTGATAATGTAATTATCTTTATTCATGATATTCTTTACTGGGCTAGTTGTGCTCACCCTTTTGCTTCACAATTCCTTTCAGGTAATAAGAGTGTAGCTGGGTCGAGCAGGGATAACAGGGAAATAGAACGGTGGTCTATAGTATGGAAATAATTTTATTGAGAACTTTAGATAAGTATGTCATATTGTATATGTCATTTGATATTTAACTTTTGTGAACCAAATAGGGTGAGGTGAACCCAACTTTGGAAGGGTGTTTTGTCACTATCATACAAGATGTCTAAAGACATACAACCTCGTGTTATCATAAGACAGGGTTGTGCACATCCACTTGCTGAGTATATCTACAAGCACTACCTATATGATCTTGCAGTTTATTTGAAACATAATTTCCACTTGGAGACAGTGGAGATAGTTAAATGCCAAGAGAAGACTCACCATTGGAAAGAAGATGATAGTAATCTTCTCGTTTTTCTTTGGGGTCTATTGGGTCAACCAAGGATAATTCTGTGGACATATGATATCTACAATAACCTAGATGCATGGCCTCCCATGTACGAAGGTTTCATTGAGCACTTCCCAAAGATTTTAATTTCAAAAATAGTTTTTGACTATACTTTTATGTAAAGTACCATTGTAAGGTTGTGGTCAAGGCACCATGAGAGTTACATACATTGTATTAAAACTCACAGTTAACTGTGATCGTATTCTACACGACAGCTGTATAATTAAGTTTTATTTGTATTTTGTACCATGTATTTGGCGACTCAAAGATGGGTGATGTATACCTATTTTGGGGGCGTCACACAAATGATGTGGTAAAAGTCCTCATTGGCCTGTAGTTCATTGATGGACAATTGTTGGTATGATTAATACTAGGGATTATTCGGTATAATCATGACCATTGATGATTACATGAATATCCTTGGCCGTGGTGCAGGGATGATTCGATGATGTGGTTTATTTATTAAGCTGAGTCTCAGCGATAAAGTTGATGAAAAACTTTTTAAATCATAGAAGATAGTAGATATCATGCTCTACTTGACTCTTCTAATAGATTGTTTGTTCCGCTGCAGTTAAACTTGTTGTCTATTATATTTTATCAGTTTAACATTGTTGAAGGCTAACGATAACTTATTCTGCATTATCTTAGTCATAATATTTCTTACTGGGCTAGTTGAGCTCACCCTTTTGCTTTCATTGTTCTCTTCAGGAAATGAGAACGTAGTCGGGACTAATCGGGGAACGGAGTAATGGTCCGAGATGGTGTTATAGTAGTCTTCACTATTCTATAAAATAGTGTGATAATAAATGTATTGAGGACTCCATTTGAGTTTGAATACTGTCTAGAAGACAATATTCCTGTTAAAGCTCTCAACTATGTTTTGTCGTATTTTATACGACAGTTGTGTAATGAAGTTTGTATTTGTATTCTATACCATATTTTTGGCGACTCAAGATGGGTGATGTATACCTATTTTGGGAGTGTCACACGTTCTCTTGCCATTATCATCATCCTAAAAATCCTCAGGGAAGTATGCCCTCTTCGGACCTTCTGGAACTCTATCCCCTACTCTTTTTCGGTCAGGAGAACGACTCCGAAGTCTACTATCAGAATGTGTAGAGTCTTTATCCCGCCTTGTTCGTCTGCCTGGAGACCGACCACATTCTTTAGGCCGAGTATAGCTAGATGCCTCATCTTCCATTTTGGCCATATCAACCATCTATTTAGAAATCTCCTCCCTTTGTTGCATAAGCACTTTCAAAGCTTTGCCAGTCTCCTGTGCCATCTTAGCCAGAGTAGAAGTCTTGTCTGCCTGACCTTCTTGGTGTTGGGTTCAAGGCGGTGTGCCTTCTACCCTTTTTTGATCCTTGTCAGGCCCTTTACTTGCAGTAGAGAATATCTTTTTTTCTAACATCACCATGGTCCCTTGTATGAGACCCTTCTGGGATATCTTATGATCCAAGCCTATCATGGATGCTTTTTGAAGGACCCAACCTATCCTTAATAGAAATTCTTTGTAAAAAAGAACTTACAGTCGTCGGCTGTCCTTCACCAGTAACTGTCTTACTTTTCACCATAACTTTCGATATAGAACAGTCAATATATGTTATTAAAACCAGAAACACTAAGAAACCCCTCCTTCTAGCACCAATATTAATGCCAGGATCTTTCTACGCACCTCAATCACCGAAAAATGCATCCAATGGCCTGCACAGAAAATGAGTCAGCACCGAAAGCTTGACGGCTTGGGCCGCCGAGGGATAACTCTGGTCTGAGAATTAGTACAGGCCAAACACAGGTTAACAATCGAGGTTGTGTGTATTAGTTTCTGGTATGAAATTTGCATGTTACCTCCTTCTATGTAGTGCTATGTGCTCTTATATTCTCATTTTACCGCCTTGCATGGAACTGACTTTCTATGACCTCAGCTAATTACTTGCAACTTACATGCTAATCCCATCACTATTCCCCACTAACTAGGATTATGTCAAATCCTCATTAATTAAGATGTTGGGTCAACAGTCCAATGTTTATCCATCTACTAACCACTGGTCCAAGCCCACATATATCTTTATTTAAATAATGGCCCAATACTCCAAAGGCCCAAATAAAGGTGGCCCAATAGGTCCAAATTAATATGGCCTAACACTCAGTATGAAATACTTTCAATTTTGAAATATTGTTGATATTTTTCGACGAGGTTTGTACGTAATAATTATTTTGATGCATGCATACAGGATGAGTTAAAGAGAAGAGATGTTCATGGAGGTGGCTCATGTTTGGGAATTGATTGAGGGATTGGATTGGTGGCTAGAAGGATGGGATGATATGGCTGGGCATTATTCTAATGACCACAGGGTATTTCTAGAATTTCCCTAAAGACATGTGCCTGACATGTGACTCCTTAAGTTCCAGGAAACTCTATAAATACCCCTTCCATTCTAGGAAGGGGGACTCTTTGATGACTTAGGACTTGGACATTCTCTCTCAAAGCACTCAGGACTTGGACATTCTCTCTAAAAGCACTCAAGACTTGGACATTCTCTAAACTCGAAGCACTCAAGAAGGCTCTTGGAATCCCTGCTACCCTAACACAGTTTCTGAATTCTAGGAGTTTTGCCACGTGTTATCAGAGTAATCGCCCACATGTTCTTCTCCCCTCTTCAATCAATCAATCATTTTCGTGCTCTTCATGGATTACTCTCCTCCTCAGCCAACATAAAACCCTAACTAGCAAGACACGATTTCCTTGCCCACATTTCTTTGGACTTATAATGGTATCTGTCATGGAAAAAGGCAATAATTTTTGTAGGGCTCGTCGCTAGCTTCGTTTCGATATATTATGGGGCCCGAAACTCCAAACGAGTCAAAAGTTATGATTAAAATAGTAACAGCTCCTCCAAAACTTCATTTTTTTCATCTAAATGTTGATTCCCCCCTAGGGTTCGGCCTCATAGGGTTCGCCCCCTAGGGGTTCAGCCATCTGGGGTGTTTTCGCTGCATGTAGAGCATTTTTTCTTCCTTCGTGTTTTTCGTTGAATAAACGCCAAATCTTTCTTTATTATCCAAGGGAAAAAATCGAGATGTAATCAAGGTAATGGGGCTCGAAAGACAAAAGATAGATTGGAGGGTCTTGAAAAAAACCACCTAGAGCCCCTCTAGGGTTTAGCTCCCTATAGGGTTCGACCCCTTATAGGGTTCGACCACCTAGGGGTTGTTCCCTTCATACCCTTGAGGTCTTGTTGCTCCACAAATCAACTGTTTGGAACGAGTGCTCCTTCGCTGCAAAAATTATAGCCTTTCTCTAATGAATTCTGAGGGAAAAAACCAAGATATGATCAAGGTGATGGGGCTCGAAAACAAATAAAGACTATAATTTCCTGGAAAAAAAAAGAGAAATAGAGGAAGCAAGTCAAGAAAAATCCGAAAAAAGCATGTAAGAATTTTTTTTTTGAAAAGGCGATAAGAAGGAATGAAGCTCCAAGGGCTCGATCGGGTTCCCCATTGTATAGGGTTTAACCCCTAGGGTTCGACCCTATAGGAAGGAATCCTCCTTGTTACCTCTCGCCCGGGTTATAGAACGTCCCCCTGTTGCTCATTTGATGATCTTCCTGGCTCGTAAGAAGAAAGAAAATTCAAAATGAAGCAAGACAAAAAGTAAAACTTGAATGGCTTGAAAGATGTATATATATGAATACATGTATATGTTTTCAAGTATGCTTGCACCAGAAGAAGAAGCAGTTACCATGCTCCTATTAAGGGAAGGATTTGATCTAGTTTCCAGAAGATAAGTAGATTTGATCTTGTTTCTGAATAGAAATATATGAATATTATTTCCTAAATATAGAACAGATTTGATTTTTTGATTTTATTCCCAACAAAGGGAAATTTCGAAATATATGTTTGATTTTCCTTCTTAATGATAATAAGGAAGGATCTTGTCTTCAAAATCAAATAAAGAAAGATTTAATTTTATTTCCAAAATAAAATTAAGATTTGATTTAATAAAAAGGAAAGATTTAGTTTACCAAAAGAAAGATTTTATTAGATTGAATTTTCTTTAGTAATATTTTATGATCTTCCTTGTTTTAATTTCCAGAAAAAATAAGGAAACAAATATTTGGCAAGCTATGGAAAGATTTTCAGAAGATTTTCCAATATGTTCAAGGAAGAGTCCTGCTAGGTTTTGCATCCCTAGGATTTAACCCTAAGGGTTTGGTTCCCTAGGGGCTCTCTCTTCTAGGATCCTTGTCTTCAAGACTTGCAAACAGAGCCGGTCCTGGGATTTCTAAGGCCCGGGGTAAATTTTATCAAGTGTGCCCCCTTTATACAATTTAAACAAAAAAATAAATAAATTATCAACTAATTTATTTTATTAAAATTATAAGAATTTACTAAAGATAAGGAAGAACACTTTGGGGCCTCATTAAAACCTTGTTTGGGAAAAACCCAATGGGACAAAACCCCAAACGAAGGAAAAAGAGTACCCCGGATTGTAATCATTGCATTAAAAAATAAAACTTACATATTTGAGTGTATATGCTTCCTCCCGAATCTCCATAATCATTTCTTGATTTGATCAATCTTATTTTCATCCTCCACAATTAATCGAAGCAAAGAATCATCACATGTACCTACAAAAAAAATAGCAATGAATTCTGAACCACAAAACATCATTTAAAATGTCTTCTTGTTGCACTTTTAGATGCAAAATCATCAATTATACTATCATATTTAATATTTTCTAACATATCCTTTTCAATGCATAATATCGCTAATCCATTTAGCTTTATCTTGAGTCGTGGTGGTCCATAAGTAAGATTTCAATAATTTTAATTTAGAAAAACTTCTTTCGTGAGATGCCACGATCACGGTATAGTCAATAATACCTATAAGCAACCATTACATTAGGAAACATATCCACACTCTTTACAAACTCAAGAATTTTAATGGATGTCCATGGTTTATCTGTTTTATATGCTTCTTTTGGTAACATCACTTTGCAACACCTATAATTTGGAAAATAAGTCTCTTGCACAAACATCGAAACATCACCATGTTTTAAAGCATTTTCAAGATTCACACAAGAACTTTTCAATTCATTATCATCAAACGAAGTCAACTTTGCAGCATCAAATAAGAACCCAAAAATTGATTCAAAAAAATGCAATTGTTCAAACCTACTCTTCAATTCACTAAGAGCAATATCCACTATAACAAGAAAATAATCAGTTCTAAATGATTCTTCAGCTGATTGTTGTTCCCTATCATTATTAGAAACCTCATCAAAATGCCTTTTTCTACAAATTTGACGCTTTTTTGGAAATACAGGCTCAATTCCCATATTAAGGGAAATTTTTTTAACATCAATCATGGCTGAAACAAACCCATTTATTCTATAGTTTTCAAAAAAATAAAACAAGTCCTTATAATTGTCGTACATCAGCATCAAGATGCATGTCTTCAGATTGTAACTTTTTACTAAGTTAATCTTATGCAAAATGTCATGCCAAATAACCAAACTTAATATAAATTCAAAACTTGAAAGCTCTCCTAATGCTAAACTTTGAGCATCCCTACTTAATTTGGCATCTTCACTAATTTTTGTTAATTTAAATAAAGCTTCTCTGATTTGTGAAGCTTTAGATTTTATTGCTTTGACACTTTCAATGTGACTTTCCCAACATGTAGTTGACAATGATTTCAAAGTCAAACCATCTATGTAATCAAGTAACACATTCCATCGCTTTGTTGAATTAGAGAATACCGTATATATGCATTGACATGCTCCAAAAAAAAGATTTTGCTTTAACACATGACTTGGCCATATTACAAACTATTAAGTTGAGACAATGAGAACCACATGGCATGTAAAATGCTCTAGGATTTATATCAAGTAATCTTTTTTTGTACACCTAGATTTTTCCTTTCATATTAGAGCCATTATCATAACCTTGTCCCCTCACATCATCAATATTAAGTGTAAGGGACTCCATTACATTTTGCAATTCATTAAAAATTCCTAATCCAGATGTATCTTCCACATTCAGAAACTCTAAAAAGTACTCTTCTATATTTATTGGAGTACTTGAAACATCTACACACCTGAATATTAAAATCATTTGTTCTTTGTGACTTGCATCAGGAGTACAATCAAGAATGACTGAAAAATATTTAGATGTTTTTATTTTTTCAATGATTGCGTGTTTAACATTTGATGCTAAAATAGCTATCAACTCATTTTGAATTTTATGGCTAAGATAATGATAATGAATGTTCTTATCTTTAATGAGTCGAAAATGGTGTTGCATTACTTGATCAAACTCTGCAATCATTTCAAGTAGGCCTAAAAAGTTACCATTACCATCTTCATAAATTTTTTCATTTGTTCCACGAAAAGCCAAATTATGTATAGCAAGACATTTCACAACAGCGATGATTCTGACAATAACATTTTTCCAGTGTAGTTTATCTTTCTTGATTAGCTCTTGTAATTCTGTATCAATTGTTTGATTTGTTTTCAATCTAATTTGCAATTCAACACAAGACCTCAAGTTAGTGAGGTGTTCAATACTGCTTCCATATTGTTTAAGCTTCTCACCAATATGTTTCCAATCTCTAGTTCCTTCACTAGTTAACTGACTTCTAGAATTCATTGTTTTAAACAACTTACAACAGAAACAAAATACTTTATCCAACTCCTTTGAGTACACTAGCCATTTTTGATCCTTAGTTTCCCCATTTGGTAACGTGTGAAGATAATAATTTAAAGAAAAATGTCTATTGTGTTCGTCCATGGGGAATTTGAGATTAGTTTCTCTTAGGGGACCTTTTTCTACAAGTAAATCTCTCATTTTTACATCAAGATTATCCCAAACTCGTGAATCATAAATGTTCAAATCAAATCTTGTTTTGGGACATTCATTTTTATGGCAAGGTTCATCAATATTTTCATTTTCATCAAGGAAAGGTTCATCACTATTTTCATTTTCATATAGATTACCAATTTCTTCATTCACATCATTCTCATTTTCTACTAATTCTTCCAATTGAATTTGTTGTTCATATTCATTTGGTAAATCTTCATCTAAATTTTCAAGTGAAGCATTGGGTTGTTTAACAAAATATTTATTCAAAGATCCTCTTAAACTTTGAGCAATTTCTTCTTCTTTTTTCTTTTTTTGTCTCTTGAGATTTTCGAAAAGTTGTTTCTTACAAAACATTTTTTAACTTTTATAATAAACACAACACAAAAAAAAACAATAAAACTAATTAACAAAGAACAATAAAACCTGGATTTTGAGTATATTTTCTTCCACTTGAAACTTCCAATTATAAAGAATAAGAATCTCAGCCAAGTTTTTTGTTGAAACAAATAATAAATAAGAAAAAGTTAACACAAATATGTTATATGTATTACAATTTACAAAATAGGAGAAAATTCAAACAAATAAAATCATGAATCTATGCCTGTAGGCCAAAGATGTAAACTGTAGCAGGTATACATAGCAAATAAGAACTAATTATGTAGTGTGAAAATGATATACTAAAAATTACACCTGAAATTACTAAATTAGTTCAGTATACAAGACAAAATCAGATCCACATCATCAAACCCCAGAAGCACAGTTAAAACCTCAAATTACTAGGATCAAGATTTTTTTAAAAAAAATAAGATAATCAATAGAAATCGTTTTGTAAAAAAAAAAGAAGAAAAAAGAAGAGAAAAACACTAGCAGAGTATCAAGTATAAAAGATGAAAACTTGACATGAACCCAAAAGAAGAATAGAATATCCGACCCACGAAACATAAAAAATGGGCAAAAAACACCCAAATCAAGAAGAACCATTAACCAACACAAGTGAGTAGTGACAAGACTTACATTGTTACTTGGATAAATGATAATCAAACAATAAGGCAACCGACAACGGATAAATCAATAATCACACAGATATGGACATATGGAGATAATCTTAATTAACAAATAGTCAAGTCATACAGAAAAATGATTAATATTAATTATTAAGTTGCAGAACAACAGAAACAGAGTTGAAAGATCATAGTAATATAGAGAACAAAAAGCGAAAAGAAGATATTAGCTTGCCTTGAGACGATTATATTTTCTTCTTTTTGTATTTTGCGTTTTGGAAGTGCATTTTTTTTTTGTTTGATTGCTCTTGGCTTGCAGAAACACTGGAACAAAAGTGAGGAGTGAGGACTTCAAAGTGCAGAGTAAGAGTTCAACGAAGCACGGAAGTAGGAAATTAAAAAGTGAAGACTGACTGTTGAGTTTTGAGTAGAAGTCTAGGAGTCATATTAAAAATTTTTGGGCCCCCTTCAGCTTTGGGCCCAGGGCAGTAGCCCCGGTAGCCCTAGGCCAAGGCCGGCTCTACTTGCAAATTGAAGTCCTGCAAAATCATTCAAAAGCTTGAAGTATTCTTGCAATATCGTCTCTTTGGAAAAGCGACTCTCGCGCAGGGGGCAACTGTGGGCCCAAGTGTAAATTAGGATGCATGTGACCTAATTGAACTAAATGCACAATTAGGGTTCCATGGTCTCATTAAATGTACAAATTAGGGTTCCCGTGACCTAATTGAATGAAGACGGAAAGGTTAGAAATAAATGTACTAGACTCAAAAGAAGCCTCCACGTGTCCCGAGGTAGAAGGCTCATGGAGGCGGCTTATTTTTGGGAATTGATTGAGAGATTGGATTGGTGGCTAGAAGGACAGGACGATATGAGCATTATTCTAATGACCAAAGGGTATTTCTGGAATTTTCCTGAAGGGGGGACTCTTTGGTGACTTAGGACTTGAACATTCTCTCTCAAAGCACTCAGGACTTGAACATTCTCTCTCAAATCACTCAAGACTTGGACATTCTCTCAACTTGAAGCACCCAAGAAGGCTTTTGGAATCCCTGCTACCCTAACACGATTTCTGGATTCTAGGAGTTCTACCACGTGTCATCGGAGTAATCGCCCACCTGTTCTTCTCCCCTCTTCAATTAATCAATCATTTCTGTGTTCTTCGTGAATTTCTCTCCTACTCAGCCAACACGAAACTCTAACTAGCAAGACACGATTTTTTTGCCCACAGTAATATATCATAAATAAGTGTATTTTGGAGTATCATCCCAAAAGAAAGGAATTTTCAACAATTTATAACTAGGATTAGCTAGGATCCGAATTCAATGAATTCATTTGGATCGTTAATTAGCAGTTAGAACTCAGCTTCTTCTGTTGTTATACCTTCCATTCGTAGTTTAAGTGTTTGACATTTGTTTAGGGTTCTGGATGTTCAACTTTGGACTTCGTCCCTGTAAATCACATTTTCACGGTGGCCTAATGCTATGTTTGGATCGATGGAATAGGAGGGAGAATGGAATGAATCATTCCATTGGAATGATAAAAATGTTGTTTGGTTTGTTTATTCCAACGGAATAATGTATTCCTCCTGGAATGATAGTTAACTTAAAATTTTAATTTTCATTCCTTGAGGGGTGGCCAGGAATAAATTATTCCATCCATTATTTTTAAGTAATTGACAAATATACCCCTAAATATATAATAGGGCTTTTTACATATTCAATCAATTCGATCGATCTGGGAACGACGAGAGAGAAGGGGCCGAGATTTGATAATTTCTTCGGAATTTCCATATTTCTATTTCTTCGTAATTTACCCCACTTACACCCACCCAGCCACCCCACCCCTAACCCACCTACCCAACCTACCCTCACCCCTACCAACCTACCCCCACTTACTCCCACACCACCCCCTACCAACCTACCCCCACCTACCCCACCCACCTACCCCTACTCCCACCCCTTACCCACCTACCCCACCTACCCCACCCCACCCCACCCTACCCCACCCCCACTTACCCATCCACCCACCCCCACCCCACCCCACCCCACCCCACCCCACCCCCACCCACCCCAACCCACCCACCCCACCCACCCACTCCAATCCCACCCACCCACCCCAACCCACTCCACCTACTTACAAACCCACCCCACTTACAAACCCACCCCACCCCCACCTACCCCCACCCCCACACGAACCCACCCCACCCCCACCACCCAACCCACCCCACCCCATTCACCACCCACCCCACCCCACCTACCCCCACTTTCACCCCCACCCACCACACCCCCCCACCCCAACCCACCCACCCCAATCACCCCACCCCTACCACCCCACCCATCCCACCCCACCCTACCCCCCCACCTATCCCACCCACCCCACCCCCACCAACCTATCCCCACTCACCACCCCAACCCACCTACCCTACCTACCAACCCACCCCACCCCACCTATCCCACCCACCCCCATCCCTACCAACCCACCCCACCCATCCACCCTAACCCACCACCCTACCTACCCACCCCCACCTCACCCCACGCCTCCCCTTTATTTTTAAGAATGAAATATGTGTTAACTTTTTAATATAAATTGAATTTAAGTTAAATTTGAACATTTGAGGGTATTTAGGTCACTTTCTAATTATTTATTTCATTCTTAGATGTATTCCTAACATCAACCAAACATGTACATGGAATATTAAAAAATCATTCCATTCCCTTCCTTATTCCATTCCCTCATCTATTCAATTCCCTACTCTATTCCATTCCTTCAATTCAAACGTAACATAAGGGATTGTTCCTTCGTCCGAAGAGTGTATAATAAATGGTGAATGGGAAAATATAGAATATCAATTGTGTGTGCGTGTGTGAGTGCGTGTGCGCTAATGAGGGAACCGAACCATCTCAGTCTCAGGGTACTTGGGTTTCGATCGATCGCGCCTCTCGGAATATTCATTATGGGCTCTTACACTTTCTCAATTTCTGCATTTAATTCAATTAAGTTATGTGAACTTTAATTTGTACTTTGACCTACAAATATAAAAGAAAGAATGTGTTAAAAATAATTATTAATATAAAAAATAAGACATTTATTTTAGAATATTATCTAAAAAGAAAATTAATATATTTAATACGGGACGAAAAAATATATGATTTATAACATGAGCGACCTTATTGTAGATAAGAGAGTATCTATCAAAAACACACGTTTAATTAATATACATGACTAATAGGCTAAACCTAGATAGGCAATTTACTTTTGAAAAAGCAACTATTTAATGTTTTGCATGTAACATGACTAGGGTTAGGGTTAGCACGTTCTATTTGAATAATTTTGTCAGACACAACAGCTACAATATATGGCGGCTACAGTCTCCATCATTCACAAGTTTTTTCCTTGCTAATTCCAACGATTTACAACTTTACATGGCGACACAACAGTAGGAGTATTAATCATTGTACAAGTTTTTCGCTCCCAAATTTCCACAAATTCGAACTATATTTTGTTTGCACATCTTGACAAAAAAGTTGTATACATAAAAATTTGGCAAAACTAATAATTTAGGCACTAAAATTGGTACGTTTTATTGATTATTTGATTGAACTTTTAATTTTTTAAATTAAGTCATTGAACTAATTTTTATTTTCAAAATGGATCATTCCGTTAAAAAAAATTGGCAGACGTTAATTTTTTGTCTACGTGGCGCTAACGTGGCAAAAAAAATAAAAAAATATTACTTATGTGGCAAAAAAAAATCAAAAACAGATTTTAAAAATAAAAAAATTAACATTTTAAAGTTTTAAAAATAACAAAAACATAATAAAATAAAACAAAAAAATTCAGATTTTTAAAAAAAATCTGTGTTTTTTAAACAAAAACAGATTTTTTTTAAAAAAAACTGTTTTTTTAAAAAAGAATCTGTGTTTTAAAAAAAAGCCGTTTTTTTAAAAAAAACTGCTTTTTTAAAAAAAATGTTTTTTTAAAAAAAACAGTAAAAACTGTTTTTAAAAAAATCTGTTTTTTTTAAAATCAATTTTTAAAAAACTATTTTTAAAAAATCTGTTTTTTAAAACAACTCTTTTTTAAAATCTGTTTTTTTAAAAAATCCGTTTTTTTTACAAAAAATCTGTTTTTTAAAAAAATATGTTTTGTAAAAAAATTCTGTTTTTTCAAAATAAAACTTTTTTTTAAAAAAATCTGTTTTTTTAAAAAACTTTTTTTTAAGAAACTATTTTAAAAAACTGTATTTTAAAAATCTGCTTTTTTTGAAAAAATCTGTTTTTTTGAAAAAAATCTGTTTTTTTTAAAAAAATCTGTTTTTTTAAAAATCTGTTTTTTTAAAAATCTGTTTTTAAAAAAATTGTATTTTTTGTTTTATTTTATTATGTTTTTGTTAGTTTTAAAACTTTAAAATGTTATTTGTTTTATTTTTAAAATCGTCTTTTTGATTTTTTTTTACCACATAAGTACTTGACTTCAATTCGGGTCCCGAATCGCCATGATCCGGTTCTCGCTATTTCTACAATTTATTGCGGAAGATATAAACATAAATTGTTTATACATTAAACTTTACACACTATTTCCAAAATCGAGTAACCTTAACTTATACACAATCATGACTGTCTAACACATGACAATACTATTCTTCAACATACTTTACAACTTAACTTCACATTCTATCCCAAGCTGAACTTGGCATCATCCTTTTCCTGTAACTGGCCGTATTCGCCTTATCTGCAATGTTTTATCATGATATAGCAAGTGTGAGCATGAAAGTTGCCCAGCAAGTTTAAAAAAAAAATAAGGTAAAGATATATCATGATTGAAAGAGTTTGAATAATAAGCTGGCTACCTTCACAATGTAGTTGTGAATTAGCATGAACAAAATTTCAAAGCTGAATGAACATTGAAAATGAACATAACAATTATATCTGAACTGACTGGTAATGAAGGTGATCAGCCTTTCATACCTGATGAATACATGCAATATGTACAGAGTACAATTCATAAGCATATCTGTCTGAAACCACTCTTAAAAGAGTTTAAGTAAAAAGAACTTGAAAAACTTGCCTGAACCGTTGATTACCGTAACGCAATATAATACGCTTCTCCTGAAGACCTAATATTAATAATATAGATCTCCAATATTAGAATAATATCATCACCGTTATAAAATAACTTAAACACATTTCCACATACTCCTATCATCTTATATACAACATATAAAACCTATAATAGATCTTTCTTGTTAGTCATAACATATAGTTAAGTATTAGACATTAGTTTTAAGTCTTAATATTATTATTATACTTTGATATTCTTTTTAATCACATCATAACTTATACTTATAAGTTATTCATTTTTATATGTTATCCTAGTAAATTAGATAACATCTTAGTAAACCGAAATACCATTTCAAGAAGACGGATTTTATTTCAAAGATCCCGAAATCACTATTCTTTTCACTAAAAATACCAAATCAACTTATTATTTTTTTTATCCTTTGGTCAAACATATATACATGTATTTCATACATAAAAATTATTTTTCCGTAATTTTCAATTTCTTTTACTATTTTTCAAAAATAATAATTATTAGTGCGTGACTTAAGAAAATTAGCTACCTCGTGCTTAACTCCAAAGATGCCCATCTTTTGACATAACCTTATATATGTTAACGTGATGCTCCATTTTAAATTCCGTGGCAATCGGAGTTGTAGAACTCGGTTATAGCGATTTCGTCGGAAAATCACAAAAATTGAAATGGTCATAACTTGGTCGTTTTAACTCGAATTAGCTCATTTTTGGACACGAGCTACATATTACCATATATTTTCATTTCCCAAAAGCCTGTAATTTTTCTCATTAACTAAATGTCCAAAACAGCCCTCGGAAAATTTTGGCCAGAAACTTTTTGCACTTTGGCAGTTTTGGAGTCCTTCACCAAAACTTAAATAAAACAAAATCTGTAACTCCGATTAATGATCCGTCAATTTTGTTGGATTCGTATCTTTCCGAACTATAGTTTTCATATATCACAATCCATATTTGGATATGTTTAGCTCCCGGAATTTAGCCCGGAAGTGACTGTTCCAAAACTGTCCTTTTCACAGTTTTCTTAACTTTGTGTAGTTTGGGAGAAATCCCATAACTCCCTCCTCCGTGTCGGATTTAGTCCGCTTTGAGTCTATGGAAAGCTTATTAAGTGTACTATAACATATCACAAGTCCAGAATTTTTAGAGCACCCTAACAAATCCGAAATTTTCTGTTTAGGGCAGCAGTCCACTAATTCATTTAAAACAAAAAAACTGTTTTGGTTCATCTTCTTTGTTCAAGCTTATCAACCCTAAAAATGGCAAGATCTAACCATAAAACACTTATATATACATAGATCTAAGGTTTTAAACCTCAAGATCACAACTTCAAGTTGTCAAAAATCAAATCAAAACACCAAGGAAATTTAGCCTACACAAGTAGAAATTTTTATTATACCTTAGCTTGATTTCTCCTCCTCCTTCCTTCCTTCCATGGATGGATCTTGGTTTCATGAGAGTCAAAATCTCCCCTCCCTCTTCTCTTGAAGTAGCCGAAGCCTCCCTTCTCACTCTCTCTCTCTTAAGTTCATTTGGCTAGAAAATAAAAGAGATAAAAGAGAAACAAAATAAGATATATTGGATATAGGTATATACAAATACCCCACACCTCCTCCTTTTCTCTTATGCTCAACCGGCCATGTGCCTTCATTCTCCCACTAATTCTCTCTTTCTCCCTTTCAATTTTCAAGTGGTTACCTTGTTAAAAAAAATGTGACACATAGCCTAATTGGGTGAATTATCTATTGCCAATTATTGAACATAGGATTCTTTAGCAATTATTCACCAAAATGGGACAAAAGGGTAAAATGGACATTTCCATATCAATAATTGATTTCTATTTTTTCTTTTTTTTCTTATTTAGCATACCAAATGTCCAATATGTCCCTCCTTAATTGGGCTTAAATTTGGGCCACCATTTCCATCTTTTGGGCTATCAATAAATAATATATTTGACTTAAAATTTAATTCTTTGGGCCATGTAAATTAACATAGTCAAATTCTTTTCTATCTTACCCAACCCTAAATATTTAATTAGGATATCCAATCTAAATATTTAATTAGAGTATCATTCCAAATAATTAGAATTTAAATCATCACTCTACTACAATAAATTCTATAACCCAATTAAGCATATTTTAATTAAGTTATAAAATTAAAATCTTGAGATAATAAAAATATATCTCTTAACTTAATATAATTTTAATATTATTGCTATTCTCCCACAAGTAGGCTTAGTTTGGGCCATTAATTAATCCCATTGAGCTAGCCATTTTACTTGTGTTACCTCTTAACAAAAACTAACTTGGGCTTCCACCCAAAATTTAATTGGGTCATTATAATACTTGTCCCATACATAATATATTGGGCTAGATTAAATAATTAATTGCCCTTAATCACTTTATCTACAAGTCCCATGCTTAATTAATTAATTGGGCTTATTTAGATGATATAACATCATTAGTCCATTAAATCTACTCCTCTTGGACTCTATTCAAATTAATTGGGCTATAACCTTATTATAGTCCATTATTTTTAATTCTATTCCATTCTACCCTTATCTTTAAATTAGGGTTTACATCTCTCACTCTAGAAAATAAATTCCTTACTCATGCCCTTTTAATTTCATAAACCAAATTATACTTGGTTATAAAATTAATTATTGGAGATATATAAAATAAATTTCTTAATGTCAAGATATACATTTATATACTAATATTCTCCCATATTATAACCTCTCAGGTTATTTAATCACCACACCTAATATATATATTAGGTTACATAACTTAATTCTTACTCCACCCTTATATACAAAATAAATGTATTCACATTATATAATGTATATTTATTTACTCATATCCATAATTCACATAATCATAACATATTTCACTTCTCACATTAATTTTGACTTTTCTCCATAAAGTTAATCGTTGACTTTGACCAAAAGTCAACCTTTACACATTTTGTGCTTATGTCCATTCGACTAAACTCGACGTTTTGGACGCTTAATCGAAGTAATCCATGCTTCAAAATTCTATCTCTAACTCAAATTTTGAGTTTTAAATTACTCCATTCTCATTACTAATCGTATTAACTAACGACTTTATACTTATTCAAATTCTTATTTGCCAATCAAGGCCAACACTCAAGCTATGTTAATTACTAACATAGTTTTAATCTTGATCATTATATCATTAACTTAATTCATCATTCTTCTTGCTTAAATATATATAACACATTACTAAGTAAATATATTTCTATACATATACTCATCTTCGTTTAACCTCATAGCATCTCTTCATGTGAAATCTTATCTCCAATAATAAAATTTCCATATGTACTTATATAACATTTTTTTTTTAGACTATTCCGTTCACATCGAATTTAAAGGTATCGTAATACCTTATTCTTAATATTCATTCAAGTACATATTAATTCATTTCTAGGGTTTTGGAATTTTGTAACCCATATTTTCTCTATTCTCATTCGAATAGCAAACCATATAGGTTTTACTTGAAAAATTTTAAATAAATCCTCCAATTCTCATCTAGGTTTTATTCTTTAACCTTTATTCTAATCATTCAAGATTTTAGAAATTTTCGGGTTATCACATTCACCCCTTCTTCTAAGAATTTTGTCCTCGAAATTAAAGCATACTAATCTCTGCTCATTCTCTTATCCATAACTAGGTTTTCAACTTAACCTTTACAATTTCCTCCTTTGAGGATTTCTCTTTCTATCATCACATTTCACCATAACTACTCACTACAGGAGTTTACATCTTCTAAACATTCTTCAAAACTAGGTTGTCAGAATGACCTTTATTCAATCATCTCGCATTCTACTCAGTACACAACGAGTTTACATTATTTCATATCAATCATCACGCTCTACCACAACATTACTCGAAGGGTTTAAAAAAAAACTTTTCATGCACATCGAGGGATCATAAAAATTATGAACTTTGAACTCCGAGGTTTAGGGTATTTCTACCGCTACCTCTTTCAATTAAGAAAGAAAGGTACTCTACCTCTTAAACATTTCTTTAATAGGTATGTTTACAATCACGAAGAAGGTAAACTACCGATTCTCGTACTTTTAGATGATCGGTCTATTGTACTTTAGTAATCCGAAACGACTATACGCGTCCTTAAATTGGAATATTTTATCCAATTAGTATATCCCCATTTTCGTGGTTGTTCACCTCGAGACTTAGTATAGGATTCCGCATCAAAACAATTTGGTTCGGAAATTTCTTTCAATGAACACTTAGAGTTTTCATAAACATTAGTCTATTTGAATCGAATAAAGATAGACTCATATCGATAATTCAGTTTAATAGAATTATTTAAGTATAGCCAAAACCTCGTTGGCAAATTAAAATTTTGAAAACATTTTTCGAGAATGACATCATGATGCCGCATCGTATTTACAAATTCGTTGAGGATTCCAATCATTTGGTGATTTTATCATACTACATCATACCATAGTGGGTTGACGATCCCGAGATCACATCCAATACTAAGTAATTTGCATTGATGACTTCATCATTTTTTTTTTATCATCTCACGCACCAAGTTGCATGGTACATAAGTGATAAATAAAACAACTTTTGATACTTCAAATCATTCGCGTCTGGCCGTGAAATAAGTAGCATAGATCAGACTTTTAAATCGTTTCAAAAATCTTTGCAAATCGGTTTTATCATCTCAACAGTAACGAGGTGTCGATGGTCCAAGTCCACGCATACACAATAATCACCGGAGTTGAGAATAAAATTCATTTTTCAAAAGCACATAGTGCGATTTAGCTTGATGTCAAAACTTCAAGTCTAAAGATAGCTAGAAGATTTGGAATACCTATGCTTCCATCATCAACTTCACTTTTCTCATCGATCCATTACTTAATAGATCTATCTATTCTTATAATCCTCAATGCTCAATTCACCACTTTGCTATACCTCAGTTCATCAAACTTACCACACATTATGAGTTCAGGAACTTGCCACCATCATATGAGTTTAAGAACTTTCCTAGACAGACCTTTGGCGTCCATTCGCTAAGAGGTCCATAAACATTTCATATAATCACGAGTCACGAACGTACCATAAGTATGAGTTTTAAGAACTCGCAACTTAACCTTATATCATCTACCTATTCGTTATACACATGAGAAAAGAATCACCTTCTCAACATGCATATAACAAATATAGCGACATAAACATTTCAATGATTATCGATTGCTGGAAACTAAGTGGTTTTTACACCAAGTACAATTCAGCTCCCATACGAAGAATCATACAACTCAGCTGCCGACATGAGTCCTCAATTGAATCCCCACCTAACACTAACCCCTTCTCCATATGAATTTAATTCGTATTTATGGTTAGAAATTTTCGGGTTATCACATAAGCAATATTTTATTTTATTTTTTTTCCACGTCAGCGCCACGTAGACAAAAAATTAACGTCTGTCAACTTTTTTTAACGGACCCAATTTGAAAATAAAAATTAGTTCAGTGACTTAATTTGAAAAATTAAAAGTTCAATTGGATAATCAGTAAAACATGCCAATTTTGGTGGCCAAATCATTAGTTTTGCCATAAAAATTTGTACATGATGAGTTGATGAATCCCAAATTAAGAAAAAATGGAAGAAGAAAAAAATATTCCTACCACCCACCAAGTTTGAATTTTGGATGTAATTATATAGGTGTTGAATGTACTAATTAATTAGGATAATTCATTAAAATTAATCCCATCCATATAATTGCCCTATTAGTTCTATATATTTTTACTAATGCACCATTGGTAATTGTGGAAACTTGCCCTATATTCGTGAGCCTCCTTCATTATATATATACTAGCGATAATCCGTGCCTAAAGACACGACGTAACGAAAAACATCAAGCTAGTCGGTAAAATTTCCTTTAAAAATTAATACCACCACATACCACCACAACAATTAATACATACTCAATCATCAATACATATTCAACCACCAAAACATCGAGCTAGTCGGTACTAATTTCAAGAAATTTCGGCAAAATTTTCTTTAAAAATAGATATCCAGAAAATTCTAAACCTGTCTATAAAATTTACAATCATCAATACATATCCAAACCATCAAAAAAACCATCATTCAATACCCAAATATCATCATAACTATGTATAATTAGTTAACCTTTACAAAAGACAAAATACAAAAAATACAAACGTGCAGAAAATAGAGAAACAACATGTTGCACAAGACCCATTACTTTACAGCTTACACCAAGTATTCTTTACAGCTTACACCAATTATCCTTCAATGTATACATGAAAAAAATTTGAAATATAAAAATTATCGAAATATGTGAGTCAATAAAACAACTGTAAATTCGAAACATAAGAACCCTTACTTTATCCTGAATTATCTAAAAAATAAATGCCCACACACATTTGTATGTAGTGGGAGGAATGATTTAGATTGATATAAGTAAGAATTTAGAGTGCTTGTAACAAATTATCAATTTATTTATTTAAGAAAAGATATGGATGAATGTAGACATACAATCAAATAAAGTATTCTTAGTACCATTTCAACAAATAATTCATTTGCTTGATGATTTAACTCATAAATCTGTATTGGTGGCAGTATAAACATGTGTGAGTTTGATTTGTGAGTGTTTGATTGGTTACAATTATGTGTGTGTGTTTTTGCATGTATTGTGTGTGTTGTGTGTCTGCATGAGAAGTAGAGAAATATAGAGTCTTAGTCAGAGAGACTTTCAAACCTAGACAATTTTTTGGTCAGTGATGGGTTATCACTAAAAGGTCAACGTCAAACCACTGAAGAACAATGTCAACGTCTATCACTAAAAGGTCCTCTTCTATCCATGTTTCAAAGTTTGTCTTCATCTATTTTAGCAAGGTCTTGATATAGCAACTCTTTTTATTAAAAGAATCACTTTTATCCTGAATCAATTTAAATCACGTTTATCCTGAATCACTTTAAATCATTTTGAATCACTTTAAATCACTTATTGTCTGTTCAAAGTAAAGTTTAATTCATAAAAGTAAAGTTTGAAATTTAAAATCACCTTATGGTGACCAAACACACTAAACATTACTGTAGCAAATACTATAAACACTATAACTAAACATACCCTAAAACGCTTCCTTAACTGCAATGTAGATTATGGATACAAAATCTAGTGAGGCCAATTGGAAATAAGCCCAACATTTTCCCTTCAAGATCTAATTTTGTTTAGTGAAATATTTTTTGCTTTGATGCCTCTTTTTCTTTTACCGAAATTCTTGAGTAGGATTGAAAGGTGTGCATATAGACCAACACAACTCAAATTTCTTTAAACTAAATTAATATAAATATTAAAACTTCATTTTAATTTTTTGGGTGAACCACGTAAATCTTATGTCTTGTGCGATTGTTTTCTTTTAATTTTTTCTTTGCTATTGTTTTTCATTGTGTTGTTATTCTCTAACACGTTTCTCTATTAGTTTTTGAAAAAAAAAACTTAGTGAAATTTGACCATAAGAAAAAATATTTAAGCCAATAATAATAGCAGAGTATAATCTAGAATTAACAATTCATGACAAATTCGTCATTTAAGCTAAATCCCCTGTAATCATTCCACTACAAAATAAAATTTCATCCAATTACTTATCAAAAAATATGTTAAGCTGTGTTACAATCAAATAGACCGTAGACTCGACTATCAAGAGTTTTCTGTGTGTCATAAAGGTCAACAAAATAGTAGAGTTATTTCAGATTTTTCAGAATGCTAGAACTACCAAACTATGAAAAATATTCATTTTACTACTTTAGACTTTATGATGCTCAGTTCAATCAATCTAAGAAAAAAAGGTCTCAAGAAAGGCAAAAAAAAGGCAGGTAAAATAAATAATAAATGGTTCATGAAAACAAAGTACAAAGCACAAATTTCTCAAATTCAACTTTATTAGAGACTATTCAAAAAATTATGTCTTGTATTGGTGGTTTGCCTCTGTCTCTTTCACTATTAAATTTTGTAAACTTAATCTTGTGTTTGCCTAATTTTATTTTTTTGGTTATATTGCTTCAATCTGATCCGATTTTATTGTCTACTTTTCTCTACTGGAGTCCAAATCAGTTTTAATGATTTGTCTGCTGATGAAAAGAAAAAATTTCAAAGAGTAGTGGATTCTGGATAGTTAAGCAGTTTGATTGAGCCATGGGAACCTTACCTTAGTTGTTGAAGCCAAGAAGGAATCCAACTTGTTCAACCACTTGTAAAACATGAAATGACAGCATCAGTGCAAAAGAATATGTTATGGGGACTGGCAATAGGATCAGTCATGCTTACCTTGAGTATGTATATCTTCTGTTTTGGGTCAAGGTAGGCATCCAGTAACCATCTCTGAAGCTCTGTCTCACTGTTTGGAGGAAACATGCATGCTCTCCAGCTTTCGAACACATTAGTGGTTTACAATTTGGATTGGGAACCTACTTTCCCTTGAGGACCCACATACTTTATCCCTCGCATCACTCTAGGCATGACACTCATTTTGTGTCTTCAAATAAGGAAATGATGAAACTCAAATTGGGTCAGATGTAGTAGCTTCGGTCACATGAACTCGGCTGACTTTAGTCTGCCGTAATATATAAATGTCTCACATAAAGTCATAAATATGCTTCTAAAAAAAGCCAAAGCCACAAATATAAAGTTGTTCAATAAAGTTATACAGTAACATACTTTTGGCAAGTTCTTTCTCCTTAGTTGTTGTCATCCTCCTAAGTTTGGCAGCTTGAGCAAATGTTGAATGTCTGCAATTAACAAAGAGTCAGAGAGTTGTTACATTGTTATATTCTATTATGTGCAATAAAATTAAATATGTTTAACCATTTATTTAAATCCCTCCTTTCTTTTTGCCTGAAAATTAGAAATAACACAGAATGCAACACACCCATGATATATGGCCTTTAAATTATTGCAGTGTTAGACCAAGAAACAAAAGAACTAATATTCCTAAAGAACTTGTGTCTCAGGTATACACGAGGAGGTAAGTGAAGTATGAAAGCTCAGGACAAGACTTAAACCAGTGTCTTTTGTACATCTTTCAACAAGCTTTACCAACATATTCGGTAAGCTAAGCTACAAGAGTTTGATGAGTAACATGAAGTGTTACTACTAAAATTTTTGAGTTCCTCGCATAAGGAATCAACCTGAATGATGGGGACAGCATAAAACAATGGAACTAAAAATTCCATTTGTATCTGGAAAGAAATTGTTTTTGTAATTAAATTATTAGTTAGTGGATTTATAGTTTCAGAGAGGGTTCAATATTGAGCATTAATTAAGTGCTAGTAGTACAATATGAATATTTACTTGAAATATCGGTCACATAAACATTGTCCTATGGATAAAAACGCATGTAAAGAGCTTTACCCAGTGATATGAGAGGATCTGTTTCTCTGTTCTGCTTTTCAAATTGTCATGTATTTTTGCAGACTTTTTTAGAAATGGGACTAGACTCCCATTTTGGAAAAGTGATTAGTTAATAAACACTTGTGTATAGAGAAAGAATGAATGATTGAATTTGTGAATCACTTTATAAGTAAATAAAACCCATCTTTTATACAGCATAAAATTGAAACACTGAGATAAAGACAATTTATAATGCTTTGATATTTAATTGGTTCATTAATTAGCTTCTCTCACTCTGCGCTGATGCCAATATTTAGAGGTCTATGGAGGCATTATATGTATGACCTCAATGGACATCTCCAGGATATGACCAGGTAGAATATAAGTACAAGCATGTGAAAACATTTTCCCTAGTCTTCATGTAGAGATTTTTGTATAAATGGTGAATGAATTAACAAATAATACATACCTAATCCAATAGCATCAGAACCCTTCATTATCATCAGTCTCTTGCACAGATCAATAAACATCCTATGACAACAAATAAGAAATTAGCTTGGTGAAAATAGAACTTGGTAAGATGTTCAACCTCAAAGAATTAAACAGATTCCCACTACAAGACAGTTTACATTAGAATCTTTACTACATATTCTTATCAACTAAACAGAAGATATATACCAGAACAAATTGAGATTCAAATGTAATAAGCATTTAATTTGTCCATTTAATTGGCATTTTTTTGTTATTTTTGAGGTATGCTTTTGTATAGATTGATTCATCGTAATTCTTGTATAATTTATATATAGTAAAGATTTCTCTCATTGCTTGGCACTTTAGTGTTAATTCTCTTCTTATTGAGGGATCCAGGGATCAAGCGATCTTTATTTTAAAGTTTATTCCATAAGAAGCGATGTGTACTGTTGTGAAATATTGTAGCAGCATATATTATTCCTGATCTACCTTGTTTATCTACAAATGATGTTCAAAAAGTTCTCTAGCCTCGACTTAGAGGACTTTCTAACTGTCTATCACAATAGTAGGTACAAATGCAATGTCACAATAGTAGGTACAAATGCAATGTCTATCACAATAATAGTAGGACTTTCGATGTATGATAGTTGACAATAGAGAGGACATGAAGCTCTTTTTTGTGAATGAGTTGGATTAGGTGGTCATAAACTTGCGATAAATACTTGTTATGAGAGCACCACCACTTCTAGATAATTTATTGGCACTCGTATTAATTTTTTATTAGCATCATTAGTATGAATATACTTGTGTTAAAAAAACAAACAAACCAACATACATTATTATGATATTCTTTTGATTTTTGTTATTGATTATGATGGATCTTTTGTATTTGATCTTACTGTTTCATTTTCAACAGATGGAGCTTCCACATTGGACTAATATAGTCAAGACTGGTACTTTCAAGGAGCTTGCGCCCTATGACCCTGATTGGTATTATATTGGAGCTGGTATTCTTCTGGGACAATAACCAAACACGGACACATTTGTATTGTATTTCTATTATGTCTTTTGTTTATTTCTCTTTTATGTAACTTATGGCAGCATCAATGGCAAGGAAAATCTATTTGAGGGGTGGAATTGGTGTTGGTGCATTCAGGAGGATATATGGTGGGCGCAAGTGCCCCGCCACATCACTGCAAGAGCAGTGGGGGTGTTGCCCGTCACAAAGGGGTGAGCGCCTTTTTTGCAGAACATGAACATCGTTGACTTTGTGACTCTAAGGGGTGAATTATAGTAGCTTAGGTTGCCATTCTCATTCTTAATTAGCATGTGTAGTGATTCTCATCTTATCCTCCAAGAAAGGGGGATAATGAAATGATACATAACTACAGTGGAAGTAAAATAGAATTCAAGTGATTCTCTCCTATTTCTTATTATTCCTCTGTAACTCATTTACAACTATAAATTATAAATTTGTTTTGTATTCTCCAAGGCATATAGACTGAGCTGAGCTTATGCAAATTCTTCAAGTCACGAAAACTGGTTGCACTATAACAAACAAACATAATTATTAAAAAATAGGTAACCAATTCCAAGCATGTTTTGCAGCTCTATGATGCCAATTAAATGCTAGAAAGGAAAGAATGACCAAAAACAGCACAATATAACCATTTGCTTTAGTATTTTATAGAAGCAATGCCACTATTAGTAGGATAAAGGAGAAAAACAAAAGCATGATCACATAAATTCTATGTACTCTTAAGACTCTTCTTTATTTAGATTATGGGGATTTCTGTGTGCAAACAAATGTTATTCTCTAGTACGTTTGGCAGCAAGAGCTTTTATGGGGATGGGTGACCATTCTGGCAATTTTAACCAACTATCATTATTTTGGGAACTATTCTGGAATCTTTTTAAGAAAGGTTTTACTTTAAAAGCAGCATAATACATTGTTGTTCCCGGCAAACATGACTGAGAAACAGACAACACCTAGATTTATTATATAGATAACCAAAAAACCAATTCTAACACATTTAAGCAATTAATAGAATATACACTTATAACAACTAAGAATCCATCAACTGCCACAACATTTAAGCAACCTTTGTGAGAGGGAAACACATACAATTAAATGTGAACTGATGAGCAAAGAAAACTACCTGTTGCTAAAGAAAAAACCAAGTGCTGGCAGGAAGTCCCTTTAACAACGAATGCCATTCATATCCCACTTAGCTTACCTTCCGGTTATACTACCTGTTGGTCAATACATAGTAAGTCAATCCACAAATATTCAGCCCCTAAATCAACTAAACTTCATGTTTATAACAGGGCCCCTAATATCCTCCTAGCTTTCATAAAAGTATACATATAACTTTCATAAAACATATTGCATGAAAAATTAAAGACAGCAGTATCAACCATCACATTCCTTAAAGCAATTGACATATAACAGGGCATCCTAATATCCTCCACTTAGCTAGTTTATTTGAAGCAATTTTTTTGATAGGAAAAATATATATACACACATATATTGTCATGCAATGGAGGCTTTTTTTTTGTTTTTATTTTTTACACAAACCAAAAGCTTCCGAAGCGCAAAGAAATATAGCACTATATATTTTTTACCCTCTAATACATATTTAGCTGGATAGACAATCCAATTTATTTCCAATCAATCAAACTACCAAACCAAGCATAAACATAATTTGCCAAAACACAAATAGATAGACAACTACATCTATTGAAATATATAGAGAGATAAGTGAAAGTTTACAAGTTTCAAAAATGGAATTGACATTAACAATTGATGAAGGTATCATGATATCATCGGGTTGAAGAAATGGCCTATCCTTGGCACAAACTCATTTTCCATCTCCTCATCTACTTCTTCTCTTTCCTCTTCTTCACCTCCGGCGCATTTTAGCCTCTTCCCGCAGCTCCGAATTGAAACAAATTGAAATAAAAATACCTGAAGATTTTATGTATAATCACTATTAACGGGAGATTACTTAATCTCTAGAGTTACAAGGGAGTCATAACATATCAGTCATAACATATTCCTTTTACATTTTTTTTTATAAATTTTCTTTTGAGTGCATACTTGAGTTAACATTAAACAATTGCTACCATATTGAGCAGGTACTGAAATCTGAGCATAAAGTAATGCGCAAGAAACCAATAAATATCTCTATTTTGATACATGGACCTTTGAGATTATATATACTTGTAGCAAATTTACAGAACAGAAATTATACCAACTCGCGAACAGAAATTTGACAATTTGCCTTCAAGAACAAAAATTCAAGCGTGGGGCATTTACAGAACAAAATTTGACAATTATACAGAACAGAAATTATACCGTGAATTCAATGGGAACCCGAGTATCAATTCGGTGTGGTAATAGAGATCAATATAATCCGGGCTGCCGGAATAATACCTTTCCGAGTAGGTTTCCGAGTAGGATTTCTTTGGTATGATACACGTCGGAGGTGACGCCACTGTAGATGGCGTGGTGGATGAGTTGGATCATATCGGAGTCGGAGCTGATACTTCCATGACTTGTGAACTTCTAGGTACTTTCTTTGTGCTCTGGATCGTACATTAGGGGCTGGGTAATAACAGAGAGAGATAGAGGAATTCGAAGCGCTCTGGATCGTACATTAGGGGCTGGGTAAGAACAGAGAAAGAGAGGAATTCGAAGCCAAATTTCTGTGTGTCAGAAGAGAGAGAGAGAGGTAGAGGGTTTGAATAGCATTTGGAATTTGAATAATGGGGAATGAGAGTTGCGGACGTGGAACTTTGATGGGACGTTTATGTATTTCTCTCTTTGCTCTCCTTTATATATTATATATATATATATATATATATATATATATATATATATATATATATATTGTAAGACCCCAACTTTGTAATAAAGATGATTTTTCTATAAATATCATTTTTGAATATTATAGAATGAATTTGATATAATGCTATAGTTGTGGGTAGTATTCACAAATTTTTCAAAGTACGTAAGTTGTTATATTATATTCGATTGGTCGGAGAATATTCGTTTTAGCAGGGAATATTCGTACAACGGCGCAATCATTGGTGGACCCCATAACAGAATTATTGTCGGATTGAGAAAACGACAAAAATATATTTATGAAAATAACGGCGGAAGTTTTATCGTTATCTTGTTGAACTACTCTTTAGTAGTAAAAAGTAATGAATACGCGTGGTTGCATAAGTAATACACCAGTATTGATTATTGATGCTTACGTGAAGTCAAGTCACCGGTTATACTCAATTATTACTACAAGAATTGCTACATCATATCTCTCATATTATTGATTCTATTATTGTCACAGTATCATCTGCATAATATGTTATTTTATTAAATCAATAATTAAAACGACAAAGTTATTCATATTATTAAATTTCAATATTTACAATGTCTAGAAGTTTTGTCAAGGAGAGGTTTGGTCACCTAATTGCGCGCCAATAAGGAGAAATCCTTATTGGAAAGCCACCTCTTCCTGGGAACAACCTGGTTGATAAATATTGTGAGTTATAATATTAATGATGAATGTTATTAATTCCTGGGAACGACCTGGTTGATAAATATTGTGAGTTATAATATTAACTATATTTTGTTTGCACATCTTGACATAAAAATTTGTACATGATGAGTTGATGACTCCCAAATTAAGAAAAAAATGGGAAAAAAAATTATTCCGACCACCCACCAAGTTTGAATTTTGAATGTAATTATATAGGTGTTGAATGTACTAATTAATTAGGATAATTCATTAAAATTAATCCCATCCATATAATTGCCCTATTAGTTTTATATATTTTTACTATGCACCGTTGGTAATTGTGGAAACTTGCCCTATATCCGTGAGCCTCCTTCATTTATATATATATATATATATATATATATATATATATATATATATATATATATATATATATATATATATATATATTCATTAGTAACCCTTGCATTATCACCACAAGTTATTTAGCGCATGCATGCATGTTATATATATAATGGCTGCTACTATGCATATTTCAATCCTTAATTGCAATTTCGGGAAAATAGTACCTCCAAAAGCTAAACGTGTTGCTACTGCCGTTAAGCCTGTCCAATCTGTTCGTTGTACCAGCACAAATTCTAACCCACTGTCTATAGTTAGGAGATCAGGAAATTACCAATCTTGCATCTGGGACAACAATTATCTACAGTCTTTAAGAAGCGATTACACTGTACGTAACTTAATTTATTATGTTCTTGGTGCCATTTGTTAGTTGAGTTATTGGTTTATTGCATTTCACTAATGAAAACATTGTTCTATATTTAAAAGCCTGAAAGCTTGACTGGACGAGCTGAAAAGTTGAAGGGAGATGTGGTGAAGATGTTTAATGATGCAATTAAGCCATTAGATCAACTTGAGCTGATCAATCAATTGCAAAGACTTGGATTGGCTTATCTATTTGATGAAGAAATAGAGCGTACATTGAAGAACATATATAATGATCATAGTAATAATAAGTGGAGATTAAAGGAGGACTTGCATTCTACTAAGCTTGAATTTAGACTCCTTAGACAACATGGATATCATATCCCCGAAGGTAATCTCTTTGTTTTTTTGGTTCTTAGTTATGTATTTGTCGTTTGTCCTTATTCCTATCATTGTCTACTCTAGGGAAAGTATTTTCATGTCTATACTATAATAGATAACTAGATAAAAATTATCTGTGTATATGGATAGATAAAACATTGATGTGTTTAATTTATTTATCGATATATATATATATATATATATATATATATATATATATATATATATATTATATTGTTTAGGTGAAGTAGATAGTTTTTATCTAGCTACCTACGGTTATTCAATATTACGGCCTCAACCCATTTTTCTCGCGCTCCGCTAATTAACCATGCATGCAAGACAGTAATTGATAAATCCTATACGTGGATAATTATATATTAATTGTGGTATACATGCATATACTTACTCCATAATAATGCAGCTGTTTTCAAGAGTTTTACTGATAACGGGAGCTTCAAAGAATGTCTTCGCGAAGATGTGAAGGGAATGTTGAGTTTGTATGAAGCTTCCTACTACTCTTTTGAAGGAGAGTGTCTAATGGAGGAGGGATGGTGCTTCACAAATAAAAACCTTAAAGAGCTCCATGGACATATAGCTGATCCGAATCTTGCTATGCATGTGAAACATGCCATGGAGCTTCCATTGCGTTGGAGGATGCCATGGTTAGAAGCAAGGTGGTACATCGATGTGTATGAAAGAAACGATGACATGATCACTGTATTACTACAACTTGCTAAATTGAACTTCAACCTTGTGCAAGGATTCAACCACGAAGAACTCAAAATTTTGTCAGGGTATGTATGTACATACGTAATAGATACCTTCCTATATATATATATATATATATATATATATATATATATATATATATCTGTTTGTGGAACCGCTGGAGTTACTAATTCATTCTTTTTTTCTTTTTCTTTTTATCACGTACATGCGTAGAAGATATCTTCTCATTTAAATTAAAGATTTGTACTTTTATTTGTTCCAAAATTAAAAATACATTTATTTAGATTAGATTATAAAGTGACATGAAGTTTCTAAAAGGTCACTATTACAATATTTCTAAATAATATTACGGATATATATGTTTGTCGAACAGCTGGATAGTTACTAATTCATTCTTGCAAATATTGGGTTCTTTTTTCTTTTTTATCACCGGCTTTGGATTGGTTTGTAGGTGGTGGAACAAAACAGGGCTGGTAGAGAAATTGAGCTTTGCTAGGGATAGGTTGGTGCCATCATTCTTATGGGCAATGGGAATTACTTTTGAGCCTCGATTTGAATACTGTAGAGTAATGTTAACTAAAGCGATACAACTGATTACCGTAATAGATGATATTTATGATGTGTATGGTACATTGGATGAAATTGAGCTCTTCACTGATGCCGTTGAGAGGTCTTCTCTTAATTATACTGTTTGATGAATTTGCATTCCCTATGAACTTAATTTTAACATTAGTTAAGGTACATAATTTTTTTCATTTGATCAGGTGGGATATTAATGAAATAAACCAACTTCCAGAGTACATGAAGATATGCTTCCTTGCGCTTTACAACTTTGTGAATGAAATAGTTTACGACATCCTTAAGGAACAGAACATCAATGTTTTACCACATCTCAAAAAAGCAGTACTATATATTCTTCCACCCTTTACTAATTAATTTCATAGCTTTTGGTTGAATAAAAACTTCTTTTTTTTTTTTATTTCTTCATGATCTTCATTTACAAATGTTTTTTTTCTTACTCTTATGTTGTAGTGGCTTGATTTATTCAAAGCTGACATAGTAGAGGCGCGGTGGTATGCTAGTGGACACAAACCAACATTGGAGGAGTACTTGAGCAATGCCTGGGTGTCGATATCAGGCCCCCTTGTAACGCTTCAATCATATATTTTCACCACAAATCCAATCAAAATGGAAGCAATAAAGTTTTTGGAGAGCAAGCCGGATATATTACACTTGTCATCTCTAATTTTTAGGCTAGCTGATGATTATGGAACATCCTCAGTATGAAATATTTTTAATTTTGAAATATTGTTGATATTTTTCGACGAGGTTTGTACGTAACAATTATTTGGATGCATGCATGCAGGCTGAGTTAAAGAGAGGAGATGTTCCAAAATCAATCCAGTGCTACATGTCTGATACCGGTGCTAGCGAAGAAGTTGCCCGTGAACACATGAAAGATTTGACGAGGAAAAAATGGAAAGAAGTGAATAAATTAAGCCAAGATTCAGATATTCCTTTGTCTAGATCTTATATTGAGACAATGATAAATCTTAGTAAAACAGCCCAATGCTTTTATAATTGTGGAGATGGGTTTGGTGTTGAAGATGGTGTGACAAAGGATAGATTTTATTCTTTGCTTGTTCAGCCCATCCCTCTGTAAGGAAGCTAGCTGATATAAGTTTTTATATATATTGCAATGGAAAGAATCCGTTGAATGTTTAAATTAATTTCTTTGTAATATATCATAAATAAGTGTATTTTGGAGTATCATCCCAAAAGAAAGGAATTTCTAGTGTAAAAGAGAAGTCAACAATTTATAACTAGAATTAGGATCCGAATTCAATGAATTTATTTGGATCACTGGCAGTCAGCTCTTCTAGTTGAGTTTCTAGAGCTTTCTCCAATAAATCCTAAATTTAGTTAATAAATTCTAAACCCTAGTTAATAAAGACAACTCTTATTTTAATTAGCGCCCGCTACTATTAATAGCTATTAATATATATTTTTTTCGTCCACTACTAATAGTAACGAACGTCGATTTTTAGTTTCTAATAATGAACATTTCTTTTTTATTTTCAATGGTATAGATGTTGTATGCCCTATAGAGATTCATAACAAATGTATAGGGTAATGATCCATAGAGTGTATTTGGTATGGATCTCTAGGACACTTTTATAGCCAACTTAATAATTATTATATGATCATATACATGTACATGAATCTAATCATATATATTTCAATACTCTTCTAGATACATTCATGTATTTGGACACTAACTCATGCATGCATGTACTAATATAAATACTAATTAAGATAACTCATGAACTTCTAGAAGACATATATTTAGTAATTTAGAAGACTATTAGTAGCGAATGATATGCGTTTTTTTACCGTCTGCTACTAATAGTAGCGAACATTGTACAAAAACATATATCATCCGCTACTAATAGTAGCGGACGCTAATCAGAATAAGGTTTGATTTTATTAACAAGGATTAGGCTTATTAACAAGGGTTTAAGGTTTACTAACTAGAGTTTAGGATTTATTACCTATAATTTAGGGTTTATTAATTAGGATTTAATTAGGGCTTATTAACCAGAGTTTAGGGTTTATTAACTAGAGCTAAATAAGGTTAATAAATCTTAAACCTAATTAAAAAAAGAGAGTTAATAAACCCTAAATCTTGGTTTATAAACCCTACACTCAGCTTAATAAACCTTTTTTTACAATGTCTACTACTATTAGTAGCACACAGTTAAAAAACGCATATCATCCGTTACTAATAGTCTTCTAAATTACTAAATGTCTTCTAGAAGTTCATGAGTTATCTTAATTAGTATTTATATTAGTACATGCATGGGTGAGTGATTCATGTACATGTATTTGGTCATATAATAATTATTAAAGTGGCTATAACAGTGTCCTAGGAGCCCTATAAATAGTTTTGTATGTGTGAGTCATTTTAAACAGGTGAGTTGAATCAAATATTTTAAGATTTAAAAACTCTTCCACACTTCTCTATTTTTTATCAGTTAAATGACACTTTTGTGCTTTTAAGTTGTCACTCACTTTTATAGTTATCCTAAAGTTCATTTTTCGCTAATAAAGTACTTAAAGTAACATCTTTGGTATTTTCATTTCTTTTACCCGATTTGACCTCAACTTGATCCACTTTGACCTAACCCGACCCAGTTTGACCCGACCTCAATTTTACCAATTAAATTTTTTTTTAAATAATTTTTTTAAAATAATAATTCTTTTAAAAATAATTATTTTTAATATTTTAAAATAAATATTATTTTCAAAATAATTTTAAAATTATAATTATTTTAACTATTTTAAAATAAAATATTATTTTAATATTCTAAAATAAAATATAATTTTAAAACACTAATTATTTTTTATGTATTAAAATAATAATAATTTTTATTATTTTAAAAGAACATATTATTATTAAAAAGTTCTAACTCTAATTATTATTTTCAAGAAAAATATTAGGAACTTTAATTTTTTTTTAAATGAGTAAATTTTCATAAAATATAGATTCAAAATAATTAAAGTTTAATTTTTAATTCTTTATTATTTTATGAAAATTACACATCTTTTAAAAAGTAAAAATTTCTGGTTTTTTTATGAAAACAAAAAAAATTTATTTACTTTATTTGAATCTATATTTTATGAAATATTACTCATTTTTTAAAAAAAATCTATTTTTTCTGGAAATAAAGTTTTATTTTTTGTATTAATTTTTGAATCTATATTTTATAAAACTTTACTCATTTTTTATAAAAAATCTTGTAAATAATAATTATTTTTAAACCTTTTTAATTCTTTTTTTTTTAAAAAAAAATTGAATCAATTTTTTATTTATCTTTAAATATTTTTTGTATTTTAATTACTATTTTTAGTTTTTGTTTTTAAAATTCTAATATTAAGAATACATATAATAATGGTAAAGCCATAAATCTTTTTTTCTGAAAATAAATTTTTACATAAAAATAAAATATATTTTTTTGAAAATAAAGTTTTATTTTCCTATTTATTTTTTTGAATCTATATTTTATAAAACTTTACTCATTTTATGAAAAAAAATAAAAGTTTCTAAAATTTTTTTCCTGAAAATAATAATTATTTTTTAAAATGTTTAAAATAATAATTATTTTTAATATTCTAAAATAATAATTATTTTGAAAATAATTTTTTAGTTTTTTTTAAAAAATTAATTTGTTAAATTGGGATCGGGTTAAATTGGGTTGGATTTGGTCAAAATGAGTCGGGTTGGGGTCAAATCGGGTAAAAAAAGAAAAACTTCAAAAAACATCACTTTAAAGACCTAATTGATTTTATAAGTGGATGGCAAATTAGAGTGAAAGAAGCCATTTTTTATCCTTCCTTGCCCAGAAAGAACAACACTTATTAACAAAAACCTGTGCATATCAACATACTTAATTCATTCATATGGCCCAGAAATGCTTCCATCCCTACATGATGGCAGCAAGCAATTAAAATCACAATAGCACACCATCATAGCACTTAATTATGAGACAACATTTCCACCAAATTTTACTCTTCAATTTAAAGTAGGATGACTAAGCACAAATTTAATTTTTTATGCTTTCAATAATTTAGCCATCTAAACTATTTACCATTAAGAAATTAAAAAGTGGGTACATCTCAAGGAAGAAAATTGTATCCAAAATTTTAAATTTTGCATACCGTTGCTATTTATGGAAACTTGCGATAAATAATACTAATTCTGTGGAAATTTACTGGGTGAAAGTTTCGAAGGACGTGCTGATAAGTTGAAGAAAGATGTGATGAATAATTTTGTGGTGCTCAGTGGGAGAATAAATTCTTGTGGACATCAAGTGGGGTCGAGGGGGATCCGGTACAAAATGTGTCGGACGGTACAATATAATTTTTTTTTTATTTTTTTTAATTATAATTATTAGAATAATAAATAAAAAATAATAAAGCAAGTTTGAACAAAAAACTGTAAAAAAAAATATATTTTTTATTGAAAAAACACTGTAAAATGTTTACTGTATTTTTTCAATAAAAAATATATTTTTTTTTTATAATTTTTTGTTCAAACTTGCTCTATTATTTTTTATTATTATTATTCTGATAATTGTAGTTAAAAAAAATTAAAAAAAATAAAAAATAACATTGTACCGGACCTTGTCCGGTACAGCACCTCCCCCCAATTACATCAAGTGAAGTCCATAGATGATAGATCTGATCTTTCCTCACGCTCTCAAATAGGGCTTAGCAAAAAATGGGTATAATCGAAAAATCGAACACAACCGAAATTTTTTAATAATTCGAGTATTTTTTATAATTCGGGTATATCCGAATTTTTTTCGATTCACATTATATTAGTTAGGATTTGATTTTGGGTAATTGATCTACCCCGAATAACCAAATAAGATATTGAAAAATTAATTGACGACCTTTTATCTATGTTAACCGAACTGAATTAAGTCTTATCTGTGTGATAAGGCTTATCTATGTTAAGCCTTATCTCATCTTTATGTCTTCTCTTTTTCTCTTATCTCAGCTGCTACCCTCTCTCTTTATATCTTCTCTGAGTTCTTTCTCTTGACTCAGCTCAGATCTGATCTCCATCACTCTCAGATTTCGATCTCTCATCTCTCAACCGACTCGATCTCGTCTCTATTTCTTCTCATTTTTAAATTACAAAATTGTAATAAAGACCCAAATTGTAATTGATACCCAAATTATAATATTTCAAATCAGACTTTTGCAAATCACTCTCTAAACCTTCATGTGATGAAGGAAGAAAAGGAAGTGAGGCGTGTCCCATTTTTTTAGTCTCAACCCATTTCACTTCCTCTCTCTCTCTCACTACGCATTCGGTTATATCTTTTGTATTATCAAGGATTTCTACAATTAAAATCTCTCTGTGTGATATATATATATATATATATATATATATATATATACATATGAACATTGAATTATGTTGAGAATTAGATGCATTGGTGTGGTTGTAGTAGTTCTACTTCTCCAGAGTAGTTGTTTGGCAGCTGATAATGGTACTGCTATTATTAATAGATCAAGTTTTCCACATGGTTTTGTTTTTGGAACTGCCTCCCCTGCGTCTTCTCTCTTATGAAAGCCTCCTCTGCTTGGGTCTTCTCTTGGGTTTTATTTTTCATAGTAGTGTTCGGTTATTATCCGAAATACCAAATTTATAATTCGGTAATTCGGTATTCGGTTATTACTAAAATTCGGTTATTAGTTCGGATGTTGAAAATAGGAATATTTCGGTATTCGGTTATAACCGAATAGCCTATTCGGTTTGGTTATAACCGAATGATCAGTCCTACTCTCAAGTCAAATCTTAACCACATCCCAAGGCTCAAGGCCCCAGTCCATCTCATGGACTGGATAAATTATTTTGTGGTGCTCAGTGGGGGAATAAATTATTTGTTGTGATCGATATATATACATATGGCTGCTAGTATTCATATTTCAATTCTTAATTGTAATTTTGAAAAAGTTGTCTCTCGCAAAACTATACATGGTACTACTGACCTGTTGGGCCATGATATTTTATGTAATGGGCCAAACTGATTGGGTTGGCTCATTGAAATACATTTATTGGGTTTGACAACCTTGGGCCGGGTCATTGGGCTTAATCATTAGGAGGTAATGATTTGAAGTGGGCTTTGACCGGTAATAATAACAAAGATAGCTGTTGACTGATATCCTGCATTGCATTAATGAGGATGGGACAGAGTCGGTCGGTGGTGGACAAAGGTGATGGGATTAGCAGGTAGACTACCTGCAGTGTAATAGTGTCAGGCAGGTCGGTTACACACGAAATCGAAAAACTAGTATATGAAGACCGATTACAAAACAAAGGAAGGTAACTGATAATTCTCTCTCTCAATACACTAAATATTATTTTTCTCCATTGTTAACCTTGTAATCGTCTGTACTGACTCTCACGTCGGAGTTATCTCCTGACGGTCGAAGCCGTCAAGCTTTTGGTGTTGTCGTGTTTACTGTGCAGGATTGGACGTGTCTTACGTGATTGGGATGCGTGGAAAGATCTTGACATTAACATGACCTTAAACATGTACTCCAATCTGTTAATTGTACCAAGATTTCTGATCCACCTACTGTAATTAGGCGATCAGCCAATTACCAACCTTGTATTTGGGATAACAATTTTCTGCAGTCTTTAAGAAGTAATGACATGGTAATTTTACATTTTTCTCCATCGATCTTATTTATATGTAATTTGAGTTAAGTTGGCATATATATATTGCATGTCAACATAATTCTGTGTAAATACAGGGTGAAAGTTTAGAAGGACGAGCTGATAAGTTGAAGAAAGATGTGATGAAGATGTTAAACAATGTAGTTAAGCCATTAGATGTTAAACAAGTTGGCATATATATATTGCATGTCAACATAATTTGATCACTTTCAAAGACTTGGGTTGGCTTATCACTTTCATGAGGAAATAGGCCATACCATGAAGAAAATATAGAGTGATCAAACTAATTACAAGTGGGAAAATAAGGATTTACATGCTACTGCTCTAGAATTTCGACTCCTTCGACAACATGGATATCATATTCCCCAAGGTAATAATCTTTTATTTATTTATTTTGCATGTTTCTATTGGGCTCTTAATTAATTATGTAGCTAATTTATTATTGCTTTGAAGTTTGAAGTACACTAATTAAAATAACTGCACACTTTGGGGTACGCTTAATTTTATGCCGATGTTTTCAAGAATTTTACGGATAACGGGAGATTCAAAGAATGTCTTCGTGAAGATGTGAAGGGAATGTTAAGTTTGTACGAAACTTCCTACTACTATTTTAAAGGAGAGTGTCTAATGGAGGAGGGTTGGTGGTTCACAAATAAAAACCTTAAAGAGCTCCATGGAGATATAGTTGATCCGAATCTTGCTATGCATGTGAAACATGCCATGGAGCTTCCATTGCGTTGGAGGATGCAATGGTTAGAAGCAAGGTGGTACATCGATGTGTATGAAAGAAGCAATGACATTATCCCTGTATTACTACAACTCGCTAAATTGAACTTCAACATTGTGCAAGGATTCAACCAAGAAGAACTCAAAATTTTGTCAGGGTATTCAACCAAATTTTCTTTGAATACTCGGTTCATCATATCCATGAAGGCAGCAGGAGTATTAGTCAATCCAAAAGACATGACTAAGAATTCATAATGTCCGTACCGAGTTCTGAAAGTCATCTTTGGAATGTCATCGGTTCTAATCTTCAATTGGAGATATCCGGAACGAAGATCAATCTTTGAAAAGAATTTGGCGCCTTGCAACTGATCAAACAGGTCATCAATACGAAGTAACGGGTACCTATTTTTGATGGTGACATGATTCAACTCCCGATAATCAATACAAAGTCGCATACTCCCATCCTTCTTCTTCATGAATAGAACAGGAGCACCCCAAGGAGAAGTACTAGGACGAATAAAACCAATGTCTAACAATTCCTGCAGTTGGGTCTTTAACTCCTGAAGTTCAATAGGAGCCATTCGATATGGGGCTTTGGAAATGGGTTTTGTCTAGGGTTCAAGGTCCATACAAAATTCAATTTCACGCCACGGGGTAGGCAGGAAGTTTTTAGAATACGTCAGAAATTTATTAACAATAGAAATATAATTCAAAAGCGGCGTATTTTTGTTTAGATCCGTGACATGAGCTAAGAAAGCTTGACATCCGTTTTTCAATAAACGAATAGCTTTATGGCTTGAGATGACAGTGATGGATTTTAATGGTTTGGTTGTTTGAATCCGCACAATAGGTTGGTTAGGACTATGAAAGCTAACAAACTTACGAAAACAATCGATTTTAGCATGATGAGTAGTTAACCAATCAATCCCTAAAATCACATCAAATGCAAGTATCTTCAAAGAAATAAGATTGACAGGTAATTTGCGGTTACCAATTTGAATCAGACAAGACTTATAAACTGTGGATGTAATGAAGGTTTCTCCCAACGGTGTTTCAACAGATAAGTCAAAGTCTAGTTTCTCCGAAGTCAAATTTAAACGTTGAGCGCAAGTAGGAAAAATAAAGGAATGGGTAGAACCGGTATCAAATAAAGTATAAACTTCGCTAGAGTTTATGATTAGCTTACCCGTGATTACCTCGTTCGGATTCCTCGCTTTTTGGGAGGTTACAACAAACGCTCTCCCTTGAACTACCGGTATTGTCTTGTCTAGAACACCCTTTGATGCCTCTATCCCAGCTGGACTTGACTTTGGTGCACGACAAAATCGGGCTAGATGGCCTTCTTTTCCACAATTGTAACATACTTTGGATGGCATCGTGCAGTTTGGACTTATGTGTCCTTCCCCTCCACATTTGTAACTTATCGACCAAAGCGGTCGTTCTCCTTAATAACTGCTTGGTCTTTGGTCTTTGACGTCTTTCCATCCTTGCTGAACCTTCTTTTCTTGAACTTTCCACTCCTATTGTCTTGTCCATGATTACCACTATTACCATCGAAGTGGTTATCATTTCTGGCATGTTGATTCCCTCCACGTTTGTTGTCGTCGCTTCGATGACTGCTACCACTGGTATTATCAACTTATCGGCTGCTCTCTCTTAGTTTGGTTGACTCATTATCGCGCTCCAATAACTGAGCCCTATTAACAACATCTGAATACAAACACAGTTTATGAGAGATAAGATATTGACGTATCTCAGGTTTTAAACCTCTTAGAAACATCTGTGTCATTCTCACCTCGTTGTCAACCAAGTGGGATGCAAACCGAGATAACTCGGCAAACTTAGCTTCGTACTGCGCCACGGTCATGTTATTTTGTTCCAACTTGATGAACTCTACCTCTTTCATGTGACGAATACTTTCGGGAAAGTACTTGTCGTTGAACAATTCTTAGAACTTCTCCCAAGTCATCTTCAGTGCAGCAGGTTGAGTACGCTTTACAGATTCTCACCAGTAATATGCCTCTGCTCGCAATATGAAGGTGGCAAAGGGAACCTTTTGCTCCTCGGAGCATCCCAAGACATCAAATATCTTATTTATCTGCTTTATCCACGTCTCTGCCTTAAGTGGTTTTGGTTCTCCAAAAAACTCCGATGGTCCCAGCTCCTTGAATTGCTTAGCGGTGACCGTCCGAGAGTTATCAGTGTTTCTACCTGCATTTTGGACAGGAGTTGCCTTCGCCTGTTGTTGTATAAATTGCATAAAGCCTCTGACCATCCCATCATTCACCATTTCATCGGTGTTATTATTTTCATGAGGATTATTGTCCTCTGGTTGCACATTACCCTGGGCATTGATCGTTGGTGACTCAATGGTCTCATGTGCTTCATTGATTATCTCAACATTTTCGGATGCCATTTGCAAATACTGCAACAAAACAAGGGTTAATTAATATATCACATATTATCCTTATAATCTGACCGATCAACTAAATACCAAATAAACTTAGGTAGGTCATACTAGCGAAGGAATTCCCCGTCTCTCCCCTCCTAGTTTTTAACTCACATCTCAGCCAGGGATCATATCCCTAAGCTCTGATACCAACTGTGACCCGCATCCAAGACTTGGATAGCACCTCACAATGATACCTATCAACTTGCCACCGTTACTCACGGCGTCCCCTACGGAAAGTCTGGCTTCGGTGCATCCCAAGACTTGGAAGTCACCAGATAAAGGCTTGGGGCTCTTTTCTATGGCTTTGATACCAACTGTGACGCCCCCAAAAGTAGGTATACATCACCCATCTTGAGTCGCCAAATACATGGTACAAAATACAAACACAAACTTAATTATACAACTGTCGTGTAACATACGACAATACATAAACTGAGAGTTCTAATAGGAATATTGTCATCTAGACAATATCCATACTCAAGGAGTTCTCATTACATTTATTGTCACACTATTTAACAGAATAGTGAGGACTACTAAAGCTATCTTCTGGACCATCACTCTTTTTCCCGACTCGTCCCAACTATATTCTCATTTCACAGAGAGAAAACGGAAAGAAAGGGTGAGCTCAACTAGCCCTCAAAGAAGAAATATTATGACTAAGATAATGCGAGAATAAATTATCAATAGTCTTCAACAATGTTAAAGCGATAAAATACAATAGACATCAATTTTAAGCTGCGGTGGAATAAGCAATCCATTAGAAGAGTCAAGTAGAGAATAAAACCTACTATCTTCTATGATTTAAAAATGTTTTCATCAACTTTTATATTTGAGACTCGACTTAATAAATAAACCACATCTTCTAATCATTCTGTACACGAGCCAAGGATATTCATTAAATCATCCACGGTCATGACTATCTTTGAATAATCCACGGTTATAATCATACCAAAAGCTGTTCACGATATGCATTACGAGCCATCGAGGACTTTACCACATCACTTATAACATCACGGTTCATGATTATACCGAATGATCCCTGGTCATAATCATACAAAGTCCATCTATGCACGTAAGCCAAAGATGACTTTCAACATAATATAAACATGAGGATGATGACAATGTTATAGGAATTCAATAAAACAAGTTCAAGAATTAATTTATCCAGGAACTAATAATATCCAAATTGTCAACATGATACTTCTTTGTAAAGTAAAAGTCAAGAATTCTCAGAAGAATATTTCCATAAAAAGATACTGAATGAAGCGCAAATATCAAGGATATTCCACTAATTTCATGGAGTATCGAAGTCAAAACTTTAACCAACTGAGTATAATAAACAATATATGAAACTGCAAATGGATTTTCACCCGCCATGCGGTAATCCACGTATAGAGATCATTTCCACAATTTAATAAGGAATGAATATAAAGGATCATTCACCATGCATGTGGCAATCCACATAGACAGGTTATTCCAACAGAATAATAAAGAATGGAATAACAGAAGGATTCACCATGCATGCGATAGAGAGACCATACAGACGGGTTATTCACAATGAGAATAATAAATGCGGAATAATAAATATGGAACCGAGTTAGGTGAAATTCACGCAAGCGAGGATATTCTACTGAGAATAATAAAACGAGAATAATAAATATGGAACCGAGTCGGGTGAAATTCACCACAAGCGAGGATATTCCAACGAGAATAATAAAAGCGGAATAATAAAAGAATTTTACCAAGTATGCGGTACTTCGCATAAACAAGTTATTCCAACATAATAATAAAGAATGGAATAACAGTAGAAGATCACCAAGTATTGGGTAAACCGCATATACAGGTCATTCCACCAAGTATAAGGTAAAAGCACAAGCATCTGAAGTTATTCCAGCGAGAATAATAAAGAATGAAATAACATAAGGATTTCACCAAGTATAGGGTATGCCGCGTATACAGGTTATTCCAACAGAATAAATATGAATGGAATAACATAAGGATTTCACCAAGTATAGGGTATGTCTGCATTATCTGAGGTTATGTATAGGGTATGCCACTTTTACAAAAGTTATTCCAATGAGAATAATAAAGAATGGAATAAAAAAGTTTTCTTCATGAATAAAAAGAATAACACCCCTTACCGTAAAAAAAAGCGGATATAGAAGTAGTGAAGTAGCAGAATACTCTTCTTCTTTCTCTCTATAATTTCTCTCTGAGAGTTTCAAATTGAATTAAGTAAGAAATAATGAAGGAATGAGCTTTATTTATAGAAGAATGGATTGAATAGTAACTAATTCATGAACGATCCAGATCGATTTACTTTTAAACGAACGATCCAGATCGATTTACTATTAAAACTTAAAGCAACGGTCCATACTGATTCACTATTAAAACTTTAAACCAGCGATCCATATTGATTCACTATTATAACTTTCCACCAGCGGTCCATAATGATTCACTAATATAACTTCAACCAACGGTCTGAAAAATTAGCACATCTCCTCATAGAATAATATTGTACCCAAATACCCGAATGCACAATAATAGAGTGAATAGTAATCGGATGAATAGTAACTCGTGAATAGTAACTCATGAATAGTAACTCGTGAATAGTAACTCATGAATAGTAACTCATGAATACTAACTCGTGAATAGTAACTCCGACACGAAAAGTGTCCCGAATACCCGATTGAACAATATAACCTCCAGACATCAATTATCACAAATAATCCCAACATAATGAAACTATCAAATTCATCTTTAATCAACACGAACTTAATCATCATTAATATTATAACTCACAATATTTAACAACCAGGTTGTTCCCAGGAAAGAGGGGGCTTTCCAATTAGATTATCTAACCTCTCCTTGACAGAACTTCTAGACATTATAAATATTGCAATTTAATAATATGAATAACTTTGTCGTCTCAATTATTGATTTAATAAAATAACATATTATGCACATGATACTGTGACAATAATTGAATCAATAATATGAGAGATATGATCACGTAATTCTTTGTAGCAATAATTGAGTATAAGCGAGTGACTTCTTACGTAAGCATCAATAACCAATACCAGGTAGTGTGCTACTTGCAACTACGTGTATATCTTGTACTTTTACTACTGGGATAGTTCAACAAAGATCAGCGGTAAAACTTCCGCCATTATTTTATAAAAATATGTTTGTCGTTTTCTAAATACGACAAATCTTTCGTTGTGGGTCCACCAATGATTGTGCCATCGTACGAATATTCTCCGAGAAAAAGAATATTTCCCGACCAATCGAATATTTATAACAACTTGCATACTTTGCAAAATTTTCAAATAGTACCCACAACTATAACATAATATCAAATTTATTTCATAATATTTAAAAATAATATTCATAGAAAAATTATCTTTATTCATAAAAGTTGGGGTCTTACAATATATATATATATATATATATATATATATATATATATATATATATATATATATATATATATATATATATATCAGGGAATATGGAGGTGCATAGTAGTGTAACTTTTAAAGTTACACGATTACTCACGATAAATAAGTGATTTCACTCCACGATCATAGAGTAGTCAATCCACGATTTGTAAATTCACTATACTATCGTGGACTACTCTACAATAGTAGAGTGAATTCACTCTACTATCTGTGGACTACTCTACAATCGTAGAGTGAAATCATTATACGATCGTAGGTCGTATAAATTTAAAAGTTACACGGCTGTGTATCTCCATTTTTATCATATATATATATATATATATATATATATATCTTATGGAACCGCTGGAGTTACTAATTGTGACACCCCCAAAATAGGTATACATCACCCATCTTGAGTTACATGGTACAAAATTCAAATACAAACTAATAATACAGCAGTCGTGTAAAATACGACAAAACATATGTTTTGAGTTTAAATACAAATATTGTCTTCTAGACAATATCCATTCTCAAATAAAGTCCTCGTTATATTTATTATCACACTATTTTACAGAATAGTGAAGACTACTAAGACACCATCTCGGACCATCACTCCGTTCCCCGACTAGTCTCAACTACGTTCTCATTTCCTGAAGAGAACAGTGAAAGAAAGGGTGAGCTCAACTAGCCCAGTAAGAAATATTATGACTAAGATCATGCGAGAATAAATTATCATTAGCCTTGGCCGGTGTTAAACCGATAAAATACAATAGACATCAAGTTTAGCTGCGGCGGAAGAAGCAATCCATTAAAAGAGTCAGTAGAGAATAAAATCTACTATCTTTTATGATTTAAAAGTTTTTCATCACTTTTATCATTTGAGACTCATTTCGATAAATAATCCACATCATTAAATCATCCCCGCACTATAGGCCGAGGATATTCTTTAAGTATCACGACCAAGAATTATCCATGTACTACGCCAAAGATAATCGTGTTTTCATCAACGGTCCCGATCATGCCATAAAACAATTCATCTTTGCTCCCTTGGTCGAAGAGAATCCATAGCCATAATCATACCAAAAGCTCGGTCCATCAATGCACTACGGCCAATGAGGACTTTTACCACATCATTTGTAACATTACGGTCATGATTATCTAGAATAATCCTCGGTCATAATCATACCAAGTCCATCTATGCACTTCTGTGCCACGGATGACTTTCAACATAATATAAACATGAGGATGATGACAATGATATAAGATTTCAATAAAACAAGTTCAAGAATTAAGTTATTCAGGAACTAATAACGTCCAAATTGTCAACATGATACTTCTTTGTAAAGTAAAATTCAAGAATGCTCGGAAGAATATTTCCATGAAAGATCTTTGGATGAAGCGCAAATATCAAGGATATTCCACTAATTTCATGGAGTATAGAAGTCAAAATTTTAACCAAATGAGAATAATAAGGAATGGAATAACAACGAAATCACCATGCATGCGATGCGATATCAGATAGACAAAGTTATTCAGCAGAATAATAATAACGGAACCGAGTCGGTGAAAATCACAAGCGAGGATGTTCCAACAAAATAATAAAGAATGGAATAACAACGAAATCACCATGCATGCGGTGCTTGCGCGTAGACAAAGTTATTCCAATGAATAATAAATACATAATAATAAAGAGGCGGAACCAGTGCGGTGTAAAACACATGAGCGATGGATATTCCAAATGAGAATAATAAAGACGAGAATAATAAAGAGCGAAACCCGGTCCGGTGTAAAACACATGAGGGCAGGATGTTCCAAAGGAATAATAAAGGCGAGAATAATAAAGATGGAACCGAAGTTAAAGGCGTAAAAGCAGACGAGATGTTCCAGCGGAATAATAAAAAGAGAATAATAGAAGAATGTCACCAAGTATAGGGTATTAAGCGTATACAAAGTTATTCCAACGAGAATAATAAAGAAATAGAATAATGTAAGTTCTCTTCTTGAATTCAAAAGAATAATATCCCTACCGTAAAATAATACTCGATATTAGAGAAGTGAAGTAATGAAAACTCTTCTTCTTTCTCTCTATAATTTCTCTCTCAGAGTTCAAATTGAATTAGTAAGAAAATAATGAAGGAATGAGCTTCATTTATAGAAAAATGGAATGCATAGTAACTAACTCATGAAGCGGTCAGATTGATTTACTTTAATCGACGGTCCATATTTAAAGCAAAATCTTTTAAATAAAATATAATATATTCTATTTATATAAAAAGATTTTTACTATGCAAACACTATGCATAATAAAATATAATATATTATATTTATAGAATAACTTTAATAAAGTATTCTGTTTTATATAAAAAGATGTTTCTGTTTTATTACGTTAATAATAATACTAATAAAACAAAACTTATAAATTAACAATAATTGAATCAAATAATGTGAGATACTATAAAAGAATAATTGAACAAAACTGAGTGACTTCTCACATAAGCATTAATAATCAATACCGTGTGCTACTATGCAACCACACGTATTACTGTACTTTTACTATTGAGTAGTTCAACAGTATCAACGGTAAAACTTCCGCCGTTATTTTCATAAAATATTTTTGTCGTTTTCTCAATCCGACAATAATTTAGTTGTGGGGTCCACCAATAATTGTACCATTGTACGGATATTCTCTGACAAAAAAAATATTTCCCGACCAATCGAATATAATATGACAACTTGCATACTTTGCAAAATTTGTAAATATTACCCACAACTATAACATTATCTCAAATTTAAAAAAAAAATATTTCGAGATAATTAAATATTTATTCATAAAATCTGGGTATCACACTAATTCATTCGGCCTGGCCTCTCTCTTTTTCTTTTTTTTTTTTTTTTTATCACTGGATTTGGATTGGTTTGTAGGTGGTGGAACAAAACAGGGCTGGTAGAGAAATATAGCTTTGCTAGGGATAGGTTGGTGTCATCATTCTTATGGGCAATGGGAATTACTTTTGAGCCTCGATTTGAATATTGCATAGTAATGTTATCTAAAGCAATAAAGTTGGTTACCGTAATAGATGATATTTATGATGCCGTTGAGAGATTTTCTCTTAATTATACTGCTTGATGAATTTGCATTCCCTATGAACATAATTTTAACATTAATTAAGTAGATAATTTTTGTCATTTGATCAGGTGGGATATTAATGAAATAAATCAACTCTGAAGATATGCTTTCTTGCGCTTTACAATTCTGTGAATGAAATAATTTACGACATCCTTAAGAAACAGAACATCAATGTTCTTCCACCCTTTACTAATTAATTTCATAGCTTTTGGTTGAATAAAAACTTCTTCTTTTTTTCATTTTTTCATGATCTTCATTTCCAAATGTTTTTTTCTTAATATTATGTTGTAGTGGCTTGATTTACTCGAAGTTTACGTAGTAGAGGCGCGACGGTATGCCAGTGGACACAAGCCAACATTGGAGGAGTACTTGAGCAATGCGTGGGTGTCGATGGCAGGCCCTCTTATGACGCTTCAATCTTATATTTTCACCACAAATCCAATCAAAGTGGAAGCAATAAAGTTTTTGGAGAGCAAGCCAGATATATTACACTTGGTTTCAGTAATTTTGAGGCTCGCTGATGATTATGGAACATCCTCAGTATGAAATATTTTCAATTATGAAATATTGTTGATATTTTTCGACGAGGTTTGTACGTAACAATTATTTGGATGCATGCATGCAAGATAAGTTAGAGAGAAGAGATGTTCCAAAATCAATCCAGTGCTACATGTCTGATACCGGTGCTAGCGAAGAAGTTGCCCGTGAACACATGAAGGATTTGATGAGGAAAGAATGGAAAGAAGTGAATAAATTAATCCAAGATTCAGATATTCCTTTGCCTAAATCTTATTTCGAGACGATGATAAATCTGTGTAAAACAGCCCACTGCTTTTATAATTGGGGATCAGATGGGTTTGGTGTGGAAGATGGTACGACAGAGGATAGATTTTATTCATTGCTTGTTCAGCCTATCCCTCTGTAAGGAATAGCTAGCTAACTAGATCATATAAGTTTATATATATATATATATATATATAGAGATCAGTCATCTACTTATTTTCTTTATTTCGTCTTCACCTCCTTCCTTTAACGACGGAGATACGGCGATGGTTTACTAGATATCTGAATCGTAAATACATATTTTTAGCGACGGACAATATATATCGTCACTAAAAGTATAGACGACAGTTGTATTATGACCGAGGCAGGTAAATCGGGTCCATTACCAATAAAAAGAGGTGAGACGGGTGAATAAGATAAAGATACACTTGATCCGGAATATATATATATATATATATATATATATATATATATATATATATATATATGGAAAATGATCCATAATAATTATTCACTATGGATGAAAATTGGGCAAATACCATCATAACCATCCATTCCATAAATCAAGGGCTGGGATTAAAAAAATAAAACACGCCTTCCGCCATACGAAGTAGCGTACGATGAAAAATATTAAAGCTCATCCTCTAGTTCGTCTAGCGGATCCAGAAAAAAAAATTCAATTCCCAAACAACCCCCCAAGTGATCGCACCGTATAAGCCAATCAATCCAATATGATTTCGCACCGTATAAGCCAACCAATAGTCAAGCAAATCCACCGTATACGCCAATCAATCCAATATGATTTCGCACCGTATAAGCTAGCCAATAGTCAAGCAAATCCATATCCCAACGGACGGGCAATCAATCCAATATGATTATGAAATAAAATTACATAAGGAATCAATTTGGCATATCACAGAAACGACAATCATTCCAGTTAGATTTCGAAATAAAATTACTGAAGGAATCAACTCCAAATCAAAGAAGAAAACAAAATATGTGATAACTTTCATGCTAAAATAAAAAAATTCACACGAAATTCGAGTAGTAAAAAATATACAAACCTTATATTATTATCATATTTATTCCTTTTAATTTCTTTTAAATATCCTCCAAAAAAAATTAAGGAAGAAAACTGCGCAATTAATCAAGCAAGGCTTTGCATGTCAAAATCAACCTGGTAAGTTTTCAATTATGGCTGAAGATATGTTTAATTCAAGTTCTTCAAATTCTTCTCATGATAATATATTGACATGGATAATATTGGTGTTCATAACACGAACCCAACGCATATTAACGTTTCACAAAGTCCATATGAGGGTCAGATTTTTTCTACTATCCAAGAGGCAGAAGAATTTTATAGAACATATGCACGTAGTTGTGGATTTGAAATAAAAATTGGGGCAACTCATAAATATGCTCACTCCAACAATTTGTCCAACCGACTTTTTACATGTAAGAAAGCTAGAAAACCAATTGAAAGAAAGAAATAAGATGTTGATAAAGTTGATGGTAATAAGGTCAAAAGACAAAAGGGATTCTATAGGTCGGGTGATGTGCAAAGCTAGAATGTTTGTTGTTCATCTAAAGAATGAAGATACCTGGAAAGTTTCAAAAATTAAGTTGTCTCACAATCACGATTTGGTGACTCCGAACAAGAAAATTTTTATTTAAACACAGAAAAATATAACTCCTGTTGCCCGAAGTTTAATTGAAACTTTCACAAGGGCTGGAGTTGGGCCAAGTAAAATGATGAATGTATTTAGTGAAATAGGAGGAGGGGTGGAAAATGTCGGTTTCAGTGATAAGGAGATTCGGAATGTTATGCGAGATATAAGGCGTGACCACAATAGATTCAAATGATGCCCAAGCGGCATTAAAGATTATGAAAAAAACTCTCGGCGGAAAATCCTCTATTTTTTACGATATCAAACGAGATGAAGATAATCGCATCGAATGTATCTTGTGGATAGATTATCGATCAATGATAGCTTACAAAAATTTTGGGGATATAGTGACATTTGATACAACTTATCGAACGAATAAGTATTATATGTCGTTTATTAGTTCACGGGTAAATCATCATTATCATTCCATCTTGTTTGGTTTTGCAGATCGATTCGAGGATGAAACAGAGGATACTTTTGTATGGGTATTTGAAAGTTGGCTTCAAGCGATAAACAACAAGGCAAGGTTACCATTATCACCGATCGGAGACAAAGCTATGAAGCAATGCGATTGCTAAGGTTCTTCCAGAAACACACCATGCTATTTGCACATAGCATATTAGTAAAAAATTTCCAGAGAAATTACATACATTGTATGAACAGTACCCAACATTTAAACATGATTTTAACTATTGTGTGTATAAATCTTTGATTGTTGCGAATTTTGAGGAGCGATGGAAAAAGTTGATAATAGATTACGAACTGCATGACCATGATTGGCTCCAATCACTTTATGAGGTTAAGCACAAATGGATTAAGGCGTACACAAAGAATTTTTTGCAGCAGGAATGACGACTACATCCAGGAGTGAGGGAATGAACAGTTTGTTCAATGAATATGTGAATGCGACAATGAGTATCAAGGAATTTATCGTAAACACAAAAAAAGCACTTGAGAAACAGGTCATGAAAGAGAGAAAAGTTGACTACGTAACTTGTCATCGGACCCGAAATATGACTCTTGAATCCCCATTGAAAACACATGGAGCAAATATTTATACAAAGGAGATGTTCAGACGCTTTCAGATTGAGATAATAAACTCTCATAAGTACGTAATGCAGAAGCTTCAACATCTAACAACATCGGATACAAAGTGGTATGCATTGTGCAAGGCAAACGTAAACGAAGAATCAAATAGGTACGTTACTGTTGTTAGTAATGTTCAAATTGGAGATATAAATTATAATTGTAAAAAATTTGAACATTCTGGTATGCTTTGTAAACACATTATAAGGCATATGATTGCCAAAAGTACAAAAAAGATACCTGATAAGTACGTTTTAAGACGGTGGTGTAAAGATGGTAATAAAGTGAACGCTGAATTACCGAAAATTTTGACTGAAATGTCCAACTACGAGGAATCTCAGACAATGCGTTATAATTATTTGGTGACGTTTCTCTTGCGATTAACTTCTACAGGATCATGCTCAATTGATGGTTTTAAGCACGTCGTACAATTGTGCGTTGACAATCAACCCATTGTTGAGAAATTTGACCTTGGTGAAATTAGTGTAAAAGAGGTTACAGATATTCAAGAAGATGATGATCAGCCCGTTGAAGATGAGCCGTTATTGGATCCTATTTGTTCGCAAACAAAGGGGCGAAAACAAGCTGGGATCGAAGAGGCTGCAAGTCGTAAACAATTGAGAAAGTGTGCAATATGCAATATGATGACCAATCATGATAAGCGGAACCACTACAAAATTATGGGTCAAGAAAAGTCGGGTATTTGAAGTTATCTTCATTTGTGATTTTATGATTATGTAATGGCAAAAGTATTTACTTTTGTTTATATATTTTGATTTATCAGCATGATTTATTATTTCCCAAAAGTTACATTAGATGAATTACGCACAATTAGTAAATAATTTAGAGCTTGTATTTCTAAATATTCCTCATTTTTATTTGACTTTTGAAACTCGCCGGAATTAGTAAGACCTCCAGGGCAAATCAATATGTTACAGGGTTTAATTGGCCATCAGGTCCATTACAATATAACGGTGATTTTGAATAATATACTTTGTTAATGATTTGTTATCATCCTACACCTTTGTGTATACATTGAGAATGAAACTATAACTCTTTTAAGAAACAAAAATATTCTCGATTCAATAAAAAGTTAAAGCCCAGATGTTTCAAGGGGCTATATTTTCTCGAAAGGGTTTCCTATTTCTGGAAAGCTAACATGCCAAGTAGCTTAAGAAACTTGCTACAAATTTTGGCCAAGTGATAACACACTAATTACTAAATAAGAAATGATTAATTACTTGCCTATAAATTGAAGATGGGAACATTATTAGCCAAACATGCATGCATCTGCCAAACAGTGCCTAGCTTTTCATGGGCTATTAACAATGAATTCCCAAATAACCAACCTTTTATTTTGGTAGCTTTATAGCTTCCCAAAATGAATTTGAGCTGCAATATATAGATCTTGGTCTATAAAAACATACACTTGTGCACAACCCCCACCTTAATGCACTGAGAATAGTAAGGATACTAATAAAAGAATGCACATTTATTTACATGAATATGCATTACAGGGTCAATGCTCAATGGTAGCAAGGTCCACAACTAGTTTATATGTTATAAAATACCAAGAAAAAATTTCAATCATTACAAAGTTTCATTGTATCTAGAGTACTATCCTTCTTAGCAATATGCTTGAGGTCTACAATGTGATTGTTGCGGAGAAACCTAAACCCAAATGTTCCTTCAGACCGTTACAGGGTTTAATTGTTTTGAGGTCATTCGGCATAATAGATGCAATATGTATTAGAGTTCACAAGCACATCAGCAATTATTGCAGCGGCATGACCAAGAGGTTCCTCTGCTGCTCTCTTTAACATGAAAGCTTGTAAAGTTGGCAAATAAAGAAAACAACGAATACTTGCCGTTAGTTCAATTGAGATTCTTGATTTTCAAGCAAAGATTTTGTTCAATTGAGTAGTAAAGGCAAACAAACAGATCTGTGAAAAGACAGGGTAACAATTTGTTAGAAATGAGATTTGAATTAAATGAGAAAATTGACTTCAAAGTCCGGTCCGGGTCCGGTCAAATCCGGTCCGTGTAAATTATTGTACGCGGGTTCGTGATATATATTTTTTATCATCACAATACTACGTCGTTTTGACGACGGTTACACGCCAACGAAAATAACAGTCACGAGTTTTTTTTATAAATAGACGGTGTGGGAAGCATTTCAGAGAAGTAATTTTTTCCTTCCCCGTTCTAAAATTTCCGTCCCGTTCCTTCCCTTCTACAATCCCGTTTCTGCAGTATAGAATCCCGTTCTGTTCTACTATTTCCCGTTTATGGCAGACTCCCGTTCTACAGACTCCCGTTCTGCAGTAATTCCGTTCGCTCGCATTTGCAAAATCCCGTTTTCTGCAAAGAAATTATATCTGAGAAGTTTTTTCTGTTTTCTTCATGCATCATTATTATTAATAGTAAAAGTTCGAGTACATAACATAGAATTGCGTTCAACGAATTCTTAATTTTGTAGTGCTACTAATTAAGAATTGAAATCCGTTTTATCTTGGGAAGCAATTATTCAATTAACCCTTAGCATTTATGGGGGAATAAATTTGATTTAAGGAGACTGTGAATTCAAAAGACTCGGATTTATTTATTAATATTTTCTGTGTTATATTTATATAAAATCATGTTCGGTTTTTATCATAAATATATATATATTAAATAATACTATATATTACAGATAACAATCTTAAAACAAATTTAAATTTTCTATAATTATAATATTATTTTATGTGAACAGAAAATTGTTTTATTAATTTTATAAAACAAGTTATACTGTTTTTACATGTTTGTATAAATACAGTATATTATGTTAAAATTGTTGCATGTTCATTGCTTATTCTATTAAGTGCAGTTCGTTTAAGTGCAGTTAAATGTTTGTATAAAAAACAGTTTTGTTTATTCTGCATTTGTTCATTTATGCTTACATGCTGTTTTAATTACCAAAGTGTTCATTTGTTCTTTTATGCTTGCATGCTTAATATTATAAGCAGTATGTGAGACCCCAGATTTTATAAATAAAGATTTAAATTTTTCGAAATATTTTTTTTAATATTATGGTGTAGATTTGATATAATGTTATAATTGTGGATAGTATTTATAAATTTTACAAAGTATGCAAGTTGTCATATTATATTCGATTGGTCGGAAAATATTCTTTGTGTCGGAGAATATTCGTACGATGGCACAATCATTGGTGGACCCCACAACGGAATTATTGTCGGATTGAGAAAACGAAAAAAATATTTTTATGAAAATAACGGCGGAAGTTTTACCGTTGATACTATTGAACTACTCGGTAGTAAAAGTACAGTAATACGCGTGGTTGCATAGTAGCACACGTTATTGATTATTAATGTTTATGTGAGAAGTCACTCAGTTTTGTTCAATTATTGCTACAATAGTTGCTACATAGTATCTCACATTATTTGATTCAATTATTGTTGATTTATAAGTTTTGTTTTATTAGTATTATTAATGTAATAAAACAAAAACATCTTTTTATATAAAACAGAATACTTTTATAAAGTTATTTATTTTATTAGATAATAATTAGATTATATTATATTTTATTATACATAGTATTGCATAGTATTTGCATAGTGTCTGCATAGTGTTTGCATAGTAAAAATCTTTTTATATAAAATAGAATATATTATATTTTATTTAAAAGATTTTGCTTTAAATATGGACCGTCAGATTAAAGTAAATCAATCTGGACCGTTCATGAGTTAGTTTCTATGCATTCCATTTTTCTATAAATAGAAGCTCATTCTTTCATTATTTTCTTACGAATTCACTGAACTCTAGAGAGAGAAATTATAGAAAGAAAGAAGAAGAGTTTTCTGTTACTTCACTACTCTAATATCAAGTATTATTTTACGGTAAGGGATATTATTCTTTTGTATTCAAGAAGAGAACTTCTGTTATTCCATTTCTTTATTATTCTGTTGGAATAACCTGTATACGCTGAATACCCTATACTTGGTGACATTCTTCTATTATTCTGTCTTTATTATTCCGTTGGAACATCTTTATGCATGTTTTTTACGCCGTAACCTGCTTTCGTTTTTATTATTCTATCTTTATTATTAGTTTGGAACATCATATCGTGTGTTTTACATGTGACCGGTTCCGTCTTTTATTATTCTGTCTTTATTATTCTTGGAATATCACATGCGTGTGTGTTTTACACCTAATTCGACCGGTTAAAATCTTTATTATTCTCGTATTTATTATTCATTGGAATAACTCGCCTCATGTGAAATACCGCACGCATGGTGATTTTTGTTGTTATTCCATTCTTTATTATTTTGTTGGAACATCCCGCTCAGGTGATTTTCACCGACCAGTTCCGTATTATTATTATTCGCTGGAATAACTTTTTCATAATGGCACCGCATTTACGGTGATTTCGTTGTTATTCCATTCCTTATTATTCTCGGTTGGTTAAAATTTTGACTTTATACTCCATGAAATTAGTGGAATATCCTTGATATTTGCGCTTCATCCAAAGATCTTTTCATGGAAATATTCTTCTGAGCATTCTTGTAGATCTCGTCGATATCTTCGATTTGATAGGTGGTAAGCCCCGTAACTCCTCCTGGATCAAAAGTAATGGCCGTTTTACGGGAGAGGACGTGAGGAAAAAATGTACCACCAGGCATACATAATGCTAGATAGTAAGGACCCACCAAGTATGGCATCAGGTAAGTCTAAAATCAAAATGGCGACGCGACAGCAAAAAGGTGTTTTTTGGTCAAAGTTGAGTTCGAGAAGGATTGTTTCGCCCAAATTGACTCAAGGACTTCCAAGAGGAGTTAAAGACATGTACAAAGGCTTATAAAAGGAGGGGAATAACAAGGATTAGAGGGCATATGAGGAGATTAGAGAGTATTCCATTAAATTAGATTAGAGTAAATTAGATCAAAACACTAGTTCTAAATAGTTTTGGAGATTGAGGCAACTTGAAGACCATTGAAGATCAAGAGCAGGAGCTTGATGAAGATGGAGATTTGCTAACAACAGATTCAATTCTTTACTCTACTCTTATTCTTATCTTTTAATGTCTTTTCAATTGTGGATTCTTAGTTTTAATTCAATAAACTAATTCTTTGTTTGAGATTACAATGGATCTTATTGTGTAGTTTATTTTAATATGCTTTGCTATCAATTATTATGTTCTATTGTGAGGATTGTCTATATTGATTTGAGCTTTAATCTATGAATCACTCGATCAACAATTCTTTGTGGAGTTGGATGGAATCGAGAGAGGATATTCAATTTAGACCTAGTTAATATAGCATGTGTTCGTGGATTTTGTTAGTAGCTTAAACTTGATTCGTGTTAAGGTAGAGATATGCTTGACGCCGCATGTAATCGGATAGAGAACTTATTCTTCAACCTTCTTCAATTGTAATTCACATAGAGATATAGTGGGTTAGTTGATTAAGGTGTTTAATGGATTTCTATCTTGATTGTGGATTGACGTTAATACGGTATTAGTGCATTGAGAGGTGGTTAATACTACGTTCGTGTTCTTGATTAACAATTCGGGATAGAGAATAATTGATGAGAAGTGTGTTAACTTAAATGAAGCAATAAGTGAAGTTGTGATCTTAAATCTCCATAGTCTTAATTTAATTAGTGGAATTTAATAGTAGTTTAATTTATACAATTTAAAATTCATTCATTTAAATAAGATTGAGTTAATTACGGGTTAGTACTTGGTGATTTTTATTAACTAATTCTCTGTGGGAACGATACTCAACTTATTACTTTATTACTTATTGACCACGTATACTTGCGTGTTGTGCGTATATAGATTTTACCCAACAAGTTTTTGGCGTCGTTGCTAGGGAATTAGTTTAATATTTTTTACCAATATTAATTTCAATCAAATTAGTCTTAATTTAAACATTTTTTTTATATTTTTTATTTTTAATTCTCTTCCTATATTTCTCTCTTTTCGTGTACCATGGATGACTTTCATGATCAATGGCCATATATACTAACATGACTCAACCAAGGAAACATAAATTGATGGACTTAATACATCTTCTATAGAGCCAATACAAATTGAGGCAGCTGCATAAGACGTTTGAGTTTATCGCAAATTTCAACCTGGAGGCGAAGGATGGAAAGAATGACTCAAATGCAAGGGAAGCGGAGATTGATAGACTTCGTGACACTTTCCGCAATGTCGCCACAGATGGAAGAACTTTCGAGGAGGTTGGGCGTTATCGCATCTCAACAGAGTCGGAAGGATGGCGATTATGTGTGACTATTAGGCCGGGTAATCACCCGAGTAATCAATGCACCATCAATCTTGGTAGAAGACAAGTATGGTGGTAACTACCTCAATCAAGATGCATATGATAATTATGATCAAGTTTGGGGGTATCACTGGATTCTTCATGGAGCTACAACTATCAAGACCAATACTGGGCTCCAAGTCCAACATACACACCTAATTCTCATATTCACCTCCAATGCGACAAGAAGACAAATCGAGTTTATGGAATTCATGTTAAGAGTCAGAAGCAGAAAAAGAAGAGTTTATAAAAGCGGTCGAGTCATCAATCCAAAATTTTAATAATTGGATGGAAAAACGTTTCACAGCCTCAACCAATGGTCCTCAATATATGGCTTTTGAGACTGAAACAGAAAGTTCAAGGCTGGGGGAATTATTGTCCAAGTTCATAGTAGATGAGGAGAAGATGAGTAATCAAGCGACGGAAAATCAAAATCTTGCGGATCAGATAGAGCAAATGACCGAAGCCGTAAGCAACCTTCCTCCAAACACTTGGCTTTATGACATGGATGACGAAATTGACGGAGAACCCGAACCAAATCTACAACTGGATGAGCCTCGAGATGTTGAAAAAGAGGAGACGAGTGGGGATAATGACAACAAGGTCAGTGAAGAACTAATTGTGAGAACCAACAATGATGAGCCGATGTTATTTATGCCTCAAGTGCCTTCTCCGCCAAAGATCAAGGGTCCAGTTAAATTTGCAAAACCTTATCCGCTAGGTAGTCATGTCGTCTACGAAGCTCTTTATAACATAAGAGCGAATACAATTTTGAATCTATGGTGGGATAAGAGAGAGAAGATAGACGAAGAGCTCATTGTGTGTGACAAGCTTCCATGCGCCAAAGTGATCACATACACAATGGAGAAAACACCTAGCTGTGGGATGTTCTTGATTGAGATCATACCAAAACAAAGTATGCTAGGTGACTTTAACTCGATAGCTATCACAAATGGGAACCTACCAAAAGCTATATTATTTTCGATGGATGGAGGGTTTCTCAACTTTTGAAGAGGAATTGGATAGCATTGACCAGACAAAGTCAGGCTGAAAGACAATAAATCAAGCGCTGACTGGGAGGCAACCCAAGAACTTTTATGTTTATATGCTTTACTAGTTTATTTAGTAGATAGGAATTAATTTGCTTATTAAGTTCTCTTATAATCTAATCCATATTGTCTCTCTTCATTGCAGGTATTGGAGGTTCAATGGATAGGAAAATGATCGTCGCCGCCATCGCCACCATCACCTCACGCTTAGCTGATTACAGGGAAGTTCTCTTCCACTTATCGCTATATTCTTACAATGAGGACATTGTAATTGCTAAGTTTGGGGGAGTTTAGTTTAGTTCATTATAGCATGTTTAGTTTTATGTTTATGTTATGTTATTTTTCATATGTTGTTAATTTAGTTTAGGTTCATTAAAAAAAATAGAGTAAATAAATCAAAAATTCAAAAATAATAGTTAGTAACTATGTTCATCTTGCATGAGTCCAAATTGTTTGATAGTTTAAGTTTATGTTGTAAATGATGAGATTGGAATTGAGTAGACAAGTATAAGTCTCGACTATTAGAGCTTTGATGTGATTTCTTGTTATGAATTGAATCTTTTTCTGTTTGAAACTAGTATAATAATGATAGCACAGTAGAAACAACATTGTTGATTGAATGAGTTTAAATTGATACATAATGGGATTCTAAAGGATAATACTAGTTTGAATGAAAGAATGACAAGAATAAGTAGTGATGGCTAAAGTTAGACAAGAACCTAAGTTTGGGGGAATATTTGGGGTATATAAGCTATATATAAGAGAAAAAAAAAGAAAACAAAGAAAAAGAAAAAAAAAGTATGAATAAACACCAAAGCATGCTTGTCTAGTTTTGTGGTAGATTTGTTACTGAAAGTAAGTAAGTTCGAGGGGATTGTCTTTTACACCCAAATACCTAAGGTCTTAATGGTCCGGGAGTCATTGGTCTAAAGCTTCGTTAAGGTAGCATTGAAAAGCCTAAGGGAATAAGACATTGCATAGCTATGTGTAGATAAAAAAAAGAAAAAATGAATAAAACGGGAAATAAGAGCAAAAAGCCCCCGTAGATGAAAAATAAAGCATAAGTATCCCATGATGACCTTCGATATTGGTAATTGTGTGATTTTAGTTGGATCTTGCTTGTTTTTGGATTTCCTGAGTTTACATTGTATGATGCCTTCGAAGAGACTTATTATGTGTTAAATTTGATTTTATATCAATTAAGCATGGTTGTGGAGCACACACACACACTATACCGCTGATGATAATGAAGATAAGATTTGATGAATGACTAGGAAATTGTTGATTGGTTTTGATATGAAGTATTGTCATGTTTGCTTGATTGCTCTAAGGCCGAGTGAATAGATTTGATTCTATCAATACTGCTGGATTCGTAGGCATATAGATTAGTTGCATTTCATTGCATTGCATTGCATTATGTTGTGTTGTTTGGGGACAAGCAACGGTTTAAATTTGGGGGTATGTGATAAGTGAATTTTATATACACTTATCCGGTATCTTTTACTTGAATTAGTTGCTTATATTCATGTGTCTTAGTTACTTTTCATGCATTTTGTGTCCATTTTGTAGGTGATACGTTTGGGAGCGGTGTGAGCGACGATTGGTAAGGAAAAGCAAGGAAAAACGCAAAGAAAAAAAAATTGGACATCATTTGGACTCTCATGTTCATGGTTTGGAATTTGGCTTACATTGTAGAGCATCGTCTTAGCTTTCCGGAACATTTTGAATCATTCCAATCGGAGTTCGGATGCAAGAGTTACGATCGTTGTGCCAACGGACGTCGAACATCATGGTTTTGGGTGGTCATTTGCATAGCAGTCACTTCCGGCTCGATTTCAGCCTTCATCCGCCAAGAATTTCTCAATCCTCAAAGAATCAAAGTTGTAGATCTCGTCGATATCTTCGATTTGATAGGTGGTAGACCTCGTAACTCCTCCCGGATCAAAGGTTATGGCCGTTTTACCAGAGGATTGCCTGTGATGAAAAAATGTACCCCATGGGCGGGCATAATAAATTGCTAGACAAGAAGGACCCCCACGGGGGCGGGCATTTGTGAAAGTCTAAACCTTCACGGCAAGTGGGGTAATGCAGAAAAAGGTGTTTTTTGGTCAAAGTTGAGTTCGAGAAGGATTGTTTCGCTCCAATTGACTCAAGGACTTCCAAGAGGAGTTAAAGACATGTACAAAGGCTTATAAAAGGAGGGGAATAACAAGGATTAGAGGGCATATGAGGAGATTAGAGAGTATTCCATTAAATTAGATTAGAGTAAATTAGATCAAAACACTAGTTCTAAATAGTTTTGGAGATTGAGGCAACTTGAAGACCATTGAAGATCAAGAACAAGAGCTTGATGAAGATTGAGATTTGCTAACAACAGATTCAATTCTTTACTCTACTCTTATTCTTATCTTTTAATGTGTTTTCAATTGTGGATTTTTAGTTTTAATTCAATAAACTAATTTTTTTTTTGAGATTACAATGGATCTTATTGTGTAGTATATTTTAATATGCTTTGCTATCAATTATTATGTTCTATTGTGAGGATTGTCTATATTGATTTGAGTTTTAATCTATGAATTGCCTGATCAACAATTCTTTGTGGAGTTGGATGGAATCGAGAGAGGATATTCAATTCTAGACCTAGTTAGTATAGCATGTGTTCAGAATTTTGTTAGTAGCTTAAACTTGATTCGTGTTAAGGTAGAGATATGCTTGACGCCGCATGTATTCGGATAGAGAACTTATTCTTCAACCTTCTTCAATTGTAATTCACAGAGATATAGTGGGTTAGTTGATTAAGGTGTTTAATGGATTTTTATCTTGATTGTGGATTGACGTTAATACGGTATTAGTGCATCGAGAGGTGGTTAATATTACGTTCGTGTTCTTGATTAACAATTCGGGATAGAGAATAATTGATGAGAAGTGTGTTAACTTAAATGAAGCAATAAGTGAAGTTGTGATCTTAAATCTCCATAGTCTTAATTTAATTAGTGGAATTTAATAGTAGTTTAATTTATATAATTTGAAATTCATTCATTTAAATAAGATTGAGTTAGTTACGGGTTAGTACTTGGTGATTTTTATTAACTAATTCTCTGTGGGAACGATACTCAACTTATCACTTCGTTACTTGTTGACCACGTATACTTGCGTGTTGTGCGTATATAGATTTTACCCAACATGCATTGATGGACAGTTGTTGGCATGATCATAACCATTGATGAATACACAAATATCATTGGCCCGTAGTGCATGGAATTTGTGGTCGTGACCCTAATGAATATCCTTAGTCAGTAAAGCGTGGATGATGTGGATTATTTATTGTCGAGTCTCAAATGATAAAAGTGATGAAAAACTTTTAAATCATAAAAGATAGTAGATTTTATTCTCTACTTTACTTTTTAATGGATCGCTTGTTCTACCGCAGTTAAACTTGATGTCTATTGTATTTTATCGGTTGAATATTGTTGGAGACTAATGATAATTTATTTTGTATTATCTTAGTCATAATATTTCTTCATTGGGCTAGTTGAGCTCACCCTTTTTCTTTCACCGTTCTCTTGTGAAATGAGAACGAATGGAACGAGTCTGTGAAACAGAGTAATGGTCCGGATGATAGTGTTAGCTAGTAGTCCTCATTATTACGTTAAATAGTGTGACAATAAATGTAATGAGGACTTATTCGAGAGTGGATATTGTCAGAAGGCAATATTTGTATTAAAACTCACAAAGATGTATTTTGTCGCACTCTTACTAATCGTTGTATAATTAAGTTGTATTTAAATTTTGTACCATGTATTTGGCGACTCAAGATGGGTGATGTATACCTATTTTGGAAGGCCACACACGAAGATGTTATATATCGATCGGTGATATTATTAATAATAATAATAATAATAATATATTAATTGCATGTTAATATTCTGCTTAAATATTTGTATATTAATATGTTATATTATATTCTTTTTATTTTTAATTTCGCTTAAATATATATTATGTTTGAATTTGAAGTGAGTATTTGAATTAATTATATCAAGTATTATGTTATATATATATATATATATATATATATATATATATATATATATATATATATATATATATATATATATATATATATATTATATATAAGTGATAAGTTATATATATAATTAGAATCATTAGTAATTATATATATACTAGCGATAACCCGTGCCTGAAGGCACGACGTAACGAAAAATTAAATTAAAATTCAAAAAATATTGCACTATCTAAAGACACATACCACCACAACAATTAATACATACTCAATCATAAATACATATCAAATCACCAAAACATCGAGTTAGTCGGTACTAATTACAAGAAATTTCGGCAGAGTTTCCTTTAAAAATAGATATCCAAAAATTCTAAACCTGTCTACAAAACTTACAATCATCAATACATATCCAAACCACCAAAAAAACCATTATTTCATACCCAAAAATCATCATAACCATGTATAATTAGTTAACTTTACAAAAGACTTTAACACAAAAAATATAAATGTGTAGAAAATAGAGAAACAACATGTTGCAGATAAGACCCATTACTTTACAAACAGACAATTAAAGATTCTTTACGCTTACACCAAGTATCCTTCGATGATGTATACCGAAAATATTGAAATATAAAAATTATCGGAAGAAGTGAGTCAAAATAAAAATAATGTAGATTGAAACATAAGAACCCTTACTTTACTGAATTATCTAAAAACAAATGAGCACACACATTTGTATGTAGTGGGAGAAATGATTTAGATTGATATAAGTAAGAATTTAGATTGTAACAAATTATCAATCATATAAAGTATTCTTAGTACCATTTCAACAAACGGTTCATTTGCTTGATGATTTAACTCATAAATCAGATTGATGGCGAGATAATGGTGTGTAAGTTTGATTCATGCGAGTGTTTGATTGGTTACAATTATGTGTGTGTGTTTTTGAATGTATTGTTTGTGTTGTGTGTCCTGCATGAGAAGTAGAAATATAGTCTTAGTCAGAGAGACTTTCATACCTAGACAATTGTTTGGTCAATTATGGGACAATCGTCAAAGGTGGACAGGACGGTACTGGATTGCATATCATTTAACTCTCTTAAATGTTTTCTTCATCCCTTTAAACCAATTAAGAAAATTAACATCTATAATACGTAAGAATGGCTAAGGAAACCAATTCATAATTTGGACAATATGTTAGCAGGTCCAAAATCAAATTCATGTAAAGCTGCGAAATTCATGTAAGAATAGAGTCGTGTGTGCGTGAGAGAGATGTGTAAGAGTGAAAGTGAGGGGTGAGAAACTCAAAAATATCACCGACAATATAGTGTATATCGCTATAACCGAAATACCAACACGTCAGATAGCTATTAGATATGATGTGTTAAATAATTGTTATCAATACTTAAAGAACAATCAGTACAACATACCGATTGTTCAAGTGATTCACATTTGAATTTGCCTAGGAAGTACAAAATACGGCATTAGGTTAGCATGTCCAAAAAGCATAACTTTTTAAAATCAAATTCATAATAAATATCGCTTTCATAATAATACCACAACACAACAATTCTACTCAATGATGGTATGGAGTTGTGTGTGCGTGAGATGGAAGTGTAAGAGTGAGAGTGAGATTGAGGGGTGAGGAACTCAAAAATTTCACCGACAATTAGTGTATAATGCTCTAACCGATATGTTGTGTTAATTGATTTTAATCAACAAATAAACAATTATTAGTACAACATACCGACTGATTAAACCAATTTTCTTTCCCCTTCATTGAAGATGGAATAACATGTAGGTTGTTCAAGGGATTCACATGTGAATTCTCCTAGGAAGTACAAAATAAGACATTAGTCAAAAAATGCAAACTAATATCAAAATGAAATTTTTTAACAATACCAGTAGCGTTACCTTATCCATATGTAATTGATTAAGCACACATTTAGACAAAACATTGACAGGTATGTTGTTACTAAAACAATGCACTTGTGAGAAAACAAAATCCTACAAAAGAAATATAAAATCTTGTAGTCAATCGAACACCGATTTTCCACAAGCAAAGCTTCGCAAACCAAAGCCCATAACTCCTCACCAAAGATTTTCGCAATGTAATAAATGAAATTAAGAAACTAAATTGAGAGGTGGAGGATAATGAAAATCATAACATGACACCACTACCCCAAAGAATGACCCCAACATTGTAAACCCAATCTTGCAATACAAGCTTTTTAAGTAGATTCCATAGAGTCTAGGAAGGAATGTTAAACCCATAACCCGAAGTTCTCGAGAGCCCTGCTAGAAGCAGAATGATCATCTGAGCATTGCTCTAGCATATCCGCATAAACTTGAGACTATCTAATAGCATAAGTAACTACATAAACTTGAGAAGCCTTGGGTGAAAGAATCCAAGTATAATAGTATAATGCCCATTAAGCAAACCATCTAGTGAGAGAGAAAAGGAGGGGAATATAAAATATTTAAGCCACAAAAGATGATACTATTAAGTATTAACTGGGACATGCTTCCATGTACAAAAAGGACCTCTTTTAATTGAATTCGGGATGAGAATAAACCATATTTTGAAGTCGGGATATTGAATCTATTTTCAACTATGAGAAATAGCTTAGAATTGTTAGAATAATTTTCAAGGGATGATTTATATTATTTTAGGAATCTCAAAATAAATATTATTTCTTTAATATGTGGGACAAAACATTGATAGTATGATATTTCCACAAGGTTCATCTCAAATGAATAATCATGTGAGAGAGATCTTGTGAAAATATCAAATTTTACTGTGAAAATATCAATTTTTTTTTGCAAATAGTAATCTTTTATGGAACAAATAGAGTACCAAAAGTGTGAAATTTGGCAAAGGTCATAACCCTTATCTACTAAAACAAAACCCACAAACGATATATATGCATACCACACACAAACAACAAAACCCGGTGTTATTACTACAATGGTAACTTTCGATAACCAAATCAATGGAATCGAGTAATGTTGATTCCATTAGCTTATTATGGTTGCATTTCTCTTATTTACAAACTCGGTATGCCTATTTATTATCTATTTAGGAAAGAGGGTATATTATGAATTTATGAGTGAAATAACAATACATACTAATAATATCATTTTAGTTGGAATAATGGGTGCGAGAGTAGAGATATAGATATAGATATAGATACCTTGATATTCTTCTCAATCGTGTCAATTAGACCATCTACAGTGGCATTAGACCATCTATAGTCTCACTTATATTGTCATCCCATACCTGTTTGTTTTGCCATCATCAAAATAATATTATTTTTTGCCAAGAACACGGAGTAAACATCTAGTTAAAGATCTAGTTAAACATCAAAATGTATCTTTCCCCAACCGCACAATTAACAACAAACCCCTTAAAAGTATGACAAGAAATGAAAGGAATTGAGTTGTTTTCTAAAAGGTCATGACTATACATACTCAACCGGATAAACAATTCATCAAAATCAAAAAATTAGGCAAATCATTTAAAAATTAAAAGCAATCTATAATATAAATCAAGCTTGTACATGTATAGAAGTAGAGAAAGGGAAGAGAAGTCTACTAACAATCACATTTATACATAGTTAGTCATATGAGTATTAATCTCGGGTTGCATTTTCAAAAAAACAAACAAGTATCTCAGATTGCGGAACAGATTTAATAGAAATGAATAAAATCCTATTACTTCTAGTCTTCTGGCACTATACTTATTATATAGATATAACCAGAATAACCCAGAAAAATGGAGAAAAGGCTCGAACCTTCCGATAATGGAGTAATGATCTAAACCCATTAATGATTACGTAATTTCTTGCAGCTTATGCCGCCAATATCACTTGAAGGAATAAGTTCGGATGTGGTGAAGAAGAAAAGAATTTGGAAGGTTGTACCAACGAAGAATAATTGACAACCCTAGTCGATGAACACCTCTCAATTTTCTATGGAAGATGGTGATGAACATATTTGATTCAAGGATCTGTTCCTCCTTATAATCGAAATCAATTTGCTCTCAAACATTGATTTTTCCCAATCGAAATCGGCTTTTTGGTGTTTGGTCTCTCATAACCTTTCGCTGATGCGATAGTGATCGAACATGCAATAGTGATCCGAAAAAGACTTAATTTTGGGGAATCTTTGTATTTGATTTAAACAATTTTCTCTCCTCAAAATGAGAGAAATTTTGAATTGGGCATTTTGAATTGGGCAAAGGTATGAGAATTGTTTTTGTGAAATGAAATAATTGAGATTAAATTTTAGTCAATGGATGATGAAGTTTTAATCGCCAGATTGCTATTTATTGAAATAGCTTCTTTTATTATATAGATATAATATGAGTGAAGTATTAACTCTATACATATTATATATATTTATATATAATATGAGTGTCGATAATTATATATATATATAATTACCGATATTTATATAATATTTATTGTGTTACATAATAAATATATAATATTCTGTTATTATATTTATTATAGGAATATTATATTTTTTACATATTGATTGATTTTTATATTATGTTATTATTCTGAGTTATTATTATGTAATAATCTTAGTGTTGGAATTTTAACAAAATTTGTCCAACTTTAGAATACAAATTGGTTTTTTTTTTTCAAAACAGAAATTTGTAAACAGAATTTGGATTTGTGTTATACAAATTTTTATACACAAAATTTGTTGTTTGAATTCTGTTAAATTTTTGTACAAACAGAAATTTAATTAGATTATTGATAGTCTTTATTTGTATAACAGAAATGGCATCTACTAGTACCATTCCTGCCGTGAGTATGTCTCATGGAGAAAAGCCTGAAAGGTTCAATGGAACTGATTTCAAGCGTTGGCAACAAAAAATGCTATTCTATCTCACAACATTGAATTTGGCTCGGTTTCTACAAGAGGACTGTCCTACTCTTGTTGAAGGAGAAACTGACAAAGAAAAGGTGGCTGCTGTTGATGCATGGAAACATGCAGATTTTCTTTGCATGAACTATGTAATGAATGGGTTAGATAATACATTATATAATGTATATTGTACAATTCAAACTGCAAAAGAACTTTGGGAATCTTTAGACAAGAAATATAAAACTGAAGATGCTGGCATGAAAAAAAATTCATAGTTGGTAGATTTCTTGACTATAAAATGGTAGATTCAAAAGCAGTTATCACTCAGGTTCAAGAATTACAAGTAATTCTACATGATATTCATTCTGAAGGAATGTCATTAAGTGACTCATTCCAAGTTGCAACAATAATTGAGAAACTTCCACCATCATGGAAAGACTTCAAGAATTATCTGAAGCATAAACGCAAAGAGATGAATCTTGAAGAACTGATTGTGCGACTTAGGATTGAAGAGGACAATCGAGGATCTGAGAAGAAGAGTGGGAAGAATTTCATTGAAGCAAAGGCAAATGTTGTAGAACAAAGGCCAAACAACAACAAAAGGAAGCGTGAAGGCAAAGATGCTTTCAAGGCCAAGAAGAAATTCAAAGGCAAATGCTTCAACTGTGGCATCCAAGGACATAAATCAAGTGAATGTCGCAAGCCAAAGAAGTTCAAGAAAGAACAGAAGCCTTAAGCAAATGTGACCGAACTAGAAAAGTTGTCTGAAAATGTTTCAGATATTAATCTTTCTGCAGTTGTATCTGAATGCAATTTGGTAGAAAACCCTAAAGAGTGGTACGTGGACACTGGAGCTACTCGCCACATATGTTCCAACAAATGGATGTTTTCTACTTACAAACCAGTAGAAAATGATGATCAACTCTTCATGGGAAACTCCTCAAGTTCAAAGGTTGAAGGACGTGGAAAGATTATACTGAAAATGACATCTGGCAAAGAACTGACTTTGAATGAAGTGCTTCATGTGCCAGATATTCGCAAGAATCTAGTTTCTAGATCACTACTTAGCAAGAATGGCTTTAAGTTGGTGTTTGTGTCTGATAAATTTGTACTTACTAAAAATGATATGTTTGTAGGAAAAGGCTACATGAATGATGGGCTCTTTAAAATGAATGTTATGACTATTGTACCAAAGTCTATTGATAATAATAAAATTAATTCTTTTGCTTACTTGTTAGAGTCTTCAAACATATGACATGCTAGATTAGGACATGTTAATTATAATACTTTGCGTAGATTAATTAATTTAGAATTCTTGCCTAAATTTGATATTAATCAAAAACATAAATGTGAAATTTGTGTGGAATCAAAAATGACAAGATTACCCTTTCATTCTGTTGAAAGGAAAATTGAACCTCTAGATTTAATTCACACTGATATATGTGACTTAAAGTTTGTGCAAACTAGAGGTGGGAAAAAATATTTCATAACCTTTATTGATGATTGCACAAGATATTGTTATGTATATTTGCTAAGAAGCAAAGATGAGGCTGTAGAAATGTTTCAACTTTATAAAAATGAAGTTGAAAATCAACTTAACAAAAAGATTAAAGCAATAAGAAGCGATAGAGGTGGTGAATATGAATCACCATTTGAAGAGATATGCTCTACTCATGGTATTATTCACCAAACTACCGCTCCTTATTCACCTCAATCAAACGGTATTGCTGAACACAAGAACCGAACATTGAAAGAAATGTTGAATGCTATGTTAAACAGTTCTGGATCACCCCAGAATTTATGGGGGGAAGCTTTGCTTTCTGCCAATTATATTCTTAATAAAGTGCCTCATAAGAAAACTCACAAAACACCTTATGAATTATGGAAAGGTCATAGACCTAGCTATAAATACTTAAGAGTGTGGGGGTGTCTAGCAAAGGTAATGGTTCCTAAACCTAAAAAGGTTAAGATAGAACCAAAACAATTGATCGTGTTTTCATTGGTTATGCAAATAATAAAGAAGGCTTATCGCTTTCTTGTTCATAAATCAAATTAATGATATTCATGTTAATACATTTATTGAATCAAGAGATGCATCATTTTTTGAGAATATTTTTCCATATAATGGAAATAATGATTCAAATTCAAATAAAAGACCTTTAGATGCTACTAGTGATAATTCTGAAAATATAGACAAAGAGTCTGTAGTGGATGAACCTAGACCTAGCAAAAGGGCAAGGACTTCAAAGTCTTTTGGTCCGAATTTTCTAACATTTTTGTTAGAAAACGATCCTCGAACCTACAAGGAAGCAGTATCCTCCCCAGATGCTTCTCATTGGAAAGAAGCAATAAATAGCGAAATTGAGTCCAGTATGCAAAATCATACATGGGAATTAGTGGACCTTCCACCTGGATCTAAACCTTTAAGGTATAAATGGATCTTCAAAAAGAAGATGAAAGCTGATGGCTCAATTGATAAATATAAAGCAAGGCTTGTTGTTAAAGGCTATAGACAAAAGGAAGGATTGGATTATTTTGACACTTATTCACCTGTTACAAGAATTACATCTATTCGGATGCTAATAGCAATAGCATCTTTAAATAGACTTGAAATACATCAAATGGATGTAAAGACTGCATTCTTAAATGGTGAATTAGATGAAGAAATATATATGGAACAACCTGAAGGTTTCATAGCTCCTGGACAAGAGAGGAAAGTATGCAAACTTATTAAATCCTTGTATGGATTGAAACAAGCACCAAAACAATGGCATGAGAAATTTGATAATGTTATGTTATCAAATAGATTTAAAATTAATGAGTGTGACAAATGTGTTTATGTCAAAAGCACTCAAAAGGATTATGTCATTGTTTGTCTTTATGTGGATAATATGTTAATCATGGGTAGCAACAATGAAGTTATCAACTCAACAAAACGTATGTTGTCAAATAGATTTGACATGAAAGACTGGGGGAGTTCTTTGATATAATTTTAGGAATCAAGATTTTAGAACCTCTGAGGAATTATATTATCTCAATCTCATTACATTGAGAAAATACTTGAAAATTTTAACAAGTATAATATAATTCTAAATAAGACCCCAGGTTGATATAAATCTTCATCTAGCTAAAAATGAAGGTGATGGCATATCTCAATTAGAATATTCTCGATAATAATAGCGGTTTAATATATGTCATGAATCGCATTTAGACCAGATATAGTTTATTCTTGTAAGTAAGCTAAGTAGGTATACGAGTAATCCAGGTAAAGATCACTGGAAAGCAATTTTGAGAGTTTTAGGATACCTAAAACATACTCAAAAATATGGATTGCACTATACAAGATATCCAGCAGTATTAGAAGGATATAGTGATGCTAATTGGATATCTGATAATAAAGACTCGAAATCCACAAGTGGATATGTCTTTACCCTTGGAGGTGCAGCAGTATATTGGAAATCCTCAAAACAAACGTGTATTGCAAGGTCTACAATGTAATCAGAATTCATTGCGTTAGACAAAGCTGGAGAAGAAGCTGAGTGGCTTCGTAATTTCTTAGAGGATATTCGAAATTGGTCAAGACCTGTGCCAGCTATATGTATACACTGTGATAGCCAATCATCGATTGGAAGAGCACAGAGTCATTTATATAACGGTAAGTCACGCCATATAAAACAAAGACATAATACCGTTAGACAATTGCTCTCAAATACAATTATCTCAATTGACTATGTAAAGTCAAAAGATAATATTGCGGATCCACTTACGAAAGGTTTAACAAGAGATCGAGCAAGTGGAAAAATCATCGAAGGGAATGAGTTTAAAGCCTACTGTTTAAATAAGAGTCGTCATAGTGGCAACCCAACCTAGCTGACTGGAGATCCCAAGATCTAGGTTCAATGGGCAAACCGAACTATGTAGTACTCAGTAAAGCACTGAAGAGATATTTACTCCTAACCATTCCTATTATGAAACAGTGCACATCTGCCGCGAGAATCAGGGTAAGTTACGTTTTTAATGATTTTTATATCTTGAAATATGTTCAAGTGGGGTATTGCAGGATACTCTTGATAGAAGTCACCTACGTGAGTAAGAAGGGGGCCACTTCTGTGAGAATTTTGAAAGGTCAATTTTCTAATATACTCACGGAACCAAGAGGTGTTTCAAGGCCAAAATGAACACAAACGTGAGAACCAACTATGTCTGAAGAGATATTTTGTGAATTCTATTGTCTTGGTTTACACAAAAAGCTGACAGTTCAAAGACATCAAGTCTACTGATTAGCCAAGTAAATCCGATAGATTTTACTAGGGCAAGTTCAAAGCCACTAGGCCACTTAACCTGATGAAATATCTTTTCTCATGTACTCGAACTAGTATCTGCATATTCATATCATATTTTAGATATTGTAAATCCAATTTTACATTCATGTGGGGGATTGTTGGAAATGAGATTTGAATTGAATGAGAAAATTGACTTTTAAAGTCCCAGGGAGGGAATTTGGCCTGCCTGGTCGTGACCAGGCGGGTTCGTGATATATATTTTTATCATCGTAACTACGTCGTTTTGATTTAGCTGATTACACGCCAACGAAAATAATGATCCACGAAGTTTTTTCTATAAATAGATGGTGTGGGAAGCATTTCAAAGAAGTAATTTTTTCCTTCCCATTCTAAAATTCCCGTCCTGCTCCTTCCCTCTGCAATCCCGCTTCGCAGATAGAATCCTGCTCGTTTCTACCATTTGCCGCTTCTCGCGCACTCTGCTCGCAGATAATTCCGTTTCGCTCGCACCGCAAAATCCCGTTTTTCGGCAAAGAAATTGTATAGTAAGTTTTCTTCATTTTTCTTCATGCATCATTATTATTAATAGTAAAAGTTCGAGTACATAACATAGAATTTGCGTTCAACGAATTCTTAATTTTGTAGTGCTTCTAATTAAGAATTGAAATCCGTTTTATCTTGGGAAGCAATTATTCAATTAACCCTTAGCATCTGTGGGGGAATAAATTTGCTTTAAGGAGACTTTGTGAATTCAAAGGACTCGGATTTATTTATTAATATTTTATGTGTTATATTTATATAAAATCATGTTCGGTTTTTATCATAATATATATATATATATATATATATATATATATATATTTATATATATATATATATATATATTAAATAATACTATATATTACAGATAACACAATTCAAGTTATATACATAAGCAATCAGATCAAGAGCAAGCTAAAGACCATCAGTATCAGATATCAAACATAACCACACAGAAAAACCAAGCTAAAGACCATCAGTATCAGATATCAAACATAACCACATAGAAAAAACAAGTGTAGAAACAAACAAGTGATAATCAGATCTCAATGCTTAAAAATAAGCGAAACCTTTGTTTATTAGAAAACAGTCCCTAAAAAAATTCTGCAGTAAAAAAAATGATTAATTTAAGGATCAACTGATTGCCAGAGATACTTAATAGCAGAAAGTGAATTTAAATCAACTCCCCTGGACCAAATCACATCTGAAATAATTTAGTAGATTACTGTTATATTTGTTGTGCTCATACAAGTTCATTTTGAGGGGAATATAATCCAAGAATCATAATATGAAGATTAGAGTACCTTATAGTATCCTACTATAGGATAGTAAATGATGGTATAGAAATGTAAAGAAGTAAGTTTCTGAGTTTCCTATTGCATATTACAGTGATATTGACAAAATATTTATAAGGTGATCTAATTCAGAAAGTAGTATCAATTAAATAATCAACCAACTTTTGGTCATCAAAAACCTGTTTTATCACTAAGCTGGCTAGTAACAACGAAGTATTGGTGAGGCATGAAAAATAGCACAAGTCTCATTAATCTTCCTAGGCAGAAACAAATGTCTAGACAATAGTCCCTATTGGGTTGCAAATGTTATAAAGTTCACAGCATTCAATTTTTGTAAAACCATAACCACTAACACCCCCCAACACAAAAAAATATTGATATTTATCTCATGTTGCAATACTCCTTTAAGGTAATACTCCTTGTTATTCCAATCTATGGAGATAGAGATGAATGAAATTTAATTTCATTTATTAACAGTAAGGATAGTTTATACCTTGGCAACCACAAGCTAACTGTTGTTGCAACTGATGCTATTTACACCAAGCCATTCACAAGCTGAGTTATCATGTGAGGACCTGGACAGACAACTGATGTTCTGCTCACCGCACCTGGACTTCATTACACATTTTAGAGAATATTACACACTGGAAGTAGTACATTTATCAGAATAAATTTATCAGAATTTTGTCCCCTAAACTAATTTTGAAACTCTTAATTACAACAGTATATAGGAAGTAGTACCTATCACTCAGGCTGAAAACCAGCAGAAACAGCAGCAAGTTTGCTAGAGAGTTTTCTTTTCAAGCCCTCAATTTCTTAAGCATCAAGAAAAAAGCATGGCTATTAATAATCTTTTTTAAAAAAAGAATAAACTGCCCTCAGAAAGTATAGACCATTAAATTTAATGAGAACCCCATAAGTAAAGCATAATACCATTCTCTCCAATTTGAATCAACGTATTACAAAAGTTAGTCAAAATATACATTCACTAGTCTTCATTTGAATCCAAATATAAAGTTTGTTCGTTACAAATAGATTTTTCAGTTATGTCCCTAGCTTTGCACATCCTAAGCTCATGTGCTATTCTAAATCTAAAGTTATAAGCCTCATTAAGAGTCCACCTCGGCTCCTCCATGATGTTTATACGGTGCAAAAAGAAATCCACGTACTTTGCAACATATATGCCACAATCGTCTTTGTTCCATTGTCTTGGTCTATTCACACAGACTTCAACTTTAGGCTTCGATTTTGGCCACTTTGCTGTAAGATTTTCCTGACGAAGCAGCAAAGGAATTAACTCTACCTATAAACCAGAAACCCATTACTTATAAGTCCGAAATAGTAGGAATTACATGTCTGTGTAATGACATGAAAAACAAGAAATATATTAATGAACTCACCACAACCGCAAAGAAGTTTTGGTATAATTGTGACAATGGCATTAATGGTTTATCATCATAAAGTGGGTCAAGTAGCATTATTTTCCACTTGTTGACACTCAAAATAAATAAACAAAAATAACTGTTGGTTTCGTTGAAGACTAGAACGAATATTTAATCACACCCATGTACTAGGGCACCAACTGTAGGATTGATGTAACTTATTAGAAATTTTTGTATGGTTGGCATGTCTACTCCGGCACTTGGTAAGTTTTGGGTACCTAACAACGAAAAGTACGTTGGCATGAAATAAAATCGAGCCCATCTTTGGATACCTTCTTTACACATTTTAGCTTCTCTGTCTCGCAACAACAACAAATAAGCATCTAAGACATGTATCCATAACCAACCATTGGGTCTCAAACAGTTAACATCTTTAAATTCAAATTTGTATAGACCTTCTGGATGGCTATGAGGAAAGTCTGATGGGTCGTGAGTTGGACTAAACCAATGATGATTTAGCCAATTGATTTTTTTCATCTTTAAGTACTTGAACAAGTGAGTGTGCTTTGTTCCCTCCATCCTTCTAGCTGGCACTTTCTTACTATGTCGAGTAAAAGGGCCAACGCTAGGCTGAGTCTCTTGAACTATAGGTTGGGATCCTGTCATGTCAATCTCCATCTGCCCAACTTCAGGTTGCGTTGGATTTGGATTGATTGAAACCCCTCTATAGTCATTCATGAACGGTTGGTATAATGTATTGAACCATGTGTCATACATGGTTCTTAACTCAGGTGGATGTCCAATTGACAACAACTTTTCAAATATGAATTTTGCACTCTCAATCTACAATTGAATAAAAAAATTATATTAATAAAATATGATAATTAGTTAAAAACACAAAAACATTAATAAATATTATAAATTGAATAACTTACAGTGTTTACAGCCACATATTGGTCAATGAATACCCGTGGCTCATAATCGTCCCCTTAACGCCTAAGGGTCGAGGATGGTGTATCCGTCTCCAAGTAATTTCTCTGTACCATATCATATAATTCTCGATAGATATATGCTGCAAAGCCTCCAACACTTGTCCTTCTAAACTCTCCATGTATGCATCCCACAATCGAATATAGTTAGCCCTATGGTTTTCAAAATTTATTCTCTTAAATAATTTATGTTCCTTCTGCAATTCCACCATATTTTCAGCATTAGATGGATACGACTGCAAATATCCAAATTACCTCATAAATCGCTGTGCATTTGGAACTCAACAATGTCGTAATGTATCAATGGTATATCTGGCGGCTCCACCTAACCTTGCCTCAAAAAAATCCCAAGGCAAACATCTATCAAATAACTGATATGGATGCCACACCCCATCTGTTTCCAACATATTATCAAACTCTCCTCGGTAAAACAGAAGATGGTGATGTGGATTTTTAAGGCACTGATATTGTTTTGAATTAGGATCAAAAGAGGAGTATGCCCAGGATAATGCCCTAGGTATCAACTTCTGGGACATAGGCTTAGGGGTAGGACGACCAATGTTGAACCGTTCATGAGCCCACATCATAAGAAGGGTTTCACAACCTGTGAATTTTTTCGTTGTTTTGTGAATAGCCTCATGCAAACCCCTATACAAATGCCCAACAAATAATTATTCAACAGTTTCCTTATCCTTATTTGACTCCCTATTTTAATCCTTATATGAGATTTTACTCACCAGTGCGAGAGAGTCAAAAGACTGTTCTCTATATACAAAATGACATTTCACACCTTCATTTAAGTGGATAACTTATTAATCATACACATTTTGACATTTTTTTTACTACTTCATTTTCAAATTATAAGCTTAATATTGACTTATTTTTTAAAAATTAATTTCAAACGTATTCAAATTTAAAATTGATATAAATTTATTTAATTTATGTCAATATAATTATAAATATTATAAAAGTACTATTAATTATTAAATTTAAATTTAAAATATCACAAATTAACTTTTTAAAAGTTAATATTAATCTTATGTACATTTGCAACTACAATACATTCAATACTCACTCCATAAATTACTTAAAATTTAAAATAAAATAAAAATTATTTTACAGTGGAATATACTTGATAAATTTTACTTTTTTTTATAAAGTATAAGATTATTATTAATTTGATGTTTTAACTGTTGAAACTTTTAAATTTGAACTTTTAAATTTTAAATTTCATTAGTTAAGGAATTAATATAAGGAACTTGTTGGGTACATAGTGAAAAAATTGAATCTCTATTTTGTAAAATGACTTAATAGCATTTCAGAATAGAGATAAAGATAAAGAAACTGTTGTGAATGTTGTTAGCCGTTCATGCATGCATTGTATAAATAAATGGGAAGTCATATAGCAAACACACACAAATTACTCTTGTTAAAGGCCCATTAAAGGGTGGATTGAACAACTTGAATATGTAATAATAAGGGTAAAATTGTCTTTAAAAAATAAAAATTACCCAGTAGGGGCAGGGCAGTAACCATCTTTATTACCGTGGTAGTAATATCAATTGCCAAATGAGGGGGATAACTTTACAGGTTGGCTTGTAAATCAGTGCATAATTTGGAAGTTTGTACACTGTTTTCCTATGCTTTATTGGAGGAGTATATGTTTATGGATTTTACCAAAAGTGAAAATCATTTCATTATAACGTTTGGTACACTAATTACGGACGGAATTATCATTTTGATGGAGTGAACGAAGAAATGAGAAAATTTAAAAATTAGGATAAAAATATCTTCACCCAAATATATATATATATATATATATATATATATATATATATATATATATATATATTTGTGTAGGTGAAGAAATCATATCTCGTTTATTAATGTTAACGCCAAATTTTGTATGCGCTCGATTTAAATCACCAAAACAGTAGGCCAAAATCGCGCTAACGATTGATGGAGTAGTTGATTATATCAAACTCACGAAATACATTCACACAAACATAAATAAAGACATATAAATATGAACACAAGAATTTACGTGTAAACTCAATTGGGAAAAAACCACGGAGAGAGAGAGCAATCCACTATAATAATATTGGGAGTACAAGATGTGTATATGGAGGGAGTACAAGTTGATAATATGGATAGGACAAATTGTGTATTTGTGTTGTATCTCTTGTGTGTTGTCTCTTGTGTCCTAGCTTGTAGCCGTATATATAGAAGTCACCTCCATCTAGGGGTGCTCAAAAAATTCAGTTTTTTGATTTTTTTTACCGAACCGATTCGAACCTGGCAGGTCTGCTTTTTTTTTTGCTTCGATTTATTCTGGCACCGATTTTTTGGTTTTTATATTTTTTGGTGATTTAGTGGCAGTAATACAAATTACAATTAATTCAAGAAACCTGAAAAATCGAAAAAAATACTGAAACTAATAAATACTTAATTACTTACAGACTTGCAGACTACTCAAAGCTAGTACTTCATTTACTCTCTCTCTCTTAGTCTCTTTTAATTCTATAGAGCTTCAAGCCTTCAACTACTTTACTCTTTTCGATTTGGTCTTCACTCTTCACTCTCCTACTACTGCATCTCCTAGTCCCTTCTTCTTCTTCATCTTTCTACCAACTACCGTGCTGTTCTCCTTCCATTAAATTTCACCGCCGCCCACCGCTTTCTCTCAAAGCTCGGCTAAGCCATATGGCCGCCGAGGACGCTGAAGTCGTAACGTCAGAAACCAATCGAACCATATCGACTATCAATGGCGGCAAAGCGATTTGGCGACGATGAAGTCATTACTCGTTAGATGATCTCAGTCATCGTAGATCTCGTAGTTTACGCACTCTTAGATCCGAGATCTCGTAGTCCATGCTTTTGGGGAAACAACTTGTATGATGTTTTTGTAGTACAATGCTTCCTAAAATTCTACTTGAATCAAACTTTTGCCAATCTTTTTGATTACATATATTTGAGAATTTTATTGTTGTCTGTTAAGATAACTATCGTCTATCAAACACATCTATCACACTTTAACAGTATTGAAGAAATTGAAAAAGGTACATCACAGTAACACTATAACACTTTGTATTGTTTATTTATTTTTTTGTAATGTAGTTTAAATTCTTCTTAATAAATTATGATTTGCTCACATTTGTCTTTTTAAAAATTGCGAATTTTCAAAGATGCGATTTAGATGCATCAATCTTGGATATGTAATATGGTTGATTTGTTCGAGAATGGGGACTTGATAGTTGAGAGAATTGTGCCTTGTGTCTTGGTTATGCGTTGTTTGTTTTTAATCTTGGATTAGTTGGATATGTAATATGGTTGATTGGATTACTTGCTAAAGTGAGTAGTGGGTACTTTAGTTCTCATTATGTTCAAATTGATAAAATGATGTTATGTTCTCGTTATGTTCAGCTTTATCAAGGTTATGTTTTATCATATGGTTATGACTTATGAGGTTATTTTCTGTTATGTTCAGGTGATAAAATGATGTTATGTTCTGTTATGTTTTAAATTATGTGTTGGCAGTGGTGAATTATTGTTTTATTGAATTCTTGTTTTGGCAGTGGTGAATTAGTGTTAGTGGTGAATTCATGATTATATCTTGTTTTGTTTTGTTTTGTTTAAATTATGTGTTGGCATTCTTGTTTTGTTTTGGTTATCAGGTTATGTTTTGTTTTGTTTTGGTTATCAGGTTTTGTTTTGCATTCTTGGTTATCAGGTTATGTTCAGTTCATGCAGTTTTGTCACATGAAATTCTTGTTCAGTTGTTCATGCAGTGTTTTCATGAAACAAATGATCATGCTAATAATAGTGTTTGCATAGTGCCTGCATAGTGTTTGCATAGTAAAAATCTTTTTATATAAAATAGAATATATTATATTTTATTTAAAAGATTTTGCTTTAAATACGGACCGTCCGATTAAAGTAAATCAATCTGGACCGTTCATAAGTTAGTTACTATGCATTCCATTTTTCTATAAATAGAAGCTCATTCCTTCATTATTTTATTACGAATTCATTGAAACTCTAGAGAGATAAACTGTAAGAGAGAAAGAAGAAAAGTATTCTGCTACTTAAATACTATTATATTCAGTTTCTTTTACGGTAAGGGATATTATTCTTTTAGTATTCATGAAGAGAATTTCTGTTATTCCATTTCTTATTATTCTGTTGGAATAACCTGTATACGCGAACTACCCTATACTTGGTGACATTCTTCATTATTTCGCTCTTTATTATTCATTTGGAATATCACGTCTCAGGTGTTTTACACAGGACCGGTTAAAATTTTTATTATTATATCTTTATTATTACATTGGAATATCCTCGTCATGTGTTTTACACCGGATTCGGTTAAAATCTTTATTATTCTCGTTGGAATAACTTCGCCTCATGCCAAGTACCGCATGCATGGTGATTTACATTGTTATTCCATTATTTATTATTCGTTGGAACATCCCGCTTGCGGTGAATTTCACCGACGGTTTCGTTATTATTATTCTGTTGGAATAACCTGTCTATGCAAAGTACCGCATGCATAGTAATTTCTTTTGTTATTCCATTCTTTATTATACTCAGTTGGTTAAAGTTTTGACTTCTATACTCCATAAAATTAGTGGAATATCCTTGATATTTGCGCTTCATCCAGTATCTTTTCATGGAAATATTCTTCTGAGCATTCTTGAATTTTACTCTACAAAGCAGTATCATGTTGATAATTTGGACATTATTGGTTCTTGGATAAATTAATTCTTGAACTTGTTTATTTGAATTAGTATGTCATTGTCATCATCCTCATGTTTATATTATGTTGAAAGTCATCTGTGGCCTGTAGTGCATAAATGGACTTGGTATGATTATGACCAGGGATTATTCGGTATAATCATGACCGTAATGTTACAAATGATGTGGTAAAAGTCCTCATTGGCCCGTAGTGCATTGATGGACAGTTTTTGGTATGATTATGGCTATGGATTCTCTTCGGCCAAGGGAACAAAGATGAATTGTTTTATGGCATGATCAGGACCATTGATGAAAACACGATTATCTTTAGCCCGTAGTGCATGGATAATTTGTGGTCATGATACTAAAGAATATGCTTGGCCTGTAGTGCAGGGATGATTTAATGATGTGGATTATTTATTGAGCTGAGTCTCAGCGATAAAAGTGATGAAAAAACCTTTTAAATCATAAAAGATAGTAGATTTTATTCTCTACTTGACTCTCTTATTGGATTGCATGTTCACCGCAGTTAAACTTGATGTCTATTGTATTTTATCGGTTTAACATTTGTTGAAGGCTAACGATAATTTTCTCGCATTATCTTAGTCATAATATTTCTTCTTTGGGCTAGTTGAGCTCACCCTTTCTTTCTTTGTTCCCTTCGTGAAATGAGAACGTATTGGGGGACGAGCCGGGGAATGGAGTGATGGTGGGATGATAGTATTAGCTAGTAGCCCTCACTAACTGTTAAATAGTGTGACAATAAATGTAATGAGGACTTATTTCGAGAGTGGATATTGTCTAGAAGACAATATTTGTATTTAAACTCACAAAGATATGTTTTGTCGTATTTTACACGCAATCGTCAGATTATTAGTTTGTATTTAAATTTTGTACCATGTATTTGGCGACTCAAGATGGGTGATGTATACCTATTTTGGGGGCATCACAGTTGGTATCAAAGCTTAGGGATATGATCCCTAGCTAAGATGTGAGACAAGAATTAGGAGGGGAGAGACGGGGAATTCCTTCGCTAGTATGACCTACCTAAGTTTATTTGGTATTTAATTGGTCGGTCAGAGTATAGAGATAATATGTGATATGTTAATTAACCCTTGTTTTGTGGCAGTGTTTAAAAATGGCAGCTGAAAATGTTCACAATGGAGTGAATGAGATCGTTGAGACACCTATAATCACTAATTAGGTTAATGTGGTGTCAGACGAAGAAGAAATTAGAGATATCTACATGGTGAGTGAAGAGCTAATAGTTTCACCCGAGCTAGTTGCAGAGGTAGCAGCTGAAAGTGAGGAAGAAGAGGAAGGAGATGAAGAGGAACCTGAGGAGAATTGGTTAGAAGAAGTTTATGATCAAAATTTAGAATTACAAAATTATATTCATGAGTTGGAAGAGCAGGCTAAAGAACGGCAGGCGATTGTGGAACAGAGAGATGCAACAATTCAAAATTGTGTTACTCGATGTGCAATGCTTGAAATGTATAACTGCTCGGATGAATATAAGATATTTGAGCTGGAATCTGAGAATGCGATGATCAAAGTTCTAATGAAAGAAGAAACAACTGAACGAAGGAGAATAGATGATGCATGGGTAAAAGCCGCACGGCGCGTGGATATGGTAGAAAAAGACGTCCGATCCAATAAAGTCAAAATAGATGAAATGGATTTTTCTTTTTGGACAGCAATTGGGAGAATCCAACATCGAATTGTAATTACCACATGCGCATACGGCCAACCCCAATTCGATATGGATCGGAGAATAATGATTCAAATCATGGATCAGGAATGTGACGAAGCACTTAAGGGTGGAATGTACCCTATAGTAAAGTTAAATCTGGTAGTTTAAGTGAGAGCGTTTGTCGAGAAACCCGAATGAAGTTATTACGGGTAAGTTAATTATAAACTCTTGCGAAGTCTATACTTTATTCGATACCAGTTCTACCCACTCTTTTATTTCACCTAATTGTGTTCAATGTTTGTACTTAACTCCGGAGATGTTAGACTTTGATTTATCTATTGAAACTCTGTTGGGAGAAACCTTCGTTACCTCTACTATTTATAAATCTTGTTTGATTCAAATTGACACTTTCACGTTACCTGTCGATCTTATCTCTTTGAAAATACTTGCCTTTGATGTGATTTTTTTTTTTAAAACGATTGGTTAAATACTCATCATGCTTTTCGTAAGGTTGTTAGCTTTCATATTCCTAACCAACCTGTTATGCGAATTCAAGCAACCAAACCACTAAAGTCAATCATTGTGATATCAAGCCATAAGTAAAGAGCCCCGATCCTTTCATTGTTGACTTCCTTGTGTGGAGTACACCAAAGCCAGACTTTCTGTAGGCGACATCATGAATGAAGATGACAAGTTGATAGGTATCAATGTGACGTACTATCCAAGTCTTGGATGAGAGTCACAGTTTTGAATAATATTTTTATTGTTAATAAATTTCTTGACGTATTCTTGAAGACTTCTTAGCCTACCTTTAGAGTGTGAAATCGAATTTTGTATTGACCCCAGTACAAAACCCATTTCTTAAACCCTCAAAATATTTCTTCAACTAAAACGAACGTAACATGCGCCAAAGACGTTGACTCGAGCTGTTGAAGATTACGATCGTACTATTCAATATCATCGTGGAAAAGCGAACGTGGTAGCTGGCGTGTTGAGTAGAAGATCGTATGCGTTTACAAGTGCGATGTTGTTAACACAAATACTCATTTCGTATAACTTGCAAATGATGAAGATAGAGTTAAAGACTCTAGGGACCCACGTGAAGATAACGAATATACGAGTAAAATTGACTTTAATCGATAAAGTTAAAGTCGCTCAAGCTACACACCCGAATCTGATGAATGTGAAGAAGAAGGTTCAAGAGGGCGTTATTCTAGAAGTAAGAATCGACGAAGAGATGAAATTTCAACCCTCGATTTAATTGGCCCATTTGAAATTCTCGATCGAGTAGGAACTGTGGCTTATAGACTCGTTTTACCGCCAAGCCTGTTGCGTGTTCATAACGTTTTTAACGTATCGATGTTACGTAAATATGTGGACGACCCGAACCACATTATTAATTTAGAACCGGACGAGATAGCGGATGATTTAACATTTGAGGAGATACGTGTTAAAATCTTGGATAAGAAAAATCGTATTCAACACTCAAAGGTTGTACCTCGAGAGTTATAATTTGAAATAAAGTCATGGTATCCTCACCTATTTGGCATAACATGTACGTACGTAAATTTTGAGGGCGAAATTCCATAAGGAGGGGAGATTGTGAGACCCCAGATTTTATAAATTAAGATTTAAATTTCTCGAAATATTTTTTTGAATATTATGGTGTGGATTTGATATAATGTTATAGTTGTGGGTAGTATTTATAAATTTTACAAAGTATGCAAGTTGTCATATTATATTCGATTGGTCGGGAAATATTCTTTGTGTCGGAGAATATTCGTACGATGGCACAATCATTGGTAGACCCCACAACGGAATTATTGTCGGATTGAGAAAATGACAAAAATATTTTTATGAAAATAACGGCGAAGTTTTCACCGTTGATACTATTGAACTACTTTGGTAGTAAAAGTAGCAAAGAATGTCTGGCGTGATTGCATAGTAATATACCGGTATTGATTATTGATGTTTATGTAAGAAGTCACTCAGTTTTGTTCAATTATTGCTACAATAGTTGCTATATAGTATCTCACATTATTTGATTCAATTATTGTTGATTTATAAGTTTTGTTTTATTAGTATTATTAACGTAATAAAACAGAAACATCTTTTTATATAAAACAGAATACTTTTATAAAGTTATTCATTTTATTAGATAATAATTAGATTATATTATATTTTATTATGCATAGTATTGCATAGTGTTGCATAGTGTTTGCATAGTGCCTGCATAGTATTTGCATAGTAAAAATCTTTTTATATAAAATAGAATATATTATATTTTATTTAAAAGATTTTGCTTTAAATACGAACCGTCCAATTAAAGTAAATCAATCTGGACCGTTCATAAGTTAGTTACTATGCATTCCATTTTTCTATAAATAGAAGCTCATTACTTCATTATTTTCTTACGAATTCATTGAAACTCTAGAGAGATAAACTGTAAGAGAGAAAGAAGAAAAGTATTCTGCTACTTAACTACTCTTATATTCAGTTTCTTTTACGGTAAGGGATATTATTCTTTTGGTATTCATGAAGAGAATTTCTGTTATTCCATTTCTTATTATTCTGTTGGAATAACCTGTATACACGGACTACCCTATACTTGGTGACATTCTTCTATTATTTTGTCTTTATTATTCTGTTAGAATATCCTGTCTGTGTGTTTTACACCGGACCTGGTTCCGTCTTTATTATTCTATCTTTATTATTCTCATTTGAATATCCTCATGCGTGTGTTTTACACTGGATATGGTTCCGCTCTTTATTATTCTGTTGGAATATTTCGTTTTGTGTCTTTTTACAATTTAGGACTGGTTCCGTCTTTATTATTCTGTCTTTATTATTCTGTTGGAATAACCTGTCTATGCAAAGTATCGCATGCATGGTGATTTTTGTTGTTATTCCATTATTTATTATTCTGCTGGAACATTCTATCGGTGTGAATTTCACCTGACCTGGTTCCGTTATTATTATTCTGTTGAATAACTCGTATACATCATCAATCGCACGCATGGTGATTTCTTTTGTTATTCCATTCTTTATTATACTCAGTTGGTTAAAGTTTTAACTTCTATACTCCATAAAATTAGTGGAATATCCTTGATATTTGCGCTTCATCCAGTATCTTTTCATGGAAATATTCTTCTGAGCATTCTTGAATTTTACTCTACAAAGCAGTATCATGTTGACAATTTGGATATTATTGGTTCTTGGATAAATTAATTCTTGAACTTGTTTATTTGAATTAGTATGTCATTGTCATCATCCTCATGTTTATATTATGTTGAAAGTCATATGTGGCTCAGAGTGCATAGATGGACTTGGTATGATTATGACTCAAGGATTATTCGGTATAATCATGGACCGTAATGTTACAAATGATGTGGTAAAGTCCTCATTAGCCCGTAGTGCATTGATGGACGCTTTTTGGTATGATTATGGCTATGGATTCTCTCTTGCCAAGGAGCAAAGATGAATTGTTTTATGGCATGATCGGGACCAGATTGATGAAAATACGATTATCTTTGGCCCGTAGTGCATGGATAATTTGTGGTCGTGATACTAAAGAATATCCTTGGCCTGTAGTGCAGGGATGATTTAATGATGTGGATTATTTATTGAGCTGAGTCTCAGCGATAAAAGTGATGAAAAACCTTTTAAATCATAAAAGATAGTAGATTTTATTCTCTACTTGACTCTCTTAATGGATTGCATGTTCTGCTGCAGTTAAACTTGATGTCTATTGTATTTTATCAGTTTAACACTGTTGAAGGCTAACGATAATTTATTCTACATTATCTTAGTCATAATATTTCTTACTGGGCTAGTTGAGCTCACCCTTTCTTTCACTATTCTCTTCAGGAAATGAGAACGTAGCTGGGACAAGTCGGGGAATGGAGTGATGGTCCGGATGATAGTATTAGCTAGTAGTTCTCACTATTCTGTTAAATAGTGTGACAATAAATATAATGAGGACTTATTCTGAGAGTGGATATTGTCTAGAAGACAATATTTGTATTTAAACTCACAGCATGTGTTTTGTCTTATTTTACACGACTGCTGTATTATTAGTTTGTATTTGATTTTTGTACCATGTATTTGGCGACTCAAGATGGGTGATGTATACCTATTATGGGGGCGTCACACCTTCTCTTCTTGAAATGTTCATTCTTATTATTTTGGCCATGATTACCACCGAAGTGGTTACCATTTCTGGCATGTTGATTCCCTCCATGCTTATTGTCACCGCTTTGATGACTGTTATCACCGGTATTATTATTTTGCCGGCTACTCTCTTTTGGTTGGGTTGACTCATTATCGCGCTCCAATAACTGAGCCCTATTAACAACATCTGAATACAAACACAGTTTATGAGAGATAAGATATTGACGTATCTCGGGTTTCAAACCTCTTAGAAACATTCGCGTCATTCTCTCCTCATTATCAACCAAATGGGACGCAAAACGGGACAACTCGGCAAACTTGGCTTCGTACTGCGACACGGTCATGTTGTTTTGCTCCAACTTGATAAACTCCACCTCCTTCATGTGATTTAATACTTTCGGAAAAGTACTTGTCATTGAACAACTCTTGGAACTTCTCCCAAGACATCTTGAGCAAGGCGTCAGTGGGTACACATTTCTGATTTCCACCAAGAATCGCCTCTTCACCTTAACATAAAGGTGGCAAAGGGAACCTTTGCTCCCTCGAGCATCCCAAGACATCAAATATCTTAGTCATCTCGCTTTAACCACGCCTCCGCCTTAAGTGGTTCTGGCTTTCCCAAAAACTCCGGTTGTCCCAGCTCCTTGAATTGCTTAGCGGTGACCGACCGTGGGTTGCCATTATTTTTACCTGCATTATGAACACGAGCCGCCTTCGCCTGAAGTTGCATGAATTCTAAAAAGCTCCTAAACGTACCGCCATTCGTCATTTGATCAATGTTGTTGTTTAGAGGAGGATTATCGCCATCCTGTTGCACATTGTCCTGATTATTGATCTGTGGAGACTCAACGGTCTCCTGTGTTCCATTGCTTATCTCAACATTTTCAGATGCCATTTTCAAATACTGCCATAAAACAAGGGTTAAATAACATATCACATATTATCCCTATACTCTGACCGACCAATTAAATACCAAATAAACTTAGGTAGGTCATACTAGCGAAGGAATTCTCCGTCTCTCCCCTCCTAGTTCTTATCTCACATCTCAGCCAGGGATCATATCCCTAAGCTTTGATACCAACTGTGACGCCCCCAAAATAGGTATACATCACCCATCTTGAGTCACCAAATACATGGTACAAAATTCAAATACAAACTAATAATACAGCAATCGTGTAAAATATGACAAAATATATGCTGTGAGTTTTAATACAAATATTGTCATCTAGACAATATCCACACCCAATGGAGTCCTCATTACATTTATTGTCACACTATTTCACAGAATAGTGAGGACTACTAATGCTATCCTCTCGACCATCACTCCGCTCCCCGACTAGCCCCAACTACGCTTCTCATTTCCCAAGAGAACAAAGAAAGAAAGAAAGGTGAGCTCAACTAGCCCAAAGAAAAAATATTATGACTAAGATAATGCGAATAAATTATCATTAGTCTCCAACAATGTTAAACCGATAAATATAATAGACATCAAGTTTAACTGCAATTGAACAAGCAATCCATTAAAAGAGTCAAGTAGAGAATAAAATCTACTATCTTTTATGATTTAAAAGTTTTCATCACTTTTATTCATTGAGACTCATTTCAATAAATAATCCACATCATTAAATCATCCCCGCACTAAAGCCCAAGGATATTCTTTAGTATCACGACCATTTAATTATCCATGCACTACGGGCCAAAGATAATCGTGTTTTCATCAACTAGTCCCGATCATGCTATAAAATAATTCATCTTTGCTTCCCTTGGTCAAGAGAATCCATAGCCATAATCATACCAAAACTATCCATCAATGCACTACGGGCCAATGAGAACTTTTTCCACATCATTTGTAACATTACGGTCATGATTATACCGAATAATCCCTGGTCATAATCATACCAAGTCCATCTATGCACTATAGGCCACATATGACTTTCAACAAAATATAATATGAGGATGATGACAATGATATAAGAATTCAATAAAACAAGTTCAAGAATTAAATTATCCAGGAACTAATAACGTCCAAATTGTCAACATGATACTTCTTTTTAGTAGTAAAATTCAAGAATGCTCGTAAGAATATTTCTATGAAAAGATTACGGATGAAGCGCAAATATCAAGGATATTCCACTAATTTCATGGAGTATAGAAGTTAAAACTTTAACCAACCGAGTATAATAAAGAATGGAATAACAAAAAAATCACCATGCATACAGATTGCAGATAGATAGGTTATTCCAATGAATAATAAATAACGGAACTAGGTCAAAGCGTAAATAAATCAAGCGAGGATGTTCCAATGTAATAATAAATAATGGAATAACAACAGAAATCACCATGCATGCGAGACTTCAGACAGACAAAGTTATTCCAATGTAATAATAAAGACAGAATAATAAAAGACGGAACAAAGTTCGATTGTAAAACACACGCATGTGATATTCCAATGTAATAATAAAACGGAACCAAGTCCTGTAAAACATGCATGTGATATTCCAATGTAATAATAAAGCGGAACCAGTGTCAGTGTAAAAAACACACGCATGAGGATATTCCAAATGTAATAATAAAGACGGAAATAGGTCCGTGTAAAACACACGTAAAGGATATTCCAAATGTAATAATAAAGATGTAATAATAGAAGAATGTCACCAAGTATAGGGTAGATCATGATACAAAGTTATTCCAATGTAATAATAAGAAATGGAATAATGTAAATTCTCTTCATGAATACCAAAAGAATAATATCCCTTACCGTAAAAGAAACCTGAATATAAGAGTAGTTAAGTAAATAGAATACTTTTCTTCTCTCTTACGCTTTATCTCTCTGAGTTTCAAAGAAATCGTAAGAAAATAATGAAGGAATGAGCTTTATTTATAAAAGAATGGATTGAATAAGAATTCAACCCATAAACAATCCAGATTGATTTACTTTAATCGGACGGTCCATATTTAAAGCAAAATCTTTTAAATAAAATATAATATATTCTATTTTATATAAAAGAGATTTTTACTATGCAAAACACTATGCATAATTAAATATAATATATTCTATTTATAGAATAACTTTAATAAAGTATTCTATTTTATATAAAAGATTTTACTATACAAAACACTATGCATGCACTATGCATAATAAAATATAATATATCTAATTATTATCAAATAAAACGAATAACTTTATAAAAGTATTCTGTTTTATATAAAAAGATATTTCTGTTTTATTACGTTAATAATACTAATAAAACAAAACATATAAATCAACAATAATTGAATCAAATAATGTGAGATACTATGCAGCAATTATTGTAGCAATAATTGAACAAAACTGAGTGATTTCTCACATAAACATCAATAATCAATACCGTGTGCTACTATGCAACCACACGACATCGCATTTCTTTACTACCGAGTAGTTCAACAAAGATCAACGGTAAAATTTCCGCCGTTATTTTCATAAAAATATTTTTGTCGTTTTCTCAATCCAAAACAATAATTCAGTTGTCATTGCCGTTTAATATTCCCGATACAAAGAATATTCCCCGACCAATTGAATATTATATAACAACTTGCATACTTTGCAAAATTTATAAATACTACCCACAACTATAACATTATATCAAATCCACACCATAATATTCAAAAAAAATATTTTGAAAATTTTAAATCTTTATTTATAAAATCTGGGGTCTCACAATCTCCCCTCCTTATGGAATTTTGCCCTCGAAATTTACGTACGTACCTGGTATGCCGAATAGGTGAGGATACCTTGACTTCACTTCAAATTCTAACTCTTGATGTATAACATTTGAGCATTGAATACGATTCTTCTTATCCAAGATTTTAACACGTATCTCCTCATACGTTAAATCATCCGGTATCTCGTCCGATTCTAAATTAATAATGTGGTTCGGGTCGTCCACATATTTACGTAACATCGATACGTTAAAAACGTTATGAGCACGCGACATACTTGGCGGTAAAACGAGTCTATAAGCCACAGTTCCTACTCAATCGAGGATTTCAAATGGGCCAATTAAATCGAGGGTTGAGATTTCTCTCTTCAAAGAACTCTTGCTTCTAGAATAACGCCTCTTGAACCTTCTTCTTCACATTCATCGATTCGGGTATGTAGTTTTGAAAAGCGCTTTTAACTTTATCGATTAAAGTCGATTTTACTCGTATATTCGTTATCTTCACGTTGGTCCCTAGAGTCTTTAACTCTATCTTCATCATTTGCAAGTTATACTGAAATGAGTCATTGTGTTAACAACGTCAAGACTTAGAACGCACACGATCTTCTACTCAATACGCCGCCTACCACGTTCATTTCTTCCACGATGATATTGAATAAGACGATCGTAATCTTCAACAAACTCAAGTCAACGTCTTCATGGCATGTTACGCTCGCTTTTAGTTGAAGAAATATTTTGAGGGTTTAAGAAATGGGTTTTGTCTTACGGGGTCAATACAAAATTCGATTTCACACTCTAAGGGTAGGCTAAGAAGTCTTCAAGAATACGTCAAGAAATTTATTAACAATAGAAATATCATTCAAAATTGTGACTCTCATCCCTGACTTAGATAGCATGTCACATTGATACCTATCAACTTGACATCGTCATTCACGACATCGCCTACGGAAAGTCTGGCTTCAGTGCATTTCACACAAGAAAGTCAACAACGAAAGGATCGGGCTCTTTACTTATGGCTTGATATAACAATGATTGACTTTAGTGGTTTGGTTACTTTGAATTCACATAACAGGTTGGTTAGGAGTATGAAAGCTAACAACCTTACTACACAACAATGTGAAGTACAACTGCACAACTGCACAAGATGATAAACCAACAAGAAATCAGTGAGAACTGTGAATTGACAAACCAACATATCAACATTCAACAAGGATTATTTAAAACATGAGTTTAAAAAAATTATTTAATTATTATTATTTATTAATAATTATATACATTACCATGCATATCAGAGATATATAAAATCGAACCGAAAAAATCGACATCGAATTTGTCTCAAAGCAGATCTAAACCGATAATTTGGTACCCAGCTTTGATTCTTAATTACCGGTAATTTTGGTTCGGCTTTGGTTCGCTTTTTTCTTGATTCGGTTCGATTTTTTACCGATGAGCACCCCTACCTCCATCCGCATCCAACTAGGAGAAGGACTCCTTTTGTAGAATCATCTTATAACTACTGAATCCAATTAAGAGTAGGAGTCCTAATTAAACCTCCTTATCCCACTAAATAAGGAAACACAATCCTATTTTAATAAGGACTTTCCACTGTCACAATAAATTACATATGGACCATCACCAGATCCGGACCATTAAATAGATTGGGTCACACCATGGCTAGACCCAAATAATCACATCCCAACATTGCCCCCCGGTCTCTTTATTTATAAGGAACTTATAAATGAGAGAGTATACAAATTTATCCCAACAAAACGACCATATTTACCGAAGACAAAATATCATACCTGAACTCCATGTGCCGAACTAAAATTGTTGGCTCCCAATATCGCCGCCCCACTCCTCTTGTTCACTCATAAGATAGATGAACAATTTCCCTTATTACTACCAAAAATATAAAGAACCAACCATATCATAACCGAACCAACCTTATTCACTACCGAAGATATAAAGAACTAACCTTATCACGACCGAACCCACCTTATCACTACCAAACCAACCTTATCACTACCGAAGATATAAAGAACCAACCTTATCACAACCGAATATAGAGAACCAATCTTATACCAACCGAACCAACCTTGTCACAACCGAAGATATAAAGAACCAACCTTATCACAACTGAATATAGAGAACCAACCTTATACCAACCGAACCAACCTTATCACAACCGAACACCAATTATAAAGTTTGTTTCGGGGAACTAAACGTATTCGTTCTAAAGAACTATACAAATGTTTATTTTGACCGTTCAGGAGGACGTTGGTCCGTCCCAAAGGATATTGTCCGTTCGAGAGGACGATGGTCCGTCCCGAAGGAAGTTGTCCGTCAGTCCGTCCCGAAGGAAGTAATCCGCTCGGGAGGATGTTGGTCCGTCCCAAAGGATATTTAACAGTTCGGGAGGACGTTGGTCCGTCCCGAAGGATATTTGACCGTTCGGGAGGACGTTGGTCCGTCCCAAAGGATATTGTCCGATCGAGAGGACGATGGTCCGTCCCGAAGGAAGTAACCCATTCGGGAGGACGTTGGTCCGTCCCGAAGGATATTTGACCGTTCGGGAGATCAAAGCCTTCTCGAAGGACGCTTGTCCGACCTTATAACCCCTCCGACCTTATGCCGCCATAATATTCGTCCCGAACCCTATGGCAGACTTTGATCAGACTTTATAATCGTCGAAAGTAAACAGCCGAAGATATGATGAAATCGGTGTGGCCCGAAGAGGAATCGCCAAAGAGATTGTCGAAGTGGTCCGAACCTAACTTCATATGTTCCCATGTGCTCGGCAGATGTTGATAGTGATGAAGGACAACAAAACCTCTTATTTAATATGTGGAGGTGATTGCTCGCTCCCCTCCATTTGTGAAAATTAAGAGCCACACATATTCTGTTTGAGGCTTGTTATTCTCCAGACGATCAGTGTTGATTCCAGGTGCTAGTTTTATTTTGCTAAAGCCGATGGGCTTGGATTGCCTTGGTTGGCTTCGAGAAGCATATAGAAGATGTTGTTGCTGACTCATGACATGATAGGCCCACACGAATTATTGTCGCTTATGTGACAACCCTTTCTAGAATGTTAGCAGCAATGCATCTTTTACTCACCTAAATCAATAATCAAAGTGATTAACGCTTTGATTTAATATATATAACGTGAATACTATCTCCACCTTTTATGATATAAACGATGTAACGTGTAAAGTAATAAATACTCGGTTACAATCATACTTTAATTGCTATTAGCAGAGTACATATATACACACATACAAGTATATATTTAATTTAATAAAAAAGAATCACTTATCTCCTTCGGTGAATCGGTGATTTTAAATTGACACTAGAACAAGTATCTTGTTTCCCACAGACGGCGCCAATGTTAACACCAAATTTTGTACGCTCGATTTAAATCACCAAAACAATGAGGCCAAAATCAAGGCTTAATGGTTGATGGAGTAGTTGATTATATCAAACTCACGAAATACATTCACACAAACATAAATAAAGATATATAAATATGAACACAAGAATTTACGTGGAAACCCAATTAGAAAAAAATCACGGAGAGTGAGAGCAATCCACTATAATAATATTGGGAGTACAAGATGTGTATATGGAGGGAGTACAAGTAGATAATATGGACAGGAAAAATTGTGTATTTGTGTTGTATCTCTTGTGTGTTATCTCTTGTGTCCTAGCTTGTAGCCGTATATATAGAAGTCACCTCCATCCGCATCCAACTAGGAGAAGGACTACTTTTGTAGAATCACCTTATGACTACTGAATCCAATTAAGAGTAGGAGTCCTAATTAAACCTCCTTATCCCACCAAATAAAGAAACACAATCTTATTTTAACAAGAACTCTCCACTGTCACAATAAATTATATATGGGCCATCACCAGATCCGGACCATTAAATAGACTGGGTCGCACCATGGCTAGACCCAAATAATCATATCCCAACAATTAAGATTTTAAATTGGATGAGAATGAGAGAAATTCACAAAGAATACGAAAAATGATCTAGAGATTGTAGATGAGAGAAAAAACAGGTAGACAACTACTAGGACAACACGTGGAAGAACTCTAGAGAGCCTTTCTTGTGTGTCTTGAAATGTCATATAATAAAGTTATTCCCATTGAAATGAATGGTGTATTTATAGGGTCTCTTGTTAAGTGATCATGTGCTTGGCACGTGTCTGACATGTGACCTCAGGTGAAATTCTAAAAATACAATTAGTTACCCAAAATGATACCTAAATCGTCATATCCTTCTAGTCACCAATTAAAATCTCTCAACTATTTTTCATGATGAGTTGCCTCTATAAGTCTTTTGCCTAAAAATTCATAGAGGCCCCTCTCAAGTTTTCATATGCAATGTCTTATTGCTCAACTTGCACTTTCTTTTTTTTTTCTTTATTCAAATATCATGTCGCCTGAATTCATTGTCAGAAAGCTTCAGACGACTTTGGCACGACCCTAGGGGAAGGTCCGAACCCTAGGTCTATGTTTCCCTTGATCTGTTTCGCTTGTCTTTTTCTTTCTAGTTCGATTTTCATCATTTTCTTATGATTCTTGGCACTGTAATCAACTCATCTTGTTACGGAAAATTCAAGGAAGACCATTCCTAAATCCTCCTAGATTTCTTGTCTTATTTCTTAGTTTTAATATCGTTGTTCTATCATTGCTCTGTTCGAAGCCTAATTAGTGTAATATTTGAGATTATGAATGAGTGTGCCCCCTAGGAGGTCGAACCCTAGGGGGGATGAGGGTTCCCTTGTCCTTTTTGTTATTCTTCTGTTAATTTTTTTGGTTTTGTCCTTGTTTTGTTCCGGTAATTCAAACTACATTCAATTAAGGAAGTTCATCAAAACTTTTGTCATAAAGTTGGACCACCTAACCTTAATTTATACTTGAGCTCATTATATGTATATTTATTTAACATTATATATGTACTCATAGGTATTATATTTATTTTTTATTATATTATAATTATATATATATATATATATATATCATAAGTAATTATATATTATAATTTATATAAAATATGTGATATAACATATCTCATATAATATTAATATGGGAATAACGACCATACACAACTAGTTGTGTATATTTTATTTGTGCATAATATGTCAAAATTATGTCGTTTTGACATATTTGTTTTTGATTTCTGATTTTGGAAGAGACTGTTTGTTTTTAAACAAATTTGTCAAAACGACGTAGTTTTGACAGATTGTGCACAAATAAAAACATACACGCCTCACAATTGTGTATGATCATATTGCCCTATTAATATATATTATATAATTCAATATAACATATATATTTTATATATTATATAGTATTATAATTAATATACATCACATAAAATTATATTATACGTAATATATATATATATATATATATATATATAATTTTAAGGTTTATTACATTTATTTTGTATAATATTATGCTATATATATATGATATATTTTTTTTTACTAATATAATATTATATGTATAAATATAATATATTATATATTGACATCTATTATACTTTTTATATGAAATATATGTATAATCTATATAGGCATATATTTATATATAGTTAGTTAGGGATATTATGATCATTATATTTTATTTCATTTCAATACAATTTTTAATTAACGTATTAAACGTATGAATGAAATATTTGATACTAATTCCATTATGATCTGATTTCGATCATCATTTTATTACACTCTAAAATGATTTTGTCCATTGTCACGGCCTCTATCACGAGCAGAGCTTGAGAGCAGCCCATCTACTAGATGAGATAAAATAAATTTTAAAATATTATTTGTGATTTTAAATCTGTTTCAAACACAAATGTTTTAGGGTAAAATTTTTTATTAATATTTTAAATAATCTCCCGTTAAATATCTACTTATTTTAAATAATTTATTTTTTATAATATTTTGCCTATAGTACCCTTAGTATTAGTTATTATATTTCTATCCTCTATGCATATTTATGCAATATTACTAGTCATGTGCAGAAAATTATGTAATTAAATGAGAATTTAAATATGGACTATTTTTGTCATTTTATCCTTTTTCTTAATATGCGCAAAAAGTTGATCAAAATTCTTATCGTGTGACAGAGCTGGAGTATTATATAAGGAATTAATATTTCTATGTGTTTTTGATACTTCACATGACCCTCTCTCACAAAATCATAAAGTATGTCTCACCTTTTTGTAAGAGAGAACCACATAAAAATATCAAATATATATATATATGAAAATACTGGCCCCCTTATTTAAATGCGCAACTCATTTTTTTTTTTTTAATAATGTGGAGTATCCAGTCCGCAGTTCGACTAATCTCTCCACCTCAACTCTCGTGTCGGGAGCTTTTCCCTGTGTGTCATCGTCAAGGCCTCAAGTTACCTCATGATCATTTTTATTGGCTTGACAAATTAAAATCGGTGGTATTCGAATTCAAGACGTTCGAATCTACGGCTTGTCCTGAAATCTTATTTGAACAACTGCGCCAACGGTTAGGTTTTCACTTTCTCCTTTGACCATTTTATTTTCTACCCAGTAAAAGGAGGAGGACTAATAACACTTTCCTACTCCCAACACATTGATAGCAAATACTTACCATATTTTTGTTGAAATGTTAGAGAAAGAAAGAAACTTGATTTTTAAATAATAAAAAAACTTGAAGTCTTGAGGAATCTCAATTGGCAAGATATCTTAAAAAGACAACCATATGGGTGAGTTGCCTTCAACTAAGAGCATGGTAAAAAATTCTGGCTTGGAAGGAGAGTAAATGCCAGGCCAAAAGGCAACAAAATAGACCCTACAAATTGACTACACAAAATTGTAAAAAACTGGCAATATATTCCAAATTACAGCTTCTGCTTCTATCTAATTAGTACTTTAATGGGAAACTAAACGTTTGCCAAAAAAAAAAAATTAAAACGTGGGAGGGATTAAAAAAAAGAAGACAAGAAATAGGACAAGTGAGTCAGAAATTACTAATTACTAATAATAAATTGGAGTAGTTGCAGTATCTACTCCGGACTTACCGTACATAATTGGTGGAGTTTGGTGAAGACAGGTGGAGTATGTCGTGCATCTCTATACATATTTTTAAATCCGGAAATTATATTTTTAAATCTGGAAATTATATAATAAATATATTATATTGTAAACTTAAAATCAATAGATATGTTAGTTCAATTGAAGGATTATAATCTTTGGTTTGTAATGATTTGGGATGAAACGATTGAATCGATGTAATTGTATTGGTCAATTGATCAATATCAATACAGTTTATGTTACACATGAGAGTAAAGATTATCTCCTCGGTCTGCATATTCATTAATCGTATTGATTAATTAACCAAAATTAACTTCACATTAACAACTCCCGGATAAATCATTACAACATATTCTTTCAAAGGAATATATATATATATATATATATATATATATATATATATATAATATTTAAAATACCTTTTCAAATTGATATATCATTTATCTCTCCAAAAGGATATGTATCTTTTCGAAATGGTAATTGGAAACCTATAAATAGATTGTAAATTCACTCAACTTTGGTACTTAAAAATCATTCCAAATCTTTCTCAAAAAAATATCATTCTATTATTTTTTTTCTTGCTATAATTTTCTCTCATTAATAGTTTTGCACTAGATTTGTTTCTGCACAACAAATTCTAGTACAAAGTAAAATCTAGACATGGGAGACTAATTCGTAGTAACCTTGTGTAGAAAAAGTAAGGGGCGAATATAGTCAGACGATGATATTGTCGTATATATTATTAGAAAAAATAGATTTGAGATTTTTTTAAATTTAAAATAATATTATTATTTTAAATTTCATAAAATACAAAAAATGATCATTTCAACATGATAGAAGACAGAAGTTGAATTTGAGCTTGTAAACTTTTGTGATTTTCAGGGTTGAGGAGGAGAGATGCATTGCTCACAATCTATATTGCACTTTTAATATTAGAAAAATAATTATATATACATATATATATAAGAAAATGGAAAAATACAAACAAGTCATTATAGCACATTTGATTTATATTGCTATAATGATTTAAATTTTAAAAAAATATTATAGTATAAGAAATCGTGGCCTCCATGATATGTAGTTTTTTAAGTTGATGAGAATATTTTTATTAGAGTCTAGAGAGAGAATAAAAAATAAGTAGAAAGTGACAAGTTTTGATCCTATTTCCTTTTATTAGTAATAACAATATTTTTATAGTTGTGGTTTTCATCTTTCTTTTAGGCCTTGAATGACTTCTAACAAATTTCATTATATAATTGACTTTTTATGTGGGAAAGAGTTTTAAATTTGCAAAATATTTTCCTTCTTTTAAAATAAAGACTAGGGCGATAACCCGTGCAAGGTGGGAGTGGTTAGCATAAAATTAATTTTAATTAATTGATCAATACAGTGTTGACACGTAGATTGGGAGGTGATCTTTTATGCGTGTCAAGATCAGATGTATTAATCGATTAACTTATCGCGTAAGTTAACTTCACGATAACTTAGGATCCGTCAAGAAGACATGGGTTAGTATCCATAATGTAATCTAAAATTGTGGTGTGTACCATTTGGTATTATAATTTGAGTATATATAATTTAGTATGGATGGTAATAAATAAAACATTGAATATGAAATTGAACAGTTGTATGTATATATAAAAATCATTGTTTATGTTTTTAATACATGATGTACATCCTTAGAATAATACCACGGAAAAGTTTGAAATAATACAAATAGAGGTTAATTCGGTATTAACTCAATAACCAACCAAAACGACCAAGTTAATTTAGATAAAATCTCTTGACTTATTATATGTAATTATAGATTTGAATTTAAAAGAGAAATATCAAATTAACTCGCAGTTTTATTATGTATTGCGATAAATTTAGACCGAATTATAATTGCGAATATTATCAATACATGAGATTGGTAAGAATTATAGCAGAGTCTAACTTATTACACATCTTTTCAAAAAAAATTGCAATCAATATTTATTCACGTAATTGACAATTAAAAAATTTACGTAAACATTAAGAATATAAATTTATATATGTATATAAAAAGTTGTGTATTATACGAATTCGAATTTATAATGACGGGTTTTTTGAAATTTATATGCGACGATTCACCCGTCGCCGTAGTCCAGAATAACTATGACGACAGGTGAAACCGTCGTTATAAATCAAAAAACCGTCGCCATAATAAATTGTGTACTACAGTGTACATATATTTTTCCCTAGGAATATATATCATTTTTCATCAACTAATTTTATAGCATAAAAGACTATTGAAATTTTGTAGACTTGCTATTGTGGGCACAAAAAAAGGACCAACTAAGTTGGCAGTTGGGGGAATTAGGGCTAGAATCTAGATACAAGGAACCAGACAAATTTCATTGTCTTGTATTTTGTTTTATTAACGTCACAACCAAACAAGTCATAAATATCACTTCATAAGAGACTGGGTGACTAGGCTTGCAGTGATCCAAATCGACTCACGTATCACCACGTGGCACCTTATATTATCAGTAAAGTAAATGTCAATCAAATTCACTACTTTGTTATTTACTATTTTCTCCCTACCTTTTTTGTCCTTTCATAATCCAAACTACCTTTTTCCCTTTCATAATCCGAATAAATCTAATAGACTTTGATTTTGTATATGGAGTATGTCAAAAATAATTGAATATTCAAAGTTTAGTGGTAGATTTTATATTTTATTTATTATTTTTTATGATTAAGAAAATATTTATCACTTATTAAGACCTATATAATTTTTAATTTACAACATTTAATAATTATATTTCAATTTTTGGTTTTAAGTAAACAACATGGTTAAGATTTGCAAATTTATTTATTTATTTAATAATAGCCAATAATTATGTTTATTAATTAATTATGTTAATTTCAGTATTTCTTCTCGAACTTAATTAGTAGTATCTTTGTATATCACGAAAGCGATATTAGAATAATAATATATCATTAAAATAAATCGTCTAAATTTAAAAACGACATTATTCAAATTAATTATAGACATATACTTTATTGATGACGTGTTATGATTTTAACATTACTCCTATATGTATTGTATATACATCAGAATATATAATTTGTCAAAATTATTATATATTTATCACAAATATTTAATAAAATAGCATCCTTATACTTAAAAAAAATTCAATTATTGTTTAAAAAGAAACTAATATTTTTTTTCTTTTGACACTAAAATTCAAATTAATATATTTTTAGATAAAGTATTTAAATATAAAGGACAACTTGAGCTCTTCAAAGAAGACAAAAAGGAAACGCAAATTACTAATTTTTTTTAAGAAAGTTTGAAAATAAATAAAAAAAGAGGCTAACTTAAGACAAGGGTAAGATCTCATTGTTTCTTGGTGATTTATTGATATTGATGTGCACTTTTAACATCAATGTCAAGGCCTAGTTATTATTTTTTTGAAATAGGTTATAAAAGAAAATAGATATAATTTTAGGTTTCTAACTTTTATATATACAATAAAGAGTCCTCTGATATATATTATGAAATATTTTTGTTAAATTGTGATTGTGACGTATATTAATATATAAAATTGAATATAATTATAAAATTAACTTCCTATATCAAATACATCGTTAAAATATTATCAATTACAGTTATCTAAGTAACTTACAATAAAACAATCGACATGTAAAGTCGCAATATATATCATTTTCTTACCATAAAACTGTTGAAATAAAGAAATTGGACAGGGTTCACTATTCAAAATTATTTTGAGTATCCTATTTTCATCTTAATTTTGAGAAATTTTTTTAGTTAATTTATTGAAAGTTAAGTACAAAGTTAAATTTTCAAATTTTAGATATAACTAGCTAAGTGTCCCATGCGAAACACGATTATATTTTTAAATTAAATAAATTTTAATTTCTTGTTTATTCTATAAATATGATAATTATAAAATAATTTTTAATTTGAGCTTTAAATTAACTTACTATTATTATAAAAATAACTATAAACGTTGCTCAAACAAACAATTATCAAATTAGTACTAACAATTAAGTTTTAATAATATATTTTTTATTTGTTATTTGTTAGTTTTAATTTAATACTCAATATTATATAGTTTTTAAATTTAATATTTAATTTTTATTTTCAATCTTTTGAGTTTATATAGTGTTTGGGAGTATTTTACCGACCCCCAGATGGGCTGAAGGTCTAGTGCTAGAAGGGGATGTTAAGCCTATTGGGCCGAAGCCCTCAGGGAGGTCTATGGAGTTCGGGCATCCGAGCCTTCTGGGTCGAAGTCTTAATTTGGTGAAGGTGTTCGGGTTCGGGCATTCGAGTCCTTTGGGCCGGAGCCCTCTTCGGGTTGGTGGTGTTTGGGGCCGGTTGTTCGAGTCCTTTGGACCGAAGCCCAAACCAGTATATATATATATATATACAAGTTCGGTTGGATTGGGCCTGTACAGTAGGTTGTCACGCGTACTGTGACGCCCCCAAAATAGGTATACATCACCCATCTTGAGTCGCCAAATACATGGTACAAAATACAAATACAAACTTAATTATACAACAGTCGTGTAATATACGACAAAACATAGCTGAGAGTTTAAACAGGAATGTTGCCTTCTAGACAATATCCACTCTCAAAGGAGTCCTCATTACATTTATTATCACACTATTTAACAGAATAGTGAGGACTACTAATGCTATCATCTGGACCGTCACTGCTCCTCGACTCGTCCCATTTATATTCTCATTTCTCGAAGAGAACAAATTGAAAGAAAAGGGTGAGCTCAACTAGCCCAGTAAGAAATATTATGACTAAGATAATGCAGAATAAATTATCATTAGTCTTCAACAATGTTAAACTGATAAAATACAATAGACATCAAGTTTAACTGCAGCGGAATAAGCAATCCATTAGATGAGTCAAGTAGAGCATGATATCTACTATCTTCTATGATTTAAAATATTTTCATCAATTTTTATCGCTGAGACTCAGCTTAATAAATAAACCACATCATCGAATCATCCCTGCATTACGGGCCAAGGATATTCATTAAATCATCAATGGTCATGACTATACCGAATAATCCCTGGTCATAATCATACCAAAAATTGTCCATCAATGTACTACAGGCCACTGATGACTTTTACTACATCATTTACAACATTACAGGTCATGATTATACCGAATGATTTCTGGTCATAATCATACCAAGTCCATCTATGCACGTAAGCCAAAGATGACTTTCATCACAATATAAGCATGAGGATGATGACAATGATATAAACATTAATCAAACGAATACAAGAATAAATATTAAAGACTTTAAATTTATCCAAATATTATCAATCACTTAATAAACTCATCATCTAATATTATTAATATTATAACAATATTTTAATCACTTTTTAAACTTCTAAACAATTTATTTCAATTGTTTACACTTTACCAAATAATGCATTTAATCATTCAAAAATGTCATACTCATAAGATTTCATCACCAATGATCAAATCCCTCATCAAAAATCTGCATATACCCTATATAGGATTTCCAAGCCATAAAATCCTATTTTCCAATTTTGTTACTTCACATACCATATTTAATTCATTTACTCATAACTAATTTATTTTCATGAAAAATACCAAATCAGTCCCAAAAATATTTTTTTTCTGAGATTTAGCAGAATATAGTCTCATATTGAACATATATTTTTCTCAAAATTTTTAAAATTCATTTACTATTTTTTATATGGCCAAAACAGCCGAATATTTAGACATTTATCATAAATTATACTTTTATCCAAAAATTCCGAAATTTACAGGGTATACTCCTGTTATATACATGTACTCCCAATAAAAATTTCACCAATTTTGGAGTTAACCACAAAGAGTTATAAGGGTTTACTTTTAAAATAGTCTTTTCCCATAAAATCCATAACTCTTAATCTATAAATCTAAAAATCGCCATTTTTGGACACAATCTAGAAAACTCATTAAATTATCATTTTAAATTTTTCTAGAATTTTTGAGGGTCAGAAAAATTACAAAACTTCCCCTGACAGAAACCCCTTTTGAATGAAAATACTATTCATATGAATACAAAGGATCATTCAACATGTATGCGGTAATTCACATAGACAGGTTATTCCAACAGAATAATAAAGAATGGAATAACAGAAGAATTCACCATGCATGTGATAGACCGCATAGACAGGTTATTCTCAATAGAATAATAAAGAATGGAGCAGTGTTAAATGAAACCGCATGCATGTAATATTTCAATGTAATAATAAAGAATGGAACTGTGTCATGCGTAAAACCGCACGGATAGGATATTCCAATGTAATAATAAATAATGGAACGAAGTCATGCGTAAACCGCATAGATGATGTGATATTCCAATGTAATAATAAAGAATGGAATAACAATGAATTCACTGTGCACGCGATAAACCAGATGCAGATAGGTTATTCCAAATGTAATAATAAAGAATGGAATAATGAGAAGAATTTCACCATGTATGCGGATTCAGCATAGACAAAGTTATTCCAACATAATAATAAAGAATGGAATAACAATAGCTCTCTTCATGAATACGAAAGAAATAATACCCCTTACCTTAGAAAGAAACTGGATACTGGAGTAAAGAGGTAGCAGACTTCTCTTCGTCTTTCTCTCTATAATTTCTCTCTATAATAATTGTTCTAAAGCTTTAGTGAATTGGTGAGAAATGAAGGAAGAATGAGCTTCTATTTATAGAAAAATATAGTTTCGATAATTGCACGTTTTGGGGCTCGAAATATTACAGTACAATACCTCCAACTTTTCTTTCATTTTTAATTTAGTCCTGCAAGTATTATCAAAGTTGCACCACCTCCCGTAATAGTAAATAATTTGAATCAATAATTCAATCATGTGAATCAATAATTATAATCATGTGAAAATACGAATTACAGTATAGTACCTCCATTTATACCTCCATTTTTAACTTAGTCATGCAAGTATTATCAATCTTGCACCAACTCCCCTAATAGTACAAGAATGTGATTCAATAGTACACACGTGTGAACAAATAGTTATATAAGCATGTGAATTAGTAGCAATTAATTGCTCATTTATCCGATTAATTACCCGATTTATCAATATAACCCCCAGACATCAATTATCATCGAAATAAATGTCAATTTTCACCAACACTAATAATTCCAACACAATGGAACTATCAATTTCATTTTTAATCAACACAATCTTATTCATAGTTAATATTATAATTCACAATATTTAACAACCGTGTCGCGTTCGTAGAAAGAGGGGCATTCCGATAAGGATTTCTCCTTATCATGCGCCTTGATTAGGTGACCAAACCTCTCCTTGACAGAACTTCTAGACATTGTCAATATTGCAAATAATAATATGAATAACTTTGTCGTCTCAATTATTGATTTAATAATATAACATATTATGCAGATGATATTGTGACAACAATTGAATCAATAATATGAGAGATATGATGCAGCAATTATTGTAGCAATAATTGAGTATAACTGAGTGACTTCTTACGTAAGCATCAATAATCAATACCGTGTGCTACTATGCAACCACGCGTATTACTGTACTTTTACTAGTGGGTAGTTCAACAGTTTTAACGGTAACACTTTCGCCGTTATTTTTATAAAAAGATAATTCTGTCATTTTCTAACTACGACAATACTTCTGTTGTGGGGTCCACCAATGATTATGCCGTCGTACGGATATTCTCCAACAAAAAGAATATTCCCCGACCAATCGAATATTATATAACTACTTGATTACTTTGCAAAATTTATAAATATTATCCACAACTATAACATTATATCAAATCCACACCATAAAAAATATTTCGAGAAATTTAAATCTTTATTCATAAAATTTGGGGTCTCACAATCTCCCCTACTTATGAAATTTCGCCCTCAAAAATTTACGTACGTACCTGGTATACCGAAGAGATGAGGATACCTTGACTTCATTTCAGATTCTAACTCTTGAGGTATAACCTTTGAGTGTTGAATATGATCCTTCTTATCCAAGATTTTAACATGTATCTCCTCATACGTTAAATCTTCTGCTATCTCGTCTAGTTCTAATTTAATAATGTGGTTCGGGTCCTCCACATATTTACGTAACATCGATATGTAAAAAATTGTTATGAACACGCGACATACTTGGCGGTAAAACTAGTCTATAGGCCACAGTTCCTACTCGATCAAGGATTTCAAATGGGCCAATAAAATCGAGGGTTGAGATTTCCTCTCTTCATCGATTCTTGCTTCTAGAATAATGCCCTCTTGAACCTTCTTCTTCACATTCATCGATTCGTGTGTAGAATGAGCTTGGCGATTTTAACTTTATCAATTAAAGTCGATTCTACTCGTATATTCGTTATCTTCACGTGGGTCCCTATAGTCTTTAACTCTATCTTCATCATTTGTAAGTTATACGAAATGGGTTTTTGTGTTAACAACATCACACTCGTAAACGCATATGATCTTCTACTCAACGCGTCAGCTGCCACGTTCGCTCTTCCACGATGATTTTGAATGGTATAGTCGTAATCTTCAACAGCTCAAGCCAACGTCTTTGGAGCATTATTCGTTCATTTTGGTTGAAGAAATATTTAAGGGTTGAAAAAATGGGTTTTGTACTGGGGTCAATACAAAATTCGATTTCACGCTCTAGGGGTAGGCTAAGAAGTCTTCAAGAATACGTCAGGAAATTTATTAACAATAGAAATATCATTCAAATCTGACGTATTTTTATTTAAATCCGTGACATGGGCTAAGAAAGCTTGACATCCGTTTTTCAATAAACGAATAGCTTTATGACTTGATATGACAGTGATTGACTTTAGTGGTTTGGTTGTTTGAATTCGTATAATAGGTTGGTTAGGAATATGAAAGCTAACAACCTTATGAAAACAATCAATTTTAGCATGATGAGTAGTTAACCAATCAATCCCTAAAATTACATCAAATGCAAATATTTTCAAAGAAATAAGATCGACAGGTAACGTGCGGTTACCGATTTGAATCAAACAAGACTTATAAACAGTGGATGTAATGAAGGTTTCTCCCAACGGAGTTTCAACCGATAAGTCAAAGTCTAATTTCTTCGGAGACAAATTTAAACATTGAGTGCAAGTAGGAGAAATAAAAGAATGGGTAGAAACGGTATCAAATAAGGTATACACTTTGCTAGAGTTTATGATTAGCTTACCCGTGATCACCTCGTTCGGATTCCTCATTTTTTGGGAGGTTACGACAAACGCTCTCCCTTGAACTACCGATTTTGTCTTGTCTTGGACACCCTTTGATACCTCCTTCCCAGCTGGACTTGACTTTGGTGCACAAAAAAATCGGGTTAGGTGACCTTCTTTTCCACAATTGTAACACGCCTTGGACTGCATCGTGCATTTTGGACTTATGTGTCCTTCCCCTCCATATTTGTAACATACGACATGCGGTCGTTCTCCTTCCTTAACAGCGGGTGCTGGTGCTGAAGTCTTTCCATCATTGTTGAATCTCCTCTTCTTGAAATGTTCATTCTTATTGTCTTGGCCATGATTACCACTGAAGTGGTTACAATTCTTGGCATGATAATTTCCTCCACGACCGTTATCATTGTTCCGATGGCCGTTGCCACCGGTATGATTATTATCGTGTTGTTGGTCGTTGCCTTTTGGTTGTACTAACTCATTATCGCGCTCCAATAACTGAGCCCTATTCACAACATCTGAATATAAACAAAGTTTGTGTGAAAAGAGGTATTGATGTATATCGGATTTCAAACCTCTTAGAAACATCCGCGTCATTCGCTCCTCATTATCGACCAAATGGGATGCAAACCGGGATAACTCCGCAAATTTAGCCTCGTATTGCGACACGGTAATATTATTTTGCTCCAACTTGATAAACTCCACCTTCTTCATGTCACGAATACTTTAGGGAAAGTACTTATCATTAAACAGCTCTCGGAACTTCTCCCAAGACATCTTGAGTGCGTCAGGTTGGGTACGTTTTACAGATTCCCACCAGTAATGTAAAACCCCAAATTTTACGAATAATGATTTAATTTTCTCGAAATATTTTTTTGAATATTATGGTGTGGATTTGAGATAATGTTATAGTTGTGGGAAGTATTTATAAATTTTGCAAAGTATGTAAGTTGTTATATAATTTTTGATTGGTTGGGGAATATTCTTTTTGTCTGGGAATATCCATACGACGGTACAATCATTGGTGGACCCCACAACGAAATTATTGTCGAATTGAGAAAACGACAAAAATATTTTATGAAAATAACGGCGGAAGTTTTACCGTTAAAGCTATTGAACTACTCTAGTAGTAAAAGTACGAAGAATCTGCGTGGTTCATAGTAGCACACTGTATTGATTATTGATGCTTACGTGAGAAGTCACCGCTTTTGTTCAATTATTGCTTCTGATAATTCTTTGCATAGTATCTCATGTTATTTGATTCAATTATTGTCGACATTTTTTATATTATTAAATCAATAATTGAGACGAAGAAATTATTAATATTATTATTTGCAATATAACGATGTCTGTCAGAAGTTCTATCAAGGAGAGGTTTGGTTACCTAATCAAGGCTACTAATAGGAGAAATCCTTATTGGAAATCCCCTTCTTTCCTGAGAACGACACATTCGATTAATATTGTGAATTATAATAATGATGATAAATGTTGTTAAATATATTGAGGTGTCTTTTTATGAAGTCACGGAAGTTTTATATATATATATATATATATATATATATATTATACATAAATTTTGTTTTATTAGTATTATTAATGTAATAAAATGTAAAAGCTTTTTATATAAAATAGAATATTTTTATAAAGTTATTTGTTTTATTAGATAATAATTAGAATATAATATATTTTATTACGCATAATATTTTGCATAGTAAAATCTTTTTATATAAAACATAATACTTTTATAAAGTTATTTGTTTTATTAGACAATAATTAGAATATAATATATTTTATTATGCATAGTATTTGCATAGTACAAGATAAGTGTTTGCATAGTAAAATCTTTTTATATAAAATAAAATATTTTATAAAGTTAATTGTTTTATTAGATTTTGAGTATATATATATATATATATATATATATATATATATATTATATTTTATTGCATAGTATCCTTTCTATTTTCCTATAAATAAGATGCTTAGTTAGAATTGAAATCACACCAGAAATTCAGAGAATTCTCTTTTAAAATCTTGAGCGTATTTCTTTAGAGTTTTAAGAAGCTTTGAGCGTAGTGCAAGTTTTCTTCAAGTATATCATCGCCCTACCCGTCAGAGTACTCTTCTTTATAAGGTAAGGTGTATTATTCTTTCGTATTCATGAAGAGAACTTCTGTTATTACATTCCTTATTATTCTGTTGGAATAACCTGTATATGCGAAGTACCGCATTCATGGTGAAATTCTTCTGTTATTCCATTCCTTATTATTATGTTGGAATAACCTGTCTATGCGAAGTACCACATACATGGTGAAATTCTTCTGTTATTCCATTCTTTATCTGTGACACCCCAAAAATAGGTATACATCACCCATTTTGAATTGTCAATAACATGGTACAGAAATAAACTATAACTTTATTACTACAACATATAAACTGTGAGTTTAAATACAAATATTGTCTTCTAGACAATATCCACACCCAAATAAGTCCTCATTACAATTATTGTTACATTATTTTACAAAAATGACGAGGACTACTAAAACAACTTCTAGAACCATCATTCCACACTTTAACTAAAGACTCGCCTACATTCTCGCCTCCCCGAGAAGAAAAATAGAACAAAAAGGAATAGGTGAGCTCAACTAGCCCAAGAAGAACATTATGACTAAGATAATATAGAACAAATTATCGTTAGTCTTCAACAGGGAAAAATCTGAGAGAATATAATAGACAACAAGTTTCAGATCAATATTCGCAGCGGAAATAATAATTCATAGAAGAGTTACGTAGAGAATGAAATCTACTATTATCTATGAATTTAAAAGTCTATCATTAATATTTTATCCTTGTAACATCAATCAATATACATCTAGAATCAAATATTCATCTTTGCACTACAGGCCAAAGATATTCATCAGTTGGTCATGTTCATCTCAACACCTATACATCTTTGCATTACAGCCAAAGATATTCTTCATAAAATCATTAATCTTTGCACCACAGGCCAAAGATATTCAATAATATCATCATTTAGGACCGAGGATGATGAAAAATATTTTAAATAAAACGAATCCAATGAAACAAAAGAATAAATATTAAGGATTCGTATTTTGGTTTATCCATGTCCAAAATACCTCATAAATAATCATAGTGGAGTAAAATTCAAGAATGATCAAAACATGGATACAATCAAAGCTAGTATCCATAATAGATATTTTGTACAAAAAGGAAAATTTTCATTTTTTGATGAATAGTGCCGTATTCGTGAATAGTGTCATATACGTGAATAGTAACCCCGATACAAAAAGTTCCAAATTTTATTAAAAGTTCAAACCAATATTTTAGCATAATGATATTGAAGAAGATAATATCATTTAAGAAGAAAATAACATCCCTTACCTCGAAAAGAATAGTACTTTTGGCTGGAATATCAGATATAAATCTGAAGGAACTTTCACCATATAGCAACACTCAAAGTATCAAAATACTCACAAGAATACGCTCGATAATATAGAGAGAGAAAACTTCTGTAAGACCTCAAATAATTAATAAATGAAATTTATTTTCCTCTATTTATTTAATTAGTAAGGGTTGATTTGATTAATGTGGTTAGTTATGGGTAAAATGCGCAAATATTTTAAATAAGCAGGTGGTTATAAAATATTTATTTTTGCTTGGGAATATTCGTTTTGGTCGTGGAATATTCTTCTACCGTCGGAGAATATTCGCATGCGGATGCTGCCAGCGATAACTTTTGTGGGCCCCATAACTAAAAAGCGATTGGATGAAGAAAATGACAAATATAAGTTGTTTAAAAATAACTACAGTAGTTGTTGTTAACACTGTTGGAATACCCGGTGGTTAAAACACATTAATACGCGTTGTTGCACAGTAGCACACAGTATTGCACCAATTATTGAAGGCACTACTCAATAATGGTTACAAGAATTATTGCTCAAGATATTTTATTTTATTGATTTAATAATTGTTGTGTTGATATTTTGTATTACTGTTGTTTTAATAATTGTCACTGCACAGTATTTTCTAATATCGGAGCAATAATTCATATTATCTAAATAATATTATTAGATAACATTATTGGCAATGTCTAGAAAGTTTCGCTTCAAGGAGAGGTTTGGTCATCTAATTCAAGGCCAAGAAAGAGAGATCCTTATTGGAAAGCCCCTCTTTCTGAAACCGCTCGGTTGTCAATAATGTGATTCTGTAATATTATTTATGAATAATTAATTATTGATTTATATGATGAGGAAAATATTTATTTTATGAGGATATAGATGGAGAAAATTTTTAATGTGACAATTATTGAAAATTAATCATTTTCTAATAAAATAATTCATTTAAATATATTATTTTAATAATATATTAACGATGATATTTTTACAATGAATGTGGGATATATGAGTATATGAGGAGGAAGAGTATTTTTGTGGCATTAAATGTTTAACACATGTTTTGTACACAATTATTGACCGAAATTTGATTATAGCCTGTAAAATCGTCCGTTTATGGATTTCGGTCAATTTTTGTTTAGAATTTAGAAAAACTTTCTTCTGAAAAGTTGTAGAGAATTGAATTTTCTATAAAAATTCGCGAGATTCGAATTTTCTGATAAAAGGGCTATTTATTATGAATTATTGAAGTTCTGAAGTTCTGAAATAATTAATTTTTGGGAGTTTTAGTTAATTATTTTGAGAAAAACGTTTTTTGTACAATTAGTGGGCTCACATGTGTTATCAATGTGCTGAATTCAGATCATCAAAGGTGGGCTAAGGAAATTTATAATATATATTAATATTTTATTCAATTTTTTACTTTGGTGTTCTAAGAATTTTCCTATAAATAGGGTGCTTAGGTTAGAATTGAAAATTACACCAGAAACTGAAGTTTTCTCTCTATTTCTCTCTCGATATATATGAGCGTATTCTTGTGAGTATACTTTGAGGGTTGTTATACTTTGCAAGTTCCTTCAAATTTCGTATCCAGTTTTTTTCAAATCTAAGCACCGCTTTGTGTGAGGTAAGGGATATTATTTTTTTCGTAATGATATTATTTCTTCAATATCATTATGATAAAATATTGATCTGAAGTTTTTATCAAATTTGGAACTTTTGGTGTCTGAGTTACTATTCACGATATGCAGACTATTCACGTATACGACATTATTCACTTATCACTTTAAGACTATTCATCGAAAAATGAAAAATTTTCCTTTTCGCCTCTAAAATATCTATGTGGATACTAGCTTTGATTGTATCCATGTTTTGATCATTCTTGAATTTTACACCACTATGATTATTTATGAGGTATTTTTGGACATGAAATAAATTTGAAATACTTAATCCGTAATACTTGTTCTTTTGTCTCAATCGGATTCGTTTCTTTAAAATATTTTCATCATCCTCGGTCTTAAATGATGATATTATCGAATATCTTTGAATTGTAGTGCAAAAAATGAATGATTTCTTGATGAATATCTTTTGGCCTGTAGTAAAGATGAACAGTGTTTAGATGAACATGACCGATCGATGAATATCTTTGGCCTGTGGTGCAAAGATGAATATTTGATTCAAGATGAATATTGATTGATGTTACAGTGGATAAAATAATGATGATGGATCGTTAAATTCATAGATATTAGTAGATTTCATCATCTACGTAACTCTTTTATGAATTAATATTTTTTTTGCGAATATTGATCTAAAACTTGTTGTTTAATGTATTCTCTCGATTTTTCCTGTTGAAGACTAACGATAATTTGTTGTATATTATCTTAGTCATAATATTCTTTACCGGGCTATTTGAGCTCACCCTTTTCCTTTTTGTTCCATTTTTCTTCTCGTGGAGGCGAGAATGTAAATGAAGTACTACTAGTGGGTATGGAATGAAGGTTCTAGAGAGAGTTGTTTAGTAGTCCTCACCATTTTTGTAAAATAATGTATCAATAATTATGATGGGGATTTATTTGGGTATAGATATTGTCTGCAGAAGATAATATTTGTATTTAAACTCACGCTTTATGGTTGTATTAATAAAGTTGTAGTTGTTTCGCATCATGTATTGACAACTCGTAATGGGTGATGTATACCTATTTTGGGGGCGCCACAGTTGAAGCTTAGGGATATGATCTCCAAGTGAGATGGGGAATAGAACTAGAGGGGAGAGAAGAGTAAATCCTTCGCTAAAGTGTGTCCTACCTAAGCTTATTTTTAGTTGGTCAAGATATAGGAATATTATGTGATATATTGATTTCCTTAATTAACCCTTGTTTTATGACAAGATTATTTGAGAATGTCGATCGAGAATATTAATAAAGTGGAAATGAGACCGAGTGGAGACGCCAGGTACTCACCAACGAGGAGAACGTGCAACAGTTGGCAATGTTCCTCTTGTGAACAACACCACCGAAAGCAGATGATGAACGACGGATGTTTAGGAGCTTTTTGCGCTCATGCAAAACCGCACGAGGAGACTCGTATGCGAATACGGGTGGAAATGATAAGAATGCGCGGCTTATCACTACCAAGCAGCTTCAAAGAGTCGGGACCACTGAATTTAAGGAAAGCCGGATCCATCATGGCGAAAACATGGGTCAAGCAAATTACCAAGATATTCGATGTCTTGGGATGCACGGAGGAACAGAAGGTTCCATTCGCCACCTTTATGTTCCGTGGCGAGGCAGACTACTGGTGGGAGTCTGTGAAACGGACCCACTTGCCGACTTAAGCATGTCTTGGGAAACGTTTCAGAAACTTCTCAACAAAAAATACTTTCCTGAAAGTGTTCGTCATATGAAGGAAGTGGAGTTTATTAAACTAGAGCAGAATAACATGACGGTGTCCCAGTACGAGGCGAAGTTCGCGGAGTTATCCAGGTTTGCACCTCATTTGGTGGAGAATGAGGAACGTATGACGCGGATGTTTTCGAGAGGTTTGAAACCCAAGATACGCCAAAGATCTCATTTCTCATTAATTTTTCTCTATTCGGATGTTGTAAATGTGGCTCAATTATTTAGAGCGAGATAACGAAAGTACGGTCAACCGAGGGAACACAACCAGGATCATACCAGGATAAGGTCAACAAAACAACGATAACCAAACGAAAAAGAAAAAGACGGACAAAAATGGTAACCACTCGGTGGTAATCATGGTCATGAAAAAAATGTAAGAAGCGAAGTCGAGAGGAGATTTTAAAAGAGGAGATTTAACAACGACTATGTGAAGACGATCAAAGGCCGACAAAGAATCGGTTCTAAGGGAGGAGAACGACCACCGGTCATATGTTATAAATGCGGAAAGAGGACATATCATATCACCAAATTGCCCACAACAGATTCAAGGTATGCTATAATTGTGGAAAGGAAGGACATATCACTCGAGATTAGACGGCAGAAGAAAACCTAGTTCAGTGGGGGGGATTTGACTCAAAAGACCGTCCCGTAAAAGTCAAAGTCAATCTGTTCTGAAAAAGTGTTTGTTGATGGTCAAAATGCGAGGAACCCAAACGAGGTGATCACGGGTAAGCTATTTATAAATTCTTGCGAAGTTTATATACTTTACTTGATCGGTGGCATACCCATTCATTTATCTCTCCCGCTTGTGCTCAACATTTAAACTTGACTCGAGAAATTAGACTTTGACCTATCTGTGGAAACTCCGTTAGAGAAACTTTCATCACATCCATCGCTTATAAATCTTGTTTGATTCGAGTTGGCACCATCACCTTACCGTTGACCTTATCTTTTAAAGATACTTGCTTTTGATGTGATTTTAGGATTGATTGGTTAACTACTCATCATGCCAAAATTGATTGTTTTCGTAATGTTGTTAGTTTTCATATTTCTAACCAACCTGTTGTACGTATTCAAGCAACTAAACCATTAAAATCAATCACTGTCATATCTAATCATAAAGCTATTCATTTATTGAAAAACGGATGTCAAGCTTTTCTTAGCCCATGTTATGGATTTGAATAAAGACACGCCAAATTTGAATAATATTTCGTTGTTAGTAAATTTCCGACGATCTCTCTGAAAAATTTCCGCCTACTCCCTGTGAAGGCGTGATATTGAATTTTGTATCGACTTTGAACCCAGACAAAACCCATTTCTAAAATCTCATATCGAATGGCTTTTATTGAACTTCGTGAGTTAAAAAACCCAACTATAGAAGTTGATACTTAGAGCCTCTATCTGGTGACTTCTTTTGTGGAATGCACCGCCGGACTCTCTCCGTAGGGGACGCCATATTCGTGCGATAGTAAATCGATAGGTGTCCTTGTGACGTGCTATACAAGGTTAGGATATGAGTCACAGTTGAGAGCAACCTAAGTCGGTAATCGAAATACGTAGCTTTCTGGGCTTAGTTGGTTATTATCGGAGATTCGTTGAAGGATATTCTCGAATCGCTATTCCATTAATGCGGCTAACTCGTAGAGATACAAAATTCGTATGGAGCGAGGAATGCGAAAAGAGTTTCCAAGATCTCAAGAAGAGACTAATTTCGGCACCTGTTTTGACAATACTATCTAGTTCGGATGGATTTGTTATCTATAGCGATGCTTCAGGCAAAGGGTTAGGATGTGTTCTCATGCAACGTGGGAAAGTCATAGCCTATGCCTCGCGACAACTTAAATAATATGAGAGGAATTATCCTACTCATGATCTAGAGTTAGCGTGATCATTTTCGCTAAAGATCCGGAGGCACTATCTATATAGGGAGAAAGTGGAGATATATTCAGACCATAAAAGCCTCAAATATTTCTTCACGCAAAAGGAACTCAACATGAGGCAACGACGTTGGCTCGAGTTATTGAAAGATTATGACCACACTATTCAATACCATCCTGGAAAAACGAACGTGGTAGCTAACGCGTTGAGTAGAAGAACATATACAGGAACGAGTAGGATGATGTCAAGTATACGCATAGAGCCAACTTTAATAGAAAAAGTTAAGGTTGCTTCAAGCCAGCGAATTCCCGAAAGGCGATGCGAATGAAGAAGAAAGTACAAAAGGTGTTATTCCTAAGGCGAGAATCGATGAAGCAGAATACTTGAGTCCACCTGCACTTTGTGTTCCTAACGACTCGATTTGAAGTACAAGATTATGATGGAAGCACACAATACACCATTTGCGATCCATCTCGAAGTACCAAATGTATCGTGATCTTGACATACATTTTGGTGGAACAATATGAAGAGAGAGATCGTGGAGTTTATCTCGAGGTGTTTAACTTGTCAACGTGTAAAGGCGGAGCATCAAGTGCCAAAGGGTCCATTGCAACCACTTGAGATTCTGAAATGGAAGTGGAAACATATTACCATGGATTTCGTTACGGGTCTTCCCACAGTTTCTCAAGGCCTAAATGCTATTTGGGTATTGTTGATAGATTAACCAAGTCTGCTCATTTCTTGCCGATACGGGAGACTTATTCCCTTGAACGTCTTGCTAGTATGTATGTGAATGAGATTGTGAGGTTGCATGGCATGCCAGTATCCATAGTTTCGGATCGTGACCCAAGATTCACTTCAAGATTTTGGGTTAGCTTGCAAAAAGCTATGGGCACGGATTTACGATTTAGTTCGGCATACCATCCTCAAACCAGATTTAACAATCAGAGAGGACTATCCAAACTCTTGAAGATCTATTAAGACTCTGTGTCCTAGACTTCAAAAGGAGCTGAGATAAGTATTTACCATTGGTGGAATTCTCCTACAACAATAGTTATCAGGCAAGTATAGGGGTGGCTCTATTCGAAGCATTATATGGACGAAAGTGTCGCTCTCCAATATGTTGGGATGAGGTTGGGGAAGCAACATTGTTCGGACCCGATTTGGTACGTATGACTACGAAAAAGATCCAAATGATTCGACAACGTATACAAACGGCACATGACCGACAAAAGAGTTATGCGGATCTTCATCGAAAGGTCGTGGAATTTGATATCGGAGATCATGTATTGTTGCGTGTTACACCATGGAAAGGAGTTACAAGATTCGGGAAGAGAGGAAAGCTCAATCCACGATTTATTGGTCCATTTCAAATTCTTGACCGAGTAGGAAATGTAGCCTATAGACTCGCGTTACCTTCGAGTATGTCTCGTGTTCATAATGTGTTTCATATATCTGCTTTTAAATATGTGAAAGACCCGAACCACGTTATAGAAAGTTAGAACCCGGACGAGATAGCCAAGACTTAACGTATGAAGAGGTACTGTCAAGATCTTGGATAGGAATGAGCATGTCCTTCGTACAAAGGTCATACCACAAGTTAAAGTTTTGTGGAGGAATCATGCTATAGAGGAAATGACCAGGGAATTAGAAACAGAAATGAAAGCGAGGTATCCTCATTTTTTCGAAACACCAGGTACGTACGTCAATTTCGAGGACGAAATTTCATAAGATGGGGAGGTTGTAAGACCCCAAATAATTAATAAATGAAATTTATTTTCCTCTATTTATTTAATTAGTAAGGGTTGATTTGATTAATGTGGTTAGTTATTGGTAAAATGCTTAAATATTTTAAATAAGCGGTGGTTATAAAATATTTATTTTTGCTCAGGAATATTCGTTTGGTCGTGGAATATTCTTACCGCTGTCGGGGAATATTAAATTTACGGCATTGTGACCTTTGTGTGCCCAATAACGAAAAGCGATTGGATGAAGAAAAACGACAAATGTAAGTTGTTTAAAAATAATCGGTGTAGTTGTTACTGAATTAACACTTCGTTGGAATACCCTTGGTTAAAACACGATGAATCTGGCGTTGTTGTTACAAGAGTTATTACCAGTATTGCACCAATTATTGAAGGCACTACACAATAATGGTTACGATAATTCTGCTCAAGATTTTATTTTATTGATTTAATAATTGTTGTGTTAATATTTTTTATTACTGTTATTTTAATAATTGTCACTGCACAGTATTTTCTATTATCTGGAGAAATAATTCATATTATCCGAATAATATTATTAGATAACATTATTGGCAATGTCTAGAAAGTTCGCATCTAAGGAGAGGTTTGGTCATCTAATCATACACCAAGAAGGAGAGAGATCGTGATTGGAAAGCCCTCTTTCTGAAACCGCCTGGTTGTCAATAATGTGATTCTCGTAATATTATTTATGAATAATTAATTATTGATTTATATGATGAGAAAATATTTATTTTATGAGGATATAGATGGAGAAATTTTTAATGTGACAATTATTGAAAATTAATCATTTTCTAATAAAATAATTCATTTAAATATATTATTTTAATAATATATTAACGATGATATTTTTACAATAAATGTGGGATATATGAGTATATGAGGAGAAAGAGTATTTTGTGGCATTAAATATTTAACACATGTTTTGTACACAATTATTAATCGAAATTTGATTATAATGTGTAAAATTGCCTCGTTTGTGGATTTGGTCAATTTACATTTGGAATTTGGAAAAACTTTCTTCCGCAAAGTTGTATAGAATTGAATTTCCTATAAAAGTTCATGAGATTCAAATTTTCGATAAAAGGCTATTTATTATGAATTATTGAAGTTCAAGTTTCAAATAATTAATTTTTGGGAGTTTTAGTTAATTATTTTGAGAAAACGCGTTTTTGTACAATTAGTGGGCTCACATGTGTTATCAATGTGCTGAATTCAGATCGTCAAAGGTGGGCTAAGGAAATTTATAATATATATTAATATTTTATTCAATTTTCTACTTTGGTGTTCTAAGCATTTTCCTATAAATAGGGTGCTTAGGTTAGAATTGAAAATCACACCGTAAACCGAAAACTTCTCTATTTCACTCGATATATTGAGCGTATTCTTGTGAGTATACTTTGAGGGTTGTTATACGGTGCAAGTTCCCTTCACCTCGTATCTAGTTTTTCAATGTAAGCATAGTCTTTGTGAGGTAAGGGATATTATTTTTTTCGTAATGATATTATTTCTTCAATATCATTATGTTGAAATATTGATCCAAGTTTTTATCAAATTTGGAACTTTTGGTGTCTGGAGTTACTATTCGATATACGACATTATTCATGAATACTAAGACTATTCACAAAGAAAATAAAATTTTCCTTTTAAATCAAAATATCTATTGTGGATACTAGCTTTGATTGTATCCATGTTTTGATCATTCTTGAATTTTACACTACTATGATTATTTATGGGTATTTTTGGACATGAAATATATTTGAAATACTGAATCCGTAATACTTGTTCTTTTGTTTTCTTTGGATTCGTTTCTTTAAAATATTTTTCATCATCCTCGGTCTTAAATGATGATATTACTTGAATATCTTTGGCCCGTAGTGCAAAGATGAATGATTTCTTGATGAATATCTTTTGGCCCGTAGTGCAAAGATGAACAGTGTTTAGATGAACATGGCCGATCGATGAATATCTTTGGCCTGTGGTGCAAAGATGAATATTTGATTCAAGATAAATATTGATTGATGTTACAGGATAAAATAATGATGATGGATCATTAAATTCATAGATATTAATAGATTTCATCCTCTACGTAACTCTTTTATGAATTAATATTTTCATTGCGAATATTGATCTAAAACTTGTTGTTTAATGTATTCTCTCAGTTTTTTCCTTGTTGAAGAATAACGATAATTTTTTGTATATTATCTTAGTCATAATATTCTTCTTATCGGGCTAGTTGAGCTCACCCTTTTCTCCTTTTGTTCCATTTTTCTTCTCGGGGAGACGAGGCATATTTAGTACTAGTCGGGTAATGGAATGAAGGTTCTAGAGAGAGTTGTTTAGTAGTCCTCACCATTTTTGTAAAATAATGTATCAATAATTATGATGGGGATTTATTTGGGTATAGATATTGTCTGTAAGATAATATTTGTATTTAAACTCACAGTTTTATGGTTGTATTAATAAAGTTGTAGTTGTTTCTGTACCATGTATTGACAACTCAGAATGGGTGATGTATACCTATTTTGGGGGCGTCACAACTTCAGTTTCTGGTGTGATTTTCAATTCTAACCTAAGCACCCTATTTATAGGAAAATGCTTAGAACACCAAAGCAGAAAATTTAATAAAATAATAATATAATTAAACAAATTTTTTACGCACACCAAGAATCTGAATTCAGCAACTTAACACATGTTTAATGAGGCCCACAAAATGTAAAAAAACATTTTTCTTAAAATAAATATTTTAAACTCCAAAAATCAATTATTCTGGAACTTCGGAACTTCAATAATTCATAATAAATAGCCCTTTTATCAGAAAAATTCAAACCTCATGTCCTTTCCATAGGAAATTTCATTATCTACAACTTTGCAGAAGAAAGCTTTTCCAAATTCCAAACATAAATTGACCGAAATCCACAAACGGGCGATTTTACAAGCTATAATCAAATTTCAGTCAAGAAATGGGCCCACAGACATGTTTAACATGTTTTAAACAATTTTTGTAACAAAAATACTTTTCCTCCTCATATACTCATATATCCCACATTCATTGTAAAAATATCACCATTATTATATTATTAAAATATAATAATATATTTAAATGAATTATTTATCAGAAAAGATAAAATAATAATTTTTCAACAATTGTTGTGACACCCCCAAAATAGGTATACATCACCCATTCTTAGTCGCCAAAATACATGGTACAGAAAAACAACTACAACTTTATTAATACAATTGTCGTGCAAAATACGCATAACACATAATGCATGAGTTTAAATACAATATTGTCTTCAGCATAATATCCACACCCAAATAAAGTCCTCATTACAATTATTAATGCACTATTTTATAAAATAGTGAGGACTACTAAAACAGCTATCTTGAATCATCACTCCATACTCCGGCTAGTCCCTGCTAAATTCTCACCTCCTGAGAAGAAAAATGGAACAAAAAGGAAAAGGGTGAGCTCAACTAGCCCAGTAAAGAACATTATGACTAAGATAATATACAAAAAATTATCCTTAGTCTTCAACAGGGAAAAATCTGATAGAATACAATAGACAACAAGTTTTAGATCAACAACTGTAGCGGAAACAACAATTCATTAGAAGAGTTAAGTAGAGAATGAAATCTACTATCATTTATGAATTTAAAAGTCCATCATCAATATTTTATCCTTGTAACATCAATCAATATACATCTTTGCACTACGGGCCAGAGATATTCATCAGATAATCATTCATCTTTGCACTACAGGCCAAAGATATTCATCAATTATCACCATTAAGGACTGAGGATGATGAAAAATATTTTAGAGAACGAATCCAGTGAAACAGAAGGAAAAATATTAGGGATTCGTATTTCGGTTTATCCAAATTCAATAATACTCCATAATAACCAAGTGTGAAGTAAAATTCAAAAATAAAGATCAAAACATAGATACAATCAAAGATAGTAACCATAAAAGACATCTGGAAGAAAAAGAGAAAATTTCATTTTTCGGTGAATAATGCCGTATTTGTGAATAGTGTCGTATACGTAAATAGTGCCGTATACGTGAATAGTAACCCCGACACAACAAGTTTCAAATTTGATTAAAAGTTCAGATCAAAACTTTGGCATAATGATATTGAAAGAAATAATATCATATATTAAGAAAATAACATCCCTTACCTCAAAGAAACAGTACTTCGGAATGAAAGGTCGGAAGTGATGCTGAATGAAACTTGTACTGAAAAGCAACTCTCAAAGTATCTAAATACTCACAAAATACGCTCGATAATATAGAGAGAGAAAGAGAGAAAACTTATGTTTCTGGTATGATTTTCAATTCTAACTTAGCCCTCTATTTATAGGAAAATGTTAGCCCGCCGAAGCACACTTAACCTGCTACCTGATGGCTTTACCTGCTACTATTGCCACCCACCACGTTTGAAATTCAATTTGAGCACATTTCTCACCAACCAAAAGTGGGGCCCACTCAATTCTAGAATTTTCCACCAAAATTATTTATAATCCTAATTTTCGAAGCAGTCACCTCTTAAAGATCATAACAAATCATTCATTCATTTTTAACGGTTCAAAATTTGTGAACATATACCCAACTTATATATGTATAACATATCCAAAAATCACAACGATCCAACGGTCAGATTAAAAATTATAACTCACGCAATATATCGTAAAAATACTGATTTGATTTTTAATACCTCCATTCCGACAAAAATACAGATAAAACATCTCAACCTTAACTCCTTCAATTATAATCACATAAAATAAATAAATTCATCATTTATATACAATAAATATTTCCTTATCATATAAATCAATAATTAATTATTCACAAATAATATTACAGAATCACAATTATGACAACCAGGCCGTTCCCAAGAAAGAGGTGGCTTTCTAATAAGGATTTCTCCTTACTGGCGCGCAATTAAATGACCTAACCTCTCCTTGACAGAACTTTCAAGACATTGTCAACAATGCTATCTAATAATATTATTCAAATAATATGAATTATTGATCTAATAATGGGAAATACAGTGCAGTGATAATTATTGAAACAACAATAATATAAAATATCAACGCAATAATTATTGAATCAATAAAATAAAATATTAAACGAAGAATTATTGTAACAATTATTGAGTAGTGCCTTCTTACATAAGGATCACCAATTCAACAATACTTGCATAATATCGTCAAAGCATCGTGCCATTACGCCAGACATCTTGTATTTTAACCAATTTAGTATTCAATGATTGTTACTTGATAACGATTACTAGTTATTTGTAACAACTCAAATTTGTCATTTTCTTCATCCGACAGTTATTCTGTTATGGGGCCCACGAATGACTGCGTCGTCGTATGGATATTCTCGACAAAAAGAATATTCCACGACCAAACGAATATTCCCCGACAAAAGGAATATTTTATAACCACTTGCTTATTTTATAAAATTTGCACATTTCACCCATAACCAAAGCATTATATCAAATTAACTCCTTACTATTTCAAGATAATAAATAGAGAAAATTTAATTTTATTTATAATAAGTTGGGGTCTTACAATTGTCACTTTAAAATTTTCTCCATCTATATCCACATAAAAATATTTTCCTTATCATATAAATCAATAATTAATTATTCACAAATAATATTACAGAATCACAATACTGGCAACCAGGCCGTTCCCAGGAAAGAGGGGGCTTTCCAATAAGGATTTCTCCTTACTGGTGCGCAATTAGATGACCAAACCTCTCCTTAGACAGAACTTTCTAGACATTGCCAATAATGTTATCTAATAATATTATTTAGATAATATGAATTATTGCTCCAATAATGAAAAATATTATGTAGTGACAATTATTGAAACAACAATAATATAAAATATCAACATAGCAATTATTGAATCAATAAAATAAAATATTGAACAGTAATTACTGTAACAATTTGAGTAGTGCCTTCTTACGTAAGAGTCAATAATTGGTGTAATAATGTGTGCTACTATGTTTTTAACCATCGAGTATTTCAACAGTATTAACGATAACAACTATGCCATTATTTATAACCAACTTATGTTTGTCTTTTTCTTCATTCAATCATTTTCCGTTATGGGGCCCACACAAGGCTGCGTCGTCGTACAAATATTCCCCAACAGTAAGAATATTCCACGACCAAACGAATATTTCCCGATAACAATGAATATTTTATAACCACTTGCATATTTGAAATATTTGCGCATTTTACCCATAACTAACCACATTAATCAAATCAACCCTTACTATTTAAAAATAATAAATAGGGGAAATTTAATTTTATTTATAATAAGTTGGGGTCTTACAACCTCCCCTCCTTATGAAATTTCGTCCTCGAAATTGACGTACGTACCTGGTGTTTCGAAAAGGTGAGGATACCTCGCTTTCATTTCCATTTCTAACTCCCAGGTCATTTCTTCAATAGCATGGTTTCTCCACAAAACTTTAACTTGTGGTATGACCTTTGTACGTAAGACATGTTTCTTCCTATCCAAGATCTTGACAGGTACCTCCTCGTACGTTAAGTCTTCAGCTATCTCATCCGGTTCTAACTCAATAACGTGGTTTAGGTCTTTCACATATTTACGAAGCACAGATATATTGAAAACATTATGAACACGAGACATACTTGGAGGTAACACAAGTCTATAGGCTACATTTCCTACTCGGTCAAGAATCTGAAATGGACCAATAAATCGTGGATTGAGCTTTTCTCTCTTTCCGAATCTTGTAACTCCCTTCCATGGGGCAACACGCAACAATACATGATCCCCAATACTAAATTCCACGTCCTTTCGATGAAGATCCGCATAACTCTTTTGTCGATCTTGAGCCGTTTGTATACGTTGTCGATTCATTTGGATCTTTTTCGTAGTCATACGTACCAACTCGAGTCCCAACAATGTTGCTTCACCCACCTCATCCCAACATATTAAAGAGCGACACTTTCGTCCATACAATGCTTCGAATGGAGCTACCCCTATACTTGCCTGATAACTGTTGTTGTAGGAGAATTCCACCAAAGGTAAATACTTATCCCAACTCCCTTTGAAGTTTAGGACACAGAGTCTTAATAGATCTTCAAGAGTTTGAATAGTCCTCTCTAATTGTCCATCTGTTTGAGGATGGTATACCGAACTGAATCGTAAATCTGTGCCCATAGCTTTTTGCAAACTAACCCAAAATCGTGAAGTGAATTTTGGGTCACGATCCGAAACTATGCATACTGGCATGCCATGCAATTTCACAATCTCATTTACATACATATGAGCAAGACGTTCAAGGGAATAAGTCTACCGTATCTGTAAGAAATGAGCAGACTTGGTTAATCTATCAACAATAACCCAAATAGCATTTATGCCTTGAAAAACCGTGGGAAGACCCGTAACGAAATCCATGGTAATGTGTTCCCACTTCCATTTCGGAATCTCAAGTGGTTGCAATGGACCCTTAGGCACTTGATGCTCCGCCTTTACACGTTGACAAGTTAAACACCTCGAGATAAACTTCGCAATCTCTCTCTTCATATTGTTCCACCAAAATGTATGTCGAAGATCACGATACATTTTGGTACTTCCAGGATGGATTGCAAATGGTGTATTGTGTGCCTCCATCATGATCTTGTACTTCAAATCAGAGTCGTTAGGAACACAAAGTCTGGAGTGGACTCGAAGTATTCCTTCTTCATCGATTCTCGCTTCCGGAATAGCACCTTCTTGTACTTTCTTCTTCATACGCATCAACTCCGGGTTTGTGGCTTGAGCAACTTTAACTTCATCGATTAAAGGTGGTTCTATGCGTATACTTGTCATCATCGCACTGGTTCCTGCATATGATCTTTTACTCAACGTGTTAGCTACTACATTTGCTTTTCTAGGATGGTATTGAATAGTGTGGTCGTAATCTTTCAACAGCTCGAGCCAACGTCGTTGTCGCATGTTGAGTTCCTTTTGGGTGAAGAAATATTTGAGGCTTTTATGGTCTGAATATATCTCCACTTTCTCTCCATATAGATAGTGCCTCCAGATCATTAGCGCGAAAACGACTGCTGCCAACTCTAGATCATGAGTAGGATAATTCCTCTTATACTCTTTAAGTTGTCGCGAGGCATAGGCAATGACTTTCCCACGTTGCATGAAAACACATCCTAACCCTTTGCCTGAAGCATCGCTGTGGATAACAAATCCATCCGAACCAGATGGTATTGTCAGAACAGGTGCCGAAATGAGTCTCCTCTTGAGCTCTTGAAAACTCTTCTTGCATTCCTCGCTCCATACGAATTTTGTATCTTTCCGAGTCAACTGAGTTAACAGAGTAGCGATTCGAGAAAACCCTTCCACGAATCTCCGATAATAACCAGCTAAGCCCAGAAAGCTACGTACTTCGGTCACCGACTTCGGTTGCTCCTAACTTTGTATTGCTTCAATCTTATTTGGATCAGTGAGATACTCCATGTTTTGACACCACGTGCCCAAGGAATGCTACTTCTTCAAGCCGTAACTCACATTTCTTCAACTTGGCATATAACTTATTTTCACGAAGCCTTTGGAGTACCAAATTTTCAAATGGTGCTCATGATCTTCATGACTTTTTGGAATATATGAGGATGTCATCAATAAAGACAACAACGAACTGATCCAAATAATCCTTGAATACTCGGTTCATCATATCCATGAAATCCACAGGAGCATTAGTCAATCCAAAAGACATGACTAAGAATTCATAATGCCCGTACCGAGTTCTGAAGGCAGTCTTTGGAATATCCTCAGTTCTAATCTTCAAATGATGATATCCAGAACGAAGATCAATCTTTGAAAAGAATTGTGCTCCTTGCAACTGGTCAAACAGATCATCAATACGAGGTAACGGATAGTTATTCTTGATGGTGACATGGTTCAATTCTCGATAGTCAATACAAAGTCGCATACTCCGCCGAGTCTTTCTTCTTTACAAATAAAACAGAGCACCCCAAGGAGATGTCTTATGACGAATGGGCGATGTCCAACAACTCTCGTAGTTTGACCTTTAACTCCGAAGTTCAATAGGAGCCATTCAATATGGGGTTTTAGAAATGGGTTTTGTACGAGTTCAAGATCAATAAAGAATTTAACTTCACGCTCGGGGTAGAACGAGGAAGTTCTTCGTAAAACACGCGTCGAAATTTACTAACAATAGGAATATTATTCAAATCTGACGTGTCTTTATTCAAATCCATAACATGGGCTAAGAAAGCTTGACATCCATTTTTCAATAAACGAATAACTTTATGACTAGATATGACAGTGATTGATTTTAATGGTTTAGTTGCTTGAATTTGCATAATGAGTTGGTTAGAAATATGAAAACTAACAACCTTACGAAAACAATCAATTTTGGCATGATGAGTAGTTAACCAATCAATCCCTAAAATCATATCAAAAGCAAGTATCTTTAAAGAGATAAGGTCAAAAGGTAATGTGATGGTGCCAACTTGGATCAAACAAGATTTATAAACAGTGGATGTGATGAAAGTTTCTCCTAACGGAGTCTCCACAGATAAATCAAAGTCTAATTTCTCCGGAGTTAAGTTTAAACGTTGAGCAAAAGCAGGAGAGATAAATGAATGACTAGCACCGGTATCAAGTAAGGTATAATGTGACGCCCCCAAAATAGGTATACATCACCCATTCTGAGTTGTCAATACATGGTACAGAAACAACTACAACTTTATTAATACAACCATAAAACTGTGAGTTTAAATACAAATATTATCTTCTAGACAATATCTATACCCAAATAAATCCCCATCATAATTATTGATACATTATTTTATAAAAATGGTGAGGACTACTAAACAACTTTCTCTAGAACCTTCATTCCATACCCCAACTAGTACTCGCTACATTCTCGCCTCCTGAGAAGAAAAATAGAACAAAAAGGAAAAGGGTGAGCTCAACTAGCCCAGTAAAGAATATTATGACTAAGATAATATAAAACAAATTATCGTTAGTCTTCAACAGGAAAAAATCTGAGAGAATACATTAAACAACAAGTTTTAGATCAATATTCGCAGCGGAAAATATTAATTCATAAAAGAATTACTTAGAGGATGAAATCTACTAATATCTATGAATTTAACAGTCCATCATCATTATTTTATCCTTGTAACATCAATCAATATTCATCTTGAATCAAATATTCATCTTTGCACCACAGACCAAAGATATTCATCAGTCGGTCATGTTCATCTAAACACCTGTTCATCTTTGCACCACGGGCCAAAGATATTCATCAAGAAATCATTCATCTTTGCACTACAGGCCAAAGATATTCAGTAATATCATCATTTAAGACTGAGGATGATGAAAAATATTTTAAAGAAACGAATCCAGTGAAACAAAAAGAAAAAGTATTACGGATTCATATTTCAGCTATTTCATGTCCAAAAATACCTCATAAATAATCATAGTGGTGTAAAATTCAAGAATAATCAAAACATGGATACAATCAAAGCTAGTATCCACAATAGATATTTTGGACGAAAAGAAAAATTTTATTTTTACGTGAATAAGGCGTGTTCATGAATAAAGGTCAGATACGTGAATAAGGTCGTATATCGTGAATAGTAACTCCGACACCAAAAGTTCCAAATTTGATAAAAACTTCAAATCAATATTTCAGCATAATGATATTGAAGAAATAATATCATTACGAAAAAAAATAATATCCCTTACCTCACAAAGACGGTACTTCTGACTGAAAAACTGGATACAGGGTTGAAGGGAACTTGCACCGTATAACAACCCTCAAAGTATACTCACAAGAATACGCTCAATATATCGAGAGAGAAATAGAGAGAAGTTTTCAGTTTCTGGTGTGATTTTCAATTCTAACCTAAGCACCCTATTTATAGAAAAATGCTTAGAACACCAAAGTAGAAAATTGAATAAAATATTAATATATATTATAAATTTCCTTAGCCCACCTTTGATGATCTGAATTCAGCACATTGATAACACATGTGAGCCCACTAATTGTACAAAAAACGTTTTTCTCAAAATAATTAACTAAAACTCCCAAAATTAATTATTTCGAACTTGAACTTCAATAATTCATAATAAATAGCCCTTTTATCGAGAAAATTGAATCTCATGCAATTTTTATAGAAAATTCAATTCTCTACAACTTTTCAGAAGAAAGTTTTTCTAAATTCTAAACAAAAATTGACCGAAATCCATAAACGGACGATTTTACAGGCTATAATCAAATTTCGGTCAATAATTGTGTACAAAACATGTGTTAAACATTTAATGCCACAAAAATACTCTTCCTCCTCATATACTCATATATCCCACATTCATTGTAAAATATATCATCGTTAATATATTATTAAAATAATATATTTAAATGAATTATTTTATCGAAAAAGATTAATTTTCAACAATTGTCACATTAAAAATTTTCTCCATCTATATCCTCATAAAATCAATATTTTCTCATCATATAAATCAATAATTAATTATTCATAAATAATATTACGAGTAATCACATTATTGACAACAGTGCGGCCTTAGAAAGAGGTGGCTTTTCCAATAAGGATCACTCATTATCGGGCGCCGCCAATTAGATGACCAAACCTCTCCTTAGATGTAATTTTCTAGACATTGCCAATAATGTTATCTAATAATATTATTGAGATAATATGAATTATTGTCTCGATAATAGAAAATCCGTGTAGTGACAATTATTAAAACAACAAGAATACAAAATATCAACACAAACAATTATTAAATCAATAAAATAAAATATCGAATAAGTACCATGTAACCATTATTGAGTAGTGCCTTCAATAATTGGTGCAATACAAGTATCTTCGCGCAACAACGCGTAGACATCGTGTTTTAACCACCGGGTATTCCAACAAAGTGTTAATCTGTAATAACTACACCGTTATTTCTAAACAACTTATATTTGTCGTTTTTTCATCCAATCGCTTTCAGTTATGGCCCCCACAAGGTCAATTGCGTCGTCGCATTTAATATTCCCGACAAACGGTAAGAATATTCCACGACACCAAACGAATATTCCTCGACAAAAATAAATATTTTATAACCACCTGCTTATTTAAAATATTTGCGCATTTTACCCATAACTAACCACATTAATCAAATCAACCCTTACTAATTAAATAAATAGAGGAAAATAAATTTCTTTATTAATTATTTGGAGTCTTACAATCTCCCCTTCTTATGAAATTTCGTCCTCGAAATTGACGTACGTACCTGGTGTTTTGAAAAGATGAGGATACCTCGCTTTCATTTCCGTTTCTAATTCCCAGGTCATTTCCTCTATAGCATGATTCATCCACAAAACTTTAACTTGTGGTATGACCTTTGTACGAAGGCCATGCTCCTTCCTATCCAAGATCTTGACAGGTACCTCTTCATACGTTAAGTCTTCGGCTATCTCGTCCGGTTCTAACTCTATAACGTGGTTCGGGTCTTTCACATATTTACTGAAATGAGATATATGAAACACATTATGAACACGAGACATACTCTGAGGTAACGCGAGTCTATAGGCTACATTTCCTACTCGGTCAAGAATTTGAAATGGACCAATAAATCATGGATTGAGCTTTCCTCTCTTCCCTAATCTTGTAACTCCTTTCCATGGTGTAACACATAACAATACATGATCTCCGATATCAAATTCCACGTCCCTTTCGATGAAGATCCGCATAACTCTTTTGTCGGCCCCTGTGCCGCTTCAGTATATGTTGTCGAATCATTTGGATCTTTTCGTAGTCATATACGTACTCAAATCGGGTCCCAACAATATTGCTTCCCCAACCTCATCCCAACATATTGGAGAGCGACACTTTCGTCCATATAATGCTTCGAATGGAGCCACCCCTATACTTGCCTGATAACTGTTGTTGTAGGAGAATTCCACCAATGATAAATACTTATCCCAGCTCCTTTTAAAGTCTAGGACACAGAGTCTTACTAGATCTTCAAGAGTTTGGATAGTCCTCTCTGATTGTCCGTCTGGTTTGAGGATGGTATCTTTAACTAAATCGTGAACTGCGCGTGCCCATAGCTTTTTGCAAGCTAACCCAAAATCTTGAAGTGAATCTTGGGTCACGATCCGAAACTATGGATACTGGCATGCCATGCAACCTCACAATCTCATTCACATACATACTAGCAAGACGTTCAAGGGAATAAGTCTCCCGTATCGGCAAGAAATGAGCAGACTTGATTAATCTATCAACAATAACCCAAATAGCATTTACGCCTTAAGAAACTGTGGGAAGACCCGTAACGAAATCCATGGTAATATGTTTCCACTTCCATTTCGGAATCTCAAGTGGTTGCAATGGACCCTTTGGCACTTGATGCTCCGCCTTTACACATTGACAAGTTAAACACCTCGAGATAAACTCCGCGATCTCTCTCTTCATATTGTTCCACCAAAATGTATGTCGAAGATCACGATACATTTTGGTACTTCCAGGATGGATCGCAAATGGTGTATTATGTGCTTCATTAGGAGCCATTCGATATGGGGTTTTAGAAATGGGCTTTGTACCAGGTTCAAGATCAATAAAGAATTCAACTTCACGTTCCGGGGGTAGACCGAGAAGTTCTTCAGAAAAATACGTCAGGAAAGTCAATAACAACAGGAATATTATTCAAATTTGATGTGTCTTTATTCAAATCCATAACATGGGCTAAGAAAGCTTGACATCCGTTTTTCAATAAACGAATAGCTTTATGATTAGATATGATGGTGATTGATTTTAATGGTTTAGTTGCTTGAATTGCATAACAAAGTTGGTTAGAAATATGAAAACTAACAACCTTACGAAAACAATCAATTTTGGCATCTTTGAGTAGTTAACCAATCAATCCCTAAAATCACATCAAAAGCAAGTATCTTTAAAGAGATAAGGTCAATGGTAAGGTGATGGTGCCAACTCGAATCAAACAAGATTTATAAACAATGGATGTGATGAAAGTTTCTCTAACGGAGTTTCCACGAGATAGGTCAAAGTCTAATTTCTCCAGAGTCAAGTTTAAACGTTGAGCACAAGCGGAGAGATAAATGAATGGGTAGAACCCAGATCAAGTAAGGTATAAACTTCGCAAGAATTTATAAATAGCTTACCCGTGATCACCTCGTTTGGGTTCCTCGCGATTTTGACGATCACAACAAACGCTTCTTCCAGAACCGTTGACTTGACTTTTCTCGGGATGACCTTTTCGAGTCACCGTCCCCCCTGGACTTGATTTCGCTACCGTACAATCTCGAGCGATATGTCATTCCTTTCCACAATTATAACATACCTTGAACTGTTGTGGACAGTTTGGACTGATATGTCCCTCTTTCCCGCATTTGTAGCATACGACCGGTGGTCATTCCCCTCCCTTGGAACCAGTTGCTGCTGGTGCTGTCGTTTTCACATTGTCATTGTTGAATCTCCTCTTTTTAAAATCTCCTCCCGATTCGCTTCTTCTATTCTCATGGCCATGATTACCACCAGAGTGGTTACCATTTTTGTCCGTCTTTTTCTTTCTTAACTGGTTATCATTATTCTGTTGACTGCTATCTCCAGTATGATCCTGGTTATGATCCCTCGGTTGACCGTAATCGTTATCTCGCTCCAACAATTGAGCCCTGTTGACAACATCTAAATAGAGAGAAAATTTATGAGAGATGAGATACTGACGTATGTCGGGTTTCAAACCTCTCAGAAACATCCGCGTCATACGTTCCTCATTCTCCACTAAATGAGGTGCAAACCTGGATAACTCTGCAAACTTTGCCTCGTACTGGGACACCGTCATGTTATTTTGTTCCAGTCTAATAAACTCCACTTCCTTCATATGACGAATACTTTCAGGAAAGTATTTTTCGTTGAACAGTTTCTGAAACGTCTCCCAAGACATGCTAAGTGCAGCTGGATGGGTACGCTTCACAGATTCCCACCAGTAATCTGCCTCATTACGAAACATAAAAGTAGCGAATGGAACCTTCTGTTCTTCCGTACATCCCAAGACATCGAATATCTTGGTAATTTGTTTGACCCACGTCTCTGCCTTAATCGGATCCGGCTTTCCCTGCACTCGGTGGTCCCAACTCTTTGAACTGCTTGGCCGTGACAAATCGTGCGTTGTTATCATTTCCACCTGTAGTTTGTGCACGTGTCTCCCTCGTCTGATTTTGCATGAACTGCAAAAAGCTTCTAAACATCCCGTCGTTCATCATCTGCTCAGTGGCGTTGTTCACAGGAGGAACATTGTCAGCCTGTTGCACGTTGTCCTCATTGGTGAGTACAGGCGTCTCCACGGTCTCATTTACTCCACTATTATCATTCTCAGTCGACATTCTCAAATACTGCCATAGAACAAGGGTTAATTAAGGAAATCAACATATCACATAATATCCCTATATATTGACCAACTAACAAATTAAATAAGCTTAAGTAGGACACACTAGCGAAGGATTTACTCGTCTCTCCCCTCCTAGTTCTATTCCCCGATCTCCGCCAGAGATCATATCCCTAAGCTCTAATACCAACTGTGACGCCCCCAAAATAGATATACATCACCCATTCTGAGTTGTCAATATATGGTACAGAAACAACTACAACTTTATTAATACAACCATAAAACTGTGAGTTTAAATATAAATATTATCTTCTAGACAATATCTATACCCAAATAAATCCCCATCATAATTATTGATACATTATTTTATAAAAATGGTGAGGACTACTAAACAACTCTCTCTAGAACCTTCATTCCATACCCCGACTAGTACTCGCTACATTCACGCCTCCTGAGAAGAAAAATGGAACAAAAGGAAAAGGGTGAGCTCAACTAGCCCAGTAAAGAATATTATGACTAAGATAATATACGACAAATTATCGTTAGTCTTCAATAAGGAAAAAACTGAGAGAATACATTAAACAACAAGTTTTAGATCAATATTCGCAGCGGAAAATATTAATTCATAAAAGAGTTACGTAGAGGATGAAATCTACTAATATCTATGAATTTAACAGTCCATCATCATTATTTTATCCCTGTAACATCAATCAATAATCATCTTGAATCAAATATTTATCTTTGCACCACAGGCCAAAGATATTCATCAGTCGGTCATGTTCATCTAAACACCTGTTCATCTTTGCACCACGGGCTAAAAATATTCATCAAGAAATCATTCATCTTTGCACTACAGGCCAAAGATATTCAAAGAATATCATCATTTAAGACCGAGGATGATGAAAATATTTTAAAAAACGAATCCAAAGTGAAACAAAAGAACAAGTATTACGGATTCGTATTTCAAATTTATTTCACGTCAAAAATACCTCATAAATAATCATAGTGGTGTAAAATTCAAGAATGATCAAAACATGGATACAATCAAAGCTAGTATCCACAATAGATATTTTGACTTAAAAGGAAAATTTTATTTTTACGTGAATAGTCTTAGTATTCATGAATAGTGTCGATACGTGAATAATTATAGTGTATACGTGAATAAAGAACTCGACACCAAAAGTTCAAAATTTGATAAAAACTTCGGATCAATATTTCAAAGATAATGATATTGAAGAAATAATATTATTACGAAAAAAATAATATCCCTTACCTCACAAAGACCAGATTTCCATTGAAAAAACTAGATCTGACAGGTGAAGGAACTCAGACCGTATAACAACCCTCAAAGTATACTCACAAGAATACGCTCAATATATCGAGAGTGAAATATAGAGAAGTTTTCAGTTTCTGGTGTGATTTTCAATTCTAACCTAAGCACCTTATTTATAGGAAAATGCTTAGAACACCAAAGTAGAAAATTGAATAAAATATTAATATATATTATAAATTTCCTTAGCCCACCTTTGATGATGTGAATTCAGCACATTGATAACACATGTGAGCCCACTAATTGTACAAAAAATGTTTTTCTCAAAATAATTAACTAAAACTCCCAAAAATTAATTATTTCAGAACTTCGGAACTTCAATAATTCATAATAAATAGCCCTTTTATCAGAAAATTCGAATCTCATGAATTTTTATAGGAAATTCAATTCTCTACAACTTTTCGTAAGAAAGTTTTTCTAAATGCTAAATGAAATTGATAAGAAATCCACAAACCAAGCGATTTTTAAAGTTATAATCAAATTTGAATCAATAATTGTGTACAAAACATGTGTTAAACATTTAATGCCACAAAAATACTCTTCCTCTTCATATACTCATATATCCCACATTCATTGTAAAAATATCATCGTTAATATATTATTAAAATAATATATTTAAATGAATTATTTTATCGTAAAAAGATTAATTTTCAACAATTGTCACATTAAAATTTTCTCCATCTATATCCTCATAAAATCAATATTTTTCTCATCATATAAATCAATAATTAATTATTCATAAATAATATTACGTAATCACATTATTGACAACCAAGGCGCGCCTACAGGAAGAGGGGCTTTCAATAAGGATCTCTCCTTCTTGCCAAGTAATTAGATGACAAACCTCTCCTTGATGTAACTTTCTAGACATTGCCAATAATGTTATCTAATAATATTATTCGGATAATATGAATTATTGTTCGATAATAGAAAATCTTTGTGTAGTGACAATTATTAAAACAACGAGAATACAAAATATCAACACAAAGAATTATTAAATCAATAAAATAAAATCTTGAAGCAATAATTATTGTAACCATTATTGAGTAGTGCCTTCAATAATTGTTTCTTGTCATCAACAACAGCGCCAGACATCGTGTTTTAACCACGGGTATTCCAACGTTGTTAACAGTAATAACTACGCCTTTATTTTTTATACAACTTATATTTATCGTTTTTTTTCATCCAATCGCTTTCCGTTATGGGGCCCAATTAAGGTCTACTATGTCGCATTTAATATTCTCCAACAGTAAAAATATTCCACGACCAAACGAATATTCCCCGACAAAAATAAATATTTTATAACCACCTGCTTATTTAAAATATTTGCGAATTTTACCCATAACTAACCACATTAATCAAATCAACCCTTACTAATTAAATAAATAGAGGAAAATAAATTTCATTTATTAATTATTTGGGGTCTTACATATAAACATCGCAAGAATTTATGATTAGTTTACCCGTGATTACCTCGTTTGGGTTCCTCGCATTTTGACCAGTCATGAAAAACGCTCTTCCAGAACCGTTGACTTTGACTTTTCTCGGGATGACCTTTTGAGTCACCATCATTCTTTGGACTTGGTTTTTCATTCATCGCATAATCTCGAAGCGATATGTCCTTCCTTTCCACAATTATAACATACCTTGAACTGTTGTAAGGCGCCAATGATATGTCCCTCTTTTCCACATTTATAAGATACGATAGGTGGTCGTTCTCTTCCTTAGAACCGGTTGTTCTTTGGTGTTGACGTCTTCACATGGTCATTGTTGAATCTCCTCTTTTTAAAATCTCCTCCTGACTCGCTTCTTCTATTCTCATGGCCATGATTACCACCAGAGTGGTTACCATTTTTGTCCGTATTTTTCTTTCTCCGCTGGTTATCGTTATTCTGATGACTGTTGTCACCGATATGATCCTGGTTATGGTTCCTCGGTTGAACGTACTCATTATCACGCTCTAACAATTGAGACTTGTTGACAACATTTGAATAGAGAGAAAATTTATGAGAAATGAGATACTGACGTATGCCGGGTTTCAAACCCTCGAAACATCCGTCATCGCTCCTCATTCTCCACCAAATGAGGTGTAAACCGGATAACTCGCAAACTTCGCTTCGTCTTTGGGACACCGTCATGTTGTTTTGTTCCAATCTAATAAACTCCACTTCCTTCATATGACGAATACTTTCAGGAAAGTACTTGTCATTGAACAGTTTCTGAAACGTCTCCCAAGACATACTGAGTGCGGCTGGATGGGAACGCTTCACAGATTCCCACCAATAATCTACCTCATTACGGAACATAAAGGTGGCGAATGGAACCTTCTATTCCTCCGTGCATCCCAAGACATCGAATATCTTGGTAATTTGCTTGACCCACGTCTTCGCCTTAATCAGATTCGGCTTTCCCTAGAATTCTGGTGGTCCCAACTCCTTGAACTGTTTGGCTGTGACAAACCGTTCGTTGTTATCATTTCCACCTGTATTTTGTACACGAGTCTCCATCGTCTGATTTTGCATGAACAGCAAAAAGCTTCTAAACATCCCGTCGTTCATCATCTGCTCAGTGATGTTGTTCACAGGAGGAACATTGTCAGCCTGTTGCACTTTCTCCTCGTTGGTGAGTAAAGGTGTCTCCACGGTGTCATTTACTCCACTGTTAACATTCTCAGTCGACATTCTCAAATACTGCCATAAAACAAGGGTTAATTACAGAAATCAACATATCACATAATATCCCTATATACTGACCAACCAACAAATAAGCTTAGGTAAGACACACTAGCGAAGGTTTTACTCATCTCTCCTCTTCTAGTTCTATTCCCTGATCTCCGCCAGAGATCATATCCCTAAGCTCTGATACCAACTGTGACACCCCCAAAATAGGTATACATCACTCATTTTGAGTCGTCAATAACATGGTACAGAAATAAACTACAACTTTATTACTACAACATATAAACTGTGAGTTTAAATACAAATAGTCTTCTAGACAATATCCACACCCAAATAAGTCCTCATTACAATTATTGTTACATTATTTTACAAAAATAGTGAGGATTACTAAAACAACTTCTAGAACCATCATTCCACACCCCGACTAGTACTCGCTACATTCTCGCCTCCTGAGAAGAAAAATAGAACAAAAAGGAAAAGGGTGAGCTCAACTAGCCCAGTAAAGAACATTATGACTAAGATAATATAGAACAAATTATCGTTAGTCTTCAATAGGGAAAAATATGAGAGAATATAATAGACAACAAATTTCAGATCAATATTCGCAGCGGAAATAATAATTCATAGAAGAGTTACGTAGAGAATGAAATCTACTATTATCTATGAATTTAAAAGTCCATCATTAATATTTTATCCCTATAACATCAATCAATATACATCTAGAATTAAATATTCATCTTTGCACTACAGGCCAAAGATATTCATCAGTTGGTCATGTTCATCCCAACACTTGTACATCTTTGCATTACAGCCAAAGATATTCTTCATAAAATCATTAATCTTTGCACTATAGACCAAAGATATTCAATAATATCATCATTTAGGACTGAGGATGATGAAAAATATTTTAAAGAAAACGAATCCAGTGAAATAAAAGAATAAATATTAAGGATTCGTATTTCGGTTTATCCATGTCCAAAATACCTCATAAATAATCATAGTGGAGTAAAATTCAAGAATGATCAAAACATGGATACAATCAAAGTTAGTATCCATAATAGATATTTTGGATGAAAAGAAAAAATTTCATTTTTCGATGAATAGTGCCGTATACATGAATAGTAACCCCGACACAAAAAGTTTCAAATTTGATTAAAAGTTCAAACCAATATTTTAGCATAATGATATTAAAGAAGATAATATCATTTAAGAAGAAAATAACATCCCTTACCTCGAAAAGAATAGTACTTATGGCTGGAATATCAGATATAATGGGCCTACAGACATGTTTAAGATGTTTTAAACAATTTTTATAACAAAAATACTCTTCTTCCTCATATATCCCACATTCATTGTAAAAATATCATCATTATTATATTATTAAAATATAATAATATATTTAAATGAATTATTTATCAGAAAAGATAAAATAACAATTTTTCAACAATTGTTACTTTAAAATTTTCTCCATCTATATCCACATAAAATGAATATTTTCCTTATCACATAAATCAATAATTAATTATTCACAAATAATATTACTGAATCACAATACAGCAACGGTGCCGCTCCGTGAAAGAGGGGATTTCCAATAAGGATTTCTCTCCTTCTTGCCAAGCAATTAGATGACCAAACCTCTCCTTTGTATGTAACTTTCTAGACATTGCCAATAATGTTATCTAATAATATTATTCAGGTAATATGAATTATTGCTCCGATAATGAAAAATAGTGTGTAGTGATAATTATTGAAACAACAATAATATAAAATATCAACATAGCAATTATTGAATCAATAAAATAAAATACTGAACAGTAATTACTGTAACAATTTGAGTAGTTCCTTCTTACGTAAGAGTCAATAATTGGTGCAATACCGTGTGCTACTGTGTTTTTAATCATCGAGTATTTCAACAGTATTAACGGTAACAACTACGTCGTTATTTATAACCAACTTATGCTTGTCGTTTTCTTCATTCAATCGTTTTCTGTTATGGGGCCCACACAAGGCTGCACCGTCGTACGAATATTCCCCGACAGTAAGAATATTCCACGACTAAACGAATATTCCCTGACAACAATGAATATTTTATAACCACTTGCATATTTGAAATATTTATGCATTTTACCCATAACTAACCACATTAATCAAATCAACCCTTATTGTTTCAAAATAATAAATAGAGAAAATTTAATTTTATTTATAATAAGTTGGGGTCTTACATTATCATTCATTGGAATATCCTATTTGGTGCATATTATTACCGACCGGTTCCATTAATTATTATCTTTGTTGGAATAACTCGTTATGCATGCGATTTATCGCATTTATGGTGATTTTTGTTGTTATTCCATTCTTTATTATTCATTGAAATATCCCGCTTGGTATGTAATTTTTCCCCGACTCGGTTCCGCTTCTTTATTATTCTTTCGGAATATCCCGTCCTCAATGCGTTCGCACGACCCAGTTTCATTCTTTATTATTACATTGGGAATAACACGATGTAGTAGATCTATCGCACGCATTGGTGAATCCTTCTGTTATTCCATTCTTTATTATTCTGTTGGAATAACATGTCTGTATGGATTACCACATGCATGGTGAATGATCATTTGTATTCATTTCTTATTAAATTATGGAAATGATCTGGCTACGTGGATTACCGTACGGCGCAAGTAAAATCCATTCATAGCTTCATATATTCTATTACACACGGTTAAGTTAAAGCTTTGGCTTCTATATTCCTTGAAATTAGTGGAATATCCTGGATATTTGCGCTTCATCCAGTATCTTTTCGTGGAAATATTCTTCTGAGCATTCTTGAATTTTTCTCCACGAAGCAGTATCAAGTTGAAAATTTGGACATTATTGAGTTCAGGATAAATTAACTTATAAATCTTTAAAATTTATTCTTTAACTTATTTTATTGAATTATTATGTCATTGTCATAATGAGTTATGTTGGTTATTATGTGAAAACATGAAAGTTTCTTAGAAATCACAAAGGGTTGAAAATCAGATTTTGGTTAAAATAGAATATGAAATTCAATTGACCATATCTCCTATTATATTTTGAATTTTTGAGTGTTGTCAAGTTCTAGAGTTAGATCTATGAGTTTTCTAACTTATTCAAGTAGAATCACTAGAAAAGGTGTTGTAGATTTTCGTGTGGACTGATTTTAGCAAAGGGGTCAAAAACTGCAAAGTACAAAAAGGCTACTGTCTAGAAAATAAAAAGGGCATTTTTGGCCACTTAGTTTGTGAGAAAAATTCTGGCCTTTTTGGACATGAAAATATATGGTATAAAGTACCTCCTGTCCAAAAATGAGCTCATTCTGACTTAGAATGAACATGTTATGACTATTTCAATATTTAGGTTTTTCTGACAAAAAACGCTATAATCGGAGTTCTATAACTCCGACGACCATGAAATTTAAACTTTAAGCTCACGTTAACATGTGTAAGATCTTGCCAATATTAGGGAATTTCTGGAGTTAAACTTGAGGTAGCTAATTTCTTAAGGAATTAATTAGAAATTAATTTTTGAAAAATACTTAAGGGAGTTGAAAAATTATAAAAAGGATACTTGTTGTGTATGAAATATATGTATATATGTTTGGCCAAAGGATGGAAAAATAACAAGTTGATTTGGTAATTTTTCATGAAAATGGTTTAGTTACGAACATATGAGTTAAATATGTTATGTGAAGTTGAAAAATTAGTAAATAAGATTTTATGGCTTGGGAATCCTATATAGGGTATATGCAGATTTTGATGAATGATTTGATCATTTGTGATGAAATCTTATGAGTATGGCATTTTTGAATGATTAAATGCAGTATTTGGTAAAGTATAAATAATTGAAATAAATTGTTTATAAGTTTAGAAAGTGATTAAAATATTGTTATAATATTAATAATATTAGATTATGAGTTTATTAAGTGATTGATAATATTTGGATAAATTTAAAGTCTTTAATATTTATCCTTATTTTCGTTTGATTAATGCTTATATCATTGTCATCATTCTCATGTTTATATTGTGATAAAAGTCATATTTGGTTTACGTGCATAGATGGACTTGGTGTGATTATGACCAGGGATTATTCGGTATAGTCATGACCGTAATGTGATGAATGATGTGGTAAAAATATTCAGTGGCCTGTAGTGCATTGATGGACAGTTTTTGGTATAATTATGACCAGGGATTATTCGGTATAGTCATGACCATTGATTATTTAATGAATATCCTTGGCCCGTGGTACAGGGATGATTAGATGATGTGGTTATTTATTAAGCTGAGTCTCAGCGATAAAAATTGATGAAAACATTTTAAACCATAGAAGATAGTAGATTTTATTTTTTACTTGACTCTTCTAATGGATTGCTTGTTCCGCTGTAGTTAAACTGGATGTATTTTGTATTTTATCAGTTTAACATTATTGAAGGCTAATGATAATTTATTCTGCATTATCTTAGTCATAATATTTCTTACTGGGCTAGTTGAGCTCACCCTTTCTTTCACTGTTCTCTTCAGGAAATGAGAATATAGTTGGGATGAGTCGGGGAACGGAGTGACGGTCCATATGATAGCATTAGTAGTCCTCACTATTCTGTTAAATAGTGTGATAATAAATTTAATGAGGACTCCTTTGAGTGTGGATATTGTCTAGATGATAATATTCTTATTAAAACTCTCAATTTATGTTTTGTCGTATTTTACACGACTGTTGTATAATTAGTTTGTATTTGTATTCAGTACCTTGTATCTGACGACTCAAGATGGGTGATGTATACCTATTTTGGGAGCGTCACAGTTGGTATCAAAGCTTAGGGATATGATCATTTGGTCGAGATGTGAGACAAGAACTAGGAGGGAGAGACAGGGGAATTCCTTCGCTTAGTATGACCTACCTAAGTTTATTTGGTATTTAATTGGCTGGCCGGAGTATAGGGATAATATGTGATATGTCAATTAACCCTTGTTTTGTGACAGTGTTTGAAAATGACATCTGAAAATGTTGAGATAAGCAATGGAGCAAAATAATATGATCGTATCGCAGTACGAGGCTAAGTTTGCGGAGTTATCCCGGTTTGCATCCCATTTGGTCGATAATGAGGAGCGAATGACGTGAATGTTTCTAAGAGGTTTGAAACCCGAGATACGTCAATACCTTATCTCTCATAAACTTTGTTTATTCAGATGTTGTGAATAGGGGTCAGTTATTGGAGCGCGATAATGAGTCAGCACAACCAAAAGGTAACGACCAACAACACGATAATAATCGTACCGGTGGCAACGGTCATCGGAAGAATGATAACCATCATGGGGGAAATTATCATGCCAAGAATGGTGACCATTTCGGTGGTAATCATGGCCAAGATAATAGAGGAAATTTTAACAAGAGAAGGTTCAATAATGATGGAAAGACAGCAACACCAGCACCCGTTTCAAACGAAGGAGAACGACCGCCGGTCGTATGCTTTAAATGCGGATGGGAGAGATATATCAGTCCAAACTGCGTGATGCAGTCCAAAGCATGTTACAATTATGGAAAAAAAGGTCACCTAGCCCGATTTTGTCGTGCACCAAAGTCAAGTCCAATTGGATCACGCAAGACCAAAAGCGGATACTGGACAAAACAAAGTCGGTGGTTTCAAGAAGAGCATTTTTCGTGATTTTCAAAAAGCAAGTAACCCAACGGTTAGTACGGGTTAGTTAATTATAAATTTTTGTGAAGTCTATACCTTATTAGATACCGGTTCTACCCATTCTTTTATCTCTCTTGCTTGCGCTCAACATTTAAATTTAACTCCGAAGAAATTAGACTTTGACTTATCTATTCAAGCTCCGTTAGGAGAAACCTTCATTACATGTGATATCCAAGTTTTGGATGAGAGTCACAGTTTTGAATGATATTTCTATTGTTAATGAATTTCCTGACGTATTCCCGGAAGAACTTCTTAGCCTACCCCTAGAGCGTGAAATCGAATTTTGTATTGACCCCAGTACAAAACCTATTTGTAAAACCCTCAAGTATTTCTTCACCCAAAACGAACGTATAATGCGCCAAAGACGTTGGCTCGAGCTGTTGAAGATTACGATCATACCATTCAATATCATCGTGGAAAAGCGAACGTGGTAGCTGACGTATTGAGTAGAAGATCGTATGTGTTTACGAGTGCGAATATATGAACCTACATAAAGATAACGAATATATGATTAGAACCGACTTTAGTCGATAATGTTAAAGCTACTAAAGCTACAGACCCGGTGTGAGAACCCAGATTTTATGAATAAAGATTTAATTTTCTCAAAATATTTTTTTGAATATTATGGTGTGAATTTGAGATAATGTTATAGTTGTGGGTAGTATTTATAAATTTTGCAAAGTATGCAAGTTGTTATATAATATTTGATTGGTTTGGGGAATATTAAACGACTAAGACAATCATGGTGGACCCTATAACTTAATTATTGCCGAATTGAGAAAAATGACAAAATATTTTTATGAAAATAATCTATGGAAGTTTTACCGTTAAAAGCTGTTGAATTACTCGGTAGTAAAAGTACGATGAATACGCTGTGGTTGCATTGTCAGCACATTACCCAGTATTGGTTATTGATGCTTACGTGAGAATTCACTCAATTATACTCAATTATTGCTACAGTAATCGTTGCATCATATGTCTCATATTATTGATTCGATTATTGTCATAGTAGTATCTGCATAATATGCTATATTATTAAATCAATAATTGAGACGACAAAGTTATTCATATTATTAAATTGCAATATTTACAATGTCTAGAAGTTCTGTGAAGGAGAGGTTTGGTCATCTAATTGCGCGCCAATAAAGAGAAATCCTTATCGGAAAGCCCCCTCTTTCCTGGGAACGACCTGGTTGTTAAATATTATGAGTTATAATATTAATGATGAATAGGTTCGTGTTAATTAAAGATGAAATTGATATTTCTATTGTGTTGGGATTATTGGTGTTAATAGAAGTCGACATTTGTTTCGATAATAATTGATATCTGGATGTTTTATTGTTCAATCGGGTATTTGGGACACTTTTCGTGTCGGTGTACTATTCACAAGTTACTATTCACGAGTTACTATTTATGAGTTACTATTCACGAGTTACTATTCACGGGGTACTATTCACGAGTTACTATTCACGGGGTACTATTCAATTAGAAAAAATATATTTCTTTTCATTCAAATCATTTTTGGGTACAATATTATTCCATGAGGAGTGTTTAATTTTTCGTAATCGTTGGTTGAAATTATATTAGTAAATCAATATGGATCGTTGGTTTAAAGTTTTAATAGTAAATCAATAATTCATTTAAATATATTTTTATAATATTATATTATAGTAGTATGATGTGATTATATGATAGTATGTTTTTTATAATTTGAATGGTAACATTATGATAGTAAATTCATGGTATAAAAGTAAAATGAGGTGAAAGAGAACAAATTGAATTTGAATTCTGATGATGCAAGCGATGATGTCATCAAAGCGATGAGGTAAGTAATGATGTCATCGGAAGGATGATGTAAGCAATGATGTCATATGATCGATGATGTCATAAATTATGGCGAAAAGACTAGTTTACCCTTACTCTGCTAAGCTTATAAATAGAAGCTCATTCCTTCATTATTTTTCACGAATTCACTAAAGCTATAGAGCGAGAAAGAATAGAGAGAATAAGAGAGAAAGATGAAGAAACTTCTATTACTACAATATTGCGGTATTCAATTTTCTAATAAGCTAAGGGATATTATTTGTTGTACTCGTAAGGGGGTATTATTTCTTTTGTATTCATGAAGAGAACTTCATTATTCCGTCTTTATTATTACTGCTGAATAACTCAGATACGCTGAGCTACCCTATACTTGGTGAAATTCTACATTATTCCATTCTTTATTATTACATTGGAATATCCTCAGATGTGTGTTCTACGCCGCACACGATTCCGCCTTTATTATTCTGTTGGAATATCATGTCTGTATGCGCTTTTACGACGGACCGATTCCGCTTTTTATTATTCGTTGGAATATCCTCGTCATGCGTTTATATCTGGGACCTAGTTCCGTCTTTATTATTCTCGTTGGAATAACTTGCATATGGATCTATCGCATGCTCGGTAATTTCTTTTGTTATTCCATTCCTTATTATACTCGGTTGGTTAAAGTTTTGACTTTATACTCCATGAAATTAGTGAAATATCATTGATATTCAAGCGCTTCATCCAAAGATCTTTCATAAAAATATTCTTCCGAGCATTCTTGAATTTTACTCTACAAAGCAGTATCATGTTGACAATTTGGACGTTATTGGTTCCTAGAAAAATTAATTCGTGAACTTGTTTTATTGAATTCTTATATCATTGTCATCATCCTCATGTTTATATTATGTTGATAGTCATCTGTGGCCTGTAGTGCATATATGGACTTGGTATGATTATGAACTGGGATTATTCGGTATAATCATGACCGTAATGTTACAAATGATGTGGTAAAAGTCCTTTTGGCTGTAGTGCATTGATGGATAGTTGTTGGCATGATCATGACCATTGATGAATACAGGAATGTCCTTGGCCCGTAGTGCATGGATAATTTGTGATCATGATACTAAAGAATATCCTTGGTAGTAGTCACGAGGGTGATTCGATGATGTGGATTATTTATTAAAAGTCGAGTCTCGATAAAAGTGATGAAAACCTTTTAAATCATAAAAGATAGTAGATTTTATTCTCTACTTGACTCTTTTAATGGATTGCTTGATCCGCCGCAGATTAAACTTGATGTTTGTTATATTGTATCGTTTAATAATTGTTTAAGGAAAATGATAATTTATTCGCATTATCTTAGTCATAATATTTTTCATTGGGCTAGTTGAGCTCACCCTTTCTTTTCACCGTTCTCTTCGTGAAATGAGAACGAGCCAGAGAGCAGCCTGGGAAGCGGAGTGATAGTCCTAGATGGTGTATTAGTAGTCCTCACTATTCCGTTAAATAGTATGATAATAAATGTAATGAGGACTTATTTTCGAGAGTGAATATTGTCTGAAGACAATATTTGTATTAAAACTCACAGCTCTTGTTGTATATTCAAGATTGTATTTATATTATGTACCATGTATTTGGCGACTCAGAATAGGTGATGTATACCTATTTTTTGGGGCGCCACGATTGGTATCAAAGCTTTGGGATATGATCATTTGGCTAAGATGTGAGACAAGAACTAGGAGGGGGAGAGACGGGAATTTCTTGGCTAGTATGACCTACCTAAGTTTATTTGGTATTTAATTGGTCTGGTCGAGTATAAGGATAATATGTGATATATTAATTAACCCTTGTTTTGTGGCGGTGATTTAAAATGGCATCCGAAAATGTTGAGATAAAGATGAGCACTGAGGAGACCGTTGAGTCTCCATGATCAATAATCGAGACAATGTGCAACGGGATGGTGATAATCCTCCGTAAAAAACAACACGATCGATCAATCGATTTAACGACAGTGACGTTTAGGAGCTTTTTAGAATTCATGCAACACCAGACGAGAACTACTAATGAGTCCAATCTCCAATCTCAGCTTTTTAAACATAGTTGAGAGTTTAAACAGGAATGTTGCCTTCTAGACAATATCCAATCTCAAAGGAGTCCTCATTACATTTATTATCACACTATTTAACAGAATAGTGAGGACTACTAATGCTATCATCTAGACCGTCACTCCGTTCCCCGACTCATCTCAGCTATATTCTCATTTCCTGAAAAGAAAAGGGAAAGAAAGGGTGAGCTCAACTAGCCCAGTAAGAAATATTATGACTAAGATAATGCAGAATAAATTATCATTAGTCTTCAATAATATTAAACTGATAAAATACAATGACATCAAGTTTAATCTGCAATGAATAATAATCCATTAGAAGAGTCAAGAGAGCATGATATCTACTATCTTCTATGATTTAAAATGTTTTCATCAATTTTTATCGCTGAGACTCAGCTTAATAAATAAACCACATCATCAAATCATCCCTGCACTACGGGCCAAGGATATTCATTAAATCATCAATGGTCATGACTATACCGAATAATCCCTGGTCATAATCATACCAAAAGTTTTCCATCAATGCACTACAGGCCACTGAGGACTTTTACCACATCATTTACAACATTACAGATCAAGATTATACCGAATGATCCCTGGTCATAATCATACCAAGTCCATCTATGCACATAAGCCAAAGATGACTTTCATCACAATATAAGCATGAGGATGATGACAATGATATAAGCATTAATCAAACGAAAACAAGGATAAATATTAAAGACTTTAAATTTATCCAAATATTATCAATCACTTAATAAACACATCATCTAATATTATTAATATTATAATAATATTTTAATCACTTCTTAAACTTATAAACAATTTATTTCAATTGTTTATACTTTACCAAATAATGCATTTAATCATTCAAAAATACCATACTCATAAGATTTCATCACCAATGATCAAATCCCTCATCAAAAATCTGCATATACCCTATATAGGATTCTCAAACCATAAAATCCTATTTTCCAATTTTGTTACTTCACATAACATATTTAATTCATTTACTCATAACTAGTTCATTTTCATGAAAAAGACCAAATCAGTCCCAAAAATATTTTTTTCCTGGGATTTAGCAGAATATAGTCCTATATTGAACATATATTTTTCTCGAATTTTTTAAAATTCATTTACTATTTTTATATGGCCAGAACTGCCGAATATTTATACATTTATCATAAATTGTACTTTTGTCCAAAAATTCCGAAATTTACAAGGTATACTCCTGTTATATACATGTACTCCCAATAAAAATTTTACCAATTTTGAAGTTAACCACAAAGAGTTATAAGGGTTTACTTTTAAAAAAAAAAAATTTCCATAAAATCCATAACTCTTAATCTATACATCCAAAAATCGTCATTTTTGGACACAATCTAGAAAACTCATCAAATTATCATTTCAAATTTTTCCAGAATTTTTTAGGGTTAGAAAAATTACGAAATTGCCCCTGGAAGAAACCCCTTTGGAATGAAAATATTATTCATATGAATACAAAAGATCATTCACCATGCATGCGGTAATCCACATAGACAGGTTATTCCAACAGAATAATAAAGAATGGAATAACAAAAGAATTCACCATGCATGCGATAGATCGCACAAAACAAAAGTTATTCTCAACTAATAATAAAGAATGGAACCAGTCACGCAGTAAACCGCATGCACGTGATATTCCAATGTAATAATAAAGAATGGAACTAGGTCGTGTAAACCGCATGCATACAAGATATTCTAATGTAATAATAAAGAATGGAACCAAGTCACGCGTAAACCGCATGCATGATGAGGATATTCAAATGTAATAATAAAGAATGGAATAACAACAGAATTCACTGTGCATGCGATAGATCATGCATGCATGAGTTATTCCAATGTAATAATAAAGAATGGAATAATGAAGAATTTCACCATGTATACGTGATTTTACATGACATAAAAGTTATTCCAACATAATAATAAGGGATGGAATAACAATAGCTCTCTTCATGAATACGAAAAGAAATAATACCCCTTACCTTAAAAAAAGCCCGGATATTGGAGTAGAGAGGTAGCGAGACTTCTCTTCTTCTTTCTCTCTATAATTTCTCTCTATAATAATTGCTCTAAAGCTTTAGTGAATTGGTGAGAAATGAAGGAAGAATGAGCTTCTATTTATAGGAAAATATAGTTTTGATAATCGCACGCGTTTGGGGTTCAAATATTACAAGACAATACCTTCAACTTTTCTTTCATTTTTAATTTAGTCCTGCAAGTATTATCAAACTTGCACCACCTCCCCGTAATAGTAAATAATGTGAATCAATAGTTCAATCATGTGAATCAATAGTTATAATCATGTGAAAATACGAATTACAATATAGTACCTCCATCTATACCTCTATTTTTAACTTAGTCATGCAAGTATTATCAATCTTGCACCAACTCCCTTAATAGTACAAGAATGTGATTCAATAGTACACACATATGAATAAATAGTTATATAAGCATGTGAATTAGTAGCAATTAATTGATCATTTATCCGATTAATTACCTGATTTATCAATATAACCCCCAGACATCAATTATCATCGAAATAAATGTCGATTTTCACCAACACTAATAATTCCAACACAATGGAACTATCAATTTCTTCTTTAATCAACACAATCTTATTCATCGTGAATATTATAATTCACAATATTTAACAACCAGGTCGTTCCCAGGAAAGAGGAGGCATTCCGATAAGGATTTCTTCTTATTGGCGCGCAATTAGGTGACCAAACCTCTCCTTGACAGAACTTTTAGACATTGTCAATATTGCAAATAATAATATGAATAACTTTTTCGTCTCAATTATTGATTTAATAATATAACATATTATGCGGATGATACTGTGACAATAATTGAATCAGTAATATGAAAGATATGATGCAGCAATTATTGTAGCAATAATTGAGTATAACTGAGTGACTTCTTACGTAAGCATCAATAATCAATACCGTGTGCTACTATGCAACCACGCCAGACATCGTACTCTTTTACTACCGGGTAGTTCAACAGCTTTTTTAACGGTAACACTTTCGCCGTTATTTTTATAAAAAGGTAATTCTGTCATTTTCTAACTATGACAATATTTATGTTGTGGGGTCCACCAATGATTGTGCCGTCGTACGGATATTCCCCGATAAAAAGAATATTCCCCGACCAATCGAATATTATATAACCACTTGCTTACTTTGCAAAATTTATAAATATTACCCACAACTATATTATATCAAATCCACATCATAAAAAATATTTCGAGAAATTTAAATCTTTATTTATAAAATTTGGGGTCTCACACGTACAGAGTCTGGAGTCATAAGGAGTTTAAATGGTTAAGGATTCTAGTCCTAACCATATTTGAATAAGGTAACTCCAAAGGTAGTATTGGGATTGGATTCCACTTGCACCTTTTAAGGAGATTGTGTTGGACCCTAATAATGGTAAGTGTCATGTTTAGGAGTTCTAAACCGACTCGGATGTGGATTTTAGGGTAGTGAGAATACTATAAATACAGTGCTTAGGTTTCAATTAACAGGTAATACTTCATTAAGCACTAAACACTAAAAGCCTTCATTGTTAAACCTTGTGAACGACCTGTACTTATTCTCACACCGGAGCTATCCCCCGGCGGCACAAGCCGTCAAGCTTCATGTGTGATCTGTTATTGTGTAGGTTCAAGCGCGTGAATTCTGTGATTGGACGCGCCGACGAAACTTGACGTTAACATATAGTATATATTTTTGGCAAAACTATGAATTTAGCCACTATAGTTGGCAAGTTTTACTTAATGCACAACTGAACTTTTAATTTTTTGAATTACCCCATTAAACTAACTATTATTTTACAATTGAATCATTCTGTTATCTTTGAGCTAACGACTGTTAAATTACTTTAGTCATTATCCTACAAAGACGTGCAAAATAAAAGAAAAAAGAAAGGAATATGACATAGCATATTACTCAGCAACCAATTATTTAAAAATTTAAATCTGAATCCTAAAAATTCAACTTTGACTGACATTTTCTCTCCTTTATATTACCAAGAATAAACTACCGGAAAAATATAAATCTTCAATGACAATTTTTTTATAACATTCAAGAATTTAAACAAATCATCATTTTTTAAGCTAAATCAACAATTTTCTTATGAAACATGTAAATCTTAAGTCACTTGGGAATGAATATAAACGTCATTAAAAACATGAAAAGCAAAGATTTTGGGCATATCAGGAAGCTCTCACCAAACATTTTAATCTCTGTTATTGTCGTGTTCTGCATCATCTTTGCCGGTTTCAATTTTTACTCGCGGTGGTTCCTCGTTCACCGCTCCCGCAACCTCCCCCACCACCGCTGGTGCCGCTTCTCGTTCATCTCCACCGACGCCACCACTAATCCCTCCGCCACTCCCAAAGCACTCGCCCCTTTCGTCCTCAAATCACTACCCACCTTCCTCTACTCCGCCGCTCACAATGACCCATCGCTAGAATGCGCCTTGTGCTTATCAGAATTCGAAGATAACAAAACGGGTCAGATCTTACCCAAATGCAACCACGCTTTTCACGTGGAGTGCATCGATATGTGGTTACTATCTCACTTTAGTTGTCCACTCTGCAGAGCCCCAATGATAGTCATTGCAGTGGTAACCCGCAGGAAACGATAGTCACGGTAGCTGATTCCGTCACTTCCGGGTTAAGATACGGCGACAAAAGTCACTTCAGCAACAACAGAAGCAACCATCACCCACACAACAACTCAGATCCAGAATTCAACAACTACCCAGATCCAGATCCCAACTCCTCCAAACCAGATCCAAAGCAATAAGGAGAATAGCAATTCGGTGAATCGAAGGAGGGTAGTCGGCGATCTTGGATTTGGGGGTGGGATAGGTTGGGAAATGAGGGATTTGAAAGAGGGGTGTTTTTGGGTGTTAATCTGTAGTGAATTTGACGAGGTTTGAGGAGGGAGAAGAAAGAGAGGATGAGTGGATGTGGTTTGAGGATGAGAGAAGCTGAGTTATTATATCTAGGGGTGATCATTCGGTTATAACCGAACCGAACAGACTATTCGGTTATAACCGAATACCGAATTATTGATAATTTTACTATCCGAAACACTAACCAAAATTCATAACTAACCGAATTACCGAATACTGAATTACCGAATTTATAATTCGGTAATTCGGGTAATAACCGAATTTAAGAGAAGAAGCCAACCAGTCAACTAAAATTCAGCCCACATGAAAGCCCAACAATAGCAATAAGCGGCAATAAGCTGTCCACGTGGGAATCAATAACAAAAAAACAAACTCAGCCCACATGAAAGCCCAACAATAGCAAACGTGGGGATCAATAACAATAAAAACCAAGTGGGTCTAAAATCAACCATCAGCAGATCTGTGCCACCCATTTTCGCTGCCCTCTTCCTCATCTCATCCCCTTCTTGGAAACCATCAATCTCCTAATGCTTTTTTCAACACTTAAAGATGTCACCAATTCATCTCTACGCCCCGATCTCTCACGAGTGTACCAATTTTCGAAGACATCCGTAATTAACATAGCTAGCATTCCCTGGTCATTCAATGATTGGCCACATTAGCCCATGCCCATCGCCACTCCCATACGTACCATACTCATACTTTCCATGCACGAATTCTACCCAGCAAGAGAGATAAGGAATAAATGAAGAGGAGGAGAATGGATCGAGCCTATCTAATATGGGAGATGAGAAATCGAGATCTGACTTTTGTTAGATCAGATCTGGGTTGAGAGTTGAGACTCTGAGATAAGAGATAAAGAAAGAGACGAAGAGACCAAAAGACTGAGAGAGTAAGGGGCAAAGGGAGAAGAGACCGAGAGAGTAAGGTCTCAGATAAGAGAATAAATAAGGATTAATTTCTTTAACAACTTAATTCGGTATTCGGGTAGACCGAATAATACAAAAATGAAATTTGAACCAATAACCGTAAACAGAAAAAAAAATCGGATATAACCGAATTGTAAAAAATACTCGAATTATTAAGAAATTTTGGTTAAATTATTTCGATTTGGTTCGGTTATTCGGTTTTACCCGTTTTTTGCTCAGTCCTAGTTATATCTGAGTCATTTTTCTTTTCTTTTAAAAAGTCACGTAGGAAAAATTTAACTTTCATATTAACGGAACTGAGCTACAGTTAACAAAATGATCCAATTGTGAAATTTAAATTTGTTTAATGGGATAATTCAAAAAATTAAAAGTTCAGTTGTGCTTTAAGTAAAACTTGCCAACTATAGTGGCTAAATTCATAGTTTTGCCATATATTTTTTAGAGTTTGAATATGAGTAGAAATTAAAAATCAAAACTTGGTGTTTAAAGATTTATATATGAAATATAATTGTTGTAAAATAATAAGTTTTCATCATGATTTTCAATTTTAAAAGATAAATAAATTTTTATAACTAATGTTGGGATGCAATTATTTTGGTCTAGCCAAGGTGTAGCCTAATTTATTTAATGTTCCGGATCTGGTGTTGGCCCATATTCATTTATATTAACAGCTTGCTCAAATAATGGGAGAGTCCTTAGTAAAGTAAGATTGTGTTTTCTTATTTGGTGGGATAAGGAGATGTAATTTAGGAAGGAATCGATCAGCCATTAATTAGAGTTATAAGGTGATTCTAAAAAGGACTTATACTCCTACTTGGATTCGGGTGGACATGATATCTATAAATATTATTATTTTATAGTGAATTTCTTATCTCTCTCCATGATTTTTTCTAATTGGGTTTTCACGTAAATTATTGTGTCCATATTTTATATCTATTACAATTTACACAATAATACAATCAACTATTCTAATTTACACAACAATACAATCAACTATTCCAAAAAATTTGGCATTAACAACTAATATAAAAGTGAGCATTTTTTTTTCTTTATTCAATAGTAATTATTATTTTCTCGTAATATTTTTCTATATTTTAATATATAGTTATTTAAGAATATGTTTTTGTATAATAATAAGTTACTATTATGATTTTTAGTTTTAAAAATAACTAAATTTTAGTTACTAATACATTAAGTCATAATTATTTTAAACATTAATTAAATAAACGTTTCCTATATGAAATAAAATTAGTAGTTCAAGTTTAATCATTAATGTATTTTATAATACATAATATATTTTAATATTAATTCAATTATAATATTTTTCTATATTTTTAATATTTAGTTATTTAGAATTTAAAATTAAGTAAAGTAAAAGCCTAGATATATTTATAATTAAAATTAAAATCTATTGTATGAGTAAGTAACTAAAGAATTATTTTATTAAATAAAATTATATACAATGGAGCTCTAAGCCTCTAACCTATAACTATGTATGATGGAGGTGTGCAATTATCGTAAAGTACTTTTTCTCCTTTTTTGTTTGCACATTGAAAAACATTTTAATTATAGTTAAATTATAGGCTCATTTAAAATAAATAAATTAAAATTAAAGAGATTTTAAAAAATATTTTAATAATAATTAAATCATAGGTCTATAGTCTATAACAAAGACGAAAACCAAAAAAACTATGTTTTGTCTTATTATATATGTATATAAATATTTTTAATTGAACCATGAGAACACGTTGGGAGTAATTATCATGAAGTTAATTTTGGTCAATTGATTAATACAGTGTCGACATACAAGTCGGAAGATGATTTTTCTCTACGTGTTGACACTGTATTGAGTAATTGATCAACTTTTAACTTCATAAAGGATCCGAACACTAGTTTAAAGTTGTTGATAATGACATAGCACTAGTTATGTTACGAAATTAAATATGTATTTAGCAAAAAATTTACATTCATTTTAAATTAAAGTTATAATTTTGACGGTATAAATAATGTTATGCCATTATTGTTTATCAACAGCCTAATTATTTCATAATTTATTTTTATACACTTAGGAAGTGAATTATAATTCACTTGGTGTGGTCATTATGCCTTTATTCCTCAAATTGTTTTTGAAAGATAGTTAAAGCACCCTTTTTTTTCTTTTTTTTTTCCGGGCATAATAATGTTATGGGTCCTATATGGGATTTCAAATTTTTTAATCGGAAAATATAATGAAATTATAAAAAATAAACATTATGATAATTGCTTGTTAATAACATAAGAAAATAAAAAAATATTTTAATAATTATGTGCACTCAGTGATTTACCAAATATACAATAAGATAAGCAATTACAAAACAAAAACACACAATTAATATGCCTATAAAATTTGAGATTTGAAAGCCCCACAAAACTCACAAATGTTTTTACTAATTAATATGCCTATAAAAACACACATTTAACATGCCTATGAAATTTGAAATTTAATATGGACTGTGAATTTTCAGATAGTTTTATGAAAGTACGATTGTAAAATGAGTAAACAGTTCGGACTCAATTCGTATTCGTTCGACTTAAAATATAAATAAGTTAAATATGAGTAAATTTTAGAGTTTCATAAATTATTCGAACCTCCTCAAATTGTAGTTTTATATCGATACTCGGATCATATTCGTTCGAAAAGTTCAAACTGTTCGGACTCGATTCGAGATAGTTCTCGACTCGGTAATTAAATGAGTCTCAATCAAACCTTATTTTATACTCGATAAATTTTGTGAATCAAATTTGAACAAATTAATATTCGGCTCGACTCGACTCGGTTCATTTACATGGACACCCTTTTATTTTTAGTCGATACATGACCTTCATCTAGATTACGGGTTCGAGTCTCTTCCGTGACATAACAAAATTTTTCTTGCACAAAAAAGAAAGAAGTAATTTTTTCTGGGTCGATTTGTGACGCCCCCAAAATAGGTATAAATCACTCATTCTGAGTCGCCAAATACATGGTACAGAATACAAATACAAACTTAAATATACAGCATGAGCTGTGAGTTTTAATATAAATATTATCTTCTAGACAATATTCAAACTCAAAGTAAGTCTTCAATACATTTATTATCACATTATTTCGCAGAATAGTGAGGACTACTAATGCAAACATCTGGACCGTCACTTTGTTCTCCAACTAGTCCCAGCTATATTCTCATTTCTTGAAGAGAACAATGAAAGCAAAGGGGTGAGCTCAACTAGCCCAGTAAGAAATATTATGACTAAGATAATGCAGAATAAATTATCGTTAGCCTTCAACAGTGTTAAACTTATAAAATATAATAAACATCAAGTTTAACTGCAGCGGAACAAACAATCTATTAGAAGAGTCAAGTAGAGCATGATATCTACTATTTTCTATGATTTAAAAGGTTTATCATCAATTTTATCGCTGAGACTCAGCTTAATAAATAATCCACATCACTGAATTATCTATGCACTACGGGCCAAAGATATTCATTACACAATTGGTCATGTTCATCTCAACAACTGTCCATCAATGCACTACGGGCCAATGAGGACTTTTACCACATCATTTGTAACATTATAGGTCATGATTATACCGATTGATTCCTGGTCATAACCATACCAATCAACAGTCCAATCTATGCATTACGGGCCAAAGATGACTTTCATAACCATATAAATATGAGGATGATGACAATGATATAAAAATTCAATAAAGTCCAAATTGTCAACATGATACTGCTTTGTGGAGTAAAATTCATGAATAATATTGTATCAAGAATGATTTGGACATAAAAGAAATCAATTTTTGTCATGAATAGTACCCCGGTATGAAAAGGTTAAAACTTAGAAAGACCGCTCAGAATAATATTTTCATGAAAAGATACTGGATGAAGCGCAAATATCAAAGAATTTTTGATCATTTCAGGAATTATAGAAACAATACTTACCATAGTAAGTTTAGAGTTAGGAATCTGAAATGAACAATATACGAAACTGCAAATGGATTTTCAACTGTCATGCGGTAGTCCGCGTAGACAAATCCTTTCCATAATTTAATACCAAATGAATACGAAAGGTTATTCACCAGCAAAGCAGAGTTGTAGGTGAGATGATTATTCCTACAGAATAATAAAGAATGAAATAACAACAGGATTTCACCATGTATGCGGTAGTCCGCGTAAACAAGTTATTCTAACGGAATGATAAAGAATGGAATAACAACAGGATTTTACCATGCATGCGGTAGTCCGCGTAGACTGATTATTCCAACAGAATGATAAAGAATGGAATAACAATAGGATTTCACCATGCGTGCGGTAGTCCGCGTAGACAGATTATTCCAACATAATGATAAAGAATGGAATAACAACCCTTACGAGTATTGAAAGAAATAACTCTCTTCATGAATACGAAAGAAATAATACCCCTTACCTTAGTAGGAGATTGGATACTGCAATAGTGTAGTAACATAATACTCTTCTTTTTCTCTCTATACTTTTTCTCTCTATATCTTGAATGAATTGGTGAAAAATAATGAAGAACTAGGCTTCTATTTATAGAAGATTTCTAGCTTAGCCCTTGCAATGTGAAAAGGCAAGCGGCTTGACGACTCGTGATGTGAAAAGAAAAGTGGTTTGACGCCTGTAATGTGAAACAACAAGTGGTTTGACGCCTGTAATGTGAAACGACAATTGGTGCGACACCTGTAATGTGAAACGACAATTGGTTCGACGCGTGTAATGTGAAACGACAATTGGTTCGATGCCTGTAATGTGAAATGACAATTGGTTCGACGCCTGTTATATGAAACGACAAGTGGTTTGACATCTGGTAAAGGCAACTACTATTGGCGAAAGTGACTCTTAGATGATGACATATGGGCCCCCATAGAATAAACTAAACTTACCACAAACGTCTCATAACAGACTTCTTATTTATATCAAATATTGAATAAATATTACCACAAATTATTTTATCTTCAATCAACACATATTTAATCTTTCAACAATTATTCATCATTAATATTATAACTCACAATATTTAACAACCAAATCATTCACAGGAAAGAGGGGCTTTCCAATAAGGATTTCTCCCTATTGGCGCGCAATTAGGTGACCAAACCTCTCCTTGACAGAACTTTCTAGACATCGTCAATATTGTAATTAATAATATGAATAATTGTATCGTCTCAATTATTGATTTAATAATATATAAAATATCGACAATAATTGAATCAAATAACGTGAGATACTATGCAACAATTACTGTAACAATAATTAAACAAAACTGTGTGACTTCTTACGTAAGCATCAATAATTAATACCGCAGCTACTATGCAACCACGCCAGACATCGCATTTCTTTATCACCGGGTATTTCAACAGTTAACGGTAAAACTTTCACCGTTATTTTTATAAAAGATAATTTTGTCGTTTTCTAACTCCGACAATAATTCTATTGTGGGGTCCACCAATGATTGTGTCGTCGTACTAATATTCCCCGACAAAAAGAATATTCCCCGACCAATCGGATATTATATAACAACTTGCTTACTTTGAAAAATTTTTAAATATTACTCATAACTATAACATTATAACAAATTAATACTTTAATATTCAAAAATAATATTTATAAAAAAATTCATCTTTATTCATAAAAATTGAGATCTTACACTTTTCATATTATAAACAAATTAAGTTTAAATTTTGATATTTAATTAGGCTTAGAGCTTGGCCTTTACATAGAATAGATGATGATGAGCTTGAACAATTCAAAACTTTCCCCTTTTTAAACTCCTCCATTTCAATCCCTTTAAAACTTTTCCAACCTTACATATTATTTACTCATTCATGTCCAAATATATACATCCATACACAATTACATATGTACATATATTAGTTAAACTACAACAATATGATTAGTTGTCCAAAACATAAAGAAATAACCAAATATAACTTTTCATTAATAAGTTCATACTATCATTTAATCAAATTTGAGTGGTATTAAATAACAATTTATGTAGATATGTGTGACAGAAAAATAAAATAAAAATAAAAGAATGGATCCAGATATTATTACTTTTTTATTTTAATTTTACGTTATTATTTTTAATTTATTTTTATTTTAAAAATACATTTGTCAGTCAAATGGTAAAGAATTGAATCAAAGCTCTCATTTTATATGAAGACATGGAAGTTTATTTCATAAATGAAATCATAAATGTTGATTTTCTTTTCAATATTCTAAAAAGAATGAAAAAAAATTGTAATTTTAAATTTGGGGAAAATGATAAAGAAATAGAAAAGGGAAGAAAAAAAAAGGAAAGTATACAGTAGTACATCCCATTCATAGAATTTGCTGCACATCCCCCATTTGATTGTTGATTATCACCTTTACCATCCTCATTAAGAAACAGACTCTCTCACTCACCCTTCTCCCTTCCTACCCTTCCTTTTTCTCTCTCCGCTTTTTACATCAGCAAGCAAGGTTTGCCAGAATCATTCGCTAGGGTTTTCTGGCACGTTTTCCCCTACGAAATCTCACTCTTTCGCTTTCTATTAATCTTCAATAAACACATAGATACACACAGATATATCTATAATATTCTCTCTCTATATATAGTAATACGGCGTAATAGTGTAAAATACTCGCAGTTCGTTGCTTTAATGGTGTTTTTTTGAGGGTTTTTGCAGATTCTTCGATGCAATTCGCGTTCAATTTGAGTTTCAATTTCAATTCTACCATGTAATGAATTTTTTCATCGGCAATAAATGGCGACGATACCCTTTTGCTCATTCCTTCGTTTCACCTTACTAACCATTACTCTTCTCCTTACAAGACCTAGCTTTTTCTTCACTCCGGTTATCTGCGATGACGATTTCCCCATTTCCGACGACCTTGATATAAGCCTGTTTCACCAAGACTACTCCCCGCCGGCGCCACCTCCTCCACCGCCGCACCCACCATCGGTTTCATGCGAGGACGATCTCGGAGGAGTTGGGTCTTTGGACACCACATGTAAAATTGTATCGAGTTTGAATCTTACGCAAGACGTGTATATAGCAGGAAAGGGCAATTTTTATATCCTTTCCAATGTGAGTATTAGTTGTTTGGTTGCTGGATGTGAGATTGTTATTAATGTTACTGGTAATTTTAGTTTAGGGAATGTTCGGCGGTTGTGGCTGGGACTTTTGACCTTACTGCTGATAATGCCACATTTGGGAATGGTTCTGTGGTTAATACTACTGCATTGGCGGTTCGCCTCCGGCTCAGACAAGTGGGACTCCTCAAGGGATTGATGGGGCGGGTGGGGGACATGGGGAAGAGGGGCTTGTTGTTTGATTGATAAGGAGAAGCTACCTGAAGATGTTTGGGGCGGGATGCTTATTCATGGAACTGTTTGCGGAAGCCATGTAGTTATGGGAGTAAAGGCGGGACATCGAGTAAGGAGGTGGATTACGGTGGAGGCGGAGGCGGAAGGATTAATTTGGTGGTGACCAATTTTGCTGAGGTGAATGGTAGTTTATTGGCTGATGGGGGTGATGGAAGTCCAAAGGGTGGAGGTGGGTCTGGAGGCAGCATCTTTATCAAAGCTCATAAAATGTAATGCTCCTTTCGCCTTGTTTGTTAATTTATGAATGTGGTGATATTAATTTTTGAGTATTGTGATGCATTTTGCTTACTCAAATCAGCTTTGTTATTTAATTATTTTATGTTACATATTAAGTGGACACATTTGTTCTTTTCATTTTGGTTGTATAGTCATGTCTTGAATGAAATGTAGTGGCTGATAGGTTTTATGTGAACCTGGTTTTAATTTTTTTTACTTTCTTTGTAACCAAGTATAGGATGCTTATAATTTGGATATAAGGAATAAAATTTTAAGTTATCAGTTGTTATTTACTCGTAAGCATAGTATAATAAGCTTAAGATGCACATCTCTTTAGCTTTACAAATAAAAAGAAATTGTAGTAGTTTCAAATAAAATCAAATATTTTTCTAGCCAATTGTATGTGCACCTTACTTTCTCTTTTTGCATCTCCATCCGTCATTCTGTTCTCTCTCTTTCTAACTTTGCGAAAAGTGAGATTGCTGATGGCTTTAAACGGAAACCTCAGATCTCTCTTCTATAGTGATTTCTTCAATTTATATTTAGCTACCAAAAGTGCTAGGTCCTTTGTTGAGGTATGATGAGGAGGGAGGAGTAGTAAAGGGCGTAAGCGAGCCAACACAATTCGGGCTCGATTCGGGCTCGACTTGAAAAAAATACTGAACGAGACTCGGATTCGTTAATAATATGATCCAAATCGAGCATTAAAATAGTTGAATAAAAATATGAGTAGAATGCGAGCAAGGTTATACTCAACTGTTTAAGATTCAAACTACTCGATTTTTTTATTGTGATTCGATACATACCTAAGTTAATACATATTCGATTAGATGTTCGATATTCTCTTATAATATATATAAATTTAAATCAAATTAGGATAATTAGTTATTATTTTGTTTTGTTTTTAATTTTTATTGTGATTTTATATTTGTAAAGTGTAATAATAAATATATTTTCTCATTTTTAAGTAAAATAACAAATTTAATTTATAATTATATTTATTATAAAACTAGTTATTATGTGGAGACTCGAATTCGAGCTTGAATTTGAAGCTCGCGAGTAGTTTGAATAAATATTCGAGTTGAGTCTGATCGAATTCGAGTAATAAATATTCGAGTCGAGTCGAATCTGAGTAGGATTTTTCAAATATAATTCGAATTGAGCCTAATTTAGATGCAATTTATTTTTTCGAATCAATTCGAGTAACTCTCTGATCACGCTCTGCTCGACTCGTTTACACCCTTAGAAGGAGATTGTTTGATTTCATTGTTTAAGGTTTGCATGCCTATTGTTATTGCATTATTGCATGTGTAGGAGAGCCATCAAATATATGAATATGAAATTATGAAGGTGTATACAAAAAGATTTTGCTGCTGGAGCTGCATTTATGTGCACAAGTTTACAGATATAAAACAACAGTCTTATTAGAAAAACTTAATTGCTTAATGTATTTGTTTGATATTTATTTTAATGATTTGTTGATTTACTGATTTGGTGAGATGTTTTTCCATCGAAATATTTATCTTTGTTTTTGAGATAAGATATTTAAGTTGTTTCTTAGTGTTGATAGTTATTGACTGATTTTAGTGCCATATTCTCAAAAAATTATAATATGCCACATCATACATCGCTTAATTGAAAAGTAAATCTTATCCATTTTCTACAAACTCCATGACAGAGAGAATATAGAGGATTGTATATGGGGATATAAAAAAGGGAATTGATGTTTCGACAAGCAAAAGTGATAGTTCCACAAGGTCCCTGAATAGTAAATGAGTACCACACATGTGAGAGATACCTTGTGAATATATCAATTTTTACTTGTGGAAATAACAATTTCCATAAAAATTTCTAAGCGTACATTGAATGTGTGTTTCCTTCTTCGTTCTTAAATCTTTTTACCCCCTTTTTGCTCACCCATTCTAGACCCTAAATCATTCCATATCATTATCAGACCCTAACCCTAACCCCGCACTATTGTCTTCCCGATCGTATTGGCATCATAGGCAAGTGGAGTCACCCACCTTTAGCGCTTTTGTTGGATTTATTTACTTATAATTAAAAAAAGTTGTCCAAATCTCTTATTACGAAATGTCATTTCATTATTTAGGAATGCAAGCATGTAATTTCAAATACACGATTTACAAAAGTTAATTTTTTCAATTTTGCTAGATTATTGGTAAATGGTAATTGTTGCAGACATTGCATCCCACATCTGTAGGTAGGAACACCATTTCATATAAATCAAGGATTTATCATTCACAATTTTCTAATTGCATATGCATATTCTCTACGTCCAATACATATTGCAACTTATCTTATCGCACAAATTTTAAGACATTTTAAATTCTTATTTGATTTCCTAATTGACCCCCTATGTAACGTGTGGTTGAGAATGCTCCAATAATATGAACACAAAAAAGTCTTAGTTAGTTGAGAGACCCACTACATATTAAAATGATGAAAGTGATATGACTATGGGTAAATTAGTCATTTAACATCTCCAAATTTCCCCCAAAAAAGTGTTGCAATTCTTGTGGGACTTCCTAAAAAAGTAATGTGTTGCATTATTTGTGGGACGGAGGGAGTATTAGATATTCACACTTTTGTCTATTCTTACATAGTTACATGTTTAAAGATAATTTTTGGATGCAAGTATTCCTTGTACTGACGCAAAGGGGATTTCTTATTTGGTATTCAGTCTTGAGGACAAGTAGTTTCTTTACTTGTGAACTTTATAAATTACCAAAGTTGAAGTTAATGAATTTTTAAAGGTATTTCTTTTACTTTTTAAATTACAAGTTCATCTAAACAGTAATAGTTTTATGTGCATTATTACAAATCGTTATTTTGTATTTACTACTAATCCTCTTCTCGTATGCACATCTAAAAGTAAGAAGTGATGATGCAATCTCGTTATGATACTATTATAGCTCTCTCATACCAAATTTTCACGTTGAGCTATGTATCATGGATAAGGATTCTAGCTTTACAAATTGAGAATTCTATTGGATTAAGAAGTTTGGGAGTAGGTACAGATTACAGAGAATAATAGTGCCAGTATATTGTTATGTCAAATATTAAATATTTTTATACTAAAACGTACTACAAAAATAATCATAGGACACGATCGTGTCATTAGATTTGGGGAGATGCCTGTATTACCTTCCTCACAAATATTGTCTCCTAATGGAATCATAACCAAATTCTCTATCCATAAGCTATCAATTTTTATTTGTCAAATACAATTTGTAACACAGATGTCTTTTCCATGAATTATCATTAGTTAATGTAAAAAATATTAGCATTAACTAACAATGATTATAGATCAGAATGAAGAAATTGCAATCTCTAATTTAACATAGAGAAACTATGTTGACTTGTACATTAGTAAGCTATCAACTATAATAGAAACTGACAAAGAAGCAGCATAAAGATAAAGTATAATGAAATACATCTACAAAGAGCCTTTAAACCCCCACTTAGATGACTCTGGAAATAACCTTTTCCAATTATAAACATGTGGAAAGAGTGACAATAGATTCATATATTAGTGAAGAGAGGTTGGAGGTTCTTTATCTTTTGTTGCACGAAATCCTTGATTTTAGAAGTAAATGAATTTATTAACAGCGCTAAAAGGGAGTGAACCTAGTACACAAGCTGACATGCAGTATACAAAAGCTTAGGGGATATAAACGGCACTCCTGTACCCAAAGAAAACAAAAACCACCCTATCCAATGACCCTTTCAAAGAGATGTTCCCAAAGCCAGATCTCCCAAAAACAAAACCAGCGAAATTAAGCCAATTCTTCAAATGGCAAGGGAAAGGAACTAAATCCTCCTTTCTTTTAAATTCCAGCTGTTTGGCTCCTTCCAGATCCACCAAATACTACGTGAAATCAAACTCCTCTTCCTGCATTCACTCCAAACCTTCACCCCGCGGCAAGCTGCAACATCATGCTTACTGATCGAGGTATTATCCAATAAATTTCACCCAAGGAAAACACGGCTGCCTATAGACTCCAAGCCACCTCACCGAAGAAGCAGTTGGTCAACTGTTTCCTCCTTGGTCCAGCACGTGGCACACCTACTTGCAAGATGAATTCTTTTTGAACATTATTCTGTAAAAATTGCATCCAAAGCTCCGTCCAGAAGAAAAAGCCAGCTTTGTAGTAGCCCCAACCTTCCAAATGGGTGTACAAGGCAGCAGCGAACTACCCTTTTCACCTTGCTAAACTAGTAGACCCTGAAGTAAGATTGCACCATAAAGCACCAACTGCTATGCTTCTTCCATATAACTTTATCCTCCTGGCCTGCCCTCAACAACCTTGTCTAACTCCCAATCTTAAAGGTTCTGTACTTCTGCCTAAAGACCGACAGCCACAATGACCTCTCCTCGTCTCTAACGGTAATCTACAATATTTGTCCTCGGTAAACTGCATTACCTACGAGGTTAGGGAAATGGTCCCCAAAAAGATCCATGTCCCCCAAAGATGCATGTAGAAGCATTGCAATATATCTTAGCAGAAATAAAATTGAAAAGCAAGAGGAAGATGGTGACTGTGCTTTATTTGAATCCAAGAGCCTCCTAATATAGTCTGGTGGCCTTGCTTTTTAAGACGATCGAAAGGAATAAAAATGGGAATATGAAATTGAGTGACTCCATTAATTCACATTGAATTAGTTAATCCGAGGTCGAATGGTTCAATGCTCTAATTGTGGAGAAATATGATACATGTTCATCATTTTCTGTTGTCCTTTTTTAATAATCAATCCTTAAAGTTGGATAGGAATGACCTGGGTTGTCATGCAGCTATTTTAGCTCATCAAATTGCAAGTAGGTGCTTCGTTGTTTACAAATTCGTCAATCATGTCTTCCTTTTTTTGTCCACGTGGATAAAGTGGCTGTTAGAAATATTAATCATGATACTTGTTAAAAAGTAAATAAAGAATGCATCAAAATATAATATTTGATATTTATGTCAATGGGCTTATGTTTGATACTTCTCTCGATTTGGCTAGTATTTGATAGTGAAGCTTGATGCTTATAATATGGATGTATATTTGCTCTGTTTGTTACACAAGTAATCTAAGACATGAATTCTTTATACTTTGTCTAGCTTCTCGTCTTTGAATTCTGTTTTGAGTCATGGACTTCACACTGAAAGATGTTGCTCCTCCTTGAGCATTGAGTTTTTAACAATTCATGACTAATTGAAAAATTGTCTTGAGTGAATGTGGGTGTAACTATCCTCCCCCCACCCCCCCCAAAAAAAAAACCACACACACAATCTATCTCAATTTATGGATACATAATAATTGAAGTTCTATATTCTTCTCTACAGGACTGGAACTGGTATTATAACTGCTCGTGGAGGTAATGGATTCGGTGGTGGGGGCGGCGGAAGGGTTTCTGTTGACGTGTTTAGTAGGCACGAAGATCCCCAGATCTTGGCTCATGGTAGGACCCATCACAAATATTTAACTAGTGTTTCAATTTTGGTTTTTTGGAGTGATATCTTCTTTATTTCACCATTTTCTTCCCTTCTCTAGACGTGCTCGAAGTCTACCCTAGCATGGGGTGGGCCTAATTGTTTTCCTTTTTTAGGGGGTGAGGGGGAGGAGGGGAATGTTTCTCCCCAGCCTCAGTAATGTCACTGGGTGTGATGGGGTTGGTGTACGGTGAGGCTGGGCCTTGGGTTAACTAAAGCTAGACTGAAGGTACACGACCTGTTGAAATTTCCCACAAAAGAATATCATTAGAGCTTTAGAGTCCATATAGAAAATTCATTTGATATGAAGAAGCCAATTAAAATGAAGAAATTGAACCATCTGATATGTTTAAAGGCAGAAAATGAAGCCAATTTTTTTGTCATTTAACTTGTAGCTTCAGGCTTAATGGTTTCTTAGAACGTTCTTGAGCCCAAAAAGAGGGGATCAGTCATAAAGCTTCCTTGTTCCCTGCTGGTTATATATGGGTGGACTCTCCTAACCTAAGGGGTCAGGATTCAGGAGCTGGGAGAAAGGAAAGGATACAAATGGTGTTTTATATGTTTCAGTTTTATTTTGAAAATATATTGGTAAGTTGCTAAGCTTTTAGGAATAGATATTTTAAAAAGCTTGGCGGTCCACAGGATAACTCTCACAAGGTTTTAACTTCACTTCATACTAGATCATTCTCTAAATCTTCAACATGATGTGTTACAATTTTCAATTTGTTCATGTTTTTTGTGTTTGTTAATTAATGCACATAAAAATTATTTTTTAAAGTTTAGACGCTGAGATGTTTCACTTTTATGTTTGCAGGTGGAAGCAGTCTTGGCTGCCCTGAAAACTCGGGTGCTGCAGGGACTTTTTATGATACTGTTCCTCGGAGCCTATTTATTAGCAATCACAACATGTCAACAGATACTGACACACTTCTTCTAGAGTTCCCATATCAGCCTCTAATGACGAATGTTTATATCGAAAACTGTGCCAAGGCTGCTGTTCCCTTGCTTTGGAGTCGTGTCCAGGTCAGTGAGATGTGGTTCCTTCTTGTCCATCAATTTGTCTGAACTGAAGAAAGGATTTTTGTTATTGTGCGTTCTAGGTTTTAAAATTCACGTGATATATCATAGAATTATTTGAAAAGTAACTTATTAAAGTGTCATATCTAGTATTTCGGATTATGATTGTATTCTCTTTTTTCTTCTAATAAACTTTATTCTTTTATATTAAAAAAAACTTGTAATAGGGGTTTTCTTTAATAGAGAAAAAAATTAAGGATAAATTGAGTTATTCGTGCACAATAGTACATTCTCACAGTAGTACATTTTTAGTTTCACCTCTTATCGGCTTATGGGAAGACAATAATCGGAAAGAATGAAAGGAGAAATATTTGAAGAAATGGGTCCCCCAATCAAAAGTTTGACATTTGTGGGTTGAGTTTTCCTAATGGGAAGTCTTCCTCCCCCACACCCCGCGTAGCCGCATATAAATATGACTTTATTCTATTGTATAATTTTTTTTGCCGATATATTCTTCTTTGACATAAAATCCAATAAACGTTCATCTTCTTTGTTTTCAACATGTCAATTGGCTTTCACCTCCATCTTTTAGAATGCATTTCTTATTTAAAGACGTAAATTCTTTCACAGATCCTCATTTACCCACTCGATATTTAAGCAATGTTTAAAAAGGCGGGAGATGCTATAAGGGTGGTTTAGCAAGTTAGGGAAATAAGCGCCTAGGCGGGATTTTTTATTTTAAGCCAATTTTAATATTTATCCAAACAAAACAATAATATAAAACAAAACAATCTATAATAAAGATAATAAATGCCTTTGCATAAAGTTCAAACACATATCCATATTGCTAATGTCAAAGTTCAAACACAAAAATGCAATTGTTCAAAGTTCAATCATATTTTTAACGTATTAGTTTTATTCATAAACAAAATTGCTATTAAATAATAAAATTTAAAATATCAAGAATTTAATTCAATATTAAAACTTAAGAAAATAAATTTAAGAATTATATTAAATTAAACTATATATTACAAATGTATAATCATTTATATAATTTGAAGTTGGTATAAGTTCAAAAAATTAAAACTATAATAAAATTTATTCATTTCAACTTGATATTGTTCACTTGTTGTGATTTAATATGCTACAACCTGTATTATGAATATGGTAAATCATTAGTAAAATAAATATATCAAGATCTGGTTTGGGTAGTTATTAAAATTAAAAAACCTCTCCTTTAGACCGCTTTAATTTCCTTGAGAGGTTTTTTTTTGCCAAGGCCTAGGTGAGGCGCCAGGGGGTCTAGTGCCTAGGAAGGGTACCAAGGGGGGCCTAGCACTTAGGTGGAAATTTTTTGAACACTGTTTTTAAGTGTTTCTCTATCGGTTCTCTATCGGTGTTTGTTTTAGATATACTGTTAGGATCAAGCTGGATCGTACAAAGACGCGAACTGATAGAAAAGAAATATATTTCAGGAACAAAGTTGGGGAGAGAAAGAATGGGTAAAAAAAAAGAGGATTTGAGATGAGGAAGGGGATTCGGGAAAATACTTGTCTCAATTCAATGTTTCATTGAAATAATGCATGAGAAATGGAGTACGTCCCTTCCACATATCTATACCACTCAATAGAACATTCTAGAAGCTACTAAATTCTCCTACCATTCTTATCCTAATAGCAATAAAATTATACGAAATAACAAAAATGTTATTACATAAAAACTAGTAGGTGAACCAATGTGAGACAAAAGCATGTTTGAATATTAGTATGTAAAATCTATCTAAACATTATAATATTAAATTTTAAAACATCTTTAATATATATTGTTAATTAATTTATTCATGCGCTGGCCACAAAATTTATGAATAATCCGAAAGATCTCAATACTGAATATATGTAGATTTTAGATTGAATATGTATAAATATGATTAATTATTTATATATTTTAAATTTCAATGTATACTATTAAAGCTTACATTATGTGCTGATGAAGTTGAAAGGTTTTATAGACGACTTTTGAGTTTTCTTATCCAATAAGAAAGTGAAAATGAAGAAAAAGAATTTGGTATTAAGAGAATAAAATAGAAAATGAAAGATCAACTCGTTTGTGTCAACTCGACAAACCAAATTATCTTGCTCAATTAAATGTCTATTGAATGTCGTGCTTCTAGATATAGGAATTGATTACTGAATCTACTTCTAGGATTGGGCCTATCAGATACTCTATTTTCTTGGTGATTCTGCTTGGCCATAGTAAATATTTTATTATTTTAAGTTTCAAGATTTGTGATAATCTCCTTCTTTGGTTCTTTTAAATAGATCTGTATTTATTTTTTCAATGTTTTATGCTATATTTATCTATACTTGTTTTATATAATAAAGCCATCTCCTTTGATGTATATCGCATAGGTACAAGGACAAATTAAGCTTATCAGCGGTGGAGTGTTGAGCTTTGGGCTAGCGCATTATTCTTTATCGGAATTCGAAGTATTGGCAGAGGAGCTGTTAATGAGTGATTCCGTAATTAAGGTAAGCATCCGATCTCCTTTTGGAACTGAGATTGCCCTGCCTCTGGGAGACTTCTAGTGTGTTGTTATTTTTTTTTTAATTTTTCCTTCACCATAGTATGTCTCAAAGTTGTGCATACTGATTCAGATGGTTTGAAGAACTCTGATTGTTTTTATTTGACAAGTTATAGACCTGATTACCAGGTCTGCACCGAGGTTTATGGGGGGTATTCTGACTTGCATCAATTACTAATTCTAGGATTATAATCAGTAGGATTGTTATCATTTGAAAATAGTTCTTGCCAACAAAATGTATGTCCTTAGTTTACTAATATTTTCTAATATACGACCTTTGCTTCCACATTTTGTTTGAAATGATGCATAACTTCACTCTTGCCTTCTCTTTTTAACTCACAAGTTGGTCTCTAAATGCTTGTCTGAGAATTGGTTTAAACTATTTCAGGTTTATGGGGCACTCAGGATGTCCGTGAAAATATTTTTGATGTGGAATTCGGAACTGCTTATAGATGGCGGAGGAGATGAAAATGTTGAGACATCCTTGCTCGAGGCTAGTAATCTCATAGTTCTCAAGGTGTTCTGCAGTCCATGTTTTTATTACCTGTGTCATGCCGCCGATTAGGCGTTCCTATATGACTTGCTGTAGTTACTTTACTTTTTCAGGAATCATCTACCATACGTTCTAATGCAAATCTTGGAGTTCATGGACAAGGTTTATTAAATTTGTCTGGACCAGGAGATCGTATCGAAGCACAGCGTCTGGTTTTGTCGTTGTTTTACAGTATCCTTGTAAGTAGATGTCTCATTTACTGTTCCTTTTCATCCATCAAATTAAATTTCCTAACATGTGGTTGAGTATAGAATATCCAGAAGTTTGTTCCTTCAACTATTTTATGATCTTTATTTCATTGTATTTCTTTTGTACTTTACATTATTGCATGTAACTGGCCCTTGCAGAAACTTGTTAGCTTTTGCTGTCTATTGTGAAATTAAAAAGGCAAGGGTTCGAGGCTGGTTAGGATGGAGCTATAATAGTAGAGGCCCCCCTCCCCGCGGGGGTGGTGGATCTACCTTGCAGATTTTGATTTTTTATGCCTTTACGGTTTTGGTATTTTTACTTCACGCCCCTTGAGATCTATGAAAAATTAAGTACTTTGAAAAAAGAAAAAAGTACCCTCTTAGTTCCACATATATGGTTCTTTCAAAATTTTCATGACAAATCCATAATTAAATAACTCTTCTCATTAATTATACAAGTATCACATTTTTGGTCTCTCTTTGTCCCGGATTGTTATAAAGGTCCATATATACGTTGAAATCCCATTTCAACCAAAAAGTATAGAATTGTCCACAAAATTCAGACCGGGGCCATTGCCCCCGACCCTCATTGATGGGGACTTCAAGAAGAGATTTTTTATATTTATTATTTGGAATTTTATAATGTTTAATATAAATGTAGTTGATGTGATTTATGTATTTTATTTATTAGTGGGGATTTAGGACATTAATTAGTGATTATGAATTATTAGTAAGGGTATTTTAGTCGTTTAGTACTTTATTATTGTCCAAATAATATTAGGGTTTTGTGTCTTCAAATAGTGATGTAATCCCCACAAGTCATTTAGACTACATACTATAGATATTGAAGTTGATTATTTTATTCATGAGAGGTATAGAGAGTATATCTCTACCGTAGATGCATTTTATCCATCTTGGTGTGCGATTCACACTTGTTTGTTCAAAAAAGAAAAGAAGAAAGGTAGAAGAGAGAAATTGTCGCCATGTTTTGCCACCGTTTAGTATGATGAGTGGTAACTCCAATTTCTAACTTATAAATATCTTACCAAAATTATAGTTTGCTCCCCTATAATTTCATCTAATATTTTAGTTTTACCCCATAGTTTATATACTTTTCACTTTTACCCTTTTATCATTTTAAATCAGTCCCTACACTTTCTGCATTCATACTTTAGGCCCAATTTTTTATTTTCTTTTCAGTTAGGCCCTTGAGTTATCAACAAAAAAAGATTTATTTTATAATCCATTGTCACAAACATCCAATGTCTTAAGCCACTAAAGAATTACTTGCGGAAGTAAAGGAGTATATTTGGTTTCTCGATGGTGAAAGTGATCGAATATGCTACCTTATTAATACATGTGGTCTTAAATATTTTTTTTAAAAAAACTGTTCATCGTCAAAAGTTACTGTTCATCGTTGGCCTTAGTTACTGTTCACGATGGAGTTATTGTTTATCGCGATTCATTGTTCAAAAAGAAGGAAGAAAGGTAGAAGAAAGAAATTGTTGTCGTGTTTTTCCGCCGTCTAATATGATAGGAGTGGTAACCCTAATCTCTAACTTATAAATATCTTACCAAAATTACAGTTTACTCCTCCATAGTTTCATCTAATATTTTAGTTTTAGCCCATAGTTTATATATACTTTTTACTTATACCCTTTTATCATTTTAAATCATCCCCTACACTTTCTGCATTTATACTTTAGCCCCTTTTTTCTATTTTCTTTTCAGTTAGGCCCTTAAGTTATCAACAAAAAAAGGAAGTTTTCTTTTCTTTTATTTATTTTATAACCTATTGTCCCAAAAACCCAATGTCTCAAGCCACTAAAGAATTGCTTCCTGAAGTAAATGAGTATATTTGGTTTCTTGATGGTGAAAGTGATCGAATACACTACCTTATTAATACATGTGGTCATAAATATTTGAAACCAAGCAGGAAGAGCTTAGATGGGATATGGTTGATGCACAAGATTACATTGGAAAATTGCAACGTCGATATCAAGATGAACAAAGAATAGTTGAAGCAAGGAAATGTCAACAAGTTAAAGAAAAAGAACTTCAAAAGGTTACACATTAAATGGTTTCTATATGTTCTTCTATAAAAGATAACATCTCTTTCATAAAAGATGACATCTCTTCTATAAAAGGCGGCCTTATTGACTTGCAGACACATTCAAGCAGAGCGAGAGAAAGAAAAAGATGATGTTCCAAATTTTGGGGCTACAAACCGTTGTGATGTGTCCATGAAAATTCTTGTAGTTCCAAAAGTTGAACCAGAGATTGTGTATGAGCAACAAATTGAGAAAAACTCCAAAACTGCTTTTGAGTTGTTCTTTGCGACTATTTGAGAATTTGATCCAATCCAAGTTGACATTGTTGACTTCGTTGTTCCAGAAAAGTTCTTTTTAGCAGCTTTGAATACAAAAGCGATTTTCCAAATTTTTTTGAGCCTTACCACATGATGATGTTGTCAAAAGTGTTCCAAAATGTTCTTTCGTGCAGTGAAGTTTGTGGCTTATTCTAACATATTATAAAACTCAAGGTCGAGATTTCTCCAACAAGAAGAGAACGATGGGGACTCCAAGTCAAAAATAAAGAAGAGATTTTTTATATTTATTATTTGAAGTTTTTATTATATTTAATATAAAAGTAGTTGATGTGATTTATGTATTTATTTATTAGTGGGGATTTAGGATATTAATTAGTAATTAAGAATTATTAATAAATGTATTTTAGTCGTTTAGTACTTTTATCATTCCCAAGTAATATTAGGTCTTAATCCCCACAATTCATTTAGACTACATATTATTGATATTGAAGTAGATTGTTTTATTTATACTGTAGAGGTATCCTATCGTAGAGGTATTTTATCTATCTTGGTGTTGATACGTGGAGTTGATACTTTTATTCATAGAGGTATCCTACCATAGAGATATTTTATTTACCTTGGCGTTGATACGTGGAGTTGTTACACTTGAGAGATTCTAGTGGTTTAAACGTGGAGTTTAAATTTTAGTTTATTTTTCATTAATTCTTCATCCTAAATCTGTCCTGCATCAACACGACTCCAAAGCAAGGGATAAACAGCCTCGACACAATTTGCGATATAAACATTCGTCATTAGAGGCTGATATGGGAGAAGAAGTGTAAACCCTAGTTTATTTTCCATCAAAGATATCTGTTGACATGTTGTGATTGCTAATAAATAGGCTCAGAGGCACAATATCATAGAAAGTCCTTGTAGCACCCGAGAGTTTTCAGGGCAACCAACGCTGCTTTCACCTGCAAACATAAAAGTGAAGCATCTCATCCTCCAAACTTGCACAAATTGAAAATTGTAACGCATATTGTTGAAGATTTGAATGTTTGAAGTTAAAACCTTATGGAGACCACAACTTTTTAAATAAACCAATACCAAAATAGTTTATTTTCCATTAATTCTTCAAAATGTAAATTTGTCTATCATACATAAAACACGACTCCAAAGATAAATGAGGAACAACCTAACAAAGCACAATTTTTAGATAAACATTCACCATTAAAGGTGTGATATGTATTTTATTTATTAGGAAGATTTGGACATTAAGATTAGAATTATTAATAAGGGTATTTTTCTGTTGGACATGTTGTGATTGTCTCTTTAAATAAATAAGGCTCGAGGAACAATATAATAGAAAGTTGATTATTTTATTCAACACTTTCGAGTATTTTATCCGTCTTGGTGGTAGCTAGAGACGTGGAGTTTAAACCCTAGTTTATTTTCCATCAATTCCACCTGCAAACACACGACTTCAAAAAGTGAACAAAGCATCTCAAGCATCTAAACTTGAAGTGTGTCAGATCTATTGACAATTGTAACACATCCTGTTTTTAAGGTGAAGATTTAGAGATTGATCCTTGGAATTGAAAATGGTAACACATCCTGTTGAAGATTTGAATTGATGAAGAAGTGAAACCTTATGAGAGTTATCTTGTGGACCGCCAAACTTTTTAAAATATTTATGCCTAAAAGCTTAGCAACTTATCAATACATTTTCAAAATAAAATCAAGTTAAAGCAAAAGAACTTCAAAAGGCTACACATGAAATAGTGTTCCAAAATGTTCTTCCGTTGTAGAGGAGTTTGTGGCTAATTGTATCATATTATAAAACTCGAGGTCGAGTTTTCTCCAACAAGAGGAGAATAATGGGGACTTCAGGTCAAGAACAAGAAAGAAGAGATTTTTTTATATTTATTATTTGAAGTTTTTATTATGCTTAATATAAAAATAGTTGATATGATTTATGTATTTTATTTATTAGTAATTAATAAGGGTATTCACTCATCAAATTATTCATGGACTTAAATATTATGTTGCCTGGTTGAAAAAATTTTCTGGCTTCGAGTGGAATGTTAAAATTTGTGTCAGACGAGTATTGATTTGCTATGGGACAGAAACCAAAGTTGTTATGGTGTTGCCAAGGCATCACCTAGGTGACGCAAGGCGACAGGGTCACTTGCGCCTTAAGTCGAGTGGTCGCCTATCTGCATCAGAGAAAGTCGTGCGCCTAAAGGAACTAGTCTTGCTTTTTTGACTTGGCGATGCTATGGACGACTAATGGCCAAGGTGTACGACTTTCTGTGTGATTTTGTATCCCACCCAATTACTCAAACTCACTGGAACAAACAGATTTAAGTCGCGATAAGCCCTTTGGAAGATCAGAACAATGAAAGAAGAAGACTAAAGATGCCAGCTAAAGTCGCGGCCACCATCAACGCCATATGCAAAATCCTTCGCCTCTGTTTTGCCGTTGTCGCAATGTTACTGTCTTCGCGGAGTTCATTTCTACTTGAAGCTGGTGAAATGTGCTTAACCTAACACTTTTGTTAAAAGTGAGTCTCAGTAAATGCTAGAAGGAAAAATAAAGGTGTAGTATGCATTTTGTCGAAATCTTGTTCATGCTGATTATGCAGTTCTGTTTTAGTTTACACTGGCATTGAATTTCTGGCATTACGCGTTCTCTTTTTCTATCCTTGTCAAGGCATAAATCATTTTATGGATGATTTTGTTATTATTTATGCAAAATTAGAATGTCATCTGATTTATGCTTATGCTTCATTCAGCTTGCGCATTAATATGTTTAGTCTAGACATCACCTTTGCTGTTTGTTGTGCCGAAGCTCACAATGGCTAAAAGCTTCTAATGTTATACTTGTAATTATAAAATGTAAAATACATGTTTAACCCTGTGTGCTCTTGGTTCTCACCCCGTATGGCGTTTCTAGTAGATTTATTTACCTATTAAAAAATCATTATATATTACTGCTTCATAGTATGTACCATATACAATATTGACAATAAGTTTTGCCTCTTTTGGCATGAAGGTTGGGCCTGGATCTGTTTTGCGTGGTCCTTTAGAAAATGCCACAACTGATGCTGTGTAAGTTTAGCTTTGTTGTTTGTCTTCTTATATACTCTTAAGAGCATTATCATTATATTTTTCTAAATTGTTTTTTTCCCAATGTATGCTAGGACCCCGAAGCTGAATTGTGAACTTCAGGGCTGTCCCATTGAGATGCTACATCCACCTGAAGATTGCAATGTGAACTCTTCTCTGTCCTTTACTCTTCAGGTGGTTACTATAAAATTGCTTTGTGACCATAGATTCTTTTGAGGATCTTTTTTTCTAATTTTCATGTATTATCTGCGTATTCAGATCTGTCGAGTTGAAGATATCCTTGTTGAAGGCCTCATAGAAGGATCTGTAGTTCATTTTCATAGGGCAACAACTATTGCTGTCCAGCCATCTGGAATAATTACCACCTCTGGGAAGGGTATGCTGTCTTTTACCCTCGCATTGAGTTCTCATCCTATCATGCATAACCATATATGCTCTCTCCCTTCCCCCTTCCTCAGCACACACAAGCACCCACAAAATAGAAGGAAATGGAAAACTTCTGGATTCATAGATTATCTGAAAAACTTAATTGCATTGAGTTACCTTCCGGAGAAGAGAAGTTATGTATTGATGAAAACTGAAAAGTGAGATGAAATAAGTTCTTTGCTGCATGTGCATTGTTATGGTTGAGTTATATTTCCAATAATATATATTTCTTTATCATGTTGACTTTGCAGGCTGCATAGGTGGTGTGGGCAGAGGACAAGTTGTAAGCGGTCTTGGTAGTGGAGGTGGGCACGGTGGTAAAGGTGGGATTGGTTGTTACAACGATAGCTGCATTGAGGGTGGTATTGCATATGGAGATGCTATTATGCCTTGTGAACTGGGCAGTGGAAGTGGAAATGATAGCATAATGGGTTCTACAGCTGGTGGCGGTATTTTAGGTAAGCTGAAATATTTCAGAATGATAGGTTTTTTTATCACAGTACTTTCAATCTGGCAACACTAAAACTTGTGAAGCTTGTTTGTTTGTTTGCTGTATTTATTTATAATTTTTTACCGTTTACATTTTAAAGTAATCTTTTCAAGTAAACAGGTGTGAAAGCAAGAGGGAGGATTGTTTCAGTGGGTTCAATTTTTCATTAAATTAAAACGACAGCATGAATCGTAGTTTCGATACTCTAGGCATATTTTTTGAAGTGTCCATAGACATACCCTATCACAAATAGAACAAGAGAGTTTTATCACGGCATATTCCCAGTAAAAGTTGCTTATTTGTATTTATCAGTCATCAAGTCTAATAAACAATTAAACACATAAAAGCAAGCTAGTAACTAAAACATTAAATATTGTCTACAGCAAGCATAGATTTACCATCAAATCCATGCTTTGCCGAGATTCTTTACAATGTGCCAGCAAATGGAAATAAAATATAAAACAAACACAAGAAGTATCCAAAGTAAGAAAATACCAAGAAACTGTTCATATCCAAAACTAACCAAATTTAACAATGATGTACCCTGCAGAGGAAGCTCTTAAAGTACTAGTGAATAATAAAATAGTAGTTTGAATTATAGTCATGAATCATGATTTTTAAAATCATATAATGAATTTATGTATGCAAGTAAAAACACTAGTATTTTATTTAGTTTATGCTTGTCGTGCATGTAATGATTTTTTTCGACATTTAGTATCTTAAAGTTGGGCTCTAGTAGTTTATTGGCCTGTTTTCTTAAAGTCGCAACTTTTTTTGAAAAAGAGGCAAAAGTTGCGCGGGAACTTCCACTCAGAAATTTTGAAGTGTTACATTTAAATCTGATTCTGAGTTTGAAAACAATATTGTGAAAGGCCGAGTCTACAATATCATTCTGAAGTTCAGGAAATGCTGGAACATAAATGACATTTTTTTAAAGCTCATGAGATAAGTTGTCATATGTACTATGGAATCATTCTCAAAAAAGAAATTTTATACTTCCTAATTGTCCATAAAAATCTGTCATTAATCATTTCCAATGTAGGTGAGAGAGTGACTTTCTAGCTTTTCAATTCAAAATATTTTCAACACATAACTAATTATACTTATTGAATATGGAGAGAGAATTAGAATAAGAAAAATATGAGATATTTAATGTTAAGGATATAATAGAAAAAATTGTGTAAAAGTTTGGTTATTAAAGGAAAGTGGACTTTTAACATGGGACTACCAAAATAGTAATAAACACTTTTATCCTGGGACGAAGGGAAGGGAGTATATTGATAATCATGTAAGATATGAAAGCTTTGCACAACGAGAGATCTTCTGATGCAGAATAAGAATACGAGATGGAGAATTAAGGGATTATCAAGTAGTTTTATTATATTATTATCTAGAGATAAATCTATTTTAATTAATGTATATCTTTTGAGTATAATAGTAGTTTATACGTTCGGATACATAATTTAATATATTGATTGATTTGACATTGGTTTTATGCCATTCTACAATTCGGGCACTATTCTTATATTTTCTATTCTTTCTTCCCCTTTATTCTTTCCCTTTAACTATTCAAGACCTTGTCCTGCATAAGTTAGTATTGTAGCCAATCTCGGTATCTTTTGATTCGACCTATCACTAATTAACAGCATTCAACCTTTTAACACCCATCCACAATCATACCTAATTTTCTTTGCCATCATAGTTGTCGAAGTTTGCTAGTGTCTGCATCAATATCAACAATAACAACCAAAAAAATTATTATCACTGCTACAGTACTTCTCGATCACACCAAATCACCTAACACTACCACCATCATCACCAGAAAAATTCATTCATCAAAACCATCCATCCCGATTTGAATCAACAGCCTCCGGAAAATGTTGCCTGAACCCCAAGTCCAGTCTGCCATCGTCAGAGCCATCTCATCCATTGCACTGCTGAAATCCATAATGTTCATCCATCTGAGCTCCATAACCATACACTTTACTGGGGAAAAAGGGAATGGAGAGATTCATCTCCATTGGGCTGCCAAGCAACAGTTTCCGACTTCATTGCAACAGGTAAACCTATCCTCATCGATCTATATAATCCAGTGGTTAAGCTTTGGATTCTGTTGCAAAACATACTCATTATGTTGTCGTTGTGGCTGTCCTTTGACCGAGAAACGCTGGTTCATCACTTCTAAGGAAAACTCAAATCCACTGGAACGTGTCATCGATGGTTCCTTTCATCTTTTCCATATTTTCTAAAATCATGGTGTTAACTTCTTTTTGAAGTTTCGGAAATTGAAAAAACAAAATTACAATTAAGATGCGCACTCTAGTCCTTATTCCTACCGAACTACTCTCAAAATTGAAGCTGAAATTATTCCTAGAGGTTGAGGACAGCCAATTACCCAATGACATACGAGCCAAGCATCTGTGAGGTTGACGAATTACTGGACATTAAATGTCGTTTTTTCTTATCTTTACAAATAGTTCATTTGTATCAGTATTATCTTGAAGTTCTTGATGTTGTCCTTTCTACGGTCCAAGGTTGTTTTCCTATAGATGAACACGGGATGAATGAACTTTATTTATGTCCTCTAATGCTACTTCAAACTCGAGGACGAGTTTTTCTCAATGAAGGCTAGAATGACGTGGAAAGAGTTGAAAATTAATATATTTGTAAGCAGTAATTTTGTATTATTTAGAGATAAATCCATTGTAATTGGTGTATGTCTTTTAGCAACAGTATTAGGTTTATTTAGAATTTAGATTAATATTAGAATTGAATTTAGGTTTCCTATTATATTAGAATTAGAGTTTTATTATATGGCCTTTATAAGTGATGTAATCTCTAAGGTTGGTTTCCACTGTTTAATTTATTAATTATTTGACATTGGTTTTACGCCGTTGTTGTGTAGGCATTATTATCTCCTATTTTCTTATTAGATACCTTGTTCTGTTTGATATTCATGGATGTGTATGTGTGGCACGGCTATCTCTACATATATATGTATAAAACCAAATCATATTTCTTGGGTTGTGATGGAAAAATATAAGAAAATAGCCATGAAATCTGTTATAATGCACTGTAATAAGTGCTTTTGCTTCCCAAGAATTTAAATCAGGGAGTTGCCATATAATTTACCTTTTTGATGTGTTGTTTCACCATGCAGTGATGGGTTCGTTCGAGCAGCCAGTATCAATTTTATCAATAGAAGGCTCAGTTAAGGCTGATGGAGAGAGTTTTGGAGAAAAGATTCAGAAGAAACAGTATGTTGTCTTGGATGATTTGAATAATGAAGCTCCTGGGGGTGCATCTGGTGGAACCATTCTTTTGTTTTTGCGCTCTCTGGCTCTTAGTGATGCTGGCATTCTCTCAAGTGTTGGGGGTTGGGGTAGTCCTAATGGCAGTGGTGGAGGTGGTGGTGGAAGGATTCACTTTCATTGGTCAGACATTCCCAGTGGAGATGTATACCAGCCAATAGCTAGTGTGAAGGGAATCATCCAGTCTGGGTTCGTATATATTATTAAATTTTTAAATTTATTTTTGAAAGTTGCTACCTAGTTCTATGAGTTTTTATGTGTGTCATGACGATGATCATTTCTCTTATTTGCCTAAAGTTAATGCTTTCCTCTAATTTTTCTTCTCATCGTAGTTGAATTAAGTTGTTTCTTTAGATAATCACCACCATCACGACAAATTTGATGTGAAGTAGTCACCTTTTTCCGTTCATTACATCCGCACTATGCAAAGGTTAAATTTTCTAGAGGATGTGATTGAATAGCATGAATGAATTAGTTGTCTTGTGCTAAGTGAAGATACTGTTTTGATTCCAAGCTGAAATGGGGGTTTTGATTTGCAATTCTCTCCCAAGTGGTCGTCATAATATATATGTATATACATCTATATTAGTAAGGGAGAGGAAGAAAAATAACAAACTCCTGAAGCTGTGTAACATTTCAACTTCTCTCAAAAAAGTTATTTTCTCTCTGCACTTCTTATCAACCCCTAATTTTGCTCCCCTATATTTTTAACCGCACACACAGTATGTGTGCTTGGAACACTAGTATATGATAAATTGAGTGACTAGTTAAGTCATTAGTGTAGGACTCTACATGGTCACTTAACCTGAAAATATGCATGTATTCACCTGTTTTTTTCCCTTTCCTTTTTCCTTTAAGTTGATATTAGGCTTTCTCTGCTGCAATTATATTTAAATGCGACTATTTTTCAGTTTTATTTTGTTCTTCATTCAGGAAGTTTTATAAACGTAAGAACAAATCATTGAGTGCATGTAAGCCGAGGCACAATCTAATTTTGAACCTGATGAAAACACTCGTGATTGTAAACGAAACTCCAACTTTCCTCTGATTCAAATTGAGTCGAGCTTTCCTTATTGAAACTTCTCAAAATGTCAGTCCATTTTCAAATTAATGTACATCTCATTCTCATCTTTGTGAAGTAACTTTAAATTATGGTGTTCAAGTATAAGAAAACAAGTGAAGTCCTTTTTTTTAATTTGGTTTTTAGGTGATAAATAAAAGGAGTGCAGCCGTCTTATTGGATCACACATCATACGTGTTTGCATTGTTGATGATATTCCACAATGTCCTTATTTTTTTGTTCTCTTACAACTTGCAAGTTAAAATTGCTCTATCATACTGTTATGCTTTCCATGCCATGACACATTAACTTTATTTCAAGCCTAATTACTGTCAATTCATTAGAATTGTTTGTCCTTGTGGATTTTAGCAACTAGACAGTGAAAACGTTTGTCACACATCCTTTGGGTTCTTCAAGACCCCTCACTAATAATTTGGTATCTTTGGACATTTTAGCCCGCATAGAGTAGCCACATAATTGGAACACACAAAAGAAGGCTACACATTAGTAAAAAAAATAAATCTACAGAAATTCATGAGTTAAGTCGCCCCACCAAGATGTGATGCAACTCAATATTGCGGATTGTGACCAAGCTTTCAACATTAGAGGAAAGTACCTTACCGTCTTAGTAATTTATTTTTGCCTTTATGTATTCATGCTGGAAGGAAGGGGAGCAGCTTGTCGAACATGGTAATGAATGAGTGGTGATTTGGGAGTTTTGCGACTGAATGTTTTTTTATCTTAAACAATAGGAACCATAAAAGGGTAAACTGCACTGTGCTCTTTCTTATCTAAGTTTTGGTGGTTGGAATCATATCTGGAGATCCGAAGTGATTATTGCTGAAATTATTTATCAGGGGGAGTTATGTTTTCCTATAGAAAATAAGTGATTAATGTTTAAAATGAATCTAGAATTTACTTCAGCTAAGATTGTGGGAAAAGTGTATGTTCATGACTTCATGCTAATAAATCATAGTTATCAAGGCGCTAAGTCGAGGCGAGGTGACAGCCGGGAGCTTAAGCGCTTAGGCGACAAAGCGCCCGATTAGTCGTCCACAAGTCAACAAGTCGTTAACAATATAAATTTTATACGTATAAATTCTATATATTTAACATTTATATGAATATTTATATATTGATATTTCTAATGATTTACCATATTCATAATGCAGGTTCTAGCATATCAAATCACAACAATAAATATTGTTACAACAATAAATATAGCAAATATCCACAACAAACAAATCAGCAATGCAAATAGCCAAATATCCATCACATGTTACACAACCGAGCCAAAGGAGTGGGAACAATTAAACAATAAATATTGTTACTGCTTTATTATATATACTGCTATTATAAGCCAATAAACAATAAACAACCGAGCCAAAGCAGTGGCAACAGTTAAAGTGTTAAATAATAAATAGAGTCAATAGACATCTACATGACACAAGTCAGAACTCAGAACATAAAAGAATAGAAGAACCAAAAAAGAAAAAACAAAAGCATACTCAGAAGTAAGTAGATTTCCAGAAGAAGACGAAAAGAAGAGAGGAAGTCGGAACTCAGAAGACGAGAAGAAGATGAAGAGAAGGAAGCATATTGCATACCTGCAAGTCGCCGAACTGAGTTGTCACTCGCCGAAGCTAGTCGCCGAAGCAAGTCAGAGATGGTAGGTACTTCTTCCCTCACTTCACTCGCCGAAGCTAGTCGAACAACTGAGATCTCCCTGTTTGGTCTCGTTTCTCCCTCTCCAATCTTCCGAATCGATTGATTTCCCTAACTTCAGAGTTCAGACTGTTTAGTCGAACTTTAGGTTTTTTTTTTAACCCAGTCGACCGCTTAGCTACGTAGGCGTCCAAGTCGCTCGCCAGTCGTCCAAGTCGCAGCCTAGTCGCTCGCCTCTCGAATCTGCACCCAAGTCGCCCCGACGCCTTGAAATTTTATACCGCTCGGACGACTAAGCGTCACCTAGTCGACGACTAGGCGACGACTTGATAAGCTTGTAATAAACATAAGAAAAGAGAGTTCCTAAGAAGAATTTGGTTGTATATAGTTTTAATTTTGTGTCCCTCTGTGCAAGAGTATGTGTTCTAGTAGTGAAAAAAACTTATATAACTTTGACTTGTGTATTGAGTCTCTTGACTATTGAACATATACAAGTTATGTGACTCATGCCAAGAGAGAAGTAGTTAGTTGGTCTCAGAAACTTAAGAACAGTTTAACGTTGTTATGAAAATGTAATTAAGCTGAGGTACACAGCGCCTCCTGCGCTAGGCTGCCTGAGCACTAGTCTTGTAAATTGGGTCTTCTCTTCAACCTTTATTCAAATTAGACTCAACAGAAACCTTGGTTTCACTCCTCTGTCATTTTTCTGCTTTTTTTCGTTTGGATATGTGTTATGCTCAGTACCTACTTATCTTTCATGCATTTATTTGTATCTTTACATTCTACTACTAAGCTGAATACTTGAGCAAATAAAGGTGCTAAATATTTTGTAGCACATTATGATAACTATGACATGCTAAGCACTGTTTTTTTATCCTGTTACGTCAATAACAAACTAATCTGCCATAAAACCCAATGTTTTGATCAGTTCATAATAGATATTATATATACTAGTTTGGACTTTGGAATCTAGTTACATTTCCAAATAATGCAAATTTTCTCTAAGATTATCCCATCCACTGGTTTCCAAAAGGCTGACTCTAGAATCATTCAGTCAGGTCTATAGATGAGGAGACACAATATCTCTTCCTTTAAGAGCCATAACTTGTCATGGATTATTATAGAAGTTCTGGTCTTTGTAGTAATTTTAGATGTTAACTAGTGTTTCTATTTTTTGTTTTTCTTGGCAATAATGATTTCATCTTCACTACTATAGGGGAGGCCAGGGAGGGAAGCAGGGGGGCGCTGGGGAAAATGGAACGGTCACCGGAAGAGCTTGTCCGAAAGGCCTTTATGGGACATTCTGTGAGGTACACATTCTGATCAAATTTATTTAGGAAATATTCTTCCTTTTGGTTTCATAAATACCGTTTATTACCCATTAGCCACTACCAACTTCCCTTTTTTGGTAATTTATCGTGGTTCGGAAATTAATTGAATTTTAACTAGAGCAACTGCTTCCAGCTCAAATTGTTGTAAATTATATAATCAATTTATATGTATTGCCCGTCTTTCAACAGGAATGTCCAGCTGGCACTTATAAAAATGTAACAGGATCTGATAGAGCCCTTTGTTATTTGTGCCCATCTTATGATCTTCCCCGGCGTGCCTTTTACATCGCAGTTCGAGGTATCTGTAACTTAGTGGTGAACATGATTCTTTTAAGAGTTACCGTACTGTCAATGCATAGTTTACCTCTTCAAAAATAAATTAATCACACTGGGAATATATATAGTACTATCTACATCATCTACTGCTTTCTTAGATGATATTACTGCTTTGGCATGTTGTAATAGGTACATAGGATTTGTTAGTTGCTACTGTGTCTGTAAAATATTTCTCTAATTTTGTTTTGTTTGTCTATTAGGGAGTACCCTTTCCTGTCAGTTCTTCAGATGATTTGTTAGTTGCTACTTAGTCTTGTAAAGTATTTGGCTCTAAATTTCATTTTGTTTGTCTTTTAGGGAATACTCATTTCTTGTCAGTTGACTCAGTTGTTCCCAATGTTGCATGCTGTATGATTATCTCTTATTGGTACAATCTTTGAAAATTACCTTGTCCTTGTAACAGGTGGAATTTCTGAAACACCTTGTCCTTACAAATGCATTTCAGACAGATATCACATGCCACATTGTTACACAGCTCTCGAAGAGTTGATATACACATTCGGTGGGCCTTGGTTGTTTTGTCTCATTCTTTTAGGTCTCCTTGTGCTCTTAGCTCTGGTGCTCAGTGTTGCTCGAATGAAATTTGTTGGTGCTGATGAATTACCGGGCCCTGCCCCCCCACATCAGGGCTCACAAATAGATCATTCGTTCCCTTTTTTGGAGTCACTAAATGAGGTTAGTCTTCCATTTATCATTATCAAAATTTCTTTTCTACGCTAATTATCACAAAAAGAAGATATTATGCGTATCTATATTTGATTCAAGTCTTCTTTTTTTCCTTTATTGCTTTTACCTGAATGTGGTCTGGTACTTTCTTTTTCAGGTTTTGGAAACAAACAGAGTTGAGGAGTCACAAGGCCATGTTCATAGAATGTACTTTATGGGTCCCAATACATTCAGCGAACCTTGGCATCTTACTCATACACCTCCAGAGCAGATAAAAGAAATTGTGTAAGGAACCCCCACCTCCATCCCGCCCCTTTCAAATTCCGGCTGTCTTCTCTATGGTGGCACTTATGTTGTTTATTAAAAATGCAAGTAATAGGCGTGTCTACACGCCTCTTAAGTCTATTATTTAAAAAAAGTCATTTCATGTGCGTCTGTCTTGTTTTGTCTTCTTGTAAATATATTTTTAAAATTGCATTAAATCTCTTAGTAATAGATTAGACTGAACTGGCAGATATGAGGGTGCATTCAATAGATTTGTGGATGAGATAAATGCTATATCCACTTATCAATGGTGGGAGGGATCAATATACAGTATTCTTTGTATTCTGGCATATCCTCTAGCATGGTCATGGCAACAATGGCGGCGTAGAATGAAGTTGCAAAGACTCCGTGAATTTGTCCGATCAGAATATGACCATGCTTGCTTACGCTCGTGTCGCTCACGTGCTCTTTATGAAGGGCTGAAGGTTAGTTTTAGCTAAATTTTGACTAATGTTGGTGCTTAAGAAACATTTATGATTAATAAATATGTCAAGCAATCAAAGCAGTTTTAGTCATGCAGCTCCTGAAGGAACCCCTTTAAATGTCTCTCTCATCTACTAAATTAGTTCACTCCATTTCGTGGGGAATTCACAGGTCACATTTTAGTCTAACCTGCTACCAAATTTTTGCGAAGAATGGACAACTAAGAAAAAATTGGCTTCTGTCTTCTGTTGCAGAATTACATGACACATGTTCCCCCATTTGCAAAGTTTTTTCGTTAAACCTATTTTTATAGCTTATCACTGTATGAAATCATGTTCAAATATACAGTTTAAACAAACCGACCTTGTACCAAGGAAAATTAGGGAGCTTATTAGGAATTGAGTCCCAGGTTGAAAATCAAGAACACTAATCATCAAGATGGCCCATATATCTTTATTGTCTACCCTCCATTTTATAAGTTATTGAGCAGTATCTCTGAACTAAAGCAATTTTTCCATGTCCAGCTGCAACACTGAGGGATTAGGCTGTTCCATTGATTAACTATTTTGATGCAAGAATTAATTTCTAAAATTTGGTATTGATGCTTTATACTTCTTATTGTATGGACCATCTCAACTATGTATAAACTTTTTCAGTGCATATTCTATTAGATATAGTTATTTATACTTGAATGGCTCAAGTACATTTTTTGTGCAAATTAAGAAACTTAACACTCTTTCTCTAATATTGATGCAAAAAAATTAAATCTGTATCTAATTATTTTAATGAGAGAAAGTACTTTTACATGCGATTCACAAACTTTATAACTTAGATTAACCTTTCTTTTGAGGACAATTTATTTTATTCTTTAACTTCAGACATTATTTTAAGGACAGTAAAAAAAATCGATGTGTTTTTTTTCTTTTTTTTTGGGTGACACCAGTGCTAATGAATTCAGAAGTGCTGCAGCTTACCATTGTTTATTGTAATATTGTAGGTAGCTGCAACCTCTGATCTAATGCTAGCATATGTGGATTTTTTTCTTGGTGGTGATGAAAAGAGATTAGATCTTCCTCCTCGCCTTGATCAAAGATTTCCATTGTCTTTGCTGTTTGGAGGTGATGGAAGTTACATGGCCCCTTTCTCCCTTCATAGTGATAATATCATCACTAGTCTCATGAGCCAGGTTTGATTCTTGTTATGTGAAACTTACTCTTTTGTTTAGGTAACACCAAAGCCATGTGTTCACAAAACACTTCTTACACATGGTTTGATTTATATTGTATCGTTCCACTTTGTCTTTGGCAGTCTGTTCCGCCTACCACTTGGTATCGGTTTGTGGCTGGTTTGAATGCACAGTTGCGTTTGGTACGTCGGGGATTCCTTAGAAAAACATTCCGACCTGTTCTAAGATGGCTCGATTCCTATGCCAATCCTGCATTAAGGGCCTATGGTATGCGTGTTGATCTTGGTTGGTTTCAAGCTACAAGAGGGGGCTATTATCAGTATGGACTTCTGGTTTATGCTGCGCAAGAAGAAGCTGAGTGTATACCCTATGAAAGTGCTGAGCACGTAAAACCAAATCAACAACACTCGCGGTAATAATTTATCATTTTGAGTGTGCATGCATTCAAAATTATGTTTCTATGACATCAAAGCATACATTATTTTTGTGTAATACAAGTGTATGTGTATGCTGTGTGTGTGTATATATATATATATATATATATATAGAGAGTCCGATTCGGTCAGGACGCCGGATTTTATCCCATCCGGACTTTTTTTTTTTTTTTTTAAAACAACTAAAAAAAAATTTAATATTTTATGGAATTGAAATTTTTCATAATAAAGTGTTTTGGGCGTGATTTGGAGTGCGATAACGATTTGTACCACCATTTTTGGTATAGGTATTCAAATCACCCCAAAAACACTTTATTATGGGAAAATTTCAGTTCCATAAAATATTAAATATTTTTTTTATTATTTTAAAAAAAAAACAAAATTAAATAAAATTTTGGGGTCTGTTGATTGGTCCGAGTCAGGGAGTCGGACACGATCCGTATGTATATATATATATATATATATATATATATATATATATATATATATATATATATATATATATATATTACATGTATATTGTATAATGTCCCTGTCATCTTTAAAGTAAAAAGGAAAAAAGTATTTAGATTCTTGTTTAATTGTTCTTCAGTTTACTTTATGACTGTTGGCCCAGTCAAGTGTGTAGTACAGACTAGAATGTTAATTGACTAGATTGGATAAGCATAGTTTACCTTTTTCATTGAGAAGGATTTAACTGAGTAGCCACAGTGATGATGAGGCTTGGGACTTGGGAGAGTCCCAATTCCTCCACAGCTAGTTAGCCTTTGCCAACCGCATTGGGCACTGGTGTTGTCCTAGTATGTTTTGTTTTGTAGTCACAAAAGTGAGCATGAGTTATGGGAGGAGAGGTGCAGGATGTTGAGTGGTAGTTGGGACTTGGGTGCAAAAAGTGTAGACACATATTTACTTGTTTTTAGAGTAGAAAGTGAATAAATGATAGGTCATTCTGGTGGAACCTCAATGGTGACTGTTCAGGAGCAACTGCACTCCACTCACACACATTTGCCTCTAGTTGATTGACTGCTGACTTGAGTCTTGGGTCCCTTGGCTGTACTTAACGTTAACTTTTGTTATTGGCATCGATTTGTTTGTTGATCTATTTTTCTTTAAACCATTGTTGATCTACCACTGAATTAACTCTCCCTCTCTTCTGGCTGCCAGTGCTGGTGATATTCATAGAGAGAATCCATATATACATCTGAAAGAAGAGACACCCTTGATCCAAACTCTCAGAGGCAATGAAAATAGTGCGAGACCAAAGAAGATTTACGGTGGAGGTGGAGTTGTAGATGCTAATAGCATAAGTATGCTCAAGGAGAAGAGAGAAATATTATTCCCGCTTTCTTTCATAATTCATAACACTAAACCTGTTGGCCATCAGGTAGCTCTCTCTCTCTTTGGGGGTGTGATACTAAAATATATGAAAGGCAAACAATATCTAGGTGCTTAGCTTTTCTTGGGTGTAAACTCATGGTCTATTTTGTAACTTTTTTATTTGATTTGATGCAGGATCTTGTTGGTTTGATCATCTCAATGCTACTCCTAGGAGATTTTAGTTTAGTTTTGCTTACTTTGCTCCAGTTGTATTCGATCTCATTGGCAGATGATTTTCTGGTTTTGTTTATTTTACCCCTTGGGATTTTACTTCCGTTCCCTGCTGGAATCAATGCTTTATTTAGTCATGGACCCAGGCACTCTGCGGGGCTTGCACGTGTCTATGCTTTGTGGAATATCACATCCTTGATTAATGTGGTAAGTCGTTATGTCCATCCACTAATTTACCCTTGGTGATTTGAACAATTTTTTTTTTGACTTTTCTTCGCCACTGCTTATTGGGCTTTAAGTAGTGAGATTAAAAAAAATTGCAGCCTCTACACTTTTTTACTATATATGTATTGATATTTGGATTTGTACAATGTCAGGCGGTTGCATTTATTTGTGGATATTATCACTATAGCACCCAGTCAAGTAAAAAAGCACCTAATGTTCAGGCATGGAGCATGTAAGATGATTTTTGGGCATCCTAACTAAATGTGTGTCTATTTAGGGTTGTGCACATGAACAATATTCTCAACCTCCTCTTCTTCTACTGTTATTGTGGTTGCAGGGATGAAAATGAATGGTGGATGTTTCCTGTTGCACTTGTTCTTTGTAAATTTATCCAATCCCAGCTTTTAAATTGGCATGTAGCAAATTTGGAGATTCAAGATCGATCCTTGTATAGTACTGACTTTGAGGTTTTCTGGCAATCATGATTTCTGTCGAGTTGGAAAGTCGATGAAATTTTTGTTTTCGAGGTCCACTTGGATTTTTGCCTGTTCTTAATCTCAGTAGTGTAGGGAGTGGGTGACACAGTAGTAGTAGGTTGGAAGATAAGGAGGGCAGTATTATGCAACCCCTCTGACCGACAGATAAAATTAGTCGTAGTGTTTTTTTCTCCCCCAATGTAAATATTAAGTGAGAAATGCCTACAACTTAGCAATTCATATAGGTTTGTAATTCTTCTTCTTCTTCTTCTTCTTCTTCTGTCAACTGGTTATATGATGTTATGCTTGTTCATCAATATTTTTTTAAGGTGGTTGGTTGGTACTATGCAATTTTGAAATTTTTACTGCCTTTTGCAGGTATTGGAGCACTATGTTCAATTGTTAACAGCAACTGCATTCATTTGCAGGTATTGGAGACTGACTGATGTTCACTAATTCTTTAAAAACTATTGTGATTAGGTGTCAAATTTTAAGTGGGCAAATTGCCATATACATTACTTGAAAGTATTAATTAATCTGCCCACAACACTCTTAATTATATTGTTTTTGAAGTTTTTGAGGTGAAGGGAAGAGAAAATAATTATAAAAAAAATGAATTTATTTTTTGTGAGTTTTCTTTTTAAGGATTTGGAGGTGAAATTGATTTAATTTTTGGCTCAAAATTTTCTCCTCATAAGTGGGAGGAGGATTTGGAGGGATGGGAAAGTGATATATTTTATATTAATAAAAATAAATTTGTAAAATAAATAATATGACAATTTTGTCCTCACTATTATAACTCTCTGTTTTGAAAAACTAAAACGAGTTGAATTGAAATAAATTGAATTTGATTCAAATTTAAAAAATATTAAATTATATTTAAATGTGGCTCGAATTAAAATTGTATTTAAAAAATTCTATTCAGATTACTCGAATTCGACTCGGTCGAATTATATTCAAACTATTTGTGAGTTTCAAATTTAAGAATTTGAGTCTCCACATAATAATTAGTTTTATAATAAATATAATTATAAATTAAATTTATTAATTTACTTAAAAATAAAAATATATATTTATTATTACACTTTACAAATATAAAATCACAATTAAAAATAAAACAAAATAATAATAATTAATTTGATTTAATCATACTCTCGCTCGCCTTATTTGAAACTCTCATTTTCACTCCCTACACTTCTGCTGAAATTTTTCTCTCTACACTGCCGGGTTCAGCGCTTGCTTGCGGAGTTCGGCTTCCGCCGCCGCTGTGGTTCTCTTGTCCGCCATCAATTTTTCCTATCTGATTCTTTGTGTTGAAATATCTGGTAAGATCCCAAATCATGTACCCTAATTTTTGCAAATTGATAATACTCAGATTATGTTAATCATCTTTTCTTCTCTACATAAAATTCATCCGTTGATTTGATGAGTCATGAAGCTGAATAAGCGCAATAATTCAATTAAAAATTTCAGGTTATCATCTTGAAATTCAGTCACTTTTTTTTTTATCAATTTTTTTTTTTTTCAGTTTTCTATCATTTATATGTGAAAACCAGCTTTACATAACTTTCAGCAGTGGTGAGATTATAGCTACTCGAAAATTGAACACTAAGTGTTTGAAAAAATGCCCGACTGAGTTTTTCATTTTTTTTTTTGTATACTAATCACTCAATTGAACATTTGAATGAAACCCATTTTGGTTTATATTTGAAAGCCATTATTTGGAGCAAGTCTTTTGCTATTGGTATGAATGATGAAATTATTTGAATTTGAAAGCCATTATTTGAATCTACATGGTAATAATATAGAAGCTACAAAACATTATGACCAAAAAAAGCACCCTTTTACATATAATCAAAAGAAATGCCAGTTTAGCATGATGTCAAGTAAGGCTGGCAGGACAAAACAGGTGATACAAAGAATTCTCGTCACCTTACAGTGAGAAAGATGGTCTAATTTAAGACTATAAATTGATGCTAAGGTGATCCACCACTCAGTCAATAATTCATCTGCCATGATTTTGTCTACTACTGTTATAATCAATTGGGTGTTGTTGATTTTAGTATTACTGCAAGTTTAGATTTCAATCTCAACACTGATGTCCATCGATTTGAAAAGTTCAATATATTATTCTGCCACATACACCTGCTAGTTCATAAAGAACTAAAACCAGAAGGGCTACAAAACAATGTTATATAGGAAGTAGTCTTTTTTCCTAAATTGGGATTGCATGAAGAAAGCTTTGTTCTAGTTGGGAATTCTTATTTGTTATATCACAATCTTCTTTTATGTAGGTCTAGCTACCGTAAACCTTATTTCATGTACTTTATCTATTTCAAAATATAAGATTATTATTGATTTATTGAAGTCAATTTAAAATATATTCAAACTCAACAATTAATGTAAGTTCATTTAGTTTATAATACAATGATTAATGTGGTAAATTATCTCAAAAAATACTACTAATTATAAAATTTCTAATTTTATAATTTTTAATGAGTTATTAAATTTAAACTTAAAAATATTTTAAATTTACTTTTAGAAATTAATAATAATGATAATATATTATGAAACAGAGACGCTATTATAAAATCAATTTGATTCTTAAAATTAAATATAAAGCAAACAAATTAAGCAAGACTTAAAACATAATCAATAAATAAAGTAAAATGATATATATTGCGAATGTTTATGTCGATTTTTTGATTGTCAATTACGTGGATAAATGTTAGTCATTACTTTTTTGGAGAAATGTGTAATAAGTGGAGACCTCCTATAATTCTTATTAATTTCATGTATTAATAAACTATAAACTTGACATAATTATAATTCGGCATAAATTTATTACAATACATATCATTCATCAATAAATAAAAATTTTTGGCACCCAAATTTACCCAAAAGTCTTATGGGTCTTTTTTGGACTGCGCCGTTTACAAATTTCTTATATTATTGCTAGTCTGCTAGTAATATCGTTCGGGTACCAATACATACGCAGAGTTCCTCGAGAGCACCTCCATTCTCTCTCGCTATTTCAAAGGAAAGAGGTAACACTCTTAAATACCCACAAAGTGTCCATTGTAAATGTTTACTTTTTTCTCCGGAAAGAGGGAGTATTATAAATAATTGAGGCAGGTAGAGTCATCTAAATGTTTGCATTTGGTAATTCTTTCTGGGTGCAACTAATACCAGAAAGATTCATTTAGTTGGGTATCAAGTATGTAAAAAGTATTGTATTGGGGAATTGTTTAACCCAGTATTGGATATTGTATATTAGATGTTCGACGTAATGTTTGAAAGAAATGTAGTTTTTCTTGTGTTTTGTTCTATATGTTACTTGATCAATATCATGTTTGGTTGTTCGTAGCATTCTCTTTGTTTAATACAATGTCAAATGATGAGATTTTTTGATATTTATTAGTACAATCATACTTCCTCTAGTTCCAAAATTAGAGTTATATTTTGACTTTTAGAGTCAATTTACAAAGTCTTAAATTCAAAATTCATATGAAAAGGATATGGTAATTACTAGTATTTTTTCTATCTCTATAACAATTTGTACTAAAATCAATTAAATTCCTATCGAATTTTGATTGTACTTGCAAATTGTCTGAAAAATTCAAAATGTATCTCTAATTTTGGAATGGAGGTAGTATTAACTGTGCCTTATGTTCTTCTGTACCAACTTACTGAATTTTTGTTTTTCATTTAAAGGAATCAGGTTTGTGGAATTATGTTGAAGCAAGTGTATCACAAATTATGTGCAAATGGAGGTGATAAATATTGGCCTTCCTTGTATGTGTTAAGAAGTGGTTTCCACTGTGGACAGGTATGCGTTGGAATTTTGTCTACTACTTCAATTGTGATTAACTTGGGCCAGTAGCAATTTTGGACTTACTAAAAGGTTAAATATTACATTAAGAAGTTGAGCTACATAAACAATGTAGAAACAATTTCTAATGGTGCAGGAATCTAAAATGTTTATCCAAATCAGCAAATCACAAGCTGCATTGAAGTTGGGTCAGCACAATGTCTAGGAGTGGAGGCTATATTTGGGTTAGTTTAGGTAATTTAGAGACTTACCAGGAGAGAGCACTTCTCCTGTCAGAGGCTCACAGTTAAATGAGAAAATATTGCTAGGAAACTATCAGTCAACCACTTACCTAAAAGAAAAACATTTAGTCAAAAAGCAGATGACCTTTTCAATACTCGTAAGTGCTTTCTTCTATATATGAAAGCTAGGGAGACTGCAAGAGAAGCAAGAAGCAGCAAGCTAAAATTTCAAGTTAAAATGTTTTAAAGCCTCGTTTTATTTAGTGTATAAGAAAACCTATCATCCTTACACAGGAAAAGTTTGGTAAGATCATGGCCAGTCTTTAAGTCTTATCAACTGCTTGCTTATAACTTGGTTCAGGATGCTGATTATATAACCCCGGCAGATATCTTAAATGATCTGCGCCAAGAGTTATTGTAGTTGGTGGAACTGTTAAGCAACAGTTTTGTAGATGCTTTGGACCAACCGATAAATGGTTTAGCTTTTATGGTCAGGCTTTGAGGTGCTGATTAACTATTGCATTTAAGTAGCTCAAGATGTTTGTAGTTTCATTGAAGGAATAAATGTGTTGATAATGTTATATTCCAAACTTTAAGAGGATCTACTTGAGGGAGATGCTAGGAGTCATCATTGCCATTCTTAATAGCTGTGTAAGCTCGAATGGTCTGGTTTATAGTGGCTCATTTTGTTAAACAGTGCTGGTTTGTTTGATGGCTGGATATTTTTGGCTTGTTTTTTTGTTAATTATCTGCAAGACTGGTATACACTACATCTTCAAAGCCAGTAAAGTTCTTTGGCTACAAGTTGTTAAGCTTTCTTGAGGGGTTCCATAACAACAAATGAATATACCACATCCTAATCCATAGACACCTATATCGTAACTCAGTTGTAATGGATGAAGGTTAATCACAGACATCTTACATCCAGCTTGTGGCTAACCTGCCATCAACTTAACCAAGGACTTGCTTGCAAATTAGATTCGGTTTTTCTCATAAACCAAATTGAAGGTAAATTGAGTGAACATGTGCTTGGTTGACGAGGATATTGATTGGACGTGCAAGCCGTTCTACTTAAGGCCATCCTTACATTTCTTACTTACCATCTTTAACAATAAGGGCGTCAAAGTTTAATAGTAATTCCCTCTAAAACAAGGCAAAAAATTTTTTTGTATTAGTACAGAAGGCTAAGGGCCTTCTGTGAAAAGGTTATTTAGTATTTGAAAATTCATATCCCTAAAAGTCTAGAGGATCAACTTTTTCTTTCATCTGAAGGTAGATTGTTTGAAAAATTTACATTGTTATTACATTTTAATGATTTCTTTAGTAACTTCACAAACCTCGAGATTGCCTTTTCAGTTTTGGATTCAATATCCTATTCAAAGTCAAATAAATGTAAATTGATTACAAAATTCTTGCAGGATCTGCATATTTTTCCTTTGCCGAAGGAAAATCTGAAATTTGCAATAGCTCAATAACTAAACCTTTGTAAGGTGTGTTCTTAACTCTTTCTTTCCAAATTTTTGTAGCCCCGTTTCGCACCAAGAAGCTTTTTTGGAGTAGAGGATTTCCTTGACGATAACAATAGTCGGCCATACACTTACCAGAAAGAGAAAAAGTCTAAGAATCCAAATAAACATGTATCGTTTAAACAGCGCACAGTAGCTTATATGGAACCATTTACGCTAGATGTGTTCATTTCAAAGCGCTTTGTTTCTGCCTCGGTCACCCACAGAGTAACAAGCAAGCAGGTTGCTGTTGCTGGTACGAATTCCAAAGACATTAAAGCTGCACTAAAATCACGATCAGATATCCCAGCATGCCTGGCTGTTGGCCGGATTTTGTCCGAGAGGGCTAGAGAAGCTGATGTCTACACAGCTTCTTACACCCCAAGAGATAGGGACAAGTTTGAAGGGAAGATTAGAGCAGTTGTCCAATCCTTGATTGATAACGGTATTGATGTAAAAATATACCTTGATTAACTCAGGTTTTTTCAGTTTTGCTTCCTTTTTTCTTTTAGAAAGAAATAGTGTCAGCAACCCATCTAACCCCCCCCAAAACCCATCTCGACCATTTACCAATATTTGTATTGTTTAGTATTTATAATATTTGTAGTTGGGTGTTGTGTTCAAAGAAATAGTGTCAGCGACAAGAAATTCCCTAATTTTCTGATACTAAGGTTTAAAGATAGACTATTTGGTTTATAATTGAAAACTAGATTTTTGTTTGCACTCTGCACCTTTGTGATGAGTCATGAAGTTGTGGTTGTTCTATTTGGATTTGGTTCTGTGTTCTGTCGTTAAATAGGCACATCAAATTTGGGCAAGGGAGTATGCTAATATTGACTAGATAACACAGATCTATCTTAATCAAAAGAAGCTGTTTGATCAAATGCTGGGAGGTAGATGATAGTTATGATTTTTAGCTTAATAAATCTATTAACTCCTTATAAATCTTAATTAAATATTTGTTTTCTCGAGTAATCTTTTCTAGGCAATATAAAGATTTACAAATTTCTTGTGTTGTATATGTGCATATAGAACCTACTTGTTATTTGTTCATTTTAAATAATAGATGACTATCGAAGTATAATCCGAGTATCAATAAAAAATTATAATTTGAAGAGGTTCTAGTAAATTATCGAATTTTAAAATTTGCTCATATTTGAATCATTTACATTTTGAGTCGAGCTCGAATCGAATTTTTACGAATTGTGCCCGAACTGTTTGCTCATTTTAATGTGAGAAACCGTACGATTTGCTTCTTTTTTCGCTGGTCTAAGGAAACTAGTCATCATTTCTACATGGTCTTAAGAGCACTAATATCATTAGAAAGAAAATTCCTTAAACAACCAACTGGTTCAGAAGTTTGTCCCGAACAATCCAAGATTTTATCCATATTTCAATAATATGTAAAATAAAATTGATTGTATTTCTAAGCATTTTTAAGATGTTAAAATACTAATATATGACTATTTCAGAATTGTTTAGGGGCAATTGATGGAAAACATATTAGGGTGAGAGAGTCTCTGCAGCGAACACAAAATGTAATGGATTTGTGTACCTTTGATTTGAAGTTCACATATGTATTACCTGGTTGGGAAGGACTGCAATCGACTCTAGAATAATCAAGAATGCGCTGACGAGTGAGGATAAATTGAAAATTCCACATGATAATCATTTTAACAATTAAGAACATTTTAATTATTTACACATTATTTAATAGGAAAATACTATCTTGTTGACGCGGGATTTTCACATACTACTGGACTAATGACTCTTTATAGAGGTGTTCGTTACCACTTAAAAGAGTATTCAGTTCGAGGTCCTGAAGATGGATGTGAATTATTTAACCTTTGTCGTGCATCATTACGTAATGCAATTGAAAGTGCTTTCGGTGTTCTTAAAAAAAAAATTCCCATAATTGGATCGACCGAGCCATCTTACTCGGCGGAAACTCAATCTCAAATTGTGTTAGCATATTGCATTTTACACAACTTGAAAATGCACGTTGATCCCGATGAACAACTTCTTGAGGAAGTTGACAATGAGATTCTAAACCAAACAAAAGAAACCCCTCTTAAAACTGACGAAAATGATGTAGCAAATGCTAAATATTTGAGAAATTGTATTACATATGACATGTGTCAAGATTACTCAGAAGATAGATAATGATATTTGTATTGTTTAGTATTTATAATATTAACAATATTATTATCATAAAAAAAACATATCATATATCTTCACACACATGCATGCACGTGTGGGTCTTGTGGGGCCCTGTCCTCGACGTGTGTGTGTATGTGAACATTATGTGACTCCTTTTTATGTGATAGTAGCATTATTTTTAAAATATTTGTAGTTGGGTGTTATGTTTTTGAACTTCAAAACTTGTGTCAAGAGTGGACAGCTGAGGAAAGATTTGATATAAGTACATCTGAATGAATCAATGGTCGTCTTACCCAACAAAATAACTACTATTAATGTTTTGTTGTAAAGTTAAATAATGATAATTGATATACATGTGAAATGCTCCAATCAAAGTATTGTACTATACCTAAACTGCTAAGTTTGGTCAGCTTGCTTGATTGCTGAGAATTTTTATAATATGATATGAACCTGATTTCAGATGTCTACGTTTGATGGTTAGGAGAATTAGTTATTCTTCTTTTATGTTTTCTGGTAGGGAGATACCAAGCTTGATAATGTTTATTCTGGAGAATTTATGCTTTTTGAATCATGCAAACCCAAAGGCATGAAAATGGAACCATAACAAATTGGAAGAGCTTTTTGCCAAGGGAAATGGAGCTGAAACTCCAAAGGATAAACTTTGTAAAAGATGGGCTAACTCGTTTGAGAAAGAAATGGATATAGATGATATTGATAAATTAGTATCTCATAATGAAAACTTTGTGGATTTGGATGAAGCTGAGGAGTTTCCCCCAACATCGACAACTCAAGCACAATCTTCAAAGGCAAAGAAGAGCGAGTCTACACTTCGGATGAGATTTATAAGGAGTAGATGTTATTGGAGCTTGAGGAGCTCTTTCTTGAAGAAGCTTACGAATGGCTTATAGAGAATAATAAGATGGTGAGAAAAATTTAGATCTATGTATTCTTCTAATTTCTTGTCGAAATTACAAGATGTTTTTTTAACAAAAATAAATATAGTACAACTAAGTCAATATATGTGTGTAACAAAGCAAAAAAAGAAAAAAAGACTAAACAAAATAATTCTAATAGATAGACATTATTAAATCATATCATTTCTTATATTTATATATAAGGGTAATATAGTAATAGTGTAGTTTAAAAATAAGAATCTCATCCTTTCCATTCTCCGCTTCTAAACTCACAAACAACAGAAAATTTAATTCAAATCCCATCACATCCATTCCTTTCTAAAACTCACAAACATGACAAAAGAAAATTATAATCGCATCCCTCCAAACTCACAAAAGTTGGTTGGTTAAATTGCTTGTCAGAAGTGCCAAGGTCTCTTTCTTCCTTGTGTCATTGCATCTCATGTTCCTGCATAATGATAATAAATGAGAAATCCTTGCTGGGTGAGAAATTTGTAGCTATTTTAATTTAGAAACTATTGTGGTTTTCTTAAGGGTGTGAACCATGAAATTGCATAAATATTGGATTATTGCTAGGGATCTCAAATTTTGGGGTCTCACTCTCAAATGTGTCTCAACTATCATGTCCAAGAAAAATTAAAAACAAATGTCTCAACTTCTCGTCATTATTACATTGACAGCTCAACTCATGGTAGATTCTAAGCCATTATTACATCTCGATGTAACGATGACGTGTATTGGAGACGCATTTAAGACCCCTACATTAACTAGACTTGCTTCTATATTATCAAATATCCCAGTGTCATTGTAAACAACTACTAACAACACATTGCATGGCTTTAAAAAATGTTAAGCTCTATCGTGATTGTTCAAATATATTGAAAATGGGGTATTTCTAGCTTCAGTCAAGACTACTCCAAAACAACATATCAAACTAGAAAGAAACAATCCACAAAAGAAAGTGAAGGACAACATACCTGAATCGTGTTACTCTTTGTTCAAGACTTTGGGAACTTTGATATATGGCTCCTCATAGTTTGGAACAGCAGCTATCATGGCCTCCCTATAAAGGACAAAGGTCAAGTAAACATTTATGGCATTATAATCTTGTCCATCAGATGGTTATATGCAGAGTATTTAATAATCATGGAAAGTAGATTCCAGAAACTAGAAATTCTTGCCTGTTCTCAAATGTTTCAGGTAAATCATCACGCCAGTTGCCTCCTTCAGTATCTGAAGGCCCAATAGAATTTTTTTAGCTTGATTCTATACTTGTATATTTAGCAACCTACTTCCGTGAAAATGTATTTGCTACCACTTAGTCTTGGGGCAGACTTGAATTCGGTGTATTTGTGTGTACATAAACCATTAAGTGATGAGACGTAATTCACAATATATCCTTCTCTTCTTCTTTCTTTCCTTAAATTAATACACAAGTTAGCTTTATCCCAACAAATAGTTAGCTATGAGAATTCTGCTACTCCATTCCCTTTGAATGAAGTCCCTAGTCCCTTTTTCACCTTTTTTGGTGATAAGTAATAGAGGAACAAGAACTCCAAATGGGGCGAATCTACATACACGAGAAGCACAAGAAAAATAAGAGGCCATATCCTCTAATAAACAGCAATTTATCAATTCATTAATAGCACTCTTATAATTGATCAACTATGAGTGTATTCATTTATCTTGAATTCTACCACCAAAAATTTTCCAAAAATGTCCATCTTGACATTCATAATTCATTATGTCATCAATTTGTTTTTTAATCCGCTTAGCATCTGTATTCATTATAGCTAATGAGAGCCATCTGCTTAGCAACTTTCTCTGACCCTTTTAGATGAACATAACTTTCTTCAGTCTCACCAGCATTACATCTTTTGTACCTGCCTTTTCCATTACTCGATTCAAAGAAAACTCTGCCTTGCAATATCATAATATAGCCTATTATATACATTCCAGCACCAAGATCCAAAAATTATAGATTTACGCACGTTGTGAGGTTAATATTCAATCAAATTAACGCCGCAATATTACAACTTATCTATCTATTTTCCACTTAATAAAATTCACCTGAACTTTGTCCGAATTTCTTTTAAAAGATTATCAACTAATGCCATAGTGAAACAAAGAACAACTTTGAGCATCAACAATATTCCCAATTTAGTATTACAGTGCACGTTTTCTTGCCACCACTCTCCAGGCCTCCACTATCTTTAGCTACATCACTTGTTATGTAATAGAACTCAACTAAAGCTTTATACCAGACTATCAGATGAATCCTAATGAACACGCGCGCGCACACACACACATATATACATGTATGCATACTTTCCTTCCCTAGGTTCCCCTCAAGTATAAACAGTTACATACTCAGAAATTTGCCTCAGTATACTCATCTACTCTTATTTGGGTGCACCGCATCTAGTATGTTAGTCACAATTCTCCTAATCTAAGTAATACAGCTTATATTCATCTCATATATCTTGATAATAGTTAGTTAAATCAGGCCCTGCTTCTAGTTGTTGGTACAAGAAAAAGGCCTTGAAGTTAAGTTTTGATATTCCATTCCAATTCGCACACAATCTATTGGAAAGTGTATTTTCGATGGCTTTATTAGAGAACAAATCATATATAATTAAAAAATGTGTAAATGGATTGAGTCAATAATCAATTATTCACAGAATAGACATTACAGCTTTATTAACAAAATGCAGCAATGTTTTAAGATAAGAAAGATTAGTTGATAAGCAAAAGCAAGTTTCTGTGGGAGTGTCAAGCACCTGCCCTAATGGCTGGTTCAATGCTTTGAAGATCTACAGCTTGAAGTTGCCCAAACCTGTCGTGAAAAAATCAAAAACATAATGAACAACTTTTTTTCCAAAACAATGGGGAAACTTGAGACTTTGTGAGAGCGACTATGATACAAATATAACTCAAATTTGTGAGAGCGAGACATCAAATTTGTAGGAAACCTGTGAGGAAGTAACCCACTAATTAAAGTAGGATCCAAAGCAAGAAAAAGGAGTTTCGACTTATTCTGTAATACAAATAGTAGTAAATAGGATTAATAAATAAAATAAAATAAATAAAAGATTCTATATTCAGAATCAAAGTGAAACATAAGTAAGAGGATGAGCTCTATAAACCACCCCAACCAATTGTGAAGCACCCCTATTTCTAATAACTTAGGGGGTGTTTAATAAAACCAAATGAAATAATTCTGAATATTTAAGTAAATCTGAATGAGCTTAATGAAGCAGAATTCTGAATATTGAATTAAACAAGTTGTTTAATAATTGACATGTCTGAAAAATAACAGATTTTTATTATTTTACCCCTCTAAAAAAATTCAAAATTGTTGTAAATTTATTTAATATTACTTAATATAATAGTTAATATTGTAAAAAAAATATAAATATAACCCATTCAGCCAAAAAAATTACACTTGTCCATTCAGCCCAAAAATATGACTGATACAGTCATTCAGACAATTTTTATTCAAAACAAACGCAATGAATAGTTGACTGATTCAGCCATTCAGCCATACAGTTCCATTCAGCTCTAAACAAACACCTCCTTTGGTAGTGTTTGATAAAATTGAGCAATTAAGATTAAATTAAATCATCTGACTAAAATAACAACCGAACTTAAAAAATTGTTACAACTAAAAAGTATAAAAACATTTGAATGACTTTGGAATGGAGGGAGTACACTATTTATAGAGGCTTACCGATCAAGAGACGATAAAAGTAAACAAAATTTTACCAAATAACTTTAACCTCTTACCAAATTAGATGCAGAGTATTAAGAGGAAAACAAATAGTGTTATCCTATTACTGAATTTGTACCAAGTACATTAAGACTCGCATCAAATGAAGTTGCTCAAGTAAGAGTATTCATAAAGTTCCACAAATAAAAATCCATAAAATTCATCACACAAATGAAAAGTAATTATTCATCAAACACCAATATCCCAACAAAGCTACAGAACACAGTATATCCATCAAAGAAAATGAGGAAAACAATGCATCACATGTAGATAATGGAGTATATAATTATTATAACATCACACGCACATAGACATAGCGCGCATACACACACACACACACACACACACACACATATATATATATATATATATATATATATAGAGAGAGAGAGAGAGAGAGAGGAGTTACCAATCCATCACTTGCTGAATTTTGGGAGCAAATTCTTCAACCTACACCAATTACAATAAAATTTTAAGAACAACGTGCGCACAAATATAGGTAAGAGAAAGGGAATTGAGTTGTACTACTACTTACTTCATCCTGAGTGAGAGATATACGAGCGGTTTCGGCCAAACGAGACAAATCAGGAGGCTCAAGACTAGACCTAGCAGCCGCGAAGCTTCGAGAACCTTCCTGCAGCTTCTGTATAAGCGCTTCTGAGAATGAAGAACTGCTTTTTGTGAAGCTGAAATGCCGAATTTGATTTCCCGGTGAAAATGGCGGTGTTAATTTTCCACCGAGCAGAAATAATCCTCTCCTTTGTATGATTAATCTAGTGGATGATGCAGTTACAGGGATTAACAGCAATTGACCTCCCATTTTTCTTCTGCTACTCTTCTTCTTCTTCTTATTCACCTTTTAAAAGCTTTGATTTTGAAGTACTTCTCCATTGGGCTTTCAGGCAGGCCCATTATCCTATACAAAGTGAAAGGAAATTTTTATTTTTTTATTATTTATCTGCCTCTTGTTTTCAATAAATTAACTTAATTAATTAAAAAAATTGTAAGACTCCATATATTAAAAGCTATGAAATCAATCCATTAATATATTACTCCCTCCGTCCATGATAAAAGTCTTTATTACTATTTTAGATAGTTTTATATTAAATATCCACTTTTTTTTAATAACCAAATTTTTACATATTTTTTCCTATTATACTCGTAGCATTAAATATCTCATATTTTTCTTATTCTAATTCTCTCTCCATATTTTATAAGTATAATTAGTTATGTGATCAAAATATTTTGAATTGAAAAGTTAGAAAGTCACTCTCTCACCTACATTAAAAATAATTAATGACATTATTATGGGCAATTTTGTCATTTCATTCTTCTTCTTAATATGCGTGAAAAGTCCACCAAAACTTTTATCCAGGGACGGAGGGAGTAATAGATAGTATTTCAAGCTTCTAAAGCACTTCTCTTAAATTGCACCCTTTCTTAAATAATATTTTTTTATTAAAATTACGCCGTTTTAAAGATTCTTTTAAAAAATAAGTGGGTCGCGGGTGACATTTTTATAAATAAAAGAAAAACAAGTGGGACCACTTTATTTTAATATTATTTTATATTTTTAAAAATGTCCAAAACAATGTAATTTTAATAAAAAAATATTATTTAAGAGAAAATATTATTTAAAATGAGTGTTTTAGATCCGTTCAGTTCAAGGTTTCAAGGTTAATTACCAAGTTATGTACCTTTTTGGCACATATATTTAGATAGTTCTGTTTTATTTCTCTGTTTATTACTTAGGGAATCAATATTTTTACAAGTAAAAAACTTAAAAATTATAAAGTTTTCTCTCACATAGGAATAGGTCCCACTTATTATTTATGCCAAAAGTAATTTGTGAAATTATCATTTTTATTTGTGAATATATTAATTTTCTAAATTTATTCTCAAACTAATAAAATAGGAGTCAATTTAATAATTAGGAAGGTCAACATAAAATAAAATTACAACTAAAATATATTTTTCTACAATACAATAAGTTCAACCGGTAAAAATAAAAAATTGAACAGGATCGATCTTGAACCAAATTCCAGAGAAATAGGCCAAATCTTAATACCGAAATCTTAGGTTGGACTAAGATATCTGAACCGTGATATCTGGATTCTAGATCGATTTTTACCAAAAATTAATATAATTATTATTTTTATTATTATTTATTATTATTTTTTAATATTATTATTATTATTATTTTATTATTATTATAATCATTATTTTATTATAAGTATTATTATTATTATTATTATTAAATTATTAATAATAATAAAAATTAAAAAACTGGTATATAACGGTCCGGTTCGGTAAAACCGAACCATAAAATCACCGGACCGAAACCGGTACCGAAAAACCGATATATACCGATTTTTTTGTACTGAACTGGACCGGTTTTTTTTTATATCGAACCGACTGGTTCGATCCGGTCCGGAAAACCGAAATTCAGTTGTACAATTCTAACTTATTTGCTCAGTGCAGTTAAGCTGCTCCGCTGACCGATTCAGAGCCTGATTTGTTCTTAACAAAAGTCCCTGAATGACTTAGCCAATTAGATATTGATTGTTCAACTCAATTAAGCTGTTATCAAACAGCCTCAGTCTGAAATTTGATGTATGTACCCGTGTTTGGCACGACTGCACGAGCAAGTATATATGCAAAATAGTTTGCTGAAAGTATGAATTTATTTGGCAACAACTTAATGCATATACCCTGTGTATATAATATCACACAATCATAATTTAGCTTATTATTGTTTAGAGAACATAACACCAATTTTCAATATTGAATTTGTCATCGTACATTAAAATAAATTTAAAATTAATATTAATTTTAATTAATGAAATAATTAATATTGTGAACAACTTACTAAATAATATCAAGTATAAAATTCTTATTTTAAAATTATGAATAAATTTATATTTAAAAATTTCACAAATAAATTTAATAAAAGTTATAACATAGTCTTCTTCAAAACAAAAGGAGTATTTATCTATATTAAAATATTAAAAAACAAAAAAGAAAGAAAAAAAATACGGAAGTGGTTAGCATGAAATTCATTTTGGTCAATTGATCAGTACAGTATTGACACGTAGTCCAGAAGGTGATCTCCCTATGCGTATCAGCATTTTATTGATCAATTGACCAACTTATCATGAAATTAACTTTATGATATCTATCTCCACGTCACAACCAACTCAATAGCATATCAAACTATAAGTAAAACAAAATCTATTATTGAATTAGTATAGATCTTAATTGAGTAAACCAATTTATACTTTGTAATTTATTTATACTTTGTATGTACCTAATTCATACCATAATTTCTAAAGGCTAATCCAATGGCATATTAACAAGTACTCCATCCTGTTTTAAAATTAGAGATACAATTTAATTTTTGAGGTCAAACGCGACAAATTAAACTGTATGACTCATAAAAATTATTTAAAACGAAATAAATTTTGTTATTAATAGTTTTTGTTATATACTTTACGATTATAATAATTGTTTCACCTGTCGTTGGAACGTCCAAACTCTCGAGTCAATTTATAGAATCTTAAAATTCAAAATGTGTATTCCAAAACAAATAAATTTGATATCAGTTTTGAATTTTAAGATCCACAAGCAGAATATGGGAATAGGAATCAAGAATATGGACTTCTGCAATCAAAAACCTTGAAATTATACCACTGATTTGTCGACCCGAAAGACGACTATACGGAATTAATATTTCTACAAATAAAATTTAATATTTCTACAAGATTCCTATCACATAATATGATTATGGGATGCATTTACTATTTCCGAAACTCGATTTTGCTCGTGAAAATATCAATTCCTTCATAGAATGAAATCCCAACATATTTTTGCAACTCTTTTTTCTACACATCTCAAACAGTTTTACAGATTCACATTTTTACAGCATTTATTCAAATACACAAGAATGGGTATGAATGCACCTAATTACAGGGGGGGAAATTTCTCAGTTAATCAAGTAGAAGCAATTCGGTGCCATACAAGAGAGTCAGTTATTGCCAGGATCTGCTCCATCCATCACATTGTCGTTGTTACTTTCTGCAGCATTACTGTTGCAGTGAACAAGATGTGAAGTTGCTGATAAAATCTTTTGGCTTTCAATCGAAGAAGTTATATTTGGCGCACGATCATTTTTTACTTCAGCTAGAGAAGCAGATGCTACATTATAGGCGCGCTCAGTTTCATTTATAGAAAAAGAATCCAAATTACATGACCTTTCAGTTTCGGGCAAAGAAGATGTCCCTTTTCCTGCAGACTTGGTTTCGGACAAAGAAGTTGAGGCAATGGTATGCGCAGTCTCAGTTTCGGGTAGAGAAGTTACCACATTTGTTGATGGGGCAGATTCTGGTTCACTGCATTTATTGGCTCCATCTTTTCCACCACCTACATTATAGAATTAGAACTAATATCAGGAGAAATAAATCATCATAATCATATAGTATCGGGCACACAATTGTAGGGTTCTTGAGCATATAAAAGAAATGTAGCCTAGAAGTATCGTCCTTGGCAAATAGAGTATCTGCAGTGACTGCACTTGCCGAAGGTCACAGTGTCTTTCAATTTCTGATTTAAACAGATATTAAAAAGAAAAGAAACAAAATAACATCCGAAATATCAATAAGACCTGAATGAGAAGCAATAGATGAGCTTCCAGCTCCTTTCTTCGTCTTTGACTGCAATAAACATTTAGAACCCATGATACATTAGTTCCTCGGACCAGTGAAGCACTCTCATTTGAGCAAATCACAGACGTCTTGCTACAGCACATGCTTCATGCCAGTGTTTGTATGGTGGGCCATATAGCAGTCAAAATTGTTAGCAACAGGCCTACCATGCATTATAATGCATATAGCATAAAACCTAAACCCCAAGATTTTATTTCAAATCATTGGGAGTGGTGATCAGATATAATTTGATAATTATTAAATATCCAATATCTTTGTAGTTAGATTTAATCATTAATTCCTGACCATGGACCATCCCATGCATACATCGGTCAATAATACAAAATGAATATATCAGGTGCACTCGTGTACTTAGTCTGTACATGTTTATTCATTAAATAGTTCTACAGTTTATAGTGTTTATGAGGGATGCGTACATAGAGCCATAGTTTTCTCTCTTTTTCTTTTTGTATTTTCTTTGTGTTGCTGATTTGATGGGCTTCTGAATGCCACAGGTTTAGTTGGGAAGGTATTTCCTTGGTTAAGTTGGTAGAATACTTGAGCATTATTTTTATTTCATAATTTTTTCTTGTAACTATTTTACTCTGGTGAATAGAAGTAGATAGATAATAACAAGTAGCTCTCCTTTCACATTAATCTACACAATGCAATCTGACATGTGAACCAACGACGTTTAACTGAGGCTAGACTACATACCTTAGCATGTTCTTCACAATACTTGATAACAGCAGAAATATGTGTGCAATGACCATGCAACAGCGTGTAAGCCCACAAGATGAGCTTTCGTGAAGTGCTCATATCAAGAATGTCAACCCCATCAATACCCGGCTGGATATATGTTTCTGTCGCTAACTGAGATGGCACCGTGTAGAGGTTTATACCTGATGGAAGCATTGCACAAGACGTGTCCTTATAGAAGTTGTAAGAAGATTTAAGCAATGAGGTGGCGGTTTCCAAATCTTCCTCTGAAGCTTTCTTGATTATAACATTCTTAATCTTGGACACCAGAGGATTCCACTGTGTTTCAAGATTTCTCAGATGGTTCGGGTCCTCGAGCGATGATGTCCATAATTCATCTGTTTGCAGATCAACACACAGCAGTTGGGAGTTCTCGGAACCACCATCTGACAAATTAGAGACTTGGATCTCACTTGAGATCCTGGAATGCAGCGGCGTTATCAAGACCATGCTAATTACAAGAGAACGACACCAAGCAACAGAAACATGCTTATAAACTTTAGCAATGTTACTACTTGACAACTTCGGGTTCTTCAGACGCTTACGTATTTTCTCATTTATTCCTTCCAGTGTTTCTAACCTAACATATCTCTCTAGTGTCTGGATATACTGATAGAGATATCTGTAACAAGAGAGTAAATGTGAATATTTGCACAATCAGGAGACCACAAACAGCCAAACAATTTCAGGATTAATCATGTAAATGAGCATTGTATCAAATTTAACATTTTAAAACAAGATTATAGCTTAGCTTACTTGCAATATTAATTTTCTCAGCATGACTTACCCATATAAACTGCTTTCTGATAATTCAGAGCACTTGATCTCTGGCAAACTGCATATATCTGACCATAAATTCACCTGTTCCATGAACAAAGAGAACATTTTCTCCAATAGATGTTCCATTAGGCTGCCTTTAGCACCAGAGCTCTCAGGATTACGCAACGACGAAATTAAAGCCTTAACGTATCTAGCAAGAGCCACTGGAACAAGATCTTCAAGGCACAAAGAGAACTGCAGTATAATTGAAGTAAGGAGAACAGAATAAAGAACGGAAAATACCCATGAGATAAATAAATTGAAACAGTAAAGACATAGATAGCATATTTATCACAATCAATATAAGATTGAACCATTTAGCATTTATTTGTTATAAGGAAAAAAAAAGGATCATATAAGCTTGACAGATGTATGAGCATCCAGATTTCGTAAAAATAAATTTTTACAAAAGAAAATGTCAACCAAAATACTCAGGACATATATGCAAGAAAAAATATGAAAAGTGGAAAATATGAACATAGGAATTGCCATTAATTAAATTTTTCCAGTCGAGATTGTTGAAAACCTTCATTTGGATCAAGGAGTGTTTGAATTGATTGAACTAGAATCAATCTCTTTCAACTATGAATTCCATTGTAATGAGTTATTCTTCAAAATCTCAACTCCAAGATATTACTGATAAATCATCTGTAATGTTGTTTACATATATGACATCAAGCAACAACTAAAAAACAAAATTGACATGTATACCCTCTTATCTGCCCGGATAGAGATATAAGCCCGCTCAAGAGTAGAGATGTCTCCTGTCTCGTCCAACAGTTTCAGGTAGAACAACATGTACTTCCTAATGCAAGTGATAAATTTACGAGAACTTTCTGGCAAGTTAACTTCAAGGGCTTTCCTGTTCCCAGAAACAGCTGGTGTTTTGCGCCTGAAATCGAAGAAAGAAAAACGAGAGTGATTAACACGTAATAAACAAACACAAAAATATTATTAGGGATTTTTAATACCCATGAGAATAACATATACTCCCTATGTTTTCAAAAAGAATGTCACTTTTTGGGTGTGTTCGAGTTTGGCAAGTATTTTAAGATGTAAACATATTAAATAATACATTATTCTTTCACATGTCATAAGGATACCTAAATAATAATGTATAAAATGTGTTTCTGGAATGTCTTAACATCTGTACAAAACACACCCCAAAAGGTATGATGTTCTATTGGAAAGGAGGGAATACAACTTCTTTTTTTTATATTTTATATTGCAATTTGAATTGTTCTATTTGCCTCGGAACAGTTAAGATGAGTCCCCATTAGTTGCATGCAGTGGAGTTTGATTTCAAGTAATTATGCATATCAATGTTTTGTAATTGGAGATGATAAGCCAAATTTTCTTGCGACAATACCTTGACCAGCTTTTCTTCTAGATTAGCATGCTCATAATTACTACAGAAAATAAACAAATAATATTCATATCATTGTTGTGTCCTAAGTCTGTAATTATGCATATCAATGTTTTGTAATTGTAGATGGTAAGCCAATTTTTCTTGCGAAAATACCTTGACCAGCTTTCTTCCAAATTAGCATGCTCGTAATTACTATGGAAACTAAACAAATAATATTAATATCATTGTTGTGTCCTTAGTCCTAACATATCACATGAATTGCTTGAAAAGACAAAGTACATATAAGGTTCATACCTTCCTTTTTTTACCATACCATCAATCTCCCACATATTATATGTAAAGGAAGAACGAGAAGATTTAAAGCAAAATGAAAGTTCATCCTTTGCCTTTTCTAGATCCCCCCTGTCACCCCTTCTGTACAGCCCTTGAGCAAGCATATATCTGGCCTTATGAAAATGTTTGAGATCCCCTTCTACACAAATCTCAAGGGCAGAAAGGCAATCACTGTAAAGCATATGCCACACCTCCTCCAACTGCTGGGAATTCACTTGCTTTTTGTGGTCAGAACTACCTACAGTGCTTCTGTCCTCAATATCCAGTGCCATCTCTCGATTTTCAGGATTCGTGTTTCCGAAGATAGTCATGACAGTTTCCTTTGTTGATTGAACTAATGAATATGCAGCAACAGCCTAAGACAGATCCAGTTATACTTTAGATGGATGAGATGAAGGCATCTATAGTCATAATTTTTGCAAGTTCAACAGTGATCAGCCTTAAAGATGATAATGAATTTAGTGGGGAAAATCCAGTATACAAAATATTATGGTTCTGTGCATGTCTATTGCTTGTTTCTGCTCTAATACTAGAATATTAGACATTTTCCATGTTCTTATAGAAACAAATATATTTAAAACATTATGCAATATAAGATGTTAGATGAAAAGATAAATTTTACAGAGAAGAAAACCTTTAAAGCCTCTATATTTTGTTTCCCGCATGTAAAGAGTAACTTCAAGCGTGAAGCATGCATTCTATAGAAAGGATCTACAGCGTTCTGATTCAATGAAATAGACTTATCATAAAATGAGAATGATATCTCATGCGAGTATCCAAGCTTTTCGCACAATTTCCCCAGATAAAATACATAAGACCAATCTTCCCTGTGACCAGAAAATATTAAATTGTTGATTTAGTCGGCGATAAAGCTAAAAAGAAGAAAGAAAATAAAAAGGGAGATACTTATTGGGTAACACAAAACTACTTGTATGTAAATGCCTTCTTGAAATGTCTCATTGAATTTTGACAAAACATTAACCATTCTGCATCCTTCGAGGGTATAACTGATCTTTGATCGTATAATGGGACCACATTTTGAATGGCGTCATAATACACCAATGCCAACAACTCATGTATCTCACCCTGAAACAAACACAGTTGGTCATGTTGGTTGACAAGGTATTACAGAAAATAAATACATCTAAGAAACAACACCAGCATCCTGAATGCTTGTTCTGCGGCAAAATCATCCAACTAAAAAAGTTCAGTTTTATAATTCATAACAACTAAGCTATAGTTAACAATTCGATTTGGCACCCATAATAAAGATTACAGATTATCCTTTAACAATACAACTAACAAAAAATAATTTAGGGTACCACATATATAATGGAGTCACAGCTTAGTAAGATCAGATGATCCAAGTAAGTTATAATACAGTATATTTCATTTTTCATTTTGATAAATAATTGCATTCGAGTTATTGTACTGTAACTTCAGCTTAGTGGAGCCTGCATATTGTTGCATCCACATTCTTCTATTTGCAAGACTCGAGTATGTCAAGAGGGATAAATGAAAATAAACCCTGCAAAATTCAAGAAAGTTATTGAATGGTTTCCGAACAAGTAATTAAAACCTGCTGAACAGCTGTCTTTGCTAAAGCCAAAGTCATTAACAAACACCGCCGACTCCTCCTTCGACTTGTCTCAACTCTCAGAGGTAAAGTGGCATTCTTTCTCCATGCAGCAACATTTATCTGTTTACTGCCATCATTTAGCAACAAGTCCACCTCCTGCACAAATAAAGCCAGAGAAATTCCTAAAGTATTCAAAACTACCACCAGAACTAGTTGTAATTTACTTGCATGTTTTAGATTTTGTTATCAATATGCATATTTTATACAGTTTCCATAGATGATCTCACCTCGTCATATATGTTTGCAAGTCGTTGCCAACTCTCAAAGTGTAGTGGGTTATATAGTAAGTCATATTTGAAGAGGACTGCATTTTGCTCCACAAATTCTTCCCCTTCCTTGGTGAGTACAAAGCCAGGCCACTTATCAGTAGCACTCATTTCCTCAGAATGAGCAAGAAGATAATATAAGTTTCTGTAAACCTCCAAATATGGCTCAGAGCTGTAATTAGTTAATCATACTTTAAGCATTCATTCCAAGAAAAATAATGAGGTCCATGGACATGACCATATAAACAAACAAATCAAAAGATACACACAGAATGATTGTGTACAAATTAATACCTCCCTACCGATGAAGAAGTCTGTTGCTTGAGGCTTCCGCATCAGGAAATATTACTTGCATGATGGAACCAAGAAACCCATCAGATACGGCCTCCTCTGATAGTTTATCTTCACATAAATCAGGATCATCTAAAATTTATCTATTGCATTCTGAGCCAATACGTTTTCAGGTGGCTGTGTAAAGTGCTTATGATAGCTCTTAATACTCTCCATGCAGTTTAACTAACCCAGTTCTCTAAAAAACATTCAAATGTGGACTAAAAATTACAATAAAGGTCTGACAGTAATATTACCATATGAGATCTTTGTAAAGTAGAATAAGAGCTCAGACACAGAAGAAGAGAGAGAGAGAGAGAGAGAGAGAGAGAGAAGAGGAAGTGAGGGAGAGAAAGAGAGAGGGTTGAGTTTCTACTCACAGATGAAGCCTTAGCATATGGCAGTATATACTGGAAAACATCAGCACACTGTTCCTTCGTCTGATAATCTCCACGGCTTGTATTTTTGTGCATGGCTAGATCATCTTCATAGGATGAATCAGATCTAAGATGCAAACCATATAAACAGAAAAAACACTGGTCCAAAGCATTGTCAATTCCCAACTCAAGTTCCTCCATTTCATCTTCAGTTAGTTCATTGCCAAATTCGTTATATTGATCGCTTGCTATTTCTCCTTTATGGAACATGATATCAGCTCCTTGACCAGCATGGTCACCACCATCAACATCTGTATTCTCTTTATCTATACCTTTATGAGATTGAATCCCATTCGAAGTCATCCATTGAACCGTCTCCTTCTCCAAATTGTTGGTTTCATCTATCCCAGCATGGCCCACCTCCACAGATGATGTATCAACATCGGTTATGTTCAGAGATCTTTTGCCATGATCATCTTGTGAAAGCCGCTCATCGCATTGAATCATTTCCACTCCCTTGTTGAAGGAGTTTAAGTTTGATTTAAGCTTCATATCTAAGGCCAATAGATGCTTTATTGCAAGTTTAAGAAATGTTCCTTCCTCCTCTTCACCATCTCCACTCGCACAGCAGAGTCCATACTCCGCGAGCATATCATGGATTGCCACAATCAATTCAATCTATGATAAAAATTACAGTCAAATGACATATGCATACACACTGACAAACTAAATGAGAAAGAAAAAAACACAGTATAAACCAAGAAAAGCTATTTCATCAGAAGGTGAAATAAATTACTTGTGTTTTTAAAGGAATATTGGGGATCAACTGTTGAAGTTTGAAGAATGTGATAGCTGCATCAACAAAAAAGCCCTTTTGCATTTGTTCATTTTGCTCTGAAACTCCAATCCCAGAAGACCTCCTAGAGAAGTATATGTTCACAATATTGCACATGAGTGTTACCAGCAAAGATTGAATATCACCAACTATTCTCATTGCAACAACTAAGCCATTCTGTTCGTGCAACAAAAAAACAAAGTAGTTCAATCAAATGAAAAACACTGAAGAGAGCAGTTAAATCATTAACTAATTGACATCCACAGATAATGTTTTGTAACGGTACTTCGTAACTTTTGCAGCTCTGTTTAGTGCTCTCATATTCCTTTAAGATTAGTATTATTTTTTTTAAATTTGGGGGTGGGGAGGGAATCATTGCTATAGGAACACCTAATTCTGAAGAACCATTCGCTTACAGAATTTCCATGACTAATGAAGTTCTTTATGTGTGATGCACATGAAGAGATTGCCTTCACTTCTTCAGCAACCAAGTGATTCCACTGCTTGTTTGAGCTTTCTTTTGATTCTTCCAAAATAGTAGCAGAGTTTATTCCTGACATCTTGAGAGCTGAGTTTTGAGAGGCAGGACTTAATTCCATACCATCTTCAATCATTAGTATTTGCAGCTTCCGATGGTGACAATTCAAATTAACCTCAACGTCCATTGGCTTTACCTTTTCACAAGCTTTAATAAGAACTTCCAGCGCCGCTAGTTCAACTGAAGTAATCCATTCACCTTTCTTATTGTCGATACATGAGACACCCATATGGACATCTTTTGTAGAAAATAGAAGGGGAGCCAGCAAAGTGACACACTCAAGATACTTCTCTTTCTCAACCATCTCGTCTACAACCTTCTTCAACAAGAAATCAATCTCCAATAAATTAATTTCATGGAGGACCTTATCACCAGTTAACTTTTCTATAACTTTGCTATGTGGCAAGCACACAGCACCAAGAAGATTATTCTCATTTTTTTCATCAGTCAGAAGTGAGAAGGAAATGCCAAATTCTTTCTGAGCTTTTGCCTTGACGCCATCCAGAATCGATAATTGCCCACTTAACCAGAAAAAGCGAACCCAGAAAGAACTTTTATTGCTCAACAGAGAACCAAGTTGACAACTGCTTTCAGAACTCTCTGTGGATGAGCAACGTTCATCCCCAGACAAGCCACTTAGATGTAATGGATACTCCAAAGCTACAGACTCAATGACTTTACAAAGATGATAAGATGCCTCAGACATTAAGTCAAACTTCATGGACGAGTCTGAACAACGACACCCAAAGTCATAACAAAGCTCAGCAAGAAAAAGACTGCATTCGGGCGTCCTATCCTGTCCATAGTGCCTTGTCAATTTCTCCAACTCCAGAAATTTGGTAAAAGCATCCTGATAGAAAATGGTTCTACAAGAAACCTCTTCTAAAAGCAAGTGGCCCACATGATAAGCGCCATAATTTTTTGAAGCTTTTTGGGCAAATCTGGTAACATCATCACATTCATTATCAACTGGATTGGCCGAAACCTCAGTGCATGGGGAAGAACAACTTATATCACCAGTGAAATTTTTAGTTCCTGATCCGCTCACGATGAAAGTTTCAAGAGATTGAATGACAACTTTAGCCAGATCCTTAGTGGTAGAAATATCTAACTCGTCCTTATCTGGTTTACGACTTCTAAGCCTTTCAAGACGACTACTGCGCCTCTCTTGAGGTTGTTCCTCAGACATAAATGCTTCTTTTACCCTAGAACCATTACCTTTCTCAATATTACAATCAGTACGAGACATATTTTCATTATGTTGGGTGACTAGAGATCCTCTCCTTTCAGAGAACCCATTAATATTTTCTGAGCTTTGAGGAAGATGTATAATCAATCTAATATCCCCAGTTCTGCATGATTCTTCAGCCACTAGTTTAGAGCCAAATCCATTTGACGGGAGCAGTATTTCTAGGAGTGCGCCAGCAAGAGCTGTCCAGGTAGCTTCTTTAAGGTGCATGTCCAAGTTCTGATTCAGCTTTTTAGCTGCAACACCCTTATCTAAATCATCATTTATTGCTTTTCTCTTGTCCAGAAATTTCAGTCGGACATGTTTTGGTTCCAGCTTATCTATACCTCTTGGAGCAAATGGAATTGGTTCAGACTCTTCAATGGTATTTTTCACATGCAAAGCACGAGAATGGGAAGGCCAATGTCTCAGAATCAACTCCGCAACAGAAAGACAAGCAATCTCATCACCAATAGCAATAAGAACTTCCAATAGTTTCTCCATGCAGTTCCCTAAATGCATTGCCCAGGAAAGAATATAAAGCATGAGTGTGATACACAATCTATAAAGAAAACGATGGTCATCTTGTACAACATTGAATGGGAAGAAAGAACACTTCACCCAAAAAACATTGTATTGCCCCTCAGAGAGCCAAATAAAGAAAAATTGTATCAAGAATAATAAATATAAAATGAAAAAAATGAATATCCCTATAAAAGAAAGGAAAATTAAAAAACAAATTATAGAATATTACAGTTGTTGGGACTGCAAACAAGCCCTTGTTCAAATGCCCAACGAGAGATGCTCAGTAAGCCCATTGAGCATGACAGTGTACCCAGCTGGTTCCAGACAACAGAATCTTTGGAATCAATCTCCACAGCTTGAAGATAGCAATTTAGAGCACTCTCATGATAGGTACAACCTTGTTGAAGGAAAACAGTAGCAAGGTTCTTAAGAGCCAAAAATCTGCAGAAAGGTAAACATACTAAGGCTGACTATATATTCATAAAACAACATACAGTCAAATTTCACTGGTGTTTAAATAACTATTTGTAAATACCAGAAGTAGTAAAGTAATCAAACTTGATCAGAACTCATCAGTATTTGAGTAACCTTTAATAAAGCTCTAAAAATTTCCCACATGCTTTCGGACAATGCAATATCTAAATGAAAACCAATCACAAAATCAACATGATCCTGGCCAACCTATCTGAATAGATTTCTTCAAGTTAAAGCAAGAAGTCCAAGCATTAGTATATGTAGGCACATGTTGTAACCATTTGATCACTGTTGCAACTCCACTAGATATAGATTATAGACCTTCAAGATATTATCTTAGCAACAGAAACCTTCCGTACTAGGTGATTCTCCAACTTAAGGACTGGGGTTTACATGTATTTTGGACAGTATACCCATTCAAATCTCAGAGAATCTCAGAGACAGAATGCATTATAGACGTATGATCATTATGCTTTAACCGGGTTAGATTATTCCACCATTTAGAAACAAAAGGACTTTATTCAAAATACTTAAATGCATGGCGATATATTTATACAAAACTTCTACCCCAAGCAAAGGAAGAAGAAAAGCAACATCAGTTTAACAATACAACAGTTCAGAACCATAATAAATTGTAGTCCTACTTTTTGTTAACCTAATAGGAGCTCAATATCTCAATACCAAAAAGGCAATAGCTTACTTTTTATGACATCAAAACATACAAAGGTTTGTCCCTTACCATAAAGGTGATTATGTGTGCTATCCCAAAGTACCCTTGGATATTACTTTAATCGGGAGTAGAGTACTGGAAACTACCCCTTACACATAAAATTTCATGAAGAAAATCCACAGCCAGTAGAGATCTAATCGGAAAGAATTAGTGTATAATCTCTAAAATAGATAGTTCAACAAACTTGTAAGTAAATAAAGAATATGCAGATTAAATCTGAACCTGAGCTGTAAAAGATGGCCATCACTAGCACTAACATCTGCCTACAACAGAGAAAAACACCAGTAAGAAAAAGATATCGCAAAAAGAATTGCCCAGGGATAAAGAATCAGTCAGACGCTTCGTGCACCTGAACACTTAACAAAATAGGATCTTTTAACACTGCTTCTAAGAGTTCGCGAGCCTTTTCATACTCTTTAGCTTGTAACATCCGAAGTCCTTCATGATAAGTTCGTGAAAGATGAAATTCCTGATAATATCAAATACATATGAGATCATGAGAGGCAGGAGAAGAATACTAAAATCATTGATATACAGTTAGTGAGAAAAAACAAAATGAAGGACAACAATAAACAACAAAATTTTACCATGCTTATTTTTATGTGAGAATTTTTTTTACCTTGCTTATATAAACTTAGAGTGGACTCAAAACATCTATCATTCTATATACATCAAATTTTGAGCAACTAACATGGAATATCTCTAATTCAATTTAAACCAGAAGAATACATTTTAACATTCTTTGAGAAAACAAAACAGTGAAAGGTAAATCTTTCTAGTTAAAACATATGTTGAATATTACATGGTGGAAGAATCATTTGCATTGATCCAATAAACCGCTCACAAATGTTGCATTTGCCTAGCTTGACTGACAAGTAAACACTCTTACGAGTTTAAATTAGGATTAACGTCCTGATAGTCAGCTGCCACCACTAAAAAATTGCACCAATATTGCTTAAATTGGGCAGCTCGGATAATAACTAATCTTCTACTTATTTCAATCACAAGTAGAAAATTAAAAAGATTGGGCAAACCCTAGTATTTAAGCCAACTTCAATACTTATACTATAATAATGTAAACAAAATAGGGAGAATTGATATGTTATTTTAATATCACAATTCTCTATATCTCTCAGTAAACCAACCACCAAATACCCAATGCTGAATATAACTAGTACTACTCCTCTAAAATCCCTAAAATACAATGTAACACTGAAATTACTTAACCCCAAAACTAAAACCAACACAATTACTGTGAACATAAATATATTCACATATACATATAACCATATAGAGAGAGAGAAAAAAAAAATACCTGGGCTTCTTTGGTGGGAGCTAAAGGTTCCCACTGGCCTTTAGAATCTGTGTCATTAATTGCTGCAATTGAGAACTGCAAAACAAACAAATGAAGAGAAAATTCATCAGAGACCCATCTGACTACTAACTTAAAGTGGAATAAATTTGGGGAAATTGAGACAAATAATTGAAAATTACCATTCTTCGATCTTTCGTTTGAGTTCCCGAAGCTGGGTCCCTGTTAATAAGTTCTGGGACTATCTTCTATTTATTTATACTCCTATAGATGGGTGCTCATGTGTTAATATTCCTGAAATTTACTACAAAAATAAAATCAAGTCTACAATATTGAGCGGCAACCAGATCCATTTAATAATAATTATATTTTTTATATATATTAACATTTTTTTTAATTAATATATAAAATTTATATATCTTATAGTCCTATTATATATAAATTATTAATAATATTTAAAAAAAATCATTAGAATTGGATTTAGAATTCAAAAATTCAAAGTCGAAAATTAAAAACTCGATTTAAATTACATTTTGAAAAATGTTACTCATTAGAATTTTTGAACATACTCCTACTATTTATTAAAAAATAATTGATCATTAGAATTAATATGAAAATGAAAACTTCAATTAAATACGAGTATTATTTTATAATTTTTATATAAAAAAAATCAATTAATTTTTTAGTAGAAGTATTATTTTGAAAATAAATCAATTTATAGTATAAATTTTATTTGGAAGTGTTATGTTTTGAATAGGGGAGGAAAATTATGGGTATTATGTAAATAAAGTATTATGTTGAGGAGTTGAAATGTAACACAGGCATAAATCATGTAGTATCTTAAGAGTTGAAAAAAGAGTGTGAATGGGTTTTATGTTTGTGTGGGGAATAGGGTTTTTGGAGAATTAATTTGCAATTTTTAATCCTGGCAAAAAAGTTGCGTTGCGAAATTGTGAAACTTCAAGTTTTAGGGAGTAAAACTTGGGAGAATTATTGTAAACTCATTATTTTGATAGTGTGGATATTTAAAGTTTGGCCCGTTATTTTTTCCTTTTAATAATTTTTCACATTAAATCTTTTGTTGTTTTATCTCTATTTATTTTATTGTGTGGTTTGAGTAACTTAATTCCCAACAAGTTGTATCAGAACTAAATTGATTGGATCCAAGGTAAAAGGGAATTAATTGTATTGGTGTGACAAATAAAAAAAATGAAAATTGAAGGAGTTGGTGTTCATGATGTTGATGAATAATAGATTTTGCGATTATAAAAGATCGTCATTGTAGTCGCTCGATGATGAAAATAATGGAAATGTTAATGAAGATGAAGACAATGATGTTGATGATGTTATTGAAGAAGGTGATAATATTAAAAAAAGAAGATGATAGTGGTAACTATAATGCAAGCAATGTCAATGACATGAATGATGTGGATGATGCGGATTACAAAGATGATGCAGATGGTGCGGATGACACGAATGACGCAGATAATGCGTATATTGCGAAAAACGAGAATAATGCAGACAATGCAAATTCTAATAATGACTACAATAACGATGAAAGTGATGAAGTTTAAGTGTTTGCGGATTCGAGTCGAGTGATGGATTGTTGGGTTACTCCTTAAATCTTATTCAGAAAATAACTGTTAATATGGAAAAGAATAACTCCTATTTTTAATAGGAGTATTATTTTTGGAAATAAATCAATTTGAAGTAGAAATTTTATTTTAGAATTGTCATGTTTTGAATACTCTATTTTATAAATAGAGCATTATGTTGAATTGTTTAAATGTATCACAATTAAAAGTCATGTAGCATCCTAAGAGTTGAAAGAGGGTGTGAGCGAGTTTTGTGTTTGTGTGTGGTTGAGAGTTTTTGCATTTTTTATATTATGTACAAAAAAGTTGTATTGTGGATGAGAGAGTTTTGCAGCTTTTAGTCCGAGCAAAAGTTGTGTCGTGGAATTGTGTAACCTTAAGTTAGGTTGTAAAACTTGAGAAGATTATTGTAAACTCATTATTTTGATATAGTAGAGATTCGGAGTTTGGCTTTTGATTTTTTTCTTTAAGGATTTTTCACATAATTTTTTGTGTTGTTTTATCTCTCTTTATTTTATTGTGTGGTTTGCGTTGACTTAATTCCAAATAAAAACTCTACTCAAATTCAACTTGGCTTGAAAATTCATTACTCAAATTCGACTTGGATCAAATTATATTCAAATTACTCAGAAACTTCGAATTCAAGCTCAAATACGAGTCTCTAAATAATGACACTTTATAATACATATAATTATATAGATTGTAGTTTACATAGAAATGAAAATAAATTTACAATTATACTTTACAAATATAAAATATGACGCCCTCAAAATAGGTATACACAAGTCATTTTGAGTCGCCAAATACATGGTATATAATTCAAATACAAACTTAATTTACCTAATACAACAAACGTAAGCTAAGAGTTTTAACACGAATATTGTGTAAACAATATCCAAACTCAAATGAAATCCTCATCACAATTATTATCATACTATTTCATAAAATAGTGAGGACTACTATAACCACCATCTTGGACCATCACTCTATTCCCCGACTAGTCCCAGCTATATTCTCATTTCCTGAAGAGAACAATAAAAGAAAAAGGTGAGCTCAACTAGCCCAATAAAGAATATTATGACTAAGATAATGTAGAATAAATTATCCTTAGTCTTCAACAGTGTAAAACTGATAGAATACAATAGACAACAAGTTTAACTGTAGCGAAACAAATAATCCATTAAAAGAGTCAAGTAGAACATGATATCTACTATCTTCTATGATTTAAAAATTCATCATCAATATTTTATCTCTGAAACACGTCTCAATAATTAATCCACATCACCGAATTATCCATGCACTACGTGTGAGATCCCGAATTTTATGAAATGAAAGTATTCGATTTTCTTATAATTATTATTTATTTAGTAAATGGTTAAATTGAGAAAGGGTTAAAGTTAAGGGTGATATGTGAAAATTTTGCAAAGTAAGCAAGTTGATATAAAATATTCGTTGTGTTGGAAAATATTCGATTGGTCGGGAAATATTCGTTTTAACAGGGAATATTCGTATGACGGCATAATCATTGGTGGACCCCACAACGGAAGTATTGTCGTAGTTATAAAATGACAGAAATATCTTTTTATAAAAATAACGGCGAAAGTTTTACCGTTAAACTGTTGAATCGCCTTAATAAAAAGTACGATAATATGCGTGGTTTCATAGTAAAGACACCAGTATTAATTATTGATACTTATGTGAGAAGTTACTCAGTTATACTCAATTATTACTACAGTAATTACTGCATAATATCTCTCATATTATTGATTCAATTATTGTCACAGTATCATCTACACAATATTTTGTATTATTAAATCAATAATTGAGACGACAAAGTTATTCATATTATTATTTATAAATATTGACGATGTCTAGAAAGTTCTGTCGAGGAAAGGGGTTTGGTCACCTAATTGCGCGCCAATAGGAAGAAATCCTTATCGGAAAGCCCCCTTGTGACGCCCCCAAAATAGGTCCACACGACCCATTCTAAGTCGCCAGATATCACACTATAAAAATCATTTACAAACTTCATTTATACAACTGTTGAATCGTCAATGCAGTAATACAACCATGCTTAAAATCGTGAGTTTTAATACAAATGTATGTAACTCTCATGGTGCCTCGACCACAACCTTACAATGGTACTTTACATAAAAGTACAGTCAATAACTATTTTAGAAATTAAAATCTTTGGAAAATACTCAAGGAAACCTTCGTACATGGAGGCCATGCGTCTAGGTTATGATAGATATCATCTGTCCACAGAATTATCCTTGATTGACCCATTAGTCCCCAAAGAAAAACAAGAAGATTGCTATCATCTTTTTTCCAATGGTGAGTCTTCTCTTGACTTATAATTATATCCATTGTCTCCAATTGAGAATCATATTTCAAACAAACTCCAAGAGTATATAGTAAGTAGTGCTCGTAGATATACTCAAAGAAAGTGGATGTGCAACACTGTCTTATGATAACACGAGGTTGTATGTCATTAGACATCTTGTATGATAGTGGCAAAACACTCTTCCAAAGTTGGGTTCACCTCACCCTATTCGGTTTACCAAAATTAAATATCAAATAATGTATACAATACGACACACTTATCTAAAGTTCTCAATAAAATTATTTTCATACTATTTAGGGAGAACCTCAACATGCCTATAGACCACCATTCTATTCTCATGTTACCCCCGCCGCCCCCAAATTTACACTCTTATTACAGAAAGGAATTGTGAAGCAAAAGGGTGAGCACAACTAGCCCAGTAAAGAATATCATGACTAAAGATAATTTACATCATCAATAGCCTTCATCAGTAATAAATCAGAGATTTAGAACATATGGTAGATGATAAAAAATTTCAACCATAGTTGCAACGGAACAAGCAATCCATTAGAAGAGTCAAATAGACCATCAGATCTATTATTTTCTCCATGTTAAAAGTCCACCAATAATGTTTTATCCCTGTAACATCAATCAACAATTCCTGTCCACAATCACATGAATAACTCATAATCATAATTGTGATTCTAACTTCTTCTTCGCACCAAGAACGAAGATAATTTTTATCACTTATCTTCACCTGAAACATCAAAAATCATGGTTATACCAAATCAAAATTCCTACTCATAATCATACTAATAAATTCATCTTTGCACTACGACCAAAGATATTCATTAACAATTCATCTTTGCACTACAGGTCAAAGATATACAACTGTATTTTAGAAGAGTCAAGTAGAGCATGATATCTACTATCTTTTACGAATTAAAAGTGTATAATAAATATTTTATTGCTGAGACTCAGCTTAATAAATAATCCACATCATCGAATCATCCTTACACTACAACCAAGGATATTCATGTAATCATCAATGGTCATGATTATACCGAATAATCCCTGGTTATAATCATACCAATAACTGTCCATCAATGCACTACAGGCCAATGAGGACTTTTAGCACATTCTCTATAACATTACGGGTCATGAAAAAAAAAAACTGAATGATCTTTGGTCATAATCATACCAATAAACAGTTCATCTATGCATATAAGCCAAAGATACTCATCAATCAATAGTTCATCTTTGCACGTAAGCCAAAGATATACAACTGTAAAACTAATAATCAATGTCCATCCTTGCACGTAAGCCAAAGATATACAAATCAGAAACTAATAATCAATAACCCATCTTTGCACGTAAGTTCAAAGATATACAATTATAAAATCAATAATCAACAGTCCATCTTTGCACGTAAGCCAAAGATATATAATTGTAAAATCAATAATCAACAGTCCATCTTTGCACGTAAGCCAAAAATGACTTTCATCACAATATAAGCATAAAGATGATGACAATGATATAAGCATTAATTAAACGAAAATAAGGATAAATATTAAAGACTTTAAATTTATCCAAATATTATCAATCACTTAATAAACTCATAATCTAATATTATTAATATTATAACAATATTTTAATCACTTCTTAAACTTATAAATAATTTATTTCAATTGTTTATATTTTACCAAATAATACATTTAATCATCCAAAAATGTCATACTCATAAGATTTTATCACCAATGATCAAATCCCTCATCAAAAATCTGTATATACCCTATATAGGATTCCCAAGCCATAAAATTCTATTTTTCAATTTTGTTACTTCACATAACATATTTAATTCATTTACTCATAACTAGTTCATTTTCATGAAAAATACCAAATCAGTCCCAAAAATATTTCTTTTATGGGATTTAACAGAATATAGTCCCATATTGAACATATATTTTTCTCGAAATTTTTAAAATTCATTTACTATTTTTCATATGGCCCAAACTGCCAAATATTTAGACATTTATCATAAATTGTACTTTTGTCCAAAAATTCCAAAATTTACAGGGTATACTTATGTTATATACATGTACTCCCAATAAAATTTTTACCAATTTTGGAGTTAACCACAAGGAGTTATAAGGGTTTACTTTTAAAATAATATTTTCCCATAAAATTCATAACTCCTAATCTATACATCCAAAAATCGCCATTTTTGGACACATTCTAGAAAACTCAACAAATTATCATTTCAAATTTTTCCAAAATTTTTGAGGGTCAGAAAAATTACTTAAACTGCAAGAATGGATTTTTACTCACGCCATGCAGAATCCACGTAGATGCATCATTTCCACAATTTAATAAGGAATGAATACAAAGGATCATTCATCATGCATGCAGTAATCCACATAGATAAGTTATTCCAATGTAATAATAAAGAATGGAATAACATAATAATTCACCATGCATGCGATAGTAATCGCATGCATGAGTTATTCCTGCCGTAATAATAATAAAGAATGAAAGTCACGCAGAATCCGCACAAACAGATATATTCAATGTAATAATAAAGAATGGAACTGTGTCATGCGTAATCCGCATGCATGTGATATTCCAACATAATAATAAAGAATGGAATAACAATTGATTCACGTGCATGCGATAATCGCATGCATAAAGTTATTCCAATGTAATAATAAAGAATGGAACGAAGTCATTCGCAATCCGCATGCATGTGATATTCCAAATGTAATAATAAAGAATAGAACCGGTCATGCGTAATCAAGACAGACAGATATTCCAACAAAATAATAAAGAATGGAATAACAACAAAATTCACGAGGGCATGTGATAATATGAGAGCGGAGTTATTCCAATGAATAATAAAGAATAGAAGAATAAAAGAATTTCACCATGTATGCGGTGCCCAGATAGGCAAAGTTATTCAACATAATAATAAAGAATGGAATAACAACCTTTCTAGTATTGAAAGAAAATAACTCTCTTCATGAATACGAAAAAATAATACCCCTTACCTTAGAAAAAACTAGATCTTTGGAATAGTGAGTAGCAGAGACTTTCTTCTTCTTTCTCTCTATAATTTCTCTCTATAATAATTGCTCTATAGCTTTAGTGAATTGGTGAGAATGGAGAAAAAATGAGTTTCTATTTATAGAAAAATATAGTTTCGATAGTTCTATACATGTGAAAATAATAATTACATTATAGTAAATTACGTAAAGTGGTGCAAATTTGATAATACTTGCAGGACTAAATTAAAAATAAAAGAAAAGTTGAAGGTATTATACTGTAATATTTTGAGCCCCAAAACATGCAATTATCGAAACTATATTTTCCTATAAATAGAAGCTCATTCTTCCTTCATTTCTCACCAATTCACTAAGACTCACAAGAGCAATTATGTAGAGAAGAAGTATAGAGAGAAAGAAGAAAAGAAGTCCGCTACTTCACTATTCCAAAGATCCAAATTTCTTCTGAGGTAAGGGGTATTATTTCTTTTGTATTCATGAAGAGAGTTATTTTTTTTCAATACTCGAAAGGGTTGTTATTCCAATCTTTATTATTATGTTGAATAACTCGCTCACGCGTGATCACCGCATGCATGGTGAAATTCTTTTGTTGTTCCATTCTTTATTATTCGCTGAATAACTCGCTCTACGCGATCACCGCATGCATGGTAAAATTCTTCTATTATTCCATTCTTTATTATTATGTTGAATAACTCGCTCACGCGGATTTTCGCATGCATGGTGAAACTCTTCCGTTATTCCATTCTTTATTATTATGTTGAATAACTCGCTCACGCGACTCACCGCATGCATGGTGAATGACCTTTCAGATTCATTCTTTATTAAATTATGAAAATGATGCTTCACGTGGATTACAGCATTGGCGGGTGAAAATCCATTTGCAATTTCAGATATTCTATTATACTCGTATGAGATATCATTTCTTTTGTACTCGTCATGGAATACCGTTTTATTTTGTATTTTCCTTTTATGAGTACTATTTATGGAGTACTATTCATGAGTTACTATTTATGGGTTACTATTTACCCGGTTACTATTCACTCGAATATTATTCACTCAGGTATTCAGGACACTTTTCATGCCGGAGTACTATTCACGAGTTACTATTCATGGGTTACTATTCACCTGGTTACTATGCACTCAAATATTATTCACTCAGGTATTTAGGACACTTGTCATACCGGGGTACTATTCACGAGGTACTATTCCCGAAGTACTATTCATAGGGCACTATTCACGGGGTACTATTCACCCGAAAAATATATTTCTTTTTTGTCCAAATTATTTTTGATACATGAATATTATTCTTGAATTTTACTCCACAAAGCAAAGATCATGTTGATAATTTGATATTTTTAAACTCGGATAAATTTAAAGTCTTTAATATTTATCCTTGATTTCGTTTGATTAATGCTTATATCATTGTCATCATCCTTATGCTTATATTGTAATGAAAGTCATCTGTGGCTTACGTGCATAGATGGACTTGGTATGATTATGACCAGGGATTATTCGGTGTAATCATGACCGTAATGTTACAAATGATGTGTTAAAAGTCTTCATTAGCCCGTAGTGCATTGAAGGACAGTTTTTGGTATGATCATGACCATGGGTTCTCTTCGGCCAAGGGTGTAAAGATGAATTGTTGTTTGGCATGATCATGACCATTGGTGAAAACACGAATATCCTTTGCTCGTAGTGCATGGATAATTCGTGGTCATGATACTAATGAATATACTTGACCCGTAGTGCACGGATAATTCGGTGATGTATTGAGCTAAGTCTCATCGATAAAATATTGATAATAAACTTTTAATTCGTAAAAGATAGTAGATGTGACTCCCCCAAAATAGGTCCACACGACCCATTCTGAGTCGCCAGATATCACTCTATAAAAATCAAATACAAACTTCATTTATATTAATCTGTTGAATGTAGCAAGAGTACGAATAACAGATAAGTCGTGAGTTTTAATACAATATTGTCTCGTAGAGATGTGATCCAAACTCAAATTGTTACAATGCCATATAAAATATAACAACAAATGTTTTAAGACCCCAAAGAAGAACGAGAAGATTACTATCATATTCATTCTAATGAGGTGCACTTTTGACGCTTTCAAAGTCCAAGTTCTCATCACCCTATTGTTGTTCGCCAAAATCAATTATTAAGTGACGATAAATAATATTACACACATCTTAGGTCCTCAATACAATTATCCATTGTATGTCATGCCGCTTTTATAATGTATTGAGAAACTTCACAATCTCGGACCATCACACTATTTCCTGTTATCCCTCGTCAACCAATTTACCCTCTTATTACCCGAAAGGAATTGTGAAGCAAAAGGGTGAGCACAAATAGCCGAGAAAGGATATCATGACTAAAGATAATTAAATTATCAATAGCCTTCGTCAATAATAAATCGTAGATTTAGAACATATGATAGATGATAAAACTTTTCAACCATAGTTTGCAAATGAATGAGCAATCCATTAGAAGAGTCAAATAGACCATCGTGTCTATTATCTTCTCCATGTTAAAAATCCACCAATAATGTTTTATCCTCGTAACATCAATCAATAATTCTTGTCCACAATCATATGAATAACTCATAATCATAATTGTGATTCTAAATTCTCTTCGCACCTGTGATCTGAAGATAATTTTCATCGCCTATCTTCACCTGAAACATCAAAAATCATGGTTATACCAAATCACAATTCTTGTTCATAATCATACTAATAAATTTATCTTTACACTACGGGCCAAAGATATTCATCAACGATTCAGCTTTGTTCTACAAGCCAAAGATATACAACTGTATATAGAAGAGTCAAGTAGAGCATGATATATATTATCTTTTACAAATTAAAAGTGTATTATCAATATGTTATCGCTAAGACTCAGCTTAATAATTAATCCACATCATCGAATCATTCCTGCACTACGGCCAAGGATATTCATTAGTATTACGACCACGAATTATCCATGCACTATGGGCCAAGGATATTTGTATTTTCAACAATGGTCATGATTATATCGAATAATCTCTGATTATAATCATACCAACAACTATCCATCAATACACGTAAGCCAAAGATATACAACCAATAATCAACGGTCCATCTTTGCACGTAAGCCAAAGATATACAACTATAAAATCAATAATTAACAGTCCATCTTTGCACGTAAGCCAAAGATGACTTTCATCACAATATAAGCTTGAGGATGATGACCATGATATAAGTGAAGACAAGGATAAATATTAAAGACTTTAAATTTATCCAAATATTATCAATCACTTAATAAACTCATAATCTAATATTATTAATATTATAACAATATTTTAATCACTTCTTAAACTTGTAAATAATTTATTTTAATTGTTTACACTTTACTAATTAATGCATTTAATCATCCTAAAATGCCAAACTCATAAGATTTCATCACCAATGATCAAATCCCTCATCAAAAATCTGCATATACCCTATATAGGATTCCCAAGCCATAAAATCCTATCTTTCAATTTTGTTACTTCACATAACATATTTAATTCATTTACTCATAACTAATTCATTTTTATGAAAAATACCAAATCAGTCCCAAAAATATTTTTTTCTGGGATTTAGCAGAATATAGTCCCATATTGAACATATATTTTTCTCGGAATTTTTAAAATTTATTTACTATTTTTCATATGGCCAAAACTACTGAATATTTAGACATTTATCATAAATTGTACTTTTGTCCAAAAATTCCAAAATTTATAGGGTATACTCCAGTTATATACATGTACTTCCAATAAAAATTTCACCAATTTTGGAGTTAACCACAAGGAGTTATAAGGGTTTACTTTTAAAATATTCTTTTCCCATAAAATCCATAACTCTTGATCTATACATCTAAAAATCTCCATCTTTGGACACAATATAGAAAACTCATCAAATTATCATTTCAAATTTTCCTGTAATTTTTGAGGGTCGAAAAATTACTTAAACCGCAAATGGATTTTCACCGCCATGCAGTAATCCACGCAGTATGCATCATTTCTACAATTTAATAAGGAATGAATACAAAGGATCATTCACCATGCATGCGGTAATCCACATAGAAAAGTTATTCCAACAAAATAATAAAGAATGGAATAATGTAAGAATTCACCTTGCATGCGATGTAACCGCATGCATGAGTTATTCCCAACATAATAATAAAGAATGGAACTCAGTCATGCGTAGAATCCGCATGCATGTGATATTCCAATGTAATAATAAAGAATGGAATAACAACAAAATTCACCGGCATATGCGATAGACAAAGATGATATGTTATTCCAACAGAATAATAAAGAATAGAATAACAAAAGAATTTCACCATTATGCGGTACTTCGCATAGACATGTTATTCCAACATAATAAGAAAGAATGGAATAACAGAAGAATTTCACCATGTATGCGGTACTTTTCATAGACAAGTTATTCCAACATAATAATAAAGAATTGAGTAACAGAAGAATTTCACCATGTATGCGGTACTTCGCATAGACTGGTTATTCCAACATAATAATAAAGAATGGAATAACAGAAGCTCTCTTCATGAATACAAAATAAATAATACCCCTTACCTTAGAAGAAACTGGATACTGGAATAGTGAGGTAGCAGACTTCTCTTCTTCTTTCTCTCTATAATTCTCTCTATAATTTCTCTATAATAATTGCTCTTGTGAGACTTAGTGAATTGGTGAGAAATGAAGGAACAATGAGCTTCTATTTATAGGAAATATAGTTTCAATAATTGCACATTTTGGGGCTCGAAATATTACAGTATAATACTTTCCTCTTTTTCTTCATTTTTATTTTAGTCCTGCAAGTGTAAGACCCCGAATTTTATGAATGAAAGTATTCAATTTTCTTATAATTATTCTATTTAGTAAATGGTTAAATGGATAAAAGGTTAAAGTTAAGGGTGATATGTAAAAAGTTTGCAAAAGTAAGCAAGTTGTTATAAAATAATCGGTGGTAAAATACGCGTGTGCATAGTAGCACACGGTATTGATTATTGATGCTTATGTGAGATGTCACTCAGTTATACTCAATTATTGCTACAGTAATTACTGCATCATATTTCTCATATTATTGATTCGATTATTGTCACAGTATCATATGTATAATATGATATATTATTAAATCAATAATTGAGACGACAAAGTTATTCATATTATTAAATTGCAATATTTATAATGTCTAGAAGTTCTGTCAATGAGAGGTTTGGTCACCTAATTACGCGCCAATAAGGAGAAATCCTTATCGGAAAGCCCCATCTTTCCTGAGAACGACTTGCTTGTTAAATATTGTGAAATATAATATTAATGATGAATAAGTTCGTGTTGATTAAAGATTAATTTATAGTTCCATTATGTGAGAATTATTAGTGTTAGTAGAAATTGATATTTATTTCGATAATAATTGATGTCTGGAGGTTATATTGTTTAATCGGGTATTCGGGGCACTTTTTGTGTCGAAGTATTATTCACGAGTTACTGTTCACCCAATTATTATTTACTCTAGTATTATTCACTCGGGTATTTGAGACATTTTTCGTGTCGGGGTACTATTCACGGGGTTACTATTCTTGAAGTACTATTCACGGGGTACTATTCACCCAAAAATATATTTCTTTTCAGTCCAAATCATTTTTGGGTACAATATTATTCCATTAGGAGATGTGATAATTTTTCAGACAGTTGGTTGAAATTATAATAGTAAATCAATATAGATCGTTGGTTTAAAGTTTTAATAGTAACTTGTCCTTTCGGTTTTCCAAGAGTTATTTGTCTCTTCGGTTTTCCAAGAGTTACTTGTCCCTTCGGTTTTCCAAGAGTTACTTGTCTCTTCGGTGTTCCAAGAGTTAATTGCCCCTTCGCAAATAGTAGTTGTATCTTCAATATTACCATGAGTCATTTTGACCCTTCGTTAAGACCAAGAACTACTTTCAGTTCTTCTATAAATAGAAGCATTCTTTCATTATTTCTTATGAATTCACTGAAACTCTAGAGAGAGAAATTATAGAGAGAAAGAAGAAGAGAAGTCTGATACCTCTCTATTCTAGTATCCAGCTTTATTCTAAGGTAAGGGATATTATTATTATAGTAAGGGGTATTATTTCTTTCGTATTCATGAAGAGAGATGTTGTTATTCCATTCCTTATTATTCTGTTGGAATAATCTGTATACGCGGACTACCATATACATGGTGAAATTCTGTTGTTATTCCATTCTTTATTATTCTGCTAGAAAATCTATTTATGCGAAGTACCGCATACATGGTGAAATTTTGTTGTTATTCCATTCTCTATTATTCTACTGGAATAACCTGTTTATGCGAAGTACCGCATACATGGTGAAATTCTGTTGTTATTCCATTTTTATTATTCATTGGAATATCCGCTTGGCTGTAATTTTGCACGACTGGTTCCGATTCTTTATTATTCCGCCGAATATCCTGCTCGTATGCGTTTACACATGACTGGTTCCATTATTTATTATTTCGTTTAATATCACGTGCGTGGCGTTCTACGCATGACCGAGTTACATTCTTTATTATTATTCATTGGGAATAACTCGTCATGCATGCGATCTATCGCACCCATGGTGAATCCTTCTGTTATTCTATTTTTTATTATTTTGTTGAATAACCTGTCTATGTGGATTACCACATGCATGGTGAATGATCCTTTGTATTCATTCCTTATTAAATTGTGGAAATGATCTGTTTACGTGGATTATAATAAAAGTCATAATATAAGCATTAAACTGTTGATTATGATGAAAGTCATAATAAAAGCATTGGAATGATGAAAATCATGGGTATATGTAGTATTAGTAAGTGTTATGATGAGTTATGTTGGTTATTTTGTGAAAATATGAAAGTTTCTTAGAAATCACAAAGGGTTGAAAATCAGATTTTGGTGAAAATGGAACATGAAATTCAATTGACCATATCTCCTATTATATTTTGAATTTTTGAGTGTGGTCAAGTTCTAGAGTTAGATCTATAAGTTTTCTATATTATCCAAGTGGAATTACTGGAAAAGGTGTTGTAGATTTTCGTGTGGACTTATTTTAGCAAAGGAGTAAAAAACTGCAAAGTACCAAAAAGTTACTGTCCAAAAATTTAAAAGGGCATTTTCGTACACTTAGTTTATGAAATAAATTTTGGCCTTTTAGGACATGAAAATTTATGGTATAAAGTACCTACTGTCCAAAAATGAGCTCATTCTGTCTTAAAATGAGCAAGTTATGACTATTTCAATATTTAGATTTTTAGATTTAAAACGCTATAACCGGAAAGTTCTATAACTCGATGACCATGAAATTTAAATAGGAAGCTCACATTAACATGTGTAAGATCCTGCGAAGATTTGGGAATTTCTGGAGTTAACCTTGAGGTAGCTAATTTCTTAAGGAATTAATTAGAAATTGATTTTTGAAAAATACTTAAGGTAGTTGAAAAATTATAAAAAAAATACTTGTTTTGTATGAAATATATGTATATATGTTTGGACAAAGGATAGAAAAATAATAAGTTAATTTGGTAATTTTTCATGAAAATAGTTTAGTTACGAACATATGAGTTAAATATGTTATGTGAAGTTGAAAATTTGGTAAATATGATTTTATGGCTTTAAAATCCTATATAAGGTATATATATAGATTTTTTATGAGGGATTTGATCATTGGTGATGATATCTTATGAGTATGGCATTTTTGAATGATTAAATGCATTATTTGGTAAAGTGTAAACAATTAAAATAAATTATTTATAAGTTTAAGAAAAAATTAAAATATTGTTAGAATATTAATGATATTAGATTATGAGATTATTAAATGATTGATAACATTGGGATATTCTTGAACCCTGGATAAATTATATTATAAATGTTTAATATTTATCCTTTATCTCATTTGATTGATTCTTTATATCATTGTCATGATCCTCATGCTTATATTGTGTTGAAAGTCATCTGTGACTTACGTGCATAGATGAACTTGGTATGATTATGACCCGGGATTATTCGGTATAATCATGTTCGTAATGTGGTAAAAGTCATCTTTGGCCCGTAGTGCATAGATGGACTTGGTATGATTATGACCAGGCATTATTTGGTATAATCATGATCGTAATTGAAAACACGAATATCCTAGGCCCGTAGTGCATGAATAAATAAGTGGTGGTGATGATACTAATGTTCGAGTCTCAACATTATTGGTTTTACAGGTTGTATATCTTTGGCTGTAGTGCAAAGATGAACTGTTGGTTATTGGTTATACAGGTTGTATGTCTTTGGCCGGTAGTTGATGTTTCGGTGAAGATAGGTGATGAAAATTATCTTACGTCCAGGTGCGAAGAGGAATTTAGAATCACAATTATGATTATGAGTTATTCATATGATTGTGAGCAGTGAATTGTTGATTGATGTTACAGGATAAAACATTATTGGTGGACTTTTAACATGTAGAAGATAATAGATCCGATGGTCTATTTGACTCTTCTAATGGATCGCTTCGTTCAAGCGCAACTATGGTTGAAAAGTTTTATCATCTACCATATGTTCTAAATCTCGATTTATTTCGATGAAGGCTATTGATAATTTAATTATCTTTAGTCATGATATTCTTTTATCAATTTGGTTCAGCTCACCCTTTTGCTTTATAATTTCTTTCGTGTAATAAGAGTGTAGTGGGTTGAGTGGGGGTATGTGAGGAGAATAGAACGGTGGTCTATAGCTGTTGAGGTTCTCTCTAAATAGTATGAAAATAGTTTTATTGAGAATTTTAGATAAGTGTGTCGTATTATATACGTCATTTGATATTTAATTTTGGTGAATCGAATAGGGTGAGGTGAACCCAACTTTGGAAGGGTGTTTTGCCACTATCATACAAGATGTCTAATGACATACAACCTCGTGTTATCATAAGACAGGGTTGTGCACATCCACTTGCTGAGTATATCTACGAGCACTACCTATATGATCTTAGAGTATATTTGAAATATAATTCTCACTTGGAGACAACGGAGATAATTATATATCAAGAGAAGACTCACAATTGGAAAAAAGATGATAGCAATCTTCTTGTTTTTCTTTGGAGTCTATTGGGTCAATCAAGGATAATTCTGTGGACATATGATATCTATCATAACCTAGACGCATGGCCTCCCATGTACGAAGGTTTCCTTGAGCACTTCCCAAATATTTTAATTTCTAAAACAGTTATTGACTATACTTTTATGTAAAGTACCTTTGTAAGGAGTTGTGGTCGAGGCACCATGAGAGTTACATAGATTTTGTATTGAAAACTCATGACTTATCCGTTTGTCGTATCGCATTATACACTTCAACAAACATATAAATGAAGTTTGTATTTGATTTTTAAAGAGTGATATATGGCGACTCAGAATGGGTCGTGTGGACCTATTTTGGGGGCGTCACATCTAGTATTACCAAACTTGCACCACCTCCCCTAATAGTTAATAATGTGAATCAATAGTTCAATCATGTGAATCAATAGTTATAATCATGTGAAAATACGAATTACAGTATAGTACCTCCATCTATACCTCTATTTTTAACTTAGTCATGCAAGTATTGTTGGGCTTCGGCACAGAAACGCACAGCAGAAATTAAAATTTTAAAGCAATTTCCGAAACCCTAAAACAGGATCCATGCGAAAATCAATTAATTCAGAGGTTTAGAGATTATACCGAGATATAAACAAAAACGAGAATCAAACCGACTACGCCTTGAATCTCAAACCTTAATACAAACCGATTGCACCTCTACACAGTATCCACATTTAACGCCGCATCTAACCGTCGAACGATTCTCGCAATAAGAAGGACTCATGCAGACTAGCCACCAAAAGGAATGGATTTTGAAAGCTGTTTTTTCTCTAGTTTCTCTCTAAGAATGGCTAGGTTTTTCAATTATGATATCTTACCCTAAGTAGTCGCTATATATCATATATATAGTAGTTAAAAGGAATTAATCAAATCAAAACCTAATTTTATAAAATCCAATTTATATATATATATATCTCTTAATTAAGTCTTACTTAGTTAATATACATATATACAAATTATCCTTTTAATTTAAATTGTGATTTAAATACTATTAATCATATTAATATATTTAAATCCTTAACGTTCTATGTGTGTGACCTATAGGTTATTATTACGTTGGCAATAATTTTAAAATCATATTATAAAATTATAAGCGAATGGCAGATCTAGTAATGCATCACCGCTACCCAAGTAATAATAAGATCGATGATTCGATGCAACCTTTTCGTGACCAATGTTTCAATGTAATTTAATCCTTTTAACCTTAATATCCTAGATTAAACTCGAGTCATGGAATGTGTCATACTCTTCATAATTTAATCTGAGTTTTCTTGATCAATGAGTAGACTATATGAAACAAATCACTATTTGAGCATAGCCATGTATTTCATAGTCCTACTCAATCAAGAGGCCTATGGATATCACCCATAATATATAGGATGGTTAAATTCCATCTAGATCACTCATATTTCTCACACGATTAATGATGAACCCAATAATCACCTTTATAGTCCACCCTATTAAAGGTGACATTTGATGATATCAAAGTACATAAATTCTCGTGTAGTAATATAGCGATTTCGAATTGGGAGGACCATTACATCATTGTCACTATGAGAATTGCTAATGACACTTCGCATAATGCTCCATATAGAATTCTCATGGTGGGTCCATCCCAAAGACATCGATTCTTCAACATGTACTCTACGCATCGACTTAATATCTCATATATTTATGACCAATGAAATTTGGTCATCATCGATCCACATATTAGTCTCAATGCATCATTGTTGTCCCATCAACAATGATACTCGATTAGGACATTTAAGAATACCGATACTAATGGTAATATATAATCTCATGTTCAAGTCACATACTTGAAACTATATAATTTGTATCACTATTCTAAGGAATTTTATTATGTTAACAATTATATTACGCAGTAAATAAAACCATAGTAAAATCATATATTTATTCAATCAAATATAATATCAAAACGTTAAGCAATTATATCAAATAATTGGCCTCTAGGGCATAAACTCTAACAAGTATTATCAATCTTTCACCAACTCCCCTAATAGTACGAGAATGTGAATCAATAGTACACACATGTGAACAAATAGTTATAATCATGTGAATTAATAACAATTAATTGCTCATTTATCCGATTAATTACCCGACTGGTCAGTATAACTTCCAGACATCAATTAATATCAAAATAAATGTCGATTTCAACTAACACTAATAATTCCAACACAATGGAATTATCAATTTCATCTTTAATCAATACATACTCATTCATCATTAATATTATAACGCATAATATTTAACAACCAGGTCGTTCCCAGGAAAGAGGGGACTTTCCGATAAGGATTTCTCCTTATTGGCACCCAATTAGATGACCAAACCTCTCCTTGACAGAACTTCTAGACATTGTAAATATTGCAATTTAATAATATGAATAACTTTGTCGTCTCAATTATTGATTTAATAATATATCATATTATGCGGAGATGATCGCGTGACAATAATCGAATCAATAATATGAGAGATATGATGCAAGAATTATTCGTAGTAATAATTGAGTATAAGCGAGTGATTTCTCACATAAGATCAATAACCAATCGTGTGTGCTACTATGCAACCACGCGTATTACTATACTTTTACTACTGGGTAGTTCAACAGTTTTAACGGTAACACTTTCGCCGTTATTTTTAATAAAAGATAATTTGCTGTTTTTTTACTACTTACAATACTTCCGTTATGGGGTCCACTAATGATTGTGCCATCGCATTTAATATTCCCTGTTAAAACGAATATTCCCCAACCAATCGAATATTATATAACCACTTGCTTACTTTGCAACATTTATAAATATTACCCACAACTATAACATTATATCAAATCCACCCCCTAATATTCAGAAATATATTTCGAGAAAATTATTCTTTATTCATAAAAGTAGGGGTCTTACAACCTCCCCTTCTTATAAAATTTTGTCCTCAAAATTAAGGTACGTACCTGGTATATCGAAGAGGTGAGGATACCTTGAATACCTTTATCGTCGAAAACATTACACGTTACATACGTGCATGCCCGATGTCCTCCAATTGCCTCTAAATGCACATCAGTCTCTAAAATAGCCATTTTAGGCCTTGATACCGATCTCAAATCTCAAAATATAAAGAATGAAAGTTTTAGGTCTACTCGTTATCTTTCCGAATCATCCTGAATCACCTCAATCGGAGTTTGTATGAAAAAGTTATGCCTAATTTACTAAAGAACGTCTGGACAGATTTTGGCTTAACACTTGACCAGCGCCTAGGCGAACAAATTTGGGCCTTGGGCAAGCGTCTAGGCGCCCAAGAACAGATTCTAAGTGCCGAGCCTAGTGCCTAGGCGCTCGACCTTTGGCACTTAACTCCAATTTTCCAGATTTTGCAACTTTTGATACACACACCTCAAATCTTCATAACTTCTTCATCCGTTATCAGAATTAGTCCGTTTTTGAGGCTATGGAAAGCTTGTAACATGCTCTATAAAAACCCCATGATTTCATAATTTTTTAGATTCATTAATTATTCCAAAATTTGGCTCCAAAGTCCCCCAAGACTAAGTTTTTACTAACAACGATACGTGAAAAACGTTATGAACACGCGATATACTTGGCGGTAAAACGAGTCTATAGGCCATAGTTCTTACTCGATCGAGGATTTCAAATGGGCCAATTAAATCGAGGTTTGAGATAACGCCTTCTTGAACCTTCTTCTTCACATTCATCAGATTCGGGTGTGTAGCTTGAGCGGCTTTAACTTTATCGATTAAAGTCGATTCTACTCATATATTCGTTATCTTCATGTGGGTCCCTAGAGTCTTTAACTCTATCTTCATCATTTGTAAGTTATACGAAATGGGTCTTTGTGTTAACAACATCGCCCTCGTAAACGCATACGATCTTCTACTCAACGCGTCAGCTACCATGTTCGCTCTTCCACAATGATATTGAATGGTATAGTCGTAATCTTCAACAACTCGAGCCAACGTCTTTGGCGCATAATAAGTTAGTTCTAGGTGAAGAAATATTTAAGGGTTTTACAAATGGGTTTTGTACTGAGGTCAATACAAAATTCGATTTCACGCTCTAGGGGTAGGCTAGGAAGTTATTAACAATAGAAATATCATTCAAAACTGTGACTCTCATCCAAAACTTGGATAGTACGTCACATTGATACCTATCAACTTGCCATCGTCATTCACAACGTCCCGTACGGATAGTCTGGATTTGGTGCCTTCCACACAAGGAAGTCACCAGCGAAGGCTCAGGGCTCTCTACTTATGGCTTGATATGACAGTGATTGACTTTAGTGGTTTGGTTGCTTGAATTCGCATAACAGGTTGGTTAGGAATATAAAAGCTAACAACCTTACGAAAAGCTTGATGAGTAATTAACCAATCAATCCCTAAAATCACATCAAATGCAAGTATTTTCAAAGAGATAAGATCGACAGGTAACGTGAAAGTGTCTATTTGAATCAACAAGATTTATAAATAGTGGAGGTAACGAAGGTTTCTACTAACGAAGTTTCAACCAATAAGTCAAAGTCTAACTTCTCTGGGGTCAAATTTAAACATTGAGCGCAAGCAAGAGAGATAAAAGAATGGGTAGAATCGATATCTAATAAGGTATAGACTTCGCAAGAATTTATAATTAACTAACCCGTGCTAACTTCGTTCGGGTTACTCGCTTTTTGAGAAGTCACGAAAAACGCTCTTCCTGAAATCACCGACTATGTTTTGTCTGTATCTGCCTTTGGTGCCACCGTCCCAACTGGACTTGACTTTGGTGCACGACAAATTGGGCTAGGTGACCTTCTTTTCCATAATTGTAACATGCTTTGGACTGCATCGTGCAGCCTGGACTGATATGTCCCTCCCCTCTACACTTGTAACATACGACTGGCGGTCGTTCTCCTTCCTTAACAACAAGTGCTGGTGCTGACGTCTTTCCATCATTATTGAATTTCCTCTTCTTTAAACTTCCACTTCTATTATCTTAGCCATGATTACCACCGAACAGGTTACCATTCTTGGCATGATAATTTCCTCCACGATGGTTATCGTTGTTCCGATGGCCGTTACCACCGGTACGATTATTATCGTGTTGTTGGTCATTGCCTTTTGGTTGTACTGATTCATTATCGCGCTCCAATAACTGAGCCCTATTCACAACATCTGAATATAAACAAAATTTATGAGAAATGAGGTATTGACGTATATCGGGTTTCAAACCTCTTAGAAACATTCGCGTCATTCGCTCCTCATTATCGACCAAATGGGATGCAAACCGGGATAACTCCGCAAATTTAACCTCGTATTGCGACACGGTCATATTGTTTTGCTCCAACTTGATAAACTCCACCTCCTTCATATGACGAATACTTTCGGGAAAGTACTTGTCGTTGAACAGCTCTTGGAACTTCTCCCGAGACATCTTGAAAGGCCAGTCGTTGGTACGCTTTTCTGATTCCCACCAAAGAATCGCCTCTTCACGCAATATAAAGGTGGCAATGGAACCTTTTGCTCTTCGGAGCATCCCAAGATATCAAATATCTTGGTGATCTGCTTTAACCACGTCTCTGCCTTAAGTGGTTCTGGCTTTCCCAAAAACTCCGGTGGTCCCAGCTCCTTGAGCTGCTTAGCGGTGACCACTCAAGAGTCTCTCTCTCCGCTGTTTCCACCTGCATTTTGAACAGGAGTCTCTCTCTCCGATGTTACATGAATTGCATAAAGCCTCTGAACATCCCATCGTTCACCAATTCATCAGTGTTATTGTTTACCTGAGGATTATTGTCTTCCTGTTGCACATTATCCTGGGTATTGATCGTTGGTGACTTAACGGTCTCATGTGCTTCATTGTTGATCTCAAAATTTTCAGATGCCATTTTCAAACAATGTCTCAAAACAAGGGTTAATTAACATATCATATATTATCCCTATACTCTGACCGACCAATTAAATACCAAATAAACTTAGGTAGGTCATACTAGCGAAGGAATTCCCCGTCTCTCCCTTCCTAGTTCTTGTCTCACATCTCAGTCAGGGATCATATCCCTAAGCTTTGATACCAACTGTGACTCACATCCAAGACTTGGATAGCACCTCATAATGATACCTATCAACTTGCCACCGTTACTCATGGCGTCCCCTACGAAAAGTCTGGCTTCGGTGCATCCCAAGACTTGAAAGTCACCAGATAAAGGCTCGGGGCTCTTTTCTATGGCTTTGATACCAACTTGTAACGCCCCCAAAACAGGTATACATCACACATCTTGGATCGCCACTTATATGTTACATAAATTTAAATACAACTTAATTATACAACAATCGTGTAATATACGATAAAAAATAGCTGAGAATTTAAACAGGAATATTGCCTTCTAGACAATATCCACTCTCAAATAGAGTCCTCATTACATTTATTGTCACATTATTTTATAGAATAGTGAGGACTACTAATACATCATCTCGGACCATCACTCCGTTCCCCGACTAGTCCCGACTACGTTCTCATTTCCTGAAGAGAACAATGAAAGCAAAAGGGTGAGCTCAACTAGCCCAGTAAGAAATATTATGACTAAGATAATGCAAAATAAATTATCATTAGTCTTCAACAATGTTAAACTGATAAAATACAATAGACATCAAGTTTAACTGCAGCGGAATAAATAAGCCATTAGAAGAGTCAAGTAGAGCATGATATCTACTATCTTCTATGATTTAAAATGTTTTCATCCATTTTTATTGCTAAGACTCAGCTTAATAAATAAACTATATCATCGAATCTTCCTTGCACTACGGGCCAAGGATATTCATTAAATCATTAATGGTCATGACTATACCGAATAATCCCTGGTCATAATTATACCAAAAACTGTCCATCAATGCACTACAGGCCACTGAGGTCTTTCACCACATCATTCGTTACATTACGGTCATGATTATACCGAATAATCCTTGGTCATAATCATACCAAGTCCATCTATGTACGTAAGCCAAAGATGACTTTCATCACAATATAAGCATGAGGATGATGACAATGACATAATAATTCAATAAAACAAGTTCAAGGACAAATTTTAAAGATTTATAATTTAATTTATCCAGAAATCAATAACGTCCAAATTGCCAACATAATATTGCTTTGTGGAGTAAAATTCAAGAATGCTCAGAAGAATATTTCCATGAAAAGATACTGGATGAAGCGCAAATATCTAGGATATTCTACTAATTTCATGGAGTATAGAACCCAAAACTTTAACCAACTCGAGTATAATAGAATATATGAAAGCGCAAATGGATTTTTGCGCGCGCAGTAATCCACGTAGATGATCATTTCCACAATTTAATAAGGAATGAATATGAAGGATCATTCACCATGCATGCGGTAATCCACGTAGGCAAAGTTATTCCAACAGGATAGTAAAGAATGGAATAATGGAAGAATTCACCAGCGTGCGTAATCCGCGATAAACAAAAAGTTATTCCAATGTAATAATAAAGAATGGAAAAACAGAAGAATTCACCAGCGCCATGTAATCCGCAGATGCATAAAGTTATTCCAACAGAATAATAAATAATAGAACCTGTGTCACGTAACACGCATGCATGTGATATTCCAATGTAATAATAAAGAATGGAACTGTGTCATGCGTAATCCGCGATGCATGTAATATTCCAAATGTAATAATAAATAATGGAATAACAATGAATTCACGGGCATGCGATAGACCACACGTAGAAAAGTTATTCTAACAGAATAATAAAGAATGGAATAATGTAAGAATTTCATCATGTATGCATCAGACTTTCAGATGTAGACAAAGTTATTCCAACATAATAATAAAGAATGGAATAATGGAAGAATTTTACCATGTATGCGATTACTTTGCATAGGCAAAAGTTATTCCAACATAATAATAAAGAATAGAATAATGAGAAGAATTTTACCATGTATGCGATATCGTGACAGTATAAAAGTTATTCCAACATAATAATAAAGAATGGAATAATGAAGCTCTCATGAATGAATCTGAAAGAAATAATACCCCTTACCTTAGAAGAAACTAGATACTGTAATAGTGAGGTAGCAAACTTCTCTTCTTCTTTCTCTCTATAATTTCTCTATAATAATTGCTCTTGTGAGACTTAGTGAATTGGTGAGAAATGAAGGAAGAATGAACTTCTATTTATAGGAAAATATAGTTTCAATAATTTCACATTTTGGGGTTCGAAATATTACAGTATATATAATAATACCTTCCTCTTTTTCTTCATTTTTAATTTAGTCCTGCAAGTATTATCAAACTTGCACCACCTCCCCTAATAGTAAATAATGTGAATCAATAGTTCAATCATGTGAATCAATAGTTATAATCATGTGAAAATACAAATTACAGTGTAGTACCTCCATCTATACCTCCATTTTTAACTTAGTCATACAAGTATTATCAATCTTGCACCAACTCCACTAATAGTACAAGAATGTGAATCAATAGTACACACATGTGAACAAATAGTTATAATCATGTGAATTAATAGCAATTAATTGCTCATTTATCCGATTAATTACCTGACTGGTCAGTATAACTTCCAGACATCAATTAATATTGAAATAAAGGTCAATTTCTACTAACACTAATAATTCCAACACACTGGAACTATCAATTTCATCTTTAATCAACATGAACTAATTCATCATTAATATTATAACTCACAATATTTAACAACCAGGTCATTCCCAAGAAAGAGGGGGCTTTTTGATAAGGATTTCTCCTTATTGGCATGCAATTAGATGACCAAATCTCTCATTGACAGAACTTCTAGACATTATAAATATTACAATTTAATAATATGAATAACTTTGTCATCTCAATTATTGATTTAATAATATATCATATTATGCAGATGATACTGTGACAATAATCGAATCAATAATATGAGAGATATGATCAAGCAATTATTGTAGCAATAATTGAGTATAAATAAGTGACTTCTCACATAAGCATCAATAACTTGATATCGGTGTCTTCTTATGCAACCACAGCGTATTCTTTGTACTTTTACTCTAGGATAGTTCAGCGGTTTTAACGGTAACACTTTTTAGTTATTTTTAATAAAAGATAATTACTGTCGTTTCTTTACTACGATAATACTTTTGTTATGGGGTCCACTAATGATTGTGCCATCGCATTTAATATTCCTGTTAAAGCGAATATTCCCCACCAATCGAATATTATATAACCATTGCTTATTTTGCAAAATTTTTAAATATTACCCACAACTATAACATTATATCAAATCCACACCATAATATTCAAAAATATATTTCGAGAAAATTATTCTTCATTCATAAAAGTTGGGGTCTTACAACAAGGTATTCTCATCTCTTCGAACTACCAGGTACTTAAATTTCGAGGGCAAAATTTCATAAGGAGGGGAGATTGTGAGATCCCGAATTTTATGAAATGAAAGTATTCGATTTTCTTATAATTATTATTTTATTTAGTAAATGGTTAAATTAAGAAAGGGTTAAAGTTAAGGGTGATATATAAAAAATTTTACAAAGTAAGCAAGTTGATAAAAAATATTCGTTGTGTCGGGGAATATTTGATTGGTCGGGGAATATTCGTTTTAACAGATAATATTCGTACGACGAAATAATCATTGGTGGACCCACAACGGAAGTATTGTCGTAGTTAAAGACAGAAATATCTTGTTATAAAAATAACGACGAAAGTTTTACCGTTAAACGGTTGAACTACCCGGTAGTAAAAGTACAGTAATATGCGTGGTTTCATAGTAGCACACGGTATTAATTATTGATGCTTATGCGAGAAGTCACTCAGTTATACTCAATTATTGCTACAAAGAATTCACGTATAATATCTCTCATATTATTGATTCAATTATTGTCACAGTATTATCTGCACAATATTTTATATTATTAAATCAATAATATGAGTAGAATATCATATTATCGATTCGGGCTTGACTCGAAAAAATACGAGCGAGACTCAGATTCGTTAATAATATGATCCAAATCTAAGCATTAAAAATAGTTCGAATAAAAATATGAGTAGAATCTGAGCAAGGTTATACTCGACTCATTTAAGATTCAAACTACTCGAATTTTTGATTGTGATTCGATTCATACTCGGTTAATACACATTCGATTACATGTTCGATACATTCTCTTATAATATATACAAATTTAAATCAAATTAGAATAATTAGTTATTATTTTGTTTTGTTTTAAATTTTAATTGTTATTTTATATTTCTAAAGTGTAATAATAAATATATTTTCTCGTTTTTAAGTAAAATAATAAATTCAATTTATAATTATATTTATTATAAAACTAGTTATTATGTGGAGATTCGAATTCGAGTTTGAATTTGAAGCTCGCGAGTATTTTGAATAAATATTCGAGTCGAGTCAAATCTGAGTAGAAATTTTTAAATATAATTCGAATTCGAGTACGAATTTATCATTTCGAGTCAAATTTGAGTAGCTCTCTGTTCGCTCCGGTTCGACTCGTTTACACCCTTACGCCCAGGCCCTGTGTGACGCCCCCAAAACAGGTATACATCACCCATCTTGAGTCGCCAGATACATGGTACATAAATTCAAATACAACTTAATTATACAACTGTCGTGTACAATACGACAAAATATAATCTAAATTTTTTAATAAGAATATTGTCATCTAGACAATATCCACACTCAATGGAGTCCTCATTACATTTATTGTCACACTATTTTATAGAATAGTAAGGACTATTAAAACAACTATCTGGATCGTCAATCCGTTCCCCAACTCGTCCCAGCTATATTCTCATTTCCTGAAAAGAACAGTGAAAGAAATGATGAGCTCAACTATTGAGAAGAAATATTATGACTAAGATAATGTAGAATAAATTATCCTTAGCCTTCAATAAAGATAACAACCGATAGAATACAATAGACAATAAGTTTTAGATCAACAATCGCAATGGAATAAGCAATCCATTAGAAGAGTCAAGTAAAGCATGATATCTACTATCTTCTATGATTTAAAAGTTTATCATCAATTTTATCCCTGTAATACTCATCAACAGTTCTTTATTATACCCAAGACAAATAGAACTTTCATCACTTGTCTTCACCTGAACCACCAAAGATGTTAGTTAAATTAAGAATTCATATTTATAATAATGTGAATCAACAATTTCTCCTTGCACAAAGGCTTAATAGAACATTTACTCAATATCCTTACACCAAAGGCTAAAGATATTCAAATGTAATAAGAATGATCATGCCAATCAGTTGTCTATTTATGCACTACTGGCCAAAGATATTCAACTATAAAACCAATGGTCATGATCATACCAATCAATTGCCTGTAAGTGCACTACGGTCAAAGACATTCAACTGTTAACTAATGGTCATGATCCTACCAATCACATCATCGAAATATCCCTGCACTACGACCAAGGATATTCATTAGTATCACAAGTGGTCATGATCATGTCATACACCTGTCCATCTTTGCACTACGGGCCAAAGCTATCAATTAACAGTTCATCTTTGCACTACGACCAAAGATATCAATCAACAGTTCATCTTAGCACGTAAGCCAAAGATATACTACTGTAAAACAAATAATCAACAGTCAATCTTTGCACGTAAGCCAAAGATATACAACTATAAAACCAATAATCAACAATCCATCTATGCACGTAAGCCAAAGATATACAACTATAAAACCAATAATCAACAGTACATCTATGCACGTAAGCCAAAGATGACTTTCATCACAGTATAAGCATGAGGATGATGACAATGATGTAAGCATTAATAAAACGAAATCAAGGATAAATATTAAAGACTTTAAATTTGTACAGAGTTTAAAAATATCAAAATTATCAACATGATACTGCTTTGTGGAGTAAAATTCAAGAATAATATTTTTGTATCAAAAATAATTTGGACAGAAAAATATATTTTTTGGGTGAATAGTACCGCGTGAATAGTACCCTGTGAATAGTACTTCTCATGAATAGTACCCTGACATGAAAAGTACCCCAAATACCCGAGTGAATAATATTCGGGTGAATAGTAATTTGGATGAATAGTAACCCGTGAATAGTAACTCGTAAATAGTAATTCAACACGAAAAGTGTCCTGAATACCCGAGTGAATAATACTAGAGTGAATAGTAATTTTGGTGAATAGTAACCCGTGAATAGTACCCGACATGAAAAGTGCCCCGAATACCCGAGTATAATAGAATATACGAAACTGCAAATAGATTTTCACCGCCATGCAGAATCCACGTAGATGATCATTTCCAAAATTTAATAAAGAATGAGTACGAAGGATCATTCACCATGCATGCTTGATAATCCACATGTAGACAAAGGTTATTCCAATGAGAATAATAAAGAATGGAATAATAGAAGAATTCACCGTGCATGCGATAAACCGATGTAGACATGTTATTCTCAACAGTAATAATAAAGAATGGAACCGAGTCATGCGTAATTAAATGCATGCATGTGATATCCCAATAGAATAATAAAAAATGGAATAACAACAGAAATCACGGTACGCGATGAAATCGCATTTGCAGACGGTTATATTCCAATGAATAATAAATAATGGAACCAGGTCATGCGTAATTCGCACAAATAGGATATTCCAACAGAATAATAAAGAACGGAACCAGGTCATGCGTAATTCACACAGACAGGATATTCAAACATAATAATAAAGAATGGAATAATTAATTATAGTATAGTACCTTCAACTATACCTCCATTTTTAACTTAGTTATACAAGTATTATCAATCTTGCATCACCTCCCCTAATAGTACCAAAATGTGAATCAATAGTACACACATGTAAACAAATAGTTAATAGCATGTGAATTAATAGCAATTAATTGCTCATTTACCCGATTAATTACCCGGTTGGTCAATATAACTTCCAGACATCAATTACTATCGAAATAAATGTCGATTTCCACTAACACCAATAATCCAAACACAATGGAAATATTTTTCTCAATAATTTCATTTTTTAAAATTTTGAAGTTTGACTTTTTCTGAAAAAGTCAACTATTGACTTTTTGACCAAAAAGTCAACTGTTGACTTTTTGACAAAGTCAACCCCGAAAAATTTTGTGTTTATAGTTTATTCTTACTAATTTCATCGTTCCGAAATCAAATTCAATTTTTAATAACATTTATTCACTATTATTATAACTCGCAATATTAACAACCAGTTCGTTCCCAAGAAAGAGGGAGCTTTCCAATAAAGATTTATCCTTATTGGCGCATAATTAGGTGACAAAACCTCTCCTCAACAAAACTTCTAGACATTGTTAATTATGCAAATAATAATATGAATAACTGTATCATCTCAATTATTGATTAAATAATATATAAAATATCGACAATAATTGAATCAAACTGAGTGACTTCTCACGTAAACATTAATAATCAATTCCGTGTGCTACTATGCAACCACGCGTATTTTACCACCGATTATTTTATGACAACTTGCTTACTTTGAAAAAAATTTCAAATGTCACCCTTAACTTTAAACTTTTATCAATTTAACTATTTATCAAAATAGAAAAATTGAATACTTTTATTTCATAAAATTCGGGGTCTCACACCCCGCCTAGGCCCCCCTCGGCCTCCCGCCTAGCGCCTTTGAGAAAATTGTACCCGATTGAATAACACCCCGTGAATAGTACCTCATGAATAATACCGTATGTATGAATAGTACCCATGAATAGTAATCGGGCATGAAAAGATTAAAATTTAACGAGAATGTCAAGAAAAATATTTCAGTGAAATGATACTAGATGAAGTGTAAATTTCAAGGATATTCTACTAATTTCAAGGAGTATAGAAGCAATACTTATTAAATAAGTGTAGAATTAGGAATATGAAATGAAATAATATTACTTACATACTACAGAGTATGGAAGAAAATATTATTTTTTACGAATATTGAACAAAAATAATATCCCTTACATGACACCCCCAAAATAGGTATACATCCCCAATCTTGGGTCGCCAAATACATGGTACTGAATACAAATACAAACTTAATTATACAATATGAGCTGAGAGTTTTTACACGAATATTGTCTCATAGACAATATCCAAACTCAAATTCAATCATCATTACATTTATTATCACACTAAATAATGAGGACTACTAAAACAACCATCTCGGACCATCACTCCATTCCCCGACTAGTCCCAACTACGTTCTCATTTCCTTAAGAGAACAATGGAAGTAAAAGGGTGAGCTTAACTAGCCCAGTAAGAAATATTATGACTAAGATAATTCATTTATCAATAGCCTTCATCAGAATAAATCAGTGATTTAGAACATGTGGTAGATAATAAAAGTTTTCAATCATAATTGCAGCGAAATCAACAATCCATTAGAAGAGTCAAGTAGAACATAATGCCTACTATCTCCTCCAAATTAAAAGTCCATCATTAATATTTCATTCATGTAATACTCATTAACAGTTATTTGTTGTACCCAAGACAAAGAGAACTTGCATCACCTGTCTTCACCTGAACCATTAAATATTATAGTTAAACTTGCAATTCATATTTATAATCATGTAAATCAACAATTTCTCCTTGTCACAAAGGCTTAATAGAACGTTTACTCAATATCCTTACCTCAAAGGCTAAAGATATTCAAATGTAATAACAATGATCATACCAATCAGTTGCCTATCTTTGCATTACGGACCAAAGATATTCAACTATAAAACCAATGGTCATGATCCTGCCAATCACATCATCGAATTATCCATGCACTACGGGCCAAGGATATTCGTTAGTATCACCAGTGGTCATTATCATGTCATACACTTGTCCATCTTTGCACTACGGGCCAAAGCTATCAATCAATAGTTCGTCTTTGCACGTAAGCCAAAGATATACAACTGTAAAACCAATAATCAGCAGTCCATCTTTGCACGTAAGCCACATATATACAACTGTAAAACCAATAATCAACAGTCCATCTATGTACTACGAGCCAAAGATAACTTTCGTTACAATATAAGCATGAGGATGATGACAATGATATAATTATCAATCAAACGGAATCATGGATACATATTATAGATTTTAAATTTATCCAGAGTTTAAAAATATCCAAATTATCAACATGATACTGCATTGTGGGGTAAAATTCAAGAATAATATTAATGTATCAAAAATAATTTTGGAGAGAAAATAAATCAATTTTTGTCATGAATAGTACCCGTGAATAATACTCCGTGAATAGTACCCCAGCATGAAAAGTGCCCCGAATACCTGAGTGAATAATATTTGAGTGAATAGTAACCGGGTGAATAGTAACCCATGAATAATAATCCATGAATAGTAACTCATGAATAGTATCCCGGCATGAAAAGTTCCCCAAATCCCCGAGTGAATAATATTCGAATGAATAGTATTCGGGTGAATAGTAACCCGTGAATAGTACCCTGGGAAAAATATTGATATTTAATAAGAAAGTTCAGATCAATATTCCAATGAAACGATACTGGATGAAACGCAAAACTAAAGGATATTCCGCTAATTTCAGGGATTATAGAAGTAATACTTACCATAGTAAGTTTAGATTTAAGAATATAAAAAGAAATAATATCCCTTACCATACGAAAAATAACATCTCTTAAGAATACAACAAATAATATCCCTTACGAATGCAACAAATAATACCCCTTACGAATACAACAAATAATATCCCTTACAAATATAACAAATAATATCCTTTACCTTAGTATAAGACTGGATACTACAATAGTGAAGTAGCAGAATACTCTTCTTCTTTCTCTCTATAATTTCTTTCTCTATAGCTTCTCTTGTGAATCTCAGTGATTTGGTGAGAATGAAAGAAGAATTAAGCTTCTATTTATAGGAGAATGGACTAAATAGTAACTGATTCATGAACGGTCCAGATTGTTTTAGTTTTAAAACCACCACCGACGGTCCAGATTGATTTACTTTTAAAACTACCACCAACGGTCCATATTGATTTACTTTTAAAACCACCACCAATGGTACAGATTGATTTAACTTATTACACTTTAGTACCACTAAATTTTTCCAAGTTTGCATTATTCCCCTCTAACTTTTGTAATTCACTTATCTTCAATAAACACATTCTTAATACTTCAACAATTATTCATCATTAATATTATAACTTACAATATTGACAACCAGATCATTTCTAGGTAAAAGGGGGCTTTCTGATAAAGATTTCTCCTTATTGGCGCGCAATTAGGTGACCAAACCCCTTTCCTCGATAGAACTTTCTAGACATTGTCAATAATGTAAGTAATCGTATGAATAAATGTATTGTCTCAATTATTAATTTAAAAATATAAAAAATTATGCAGATGATACTGTGACAATAATTGAATCAAATAACGTGAGATACTATGCGGCAATTACTATAGCAATAATTGAGTAAACTGAGTGGCTTCTTACGTAAGCATCAATAATCAATACCGCAGTGCTTACTTATGCAACCACGCGTAGACATCGTATTTTATCACCGGGTATTTCAATAGTTTAATGATAAAAGTTTTGTCGTTATTTTTATAAAAAGTTATTTCTGTCATTTTCTAACTCCGACAATTATTCCGTTGTGGGGTCCACCAATGATAGTGTCTTCGAACGAATATTCCCCAACCAAACGAATATAATTCCCCGACAAAACGAATATTTTATATAAACTTGCTTACTTTGCAAAATTTTCAAATATTACCCATAACTTTAACCTTTTATCAATTTAACTATTTACTAAATAGAATAATAATTATAAGAAAATTGAATACTTTTATTTCATAAATTCGGGGTCTTACAATCTCCCCTTCTTATGAAATTTCTCCCTCGAAGTTTACGTACTTGATAGTTCGAAGAGGTAAGAATACATTGCTGGTCATTTCCTCTATATCATTATTTCTCCATTGCTCATCTCTTGGATTTCAGATATCGTTTCAGAATACAGCTTCAAAATAATGTTTAATTAACATATCATAATTTTTCAACTTATAAAGTTAGAAAATTTAGCTTAGGTAGGACACACACACTAGCGAAGGATATTACTCTTCTTTACCCTCCTATTTCTAATCCCGGATCTCCGCTAGAGACCATATCCCTAAGTTATGATACCAACTGTGACACCCTCAAAATAGGTATACATCACCCATTTTGGGTCGCCAAATACATGGTACTGAATACAAATACAAACTTAATTATACAACATGAGCTGAGAGTTTTTACACAAATATTGTCTCATAGACAATATCCAAACTCAAATTCAATCCTCATTACATTTATTATCACACTAAATAATGAGGACTACTAAAACAACCATCTCGGACCATCACTCTGTTCCCCGACTAGTCCGGGCTACGTTCTCATTTCCTGAAACCCAGTAAGAAATATTATGACTAAGATAATTCATTTATCAATAGCCTTCAACATAATAAATCAAAGATTTAGAACATATGGTAGATAATAAAAGTTTTCACCCATAATTGCAGCGGAATCAGCAATCCATTAGAAGAGTCAAGTAAAACATAATGTTTACTATCTCATCCAAATTAAAAGTCCATCGTTAATATTTCATTCATGTAATACTCATCAACAGTTATTTGTTGTACCCAAGACAAAAAGAACTTGCATCACTTGTCTTTACCTGAATAATTAAAGATTATAGTTAAACTTGCAATTCATATTTATAATCATGTAAATCAACAGTTTCTCCTTGCTACAAAGGCTTAATAAAACGTTTACTCAATATCCTTACCTCAAAGGCTAAAGATATTCAAATGTAATAACAATGATCATACCAATCAGTTGCCTATCTTTGCACTACGGACCAAAGATATTCAACTATAAAACCAATGGTCATGATCATACCAATCAATTGTATGTCAGTACACTACGGCCAAAGACATATAACTGTTAACTAATGGTCATGATCCTGCCAATCACATCATCGAATTATCCATGCACTGCGGGCCAAGGATATTCGTTAGTATCACCAGTGGTCATTATCATGTCATACACCTGTCCATCTTTGCACTACGGGCCAAAGCTATCAATCAATAGTTCGTCTTTGCACGTAAGCCAAAGATATACAACTGTAAAACCAATAATCAGCAGTCCATCTTTGCACGTAAGCCACATATATACAACTATAAAACCAATAATCAACAGTCCATCTATGCACTACGAGCCAAAGATAACTTTCGTTACAATATAAGCATGAGGATGATGACAATGATATAATTATCAATCAAACGGAATCAAGGATAAATATTAAAGATTTTAAATTTATCCAGAGTTTAAAAATATCCAAATTATCAACATGATACTGCATTGTGGGGTAAAATTCAAGAATAATATTAATGTATCAAAAATAATTTTGGAGAGAAAATAAATCAATTTTTGTCATGAATAGTACCCGTGAATAATACTCCGTGAATAGTACCCCAGCATGAAAAGTGCCCCGAATACCTGAGTGAATAATATTTGAGTGAATAGTAACCGGGTGAATAGTAACTCATGAATAATAATCCATGAATAGTAACTCATGAATAGTATCCCGGCATGAAAAGTACCCCAAATCCTCGAGTGAATAATATTGAATGAATAGTATTCAGGGTGAATAATAACTCCGTGAATAGTACCACGGAAAAATATTGATATTTAATAAGAAAGTTCGGATCAATATTCCAATGAAACGATCTTTGGATGAAACGCAAAAACTAAAGGATATTCCGCTAATTTAGTGGATTATAGAAGTAATACTTACCATAGTAAGTTTAGATTTAAGAATATAAAAAGAAATAATATCCCTTACCATACGAAAAATAACATCTCTTAAGAATACAACAAATAATATCCCTTACGAATGCAATAAATAATATCCCTTACGAATGCAACAAATAATACCCCTTACGAATACAACAAATAATATCCCTTACAAATATAACAAATAATATCCTTTACCTTAGTATAAGACTGGATACTACAATAGTGAAGTAGCAGAATACTCTTCTTCTTTCTCTCTATAATTTCTTTCTCTATAGCTTCTCTTGTGAATCTCAGTGATTTGGTGAGAATGAAAGAAGAATTAAGCTTCTATTTATAGGAGAATGGACTATATAGTAACTGATTCATGAACGGTCCAGATTGATTTAGTTTTAAAACCACCACCGACGGTCCAGATTGATTTACTTTTAAAATCACCACCGACGGTCCATATTGATTTACTTTTAAAACCACCACCAATGGTACAGATTGATTTAACTTATTACACTTTAGTACCACTAAAGTTTTCCAAGTTTGCATTATTCCCCTCTAACTTTTGTAATTCACTTATCTTCAATAAACACATTCTTAATACTTCAACAATTATTCATCATTAATATTATAACTTACAATATTGACAACCGGATCATTTATAGGTAAAGGGTCTTTTCGATAAAGATTTCTCCTTATTGCAAGCAATTAGGTGACCAAACCCCTTTCCTCGATAGAACTTTCTAGACATTGTCAATAATGTAAGTAATCGGATGAATAAATGTGTTGTCTCAATTATTAATTTAATAATATAAAAAATTATGCAGATGATACTGTGACAATAATTGAATCAAATAACGTGAGATACTATGCGGCAATTACTATAGCAATAATTGAGTAAACTGAGTGGCTTCTTACGTAAGCATCAATAATCAATACCGTGTGCTACTATGCAACCACGCGTATTACTGTATTTTTATCACCGGGTATTTCAATTGTTTAACGATAAAAGTTTTGCCGTTATTTTTATAAAAAGTTATTTCTGTCATTTTCTAACTTCGACAATTATTCCGTTGTGGGGTCCACCAATGATAGTGTCGTCGAACGAATATTCCCCGACAAAATGAATATTTTATATAAACTTGCTTACTTTGCAAAATTTTCAAATATCACCCTTAACTTTAACCTTTTATCAATTTAACCATTTACTAAATAGAATAATAATTATAAAAAAATTGAATACTTTCATTTCATAAAATTCGGGGTCTTACACCTTACCTTAAAAGGAGAGTATTTCTGACTGGTATGGACTGGTATAGCGGAGATATTCTTGAAGAAAACTTGCACTATTTACAACACTCAAAATTTTCTTAAACTCAAATGAAATACGCTTAATATTATAAAAGAAGAATCCTCTGATTCTTGTGTGATTTTTATTTCTAAACTAAGCATCCTATTTATAGGAGAATGACAAGGTACTGTTTGAATAATATCACGGGTGAACAGGAGGAAAAATTCACGGGCGCAACTCATCCGTATTCAATTTAAAACCATCAACCAATAAGGGAAGACTATTTGGATAAATGGACCAATGAGGGAACACCCTCATTCACAAGTCAGTGAATAGTAGTTGAATTAATTGAAAAGTTGGACAATAATCTCATATCCCACCAATCAAAAGATTACCTTCTGTTAGGAATAAGCATGTGAATGATATTCCTATTTTTTATAAGATTTGATTATGATGTTAATGAATGTATATGCAAATATGTCTGATTTAAAATAAGTTGTAAAGTCCTTGAATAGACAACATGAACATATGTACAAGGACTTAGACTGAAATGATCAAATTTGTTAGGTTGATTCTACATGAACAAAATAGCTTGTGTAAAGTCCTTAAAAAGAATATGATGTACAAGGACTAAATATAGAAAGAACAAGCTTGTTAGGTTGATCTTATATGATGTAATAGATAGGTCTGCCTGATCGTCGAGTATTGCACAAGCTTTTGAAGTCTGCTAGGAGAAACAAAGAACTCGGAGACTATAAAGGTAGAATTATAGTCTGTCGAAACCAGCCAAGAGATTGCAGAAGCCAAGGCAGAATCGTAGAGTATTGAGAATCGTAGTATGTCTGCCTTGAAAGGATTCACTCAGAATCATATAATTGATCCAAGCATCTGCCAAGCTAAGTCAAGAATCGTAGATCACACGTGAAGTCGTAGAGCCTATCGATCATATCAGAGGCAGAAATCGTAGTTAAGCTAGATCAGACAAGAACAACAAGTGTTAAGGCAGAAATCGTAGTCTAATGTATAATCTACACTCGGAGTCACCAGAGAGCGTTCACCTAATGGCTTGCAAGCAAACAAGAAGATCGAAGCACCAATTCAATCAGCATCCTGATTGAGTTGTGAATCCATTTAAGGGAAGTCTTCCACAAGCAATAAGTAAGAAGACTTCAGATGATATGATTGACTAATGGAAGTTAGCAATGGAGTAACTGTCAAGATAAACAAAAGATGACTATCTTGAGAATGCCTATGATCGTAGTGCTAGCCAGATTAGAAGCAAAAAATGATGGGATCTATAACAGAGACACTGGCCAACCTATACAGAACAGACAAAGAAGATGAAACATGGTGTAAGACCCCAACTTTTAGGAATAAAAATGAATTTTTTATAAATATCATTTTTTTTAATATTATGGAGTGAATTTGATATAATATTATAGTTGTGGGTAATATTTATAAATTTTACAAAGTACGCAAGTTGTTATATAATATTCGATTGGTCGGGGAATATTCGTTTTAATAGGGAATATTCCTATGATGACACAATCATTGGTGGACCCCATAACGAAATTATTGTCGGATTGAGAAAACGACAAAAATATTTTTTATAAAAATAACGGCGGAAGTTTTACCGTTAACTGTTGAAACACCCGGTGTTAAAAGCAAAAGAATGTCTGGCGTGGTTGCATAAGTAGCACACGGTATTGATTATCGATGATCTTACATGGGAAGTCACTCATTTTTTTTCAATTATTGCTACAGTAATTATTGCATAGTATCTCACGTTATTTGATTCAATTATTGTCGATATTTTATATATTATTAAATCAATAATTGAGATAATAAAGTTATTAATATTATTATTTGCAATATTAACGATGTCTAGAAGTTCTGTCAAGGAGAGGTTTGGTCACCTAATTGCGCGCCAATAGGGAGAAATCCTTATTGGAAAACCTCCTCTTTCCTGGGAACGACCTGGTCGATTAATAGTGTGAATTATAATAATAATGATGAATTTTGTTTTATTATTATTATAAATGTAATAAAATAGAAAACTTTTTATATAAAACAGAATACTTTTTATAAAATTTTGTTTTATTTGATTATAAATAGAATATAATATATTTTATTATGCATAGTATTTGCATAGTGTCTGCATAGTATTTGCATAGTAAAATCTTTTTATATAAAATAAAATACTTTTATAAAGTTATTTGTTTTATTATAAATAGAATATATTATATTTTATTATACTTAGTGTTTACATAGTGCCTGCATAGTGTTTGCATAGTAAAATCTTTTTATATAAAACAGAATACTTTTATAAAGTTTTTTGTTTTATTAGATTTTAAATAAAACATATATATATATATTTTTTATAAATAGAATATATTATATTTTATTGCATAGTATCCTTTTCATTCTCCTATAAATAGGATGCTTAGTTAGAATTGAAAACACACCAGAAATTTAGAGAATTCTTCTTCTATAATCTTGAGCGTATTTCTTTAGAGTTTTAAGAAGCTTTGAGCGTAGAAAACAATATAAGTTTTCTTCAAGAATATCCTCGCCCTACCAATCGGAATACTCTTCTTTCTAAGGTAAGGGGTATTATTCTTTCGTATTCATGAAGAGAGTTATTTTCTTTCAATACTCGTAAGGGTTGTTATTCCATTCTTTATTATTATGTTGGAATAACTCAATCATGCCAATACCGCATACATGGTGAAATTCTTCGTTATTCCATTCTTTATTATTCTATTGGAATAACACGTCATGTATGCGGCCTATCGCACGCACGTGAATTCTGTTATTATTCCATTCTTTATTATTCTGTTGGAACATCCTGTCTGTGCGGATTACGCATGACCTGGTTCCATTTTTTATTATTCTGTTGGAAAATTATGTCTGTGCGGATTACGCATGACCTGGTTCCATTCTTTATTACTCTGTTGGAATAACCTGTCTATGTGGATTACTGCATGCATGGTGAATAATCATTTGTATTCATTCCTTATTAATTTGTGAAAATGATCTGTCTACGTGGATTATCGCATGGTAGGGGTGAGCATGGTGCGGTTGGGTGCGGTTTGAAGCCGAAACTGCACCCGAAACCGCATAGGTGCGGTTTGATAAATCCAAAACCGCATATGAAACTGCTTGTGATTGATGCGATGCAGTTTTAAATAGTGCGGTGCGGTTTCATTTGGTGCGGTTTTGGTTCCAAAACCAATTGAAATATGCTCTCGATCTGTTTTCGAAATTGATATTAGTTCATTAATGTAGACAAATACAACAGTGAAAACTATAAACTATTTAAAATGTTAATTTTTTCAGCAGCAGTCTAACTTAACAATGGTGCAAGTGTGCAACTTTTTAAACAAGTAGATGAGTTATAGCAATGGTGCAACTGTGCAACTTTTTAAACAGGTTGAACAACAGCAGCAGGAGCAATTCGTAGGAGCTTCACCAAATAGAACACTTTTGTAGATGTCAACTGCATAAGGGAATCCTGAAAAAAGGGTCAAAGTGGTAGCGACTAAAGAAGATCACTTTATGAGGAAAAATCCCGTGCACTCGATTAGTAAAATCTACAGCCACATGGAGTTTATTTAAAATTTTAGTTTTACAACATATATAAAATCAGAAGATCACGAAGCAGATCATAATGTACATAAGAAGATTACTTTATTGTGCGGTCCAAATCACCAACGCGATAAACAACATGGAGCATTCTCTGCAAAATAATGAAGTAGAAAGCTTGTGCTAAAACATCACCTGCTATTTTACAATTCTTCCTGTTTACTATCAAACAATTTGTAACTTCTCTTAGTTGCCATGGCTGCCTAGCTACTATTGATCTGCCTTTGGAGTCCCCAGCTGAATTCAAGAAATATCCTGCAAACATCACATCATCATGCGGTAAACAACCCGCCACATGAAAACCATATAGGATCTATTTTATACAAATATAACATCTCTAAATGAGTTTAGCATAGTTGTTGGCTGGATGGGGTGACAATACCGAGAAAATAAAGCCCAGTGAAAATTATAATTATCCTCAGTCAATTACAATATACAAGTTCGACCACATCAAATATTTCATTTCTAATTTATCAAAAAGAAAAACCATTTCTAAAGGAACATTTAAGGAAACTAACCAGGCAACCACCATGCTTGATATAAGATTAAGATCAACACATATAAAACCAAATTACCAACTGTGGCCTGGTGGTCGCAGTCGCAGTCGCAGTCACAACATCACAGGTCACGGTGGCCTGGTGAGTGGTGAACGATGGTCACAGTCATAGTGGTCGCAGCGTCGCGGTGGCCTGGTGGACGGTGGTTGAAGCTTGAAGCCTTGTATGGTTGTATGCAGTAAGCTGTAAGCGTAGTACCGTACTTAGCAGTAGCCTTTGCCATTTAGCTCTTTAGTTGCTTTGAACTTTGAAGAATTAGATATTTAGATTGGAATGTATGTTTTTTCTTTTGCCCCACCAAGTTAAACTTGTTTATTAATCTGGCCCTTTGACTTTACTAACTTATAAATTCTGCCCCTATTGAGTTTACCTATTAAAAAAAATTGAGCATAAGCTTCCCTTGTACTCGATCCGCCCCTTCATACATACATACAAACATATGGTGCGATTTCGGTTTTATGAGTGCGGTTTTGGCTAGTAACAAACCGGAACCATAAATTTAGTTATTCAACCAACCAAAAATCGCAACATATGCCGGAACTGTTGGTGCGGTTTTAATTGGTGTTGTTTGTGCAGTTTTTGGTGCGGTTTCGGTTCCGATTTGGTTACTTGCTCAGCCCTACCGCATGGCGGCCGAAAATCCATTTGCAGTTTCATATATTCTATTATACTCAGTTGGTTAAAGTTTTGGCTCCTATACTCCATGAAATTAGTAGAATATCTTGGATATTTACGCTTCATCCAGTATCTTTTCATGGAAATATTCTTCTGATCATTATTGAATTTTACTCCACAAAGCAGTATCATATTGACAATTTGGACATTATTGAGTTCAGGATAAATTAACTTATAAATCTTTAAAATTTATTCTTGAACTTATTTTATTGAATTATTATGGCATTGCCATCGTCTTCATGTTTATATTATGTTGAAAGTCATCTGTGGCCTGTAGTGCATAGATAGACTTGGTATGATTATGATGAGGATTATTATTCAGGTATAATCATGACCGTAGTTACAAATGATGTGGGTAAAATTCTCATTGGCCCGTAGTGCATTGATGGACAGTTGTTGGCATGATCATGACCATTGATGAAAATACTAATATCCTTGGCCCGTAGTGCATGGATAATTTGTGGTCGTGATACAAATGAATATCCTTGGTCGTAGAGCAGGGATGATGTGGATTATTTATTAAGCCGAGTCTCAGCGATAAAAGTGATGAAAAACCTTTTAAATCATAGAAAATAGTAGATTTTATTCTCTACTTGACTCTTCTAATGGATTGCTTATTCCGCTGCAGTTAAACTTGATGTTTGTTATATTTTATCAGTTTAACACTGTTGAAGACTAAAGATAAATTATTTTGCATTATCTTAGTTATAATATTTCTTATTAGGCTAGTTGAGCTCACCCTTTTTACTTTCATTTTTCTTTTCAGGAAATGAGAACGTAGGACTAGTCGGGGAACGGAGTGACGGTCCAGATGATAGTATTAATAGTCCTCACTATTATATGAAATAGTGTGATAATAAATGTATTGAGGACTTATTTTGAGTTTGAATACTGTCTAGAAGACAATATTTGTATTAAAACTCACAGCTCATGTTGTATATTTAAGGTTGTATTTGTATTCTGTACCATGTATTTGGCTACTCAGAATAGGTGATGTATACCTATTTTGGGGGCGTCACACATGGGTCAGACCATTGATGATATGTGAACGGGAGATCACAAGGAGAAAGAGACTAAGCATGACAAATTTGATAAGTCTTGAAGTTAAGGAGGACCAGAGTAATCAGACAAGTTGTCAGTACCTAATGTAAGTCAAGGCAAACAGAAGTGGTAAAGCACTGCACGAATGAAGGAAGAAAAGTTCTAATTGCACGCTCAAAGAACATTCTTTGAATCGTAGAGTTCAACCATCTGATCAGAATCGTAGAGTTCAGTTATCTGAGTATTGAAACCTTGGCTATGTTTCAATACAAAGACTGACATTCAAACATTAGATATTGAAAGCATCGACGCAGAAGGACAACTCTCGATGTTCTGATCGAGGAATCAGAAAGAAGAAATAAAGGTGACTATCTTCCTGACACACTAAAGTGACATTTCTGATAGGGTAGGTGAAATAGTAGACTGTAGTGTCAAAAAAGTGAAAAAGGGGATGTCATGTCACATATGTAGTCTGCACCAAATAACTAGAGATCTGCGAATTGATTTGAATAACTTCCAACGGCTATAATCCAACAGAAACCTTATGAAAGGTTATTTAACAGCAGAAGCTCAAAAAGAAGAAATGTTGGTTGAAGTAAGGTTGTTGACTCTACAAGTTCTATAAAGTAAAAACAGAATATGTCTCAGTGGCAGTGAGACTATGAAAGTAGAAATGAAGAAAGTTAAAAGAAGAGCTTTAATAGAAGAAGGCTTCACTCAACAACTATGAGAATGCCATTAAGAATGTCAGCCAAGCTGAGAGCCGAGAAGGCCAAAATAATAGCATTCAATAGATCGGTAGATTAGAAAAAAGATTCAAAGAGCCAGTCTATGAAACACCATGAACCATCAAGAGCTAAAGAATAAAATATACAAAACCAAATTTGTACATAAGCCAACCAAGGTTCAGGGGATGCTAAGTGCCAGACGAAGTCTACCAAAGATGCAAAGACTTAGCAAACCTCATGTGGTAAAAAAGTGCAAGCTGGGATCAGAAAAGGACCAACCACAAGATCAGCTGCACCAAGGAAGAAGCGACAAGCTGCTAAGTACTCAAAGAGATCGAGCTTCATGAACAACTTAACAGTATGTCTAATGGTGATCCAGACTCGATGCAGAATCAAAAGAGGATCACAACAAGCTGCCAAGAATCAAGGATGAACAAGCTTAAAGTCATCTTGGCAGTTTAACACCAACAACAACGACAATAAGAAGCCAGGGCCAGAAGGGTCCTTGTCCAAGGGACTAAGCTAAGTTCCAAGGCTGCAGGCCTTGAAGAGTTCTTAGTGAACTGAAGTTCCAAGTCTGTTGGACTTGAAGAGTTCTTAGTGAACTAGAGTTCCAAGGCTGCTGGCCTTGAAGGAATCTTAGTGATTCGGTGATGTAAAAACTTCCTTAGTGGTATCCCTGCTTGTTGAAGCAGAAGAGTGGATTAGGAGCTTGAGTCTCTAAACCACTTAAAATCCCTTGTGTTTTTAACATTCTGTCATTTATATTATAACTGCTATAACTGCTAAACATGATAACTACTTACAACTAAACTAACTCTAGATAAATGGCCAACATAACATCTATGAAGGGGAACATTAACTTATTCCGCTGTGCTTAAAATAATTCTTAAATTTTTCATCAGCTATTTACTCAACAATGTAAACTAATATGGAAGAGCTTTTTGAAATAAAAAGGATCTATTCGACCACCCCTTCTAAATCTATTGTGTGCTCTCTGGGAACTAACACCTTCTTTGAAGGTAATTAGCCATACGGAAAAAATTATGTAACCTTTAAAAAACTAAATGAACAAACACCAATTTAAAAGGATAATTGAACAAACATCTTCCACTCATCAATTATTATTCTTATCTTTAATCAACACGAACTTGTTCATCATTAATATTAAAACTCACAATATTAACAACCATGTCATTTCCATGAAAGATGGAGTTTTTCGATAAGGACTTCTCCTTATTGGCGCATAATTAGATGACCAAACCCCTTTTCTCGACAGAACTTTCTAGACATTGTCAATAATACAAATAATAATATGAATAACGATGTCGTCTCAATTATTAATTTAATAATATAAAATTTTGTGCAGATGATACTGTGACAATAATTAAATCAATAATATGAGATACAATGCATCAACTACTGTTGCAATAATTGAATAAAACTGAGTGATTTCTCATGTAAGCATCAATAATCAAAGATATTGTACAATACCGTGTACTACTATGCAACTACGCGTATTATAGTACTTTTATCACCGAGTATTTCAATAGTTAACGGTAAAAGTTTCGCTGTTATTTTTATAAAAATATTATTTCTGTCACTTTCTAAATTCGACAGTAATTCCATTGTGGGGTCCACCAATGATTGTGCCGTCGTACGAATATTCCCTGATAAAACGAATATTTTCCGACCAAACGAATATTTTATGACAACTTGCTTATTTTACAAAATTTATAAATATTACCCACAACTATAACATTATATAAAATTCACACCTTATTATTCAAGATAATATTTAGAGAAAATTAAATCTTTATTCATAAAAGTTGGGGTCTTGCATAAAATCACAATAAAAAAAACTTAATTATCCTAATTTTATTAAACTTTGTAAATATTATATATCTATTCGAATATGTATCAACACCGAGTATGTATTGAGTTTAAAAAATTTGAGTAGTTTGAATTATAAATAAGTCGAGTATAACCATGATAAGATTCTACTCTTGTTTTTATTCGAACTATTTTTTGTACTCAGATTTGAATCATAGTATTAACGAATCAGAATTTCACTTGTTTTTTTTTTTGAGTTGAGCCCGAATCAAATCAAAACTGTTTGGTTTAATTTACAGCCTTATAAAAACCTAAGGGGCTATATAATTTTTGGTATCCAAATGTGATAAATATGAATATATTCTAATAATTTTTCTAAATAATTTTAATTGTACATATGAAAACACTTCAAATAAGATATACAAAATTGTAAATTTTTATGTTTTAAGGTGTGAAAGTCATAAATTTCAGATGCTAAGTTGTTTTAGCACAATTATAAAATCCTCAACAATAACATAATAAAGCAAGAGATTACTAATAAAAATTGATAAGAAATATATTAGGTTCAAAATACATATACTTCTTAAGATGTTGTATATCACACAATAAATATTTTTTCGGTTTCAAAATTAAAATTTTATTAAAAATGACGATTTTTAAAAATAAATATTTAAAAAATATACCTTTAATATTGAATGAGAATTTAGTGGTTGTATGATGCTACGTAGTATAATAAGTAGGGGGGGAGTTTATATATAATTTTCAAATAGGTTAAAAATAAAAAATATTATTTCAATTTAAAAAAAATATTTTAAAATATGACCAAATTGAATATAGCATCTTATTTCCCCCTATCTCGTTTTTTTCTCAACCTATTTCCTATTTATATATCATTTTATCTCACTTAAATGTATAGTCTTTATGACAATATATTAGTGATTGTGACAATAATATATAGGATTGGCATTTCAAACGAGCTGGTACTAAAAGACGATGAACAATAGTTTAAATTTAGAAAATTGATATTTTCACAATATTTTTTAATATTTTTACACGAAAAGTATCGTTATAAATGTATAGTGACTGCGAAAACCGTTGTTATAGGATCTATAGTGACGATTTTTATATAAAAATATCATTTTTGGATTTATTGGTTTCCTAAATTTAATTGAGATCTACTTGTGAAAATGGCAATAATACCTTGACCTAAAAGACATTAATCACTTTTGCACTACTAATAGGAAAGTTTTGCTAAAATGGTAAGTTAGAGGAACATGTTTGCAAATATACAAATTGGAGGATCAATTTTGTTTTTTGTAGTCTACATCACACGGTACTTTTTAGAGTTTGTTCGTGGGTGAAAGTTGCCACTATTCATCTTTTTGGCAATTACTTATTTTTTTACTTATAAGTTAATTTCTCAAGTCAAAAAAATAAATAAGTATTTATAACTTATTTTAAAATAACTTATAAGTCATTTTAGAATAAGTTAGTTTGACTAAATGTAATATCTATTTTGTCCATCTTCTATTTTGTCTCTCTTTTTATTAATGTCATTTTTAATATTTTTTACATTTAATTTTAACTTAAAAATCATTATGAGTCGAATAACTTCGTAACTTCTTTTAACTTAATTTTTAATTTACAAGTCAAATTAATATCGAATACTTTTACTTATAAGTCACAATTTAAAATCAACTTTTAAAAATACTGTTTTTTTTTCTCTTTTCAGTTTTTGGTGTTTGTTGGACTCGGGGCGGATGGATAGCAAGGGGAGGAGCATAGGCAGCTCTTTTATTGTTTTTTTTTATAGGTAAATTTAAGGACCAGAATTTATAAGTTACTAAACTAAAGGAGCAGATTAATAAAAAAATTAACCTCAAGGGGCCAGATTTGACGTAAGAGTGAGTGTACAAACCAGACGAGAGCTGAGAGTGAGTTAGACAAGAGAGGGACAACCGGACGAGAGCTCAGAGCTCTTCTTCTGCCCTTCTGCACTTCTGCTTCACTATTTGGCCAACGATTTCTCCTCTTCTCAGCCGCGACCTCGTCTCCTCTTCTCATTCAGTCTCTCCCTCGCCCTTTGGCCTTTGCGCATATGAGATTTTGAAGGTAACAAATTTAGGGCTTTTTATTTGATAATTTAAAATTTGTAATTTGTTTGAATTTGTTGTTGGTTGTGGACTTGGGGAGTTGGGGTTAAACCCAATTCAATTTATTTCATTCATTTGTTGTATTGGACTTGAGGTAGCTAATTAAGGTATTTTTGTTTGATAATTTTTTAATTTTTAGGGCTTTCTTTATTTTTTTTTTTTTTTAATTTTTCTGTCGTTATATATATATATATATATATATATATATATATATATATATATATATATATATATATATATATAGACACACACACATAGTTCTGATCTCGTGCTTCATATGTATTTGTGCTGCTTTTATGGGTATATTCATGAAGTTTTTGCAATTGGGTGAATTAGAAATTGCTTTAATTTTATGTACAGGGCTTATGGATCTTTTGATATTTGATGATTGCGGAATTTAGTGATGCACCAGCACACCATTATCTTAATGTTATATTATACTCTTCTTTGGTTTGAGAGCTCAAGCATAAATGGTATTCTAGATGCATAGGTTTATCGTGTTCTATTAAATTTTGGAAGCTTTTTGGGTGTGTATGTTTATATGTTGAGTGGAGGACCCGGAACTAGATAGTTCATTTGTTTTATGAATTGTAGACTATATTTTTTTTAATATGTACCTCATTGATGTAATTTAAAGGAAGACCATAACTGCAACAACTTGAGCACATTATAATTTAATTTTTTTGAATGTGTTGTTTTTTTGAATTGTGAGTTGATTTAGCTATTAGGGCTTGATTTTGTTTGAATATAGAAAACAAATTTGGTGTGAGGCTTTGTGCATACGGTTGAAATTGTAAGTGTTTGGAGAATCATTAAAATTGAACTATGACAAGTAATCGAAGTAAGTTTCTAAATTATATCTAAGTATTTATTTATTTTGAAATTTCTTTTTTATTTTGGGTTATGATTTATGAATATTTATTTGTTGATGTTGCAATATCCATTTTCTTCAGCACACTGTAGAGAGATGGTGAAGAGAGAGAAATGGTGAAAGCTCCAAGAAAGCGGAGGTAATCTTCCAATGGCCCTAGTCTCCTACTACTTTCAGATTGATTGTGTTTGCCTATAAGGTGTTTGTTGAAACTCCTCAGCCAAGGTCATACCCAAATTGAAATGGATCTCTCTCTTTTTTTCTTAAATTTTGTTATTATCAACTCTATTAAAACTCGATATGGGTATTGTTTGGAGAAGTCGGTCTGACCACTGATAATAATTTTAGCCCATAATTCTTGATCAAAAGTAATTCTACCTGTAGTTACTTGCATAATCCTTTTAAAATATCATGCATTTGGGTGACTTTACTTATATTCATGTTGTATGGTACTTTTTTATTTTATTTTAAGGTATAGTGTTTTTTGATCTATAAAACGTATTTTCTATAATTATTTCTTATGCTGGCCATTTAAGACCTGAAAAAGTATGGAAAATCAAGTGTGGATGTGTGCTTACCATGAAACTCTTATTGTCTTGCGTTCCACGTATTGGTATCGTTCCGTATCGTAGATTCGTAGTACGATAACTAAATGCCTTGTGCATTCTGCCATAGTTAGTGTTCCTGCTGTCAGAATGTACCCAGTGGATCAACGTTTCTGGTAATCATAGGTGTGTTATGTGGGAGTTTATAGTTAAAGCCAGTGCAGTAGATTCTTATTTAGTTTTCCATTTGTATAATCATCATTCACCTATCTACGAACTTATTTACTACAAGTTATATAGTTAAGGATCCTTGTGAGTTATGACCACATGGTTAAGAACCAAAATACTTGGACAAGAGGCTTTTCTTAGTTGATTCAGTATCAATATTTAGTTTTTTAGATGAATTGGTAATTTGGTATTTTTTACTTAGGCATTTGTGATAATAGTATCTTTTTTGCATTTCCCTCCATCCCATCATGCTACGACAGAATTTTGGATTGGTCTCATATTGTAATACTCTGTCATCCAGTCAATTATTTAAATAAAGAACTGTTGTGTAACTAATTTGCACATGTTTAGCTGGTTTCATATTTGTGTATAACTGTATATCTGTTTGTGTTTTCCATTACCAATTTTTTCATTCTTTAATTTTTTTATGACTGTATTGCCTGGGGTTCAGTCAATTACGTTCTTGCAGTACAGATTACTTGCCAAGTAAGAAGACAAATGCATTTAACTAAACTACATGATTCTGGATTTTCAGGTAAAAAAAAAGGTCGAGGAGAACAGAGTGTTCTGTTGATCTAAAATGCATCATGCAAGCACTTTCACTTTATTGGTTTGCATTGTCAGTTTCACCATCAGCTTCCTTTCATTCAGTAATGGGAACGTGTAAGTCTAATTGAGAGATTGTGTGCTGCGTCTGCTTTGTCATCATCTTTTTAATACAAAAACATGTCATACATGTAGTTCTCTTTATTCACCTCAAATAAATACTTATGCTAAAGAAATTTGCAGGATCAGTAGCAAAATTTTGAATGTTGGGGAGGAGCTACGGAAGGAAACTCTACCACTGAAAACGGGTTCCTGTTTTTACCAGATTCAGGGGCTTAAATCACAGATGTGGTATGAAGTGAAGATATCATATCCAGCTTCTGTATGTCTGTGATATTTTGTTCTTTATTTTTTCAACATTTTCTAGGTGAAAGCTTACTTCATTTCCGTACCTTAACAGATTCCTGCTAGCTTTTCTTTACAACTACAGAGAGATAATTCAGATTTGAGACGCACGCAACAAAGAAAGTTACTCAATACTGAAAAGCTAATTTTCAAGACTGATGACATGGACTCGTTTAATTACCAGGTTTGCTTGCGCATAGGATTGTCCTAATTGTTTTCCTTTTATTATGAATAATTTTAACTAAATTTTACTTAGGGTGGAATGTTTGTCCTGGTTACTGTGGAGCCTGAAGGGGTTGTTGCAATACCAAATGGGCAGGAGAGGGAAGACATCATCTTTAATATAGGTAAGTTTTACATTTGAATTTCTTTGAAGTACATAATTTGATGCTTCAGAAGAACACCAGTGCCTAAATTTGTTAATGCATTAGATTAAATTTCAAACATGTTTATAAAAATACCTACTTTTCTTTCATGGTGCAATTTCATAATGGTTGTGCAAGTTTAGTTTTTCTCGGCATTTCTTTCTCATATTCAGAAATTTATCAGGTGTTGAGACATTTTTCTATGTATCTCATATGTGCGACATTTGCTGATTTATTTTTATGATAAACAGACCAAGATGAGATATGTATAACAGTTTTCAGTTCTTACAGGGATAAATTTTTTTCCTGAAAAAAACAATTGACTTTGAAAAAGAAGTCTTTCTGTTTAGGTTTTAACCCTATTTTCTTTTGCCTCTATTTGTTCCTGTTATATTTGCTTTGCCTTTTCTTTTTCTATTTATTTGTGTGTAGGATTGTTGAGTAGTTGTAGTAGTGGTGGGTAGGGTGGTTCTAGAAAACCCTAGCACAAATTCAGTGGCCTGGATAAATCCAATGCCAAATTGGGAATGCTTAATAGTCTTTAAACAGAAATTGATGTGCCTCAATTAACATCATTGCCCAAGTGTAAAAATTATTGATTCCTTTTACACGTTAAAGTTTTATCTGAATGCCGGGGTATGGAAATATGGATAGAGAGCCCATAACCATACTTTAACAGGCCACTCGTTAACTGTGTCAAGAAGATAATTAATTTGGAAGTGCCTACATAAGTGATGGAGGCTTAGCACATTACTCGCCTGCTTGTCAAGAAGTTATTTTAGCGGTATATATATGTGTAGGCTATGTTTGTTTGGAGGGATTCACTTGGGATTGGACTAATATTCTTAGGCTATGTTTGTTTGGAGGATTATACTTGAGATTGGACTAATAGTCCCTTAACGTTTTTTTGTTTTAAAAATTGGATTATGGACCATTAATTCTATGCCATGTTTGTTTACAAAGATTATAATAATTTCAAGACTATTAATCTTAGGATTAAATAGTCTTAGTCACATGTTTGTTTTTATGGGATTATTCATGAGATAACTTAAAATAATCCTATGTTATGTTTTGTTTTTCCATAATTAATTAAAGATTGGATAAAAAATATCGTTTGGACTATTATACCCTTACCACTAATAACATATTTTAAACTATAATTTAAACTTTTTATACATCAAAAAATGAATCAAAAAATGATAATCTCATGAATTTGTTGTATTAGAATCACCCGTAGAAACACTTTAAGCTTCCTCTTTATCCAACTCTTCCACTACATCACTAGAAGCCTCAACATGTTACCCCGTAACTCTATCCTTAACAAAAATTTGTTGTCAGTCCTCATACCATGTCAATGGCTTGTTCCGCAACTTAATTATATCAGGATCTTTCTACACAAATAAATAAAATCAAAATAAAGTCAATTTCAAATATTTTCAAACTCAAAATTTACATGAATTACATATGTAATTTATGTCAATACAAATATGAATAACATAAACTACTTACTACTATTCAAAGCTGATCCAAGCTTACTGTGTTATAGAAGGTACCGTGAATATTTTTGAGCAAATGCTATACTGTGAATATTTACTATTTTGAAACTAAATTGTTGTCGTTCTATGTTTTAAGCAAGTATAGTCTGCCTACTGGAATTTGTTAAGCTGCACCAGGAAGCAGGTAGCTGGACATAACCCCTGGTACCCTAAGCATTAATACATATACATATATATATATATATATATATATATATATATTGATGTTCTTTACTATATTAAAAACATTGATATTTAAGGTAATGGTATTTGCAGCAATAATATGGATTAAAAACATCATGCCAAAGCAATACAATATAAATAATCCCAACTGCAGTAAATCGGCATCCTCTTAACTCAATTTAACTAACAACATAAATATTTAATGAGAAGTTTGGTTTAGTCACTTTTTAGTATAGATAAATTTACAGCAAGAGTCGTCTTCTAATAAAATTAGAATTTTATTGAACCTTATACCCTTCAACCTATGATTTCTCAAATCACCAAATTCAGCATATAGCTTATCAGCGATTTGTTATTTTAACATACAGGTAGCATGCTGCATCAAAAATATTGATACCAATTACCAAATATAGGTGCAGAGAAAATTGATCACATACAAAACTCTGAATAAGAAAACAGTAGATTAAACAGAAGGAAAAATTCATCATCAGAAAAACTTGACTCAACCCTGTGACAATGAAATATGGAACAGCTTCAATTTACTGAAGGTGCAACTATGAAGCAACAACAACAATAAACTTGACTCACCCCTGTAATTTTTTTTTGGGTAAATTCATTTATATTGAATTAAACTAAATATTACAAATGTATCATAATTTATATAATTTGAAGTTGGTACAAGTTCAAAAAATTACAACTATAATAAAATTATCCATTTTGACTTGATATTGTTCACTTTTTGTTGTGATTTGATATGCTACAACATGTATTATGAATATGGTAAATCATTAGAAAAATAAATATATCAAGATCTGGTTTGGGTAGTTATTAAAAAAAAAACTCTTCACTTAGGCCCGTTTAATTTTTTTTTTTTGCCGCCTTATGCCTAGGTGAGGCGCTAGGGAGGGCCTAGCGCCTAGGCGGGGCGCCAGGGGGCCTAGCGCCAATGTTCGAAAAAGCTAAAATCGGTACGAGGCGTTTTTCTCTAAGCTATGCAAGGCGTAAGCCTCGAGGCGGAGCGAGACGGAAGCCTTGATTTAAAGACCTAAAAGTCCCCAAAAAATTATGAAAAAATACTAATAAAACCATAAAATAATTCATCATTACAATTAAGGTCATAGCAGACATAAATAATCAACGTCACAGTAATGTATCATTACAAAACATCAAAACAACATAATATCATCAAGTACTTATATAGTGATTGTATCATCCATCACTATGTAAGTATTGTATCATTTGTATGTAGCGGCTTGAATAATGGATCAAATCCTAGATCATCATCCCCATCACCATCATCATCATCACTAAGAGGATCCTCCATGGAATCATTATCGTATCTAATAGCTCCGTCATCCTCCTCATTGTCAGTGCTAAGATCCTCAAACTCAGGTTCTTCATCAACCAATTGCAATTCCTTCCCTTTATCTATAAATAAACAAGTGAATATATATTTAATCCAAATGAATGTTTTTTTAAAGAACACTTTAAAGGCAACTTAAGTAATGACACTAACCTTTTGACATAGTTTTTGACGGCAAAGTGTTTCTCTTTCTCTTTTGACTTTCTTGTTTACTATTTGTTCCCCGAGTCCCTTGCCCTCCAAGTGTAATCTCCCTCACATCAGTCTCTTCTCCCCCAACTGTCTTCTCATTCCCACGAGTCCTTTCACCATCCTCCATATCATCATTCCCAGAAGTCGGTCCCGAGATATTTTCATCATTTCCCTCTGCAATCCACTCATTATCAGATGTCACATTTTCAACAACTAATGGATCTTCTCCTTCCGTTAGTGCCTTTTTCTTGATATGCCGATCTTTCAATTTTTTATTGTACAAATGTAAGCCAATGAGTTAAGCCTGGATGCAGACAGTCTATTCCTTCTCTTTGTATGTATCTATATTACAAGTAATTTAGCATTAGTGACAATGTCAGATCTCATAAAATCTTAATAAATGATTTATATCTAATAAATACCTGACTGAAAGTACTCCAATTACGCTCACACCCCGAAGATGAGCAAGTTAAACTCAGAATCTTTACTGCAAAGTTTCTTAATTCCGGAGCTTCATCCCCATATGCGATCCACCATTCAGCTGTATCAATATTAAAACATATATCAATCTTACCGGTACACGTTTAATCAAAATGAAAACATAACCAGACATTAATCAACGGTACTTACCGGGAGCACGTTTCTTACACTTGTTTTTGGCATTTGTGTAGCCAAATAACCCTTGCCTCAATCGGAATGCATCCATTTGCAAATCAGCTTTCTCTCTTTCCACAGCGTTAGGAATAAGCTTGTCCATACAAGAGTACAATCCCACCTTAACTTCCGCATTGGCATAGAAATTGTCTTCATATTGAAAAATGAGGATTCAAATAATATGCAACAGCGTGCAAATGCCGATGCAACTGATTATCCCACTTAGCATCTATTATGCTCCATATCTCTTTATAGGCCCCCTCCTCATTATCTAGATTTTTTGCAATTTCTTCTTTTGCATTGTCCATGGCACCATATAAAAATTCCATTCCCGGCACCTTCTCTGAATTTGCCATCCTCAATACACCTACTAAAGGTTTTGTGTTCTTAATTGCATATCCCACGCTACCCCAAAAATTTCTATCACTCAGTATGATTTTTCTCGCCTCCTTACCTTTAGGTTTTTTTGACCAAGCACAATTTGCCCACTCCCTAGATGTAAACACGGCCTCCAAAGGCTGTCTTAAACTATGCATACTCTGCAAAGTTAAATAAGCAGTGACAAATCTAGTGGTGGCTGGCCGAACAATGTCTTTATTAGTGTTTGTCCTCATCAATGCCAAGACCCATCCATGATTATATATGAAGTTGCTTACCTACATAATGACATTCATAAAAAAAATAAAATAATAATTCAAGTATTCATTGAATAAAAAAATTATAACCAAATAATAATAATAGTAATTGCATTCTTTGCCTTTGTCAAAGCATTTTTATGTTGAGGCAACTCTCCAAGCTTCTCAAGCATCAAATCAATGCAATGTGCGGCACACGGTGTCCACCACATACGTGGCCTCTTCTCCATTAACATCCTCCCCGCCGCCTTATAATTAGATGCATTGTCAGTAACTACTTGAATGACAAGGTCTTTTCCCACTTCCTCAACAACCTCATCAAGTAGTTTAAACATTAAATTAACATCTTTAATTGCATCAGATGCATCAACAGATTTCAAAAATACAGTTCCATGGGGATTATTTACAAGAAAGTTTATTAGCCGTCTTCCCCTAATATCTTTCCAACCATCCGACAAGATTGACACCCCCGTATGTGCCCAAGTCTTCTTTACCTCCTCAATAAAGGCCTTTGTAGTCTTCTCTTCCTTCTTCAATATCCAAGAGCTAAGCTCGTATGGGGTAGGGGGTTTCAAAGCACGACCATAGTTCCTAATAGACTGACACATATTTATAAATGAAGGACTATCTGCAACATTGAAGGGAATCCCGTTTTCAAAAAAGAATCTACCTATATCAAGACAGACTACATTACGAGCCTCCTTTGAAAATACGGTACGCCTTGTAGTAGCATCATCATCACCAGCATCAACATACACAACAAATCTGTCCATGGGCCCCCGAACTCCCCTCTCGGAGGCACTACCCACACTTGAACCTCCCAAGGATGGATGACCACCATAATAAGACCCACTTTGTATTTTTTCAACTTCATTTCTTTGTCTTTCCTCCTTGGAGTCCATATTTTTCTTCATATATGAAGCAAGCTCTTCCTTCACTTCACTTATACTTTCTTGCAAGCCTCAACGTTACTATGATTACCTACAAGATATTTTTTAGCCTTGTAATCCCTTCTTTACAAATCTTCTTACAAAAATTGCATTCCACGTATAAATGAGCTTTATTAACTCCCGGAGTTGCGGTGCCATATTTTCAAGCTGGTTCTTTTCTACCCATAATAATAATTCACTGTAATAATAATAAAAAATTGTTATTATATTTTGATAAAATTATGGACAACACTAGTCATGTACTATGTTAACACTAAACATTGATAGAATTTAATACTGTTCAAAAACTGAATATAAATGGAATTATTATGTACACAAATAATGATATATTGTTATTGACAGTCTAAAACACCAAATGGAATTATCATGTACCCAAACTGTTTGCTATCTTTGTTCAAAAAGAAATTAATCAAGCTATCAATACAAGCAGAATCAGTCGAGCACTATTTTGTTACATATGAGATTAGTAAAATTATTAAAAGTTAAAATCACCTGCAGCAACAAAAAAAAAACAGAGACAAAAACAGAGACTACTTTATTGGAAAAAGACAAAAACAGAGGTAGTCACTAGCATTTTTAGAAGTCAGAAGACTCAGAACTCAGAATAAAACAAAACACAAGAAAACAGAAAAGATAAAGGAAAAGAACACAGAAAAAGAAAACAGAGACGCCACTCAGGAAAGAAAGAGAAGGAGAAGAAAGAGGAAAAGGAGAAGAAATAGAGCAGCAGACGCGACGAAGAAGAAAGAGGAGAAGGAGAAAGAGAAGGAAGATACCTGTTGAAGAGGAGAGTAGCAGACGCGAAGAGGAGAATAGTCGATGCAGCCAAATCGGTAAGCCCAAATCTAATATTAGGCCAAATTTGATACTTAGGATTTTTTTTTAAGCCAAATTGAGGCGTACGCGTCGCGACGCCTTGAGGCGCGACGTAACGAGGCTTAAGCCTCAGCCGAAAAAGGCGCAAATCTCACCAATACCTGAAAAAGCGGCCGCCTCGCACCAGCCTTCTTCCGCCTCGCTATGAGGCGCGCCTCGAGGCGCACGCCTCGAGCGCTATTTCGAACATTGCCTAGCGCCTAGGCGGGGCGCCAAGGGGGGCCTAGGCGGGGATTTTTAGAACACTGCTTATTACAATTGGTTAAGTTTTTGTTGTCAAACTTTGATATGGTCATACAAAATCACACATGCACAAAATCACACACCAATCTGACATGTTTAAGCAAGTTTCAGACAAAATATAAGATTTGATCCATCCCATTATATATGCTTAATAAGAGAGCATAAGAATCTGTAGTAAAGTTCCTGATTCCCCTCAAATTCCTCCTAACAGTTTTATCTTACCCGGCAGGCAGTGCCCAAAAAAGCAAAATGCTAAATTAAACAATGTTTAAAAATCTTGTTAAAGAATCCGTAATGCCTTCCTAAAAGGTGAAGCAAAATTCTTAAACAATTTAAATCAGATTCTTCGATAAGTACATGTGAATAAAGTCCCCCCTCAATCATGCATTCCATTAACCAATAACCATATATTCCACTCAAATCCCAAGCAAAGTATCACAACTAGCTTCCATCAAAACAAACTCTCTTTAATTTTCCACAGCAACACAGCCACACAGCCAGCCATGGCTCAATTCCTCTTCACCATTATTGTAACAATTATTATATTATTTACTCCACTAGCTTTAAGCTATGGCCATTCCAATACTTGCTGATCCTATTGCAGCTTTGCCTTTTAAAAGCATCAATCAATTTTAACATGAAAACAGAGTGTACAAAAATTGACTAGCAAATTCAAAAAAACTATTAACATAAGTTCATATAAAATCTGAAACAAAACCAAAACTTTGAGTGTCAAAATTGAAGTTGAATTAGAAACCTAAATTGGTCATTAAAACCCTAAACTTAAACTTCAGAATAAAAAGTTGAAATCAGAAAATTTTAATATATGATTTCTTAATAAAAGGTTCAAATCGGTGTATTCAGAAGGAGAGAGAAAGAGTGACAACTATATAGATCTTAATTCCACACAATTTAATTTCAAATCTTAAATTAAACGAATACAAAATAAAATTATACAAACCTAGCTGAAGAATGCATATTAGAAGAAAGAGAGATGAAGGATTCTCACCAGAAAAATTAATTTGAACAAAAGAATCCTTCGAGGGTTGTTGCTGCCGCCTAGGGAGAAGAGACGAGGAGAGGACAAAAAGAGATCGACCGATAAATGGATAGAATATGATAATATGTTCATTTTAGAAAAAAATTGAGGTTAATTTTGTGTAAAAATTTTTTGTTTCAAATGGTAGGGATTATAATACCTGGTAGAATATAGTATTAAATAATCCCCATATTAAACCATTTTATAATCCTTGGACTAATAATCTCAAGTTCAAATTTTTAAAAACAAATAAGACACCTGGGATTAATAGTCATATCCCAAGTGTAATTCTTATAAACAAACATACCCCTAGGATTTAAAAAGGACTTGGGATGAGGTGCTATTTAATACCTATCCTTACCGCGTATTGTAGTCCCATCATTTGGGACTAAGCATATTTGGACGAAAATAACCCTAGCCTTTTTAAAATACGTCCAACCAGTCCTTTTTTGTATTAACCTATACCAACACTTCTATTCCCCGGTAACTTGTTCTCTCTGCTCTCTCCCCGGTAACTTCTCTCTCTCTCTGTGGTAACTTCTAGTAATGTTTCGTTAACTTCTCGTTTTCAGTTATTGAATTTATTTCCATATTTTATACTTTCAAAGAGTAATTAATAAATTTCTTTTTCAAATATATGAAAATAATATTTTCCTCAATATATAATTAAATTCTAAAATAATTGATTACAACAACAATAGCTATTTGAGAATTAATAACTTTGTAACAGTTATGTTATATTGGCAAGGATATAATATTCTAATCATAGGATTATTTTAAGTTATTTCATATTTAATCCCTTCCAAACAAACATGTGATAAATAATTAAATAGTTGTAGGATTAATAGTCTTGGATTATAGTCGATGGGTATATATTCTTGCAAACAAACATGGCCGGAATGTATTTTGAAGTTTAGGGATTTAAGGGGGTCGACAGGTTTCAATCAAATTTGACTTTTGTCATTAATTCGTGTTAAGCTACTTGCTCCAGAATCATAGTACATTTTTGCTTCAAATGATGCAATAATTTTTGTATCAACCTTTTCATATAATCTTCTAATAATTTTTGGTTCATCTTCTTGACAGTTTGTGATGAACTATTGCTTGGAATCCCCCACAAAGCTTGGTGGGTAGTAATCCTGGTAATTATTTGCTTGGGATTGGCACTAGTGATACCATCTTTTCTTCCATCATATCTGCTGCAATCGGATCGAAGCTCAGGGTTAACCGAAGAGATTACTTCCAAGGATTCTTGAGTGGATTATAGTTTTCAGATTTCATTTGGCAATTAAGATTGGGGCTGTGAGTAGATGTTGAAGCTCAAACTAGCATTAGAGGCTTCTGTGAACAATTTGATAGCTAGCCATTCACAGTTAAACTTTTTTTCTTCTTCTCTTATTTGATTTTTGAACCTTTTTTTTTTTATTTTTTTTAAACGTATATAGACTTTTAAGCTTTCATGCTGGATTATTTTTAGCCTACCCCAACTATAGTTTGGGATAAAAGAAGGAGTTGAGTTGAGTTGAGTATTCTTTCTGCACTCTCAATATTCTATGAGAGATTTTTTAGGGACAGGGAATAATTTTTTTGTTTTCCTTTGCCTAAAATTCAAAATTTCCTTCTGTTTATCTATTTGTGACATTTTTGCCCATGAATTCTAGTATTAGACAAGAGACTCCCTCAAGGTATAATTAGTAGTTTAAATGTGTCTTATTGAGTCAATTTTACAGTACTAATTATACCTTAAAAAACTTAAAAAAGGACAGATTTTATACTAATAATTGCAACTTGAGAGAGGGGTCTGTTAATTAACTAGATTCATACACTAGATTCATACCCTTCCATTACATTTATAATTGAAATCGATACCGGTCAATTAATTTATTATATTAAATAATATAATTTTTATTCGACACTTGTTAATTTTTCATTAAAACTTCAATGGATGGACGGTAAAAATGTTTTTTATAATTCTATTTTTTTTTTGTAGAATTGATCATAATACCATTAATTATCTATTAATATATTTTGATCATTACTAACAAAATTATTAAGATAAAATAATTAATATAGGATAAAATTTGAGAAAATGTGTAATGAAGAAGGGGAGTTAAATCCTTAAGCGAAAACGTGACACACGGACACAATCATAGGAGACAATTTAGCATCTGTCTTTCCCTTTCATAAAGCAAAAACCTGCAGGCTTCAATTATGTCAAAGACTCCCTCAATGTATATAATTAGTAGTGCAAAAGTGTTTTACTGGGTCAATTTTGCACTAATAATTGTAACTTAACAGAGGAGTCTGCTAATTATCTAAATTCATAAATGAAAACGACAAGCAAATCAACCAAAATCCTGCAATAGGGTTAAATCACTTTTTTCCACTATACTCGACCTCAATTTATAAATGTATCGCTGACTGTCAACACGTTGAACTACTTGTTTTTCACAAAACGTCATAAATTCCGTCTAAATAAGTTGACTTTTAACTGAAAAGAGTAGGAGAATCAAAATCAAATGGCATTAAATAAAAGATGAAGCAAAAATAATTATTTTCAAATTGCCTTCTGGTAAGACTAATGACTGTAATACAATTGAATATGGCCACCAGGCCCACCAACCAACCAGTAACTTATGAAGAGCCACAAATTATGATTGCTAGAGATCTATATCAAATAATTGTAAGGAAAACTAGAACATTACAAGGATTCCTACTGGTAAGTACTAGTAAGGATGAGAGTAAAATTAATAGCTATAACTCTAAATTTCTTCTACGAACCTGAAACAATCGACTGGTAAGATACATTTCACAAATTCAAGGTCTAGCTAATATCTCTGGGAACCAATGACGGCATGACGCAAACTAGGTTGTCATGAAGCTCAGGAAGCCATCAAAATCACAGTATCATATAGAACCTCCGGTGAGTGGTGTGACACTTGACTAAATCCAAGCAAATAAATATATGATAATTGGCAGGACACCTCCACTTGAAGTCCATATATGTACAATATAACAGGCTGAACATCTAACAACCGAGAGATAAAAAAAAGTTCATGGTTTCGATAGGGTAAAACTCGACTCCTTAATAATGACTTTGCAGTCATGCACTTGTAGGAGAAGCCTGATACTGATCTGTCACCACATTGTTGAATTTTCCACTAGACCGCCCAACTTTGAAACTGCCATACCTTACAGGTTTTGGTTGAAAAAGAGAATTGAGTGTCTGCTCCAATGACTGAGCTGTGTATTTGGCATATTTGCTAGCACTTGCATCTTGTTCAACTAGTGGTCCATAGTTCTGCATGTAGCTTCGGTAAACAGGCACAATTGCCTGCACAATAAGCTGGCATGTCTTCTCCCGAATTTCTTTTTCTGACAAAACCCAGTTCGAGTGCTTCTTATACATGTCATCAAAAGCTTCATTGAAGGCTTTTAGTCTTTTCTTAACAAGATCACGAGCAGTAGCACGCCCCCCAGAGAAGAGAATCAATCCTTCCCTACTTAACAGTGCCGGAAGCTTCTGCCAGCTATCCTTCAAGTAGATAGCAGAAAAGTACTCCTTGTATTGTTCATGTTCCCTTAACCAAGAATCTCCCAATAGGCTCCCCAGCTTTGTGCCTTTTAAATGCTTGTATAGGTGCCAATGATTGTTCATCATGAAAAGATACGACAAAAAAACATCGTTATATGCCTTTGACCATGTCTCCAAATTCAGCTCAATGGATTTGATTAGATTGAGAAGTTCATCAATAAGGAGTCTCTCTTGAAACTGTTCATGCTTCCAACTCCGTTCAATAGCCAGTGCTTGTGTCAGTATTGGCTTATAATCATCCCCAAGAAGCCTATTACAGTAATCAGTGATGAAACTCACCAGTCTCGGAACACTACCATCCGCAGGAGGTGGACTTTGCCTCTGCAATTCCACCTGAACTGAGAGTTCCCAGAATATTTCACAAGCTCCTTCAATCACCCTCTTGATGAGATCTCTAGTAAGATTTTGAATTTCAGCACATGCTTCACCACCAAAAAGCCGGTTAAAATCCAACCTTAGCTTATTCAAAGATGCAAAAATGTCTAACAGCTTCAATAGCTTTATAGGATCCTTCTTACTCTCTGTAACTGTTTTGCCGAATTGAAGGAAAGCGAGAATACCTGCCTGGGCAGCTATCTTAGCAAAACAGCCCCTCCACACATCTAATCCCATTCTCTCAAAGACATCATTACAAAGTTTGTATTCAGCCTCAAATAGATGCTTCACGGCAAACTCCAAATGCTTACTCCACTGAGCTATATAACCCTCTATACTCTGCACATTATTAAACTCGGAAATCGATATCTCAAGGTAATCCAAATTGAGTGCCTGCAAACTTGCTCGAACATTTGAGCTACGAACTTCAACATAAATAGAAATGCAGTTCTCAAGTCTGTCGTTAGCAATTAATCTCCCAAGAATAGCCTGCAGCTTGTGAATAACAGGAACTGGTAATGGGGAGGGTGCAATGCAGGCTTGTTCTCCAAGAGCAGATGGTGAGGACATAGGCAGAGGAACACTGTTTTCTGTTAATAGCCGACGAAATTCTTTCTCCAATCTGTTCAACGCAGCCTCAAGTAGCCCACCATCAAGACGGCCCTTTTCCTCATTACTCTGCAATTCCCTAAGATACTTCAGAGCCTTCTTCAAATTCGATATGTACCTCTCGTCTGCAACCATATAGTCCTCCAAGTACTCCACAATATCATCCAACCACTGAATCGCCATCCCACAATTATCCCCCAAAAACCTCAATGCCTCTTCGAGCCTCTTAAGTACAGAAAGATATCCAGAAAGATCTGATTGGGGATCAGATAACGACTTCTCAAGCCCATGAATGGCATCAAAAACCTTAAGAACTGCCGCTGCAGGAACAACGGCTTGATTTATGTGACCCCCAACATCATCAAGTGCTTCCTTTTGTGCACGAATTGGCCGAACTGCGGCTTCCAAATAAGGTAGCCTCTGCTTGATGTCATCTAACCTAGGCCCAGCTTTCACAAGAGATGCCCCTAAACCTTTTGATTTCTCTAAGCTAATCTTCAACAATTTCCTTGCAGATACCAAATTCTCAGTACCTTTCTCCACTGAATCCATTCTTATATCAAAGCCCCAATGCCAGAAATCACAAAATAGGTCAAAAAACTTCTTGATTCACAAAACCCACAAATTTTCTCACTTCATAAAGCACCAAAAACAACACCTTTAAATTCAAAGTTATCTTTTTTCTTAATTGGTAAGCAATCTGGGTTCCTACATCAAAACCCTGATCCTAAAAATCACAAAACAACTCAACCCACTCCTTAATTCACAATACCCACAAATTTTCTCACTCCAAAAGCTTAAAATTATCATTTTTAACTGGGTTCTTGTAGAAATGGATCTCCATTTTTTCTTAACTAAACTTCACCCAATTGCAACTACCAGATTGAAGACCAAAAGTAAATAGAAAAACAACGATAAAGCACAACAACAAGTCAACTAAGAGAAAATTAAAGAGAAAGAGTGATGCTTAACACTGAGCAAATCAGAAAGCTTTAAGCCAAAAGTTGAATACTCACCTCGTATATACTGAATCAGGGCTTAGATATCAAATGGGGGATATACTCCAGAGAGAGGAGAGAGGAGAGAGGAGAGAGGAGAGAGGAGAAAACACAAACGCTCTGTCTGTATAAAAAACTGAATAAAAATAAAAAAGAGAAAATTAGGAAGTTGCTTAGTACCCTAAATATTAAAGAACTGATGGTATAGTATTAAATATTTATATTGAAAAAAAATATTATTATTTATAGAATAAAAAATAGTGACAAAATTAAAGTTATATTTAATATTTAAGATAATATTAAAAATTAATAATTAATATTTATTTAAAATTTTAAAACGTCATATATTAAAAGACAAAAAAAATTCTTTAAAATATCTTTAATTAAAGGACGGAGGAGCACATAAAGGATAGAAAAAAAAGAGGTGAAAATGATAGGAAATACAAAAGCTACCACTTTATTCTTATAAAACTTTTCATTTTAAAATGAGAAAATTCGATTGAAAAAGAAAAATGAGAACTAAAATTTATTTAATTTAAATATTATTTTAAAAACAAATATAATATTTAATTTATTATTTTAGCTGAACGTGGATAAATTTACTACAGTCCTTTTACATGGACATGTTTATTGGATCGGAATATTGGACATTTTTATTTTATTTTTCTCGTGACTAAAAAAATATATAGTATTTATTTTAATTAGAATTTTTACAAACAATAATGTTTTAGGTGTAATTTGGATACATATACAAAAACAGGGTTATATTTACAATCGTGTTATATTTAAAAACAGGGTTGTACAAGATTATAGTGTTTTAGACTGTACAACCCTGTTCTTGTATATGTATCTAAATTATACCTAAAACACTATGTTTTGTAAAAATTTCTGTTGGAATAAATACTATATATTTTTTGGGAGTCACAAACAAAAAAAAAAAAAAAAAAAATATCCAATATTCCGGTCCAATATTCATGTCTGTCAAGACTTATTGAATTTACTACTCCCTCCATCCTTCTAACACTCGGATACTGAGTTTTAAAATTGACAAAAGGGAAGAAAAAAATTTGATATAAACCCAAGTTTTTTGTCTAATTTTTTTATTATTGAGTTTTTTAATGAACGAAAAAAATAGACAAAAAAATTGGTCATTTTACTTGTCAAACTTTTTCGTCTAAAAATAAACAAATTTAGACAGAAAATTAAATAACAGATGGTCATCTTTTATAATCCTTATTATATCTTTTAGTTTATAAACATAATAAAATTAATTTAAGGACATGTGAAACTTATGTTATATATATATATATATATATATATATATATATATAGAGAGAGAGAGAGAGAGAGAGAGAAGTCGGTTTTCCAATAGTAGTGCATTGGCGGATAAACTATATCGAACGATTTTTGATATATAACAACGGTATGAACTGTCGGCATAACATGGATTTTGGTATGGAGCCGGTTTATCTAATCATGCATCTTGATCCGTCGTCAACGGACCAGTTCATTAGAGATCATCTCCGTATATATGTAAACTCACTAATATGAAAGAAAGCTTTTTAATTTTCTATTCTTTTTTTTTTTGCTATACACTAAATTTTTTATTATTTTTTTTTCGTCCCAAACTCAGAAACTGAGTGTAAAGAATAGTTTAAGGTACGAACTCTTTTTTTTTAAAGGATGACAATAAGTATATAAAGTAAAGACAAATACATCATTTAGTGGGGTCCACTAGTATAAAAAAAGAAATAATAATTATGTAAAATTGTGAGACAACTAAGGATAGACTTGAATTTTTTTTAGAGTAAAGTTCAGATCACCACCTGGGGTTTAGGGTCTTTCTCACTTAACCACCTGTAGTAAGTAAAGCTACATTTAAACTCCCGATTTTTTGAATTAAAATGAAAACGTCACATTTTTCATCCAACTTAACTGTGAGTGTATGTCAGACACCAAAAACGCGTGAGAAGAGACTGTAACGGTAAAAAAAGACTGGTAAATATCCGAAATACCCCCTTCTTCTTTCTCAAACCACAATCCTCTTTCTCATTTCTCACTCCTCAAACCACAATCCCCAATTCGCTCCTCTATAATTTTTCTCATCTTTTAAGGGGTTTTTAATCCACAACTCGAAAGATCAAATTCTAATTTAATTTGTTGGAACCCTAACTGATTTTGATCCCAAAGAGCTTCAATTTCAAAACATGGACTATGATTCGTGGAGCGCTCGTCTATCTTCAGGTTCTAAGCGCTATCAATCCGCTCTTCAATCGCGATTTTGTAAGCTCAATTTTGTTAAATCTAGGTTTTTGTAGTCATGTTTATATGTGAATTCGTTTATCTGAAATGATATGGATGATTTTGATGCAGATATTGTGACGCCCCCAAAATAGGTATCCATCACCCATTCTGAGTTGTCAATACATGGTACAGAAACAACTACAACTTTATTATTACAACGAGAAAGCTGTGAGTTTGAATACAAATATTATCTTCAGACAATATCTATACTCAAATAAATCCTCATCACATTTATTGATACATTATTTTACAAAAATGGTGAGGACTACTAAACAACTCTCTCTAGAACCTTCATTCCATACCCCGACTCGTACTCGCTATATTCTCGCCTCCTGAGAAAAAAAATAGAACAAAAAGGAAAAGGGTGAGCTCAACTAGCCCAGTAAAGAATATTATGACTAAGATAATATACAACAAATTATCATTAGTCTTCAACAGGGAAAAAATCTATTAGAATACAATAGACAACAAGTTTTAAATCAATATTCACAGCGGAAATAATAATTCATTAGAAAAGTTAAGTAGAGAATGCAAACTATTATTTTCTATGTATGAATTTAAAAGTTCATCGTCTATCTTTTATCCCTGTAACATCAATCAATATATATCTGGAATCAAATATTCATCTTTGCACTACAAGCCAAAGATATTCATCGATTGGTCATGTTCATCTAAACACTGTTCATCTTTGCACTACTGGCCAAAGATATTAATCGATCGGTCGTATGTTCATCTCAACACTGTTCATCTTTGCACTACTGGGCCAAAGATATTCATCAACAAATCATTCATCTTTGCACTACTGGGCCAAAGATATTGATAATATCATCATTTAGGGACCTGAGGATGATGAAAAATATTTTAAAGGAAAGCGAATCCGGTGAAACAAAAGAACAAATATTAAGAATTCGTATTTTAAACAATCCAAGTTCAAAAATACTTCATAAGTAATCAGAGTGGAGTAAAATTCAAGAATGATCCAAATATGGATACAATCAAAGCTAGTATCCAGAATAGATATTTTGGACAAAAAGAAGAAATTTCATTTTTTAAATTGAATAGTCAAGTGATTCGTGAATAGTGCCATATACGTGAATAGTAACTCCGACACCAAAAGATAGAAATTTCACAAAAAAACATCTTCACGCTTCGTAAATAGTACTCGTGAATAGTAACTCATGAATAGTAACTCATGAATAGTAATTCATGAATAAGTAACTTCGTGAATAGTAACTCATGAATAGTAGTAACCAACAACATGAAGAGTTCCAAATTTGATAAAAATTTCCAACCAATATTTGGCATAATGATATTGAAGAAATAATATCATTTTCGAATAAAATAACATCCCTTACCTCGAAAAGCAGTACTTTAGTTGAAACAGGATATAGGCTATGACTTGAACTTGCACCAGTATAGCAATACTCAAAGTATACTCAAAATACTCACAAGAATACGCTCGATAATATAGAGAGAAAACTTGATTTCGATGTGATTTTCAATTCTAACCTAAGCCCTATTTATAGGAAATTGCTTAGAACACAAAGCGAGAAAATTTAATATAATATTAATATATAAATTAAATTTTCCTACGCCAACCCTCCAAGAACTGAATTCAGCTCATTCAACACACATGTGTAACACACCATAATGAAAAAAACGTTTTTTGTTATTTAAAATATTTTAAACTTCTAAAAATCAATTATTTTGGAACTTCGGAACTTCAATAATTCATAATAAATAGCCCTTTTATCAGAAAATTTGAATCTCGCGAGTTTTTATAGGAAATTCAATTCTCTACAACTTTACAAAAGAAAGTTTTTCCAAATTCCAAACAAAAATTGACCGAAATCCACAAACGGACGATTTTACAGGCTATAATCAAATTTCGATCAATAATTGTGTCCACCAACACACAAAATATGTGTTAAATATTTAATGCCACAAAAATACTCTTCCTCCTCATATACTCATATATCCCACATTCATTATAAAAATATCACCAGTTAATATATTATTAAAATAATATATTTAAATAAATTATTTTATCGGAAAAAGATAAAATATTAATTTTCAACAATTGTCACATTAAAATTTTCTCCATCTATATCCACATAAAATTAATATTTTTCTCATCATATAAATCAATAATTAATTATTCACAAATAATATTACAGAATCACAAAGATGGCAACTGTAGTAGTTCCAGGAAAGAGGGCTTTCAATAAGAATTTCTCCTTCTTGGCGCCATGATTAGGTGACCAAACATCTCCTTAGAGCAGAACTTTTTAGACATTGCCAATAATGTTATCTAATAATATTATTAGGATAATATGAATTATTGCTTCGATAATGAACAATCTTTGTCTGAATGACAATTATTGAAACAACAATGAATATAAAATATCAACGCGATAATTATTAAATCAATAAAATAAAATACTGAACAGTAATTACTGTAACCATTATTGAGTAGTGCCTTTTTACGTAAGAATCAATAATTAGTGCAATACCGAACGCTTATTAGTGTGTTTTAACCACCTGGTATTCCAACAGTATTAACGGTAACTACGCCGTTATTTATAAACAACTTATATTTGTCGTTTTCTTCATCCAATCGCTTCCGCTATGGGGCCCACTAAAAGATCAAGGGCGTGTCGCATTGAATATTCCCTGACAAGCGATCTGAATATTCCATGACCAAACGAATATTCCCCGACAACAATGAATATTTTATCACCACTTGCTTATTCGAAATATTTGCGTGTTTTACCCATAACTATCCACATTAATCAAATCAACCCTTACTATTTCAAAATAATAAATAGAGGAAAATAAATTTCATTTATTAATAATTTGGGGTCTTACAACCTCCCCTCCTTATGAAATTTCATCCTCGAAATTGACGTACGTACCTGGTGTTTCGAAAAAATGAGAATACCTCGCTTTCATTTCCGTTTCCAACTCCCAGGTCATTTCCTCAATAGCATGGTTTCTCCACAAAACTTTAACTTGTGGTATAACCTCGGTACATAGGACATGTTCTTTCTTATCCAAGATCTTGACAAGTACCTCCTCGTACGTTAAGTCTTCGGCTATCTCGTCCGGTTCTAACTCAATAGCGTGGTTGGTCGTCCACATATTTACGTAACATCGATACATGAAAAACGTTATGGAACCCGCGTCTTACTTGGCGGTAAAAGAGTCTATAGGCCACAGTTCCTATTCGATCGAGAATTTCAAATGGATTAATAAATCGAAGGTTTGAGCTTTCCTCACCTCACCGATTCTCGCTTTTGAAATAACAACTTCTTGCACCTCCTTCTTCAAATTCATCGACTTGATTGTGTAGCTTGAACAACTTTAACTTTATCGATTAAAGTCGATTATACTCAGTATATCATCACGTGGGTATCTAGAGTTTTCATCTCCATCTCTATTATTTGTAAATTATCTGAAATGAGTCTTTGACAATATCGTACTTGTACTCTTATATCGATCTTCTACTCAACACGTCGGCTACCACGTTCGCTTTTCCAAGGCGGTATGGTCGAGAACATGTGCGAAATGAGTCTCCTCTTGAGTTCTTCGATGCTTTCTTCCCACATTCCTTGCTCCATTCGAATTTTGTATCTCTACGAGTCATTTGAGTTAATGGAGTAGCGATTTGAGAAAATTTTTCCACGAATCTCGATAATAACCAACTAAGCCTAGAAAGCTACGATTTCGATTCTTCGACATAGGTTGTTCTCAATTGTGACTCATATCCCAACCTTGGATAAGACGTTACAATGACACTATCGATTTCTTATCGCATGCGAATATGGTGTCCCCTACGGAGATGCGGCGATTGTATTCCACAAAGAAAGTCACCGGATAAAGGCTCAGTACCAAATTCTATAGTTGAATTTTAACTCCACGAAGTTAATAAGAGCCATTCGATATGAGATTTTTAGAAATGAGTTTTGTCTTTGGGTTCAAAGTCGATACAAAATTTAATATCGGGCTTTGGGAGTAAGCGAGAAATTCTTGAGGGAAATCGTCGGGGAAAATCAATAACAACAGAATATTATTCAAATCGGCGTGTCTTTATTCAAATCCATAACATGGACTAAGAAAACTTGACATCCGTAATAAACGAATGACTTCATGGCTTGATATGAAAATGTTTGACTACAATGGTTTGATTGCTTGAATTGAATAGCGAGTTCTTTAGGAATATGAAAACTAACTACCTTATTTAAAGTAATCAATTTCGGCATGATGAGTAGTTAAACTTAAAATCACATCAAAAGCAAATATCTCTATAGAAATAAGGTTACTGAGTAATTTGATAGTGCCAACTGAATCAAGCAAGATTTCTAAACAACGGATGTAATAAAAGTTTCTCTAACTGAGTCTCCATAAATAGGTCAAAGTCTAATTTCTCCGTAGTCAAGTTCAAGCGTTGAGCGCAAGCAAGAGAGATAAAAGAATGGGTAGAACCGAGATCTAGTAAGGTATAAACTTTGCAAGAATTTATAATTAACTAACCGTCTTAACCGTTCGGGTTCCTCGCATTTTAACCTGAGTTCGACAAACGCTTCTTCCGAGAACCGTTGACTTTGACTTTTACGGGACATCCTTTTGAGTCACCATTCCATTGGACTGGTTCGACGACAAGTATAATCTCGGCGATATGTCATTCTTTTCCACAATTATAGCATACCTTAAAGCTGTTGTGGGCGGTTTGGTGATATATCCCTCTTTCTTGCATTTGTAAACATACGACCGGTGGTCTTTCTCCTCCCTTGGAACCCGATTCTTCTTTGGTCTTTGGCGTCTTCACATGGTGGTTGTTGAATCTCCTCTTTTTAAAATCTCCTCCCACTCGCTTCTTCTATTTTTATGGCCACGATTACCACCGAGTGGTTACCGCCTTTGTCCGTATTCTTCTTTCTCCATTTGGTTATCGTTATTCGATGATCGCTTATCTTTGGTATGATCCTGGTTATGGTCCTGGTTATGGTCCCTCGGTTGAACGTACTTGCTATCTCGCTCTAATAATTGAGCTCTGTTGACAACATCTGAATATAAAAAAAATTTATGAGAGATAAGATATTGCCAAATCTCGGGTTTTAAACCTCTCAGAAACATCCTCATCATTCGTTCCTCATTCTCTACCAAATGAGGTGCAAACCTGGATAACTCTACGAATTTCGCCACGTATTGGGACACCGTCATGTTGTTTTGTTTTAGTCTAATAAACTCCACTTCCTTCATATGACAAATACTTTCAGGGAAGTACTTGTCATTGAATCGCTATTCAAAACGTCTCCCACGACATCTTTGAGTGAAATTTGGATGGGTACGCTTCACTGATTCCCACCGATAATCTACCTCGTTCACGGAACATAAAAAGTAGCGAATGGAACTTTCATTCCTCCGTGCATCCCAAGACATCGAATATCTTGGTAATTTGTTTGACCACGTCTCGCTTAATCGGATCCGGCTTTCCCGAATTGGTGGTCCCAACTCTTTGAACTATTTTTGTTGTGACCACTCGTGAATTGCTATTATTTCCTCCTCGTATTTTGAACACGAGTCTCCCTAGTACGATTTTGCATGAAGCGCAAAAAGCTTCTAAACATCCCTCGTTCATCATCATCGCTTCGGTGGTGTTGTTCGCGGGAGGAACATTGCCACTGTTATTGCGTTCTCCTCGTTGGTAAGTACAAGCATCTCCACGGTCTCATTTCCTTTGTTAATATTCTCATTCGACATTCTCAACATCATCATAAAACAAGGGTTAATTAAGGAAATCAATATATCACATAATATCCCTATATCTTGACTAACTAACAAATAAGCTTAGGTAGGACACACTAGCGAAGGATTTACTCGTCTCTCCCTCCTAGTTCTATTCCCCAGATCTCCTTGGAGATCATATCCTAAGCTCTAATACCAAGTTGTGACGCCCCAAAATAGGTATACATCACCCATTACGAGTTGTCAATACATGGTACGAAACAACTACAACTTTATTATTACAACAAGAAAAGCTGTGAGTTTGAATACAAATATTATCTTCAGACAATATCTATACTCAAATAAATCCTCATCACATTTATTGATACATTATTTTACAAAAATGGTGAGGACTACTAAACAACTCTCTCTAGAACTTTCATTCCATACCCAGAGCTACGTACTCGCATTATATTCTCGCCTCACGAGAAAAAAAATAGAACAAAAAGGAAAAGGGTGAGCTCAACTAGCCCAGTAAAGAATATTATGACTAAGATAATATACAACAAATTATCATTAGTCTTCAACAGGGAAAAAATCTAATAGAATACAATAGACAACAAGTTTTAAATCAATATTCACAGTGAAATAATAATTCATTAGAAAAGTTAAGTAGAGAATGCAAACTACTATCTTTCTATGTATGAATTTAAAAGTTCATCGCTCATCTTTTATCCTGTAACATCAATCAATATATATACGGAATCAAATATTCATCTTTTCACTACAAGCCAAAGATATTCATCGGTTGGTCGTGTTCATCTAAACACTGTTCATCTTTGCACTACGGGCCAAAGATATTAATCGATCGGTATGTTCATCTCAACACTGTTCATCTTTTGCACTATGGGCCAAAGATATTCATCAACAAATCATTCATCTTTGCACTACGTGCCAAAGATATTGATTAATATCATCATTTAGGGTGAGGATGATGAAAAATATTTTAAAGGAAATGAATCCAAAGTGAAACAAAAGAACAAATATTAGGGATTAAGTATTTTAAACAATCAAGTTCAAAAATACTTCATAAGTAATCGAGTGGAGTAAAATTCAAGAATGATCCAAACATGGATACAATCAAAGCTAGTATCCGAATAGATATTTTGGACAAAAAGAAGAAATTTTATTTTTGATTGAATAGTCAGTATTCGTGAATAGTCGTAGTATCGTGAATAAGTAACTCTGGAACACCAAAAGATAGAAATTTCACAAAAAAACATCTTCACGCTTCGTAAATAGTACTCGTGAATAGTAACTCGTGAATAGTAATTCATGAATAGTAACTCGTGAATAGTAACCCCGACATGAAAAAATTTCAAATTTGATAAAAATTTTCAACCAATATTTCGGCATAATGATATTGAAGAAATAATATCATTTTCGAATAAAATAACATCCCTTACCTCGAAAGACAGTACTTCTAGTTGAAACACCGGATATAGGTTATGACTTGAACTTGCACCGTTTAACAATACTCAAAGTATACTCAAAATACTCACAAGAATACGCTCGATAATATAGAGAGAGAAACTTCAGTTTCTGGTGTGATTTTCAATTCTAACCTAAGCACCCTATTTATAGGAAATTGCTTAAAACACCAAAGCAGAAAATTTAATATAATATTAATATATAAATTAAATTTTCCTATGTCAACCCTCCAAGAACTGAATTCAGCTCATTCAACACACATGTGTAACACACCATAATGAAAAAAATGTTTTTGTTATTTAAAATATTTTAAACTTCCAAAAATCAATTATTTCGGAGCTTCAGAACTTCAATAATTCATAATAAATATCCCTTTTATCATAAAATTCGAATCTCGCGAGTTTTTATAGGAAATTCAATTCTCTACAACTTTACCGAAGAAAGTTTTTCCAAATTCCAAACAAATATTGACCGAAATACACAAACGGACGATTTAACAGGCTATAATCAAATTTCGATCAATAATTGTGTCCACCAACACACAAAATATGTGTTAAACATTTAATGCCACAAAAATACTCTTCCTCCTCATATACTCATATATCCCACATTCATTATAAAAATATCACCGTTAATATATTATTAAAATAATATATTTAAATAAATTATTTTATCAGAAAAAGATAAAATATTAATTTTCAACAATTGTCACATTAAAAATTTTCTCCATCTATATCCACATAAAATTAATATTTTTCTCATCATATAAATCAATAATTAATTATTCACAAATAATATTACGAATCAAGATCTTGCAACGGTAGCCGCTCCCAGGAAAGAGGGCTTTCAATAAGAATTTCTCTCTTCTTGGTAGTAATTAGGTGACCAAACATCTCCTTAGAGCAGAACTTTCTAGACATTGCCAATAATGTTATCTAATAATATTATTCAGATAATATGAATTATTGCTTCAATAATGAACAATCTTTGTGTAATGACAATTATTGAAACAACGACAATATAAAATATCAACGCAAAGAATTATTAAATCAATAAAATAAAAATCTTGAAAAGTAATTACCGTAACCATTATTGAGTAGTGCCTTCACGTAAGAATCAATAATTGGTGCAATACTGTAATGTCTTCTTGTTCAACAACGCTTATTATTAGTGTTTTTAACCACCGGGTATTCCAATAGTAGATAATCTGTGAATAACTACGCGCAATTATTTATAAACAACTTATATTTGTCGTTTTCTTCATCCAATCGCTTCCCTTATGGGCCCACAAAAATCGCTAGCTGTCAGCATTGAATATTCCCCGAAGCAGATGAATATTCCACGACCAAACGAATATTCCCCGACAACAATGAATATTTTATCACCACTTGCTTATTCGAAATATTTGCGTATTTTACCCATAACTATCCACATTAATCAAATCAACCCTTACTATTTCAAAATAATAAATAGAGGAAAATAAATTTCATTTATTAATAATTTGGGGTCTTACAGATATGCTCACGGGTTTTGAAGAAATTGATGCAGATGATGACATTAGGGAAGAGTTCCCATACCCATTTTGTTCGGAGTATTTCGATATTGTCGATTGCGTTAGTGAAACTTAGGATCCAAACATGTAAAGGGTTTGTAGTGAAGAGACATAAGCTAGTTTTTGGAGGTAGAGAATTGGTAAGGAATGATTCTCTTGTTAAGGATTACGGTGTCACCACCGGGAATATTGTATTAATATAAATATTAATATAGTAATATTGTATTAATATAAATATTGTAAAACATTGCAATAGGTTAATGATAAGGAAAGCATTGCAAAAATGAAATCACTCAATTTAGGTTGAGCTTGTGCCATTTGGGATGTTTTTTTATTTTTTATTAATTTATTAATGGTAGGAGAAAGCTTGTAGTGGTCGGGAGAAAATGGGTTGTTAGAACAGTGTTATGGCAACCGGTTGCCATGGATGGAATCCCTTTATATATATATACTAGCGATAACCCGTGCCTGAAGGCACGACGTAACGAAAAATTAAATTAAAATTCAAAAAATATTGGAGATCGACAAAAGAGTTATGCTGATCTTCATAGAAAGGACGTGGAGTTTAATATTGGAGATCATGTATTGTTACGTATTGCTCCATGGAAAGGAGTTACAAGATTTGGGAAAAGAGGAAAGCTCAATCCAAGGTTTGTTGGTCCATTTGAGATTCTTGACCGAATAGGAAACGTAGCCTATAGACTCGCGTTACCTCCAAGTATATCTCGTGTTCACAATGTATTCCACATATCTATGCTTCGTAAATATGTGAAAGACCGAACCACATTATTGCATTAGAACCGCATGAGAGATAGTGAAGATTTAACCTACGAGGAGATACTGTTGAGATTTTGGATAGGAAAGAGCATGTCTTACGCACGAAGGTTATACCACAAGTTAAAGTTTTGTGGAAAAACCATGCAATTGAGGAAATGACATGGGAGTTGGAATCGGAGATGAAAGCGAGGTACCCTCACCTTTTCGATATACCAGTATCGTACGTCAATTTCGAGGAGGACGAAATTTTATAAGGAGGGAGGTTGTAAGACCCCAACTTATTATAAATAAAATTGAATTTTCCTTTATTCATTATTCTAAATTAATAAGGGTTAATTTGATATAATTCTTTTTGTTATGGGTGAAATGTGCAAAGTTTACAAAATAAGCAAGTGGTTATAAAATATTCATTATTGTGGGGAATATTCGTTTGGTCGTGGAATATTCTTTTTATATGGGAATCTCTGTGACGACTGGCCTTGATCATTGGTGGGCCTCATAACGGAAAAGCGGTTGGATGAAGGAAAGCGACAAAGATTGAGTTTTATAAATAACGACGTAAATTATTCTGAATTAACTTTGTTGGGTTACCCTGGTGGTTAAAATCTGATAATATCTTGCGATTTGCAAGAAAGACACTATTATTGCATGATTTGTTGAATTATTGATCCTTACGTAAGAAGGCTTTACTCAATAATTATTACAGTAATTCATCGTTCATTATTTTATCTTATTGATTGATAGTTCTTTGCGTTGATATTTATATTATTATTGTTTCAATAATTGTCATTACACAAAGTATTTTCCATTATCAAATCAATAATTCATATTATTTGAATAATATTATCGAGATAACATTATTGGCAATGTCTAGAAAGTTACATCTAAGGAGAGGTTTGGTCACCTAATTGCGCCCAAGAAGGAGAAATCCTTATTGGAAAGCCCCTCTTTCAGGAACGGCACGGTTGTCGATCTTGTGATTACGTAATATTATTTTTAAATAAGTAATTATTGATTATTATGATAAAGAAAATATTTATTTATGTGGATATTGATGGAGAAAATTTTAATGTGACAATTGTTGAAAATTAATATTTTATCTTTTTACGATAAAATAATTCATTTAAATATATTATTTTAATAATATATCAACAGTGATATTTTTATAATGAATGTGGGATATATGAGTATATGAGGAGGTAGAGTATTTTGTGGCATTAAATGTTTAACATATATTTTGTGTGTTGGTGGACACAATTCTCGAATGAAAATTGATTATAAATCGTAAAATCGTCAGTTTATGGATTTCGTCAATTTCTGCTTGGAATTTGGAAAAATTTCTTCTGCAAAGTTGTAGAGAATGGAATTTCCCATGGAAAGTCGCGAGATTTGAATTTTCTGATAAAAGGGATATTTATTGTGAATTATTGATGTTTTGAGTTCAAATAATTGATTTTGGAAATTTTAATTATTATTTTAAAGAAAACGTTTTTCAAAGGTTGGTGAGCATCTTTAACATGTGGTTGGTGGCTAAAATCAGATTCCTTGGTGGTGGGCTTGAATATTTGGTAAATAATAATATTTTATTAATTTAGTCTCCTTCATGCGTTCTAACATTTTCCTATAAATAGAGGGCTAAGTTAGAATTGAAAATCACACCGTAAACTAAGTTTTCTCTTTCTCTCTCTAAATTATCGAAGCGTATTCTTGTGAGTATACTTTGAGTGTTGCTATACATATGGTTTCACAAGACTATACTGAAATTCGATCGAAATACGGTTTATTTTGAGGTAAGGATATTATTTTCTTCTTAAATGATATTTTTTCTTCAATATCATTATCCAAGTATTGGTGAACTTTTTTTATCAAATTTGGAACTTGTTGTGTCGGGTTTCTTATTCACGATATCTGACTATTCATTCAATACTATGACTATTCATAGAAAAAAAAAAAATTTTGCCCAAAATATCTATTCGGATACTAGCTTTGATTGTATCCATGTTTTGATCATTCTTGAATTTTACACCAATATGATTATTTTCAAGTATTTTTGGACATGGGTAAAACAAAGTACTGAATCCTTAATCCTTAATCCTTGTCATTTTGTTTCACTTTGGATTCGCTTTCTTTAAGAATGTTTTTCATCATCCTCGATCCTAAATGGTGATATAAATGAATATCTTTGGCTTCAGTAGTGCAAAGATGAACGATTAATCGATGAATATCTTTGGCCTGTAGTGTAAAAAGATGAAGCAGTGTTGAGATGAACATGACCAACTGGTGATCTAAATGAATATCTTTGGGCTGTAGTGCAAAAGATGATTAAAGATGTATATTGATTGTTATTAAGGTGGATAAACTATTGATGATGGACTTTAAACCTTAGAAGACGGTGAGAATTCTTTCACTACGTGACTCTTCTAATGGATTGCTATTTCCGCTGTATTTGTTGATCTAAAACTTGTTGTCTATTGTATTCTGTTAGATTTTTTTCCCTGTTGAAGACTAACGATAGTTTGTTGTATATTATCTTAGTCATAATATTCTTTACTGGGCTAGTTGAGCTCACCCTTTTCTTTTTTGTTCCATTTTTTCTTCTCGTGAGGTGAGAACATAGAGGATCGAAAGCCTGGGGTATGGAGTGATGGTTCTAGGAAGATGTTTTAGCTGTCTTCACTATTTCTATAAAATAGTGTATGAATAATTAATGAGGACTTATTTGGGTGTATATATTGTCTAGAAGACAATATTTGTATTTAAACTCACAGTTGTATTGTCGTATTCTACACGACATCTGTATTATCAAAGTTGTAGTTTGCTTTCTATACCATGTATTTTGGCGACTCAGAATGGGTGTTGTATACCTATTTTGGGGGCGTCACACAAATAGAGTACCAAAAGTGTGAAATTTGGCGATAGGTCATAACCCCTTATCTACTAAAACAAAACCCATTAAACGATATATATGCATACCACACACAAACAACAAACCGGTGTTATTACTACAATGGTAACTTTCAATAACCAAATCAATGGAATCCAGGAAGCGTTGATTCCATTAGCTTATTATGGTTGCATTTCTCTTATTTACGAACTTGGTATGCCTATTTATTATCTATTAGGAAAGAGGGTATATTATGAATTTATGAGTGAAATAACAATACATCTACTAATAATGTCTGCTTTTTAGTTGGAATAATGGGTGCGAGAGATATAGATATAGATATAGATACCTTGATATTCTTCTCGATCGTGTCAATTAGACCATCTACGTTGGCATTAGACCATCTATAGTCTCACTTATATTGTCATCCCATACCATTTGTTTTGCCATCATCAAAACAATATTATTTTTTGCCAAGAACACAGAGTAAACATCTAGTTAAAGATCTAGTTAAACATCAAAATGTATCTTTCCCTAGCAGGACAATTAACAACAAACCCCTTAGAAGTATGACAAGAAATGAACGGAATTGAGTTGTTTTCTAAAAGGTCATGACTATACATACTCAACCGGATAAACAATTCATCAAAATCAAAAAATTAGGCAAATCATTTAAAAATTAAAAGCAATCTATAATATAAATCAAGCTTTGTACATGTATAGAAGTAGAAAGGGAAAGAGAAGTCTACTAACAATCACATTTATACATAGTTAGTCATATGAGTATTAATATCTGGTTGCATTTTCAAAAAAATAAACAAATGTTCAGATTGCGGAACTGCATTTAATAGAAATGAATAAAATCCTATTACTTTAGTCTTACGGCACTATACTTATTATATAGATATAACCGAGAATAACCCAAACAAAATGGGGAAAAGGCTCGAACCTTCCGATAATGGAGTAATGATCTAAACCCGTTAATGATTACGAGAATTTCTTACGCTTACGCCGCCAATATCACTTGAAGGAATAAGTTGGATGTAGTTGAAGAAGAAAAGAATTTGGAAGGTTGTACCAACGAAGAATAATTGACAACCCTAGTCGATGAACACCTCTCAATTTTCTATAGAAGATGGTGATGAATATATTTGATTCAAGGATCTGCTCCTCCTTATAATCGAAATCAATTTGCTCTCAACCATTGATTTTCCCCAATCGAAATCGATTTTTGGTGTTTGGTCTCTCATAACCTTCTTTGCTTGATGCGATAGTGATCGAACATGCAATAGTGATCCGAAAAAACTTAATTTTGGGGAATCTTTGTATTTGATTTAAACAATTTTTCTCTCCTCAAAATGGGAGAAATTTTGAATTGGGCATTTTGAATTGGGCAAAGGTATGAGAATTGTTTTTGTGAAATGAAATAATTGAGATTAAATTTTAGTCATTGGATGATGAAGTTTTAATCGCGTCCGTTATTTGTTGAAGCCGCTCTGTTTTATTATATAGATATATACATGAGAAAAATATATATACACATCTGTAATAATATACATCAATCTATTTATGATGATGTGTCTCGTCGTCATAAGCGCCATAGTTTGACCAGTAATACATACCACAGTATATATACATATAATCCTATGTATATAAGAATTGTTAAATCTACAACACTTTTTTTGTTATTTTTACAACAAAAGTGTCGCTGTAAATGTATAGCGATGGTAAAAATCATCGCTATAGGATCTATAACTATATTTTTATTGTAAAAATAATATTTTATGTTGTGCATTTAACAATTTTCTATATATAATTATCAATTTTAATGGTCAACGACAGCCGCTCCTAAAATAATTAAACATAAAAAATAAAAATAAAAATTTGAAAAGAGAAGCAGGGCGGGATCGGAGATTGGACCACGTGGCTGACTCAACAAATGTGACCGTTGCAAACGAATAAGAGAGAGAGAAAGGCAAAGGAAGGAAAGTATTCAATTAGAATTATTCATACCAGACATTTTTATCATTTCTTCATTTGCTCCTCTCTCTCTCTCTCTATTTTCTCTCTCAAAAATTCTTCATTTCTCTTTCGGAAGTCATGGGGGTCGCAGCAGAGACGCAGCCGGAACGGAAGGTAAAGAATTCAAGCCTGAATCTTTGATCTTATTTCGTTCCGGATTTTCAAATTTTAGAGGATTTTACACCTGTTATTTGTTAGGGTTTCGATTTTCATATTGCAGTTTCTTTAATTAGCTATTTTTTAACAGTGCGATTCGATTAATGTAGTTTGTTTGGGATTTTTGAAACTTAGGGTTTTGATTTCCCTAGATGAGAGGGGTATTAGGTTTGATTGCTAAGAAATTGATATATCTAAGAAACTGTATAAAGAAAGTGATTTTTTTTTGGAACTTTGGCATTGATTTGGAGTCTAGTAAAAAGTTTGATAAAGTTCTGTTTTCTGGTCTACGGGGGTTTTTTGTATGTTTGTCTGCATATTTTGCATGTTCAGTCCCAAAAGCCCTTTCTTTGTATTGGTTAAGCTTTTAGGGCTGGAATTTGGTGTTAACATGAGCATAATTTATCAGTACGTCTGTTGGAACTTAGGGTTTGTTGTAAGGTTTTATAAACTTTTACTTGCATTTGTTGAAATGTAAAGCCTGTTGAGAAAGAATTTTTGTAGCTCACAAAAAAAATAATAATACAATTCTAGGAACTGCTTTTCAAAATTAGAGTTGGGAGATTGGATTTCTCTGATCAAGTAAATTGGCTATAAGCATTCTTTTGACTTGGCAAATGTTAAGAAAAACTTTTCTGGGGAAAAAATGTTTTTTCCAGATGCTAAGATTATTTTTTGTGTTGGATTACATGTTATGAACCATTCTCGGAATGTACTTTGTATCTAGAGAGGCAAAGAAGTAATTTGAATTGGAGTAGATGTGAGTCCATAGTTTGATTCTCATAAGGGTCTGATTGGTATTTGTTCTGTAACAATATCCATAACTGGTATTTGGTGTACTTGGATGACTTGGTTCAAGTTGTTGTCATGTTATTGTATAGTTCTGCTATAACTGATGTTTTTAAATTTGATTATAGGCCACTTCAGAGGTTGCAGATGTGGAAAAAAGAAGGTGGACACTAAATGATTTTGACATCGGAAAGCCTCTTGGAAGGGGAAAGTTTGGTCATGTCTATCTAGCGAGGGAAAAGAGGGTCAGTTATCTTGATTTTTTAGTTTCTGTTTTCTAGCTCTCTTACTGTGATCTATCATTGTATTTATGTCAGAATTCATCTTTAAATGTTTTGTTGATTAATCTTAAACATACTCATCAATATCTGGAACAATTGAATTAGGTACCTGGTTTTCGAAGTACAATAGGTTCAATTTCATGTAGACGCGATCTTTTGTTGGTTATAAACAGATTTGCCTTTTCCATTTTATAGTAAGCCTGTGGAAATTTGTCGTCTCAAGTTTTCCCACATTGACTAATAGTCTCAGCTTTTCCATATTTGTTGTCTTTTTCTTTATAGAAAGCTAAACATGGTATAAGAGATTGTGTGATGCTTGTGGTTGTTGAATGTGATTTAATTCTGAGTTGGGGTTAACATATAAATAATCTACAAGTCTAGTAACCGAAAATATGTTTACCACAATATGCTTAATGAAATTAATTTATAAAATGGCCAATTAAGATTCCAATGTTTTTCTTGTAACAGAGCAATCATATAGTCGCGCTGAAGGTTCTTTTTAAGAGCCAACTGAAACAGTCTCAGGTAGAACATCAGCTTCGCCGAGAAGTTGAGATACAAAGCCATCTTCGACACCCTAATATTTTACGGCTATATGGATACTTCTACGATCAGGTACGCAGCAATAGTTTAATCTCACTATAGAAGGCAATTTCATAGCCAACTAACCTATCTTTTTATTTGCAGAAACGAGTTTATTTGATTTTGGAGTATGCTGCCAAGGGCGAGCTCTACAAGGAGCTGCAGAAGTGCAAATACTTCAGTGAAAGGCGTGCTGCTACGGTGAGCCTTCATCATATTGTAGCTCTAATATTTTTGCTTTTGGCTCGTTATAATTATCATGCTTGGATGTGTGTAACAGTATGTCGCATCATTAGCTCGGGCCCTTGTATATTGTCATGGAAAGCACGTTATTCATAGAGATATTAAACCAGAGAACCTTTTGGTTGGGGCACAGGTAATAAACAGCAATTATTCTTGCTCCTGTTTTCTGTTGTAATGCATTATAGCTACTTTTAGTGCTTATTGTACCAAACTTGTTTTCTTATTGTTTCAGGGTGAACTTAAGATTGCAGATTTTGGGTGGTCAGTTCACACATTTAACCGTAGGCAGACCATGTGTGGAACTCTTGATTATCTCCCACCTGAGATGGGTATGTACATTCATAGAGATCAAAATATTAGAATTTCATCCAAATATTATGTTCAGTTCTGGAGTTGGGCATGTCTTCTTGGCTAAAAGAAAATGTTTGCTTTTTCACTAGAAGGACACCTATTCTATTCATCTTCTGGTTAATTTAAGCTTACTGACACTTGTGTTCATTATGTGCTTTACAGTGGAGAGTGTGGAGCACGACGCAAGTGTGGACATTTGGAGTCTTGGTGTCCTGTGCTATGAGTTTCTTTATGGTGTCCCTCCATTTGAAGCAAAGGAACATTCAGACACATACAGAAGGTAAGCAAACTGAATAAATGTGAATCAGGACTTCTTCCCTTCAATTGGATGACTTCTCTTTCTTGATGACCTTCTATTCCTTTTCTTTTATTCTCTTGTCAAGACAATTTGGGCATACTTGAAGTTGGGGCTCTGTTGCCATTTACTTGTTACTAATATTGAATTTTGCAATTGAACATCTCAACTAATGGTGGGGGTCATCGAGGGTATTGGATCTGTCATTAATATTGAATATTGGTAACTTAGTAGAATCTCCTCTTCTTCTTTTTTTGCAGGATTGTACAAGTGGATTTAAAGTTCCCTTCAAAACCTATCGTCTCTTCAGCCGCGAAAGATCTCATCAGTCAGGTTTTTGTTTTTCTACTCTGCCCTACCCAAATTCAGATAACTGATTTCACACATCGAATCCAGGTTTAGGAGAAAGTTCCACTAATTCTTCTAATATTCTTTGCTATTTCTCAAAATGCAGATGCTTGTCAAGGAAACTTCACAACGCTTGCCATTACACAAGCTCCTTGAGCATCCTTGGATCATTCAGAATGCAGATCCTACCGGAGTTTATAAGGTTTGATTATATATAACAGTGTCAAGCCAAGCCCTTTATGGGTCTGCAGTTGTTATTAGGCCTAAAAAAGTCTTGGGTTTGGTATTTTCTCTCTTTTTCAGTAGGGTGAATTTGTAATGCTTGTAAAATAACCATTTGAGGTGGTATGCCAAAGAAGGTAAGCTGTGTGTCACTAGTGCCCTGGAGATATCTATTATACATTCTTTGATTTCTTTCTAGTCAATTGCCCTGCAACTATATATATTAAATGAATATCAAGTCCTATTAACAGTTAAACTCTTAAGCATCCAATGCAAACCAAACTTTATTTTTTTGGATTATTAATAAAAACAACTTGTAACTGAAACTGACCAAACAAATAACTTTATTTTAATTAAGCTTTTGTTGCAAATCAAATTTTGAAAAAGAATGTTATTTAACAAACTAACTTGTAAAAAACTTGACACAAATTATTTTCCTTAAAATTATATTCATTTGTTGAATTTTGACTTTTAATTAAATTATGAATTCATCATATAATTTTTAATGACCCAAAAAATATAATTTGCATAGCAAAGTGTTTTTTTTGGAATTTTCAAAAATAGAAACAATTTTTTTTTATCAAAACCTGACCGTTATAGAGCTGCACCATGTTCATGCGTAAATGTTGGAGTATAATATTTGTCCAAATAATTAAAAAAAAAAAAGGAGAAAAAAATGGTTCTGGGTAAAAAGTTGGAAGTGTCCCAAGATTTTTTATTTTTATATTTTTTGGAAAAGTTCATTTAAAATTCAGATAAATGAAAATAATTTATTTAAAATTTCAAATAAATTAAAAATTAAAGAGGTAAAATGAGTTTGTAATGCAACTTTTTAAACCGTTTGAAATATTTGTTGAAGGCTTCCTACTCCCACTAAAATTGCCCTGAAGAAACTCACTAGGCAACTGCTTTTGCATTAGATATCTCTTTATAAAGCACAAGTGGCCTCCCACTAAATGAAATTTTAAAGGCTTCGGAAGGACTGATCATTTAAAGCTATTTTTGAAACTTCGAAAACCCTCCCAAGGGGGACCCAAAAAGCATATATTTTTAAAGTTTATTGTTAGATTTATTAACCTTCCATGATTGAGAGCAGATCCTCAGTCTATAATTTTGTTGTCCCTTTGTAATTTGACACCTAATCTTTTAACATTAATTAATTCTAAAATTAAATAAAAAATAATGGATTTAACAAAATTTATTTTTAGAGTTTATTTGTTAACAGGAGATCTGCTCTTTAACTTTTAATATATTGTACTTGATTTTATTTTATTTTATTTCTTGGAAATGCAAAAAATAATCAATTGTTAGCTTCTTTTTGTCCTCATCCTTTTGCTTTCTGTTTTCCTTTCTTCATTCTTTACTTTACCCTGCATTGTTTTTAGGTTCTTTCCAAAAATATAAGCCTGTTAAAGAATGACCCCATCCTAATCTATTCTATTGTATCTTATAGCTTGCTTAGAGTTCATCCCAATTCAACTTTGTGATAAATTTGTCAACATATAAATTATTTCCCTTTTCTTATTTTCCCCCTAATTGATCAGAAACTAACCAAAACACATTCAAACACCAAAAACAGAACTCTCATATCATATTGACATTCCCACAGTTCAAAAAATCATACATCCCGATCGAACTTGTTTGATATGATAGTAAATAATACTATAAAGTCAGTGACCGCAGCCGAGGCATCCTAAAAGATCGAAAACCTTGAAACTTGTTCCTACATGACCCGATCAATTCGATTATAGTTTTTCTGGTACATATCAATCACAGATTTTGATCAATTGCAGTTGATAAATAAGTAGTCAAAAGTGTCTAGTGCTCTGGTTTTGTGCATGCTGGTTCTGTGTCTTTAGTTACCTGTACTGTCATCTTGACCGTTCTCCCCCTCCAACAACTGGGTGGGTGGTTCTTCCTCCTTTTTTGCTTCATGGACTTCTTTTGGCCCCAAGAAGCTCGGCTGACTGGTTGAAGAATGAAGCCTCGCCCACATCCTATCCGTTATCACAACCCGATTCTGCATCTCAGTTATGCGCTGCACATAGAATATCCAATTAAAATTCCGACTTTATTGAGCGAGGAAAAAAAGAACCAGCTTTATGTAATTATTTATTCTTCTTTTTTACCTTCCTCTTACAGAGAAGTAAACAAATGAGATGCGGAGAATTGGGAGTGAAGGAGGGTGGAGAGGGATTGTAGATTTTTCTAAACAGCCCATCTTACACCTACGTTTATGCTAATATCATGTGGTAAACGATAAAATGTCTTGACATCACTGAAAAAATAGTGAAAAACTAGTTGCATTTCTAGTGAGCAAAGTGCAGCATAAATGGTGAAAACTAATTTACATTTCCCTATTTTCTGTTGCATGGTATCTATTAACCAAGAATGTATTTGCGTAACTGCTATCAGTTGAACAATATGTGATAACCCAAGCAGCAAAAGCTTCTCCTGCCCATACTGAATCCCGGTAAAAGAAGCAACAAGGACAGATCAGTGATAAAAATTATTATTTCATTTCACTTTCTCACAGATAGCAGAACCTGTATGGATTGTTTTTTAGGAGTAGACTTATTTGGTCCAAATAATCATATTTTGACAAAATCTGGAAATTGGGGAGGGAGGGGGGGGGGAGGATGCTTTTATAGATTTTCAGTCCAAATTATTTGGTTCAACTTTTCAGCGGGCAAAAATTTCCCAGATAAGTGAATCCTCATAGATAACTCAGCAATTTTACATAAGCAAATCCGACCATTTTTCAAGATCACCTCAGCAATCAAAATATTCAATTACTTTCAAAATCAGAGTAATCTAATTAACCAAGATACATATATGAATCAAAACAGGCCCGGTGTTAAGTATTATTATTATTTAATTGTTTTTATAATGCGTCCTTCAAATCATTTTTGAACTCAATATGTGACAGTCCTACAGCAATAGTAATATTACGGACTAACAATGGCATTGAGTAGGTCATGCTTCACAATCGATGCTTGGGTTTGAACCTTAAATTCAGCTTTAAAGGTATTGAAAGGAAAGGCACATTACTTAAAGCTCAAAGAATTAGCAAATAAATGGCATTTCTTTCAAATCAACTGAATGTTTCACATGTTAACAAAAATGGTTTATTCAGGTACATTAGAGTAGAAATGAGTGACTTTAGTTCACAATTGAGTTGTAAGTTAGATTTAAGAGATAAGGAGCAACAAAGGCCTGCCATTGAAATTAATATCAACATAACTTAAACGCAAAAATCTGGTGGTCTTGGATTAGTGTGTACTTACATTGAAAGGAATGTACGTCTGCCTCCCGTTGACCAGCCCACTTGTGTAGCCTGTGTACCCAGCCATTGCTCCATGAACACAACTTTGAGCAAGGAGCGTGCAGTACACATTGTCAGATGCATTACTTGGAATGGCACGGATCATGTAAGTAGGATCTGTCAGACAACAATGTCAACTCTAATAGTATTGTGTAAGTTCCTATGCCCAAATTATACAGTATCACAGATGGAGTAAAAGCTTACTTACCAATATATTTAAGAGTAATTGACATCTTATGTCTTGCAAAATGATCCTACAACAGATGAAAAGGGTGATTCAGTCACCCAAGAGAACCATCCTATCATAATATAAAGAAAAAATTGCATTGCAACTATTCTCTGAATGAGGATAAGATTTATATGCTGAACTCCAAGCCAAATGTATCTATCTCAGACACTCAGTCACAGCAATACTTTTGGGGGTTTGTTATGCTAGTCAAATGTAAACAAATGAAACTTCAACATTGAGTCGCTAACTGGATTGCTTCTCCCTGATCAGGTATTCTCTATTCATTAATGATTTATAACAAAAAGATGTAAATTCAAGTTATAAAACTAGAAGGATTATAGATGCCAGAATACACAGTTTGATCGATTAAAGGTTTCCGTTAAACAAAAAAAAAGAATTCGATTTATATCAAAAAAACAAAAGTTCGTATGCAAATGGACGGATAATAAGATCGTGTTTTTTGAAACCCGAAACTTAACTAACATGTATATAATATTTTTAAATAAGACATGACTATTAGAAAAATAACATAGTATCATCAATACCTTGATCCTATGAGAAATCCACAACCCAACATCTTGGAGTGCCTTGTTCCCTGAAGCATCTTGCTCATTTGCGGATTCCAAGCTCTTTGAAAGAAGCTCCTGACCTGCTCCTTCAGCAATAACAATAACCATGTGTCCATCTTCTTTAAGCCGTTTCTCCACATACTCAAAAAGTCCACCTTCTCCTTCAAGATAGAATGGTGACTCTGGAATCAAACACAAATCCACATCTCGGCTGGCAAGAGTGGCATACATTGCAATGAAACCTGCACCAGTAATTTGTTATTGAGAAAAATATCATTACAGAATCAATTGATGAGCATGGATAATCCTCAATAGAGTAGCCTTAGTAATGGCTGCTGCAAGTTTTATCTCACGGCGTAAGTAAATAATTACACACCAGAGCTTTCTGTGTTAGGTTTTGCAAAAGGAAGTTGCGCAAAATGAAGTACAGAAGAAGCTTGAAGCAATTATGGACATGAAAAACTACAGAACAAAAGCTTAAAACCATGAAGTTCATAATTTGGTATCATAAAAAACAAGTCTTTGTATTGTGGTTACATTATCAATTTTTCATATCAGTTCTTGTAGTAGAAATTCAGAATTTGCCCAATTCTAAAACTCGAAAGAATGTTCGGGAGTCCATAGGTTTATTGTTATGACAATTACAATTATTACTCAAAACAAATAAAGAAAGCTGAAAAACAAAATAGATAAGAACATAAGAATTTTGTGGTTCGGCTTTTGGCCTACGTCCTGGGACGAGAATTATTCCACTATGCTCATACGCTGAAACTGTTAGAATTTGAACTTAAGGGTTTTATTAATCATTTGAGATGAATCACATATCAATGTGTTCTATTCCATGAGTAGATTAAAATCAAGTATTTGAAAGCTCAAATCCATGGCATAATGAATGAGAAATTTACTCTTAAAAGATCAACCTTAAAAATGATAATAAATACTTGTGGAAAGCTAAAGTCTCACATTGGTTAAGAACTAAAAATCAATTGAGTATATATACAATTAGTTAGCTCTTGGGTTTGGGCCCCAAGGGACACTCCACTTTTGTGGAGGGGAGATAACATAGTCAAGGCTTGGTTTGACCGCGTGCGCCGCCGACCTGCCAAGCTCGTGGGTCTGGGCACTGTTAATATCTTTTTGGGCAAAATTTCTTTAAATTTTGTTTCGCTTAGTTCCGTTAATTTTATTTATTATCAAGTGAATGAAACTGTGTCGTTTGGGACCCAGCACCACAGCGCTAACTTTCTGGCTGATCTAGCGCCGCAACGCTGAGTCTCAAGATTGGTCTACTATACTTTGGAATTTAGAATTAAACCCGTTTGACAAGAGTGAATGTCGAATAGTAGACCCCATATTCAAATAATAGTTTTCATAAACTAAGTAGCATTTACTTAGTTTTCAATTGGTAAAATAAACTAAGTAGCATTTGCTTAGTTTGCCAGAATCTTCAATAAACTCGATCAATATTTACATGTGCATGTAGTATATATGCTGATGAGCTTAGAAATCCATTTGAAATTCACTCAGTAGGAGTGAATGTCGAATAGTCCTTAGTTTGGGATTGTTACTGTGTAGACACTCGAAATTTTGCATTCCTATTACTAACCATACAGGAGGACAGAATTAGACAACCCTGGAAGTCACACCAGTTTCCAACCCCGGAGATAACCCCGGGAGATCAGTTTATCACCCCGGCGCTGATAGTATTTGCAGCATACGGACACACCTGTTTAGCCATGCCTTTTCGTTCATACCTTTTCATTCGTGTCCAGTCAATTCGCAAGGGTCGTGTCCTATCTGAAGGGTCACTACATCCTCCTATGGATACCGCATGGGAGGGAGCCATTTTAGGCATTCAAATTGAATTCAAGTCATTCATTTCTTCAACCATATTTATAATATATTTGAGACAGTTCAGATCATTTAATTGGTTCGTTGTATGTGTTACTTGTAGTTTTGTCATAACACACGTTGTCATTGTGTCCTGTAAAACAAGTGTCGATAACTCTAAGCACCAATAAAGAGGACATAATTATCTTAAAGACATAGTACCAACTACTAGCTTAAGAACATAGCACCAACTACTAATCTTGACATATATATATATATATATATATATATATATATATATATATATATATATAAATTTTATATTTGCAACAATTGGCTACCGAGTCTGTAACTATGTTTCAAAAGTGTCCTTGACGTTATAAAATCAGCTCAACTACGCCCATCCCGTTAACAAACATGTCAGCTAGACAAACGAGTCTTAGTGGTAACTGACACACGGTAAAAATAAAATTAATAAAAAAAAATAATATTTTCACTTTTTTCTCCCTCTTTTCTCTCTCTCCTTCAGTTGCGAGTTCCAAATGACCCTATAGTGTATAAACCCTAATTTCAAAATCTTCAATTTCACTCCAAATCCTCATCTTTCAATCTACTAGAAAGAAAAGAATGGCTCCGAATCAATGACATCTAACAATAAAATAATCAAAACTAATATACATAAGTAATATACAAAAGCAATAACAAAGATTACATCTACTCTTCAATTCATATCGATGTTTATCTGAAACTCCAAATGATAACAGAAAAAGAAAGTTATCTATATCACAAACCCAAAAATAATTCATATCAGTTCATATTAAGCAAATCATAAGAAAGCAACACGTATTCAGGGACAACAAGGTTGCACCAACTGCTCCGCCGGTCACCAAAAAGCCATTGAAGATGAATCTAGATCTAAATCAGATTCTTATTCTAACTCACCCATCGGGAAATCTCTCAAAGTTGTCGTCAAACCCATCGCTATCATGCCCATGTCGGACCAGTCAAGCATTCCGTCTAGAGGCCCAGATCGAACCCCAACTTACCCACTTCCCTAACTCCAGCAAAATCAATCCAGAAATTCTACAAAATCGTGAAACTCCAAAAAAAACCTAAAAGCTTGCTTTAAATCTAAGATTGTAAAATGAGCAAACAGTTCAGGCTCGATTCGTACTCGCTCGACTAAAAATCGATTCGAACTCTATTCGAAATATAAATGATTCAAATATGAGCAAATTTTAAAGTTCGACAAATTACTCAAATCTACTAAAATTACAATTTTCTATTGATACTTGGATCATATTCGTTCAAAAAGTTCAAACTTCTCGAGCTCGATTTGAGATCGTGCTCAAGTTTGTAGCTAAACGAGCCTCAATCAAACCTTATTTTATAATCCATTAATTTTGTGAACCAAATCTAAGCAATTCAATACTCGGCTCGACTCGACTCGGTTCATTTACACCCTTATTCAAATCCCATCAGATCATTCCATTAGAGCTTGCAAATGATTGGGCTTTGTTCCCCCAACAAATTTCGAGTAGAAATAGACCAAAATCAGCAACAAAAAGTTTAAATAATGATCAAATCTTACCTCAAAAGTATGATAGCAAACTTCTTATCGCGGAGGTAATTTTTAGCAAATTTCTTCGTCAATTCAAGTACAAATCTGATGAGGAGTAAGCGGGGAAGAAGGCTTATGTGGCTTTGATTTGTATACAGATCTTAATTGGTAGGGTTTTGATCATGAAGGTTTCGTATCCCATGGCGGCGATTAGTTTATGGTTTTTTTATATGGCGAGGGTAGAATCTGAGAAAAAATGGAGGCAGGGGATGGGAGAGAGAAAAGAGGGAGAAGAAAGAGAAAATAATATTTTTTTATTAAATTTTATTTTTGCAACGTGTCAGTCGCCACTAAGCCTCTTCTGTTTAGCTGACATGTCTGTTAACGGGAGAGACGTAGTTGAACTGGGATTTATAACGTCAAGGGCACTTTTGAAAAAAAAAATCATGGACTAACGGGGACTTCAGCCAAAACCACAGGGGCAATTTTGCACTTTTGTCCAAATAATTTTAGTGCAAAATAAATAAATAAAAATAATATGCTGACATGAATTTTGGTTGAATTATTTCCACCTCAATAAAAGATACAACTACCAGTGCTGTTAGAAATCTGTTACTTTAGTAGATAAGGTTTTCATCAAAATAGAATGCAATACAAGAGAAGACATACACTGTATAGTTATTACAGAATGAAAGATAGTTTTATAATAGTAGAAAATTCATAAACAGACATGTACAAAGGCCAAAGAGCAAAGGGTACCCTAGCTATCATCTATCATCATCTTAGCTATAATATCTCAAGTCTTAAGAAGGTTAATTACCGCTGTAACGACCCATTAGCTTCACTACACCAATACCATTCTCAGTACTTTCAGCTTCAACATGTGCAGCATTGATGGCCCGTTGAGCCTCCTCTACAGCAGTATCAAAGCCGAATGACTTGTCAATGACCTGAGCCAAAATGCAATCCACCACTGAATAGTTAACAAATTACAAAAGGGGCTCCATAGAGAAATTACTGGGGATAAAGTCGGTGTAAAGAAGAGGAGGGCATAATATCGCAAACGTATCTACGTAATCTAACATAGAAAAATTATGAGCATTAAAGCCTGGTTTACGTTGACCCCCCCAAGTGTCAGGATAAGGTTGATGAGATGAGTTAAGTTTCTAATGCAAGAGTTTACAAAAAACATGAAACTTATAAATGGAGATTAGGAAATGACCAATACAGGAATATCATTATCAATAGTTTTTGGGATCCCTGCAACTGCAACTTTCAGACCACGCCGTCTAATTTCCTGCAAGATGAGAATGAGACTTTACTGAGAAAATCTAACATGCATAAAATATTAAAATATAACCAATTTTACTACTCCCTCCATCCCCATTATATCATAGAAAAGTTCCTTTTTGGGAAGTCCCAAAAAGACTCAAAGTTTCACAATAAATGTTGAAATAATACTCCCTCCACTCCAAAATATAAGAGCAATTTTGACTTTTGAAGAAATTTTGAGACGATTTCAAATTCAAAATTGATATGATTCATATAAATCTTTAAAACAATAAATCTTGTAATCAACAGAAACTTTAGTCAGTTCACAATATTCATACTAGTATAGTAGTATTGGCTAAAAGTAAATGTTACACTAAGCAATCCATATTATGAAATTTATTAGTCAAATAGTCCAGGCCTAGCAATCTGTTCTCTCCCAATATTCCAATAATATGCCTCTCCAAACTCCAACAATCTACCTTCTCTTTTCCCTCGATCAATCTTCTTTACGTCCAATGAGTACATGCATAATTCAAATCTATTACACCAGCTCCTACTAGCATGAGATCTCCTTCTATTCTCTATCTATCTGCTCTCTCCAACTAAATCTTCATCATCATTTACTGGCATAAAAGATTTTGCTGCGGAAATGAGGAAAACTAGAAGAGACAAAAGTTTGGGTTTAGAATTTGCTGAAACCTAAACTTCTCTCTGTGTTCTTTACATTTTCAAGTGTTTAAACTTTCTCTCTGTGTTAAGATTAAATTCCTAAAATTTATTTATATTGTAGTTACTTTTGTGTAGTTTTGCATATTGATTATTAATATCTTTTGGTATTAATTTTGTTTAATCTCTCCCCTTCTATTTCACAAACCAAAAACCGACCGAAATCGATGAAAGAACAATCCAACAAAAACCACATATCATGGTCAACTTCGGCGGAAGCTAACTGAAAATTTACATAATTAGTTTTGGTTTTATAGAACTCGTAAACCAACCAAAACAGGCCATGTTCACCCCTACTGTTAGGAAATAAAATTACCTCGTAAATGACAGCTGCACCTCTCTGAGTTCCATCTCCTCCAATTATATAAACCTGAACCACCAAAGAATAAATCAGTACCATTTAATAATTGATGAAGCATATAGTAACAGATATTAAAATCAATGAACCCTGGCAAATATGGGAATGATTCTATACTCGTTTCAAGTAGATAAAATTATAAAAGAAGAAATGTGAAGGAGTACTGCCATTATGCGCTATTATTTGAATCCGAAGGAATTCTATTTCCCCCACCTGATTAATTCCTCGGTCCTGAATGCTGTCAACTATTTTTGCGGTATCATGGCCCCCTCGAGAAGTTCCAATGATTGTACCACCACGTTTATGGATGTCATTTACTACCTTTGGTGTTAAAGGAATGGTGTTTTTTGCATAGAAACCTCTATATCCTCCCTGCATCATATAGATGTCTAAAAATTATTAGATGATCAGATAATAAACAAAGTGTAATTTAAAGTAACATTTTCGCTTTCAAAATATCTTTATAAAGACTCTAAAACAAAACAATGCTACGAAAACAAATATTCCTGCCAACATCTAGACTTGTCATGATACTCTTTAGGACAAGCCAATGAAGACCCTCACCAAATGCTGCTCTGATTATCCTGGGTCACTGGGTGTACAAATCTAGCCTCTATCATACTTGGAAAAGACTTTAAAATATCACAAGATGCTTCCTTGTAAATCATGCAAAAAGCTTCTCCTAGTGCCAAACTTTTTTAGGGTGACAAGTTTGAAGTCCATGGACCCCTAAAACTTGACATCCATGCACCGGTTTTTTCTCTTTGGAAAAGAAATTATTTAGAAAGTGCAAAATGGGGGTGCACCATCCATGCTGAGTATTGAATTAAGAGATCAATAACTAGCAACTTAATAACAGAAGTTTTTTGTAAATCACAAAAATCTATCAATGTAGACGTAACTATTTTTGAGCAAACAATGATTACTATTTGTAATTTATACCTCAAATTCAATGGTCATCGTAGTATACTCGGTCATTATATTACAAGAAAACTTGTATTGAAATAATTAAAAATTGAAACAGTAATTCAAACTGATATAAACAGGTAACAAATCATGTGCTAAAGAGACAGTAGACTAAACATCATAATCATATAACGTTGTGTACCATGGACATTGATTAAACAATATCCACAACATGAACCGAACAAAACTGTGATGTCTAAACTATTTACAAGGAAAACAAAACCTATTGAATTTTTTAGCCAAAGAGATATAAGCCACGGAGCAATGAAGCTTGTGTACCAGTGAATATTCACATAACATCCCACAAGTGAACACTCCAGCTATTTTCCCATCAATTTGAATAGGAGGAAAAATTCCACCAGCTTAATTAATTGAACTACTTTTAGGATCAAGTCAACAGATGCAAGGATTTCCAATTTGATTAAGTGATCTCTTCTTTAACGAGTAACTGATTCATAATAATGGCTACTAGTACAATGACAAATATCACTGAAAATATATACCCTAAAAATATCAGCAGATAACCTGGAGGCTCAACTAAATGAGCTATCCTAAAATCTGTTCCTAAATTATTGGCTGTAATTCCTCTTGTGCATATCACAAAGTATATAATTGGAGGTAATCATACGAGCTGTAGTAAAATAATGTATATAGCATAGATCTCCCATTTGTGTTAATTCATACGCAGGGGATGGTGACTTGGCATTTAAAAGCTGTAAAAAATCTATGTTGTTAAATTATCAAAAAGAAAGGATACCGGACAAAAGTCCTTTTGCAGTAGCAGGAAATTACAAAAGTAGCATATTTCTGCTACAAATATGAGCAAGACACACACAGGAATATGTATAAATTCGAGCCCCATCAATCAACATGCAAGCTACCACTACGATTCGGAAATGCATATAAAGACTACAGAGTAATTAGAATTCTAAAGTCATGATGATCTTCATATGGGCACATAAACTGTTCGGGGAGATTAAGAGCACAGGGAATGGAAACAAAAGAATCATTTTTCGTCAATGCCTTCAAAGATAAAGTTTACTCAACACAATATTGATGTTAAGGAATCCACCCACTCACATCTATTCCAAGGACTTTGGTGACGCCATACATGTGGTAGAGGGCACACACAATTTCCCTGATCACTGTATTTAGCCCAGGACACAAACCACCACATGTCACAATACAAGCATGCACCTCATCTGAATCAAAATACACCTGTGGCATTGAAGATTGTCTTAACAAAACCATATATATCAAATCATTCATGCTGGTAGGTCTCTTATGAAAAATGGTGACATACCTTCTGGCGAGGTCCAGCACGTCGAAAATGTGTTCCCCTTGGACTAGTCTTGTGAACAATAATCTATAAAATGTAAACAACCAAAAAAATTGTAGAGTTGTCACTAATATGCATGTGAAATACTATGAAATTTGCTAGCCTAAATGGGATAGCATTGTGGTAACAACTATAGTTAAACTTATTCAGACAGTACACTAGGTGGCCTGGCCATGCAAGACCATATAACAAACAGTAAAAATATATAGGAGATGACTGCAAGATAGAAAGTTACAGTACAAAAAACAATAGTAAAACCTGACCTTACAAGCAAGAACTGGTCTATAATCAACTCACGTGCTCAAACTAATAAGCAGGATGCAATTGCGCATGTTAGATATTATTTCTTAATTTTGTGGTTACTTCTGCTTTCACTTTTCTATAAAATCTGCTTTATTTCATTTGATATAATTTATGTGAGGGGGCAGAGAGGGAAAGAGATGAAAGATGGAGTAGGATCAAAATGACAGACATAAAACCTTTTTATATATACTACTACCTCCGTTTCAAAATATAAGATCACTTGCCTTTGAATCAAGTGATCTTATATTTTGGAATGGAGGGAGTAATATATTTGACGAAACAGAGCAAGTTAAAAGGTAAAATTAACCTTTTGGGGTACAGTATCATCAGCATGAACAAAGTACTGCCTGAAATCAAAAGGACATCAAAATATATTTAAATCAAACAAAATCACAAGCAAAGTATGTGAGCAGGAAACATCTTGGGGAACAGAAAAAGGAAATTTCACGCACTTTACAACTGAATATGCAGGGTTGAATTGCAATGGATTGGGATAGGTCTGCGACAACAACAAAATAAGATTAATGTTAGACACAGAACATATGATTCATATAGGATACACTAGCTTGTTGGAGAAACAGAAATAGGTGTGTTTAATGTGTGTGTATTTCTTGCCATTCAATAGTTTTCAAATCCAAAACTGATATGAATCTATTTACTTTTGGTTAATATACTATGATTCTTATAACTATCTAAATAGTAGTAGGAATTATGAAATTTATTGTCTTCAAAACTTACACAAATCATGCCAAATCTAAATGTGAAATTGTCTCAAATTGACTTTTAAAAAGCTAATAACCTTTAAACAGAAATGAGAAATGATTTGCTGAAGATTTAAGCAATTTCCAACTTTGTTTACACACCAATTCAATAAAAGTTAAATCAATCGCACACTGGTCATTCAAAACCAAACTAAGGAATTTTCTAACCAATTCCGTCCATCAAGTTCAAACTACAATGCAATGAGTGCATCAAGTGCTATATAATAAATAAATCAATCAAATAAGATATTCTAATACCCGCCTACCCCAATTAGCTTTGGATAAAATGTGTTATTGATTTGAGCTGAGTATATATTATAATACCCCTTAAGCACATGTAGAAGCTAGATTGTCTGCGAAGAATATTCAAGCACAATATAATCATTATTTACCACATTAACCGGATCAGCTTCCTTTTAGCATAAAATCATCAAATAGACAAAAATGGAATCACATTAAAGACAGTATTACACACATGATAATGCATGTATAGAAGCAAGATATAAAATGTATAAATAATTTTACTTTATTTTTAAATAGTAAGAGAGAGAACTCTTACAGGAAGATCATCAATGTAATCGGTTATGTGAGGAACATCTTCGAGCAAATATCCATATTCACCTCTTTCCACTTTCATCTGTTTATTGCACTCCTCCGTCGCCATTATAATTTCTTCTGTTTCTCTATCCTTAATACCTCCCTATAAATACAATGAATGCAAAATTCCCAATTCAAATGACAGGGTAATATAATTATGAATGTATGTATTATATATCTATAAATATTGTCGAGTATAATGACGGTAAGAAAAATATTGAGCAAGTGCGAGTATATACATATATATACATACAGATTATAAGTAAAATATGGATCCCAGGTTTTCCCCCAAATTTCTAGGGCTAATTGTTTCCAAGACAAATGGCGCCAATGTAGCCTTTAACTTTCGTTTCCTACCTTTTCTTTCTATTTTTTTCTATACAGAAAATAAAGGAAAAGAGTTTAAATAATGGAAACTACTCCCTCCGTTTCTTAATATAAAAATCGTTTTAGAGAAATATTTTTATTCTTTAATATAAGTCGTTTAAGAATTTCAAGTAAGCATTAATTACTTAGTTTTTAATATTACTCCAAGTATTAAATATAACTTTAGTTCTCCCACTGTTTTATGTCCAATAAATAACAATCTCTTTTTCCAATATAAAGGCAATATAGATAACTGATATTATAGTTAATGTTATACAATTATTACCTTAATACTTGTGCACAACCCTAAAACGACCTATATTAACGGAGTGAGTAATATTTAGACATGATTTTTTTGATATTTTTACTAAGAAATCGTTGTTGTAGATCGACAAATTTAAAGTGACACTTTTTATGTATAAATATTAAAAAAATTAGGTAAAAATATCAATTTTTTAAATTTAAAATCATTGTTTGTTTGGTGAGTTTTAAAAGGGAAATTTAATTAAATCATATATTATTATTTTATTCATATAAAATTATTATTTTAATAAATCATTATAAAGAACCTACTTTATTATAGGGCTTATAGGGAATTGAGAGAATTAATTTTGGTTAATTCTGAAATTTTGCTCGTCTTAGTTCGGAAATTTTAAACTTCAGCTCAGTTGGTAGACTACGTTGGCCGTGGCCAAATAATATATGTGTTTAATTTAGTCAATATATAACAGTAAAAATAAGAGTTTTGTATTTAAATTATGTCACAATCCATTATCACGTAACCACAATACCCACAAAAAATTACCATTCTAATATAAATATATCCGACTCTAACCGCTATCAAACTCATTTATTCTTATATATAAAGGGAGAATTGTCTATTCATATTAGAAAAAAACTTTTAAATAATTAAGTCATTTTAATTGGAATTTTAGAAATTGATTTGTTTGATATTATAATTTAGTGACAGTTGGTTTGCCATTTATAATTTAAGAATAGGTTGGTCAGCTTGACTTAGTCTTGAGTTGTCTCAAATTAGTAGGTGGGTCAACTCAAATAATTCTGACTTGTTTTGGTTCTCGAGTGACAATCTAACAAATTAATTTATTCATTAAGATGGTGCTTGATTGAATATTAACGGCTCATCTTTTAATGCATTTTAACGGTTCATATATAAAATATTTGTATTAAGAGGTTCTCTCAATAGTTTAGGTGGTGTTTGTTTAAAATTGAATGGAGCTGAATGGTTGAATCAGTCAGTCATTCAGTGTATTTGTTTTGAATAATAATCGTCTAAATGGTTGAATCGGTCATAATTTTGGGATGAATGACCAAGTGTAATTTTTTTGTCTGAATGAAGTATTTTATATTTAATTTTTTTTCACAATATTAACTATATATTAAATAAATTGACAACAATTTTAAATTTTTTCAAAAGGATAAAATAATAAAAATATGTTATTAAGATGTTTCAGACATGTCAATTATAAAAAAAAATAAAAATTCATTCAGAATTTTGTTTCATTCAACTCATTCAGATTACTTAAACATTCAAAACTATTTCATTCAGTTTTATCAAACATCTATTTAGACTCATATTTGTATCTTAATTATTCAGAGTACCTCATAATATAAAGATATGGACTGTTAAAATATACTACTCCCTCCGTTCCTAAATAAGTGTCGTTTAAGATTTTTGCACATGGATTAAGAAAGTCATTTAATATTATCATTTAATTATTAAAATCTACGTGAAATTCCATCACTGCCTCTTTATGGGAAGTTGAAAACTATTAATACTAAATGTGAGAATTTATTGGGACAATAAGAGAATGTAAGAGTGATATAGGAATGGAGGGAGTAATGGTTAATAAGTTCATTGCTAAACCACTTAAAGACAAATACTAAACCCTTTTTTTGGGGGGGAACTCGAATGATACTCGGTCCATTCTAAAATTAGAAATATATTTGTAAAACACCGACTTTTAAGAATAAATTTATGTTATCAAATATAATATTAATATTAGGTAGAAATTCAGTTGTGATGGTTTAATATTAAAAATGATAGTAAAAAAATAGTGGCAAATTAAGAATATCATGTAACTTTATAGTCTTGAAATAGAAATATATTTAATTTTGGAATAGACTAAAAAATATATATATTTTAAATTTTAGAACAGACTTAATTAGATAGCTCAAGAGTAATAGTTTATTTATTTGTCTAATAAATAGAGGTTATAACTTTTTCAAACAATTTTATATACTAATTAACCAATTTTATTTGAACTCAAGGGAACTTATATTTCTTTTTTCATGAATTCATACAAATTGTTGTTATAATATACAAGGCAAGGCATAAAAAAAATTATAGATAGGCTTGCAGGAGATAACCTAGGGTATATAAGTTGAGAATAAATTCTAAAAGGATTTTTTGTAAATTGATATTTTCAACTATAATTTGAGAGAAAATCAAAAATTATTAAATGGATTTTACCATAGTAAAAATATTACATAATATGTTAAAAGTCTAAAAATACAAAATTGTCTATTCCTATTGGATGACGTAAAAAAATTAGTTTTATAAAATTGATTTATCATATAAGTTATATTCCCTAATTTCATAAAATAATGTTTATCTTAATCTTTTAACAAAATTTAACTATATGAATGAAAAGATAATGCAAAAAAGGAGATAATGTAATTTAATTAAATGTTGTGCGCCATTATTATAACATTGTAAAATAAATATATGTTTTTACGACCTACATTTATTGAATTTTAATTTCATCAATATAAAGCCGTTGATAGACATTACCGAATCAAATGAAAATTCACACATTTTCACTTATAACAAAAGACTCTTATTAAAATTTATTTTTTATTTTTTTGAGTAATGATATGAGAGCAGATTCTCTGTCCCCAAATTATCTGTCCCCTTGTGTAGTCTCTTACTTAACACTAATTAATTCAAAAATTAAATAAAAAGATATGTGTCAAAATTTAAGTGGGAGGATAAAAAATTTAGGGACAGAAGATCAGGTGACATCCAAACATGGCCTTAAGAGAGTGGTGGAGCACTCTCCTACCAAATATTTACCCAATCAAATCAAGCATATTCAGACACTGGGTGGGTCCACACGGTCAGGGAATATTCTCTCTCTCTCTCCTCCTTCAGTTACATTACGCTACTCTGCTTAATTTTTACGCTTTCAGTAGTTATCCATACCACACAAAATCCCCAAATCGAACAGGAGAAGAACTGAAGAAGGTATTCCTATTTTAGTTTTTGTATAAACCCTAATTTCAAGATGTCGTGGCAAGTTTACGTTGACGATCACTTGTTGTACCAAACCGAAGAAGGCAATCAGCTCACTTCTGCTGCTATTCTCGGCCAGGACGGCTCCGTTTGGGCCCAGAGCCCCAACTTTCCTCAGGTGCTCTTACAATTTACAAAGAAAATATTTTTTTTTATAGATCAATTGAATTGGATTGTTAGGCTCTGATTACCTTGGTTATGCTGTTTTTTTTAAATATAAATTATAGGTAGTGTTGTTCTATTCTATTAAAAAACTGATTTGATTGGTAGTGTAATTCTAAATGGTTTTAATTTTGACCGGCAAATAATATTTACAATCTTATTTATACTTCACTTCAAATAGTGTAAATAGTGTAATACTCGACCATTCCATTCCAAAATTAGAGATACATTTAGTTTTAATTGATAAAACAATTGTAATTGTATATTATATAACAAAAACTATCTATCACAAAAAAAAATTCATTATAAATTTTGATGAGTCATACCAGTTTGAAATTTAATATGAATTTCAAATTTTATTTTGGGACGGTGAGGAGTATGATTTAACCTTATAGTTTTAGTTATAGCACTATAATGGTTATAGTTGTAGCTCTTTATATTTTGAATCATAGTAATATTTATTTGAATTTGAATTCATGTTTTAGGATGGAGGAGTTGAGATCTAGTCGGATAGAAGAGTTGGAGGATAGTTTGAGGTAAAGTAGGACAGAGGATGTTAGTTTGGCTATTTTGGATTTTGAAAAAATGTTAGAAAATAGGAATTGATGGGAGTGGTTGGCATAAAATGAACTTCATGGTAAGTTGACTTCATGCTCAATATAGTGCTGCCCTCCCGCCTGTGTGTCTGCACTGTATTGGGTATGAAGTGAACTTCATGCTAATCGGATCTGGAATTGATAATCCATGTGTCCTAGGGAACATACTCTTATATAGCCCTTAGCCATACAACTATTAACAAGATCAAATCTAATGGAAGTCAAGGATCCACTAAGAATGCTCATCCTTATGATTTTTTTGGGCATGCATTTAAATGCTTGAGTAACCACATTGTGTTATATGTACTAATTTGTACTAACACAACTATTCCTCTTATTTCAAAATGCAACTGCAGTTTAAGCCAGAAGAAATAACTGCAATTATAAATGACTTTGATCAACCTGGATCACTTGCTCCTACTGGCTTATACCTCGGCGGCACAAAGTATATGGTGATTCAAGGCGAACCGGGTGCTGTCATACGAGGAAAGAAGGTATGAGTTGACTTTCATGTTTCTTTAGAATTCAGATGTTGTACAAAATGCACTTGTTTGATGACTTAATTTCTTGCTTGAGCAACATATGAGAAGAGCGGTAGTAAAGTAGTTGCAAACTTGGGTTTAAGGTTCAACCTTGCTCCTAATATTGCAAACATTTTGGTTGTGAAGACAAGCAAAGTCTGATTTTGACAATTGGTTCATTTGTTTGTAAATGTTATATAAATTTGTATGATCTTATCTTATCATATCATTATATTGATCCTGGTTTTCTTTCCTTGTTCAATTTGACTTCACGCGACTAATTTCAGGGCTCTGGCGGTATTACTGTCAAGAAGACCAGTGGAGCTTTACTGATTGGCATATACGACGAGCCTATGACCCCGGGTCAGTGCAACGTTATTGTTGAAAAGTTGGGCGATTATCTCATTGAGCAGGGTATCTAATTGCAGTGGTAAGTAATCGGCTTTCATTTCCTGACCATTTTTATTATCTTCTCGAATATTTATATTCCAACAGAAAGCTGATGCATTTATGTATATACAGATGGAAATTGTTGCCATATTTAATTCATGGAGATTAGTGTGTGGATTGCTACTTTGATGAAAGAGTGGATTGCTACTTTGATGAAAGAGTGGGATTTGATCTCTTTTTGTTCAACTCTTTTCAATTGTATTCTCTCTTCCCCCCCCAAAACAACACTACCTACTTTTTCTCTCTTTTGTTTTGATCTGGGGCATGTATGTTTGTTGATATGAACTGGGATTTAATCAACTTTGGGTATGTGTGTTTTTATTTATTTTTATACTAGAAATTTGTTTTTTTTTCTATGATTAAGAAAATAGTTTGACAGATTCAAACTAAATAAGACATAGAAGAAATAGGTTAACCACATCCTCTTTTTGTCTTTCTATTTGTCTACCTATAAGAAAGTTATTCATCACTACTACTAGCATTTTTTTTGATTCTAACCTCTCCTCACTTGTTCAGTAGTTTTTTTAATTAATTAATGAGAATTATATGCTCTAAATCAATACTGCATTAATCAATGTTTTGACATTTCATTTTTTTTATATCAAAATGAATAAAGTTTGATTTTTAGTTTTTTTAAAATTCAAATATGATGTAATTCATTTAACCTTTTAAAACAATAAACTTAGTATTTAATAGTACTATTTTAGGTATCTACAACATTTATTAATTACATTGTCTAAAATTAAATAAATTATATAATATTTAAATTTAAAATATTTTAAATTTTTTTGTGTTTGTTCTTTACAGTCCATTTTTGCATACTTCGTTACAGCAGATAAAAGTAATTTTAGCAACAGCTATGAAAAATACACAGTTTTAAGTTCCAAAAATCTTCCCATGTAGCTTGATTTGTTGCATATTTTGAATTTTATCTATATAAACTGGTTTATGTTATAAAACTTTAGCAAAGTATAAAAATATACTCTTATAATTGTTGCATAAATTTAGAGAGAATAAGTAAGAGAAAAAGAGAGAGAAATCATTCAGAGAAATTTTTATATTTCTTTTCCTTCAGCATCCTTCCCTTTATATAGGGAAAGAAGAGGAGTCACGGGGGAGGGAGAGGAGTCACGGGTGAGGAACAGAACAAGGGAAAAGGGAAGAGTCACGGGGAGGAGAAAAAGGAGAAGAAGAAAGTTCCCTCCTGAGTAGGGAATCACGTTCATAACAGTTTATATGTTTATTGTATATTTTGAATTGAGGAGTGAAAATTATTTTCACATGAGTTGATATTTTCAAATGGTCCTTCCCACATGAAAGTGACTCATTTTTTTCTCAGTTTACTTTTGAATTTTATCCATATAAACCGATTTATATGTAAAATAAATAGTAAATTTCAATGTTTAAGATGGGCTGATGGGTTTATTCCTTTCTTTTCTCTTACCTTCGGACATGTGATGGGCTTATTCCTTATTTTCTACAATTATGAGCTTTGGGTTCAAAACTATTTGGGTGGTTCAAATAAAATGCCATTATCACAATAACAAGCCCAACCCAAGATATTCTGTCCATTCCAAAGGTGGGTGAAAAAGAAGCCACAAAGCTTTTTCAGGGACTGTTTTGATAGAAATGATGATATAACAAGCAGTAAAAGATAAAAATACTAATGCTATGTTTGTTTGCAAAGATTATAATCCCAAAATTATAATTCATGATATTATAATTCCAAGACTATTATTAATCCTCTCAAGACTATTAAGCCATTTTATGATCCTAGACTAATAGTTCCAAATTTAAATTTAAAAACAAACAAGACTGAAATTAATAATAACATAATTATTGGTAGTGTTTTCTTGAGGGGAAAAAAGTGATGTTCTTGTGTTAGCAACAGCCGTTCAATTTCATTTTTTTCATATGAGAAATCAAAAGACAAATCACACTTTCAGCGTCTTAAATCCCACAAAAGTTGTAGGAGCAACCAAACAGATTATTAAGAAACAATTATCATAAATATTCAGCCAAAATATCATGTAGAAACATTAGGATTGGTCAATTTTCCACAGAATGCAGAAAAATACATTTTAAATATGGAAAACATAAAACAAGACCCACCTACAAAATATCACAAACCGTTCAAAGTGATAAGAAACTACACCATAACAGCTCAATTACATTTTTTGAGGTCCAAAGCTTAGTTAATGGAGCAAATCTTAAAACTAAAGCAACAAGCATGCCATCATTCTCTCCCGCTGTCATCCTCGGGAGCACCTGCCTCTTTTACATCGACACTAAAGCTATACTCCTGGTCACAACCCATGTAAGAGTCACACATGAAATATAGTGTATAGCTATGCTTCCCAGTTTCTGCAGCAGCAGCAAAGTCGAGCTTCACCTTAGATTTCCTCTGCAAGGGTACCCTTTTGATGGCAAGCAACAGATTACTTTCTGTATCACCAACCACAAGCCACCATCCTTCTTCTTTGGCTTTGGGGTATTTAGGGGCATCGACAGGTCCCACCTCTGCCCTACCCTCGAGATCCCGTTCAAGAGTTACCTGCAAACTGATTTCTTCGCCAGCCCTTATGTCATCGCTGTCCAGTATATCGTATGTCAAATCAATGTTTGGGAATCGGTTGCAGAATTTTGCAATTTCAATCAACTGTGAACCTGACATTTGCAACAGATCCCGCCTCTCATCGTCCTCCATCTCCACCAAATCGAACACTGTTTCTATACGTCTTCCAGGATTCTCTTGGCATCTCTTAACCAAATCCTTTGTGAAGTAAGGAAGCTGTAGAAGCATCGAGTCCCGCTCCCACATACCCTGCGTCACCATCTGGCTCACTTCCATAGCAAGAAGAGCTAGGCTAAGCCATCCATTGCTGGAGATAACATCAACCATTGCTTGAAGTAGCCTACTGGCGGAGAGAAGCACCTCTTTCTGGTCAGAAGCCAAGTTCCCACCCACCACATGCCTCGAGAAGTGGGCTTGCAGCAGGGCATTTGCCTTGACATGGGGGTCAGTGCATTTGGGATTATCAAAGGAGAATCGCTGGTGATTTATCAACCTCCGTATCAACTCTTCTTCTCCAGGTCGTATTGGAATTTGCTCATACTCTGAAGCTGAAGCCAGAATCTCTAGAAGGCCCTTCAGCTTTGTTTTTGCAGTTATAGAAGAACTGAAACGTTCTATTGTCGTGTAGCTGATATAATAATATGATGCTATCATGCCAAGATTCAGAGGAGAGAGATAAAAATCATCCTCTATAGCAACACATTTACTTGTTTCCAAATCGCTAAGTGTGTTCTCTACAAGCTCCGAGAGGTGATCAGAGAGATGCCTTTGACTAACACCCTGAAGATTGTAGTAGTTTGGATTCTGAGTGAGCCTCCTGTACATGAATGTCCAGGTGAGGTAATCCACAGCATCTTGCTTGCTCGCAATGACTTGAACCACCACCTCTGCATTCAAATTATCATGTAGAAAGTGGTGCAAATGGCTTTCAACTGGGAATGCTTCGTATAAGAACTTCTTGTAGTATTCCTTACGAGGGGCATGGCAAAAGATAACACACTTTCCAGAGTTATCCAGAAGAGGCCGACTGGCCTGACCCATCATCTGCAAAAGATCAGTGACTGGGTAATCAGTGTGTGCATTTTCCCTCCCATCATAATACTGTGTTCCCATAATGATCACCAAATGGGCACGTAGTGGCACTCCCCAACACATTGAGCTGCTCATTACACAAACTTGAATCCAGCCAGTTTCAAAAAGTGTTCTCACTATGTCTTGATCTGTGGAAGTTAAGCCCTCGTGCAAATAGCCCACCCCATATTGCAGTGTCTCTCTCAACATAGGTTCCTTAATTTTTGAAATAAAAGGCTCCAGCTCTTTCACAGACTGTAGAATGAACAAAGGATTCTCTCCACTCTCTACATTAGAGTATGTCATCAGATCCACAGCAGTTAGGCGGGCATGCTTCCTTGTAGGAACAAACACAATGGCAGGTTTCCCATTTTTCGCATGTTGGACGATTGCAGTATATGTTGGCTTTGTCATTGCTTGCATCCTGGCTTCAAAGTTCGCAATATCAATGCCTTGAATATGTATTTCCAAAGGTATGGGCCTGACGCCAGGTGGAAAATTGAAAAGACCGTGAGAGGTAGCCCCAATCCATTCGCCCAGATCCTTGGCATTTGCAAGGGAAGTCGATAAAGCTACTATACGGATCTTATTTTCACCTTGACTTGCTATATATCTCATCCTAGAGACTATCACCTCTAAGATTGGACCACCTTGACCCCCAATTAGATGAAGTTCATCAACCATGAAAAGGCTAACTTGTTGAATGTGCTTCCGCTGCTTCCAGCGGCGGGATAAAGCATCCCATTTATCAGGAGTGCTGATAATTACTTGACCTTTCTCAAGCAGTTTCAGGTCCATTGCCGTTTCCCCAGTTAATTCAACCACTCTCATGCCAAGACCCTCCCCAAATTTTCTCTTCCAATCATTATAACGTTCCTTAGCAAGAGCTTCAATAGGAGCAATATACACAGCCCGCATAACACTATCAGGGCCTTTCTGATGGTTCCTCAATATTGCAAATTCAGCACATATAGTTTTCCCACTACCAGTTGGTGCAGCAACCAATACATTGTCATCTGTGTTGTACAAGACAGTGAACACCTGAGTCTGCACAGGGTTGAAGTGCTTAAATTCTTGGTAAAGTGACTCATAAGATGGATTCCTTAATGCAGTTACAGGAAGTGGCTGCAAGTCCAGTAACTCAGTTGGCGGAGGATATTTTTCTGGTAAAATAAGATGTCTGAAAGAAACAGGCAAGACAGACTGTGACCCGAGCCATTTATCTGACACCACACGGATGAAGTACTGAGGAGGCAATGGCTCATAGATTGGGACTGTGAAACTCAAAGTGTGGTCCTCGTCAATGTATTGCTTCTTCAGCAAGAAATATTCATGATGAAGAATATGCTCCCCATCATTATCCTCCACAAACACCCAAAACGGCTCAACATATCCATGAACTTTGTCCTCCCACTGGAAGTCTGGTGTAATCGTGAGTTCAACCCTCAAAACAGTGCGGGTAATAGGCTGAACATGAGCCGCCAGGATAAGTTTTGGGAACTGGTGAACAAACTTGTGCAATGTTCTTCCCATCTTAGAAAATCGAATGAGTTCTCCTAGCTCTTGTGAAGAAAGATCATAATACCTTTCCCAAGCCAAATCTTTCTTCTCTAACTTCATCAAGATCTCATTTGGAATCCCATTGAATTGGCGAAGAGGCGTTTGGACGCTCCACATCCTTTTGTTAACCATTTTGCACAAGTTTAATGCCTTTTCAGTCAACTGAGCCCATCCTCTTTTCAAAACAATCTCAAAAAGAGCTCGCATAAGACGTCCAGCACTCTGCAATATGAATCAAACAAGACAACTTGTTTTAGCCTTTTAGATTCAACAACAAATGTCTACCATTTAACTAAAATAAAGAGGGGCATTTTAATAACAGTGATTATGTGAAAAACAAACCTGAGTAATAAACACCATGTCAGACGTTAGAGAAAGTCCTTCAAGCTTCAACTCTGTAGATATAAGCTTGCAGCAACACATTGATCTTTGCGCTAGGCTCTTCCAGGCTTTCCTTGATGGGAATGGGAACACGATCTAAAAGCTTTGCCAGCTCCATCTTCTCATCTTGTCTCACTGTTACATATTTGAATTCTTCACTGAGGGAGAACAGCCGACAGAGCTCGATATCACCCATTGTTGGCTTCAAATGCTCATTGTAAGTGGTTATTGTCCCATGAGAAATGTAATAGTAACTTGCAATGCGCACCCAAATCAGTGACCTGAAATATCCACTTTTCCTGTCATACTTAACCAGATTATTCTTGTCTAATATTGTCGCAGCAGAATGAACCTGCAAAACCATTAGGTCATATATTAATATATAAGGAGCGCCTGCACCAAACCTTTATAACAAACAAGAAAGAAAGGCTACAGATATAAGGGAAAAGGGAATATGTGGCTTGCCATAACCAAGCGTAGCTAGAGATACACTCATACATTAATGACATCGTTGTCTTTCATCATTTTCTTTAATGGCATTACAGACATTTAACAGAATAAAGATAAGGCAATTATAATCACAGACCTGAAGACATCAACTTCACATAAGTGTAAAGTAAAACAAAACAAATTAAATGAACTAATAAATTTCGTGACACCTAAAGAAGGTATTGGGCTAACAATTTAACATTGGAAACTGAAGAAAACAGAAGAGTAATAAAACTAAACAAGCCAGACAAGTATCAAGAATCACCTAAGTGAAGAATGTGTGTCAAAACATGAGAATAAAAAGTTATTTATTATAACTATATCCAGGCTTATATATTGCTGTCATTCAAAGATCCCTATATCTTACATTTTAACACAATAGATAATATCACAGTTATCAAGGACACTGTCCACAGCTACTTATTGGACACATACCTTTAGTACCAGAAAATAAACAACACAGAATTGAAAAATGGTTGAGTGGTAATAAACTGCTTTTTACCGGTTATAAACTGATGCTTATTTCAATAGGCCTGCAGAGCAAGAATAAGTGGAACAGTGTAGATTAATTACTCCTAGGCGTGCATTATCATAAAGCAAACATGTAACTGAACACATTGAAGAGTCAATTTGCAACTTAGATAAGTGACATGGACTGCACTGAGGTATTCTAAAGCATATCCATTTTATTAGGATCCAAGGTATGTTCAAAACCATGAAAGAAGTTTTTGCTTCCCCAATTAACGGTTATTTGGATTAACCGTTTAACTATCCCGCTTCTCTTCCTCCTTTTATCCATCCCCACATCCCCGGTGGCAATAACAAACCTTTATGCATATAAGCCATTTGTCACTACTTCCGTACATATCGAATTAAACAAAGTTTTTTATGTAATATTGAGTCTGCATATTTTCTTCATCTCTCTTTAATTTTCCTTTGGTATTTGTGTGTTATTAGTGAATGCATACGAGAGAAATAGCATGTGTGAGAGAGACATAGTATTATGCGTTAGATGAGATGTATCACGAAAGAAGTTGAAAACTAAAAAATTGGCAAAACTAAGCATTTCACCATTGTAGTTGGCACTTTTTACTTTTTAACCCATTGAACTTTTAAAAAATGCAACTACCTAACTAAACTAATTAAAAATTTAAAATTATGCCATTCAGTTAAAAAGATTAGAATGCCGTTAAATTGATTCAATTCTTTTCATACGTGCTAGGAGAAAGAAAAGGAAAAAACAATGAAAAATGGCGTGGCAAATCCGATTGGGGAAAAAATACATAATTTTATCTTCTCTTTTCGGTCTCCTCCTCCGCCCAACTTCACCATTGTCATCTTTCATGGACACCATCACCTTTGACTACCTCCATCATCATCCGTCGTCACCAAAAATTTCATGTAACTTCATTTTTCAGACCAAATCCAATTGATAGGACACATCTGGCCTCAAACCTCTCAAATATAAAGGTCATTTAACAAAATGATTTTTTTTTTTTTTTTTTTTTTTTGGGGGGGGTCTTAGGGTTTCATCTTGCCTGTAATTGGAAATTCTGCAATTCATATTACAAGAAGCATGAAACTGATGAAGATTATAAGAAATTGAGTTGTACAGTCCTTCTCCATTGCCCTCATAACTTCCAATTGCGCAACAAACAGGAACCACCATTTACCACCAGCTCCCGCAGCACCATTGCTGCTGCTACCGAGCCCCGCCTCGTGCCACCTCTCGAACTCAGTTCTCTCACTAAAACTCCCACATTCTCCTTTCTACCACACAAAACGAAAATACACCATGGGTATTCAAGCTCTTGGAAACTTTTCTTAAGTAACCTCCTTAGTAAAGCTAAGAACGGAGATTGGCTTGGTTGGCCACGACTATTGACGTGACGGCCATGGGTTTTCAGAAGACAGATTAGAAAACATGTAATTTTGTCTCCTTTCCATTTCATTTAAGTTTTTCTTTTCATTTATTTTTCACACAGCCACGTTGGAAAAAACAGATGCCCATCATTTTTATTAGTTTCACATTTTTTTCACATCGCCACGTTCGAAAAAATAATAATTTCCATCCAATTAATTTAACAGAATGGTGTAATCTTAAAATTTTAATTAGTTCAATCGGGTAATTGCATTTTTTAAGAGTTTAGTGGGTTAATGAGTAAAAGGTGACAACTACAATAGGGTAATCCTTAGTTTAGCCCTATAAAATTTTTCTTATAAAGGATCAAGTATTAAGTCACCACAAAGCAATCATATTTAAAAGAGCATATACTAAACTTATGCAAGATATGCAGAAAAAGAGATTCTAAAAATTGAAAAATAGAGGTTGGAATGCTTACCAGATCAGCTCTTCTCTCTTCCAATAATATATCTCTGCTCAGAGCATCGGGAGCTAAGCCATAAAGAGTAGGGTTCCGCAACATGCGAACATACAAGTAAGTGTAGCCGAGCCAAGTGCATGCTTCTTTAGCATTCTGAACAGTTCCAAGCACAATTTCCGCATTTAACTGATCAGCTAATTTGGACACAAACTGACTTTCAATAGGAAGTTGCTGATTCATTAACGAGAGATAATATTGTAGTTCACTATGACCAGTTATTATTATTCCTTCCCCATAAGTGTCATACTGAGGCCTTCCTGCTCGGCCCAGCATCTGCATAACATCCAGAGGACTCAGTTCTGTCCATGCTCCTTTTTCAGGATTGTATATCTGGGTACCTTTAATGATTACCGTGTGAGCTGGCAAATTGACACCCCAAGCAAGAGTTGCTGTAGAAACCAACACTTGTACATGTCCATCACCAAAGAGCTCCTCAACAAGTTGACGATCAGCCCTGGCCATCCCTGCATGATGAATTGCAAAGCCATATGGAAGCAGGTCCTTGAGATCATTACTCTTTACCAGTTCAGTATGCTCATGAAGAATTTCACGGGTTGCACTTTCCTCTTTTAAGAATCTACTAACAGTGTCATTGGTTAGTGCTGTATCTCGTATTGCACGGGCAGTCTTTGCTGTCTCTTTCCTTGAGTGGACAAAAATAAGAACCTGATGCTTACCAGCTATGCTTATTACCTTCTCATAACAGACATCATTCATTAACTGGAATCTCTGCAACGGCTTCTTTACATTGATCCCAATATACTGTTGAGCAAGAGGGCAAGGACGGTAACTATTGTCGAAATGAAAGAGGCCTTTATTTAAATCAACTCGAAGAAACAATGCCACGTCTTCATAATTAGGGAGTGTAGCAGATAGTCCAACTAACCGAATATGCTCTTTTGTGGACTCAATTTGCCTAACAGTCCTTGCAACAATACTTTCCAGCACAGGCCCTCTGTTATCATGTAAAAGATGTATCTCATCAATGATCAGAAGTTTCACTAGCTGAGTGTAGGTCCGATCTCCAGATTTTCTTGTTATGATATCCCACTTCTCTGGGGTTGTGACAATAATCTGAGTTTCTTCAATTTGTTGGCTTAGTCAGCGTCTGATCTCCACTCAGTTCTTTCACGTTGACATCATAATGCTTCAAACGGTTAGACAAATTCCCAACAACTTCAGCAACAAGTGCCTTCATTGGTGCCACATAAACAATCTTGTAATTGCTGTGGTTGAATGACCCATCTTCATTCCTATTCAACGCAATTTGCTGAAGTATTGTAAGCATTGCAACATTAGTCTTCCCTGCCCCAGTGGGTGCACACAGTAGAAGATTTTCAGCTGAAAAAAGAGCAGTTTCATAAACTTTGCTTTGGACCCTGTTCAACTGTGCCATTCCTTCAAAAGCAGGTTGAGCCCAGTTTGGCATTGTAGATACCTTGATAAGCTCTTCACCAGCAGCAAGTGGTTTTGGCTTCAAAGCTGGCACGTGAACTTCTTCATATCCCTTGTGATGGTTTCTATAGGACCCCAGTGGAAGCTCACACTTTCTATTCGCCATTAAAAGACCACCTTGGTTAAATGCAAGGTTTTCAAGATCAAGCAACTGGCGTTGCCCCTTCAACCACCCATTATCTGCATCTCTATCTAAGATACCCCTTCGACCCCGGTCCCCATCTCCACCACTCTCATCCTTCAATCTGCGAGCCTCTTCTCTGATGCTTTTCTCCAAGTTCTTTTGCCTCTCTTTTGCAGTAGCCCTTGTGGCATGCAGCTGCTCCAGAATGGCAGCCAATTCAGGCCCCTGCCCCGTCATTTCCTCTTCAATATTTTTCCTTTTCTCTTGGTCTTCAGCCCTTGCCAGACGGGTACACCACACTATCTTCAGCCGATTTCTCAACAAATACTTGATAAGATTAAATTTATCGAATTGCAGATGCACCAATAATTTTGTCTCTACTTCCCTGTCATCACCTTCAGCAAGAATTTTCAATACCTCTTCTGCAAGTTTCTGGCTCTGCTGTGGATCAATCTGCTGGTCATAAGCCTGAGAAATCTTCCTCTGAAGCCAATAAGCATCAATATCCTGAACATTCAGTATCATCCCCTCATTTGCTTCCTGTGCTTCATCATCATCAATCCCACCCATCTGCATAGCTCCTGAACCGTGCCCATCTATTACATCATCATCATCCTCTTCATCTTCCTGTACCATATCCAGATCACTCTCTTCTTCCTCCTCTTCATTCTCCTCAAACTCAACTGCCACACCCACATCATCATCAAGAGCATCATCCCTATTAGTGGCCGCACCAGACCCACCAGCGTCACCGCCATCCTGATAATCAGTAATAAGCCTCCCAATTGCAACCAACTGATCAAACATATGATTCGGTATCTGATTCAACAACTTCTCAATCTCCTTCTTCTTTTCCGGATTCTTAAAAGTATCATTCTTAAGCACCGCCAAAATCTCATCAGCAGCCCCACTAACTATATTCAAAGGCTGCCCACCTAACTGCTGCTGAATAACACTGAGCATGGCCTCATAAGCCGCCCTAGTTTCCTTTGTTTTCGGCTGGTAAACACCTTCATCTGTTGAAGTCAAAACACTTTCTTCTTGAAGCCGGCGCCTCTTGCTCTGTCGACTAGGCAAAGGCTCAGAATCTAAGGGCTCCCGCTCCTTCTTCTTCTTAGACTTCTTAAGCTTCTCATCTAATTCAGTCGGTCTCCCCCTAAAAGCACGATCACCAAAAGTTCTAGGGTCAATTTTACCATACAGAGACTCCGGTTCCCCTGTCGGCTCGTGGGTATCGCGAGGGCGAGAGTCTGTTGTCAAAACCAAACTCGAGTTCGCTCTGTATTCATACTGCTTGAACCGTGCGTGTGCTTCGGCACCACCACCCAGATGTGCCATGATTCTAAATCACACAAATAAAAAGGTACCCCTCTCAGGAAATTTATCCAACAGATAGCGGGTATAACCTAATACTCTTATCTAACAACCTGGGTGTGAATCTGCACGCATCATCAAAATAATGGCAATTAATTAGAATTGTTAAATGAATAGTACTGATATTGTAGAATTTAGGATTAAGAATAAAGAGTATATACACATATATGCATATATAGATAGATAGAGATAAATAGAGAGAATTACCTACATTAAATTTTGTTGCCCCCTTACACCACCGCCATTGTTTCTCTTCTGCTCTGCCACCGGATTCAAAGAGAGTGAGATTTACGAAAACCCTAGAAAAATAGTAGAGACGAGTGATTTGGTTTATTCGTATCAGCGGGTTATAAAATTGAAAAATACAAGTTTGTAAAGCTTTTAAAATTATATTTTTATAATAAAATATCTATATAATAAAACAGAGCGGCTTCAACAAATAATAAAACTTCATCATCCAATGACTAAAATTTAATCTCAATTATTTCATTTCACAAAAACAATTCTCATACCTTTGCCCAATTCAAAATTTCTCCCATTTTGAGGAGAGAGAAAATTGTTTTAATCAAATACAAAGATTCCCCAAAATTAAGTTTTTTTCGGATCACTATTGCATGTTCGATCACTATCGCATCAAGCAAAGAAGGTTATGAGAGACCAAACACCAAAAAATCGATTTCGATTGGGAAAATCAATGGTCATGAAAGCAAATTGATTTCGATTATAAGGAGGAACAGATCCTTGAATCAAATATGTTCATCACCACCTAGAAAATTCGGAGAGGTGTTCATCGACTAGGGTTGTCAATTATTCTTCGTTGGTACAATCTTCCAAATTCTTTTCTTCTTCACCTACATCCGAACTTATTCCTTCAAGTGATATTGGCGGCATAATCGCAAGAAATTTCGAATCATTAATGGGTTTAGATCATTACTCCATTATCGGAAGGTTCGAGCCTTTTCCCCATTTTTTGGGTTATTACGGTTATATCTATATAATAAGTATAGTGCCGAAGACTAGAAGTAATAGGATTTTATTCATTTCTATTAAATGCAGTTCCGCAATCGTGATATCTTGTTTGTTTTTTGAAAATGCAACCCAGATTAATACTCATACGACTAACTATGTATAAATGTGATTGTTAGTAGACTTTCTTTCCCTTTTCTACTTCTATACATGTATAAGCTTGATTTATATTATAGATTGCTTTTAATTTTTAAATGATTTGCCTAATTTTTTTGATTTTGATGAATTGTTTATCCGTTGAGTATGTATAGTCATGACCTTTTAGAAAACAACTCAATTCCGCTTCATTTCTTGTCATACTTCTAAGGGGTTTGTTGTTAATTGTCTCGTTAGGGGAAAGATACATTTTTGATGTTTAACTAGATCTTTAACTAGATGTTTACTCCGTGTTCTTGGCAAAAAATAATATTGTTTTGATGATGGCAAAACAAACAGGTATGGGATGACAATATAAGTGAGACTATAGATGGTCTAATGCCACTGTAGATGGTCTAATTGACACGATCGAGAAGAATATCAAGGTATCTATATCTATATCTATATCTCTGCACCCATTATTCCAACTAAAACAGACATTATTAGTATGTATTGTTATTTCACTCATAAATTCATAATATACCCTCTTTCCCTAATAGATAATAAATAGGCATACCAAGTTCGTAAATAAGAGAAATGCAACCATAATAAGCTAATGGAATCCGCCGCCTGGATTCCATTGATTTTGGTTATCGAAAGTTACCATCAGTAGTAATAACATTGGTTTGTTGTTTGTGTGTGGTATCATATATCGTTTGTGGGTTTTGTTTTAGTAGATAAGGGTTATGATAATCGCCAAATTTCACACTTTTGGTACTCTATTTGTTCCATAAAAAGATTACTATTTGCAAAAAAAAATTGATATTTTCATTAGTAAAATTTGACATTTTCACAAGAGATCTCTCACATGATTATTCATGTGAGATGAACCTCATGGAAATATCATACTGTCAATGTTTTGTCCACATATTAAAGAAATAATATTTATTTTTGAGATTCCTAAAATAATATAAATCATCCCCGAAAATTATTCTAACAATTCTAAGCTATTTCAGTAGTTGAAAATAGATTCAATATCCCCGACTTCAAAATATGGTTTATTCTCATTCAATTCAATTAAAGAGGTCCTTTTTGTACATGGAAGCATGTCCCGCTTAATACTTAATAAGTATCATCTTTTGTGGCTTAAATATTTTATATTCCCCTCCTTTTCTCTCTCACGGTATGGTTTTGCTTAACGCATTATTATACTATTATACTTGGATTCTTTCACCTAAGATTTCTCAAGTTTATGTAGTTACTTATGCTATTAGATAGTCTCAAGTTTATGCAGATATGCTAGAGCAATGCTCAGATGATCATTCTGGCTTCTAGCCAGGCTCAGGAACTTAGGTTATGGGTTTAACATTCCTTCCTAGACTCTATGGAATCTACTTAAAAGCTTGTATTGCAAGATTGGGTTTACAATGTCAGGGGTCATTATTTGGGGTAGTGGTGTCATGTTATGATTTTCATTATCCTCCACCTCTCAACTTAGTTTCTTAATTTCATTTATTACATTGCGAAATCTTTGGTGAGGGAGTTATGGGCTTTGGTTTCGTAAGCTTTGCTTGTGGAAAATCAGTGTTCAGTTGACTACAAGATTTTATATTTCTTTTGCAGGATTTTGTTTTCTCACAAGTGCATTGTTTTAGTAACAACATACTGCCAATGTTTTGTCTAAATGTGTGCTTAATCAATTACATATGGATAAGGTAACGCTACTGGTATTGTTAAAAAATTTCATTTTGATATTAGTTTGCATTTTTTGACTAATGTCTTATTTTGTACTTCTTAGGAGAATTCATATGAATCACTCAACAACCTACATGTTATTCCATCTTCAACGAAGGGAAAGAAAATTGGTTTAATCGACCAGTATGTTGTACTAATAATTGTTTATTTGTTGATTAAAATCAATTAACACAACATATCTAAGGTTATAGCATTATACACTAATTGTCGGTGAAATTTTGAGTTCCTCACCCTCAATCTCACTCTCACTCTTACACTTCCATCTCACGCACACACAACTCCATACCATCATTGAGTAGAATTGTTGTGTTGTGGTATTATTATGAAAGCGATATTTATTATGAATTTGATTTTAAAAGTTATGTTTTTAGGACACGCTAACCTAATGCCTTATTTTGTACTTCCTAAGCGAATTCAAATGTGAATCACTTGAACAACCTAAGTATCGCTCCATCTTCTACGGGGGAAACAAAAAATTGGCGTTTCATTTGGAAAAGAAATTTGGTTTACTCAATCCAGATGTTGTCAGATTGATTGTTTTTAAGTATTGATAACAATTATTTAACACATCATATCTAATAGCTATCTAACGTGTTGGTATTTTGCTAGAAAGCGATATACACTATATTATTCGGTGATATTTTGAGTTTCTCACCCTCACTTTCACTCTTACACATCTCTCTCACGCACATTACCCACTCTATTCTTACATGAATTTCGCAACTTTACATGGATTTGATTTTGGACCGCTAACATATTGTCCAAATTATGAATTGGTTTCTTAGCCATTCTTACGTATTATAGATGTTAATTTTCTTAATTGGTTTAAAGGGATGAAGAAAACATTTAAGAGAGTTAAATGATATGCAATCCAAGATCAAATCCGGTCCACCTTTCGACGATTGTCCATAATTGACCAAACAATTGTCTAGGTATGAAAGTCTCTAACTAAGACTATATTTCTCTTCTCATGCGGACACACAACACAAACAATACATTCAAAAACACACACACATAATTGTAACCAATCAAACACTCGCAAAATCAAACTCGCACACCATTATACTGCCATCAATACAGATTTATGAGTTAAATCATCAAGCAAATGAACCGTTTGTTGAAATGGTACTAAGAATACTTTATATGATTGATAATTTGTTACAATCTAAATTTTACTTATATCGATCTAAATCATTTCTCCCACTACATACAAATGTGTGTGTGCTCATTTGTTTTTAGATAATTCTGTGGTAAAGTAAGGGTTCTTATGTTTGAATTTCTGATTATTTTATTTTGACTCACTTCTTCCGATAATTTTATATTTCAAATATTTCGTGTATACATCGAAGGATACTTGGTGTAAGTCAGTAAAGAATCATTGGTGTATGTTGTCAGAAAGTAATGGGTCTTATGCAACATGTTTGTTTCTCTATTTTCTACACATTTATATTTTTTGTGTTCCGCCTTTTGTAAAGTTAACTAATTATACATGGTTATGATGATTTTGGGTATGAAATAATGGTTTTTTGGTTGTTTGGATATGTATTGATGATTGTAAGTTTTGTAGATAGGTTTAGAATTTTTGGATATCTATTTTTAAAGGAAACTCACCAAATTTCTTGTAATTAAGTCTTAACTAACTTTCGATGTTTTGGTGATTTGATATGTATTGATGATTGAGTATGTATTAATTGTTGTGGTGGTATGTGTCTTTAGATAGTGCAATATTTTTTGAATTTTAATTTAATTTTTCGTTACGTCGTGCCTTCATGCACGGGTTATCGCTAGTCTATATAACAAAATATAACTGATTTTGAATTTTTCGCTAATCCTAATAAATCGTTTGAGCCATCTAAAATTTTAGATGAAATGACAAACTTAACCAATTTTTTAGCCAAAGTCTTTTATTAATATTTAGAATTTAGACAAAAAAAAATAAATAACTATTAATATTAATATTAATATTAATATTTAGAATTTAGAATTTAGCCAAAGTCTTTTTATTAATATTAATATTTTGGTAAATTTATAAAGTTTATGTTATAAAACAAATCGGTCTCTTCTATAATTAGGTGTTTGAAACTATTAATGATTAACTAAATTACTAGTTAGTATGTGATTTCAAATTAATAATATGTTTTGATAGATTTTTATGTTAAGTTGTTAACAAAACTATATTTAACCAAAATATTTTGACGAATTATTGTTAATTTTTAAAATTTTGAAGTCACCAAATTAAATACCCGGTGTTAATTTAATAGAACTTTTATCGTTAATCTGTTGAAATACCCTTGTTAAAAGTATAGTATACTCAGATACACATTATTTATGATTATTAATTCAATAATTGTTATAGTAGAAGTATTTCAAGATTTCATAATTATGTCATGAATTCTTTGCGATAGTATCTCATACTATTGATTTAATAACTTATTATAGTAATATCTGCATAATCTATATAATAAAAGCAGGTAGGCTTCAACAAATAACGGACTCGATTAAAACTTCATCATCCAATGCCTAAAATTTAATCTCAATTATTTCATTTCACAAAAAACAATTCTCATACCTTTGCCCAATTCAAAATGCCCAATTCAAAATTTCTCCCATTTTGAGGAGAGAAAATTGTTTAAATCAAATACAAAGATTCCCCAAAATTAAGTTTTTTTCGGATCACTATCAGATGTTCGATCACTATCGCGATCAAGCAACAAGGTTATGAGAGACCAAACACCAAAACTCGATTTCGATTGGGGAAAATCAATGGTTGAGAGCAAATTGATTTCGATTATAAGGAGGAGCAGATCCTTGAATCAAATATGTTCATCACCATCTTCCGCCGAAAATTCGTGAGGTGTTCATCGACTAGGGTTGTCAATTATTCTTCGTTGGTACAACCTTCCAAATTCTTTTCTTCTTTAGCTACATCCGAACTTATTCCTTCAAGTGATATCATGATAATAAGCAAGAAATTTCGTAATCATTAATGGGTTTAGATCATTAATCCATTATCAGAAGGTTCGAGCCTTTTCCCCATTTTGCTGGGTTATTCTGGTTATATCTATATAATAAGTATAGTGCCAGAAGACTAGAAGTAATAGGATTTTATTCATTTATCATGCGTGCGGTTCCGCAATCTGTATACTTGTTTTTTTTTTTGAAAATGCAACCAAAGATTAATACTCATACGACTAACTATGTATAAATGTGATTGTTAGTAGACTTCTCTTTCCCCTCTCTACTTCTATACATGTACAAGCTTGATTTATATTATAGATTGCTTTTTAATTTTTAAATGATTTGCCTAATTTTTTTGATTTTGATGAATTGTTTATCCGGTTGAGTATGTATAGTCATGACCTTTTTAGAAAATAACTCAATTCCGTACATTTTTTGTCATACTTCTAAGGGGTTTGTTGTTAATTGTGCGTTGGGGAAAGATACATTTTGATGTTTAACTAGATCTTTAACTAGATGTTTACTCGTGTTCTTGGCAAAAAATAATATTGTTTTGATGATGGCAAAACAAGCGGTATGGGATGACAATATAAGTGAGACTATAGATGGTCTAATGCCCTTTGTAGATGGTCTAATTGACACGATCGAGAAGAATATCAAGGTATCTATATCTATATCTATATCTCTCGCACCCATTATTCCAACTAAAAGCAGATATTATTAGTATGTATTGTTATTTCACTCATAAATTCATAATATACCCTCTTTCCCTAATAGATAATAAATAGGCATACCAAGTTCGTAAATAAGAGAAATGCAACCATAATAAGCTAATGGAATCACCGCCTGGATTCCATTGATTTGGTTATTGAAAGTTACCATTGTAGTAATAACCTTTGGTTTGTTGTTTGTGTGTGGTATGCATATATCGTTTCATGGGTTTTGTTTTAGTAGATAAGGGTTATGATAATCGCCAAATTAATACACTTTTTGGTACTTTATTTGTTCCATAAAAAGATTACTATTTGCAAAAAAAGAATTAATATTTTCATTAGTAAAATTTGATATTTTCACAAGATCTCTCTCACATGATTATTCATGTGAGATGAACTCATGGAAATATCATACTTATCAATGTTTTGTCCTACATATTAAAGAAATAATATTTATTTTTGAGATTCCTAAAATAATATAAATCATCCCCTGAAAATTATTCTAACAATTCTAAGCTATTTCTCGTAGTTGAAAATAGATTCAATATCCTGACTTCAAAATATGGTTTATTCTCATTCAATTCAATTAAAGAGGTCCTTTTTGTACATGGAAGCATGTCCCGCTTAATACTTAATAGTATCATCTTTTGTGGCTTAAATATTTTATATTTCCCTCCTTTTCTCTCTCACGGTATGGTTTGCTTAACGGGCATTATCTACTTATTATACTTGGATTCTTTCACTAAGACTTCTCAAGTTTATGTAGTTACTTATGCTATTAGATAGTCTCAAGTTTATGCAGATATGCTAGAGCAATGCTCGAGGATGATCATTCTGCTTCTAGCCTGTGCTCGTGGAACTCAAAGTTATGGGTTTAACATTCCTTCCTAGACTCTATGGAATCTACTTAAAAGCTTGTATTGCAAGATTGTGTTTACAATGTTGGGGGTCATTCATTTGGGTAGTGGTGTCATGTTATGATTTTCATTATCCTCCACCTCTCAACTTAGTTTCTTAATTTCATTTATATTCATTGTGAAAAATTGGTGAGGAGTTATGGGCTTTTGGTTTGCGAAGCTTTGCTTGTGGAAAATCAAAGGTGTTCATTGACTACAAGATTTTATATTTCTTTTGCAGGATTTTGTTTTCTCACAAGTGCATTGTTTTAGTAATAACATACCCAATGTTTTGTCTAAATGTGTGCTTAATCAATTACATATGGATAAGGTAACGCCATCTTGGTATTGTTAAAAAATTTCATTTTGATATTAGTTTGCATTTTTGACTAATGTCTTATTTTGTACTTCCTAGGAAAATTCACATGTGAATCACTTGAACAACCTACATGTTATTCCATCTTCAACGAAGGGAAAGAAAATTGGTTTAATCACCAGTATGTTGTACTAATAATTGTTTATTTGTTGATTAAAATCAATTAACACAACATATCTAAGTTATAGCATTATACACTAATTGTTGGTGAAATTTTTGAGTTCCTCACCCCTCAATCTCACTCTCACTCTTACACTTCCATCTCACTTATACACAACTCCATACCATCATTGAGTAGAATTGTTGTGTTGTGGTATTATTATGAAAGCGATATTTATTATGAATTTGATTTTAAAAAGTTATGTTTTTAGGACATGCTAACCTAATGCCTTATTTTGTACTTCCTAAAGCGTAATTCAAATGTGAATCACTTGAACAACCTAAGTATCGCTCCATCTTCACGAAGGGAAACAAAAATTGGCGACTCAACCTGGAAAAGAAATTTGGTTTACTCAATCCAGATGTCAGATCGATTGTTCTTTAAGTATTGATAACAATTATTTAACACATCATATCTAATAGCTATCTAACGTGTTGGTATTTTTGCCAGAGAAGCGATATACACTATATTGCTTGGTGATATTTTTGAGTTTCTCACCCCTCACTTTCACTCTTACACATCTCTCTCACGCATTACATAATTCTATTCTTACATGAATTTCGCAGCTTTACATGGATTTGATTTTGGACCTGCTAACATATTGTCCAAATTATGAATTGGTTTCCTTAGCCATTCTTACGTATTATAGATGTTAATTTTCTTAATTGGTTTAAAGGGATGAAGAAAACATTTAAGAGAGTTAAATGATATGCAATCCAGTACCGTCCTGTCCACCTTTGACGATTGTCCCATAATTGACCAAACAATTGTCTAGGTATGAAAGTCTCTCTAACTAAGACTATATTTCTCTACTTCTCATGCAGACACACAACACAAACAATACATTCAAAAACACACACACATAATTGTAACCAATCAAACACTCGCAAAATCAAACTCGCACACCATTATACTGCCATCAATACAGATTTATGAGTTAAATCATCAAGCAAATGAACCGTTTGTTGAAATGGTACTAAGAATACTTTATATGATTGATAATTTGTTACAATCTAAATTCTTACTTATATCGATCTAAATCATTTCTCCCACTACATACAATGTGTGTGTGCTCATTTGTTTTTTAGATAATTCAGGGTAAAGTAAGGGTTCTTATGTTTCGAATTTACAGTTATTTTATTTTGACTCACTTCTTCCGATAATTTTTATATTTCAAATATTTTCAGGTATACATCGAAGGATACTTGGTGTAAGCCGTAAAGAATCATTGGTGTACGCTGTAAAGTAATGGGTCTTATGCAACATGTTGTTTCTCTATTTTCTACACATTTATATTTTTTGTGTTCCGTCTTTTGTAAAGTTAACTAATTATACATGGTTATGATGATTTTTGGGTATGAAATAATGGTTTTTTTGGTTGTTTGGATATGTATTGATGATTGTAAGTTTTGTAGATAGGTTTAGAATTTTTGGATATCTATTTTTAAAGGAAACTCTGCCGAAATTTCTTGTAATTAGTACCGACTAACTCGATGTTTTGGTGATTTGATATGTATTGATGATTGGGTATGTATTAATTGTTGTGGTGGTATGTGTCTTTAGATAGTGCAATATTTTTTGAATTTTAATTTAATTTTTTAAATTCCGTGCCTTCACGCACGGGTTATCGCTAGTCTATATAACAAAATATAACTGATTTTGAATTTTTCGCTAATCCTAATAAATCGTTTGAGCCATCTAAAATTTTAGATGAAATGACAAACTTAACCAATTTTTTAGCCAAAGTCTTTTTATTAATATTTAGAATTTAGACAAAAAATAAATAACTATTAATATTAATATTAATATTAATATTTAGAATTTAGAATTTAGCCAAAGTCTTTTTATTAATATTAATATTTTGGTAAATTTATAAAGTTTATGTTATAAAACAAATCGGTCTCTTCTATAATTAGGTGTTTGAAACTATTAATGATTAACTAAATTACTAGTTAGTATGTGATTTCAAATTAATAATATGTTTTGATAGATTTTTATGTTAAGTTGTTAACAAAACTATATTTAACCAAAATATTTTGACGAATTATTGTTAATTTTTAAAATTTTGAAGTCACCAAATTAAATACCCGGTGTTAACGACCGAACTTTTATCGTTAACTGTTGAAATACCCGGTGTTAAAAGTATAGTATACGGTATTACACATTATTTATGATTATTAATTCAATAATTGTTATAGTAGAAGTCGCTCAGTATTTCATAATTGTCACAGTAGTTACTGCATAGTATCTCATACTATTGATTTAATAACTGTTATAGTAACATCTGCATAATCTATATAATAAAACAGAGCGGCTTCAACAAATAACGGACTCGATTAAAACTTCATCATCCAATGCCTAAAATTTAATCTCAATTATTTCATTTCACAAAAACAATTCTCATACCTTTGCCCAATTCAAAAATGCCCAATTCAAAATTTCTCCCATTTTGAGGAGAGAGAAAATTGTTTAAATCAAATACAAAGATTCCCCAAAATTAAGTTTTTTTCGGATCACTATTGCATGTTCGATCACTATCGCATCAAGCAACAAGGTTATGAGAGACCAAACACCAAAAACTGATTTCGATTGGGGAAAATCAATGGTTGAGAGCAAATTGATTTCGATTATAAGGAGGAACAGATCCTTGAATCAAATATGTTCATCACCATCTTCCTTAGAAAATTCAGAGGTGTTCATCGACTAGGGTTGTCAATTATTCTTCGTTGGTACAACCTTCCAAATTCTTTTCTTCTTTAGCTACATCCGAACTTATTCCTTCAAGTGATATTGGCGGCATAATCGCAAGAAATTTCAGAATCATTAATGGGTTTAGATCATTAATCCATTATCGGAAGGTTCGAGAGCCTTTTCCCCATTTTGTTGGGTTATTAAGTTATATCTATATAATAAGTATAGTGCGGAAGACTAGAAGTAATAGGATTTTATTCATTTCTATTGCGTCTGGTTCCGCAATACAGATACTTGTTTTTTTTTTTTGAAAATGCAACCAGTATTAATACTCATACGACTAACTATGTATAAATGTGATTGTTAGTAGACTTCTCTTTCCCCTTTCTCTACTTCTATACATGTACAAGCTTGATTTATATTATAGATTGCTTTTAATTTTTTAAATGATTTGCCTAATTTTTTTGATTTTGATGAATTGTTTATCTGGTTGAGTATGTATAGTCATGACCTTTTAGAAAATAACTCAATTCCGTACATTTTTTGTCATACTTCTAAGGGGTTTGTTGTTAATTGTCTGGTTAGGGGAAAGATACATTTTTGATGTTTAACTAGATCTTTAACTAGATGTTTACTCCGTGTTCTTGGCAAAAAATAATATTGTTTTGATGATGGCAAAACAAACAGGTATGGGATGACAATATAAGTGAGACTATAGATGGTCTAATGCCACTGTAGATGGTCTAATTGACACGATCGAGAAGAATATCAAGGTATCTATATCTATATCTATATCTCTGCACCCATTATTCCAACTAAAACAGACATTATTAGTATGTATTGTTATTTCACTCATAAATTCATAATATACCCTCTTTCCCTAATAGATAATAAATAGGCATACCAAGTTCAGAAATAAGAGAAATGCAACCATAATAAGCTAATGGAATCACTGCTCTGGATTCCATTGATTTGGTTATTGAAAGTTACCATTGTAGTAATAACACTGGTTTGTTGTTTGTGTGTGGTATGCATATATCGTTTGTGGGTTTTGTTTTAGTAGATAAGGGTTATGACACTGCCAGCCCACACTTTTGGTACTTTATTTGTTCCATAAAAAGATTACTATTTGCAAAAAAAAGAATTAATATTTTCACAAGTAAAATTTGATATTTTCACAAGATCTCTCTCACATGATTATTCATGTGAGATGAACCTTGTGGAAATATCATACTTGTCAATGTTTTGTCCTACATATTAAAGAAATAATATTTATTTTTGAGATTCCTAAAATAATATAAATCATCCCCTGAAAATTATTCTAACAATTCTAAGCTATTTCTCGTAGTTGAAAATAGATTCAATATCCTGACTTCAAAATATGGTTTATTCTGTCCAATTCAATTAAAAGAGGTCCTTTTTGTACATGGAAGCATGTCCCAGTTAATACTTAATAGTATCATCTTTTGTGGCTTAAATATTTTATATTTCCTCCCTTTTCTCTCTCTCGGTATGGTTTGCTTAATCAGGCATTATACTATTATACTTGGATTCTTTCACCCGGTACTTCTCAAGTTTATGTAGTTACTTATGCTATTAGATAGTCTCAAGTTTATGCAGATATGCTTGAAGCAATGCTCAGATGATCATTCGGCTTCTAGCCGTGCTCAGAACTCAAAGTTATGGGTTTAACATTCCTTCCTAGACTCTATGGAATCTACTTAAAAGCTTGTATTGCAAGATTGTGTTTACAATGTTGGGGGTCATTACTGGGGTAGTGGTGTCATGTTATGATTTTCATTATCCTCCACCTCTCAACTTAGTTTCTTAATTTCATTTATTCATTGCGTAAATCTTGGTGAGGAGTTATGGGCTTTGGTTTGCAGAAGCTTTGCTTGTGGGAAAATCAAATTGTTCGATTGACTACAAGATTTTATATTTTTTTTTTGCAGGATTTTGTTTTCTCACAAGTGCATTGTTTTAGTAACAACATACCTGTCAATGTTTTGTCTAAATGTGTGCTTAATCAATTACATATGGATAAGGTAACGCTACTGGTATTGTTAAAAAATTTCATTTTGATATTAGTTTGCATTTTTTGACTAATGTCTTATTTTGTACTTCCTAGGAAAATTCACATGTGAATCACTTGAACAACCTACATGTTATTCCATCTTCAACGAAGGGGAAAGAAAATTGGTTTAATCAGTCGGTATGTTGTACTAATAATTGTTTATTTGTTGATTAAAATCAATTAACACAACATATCGGTTATAGCATTATACACTAATTGTTGGTGAAATTTTTGAGTTCCTCACCCCTCAATCTCACTCTCACTCTTACACTTCCATCTCACGCACACACAACTCCATACCATCATTGAGTAGAATTGTTGTGTTGTGGTATTATTATGAAAGCGATATTTATTATGAATTTGATTTTAAAAAGTTATGTTTTTAGGACATGCTAACCTAATGCCTTATTTTGTACTTCCTAGGCGAATTCAAATGTGAATCACTTGAACAACCTAAGTATCGCTCCATCTTCTACGAAGGGGAAACAAAAAATTGGCGTACTTCAACCGAAAAGAAATTTGGTTTACTCAATCTAAGATGTTGTGATCGATTGTTCTTTAAGTATTGATAACAATTATTTAACACATCATATCTAATAGCTATCTAACGTGTTGGTATTTTGGTTAGAAGCGATATACACTATATTGTTTCGGTGATATTTTGAGTTTCTCACCCCTCACTTTCACTCTTACACATCTCTCTCACGCACATTACGACTCTATTCTTACATGAATTTCGCGAACTTTTACATGGATTTGATTTTGGACCTCGCTTAACATATTGTCCAAATTATGAATTGGTTTCTTAGCCATTCTTACGTATTATAGATGTTAATTTTCTTAATTGGTTTAAAGGGATGAAGAAAACATTTAAGAGAGTTAAATGATATGCAATCCAAGATCATTCCCCATCCCACTTTGACGATTGTCCCATAATTGACCAAACAATTGTCTAGGTATGAAAGTCTCTCTAACTAAGACTATATTTTCTACTTCATGCGCACATAACACAACACAAACAATACATTCAAAAACACACACACATAATTGTAACCAATCAAACACTCGCAAAATCAAACTCGCACACCATTATACTGCCATCAATACAGATTTATGAGTTAAATCATCAAGCAAATGAACCGTTTGTTGAAATGGTACTAAGAATACTTTATATGATTGATAATTTGTTACAATCTAAATTCTTACTTATATCGATCTAAATCATTTCTCCCACTACATACAAATGTGTGTGCTCATTTATTTTTTAGATAATTCAGGGTAAAGTAAGGGTTCTTATGTTTCGAATTTACAGTTATTTTATTTTGACTCACTTCTTCCGATAATTTTTATATTTCAAATATTTTCAGGTATACATCGAAGGATACTTGGTGTAAGCCGTAAAGAATCATTGGTGTACGCTGTAAAGTAATGGGTCTTATGCAACATGTTGTTTCTCTATTTTCTACACATTTATATTTTTTGTGTTCCGTCTTTTGTAAAGTTAACTAATTATACATGGTTATGATGATTTTTGGGTATGAAATAATGGTTTTTTTGGTGGTTTGGATATGTATTGATGATTGTAAGTTTTGTAGACAGGTTTAGAATTTTTGGATATCTATTTTAAAGGAAACTCACTTAGAAATTTCTTGTAATTAGTACCAAACTAACTCGATGTTTTGGTGATTTGATATGTATTGATGATCGAGTATGTATTAATTGTTGTGGTGGTATGTGTCTTTAGATAGTGCAATATTTTTGAATTTTAATTTAATTTTTCGTTACGTCGTGCCTTCAGGCACGGGTTATCGCTAGTCTATATAATAAAACAGAGCGGCTTCAACAAATAACGGACGCGATTAAAACTTCATCATCCAATGACTAAAATTTAATCTCAATTATTTCATTTCACAAAAACAATTCTCATACCTTTGCCCAATTCAAAAATGCCAAATTCAAAATTTCTCCCATTTTGAGGAGAGAGAAAATTGTTTAAATCAAATACAAAGATTCTCCAAAATTAAGTCTTTTTCAGATCACTATTGCATGTTCGATCACTATCGCATCAAGCAGCAAGGTTATGAGAGACCAAACACCAAAAACTGATTTCGATTGGGGAAAATCAATGGTTGAGAGTAAATTGATTTCTATTATAAGGAGGAACAGATCCTTGAATCAAATATGTTCATCACCATCTTCTGCCGAAAATTCAGAGGTGTTCATCGACTAGGGTTGTCAATTATTCTTCGTTGGTACAACCTTCCAAATTCTTTTCTTAACTTCACCACATCCGAACTTATTCCTTCAAGTGATATTGGCAGATAACCGCAAGAAATTTCGTAATCATTAATGGGTTTAGATCATTACTCCATTATCGGAAAGTTCGAGCCTTTTCCCCATTTTTTTGGGTTATTACGGTTATATCTATATAATAAGTATAGTTCCGTAAGACTAGAAGTAATAGGATTTTATTCATTTCTATCAAATTCGGTTCTTAATCTGAGATACTTGTTTGTTTTTTGAAAATGCAACTGTAATTAATACTCATATGACTAATCGTGTATAAATGTGATTAGTAGATTTCTTTCCCTTTCTACTTCTATACATGTATACAAGCTTGATTTATATTATAGATTGCTTTTAATTTTTTAAATGATTTGCCTAATTTTTTTGATTTTGATGAATTGTTTATCTGGTTGAGTATGTATAGTCATGACCTTTTAGAAAACAACTCAATTCCGTTCATTTCTTGTCATACTTCTAAGGGGTTTGTTGTTAATTGTCTGTCTAGGGGAAAGATACATTTTTGATGTTTAACTAGATCTTTAACTAGATGTTTACTCCGTGTGATGGCAAAACAAACATGTATGGGATGACAATATAAGTGAGACTATAGATGGTTTAATGCCACTGTAGATGGTCTAATTGACACGATCGAGAAGAATATCAAGGTATCTATATCTATATCTATATCTCTGCACCCATTATTCCAACTAAAACAGACATTATTAGTATGTATTGTTATTTCACTCATAAATTCATAATATACACTCTTTCCCTAATAGATAATAAATAGGCATACCAAGTTCAGAAATAAGAGAAATGCAACCATAATAAGCTAATGGAATCACTGCTCTGGATTCCATTGATTTGGTTATTGAAAGTTACCATTGTAGTAATAATTTGGTTTTGTTGTTTGTGTGTGGTATGATATATCGCTTTGTGGGTTTTGTTTTAGTAGATAAGGGTTATGACACTGCCAGCCCACACTTTTGGTACTCTATTTGTTCCATAAAAAGATTACTATTTGCAAAAAAAAAGAATTAATATTTTCATTAAAGTAAAATTTGATATTTTCATTAAGATCTCTCTCACATGATTATTCATGTGAGATGAACTCTTGTGGAAATATCATACTTATCGATGTTTTGTCCACATATTAAAGAAATAATATTTATTTTTGAGATTCCTAAAATAATATAAATCATCCCCGAAAATTATTCTAACAATTCTAAGCTATTTCTCGTAGTTGAAAATAGATTCAATATCCCGACTTCAAAATATGGTTTATTCTCGTCAATTCAATTAAAAGAGGTCCTTTTTGTACATGGAAGCATGTCCCAGCTTAATACTTAATAGTATCATCTTTTGTGGCTTAAATATTTTATATTCCTCCTTTTCTCTCACTAAGTATGGTTTGCTTAACGGGCATTATACTATTATACTTGGATTCTTTCACCGGTACTTCTCAAGTTTATGTAGTTACTTATGCTATTAGATAGTCTCAAGTTTATGCAGATATGCTAGAGCAATGCTCAGATGATCATTCTGGCTTCTAGCCGTGCTCAGAACTCAAAGTTATGGGTTTAACATTCCTTCCTAGACTCTATGGAATCTACTTAAAAGCTTGTATTGCAAGATTGGGTTTACAATGTTGGGGTCATTCTTTGGGGTGGTGGTGTCATGTTATGATTTTCATTATCCTCCACCTCTCAACTTAGTTTCTTAATTTCATTTATTCATTGCAGTAAATCTTGGTGAGGAGTTATGGGCTTTGGTTTTATGAAAGCTTTGCTTGTGGAAAATCGGTGTTCGATGATGTGTATTTTTGTTGCATTAAATGATTAACACATGTTTTGTGTCGGTGGACCCCATTTCTTGACTGAAATTTGATTATAGCTTGTAAAATCGCCCGTTTATGGATTTCAGTCAATTTCTATTTGAAATTTGGAAAAACTTAAATTTACAAAGTTGTAGAGAATTAAATTTCCTATGGAAAGGACATGAGGTTTGAATTTTTCTGATAAAAAGGGCTATTTATTATGAATTATAGAAGTTCTGAAGTTCCGAAATAATTGATTTTTAGAAGTTTTAATTATGTTTATTAAGAAAAACTTTTTTTGTATTTTGTGGACATCATTAACATGTGCAAAGTGCTGAAATCAAATGTCTAGAGGTGGGCTAAGGAAAATTTTATAAATATATTAATATTATATTAAATTTTCTGGTTTGGTGTTCAAAGCATTTTCCTATAAATAGGGTGCTTAGGTTAGAATTGAAAATCACACCAGAAACTGAAATCTTCTCTCTCGATATATTGAGTGTATTCTTGTGAGTATTTTGATACTTTGAGTGTTGTTATATGGTGCAAGTTCCTTTCAGCACTATATTCAATATTTCAGCTAGAAGCACTATTCTTTCGAGGTAAGGGATATTTTTTTTTAAAATGATATTATTTTTTTCAATATCATTATGCCAGAGTATTGGTAAGATTTTTCTTGTGAAATTCTTGTCTTTTAGTGTCGGGGTTACTATTCACGTATATGACACTATTCACAAATACGACACTATTCACAGAAAAATTAAATTTTCGTTTTTCGTCCAAAATATCTATTATGGATACTAGCTTTGATTGTATCCATGTATTGATTATTCTTGAATTTTATTCCACTATGATTATTTATGAGGTATTTTTGGACATGGATAATCCGAAATATGAATCCTTAATATTTATTCTTTTGTTTCACTAGATTCGTTTTCTTTAAAATATTTTTTATCATTCTCAGTCCTAAAGGATGATATTATTGAATATCTTTGGCCTGTAGTGCAGAGATTTATGATTTTATGATGAATATCTTTGGCCTGTAGTGCAAAGATGAACATGTGTTGAGATGAACATGCCAACTGATGAATATCTTTGGCCTGTAGTGCAAAGATGAATATTTGATTCAAGATGTATATTGATTGATGTTACATGGATAAAATATTGATGATGGACTTTTAAATTCATAGATAACAGTAGATTTTATTCTCTACGTAACTCTTCTATGAATTATTATTTTCGCTGCGAATATTGATCTAAAACTTGTTGTCTATTGTATTTTATCAGATTTTTCCCTGTTGAAGACTAACGATAATTTATTCTATATTATCTTAGTCATAATATTCTTTACTAGGCTAGTTGAGCTCACCCTTTTTCTTTTTGTTCCATTTTTCTTCTCAGGAGGCGAGAATGTAGCGAGTACTAGTCGGGGTATGGAATGATGGTTCTAGAAGTTGTTTTAGTAGTCCTCACCATTTTTATAAAATAATGTACCAATAATTGTAACGAGGACTTATTTGGGTGTGGATATTGTCTAGGTGGCAATATTTGTATTTAAACTCACAGTTTTTACGTTGTATTAATAAAGTTGTAGTTGTTTCTGTACCATGTTATTGACGACTCAAAATGGTTGATGTATACCTATTTTGGGGGTGTCACAAACAATGTCTAGATGTTCTGTCGAAAAAAAGGATTAGTTAATTGTGCGCTGTTTATATGGAAGATCCCCCTCTTTCCTGAGAATGTTCTGATTATTAATATTGTGAGTTTATAATATTAATAGTGAATAATTGTTGAAATAGTGTGTTGATTAAAGATATGTATAATAATTGATGTGGTTTAAATGTAATACCCGTGAATTTTATAAATTATATTAGTAATGAAAATGAAGATATTTGAAAATTATTAGTATGCATGATATATATATATATATATATATATATATATATATATATATATATATATATATATGAGTGTGTGTGTGTGTGTGTGTGTGTGTGTGTGTGTGTGTGTGTGTCATGAAACTTAATAATTTAATTTGAATTGAATTGAGTATGAAATGATTGAGAAGTATAGTGATGCTACTGATAAGCTTGATTAAAAATTAATTAAGCTCAAGTGTTAAGCCTTGTGGCATAATTAATTACTTAATTTGATTAATTGAGACACTATTTAATAATATATTGGCCTAAGGGATAAACCCAAGCCCAATGTGAATAAATTTCAAGTGTTAGGTGATATGGTCCAAGTAATTGATGTGTTGGATTGGATTGAGCCCATTTGTATAGTTATAAGTGTGCACGACCTAAGTAAATTAAGTTAGGAGTCCAATAGATATTAATTGGTCTAATCCAAGGTATGGTGAAAATAAATAAAGTGTAAGTATATATATATATATATATATATATATATATATATATATATATATAGAACCAGGATCCTATCAGGGATCCCGGATTTTAGTAAAAGACGGACCTTTTTTTTTTGCTTTTTTTTATACAACTAATTTTTTTATGGAACTTGAATTTTTACATAATACAGTATTTTGGGTGTGATTTGGATACATATAATAAAATATGTCCATATGCATCGTATTATGTAAAATTCAAGTTCCATAAATATTATTTTTTGTATAAAAAAAAAAAAAAGAAGTGTCCAAACGCTTACTAAAATACTTCATGCGTTTGGACTCGTAACAGGACTCTCTCTCTCTCTCTCTATATATATATATATATATATATATATATATATATATGCGTAGGAAGCAAGTATGATAACATTATGTACAAAAAGGCAAATTAAAAATGTAACATAGGTGTAATACCCCTCCATGACCGACCACCCCCTCCCCTTTGTAAAAGTGCTAAAAAATTTGAGCTTAATTAAGCTAGCAAGTAAAAGGGCAAATCATAGAAAAGGACTAGGTTTAGTAGGAGTTAGTAATCTTTTTACCAAATTCATTTTTACCCTTGATTAATAACCTAATTATTGGATAATATTTATCTTATAAATAGGAAACCCTAAATTTGTTGGAAGAAATTTATTTGCTAAATGTTAGTAATATAGAAAGAGTTAGAGAAAAATAGAGAAAAAATAGAGAAAAAAGAAGAGAGTTATAGAAACCATTGCTATTTGATAACTCAAGAAGAAATATCAAGGTGGAGAGCTATTTGAAGTTTTTAACCAAGAGAAATAAAGCATTGAAGAGGTAGGTTCACACTAGTTTTAATTTTTGTAAGTTAAAGTTACTATATATGTTATTCTAGGTAGAAATGCATGTTTTGTGAGACCCCAGATTTTACGAATAAAGATTTAATTTTCTCAAAATATTTTTTTCAAAATTATGGAATGAATTTGATATAATATTATAGTTGGGGGTAATATTTATAAATTTTGCAAAGTACGCAAGTTGTTATATAATATTCAATTGGTCGGGAAATATTCGTTTTAACAGGGAATATTCGTACGACGGCACAATCATTGGTGGACCCCACAACGGAATTATTGTCGGATTAAGAAAATGACAAAAATATTTTTATGAAAATAATAAATGAAAAGTTTTACCGAATTAAAACTATTGAACTATTCGGTAGTAAAAGTAACAGTTGTGGACGTCCCCAAAATAGGTATACATCACCTATTCCGAGTCGCCAAATACATAGTACAAAATACAAATACAAACTTAAATATACAACATAAGCTGTGAGTTTTAATACAAACATTGTCTTCTAGACAATATTAAAACTCAAAATAAGTCCTCAATACATTTATTAACACACTATTTCACAGAATAGTGAGGACTACTAATGCTATCCTCTGGACCATCATTCTGTTTCCCGACTCGTCCCAGCTATATTCTCACTTCCTGAAGAGAACAATGAAAGAAAGGGTGAGCTCAACTAATCCAGTAAAAAATATTATGACTAAGATAATGCAGAATAAATTATCATTAGCCTTAAACAGTGTTAAACTGATACAATATAACAAATATCAAGTTTAACTGCAGTTGAACAAGTAATCCATTAAAAGAGTCAAGTAGAGAATAAAATCCACTATCTTTTATGATTTAAAAGGTTTTTCATCACTTTTATCGTTGAGACTCAGCTTAATAAATAATCCACATCATCTTATCACCCCTGCACTACGGCCAAGGATATTCTTTAGTATCACGACCACAAATTATCCATGCACTACGGGCCAAGGATATTCGTGTATTCATTAATGGTCATAATCATGCTAACAACTGTCCATCAATGCACTAAGGCCAATAAGGACTTTTACCACATCATTTGTAACATTATGGTCATGATTATACCGAATAATCCCTGGTTATAATCATACCGAGTCCATCTATGCACTACAGGCCACACATTACTTTCAACATAATATAAGCATGAAGATGATGACAATGACATAAGAATTCAATAAAACAAGTTCAAGAATTAATTTGTCCAGGAACCAATAACGTCCAAATTGTTAACATGATACTTCTTTGTAGAGTAAAATTCAAGAATGCTCAGAAGAATATTTTCATAAAAAGATACTGGATGAAGTGCAAATATCAAGGATATTTCACTAATTTCATGGAGTATAGAAGTCAAAACTTTAACCAACTGATGTATAATAAAGAATATATAAAACTGCAAATGGATTTTCGTTCGCCATACGGTAATCCACTTAGACAAATCATTTATAAGATTTAATAATGAAAGAATACAAAGGATCATTCACCATGCATGTGATATTTCATATAGACAGGTTATTCCAACATAATAATAAAGAATGTAATAACAGAAGAAATCACCATGCATGCGATAGATCGCACCGACAAAGGTTATTCCCAACAGAATAATAAATAATGGAACAGTTCATGCGTAATGCATGCATATGATATTCCAACATAAAAATAAAGAATGGAACTGTGTCTAAGCAGAACGCATGTATGCAGGATATTAAACTGAATAATAAATAATGGAACCAGTCCAACATAAACGCATGTATGAGGATATTCGGCTGAATAATAAAGAATGGAACCAGTCCCAAGTAAAACGCTTGCATAACGATATTTCAAATGTAATAATAAGGAACAAAATAATAGAAGAATTTCACCATATATGCGGTACTTCGCATAAACAAGTTATTCCAACATAATAACAAAGAATGGAATAACAGAAGAAGTTCACCAAGTATAGGGTAGTCACAGATATCTGTTTTTTTCAATGTAATAATAAAGAATAGAATAAATGTAAGTTCTCTTCATGAATACAAAAGAAATAATACCCCTTACCTTAAGAAGAAGAGTACTGGATGTAGGAGTAGTGAAGTAGCATAATACTTTTCTTCTTTCTCTCTATAATTTCTCTATCTAGAGTTTTAGTGAATTTGTAAGAAATAATGAAGGAATGAGCTTCTATTTATAGAAGAATGGACCGTGATAAGAACTAATTCATTTAACCTGCTCAGATTGATTTACTTTTTAATCGGACGATCCATATTTAAAGCAAAATCTTTTAAATAAAATATAATATATTCTATTTATAATCTAATAAAACGAATAACTTTATAAAAGTATTCTATTTTATATAAAAAAAAAATTTACTATGCAAAACACTATGCAGGCACTAAGCAACACTATGCATAATAAAATATAATATATTCTATTTATAGATTAGCTTTATAAAAGTATTCTATTTTATATAAAAAGCTTTTCTGTTTTATTACATTAATAATACCAATAAAACAAAACTAAGTGATTTATCATATAAGCATCAATAATCAATCTTGTGCTACTTATACAACCAATGCAGACATCGCATTTCTTTTTTACTACCGAAAGTAGTTCAAGCAAGATTAACTTAAAAACTTCCACTGTTATTTTCATAAAATATTTTTGTCATTTTTCAATCGAAATAATAATTACATTTGTGGGGTCCACTAATAATTGTGTCGTTGTACTAATATTCCCTGTTAAAATGAATATTCTCCGACCAATCGAATATTATATAACAACTTGCATACTTTGCAAAATTTATAAATATTACCCACAACTATAACATTATATCAATTTCACTCCATAATATTCAAAAATGATATTTATAGAAAATTCATCTTTATTCAAAAAGTTGGGGTCTTACAACCTCCCCTTCTTATGAAATTTTGCCCTCAAAATTAGGGTACGTACCTGGTATATCGAAGAGGTAAGGATACCTTGACTTCATTTTAGATTCTAACTCCCAGATCATTTCCTCAGCATCTTGGTTTCTCCACAAAACTTTGACTTGAGGTATAACCTTGGAGCGTAGAATATGTTCCTTCTTATCCAAGATTTGAACAGGAACCTCTTCATACGTTAAATCTTCCGCTATTTCGTCTGGTTCTAACTCAATAATGTGGTTCGGGTCTTCCATATATTTACGTAACATAGATATTTAAAAAAATATTATGAACACGAGACATACTTGGTGGTAAAGCGAGTCTATAGGCCACAGTTCCTACTCGATCGAGGATTAAAAATGGGCCAATGAATCGAGGATTGAGCTTTCCTCTCTTTCCAAATCTCGTAACTCCTTTCCATGGAGAAACACGTAATAACACATGATCTCCTATATCGAATTCCACGTCCTTTCGATGAAGATCAGCATAACTCTTTTGTCAATCTTGTGAGGTTTTTATAGGTTGTCGGATCGTTTGAATCTTTTTCGTAGTCATACGCACTCAACTCGTCTCAACAACGTTGCTTCACCCACCTCATCCCAAAGATAACCGAGAACTACACTTTCTTCCATACAACACCTCGAATGGAGCCATGCCAATACTTGCTTGATAATCGTTATTGTAGAAAAACTCTACCAATGGTAAGAACTTATCCCAACTTCCTTGAATTCAAGGACACGAGTCTTAATAAATCTTCCAGAGTTTGAATAGTCCTCTCTCGATTGTCCGTCCGTCTCGAGGATGATATTAGAACTAAATTGTAAATCCGCGCCTATAGCTTTTTGCAAACTAACCCAAAATCGTGAAATGAATCTTGGGTATCGATCGAAACTATGGATCTTGGCATACCATGCGATCTTACAATCTCGTTTATGTACATCTGAAGCAAGACGCTCAAGTGTATAAGTTTCTCAGATTGGTATGAAATGATCGACTTGGTCAATCTATCAACAATGACCCAAATTGCATTTATGCCTCGAGAAACCTTGGGAAGACCGAAGAACGTAAATCCATGATAATGTGCTCCCACTTTCATTACGGAATTTCAAGTGGTTACAATGGACCTTTTGGTACTTGATGCTTTCACTTGACTCGTTGACAAGTTAGACACCTTGAGATAAACAAATATTTATCTCTCTCTTCATATTGTTTTACCAAAATGTATGGCGAAGATCACGATACATTTTGGTACTCCCAAGATGGATTGCAAGCGGTGTGTTGTGCGCCTCCATCATGATTTTATACTTTAAATCGTGGTCGTTAGGAACACAAAGTCCGGAGTTGACTCAAGTATTCCTTCTTCATCGATTCTTGCTTCCCAAGATAGCACCTTCTTTTACTTTCTTCCTCATACGCATCAGCTCCAGGTCTGTAGTTTGAGCAGCTTTAACTTTATCGATTAAAGTCATTTCTACTCGTATATTCGCCATCATCACATGGGTCCTTGAAGTCTTTAACTATATCTCCATCCTTTGCAAGTCACACAAAATGGGCCTTTGAGTTGACAATATCGTACTCGTACCCGCATATAATCTTCTACTCAATGCGTCAGCTACCACGTTCGCTTTTCCAAGATGGTATTGGATGGTATGATCATAATCTTTCAACAGTTCAAGCCAACGTCGTTGTCATATGTTGAGTTCCTTTTGAGTGAAGAAATATTTGAGGCTTTTATGATCCGTAAAGATCTCCACTTTCTCCCCATACAAGTAATGCCTCCAAATCTTTAGTGCAAAAACGATCACGCTAACTCTGATCATGAGTAGGATAATTCCTCTCATATTCTTTGAGTTGTCGTGAGGCATAAGCTATGACTTTCTCATGTTGCATGAGAACGCATCCCAACCCTTTGCCCGAAGCATCACTGTAGATGACAAATCCCTCCGAGCCAGATGGTATTATTAGAACAGGTGTTGAGATGAGTCTTCTCTTAAGTTCTTGAAAACTCTTCTCACATTCTTCGCTCCAACCAAATTTTGTATCTTTTCGAGTCAACTGAGTTAATGGAGTAGCGATTAGAGAAAACCCTTCTACGAATCTCCGATAATAACTAGCTGTTCGAGAAAGCTACGTGACTTTGATAATCGATTTAGGTTGCTTCCCACTTTGAATAGCTTCAATCTTTATAAAGGTCAACAGATATTCCATGACTTGATACCACGTGCCCAAGGAATGCTACTTCCTCAAGCCAAAACTCACATTTCTTCAACTTGGCATAAAGCTTGTTTTCACGACGCTTTTGGAGTATCAGCCTCAAGTGTTGCTCATGGTCTTCACGGGTTTTAGAATATATGAGGATGTCATCAATAAAGACGACCACAAAGTGATCCAAATATTCCTTGAATACTCGGTTCATCATATCCATGAAGGCAGCAGGTGCATTAGTCAATCCAAAAGACATGACTAGGAATTCATAATGCCCGTACCGAGTTCTGAAAGTCGTCTTTGGAATGTCATCGGTTTTAATCTTCAATAGGTGATATCCGGAACGAAGATCAATCTTTGAAAAGAATTTAACTCCTTGCAACTGGTCAAACAGGTCATCAATACGTGGCAATGGGTACCTATTTTTGATGGTGACATGATTCAACTCCCGATAATCAATACAAAGTCGCATACTCCCATTTTTCTTCTTCATGAATAGAACAGGAGCACCCCAAGGAGAAGTACTAGGACAAATAAAGCCAATGTCTAACAATTCCTACAGTTGGGTCTTTAACTCCTGAAGTTCAATAGGAGCCATTCGATATGGGGCTTTGGAAATGGATTTTGTACTGGGTTCAAGGTCGATACAAAATTCAATTTCACACTCTGGGGGTAGGCCATGAAGTTCTTTAGGGAATATATCAGAAAATTTATTAACAATAGAAATATCATTCAAAACTGACGTATTTTTGTTTAGATCCGTGACATGAGCTATGAAAGCTTGACATCCGTTTTTTAATAAGCTTTATGGCTTGAGATAACAATGATTGATTTTAATGGTTTGGTTGCTTGAACTCGCATAATAGGTTGGTTAGGAATATGAAAGCTAACAACCTTACGAAAATAATCAATTTTTGCATGATGCGTAGTTTACAAATCAATCCCTAGAATCACATCAAATGCAAGTATTTTCAAAGAAATAAGATCGACAGGTAACGTGCGGGTGCCGATTTGAACTAAACAAGACTTATAAACAGTGGATTTAATAAAGGTTTCTCCCAACGGAGTTTCAACAGACAAGTCAAAGTCTAATTTCTCCGGAGTCAAATTTAAACGTTAAGCGCAAGTAGGAGAAATAAAAGAATGGGTAGAACCGGTATCAAATAAGGTATAAATTTCGCTAGAGTTTATGATAAGCTTACCCGTGATGACTTTGTTCGGGTTCCTTGCTTTCTAGGAGGTCACAATAAACGCTCTCCCTTGCACTACCGGCTTTGACTTTTCTGGGACGGCCTTTGGTGCCTCCATCCTAACTGAACTTATCTTCGGTGAACGACAAAATCAGGCTAGGTGACCTTCTCTTCCACAATTATAACATGCTTTGGACGACATCGCGCACTTTGGACTAATGTGTCCCTCCCCTCCGCATTTGAAACATATGATAGGTGGTCGTTCTCTTTCTTTAACAACGGGTGCTAGTGCTGACGTCTTTCCATCATTGTTGAATCTCGTCTTCTTGAAATGTCCATTCTTATTGTTTTGACCCTGATTACCACCGAAGTGGTTACCATTTCTGGACTGTTGATTCCCTTCACACTTGTTGTCACCACTTCGATGACTGTTCTCACTGGTATTATCATTTTGTCGGCTACTCTCTTTTGGTTGGGTTGACTCATTATCACGCTCCAATAACTGAGCCCTATTAACAATATCTGAATACAAAAACAGTTTATGAGAGATAAGATATTGACGTATCTTAGGTTTCAAACCTCTTAAAAACATTCGCGTCATTCTCTCCTCATTATCAACCAAATGGGACGCAAACCGGGACAACTCGGCAAACTTGGCTTCGTACTGTGATACAGTCATGTTGTTTTGTTCCAGCTTGATGAACTCTACCTTTTTCATGTGACGAATACTTTCGGGAAAGTACTTGTCATTGAACAATTCTTAGAACTTCTCCCGAGTCATCTTCAGTGCGGCAGGTTGAGTACATTTTACAGATTCCCACCAGTAATTTGCCTCTGCATGCAACATGAAGGTGGCAAAGGGAACCTTTTACTCCTCGGAGCATCCCAAGACATCAAATATCTTGCAGATCTGCTTTATCCACGTCTCTGCCTTAAGTGATTTTGGCTTTCCAAAAAACTCCGGTGGTCCCAGTTCCTTAAACTGTTTGGCGGTGACCGTCCGAGAGTTGCCAGTATTTCCACCTGTATTTTGGACAGAAGTCGCTCTTTCCTGATGTTGCATGAATTGTATAAAGCCTCTGAACATTCCATCGTTCATCATTTGGTCAGTGTTGTTGTTTGCTTCGAGGAATGTCGCCTTCGACGATGCACATTATCTCGATTATTGATCTGTGGAGACTTAACGGTCTCCTGTGCTCCATTGATATTCTAAACTTTCTCGGATGTCATTTTCAAATACTGCCACAAAACAAGGGTTAAATAATATATCACATATTATCCCTATACACTGATCGACCAATTAAATATCAAATAAACTTAGGTAGGTCATACTAGCGAAGGAAGTACGCAAGTTGGGGGTAATATTTATAAATTTTGCAAAGTACGCAAGTTGTTATATAATATTCAATTGGTCGGGAAATATTCGTTTTAACAGGGAATATTCGTACGACGGCACAATCATTGGTGGACCCCACAACGGAATTATTGTCGGATTAAGAAAATGACAAAAATATTTTTATGAAAATAACAGCGAAAGTTTTACCGTTAAAACTATTGAACTATTCGGTAGTAAAAGTACAGTTGTGACGTCCCCAAAATAGGTATACATCACCTATTCTGAGTCGCCAAATACATGGTACAGAATACAAATACAAACTTAAATATACAACATAAGCTGTGAGTTTTAATACAAACATTGTCTTCTAGACAGCATTAAAACTCAAACTAAGTCCTCAATACATTTATTAACACACTATTTCACAGAATAGTGAGGACTACTAATGTTATCCTCTGGACCATCACTTCGTTCTCCGACTCGTCCCAGCTGTATTCTCACTTCCTGAAGAGAACAGTGAAAGAAAGGGTGAGCTCAACTAGCCCAGTAAGAAATATTATGACTAAGATAATGCAGAATAAATTATCATTAGCCTTAAACAAGTTGTTAAACCGATACAATATAACAAACATCAAGTTTAATCTGCAAATTGAATAAGCAATCCATTAAAAGAGTCAGTAGAGAATAAAATCTACTATCTTTTATGATTTAAAAGGTTTTCATCACTTTTATCACGAGACTCGACAATAAATAATCCACATCATCGAATCACCCCTGTACTACGGCCAAGGATATTCTTTTGTATCACGACCACAAATTATCCATGCACTACGGGCCAAGGATATTCGTGTATTCAATAATGGTCATAATCATGCCAACAACTGTCCATCAATGCACTACGGCCAATAAAGACTTTTACCACATCATTTGTAACATTACGGACATGATTATACCCAATAATCTCTGGTCATAATCATACCAAGTCCATATATGCACTACAGGTCACATATGACTTTCAACATAATATAAACATGAGGATGATGAAAATGACATAAGAATTCAATAAAATAAGTTCAAGAATTAATTTATCCAGGAACCAATAACGTCCAAATTGTCAACATGATACTTCTTTGTAGAGTAAAATTCAAGAATGCTCAGAAGAATATTTCCATGAAAAGATACTGGATGAAACGCAAATATCAAGGATATTCCACTAATTTCATGGAGTATAGAAGTCAAAACTTTAACCAATTGATGTATAATAAAGAATATATGAAACTGCAGATGGATTTTCATTCCGCCATGCAAAGAATCCATATGATAGTGTCAGATAGTACTGCATAGTAGTATTTTGCATAGTAAAATCTTTTTATATAAAAATGTAATACTTTTATAAAGTTATTTGTTTTATTAGATTATAAATAGAATATATTATATTTTATTATGCATAGTGTTGCATAGTGCCTGTATAGTATTTCGCATAGTAAAATCTTTTTATATAAAACAAAATACTTTTATAAAGTTATTTGTTTTATTAAATTATAAATATAATATATTATATTTTATTTAAAAGATTTTGTTTTATTAGAATATTTTATTAAATCAATATGGACCGTCCGATTAAAAGTAAATCAATCTGGACCATTCATGAATTAGTTATTATTCAGTCCATTCTCCTATAAATAGAAGCTCATTCCTTCATTATTTCTTACAAATTCATTGAAACTCTAGAGAGAGAAACTATAGAGAGAGTTCTTCTTCTATAATCTTGAGCGTATTTCTTTAGAGTTTAAGAAAGCTTTGAAACAGAAGTGCAAGTTTTTTTTCGAGTATATCATCGCCCTACCAGTCGGAGTACTCTTCTTTCAAAGGTAAGGGATATTATTTGTTGTACTCGTAAGGGGTATTATTCTTTCGTATTCATGAAGAGAATTATTTTCTTTCAATACTCGTTAGAGCTGTTATTCCATTCTTTATTATTATGTTAGAATAACCTGTTTATGCGAAGTACCGCATACATGGTGAAATTTTTCTGTTATTCCATTCTCTATTATTATGTTGGAATAACCTGTTTATGCGAAGTACCGCATACATGGTGAAATTCTTCTAGTATTCCATTCTTTATTATTTAGTCGGAATATCCTGTCTGTGCGTTTATGCATGACCTGGTTCCATTCTTTATTATTATGTCGGAATATCATGTCTGTGCGTTACGCATGATCTGGTTCCATTATTTATTATTCTGTTGGAATAACCTGTCTGTGTGGTCTATCGCATGCATGGTGATTTCTATTGTTATTCCATTCTTTATTATTCTGCTGGAATATCCTGTCGGTGCGTATTACGCCTGACCTGGTTCCATTATTTATTATTCTGTTGGAATAGCCTGTCTATGTGGATTACCACATGCATGGTGAATGACCTTTCGTATTCATTTCTTATTAAATTGTGGAAATGATCTGTCTACGTGGATTACCGCATGACGGTTGAAAATCCATTGCAGTTTTATATATTCTATTATACACAGGTGGTTAAAGCTTTGGCTTCTATATTCCTTGAAATTAGTGGAATATCCTGGATATTTGCGCTTCATCCAATATCTTTTCATGGAAATATTCTTCTAAGCATTCTTGAATTTTACTCTATAAAGAAGTATCCTGTTGACAATTTGGACGTTATTGGTTCCTAGATAAATTAATTCTTGAACTTGTTTTATTAAATTATTATGTCATTGTCATCATCCTCATGTTTATATTATGTTGAAAGTCATATGTGGCTTGTAGTGCATAAATGGATTTGGTATGATTATGACCAGGGATTATTCAGTATAATCATGACCCTAATATTACAAATGATGTGGAAAAAGTCCTCATTGGCCCGTAGTACATTGATGGATAGTTTTTGGTATGATTATGGCTATGGCTTCTCTTCGGCCAATGGTGCAAAGATGAATTATTTTATGGCATGATGATCGGAATAGTTGATGAAAACACGAGTATCTTTGGTTCGTAGGTGCATGGATAATTCGTGGTCGTGATACTAAAGAATATCCTTGGCTTGTAGTGCAGGGATGATTTGATGATGTGGATTATTTATTTAGCTGAGTCTCAGCGATAAAAATTGATGATAAACTTTTTAAATCATAGAAGATAGTAGATTTTATTCTCTACTTAACTCTTCTAATGGATTGCTTGTTCCACTGCAGTTAAACTTGATGTTTGTTATATTGTATCAGTTTAACATTGTTGAAGGCTAACGATAATTTATTATGCATTATCTTAGTTATAATATTTCTTACTGGGCTAGTTGAGCTCACCCTTTCTTTCACTGTTCTCTTCAGGAAATGAGAACGTAGCCGGGACTAGTCGGGGAAAGGAGTGATGGTCCAGATGATAACATTAGTAGTTCTCACTATTCTGTTAAATAAGGTGATAATAAATGTAAGATTGAATTTGAGTGTGGATATTGTCTCGATGACAATGTTCGCATTAAAACTCTCAAATTTTGTTTTGTTGTATTTTACACGACAGTTGTATTATTATGTTGTATTTGAATTATGTACCATGTATCTGGCGACTCAGAGTGGGTGATGTATACCTATTTTGGGGGCGTCTCAGTTTGTATCAAAGCTTAGGTATATGATCCCTGGCTGAAATGTGAGACAAGAACTAGGAGGGGAGAGACGGGGAACTCCTTCGCTAGTATGACCTACCTAAGTTTATTTGGTATTTAATTTGTCAATCAGAGTATAGGGATAATATGTGATATGTTAATTAACCCTTGTTTTGTGACAGTGTTTGCGAATGACATATGAAAATATTGAGATAAGCAATGAAGCACATGAGACCGTTGAGTCAGCTCAACCAAACGGTAACGACCAACAACACGATAATAATCATACCGGTGACAACGGCCATCAGAACAATGATAACCATCGTGGTGGAAATTATCATGCCAAGAATGGTAACCACTTCGGTGGTAATCATGGCCAAGATAATAGAAGTGGAAATTTCAAGAAGAGAAGGTCATTTAGCTCGATTTTTTCGTGTAGCGAAATCAAGTTCAGCTGGGATAGTGACGCCAAAGGATTTCCCAGATAAGTCAAAGCCGGTAGTTTAAGTGAGAGCGTTTATTGAGGAACCCGAACGAGGTTATTATGGGTAAGTTAATTATAAATTCTTTCGAAGTCTATACCTTATTAGATACCGGTTCTACCCATTCTTTTATCTCTCTTGCTTGCGCTCAACGTTTAAATTTAACCCCAGAGAAGTTAGACTTTGACTTATTGGTTGAAACTTCGTTAGTAGAAGCCTTCGTTACCTCTACCGTTTATAAATCTTATTTGATTCAAATCGACACTTTCACGTTACCTGTCGATCTTATCTCTTTGAAAACACTTTCCTTAGATGTGATTTTAGGAATCGATTGGTTAACTACTCATCATGTTTTTTTAAGGTTGTTAGCTTTCATACTCCTAACCAACCTGTTATGCGAATTCAAAGTAACCAAACCACTAAAGTCGATCATTGTCATATCAAGCCATAAGTAAAGAGCCCCGAGCCTTTCATTTGGTGACTAGTTGTCAATACATGAGTACAACGAAACAACTACAACTTTATTATTACAATATCAGTAAAGCGTGAGTTTGAATACAAATATTATCTTCTTAGACAATATCTATACTCAAATAAATCCTCATCACATTTATTGATACATTATTTTACAAAAATGGTGAGGACTACTAAACAACTCTCTCTAGAACCTTCATTCATACCCACAGCCGCTACAGTAGAGCTATTTTTATATTCTCGCCTCACGAGAAGAAAAATGGAACAAAAAGGAAAAGGGTGAGCTCAACTAGCCCGATAAAGAATATTATGACTAAGATAATATACAACAAATTATCGTTAGTCTTGACGAGGGAAAAATCTAATAGAATCTGATAGACAACAAGTTTTAAATCAATATTAGCATGGCCGAAATAATAATAATTCATTAGAAGAGTTAAGTAGAGAATGCAAACTACTATCTTCTATGTATGAATTTAAAAGTTCATCGTCTATCTTTTATCCTGTAACATCAATCGATATATATACGGAATCAAATATTCATCTTTACTACTCTGGGCGAAGATATTCATCGATTAGTCGTATTGTTCATCTAAACACTGTTCATCTTTTACACTGGGCCAAAGATATTCATCGAGAAATCATTCATCTTTTACTACTGGGGCCAAAGATATTCAATAATATCATCATTTAAGGCGAGGATGATGAAAAATATTTTTTAAAAGCGAATCGGTGAAACAAAATAGTGAGGATTAAGGATTAAGGATTAGTACTTTGTTTTATCCATGTCCAAAAATACCTCAAAAATAATCATAGTGGTGTAAAATTGAGAATGATCAAAACATGGATACAATCAAAGCTAGTATCCGAATAGATATTTTAGACGAAAAGGAAAATTTTCATTTTTTGATGAATAGTCTTAGTATTAAGTGAATAAATGCAAGTATCGTGAATAGTGTGTAGTATCGTGAATAGTAACCCCAACACTAAAAGTTTCAAATTTGATTAAAACTTGGATCGATATTTTGACATAATGATATTGAAGAAATAATATCATTCTGAAAAAAAAAATAATATCCACTTACCTCGGAAGGCGGTACTTTAGCTGGAATCTTTGGATATAGGCTATAACTTGAACTTGCTTAGTATAGCAATACTCAAAGTATACTCAAAATACTCACAAGAAATAAACTCGATAATATAGAGAGAAAACTTCAATTTACGGTGTGATTTTCAATTCTAACCTAAGCACCTATTTATAGGAAAATGCTTAGAAACACAAAGTAGAAAATTTAATAAATAATATATATATATTTTCCACAACTATATATCGCACACTTAACAATCTGAATTGACCTCCTAATCACATGTTAAATGAGTTTCAAAAAAAAAAAAAACGTTTTTGTAATTTAAAATATTTTAAACTTCAAAAATCAATTATTTGAACTTGAACTTGATAATTCATAATAAATAGCCCTTTTATTAGAAAAATTGAATCTCGCGAGTTTTTTATAGGAAATTCAATTCTCTACAACTTTGCGGAAGAAAGTTTTCCAAATTCCAAAGCGAAATTGGCCAAGAAATCCATAAGCAGGCGATTTTTTAAATTTATAATCAAATTTCGATCGAGAAATGGGGTCCACAAACACAAAAACATGTTTTAAACATTTATTGTAACAAAAATACTCTCTTCCTCCTCATATACTCATATATCCCACATTCATTGTAAAAATATCACCATTATTATATTATTAAAAATATAATAATATATTTAAATGAATTATTTTATCGAGAAAAAGATAAAATTTTAATTTTCAACAATTGTCACATTAAAAATTTTCTCCATCTATATCCACATAAAATCAATATTTTCCTCATCATATAAATCAATAATTAATTATTCACAAATAATATTACTGAGAATCATGATATTGTGACGAGGCGGTTCAGGAAGAGGGGCTTTCGATAAAATTTCTCCTTCTTTGGCGCTTGATTAGGTGACCAAACCTCTCCTTAAGCAGAACTTTCTAGACATTGCCAATAATGTTATCTAATAATATTATTAGGATAATATGAATTATTGCTTCGATAATGAAAAATCTTGTGTAATGACAATTATTGAAACAACAACAATATAAAATATCAACCGACAATTATTTAAATAAAATAAAATCTTTGAGCGATAATTTTTGTAACCATTATTGAGTAGTGCCTTCTTACGTAAGAATCAATAATTGGTGCAATCTGGTAATCTTCTTGTGTTTTAACCATAGAGTATTTTAACGGTATTACTTGGTAACAACTACTGTAGATAGTTTTTTAAACAACTTATATTTGTCGTTTTTTCCTCGATCGCTTTCCAGTTATGGGGCCCCACATGCATTGCTTGTCGTAAATGCGCGAATATTCCCAAAGCGATCAGAATATTCCACGACCAAACGAATATTCCCAAATGATAATGAATATTTTATAACCACTTGCTTATTTTGAAATATTTGCGTATTTTACCCATAACTATCCACATTAATCAAATCAACCCTTCTTATTTCAAAATAATAAATAGAAAATTAAATTTCATTAATAATAAGTTGGGGTCTTCTGACCTCCCTCCTTATGAAATTTCGTCCTCGAAATTGGCGTACGTACACAGTGTTTGAAAAGGTGAGGATACCTCGCTTTCATTTAGTTTTCAATTCCGGTCATTTCTCTATAGCATGGTTCCTCCACAAAACTTTAACTTGTGGTATGACCTTTGACGTGCGTAGGACATGCTCCTTCTATCAAGATCTTGGTGGGTACCTCCTCATACGTTAAGTCTTGACTATCTCGTCCGGTTCTAACTTCGATATAGCGTGGTTGGGTCTTTCACATATTCTGAAATCTGGATATATGAAACACATTATGAACACGAGACATACTCGGAGGATGTAGCGAGCGACATAGGCTACATTTCTACTCGGTCGAGAATTTGAAATGGACGATAAATCGTGGATTGAGCTTTCCTCTCTTCCCAAATCTTGTAACTCCCTTCCGTGGAGCAACTTCATGACAATACATGATCCCCTATACTAAATTCCCGTCCTTTCGATGAAGATCGCATAACTCTTTGTCGATCTTGTCTTGGTTTGTATCGTTGTCGAATCATTTGGATCTTTTCGGTGAGTCATACGTCTTACTTTCGGGTCCCAACAATGTTGCTTCACCCACCTCATCCCAACATATTGGAAGCGACACTTTTTCGTCCATATAATGCTTTGAATGGAGCCACACTATACTTGCACGATAGCTTTGTTGTTGTAGGAGAATTCCACCGATGGTAAATACTTATCCCAAGCGCCCTTGAAGTCTAGGACACGAGTCTTAATAGATCTTCAAGAGTTTGAATAGTCTCTCGATTGTCAAACGTGGTTTGAGGATGGTATCTGAAGCCAGATAAATAAATCCGTGCCCATAGCTTTTTGCAAGCTAACCCAAAATCTTGAAGTGAATCTTGGGTCGCGATCAAAACTATGGATCTTGGCATGCCATGCTGACCTCACAATCTCATTTTATATATATACTAGCAAGGCGTTCGAGGAATAAGTCTCCGTATCGGCGAGAAATAAGCGAGACTTGGTTAATCTATCAACAATAACCCAAATAGCATTGATGCCTTGAGAAAGCCGTAGGAAGACCCGTATGTGAAATCCATGGTAATGTGTTCCCACTTCCATTTCGGAATCTCAAGTGGTTTGCAGCGGACCCTTAGGTACTAGATGCTCGCCTTTACGTTGACAAGTTAAACACGTTGAGATAAACTTTGCAATCTCTCTCTTCGTATTGTTCCACCAAAATGTATGTGAAGATCACGATACATTTTGGTACTTCGAGATGGATTGCAAATGGTGTATTGTGTGCCTCCATCATAATCTTGTACTTCAAATCAGTCGTTAGGGACACAAAGTGCAGAGTGGACTCGAAGTATTCCTTCTTCATCGATTCTCGCTTAGGAATAGCACCTTCTTGTACTTTCTTCTTCATACGCATCGCATCATTTCAAGATTCGGTGGCTTGAGCGACCTTAACTTTTTCTATTAAAGTTGGCTCTGTCGTATACTTGACATCATCGCACTCATTCTGCATATGATCTTCTACTCATAGCGTCATTACTACCGCGTTAAACTTTTCGGGATGGTATTGAATAGTGTGGTCGTAGTCTTTCAATAGCTCGAGCCAGCGTCATTGCGCATGTTGAGTTCTTTTGAGTGAAGAAATATTTAAGGCTTTTATGGTGCGAATATATCTCCACTTTCTCCCCCGTATAGATAGTGCCTCCGGATCTTTTAGCTTGAAAAAGCATTGCTTGACTCTAGATCATGAGTAGGATAATTCCTCTCATATTCTTTAAGTTGTCGCGAGGCATAGGCTATGACTTTCCCCGTTGCATGAGAACACATCTAACCCTTTGCACGAAGCATCATTTGTAGATAACAAATCCATCCAAGTACGGATGGTATTGTTAGAAACAGTCTTAGAAATAAGTCTCCTCTTAAGCTCTTGGAAACTCTTCTCGCATTCCTCGCTCCAAGCGAATTTTATATCTTTAAAGAGTTAAATTTGAGTTAATGGAGTAGCGATTAGAAAATCCTTCCACGAATCTCAGATAATAACCATTTAAGCCCAGAAAAGCTGCGTCTTGATCGCAAACTTGGTTGCTCCCAACTTTGTATTGCTTGATCTTGGCGGGATCAGCAGATACTCCATGTTTTGACACCGCGTGCCCGAGGAATGCTACTTCCTCGAGCGAACTCGCATTTCTTTAACTTGGCATAAAGCTTGTTTTCACGAAGCCTTTGGAGTACCGACTTCAAATGGTGCTCATGATCTTCACGACTTTTGGAATATATGAGGATGTCATCGATAAAAACAACAACAAAATGATCAAATATTCCTTGAATACTCGGTTCATCATATCCATGAAAGCGCAGGAGCATTAGTCGATCAAGAAAGACATGACTAAGAATTCATAATGCCGTCACCAGGAGTTACGAAGCGGTCTTTGGAATATCCTCGATTCTAATCTTTGGTGATGATATCGAGCGAAGATCGATTTTTGAAAAGAATTGTGCTCCTTTATTTGGTCAAACAAGTCATCAATACGAGGTAGAGGATACTATTCTTGATGGTGACATGGTTCGATTCGATAGTCGATACAAAGTCGCATCTCCGTCTTTCTTCTTTCTGAATAAAGCAGGAGCACCCGAGGAGATGTCTTGGGGCCGAATGAAAGCAGATGTCCAACAACTCTGTAGTTGGACCTTTAACTCTGAAGTTCAATAGGAGCCATTCGATATGGGGTTTTAGAAATGGGCTTTGTGCGGGTTCAAGATCGATAAAGAATTCAACTTCACGTTACGGGGGTAGGCCGGGGAAGTTCTTGAAATCGTCGGAAAGTCGATAACATGGGAATATTATTCAAATTTGGCGTGTCTTTATTCAAATCCATAACATGGGCTAAGAAAGCTTGACATCCAGTTTTTCAATAAGCGAATAGCTTTATGATTAGATATGGCGGTGATTGATTTTAATGGTTTAGTTGCTTGAATTGAACAACGGGTTGGTTAGGAATATGAAAACTAATGACCTTACGAAAACAATCAATTTTGGCATGATGAGTAGTTAACGATCAATCCCTAAAATCACATCAAAAGCAAGTATCTTTAAAGAGATAAGGTCAGCGGTAAGGTGATGGTGCCAACTTGAATCAAACAAGATTTATAAGCGAGTGGATGTGATGAAAGTTTCTCTAACGGAGTTTCCACGAGATAGGTCGAAAGTCTAATTTTTAGGAGTCAAATTTAAGCGTTGAGCACAAGTAGGAGAGATAAATGAATGGGTATGCCGGTATCTAGTAAAGTATAAACTTCACAAGAATTTATGATTAGCTTTACGTGATCACCTCGTTTGGGTTCTCGCATTTGACCGATCTGACAAAGCGCTCTTCGAGAGGCAGATTGACTTTGACTTTTTGGGGACAATCTTTTGAGTCACATCAAATCCCCATTGAACTAGGTTTATTCTACCGTCTGATCTCGGCGATATGTCCTTCCTTTCCACAATTATAGCATACCTTGAGCTGTTGTGGGCGGTTTGGTGATATGTCCCTCTTTTCGCATTTGTAGCATCTGGCCCGGTGGGTGTTCGTTCCTCCCTTGGAACCGATTCTTCTTTGGTCTTTGCCATTTTCACATTATCGTTGTTGAATCTCCTCTTTTTAAAAATCTCCTCCGATTCGCTTCTTTATTTTCATGGCCATGATTACCACCGGAGTGGTTACCATTTTTGTCAAAGTCTTTTTTCTTTCTCATTTGGTTATCGTTGTTTTGTTATTTGCCATCTCGGTATGATCTGGTTGTGGTCCCTCGGTTGGCCGTACTCGTTATCTCGCTCTAATAATTGAGCCCACATTTACAACATCTGAATAGAGAAAATTTATGAGAAATGAGATCTTGGCGTATCTTGGGGTTTCAAACCTCTAAGAAACATCCGCGTCATCGTTCCTCATTCTCCACCGAATGAGGTCTGCAAACTGGATAACTCTGCAAACTTTGCCTCGTCTTTGAGACACCGTCGTGTTGTTTTTGCTCTAATCGATGAACTCCACTTCCGCCCGTATAATGAACACTTTCGGGAAAGTATTTGTCATTAAATAGTTCTGAAATGTCTCCCGAGACATCTTTGAGTGTGAAATTTGGATGGAGTGCGCTTCTGAGACTCCCACCGGTGATACGCCTCGCCCCACGGAACATAAAGGTGGCGAATGGAACCTTACATTTCTCGTGCATCCCAGACATCGAATATCTTGGTAATTTGCTTGACCCGTGTTTCGCCGTGATCGGATCGGCTTTCCCTTAAGTACGGTGGTCCCGACTCTTTGAAGCTGCTTGCATTTGTGACAACGTGAATTGCTATCATTTCTCTCTGTATTTTGAACCACGAGTCTCCTAAATGCGATTTTGCATGAGCGCAAAAAGCTTCTAAACATCCCTCGTTCATCATCGCTTTCGGTGGTGTTGTTCACGGGAGGAACATTTGCCGACTGTTGCGCGTTCTCCTCGTTGGTAGTCTGAGCGTCTCCACGGTCTCATTTCCTTTATTAATATTCTCGATCGACATTCTCAAATCTTTGTCATAAAACAAGGGTTAATTAAGAAATCAATATATCACATAATATCCTATATCTTGACCAACTAACAAATAAGCTTAGGTAGGACACCTTTAGCGAAGGATTTACTCGTCTCTCCCCTCTAGTTACATTCCCGATCTCATGGAGATCATATCCTAGCTACGATACCATTGTGGCGCCCCCAAAATAGGTATACATCACCCATTACGAGTTGTCGATACATGATGCGAAGCAACTACAACTATTATTATTACTGACGAGTAAAGCTGTGAGTTTGAATACAAATATTATCTTACAGACAATATCTATACTCAAATAAATCCTCATCACATTTATTGATACATTATTTTACAAAAATGGTGAGGACTACTAAACAACTCTCTCTAGAACCTTCATTCCATACCCCAGGCTCGTACTTTCATTTATATTCTAGCCTCACGAGAAGAAAAATGGAACAAAAAAGGAAAAGGGTGAGCTCAACTAGCCCGATAAAGAATATTATGACTAAGATAATATACAACAAATTATCGTTAGTCTTGACGGAAAAAATCTAATAGAATACTGATAGAATGACAAGTTTTAAATCAATATTACATGGTGAAATAATAATTCATTAGAAGAGTTAAGTAGAGAATGCAAACTACTATCTTACATGTATGAATTTAAAAGTTCATAAATCTATCTTTTATCCTGTAACATCAATCGATATATATACGGAATCAAATATTCATCTTTTTGCACTTCTGAGTGAAAGATATTCATCGATTAAGTCGTATTCATCTAAACACTGTTCATCTTTACTTTCTGGGCCAAAGATATTCATCGAAATCATTCATCTTTTACTTCTCTGGGCAAAGATATTCAATAATATCATCATTTAAGGCGAGGATGATGAAAAATATTTTAAAAAAGCGAATCGGTGAAACAAAATGATGAGGATTAAGGATTAAGGATTAGTACTTTGTTTTATCCATGTCAAAAAATACAAAAAAAAATAATCATAGTGGTGTAAAATTGAGAATGATCAAAACATGGATCTGATCAAAGCTAGTATCCAGAATAGATATTTTAGACGAAAAGGAAAATTTTCATTTTTAGATGAATAGTCTTAGTATTAAGTGAATAATATGCAAGTATCGTGAATAGTCTTAGTATCGTGAATAGTAACCAAACACTAAAAAGTTCAAATTTGATAAAAACTTGAGATCAATATTTGACATAATGATATTAGAATAAATAATATCATTAAAAAAAATAATATCCACTTACCTCGGAAAGGCAGATCTTCTTAGCTTGGAATCTTTGGATATAAGGCTATAACTTGAACTTGCTTAGTATAGCAATACTCAAAGTATACTCAAAATACTCACAAGAATAAACTCGATAATATAGAGAGAAAACTTTGATTTACGGTGTGATTTTCAATTCTAACCTAAAGCACCTATTTATAGGAAAATGCTTAGAACACAAAGTAGAAAATTTAATAAATTAATATAATATATATATATTTTCCACAACTTCATCGCACACTTTAACAATCTGAATTCAGCCTCCTAATCACATGTTAAATGAGTTTCAAAAAAAAAAAAAACGTTTTGTAATTAAAAATATTTTAAACTTCAAAAATCAATTATTTGAACTTGAACTTGATAATTCATAATAAATAGCCCTTTTATCGGAAAATTGAATCTCGCGTGTTTTTATAGGAAATTCAATTCTCTACAACTACTGAGAAGAAAAATTTTCCAAATTCAAGCAGAAATTGGCCAAGAAATCCATAAGCAGGCGATTTTACAATTTATAATCAAATTTCGATCGAGAAATGGGGTCCACAAACACAAAAACATGTTTTAAACATTTTTTGTAACAAAAATACTCTTTCTCTCTCATATACTCATATATCCCACATTCATTGTAAAAATATCACCATTATTATATTATTAAAATATAATAATATATTTAAATGAATTATTTTATCGAGAAAAAGATAAAATTTTAATTTTCAACAATTGTCACATTAAAAATTTTCTCCATCTATATCCACATAAAATCAATATTTTCCTCATCATATAAATCAATAATTAATTATTCACAAATAATATTCTGAGAATCACAATATTGACAATTGAGGCGGTTCCGGAAGGAAGGGGCTTTTCGATAAAATTTCTCTCTTCTTGGTGGCATGATTAGGTGACCAAACCTCTCCTTAGGCGAGAACTTTCTAGACATTGCCAATAATGTTATCTAATAATATTATTAGGATAATATGAATTATTAGCCGATAATGAAAAATCTTTTGTGTAATGACAATTATTGAAACAACGACAATATAAAATATCAAGCATGACAATTATTAAATCGATAAAATAAAATCTTTGAGCGGTAATTCTTTGTAACCATTATTGAGTAGTGCTTCTTTACGTAAGAATCAATAATTGGTGCAATCTGAGTGTCTTCTTTGTGTTTTAACCACAAGAGTATTTTAACGGTATTATTGGTAACAACTTCTGTAGATTATTTTTAAACAACTTATATTTGTCGTTTTCTTCATCGATCGCTTTTAGTTATGGGGCCCACATGGGCATGCTTTTGGTAAATGCGAATATTCTAAAGACGATCTGAATATTCCACGACGAAACGAATATTCCCAAGCAATAATGAATATTTTATAACCACTTGCTTATTTTGAAATATTTGCGTATTTTACCCATAACTATCCACATTAATCAAATCAACCCTTCTTATTTCAAAATAATAAATAGAAAATTAAATTTCATTAATAATAATTTGGGGTCTTAATTGTTATAGTAAAGACTTATTCAATATTTTATTTTATCGATTCAATAATTGCTATGTTGATATTTTATATTTTGTTGTTTCAATAAATTGTCACTACACAAGATTTTCCATTATCGAGACAATAATTCATATTATCTGAATAATATTATTGGATAATATTATTGGCAATGTCTAGAAAGTTACGTCAAGGAGAGGTTTGGTCATCTAATTCAATACCAAGTAAGGAGAGATCCTTATTGGAAAGCCCCTTTCCACAGAACCCACTGGTTATCGAGATTGTGATTCGTAATATTATTTGTGAATAATTAATTATTGATTTATATGATGAGGAAAATATTGATTTATGTGGATATAGATGGAGAAAATTTTTAATGTGACAATTGTTGAAAATTAATATTTTATTTTTTTCTGATAAAATAATTCATATTATTATATTTTAATAATATAATAATGGTGATATTTTTACAATGAATGTGGGATATATAAGTATATGAGGAGGAAGAGTATTTTTGTTGCAATAAATGTTAAAAACATCTTAAACATGTCGATGGACCCCATTTCTTGACTGAAATTTGATTATAGCTTGTAAAATCGCCCGTTTATGGATTTCGGTCAATTTCTGTTTGGAATTTGGAAAAACTTTCTTCTGCAAAGTTGTAGAGAATGAAATTTTCTATGAAAAAAATATGAGGTTCGATTTTTTCTGACAAAAGGGCTATTTATCATGAAGTTCCGAAGTTCCGAAATAATTGATTTTTGGAAGTTTTAATTATTTTTATTAAGAAAAATGTTTTTTCCATTTGAGTGGCACATGTTAATGGTTGAATCAGCTGGTGAGGTGGGCTAAGGAAATTAAGAAAAGTATATTATTATTTTATTAAATTTTCTGCTTTGGTGTTCTAAGCATTTTCCTATAAATATGGTGCTTAAGTTAGAATTGAAAATCACACCAAAAACTGAAGTTTTCTCTCTCTTTCTCTCTCGATATATTGAGTGTATTCTTGTGAGTATTTTAATACTTTGAGTGTTGCTATATCTGATTGCAAGTTCAAGTCATAGCTTTATATCCGTGTTTCAATTTGTAAGATCTTGTCTTTACGAGGTAAGGGATATTATTATTTTTAAATGATATTATTTCTTTCAATATCATTACGCCGGAATATTAGGAGTATTTTTCTTGTGAAATTCTTGTCTTTTAGTGTCGGGGTTACTATTCTTATTACGATATCGACTTTATTCACGATCTGATCTGATTATTCACTTAATACTCAAGACTATTCACGTAAAAATTAAAATTTTGTTTTTCGTCCAAAATATCTATTATGGATACTAGCTTTGATTGTATCCATGTTTTGATCATTCTTGAATTTTACACCACTATGATTATTTATGAGGTATTTTTGGACATGAATAAACTGAAATACGAATCCTTAATATTTATTCTTTTGTTTCACTGGATTCGTTTTCTTTAAAATATTTTTCATCATCCTCAGTCCTAAATGATGATATTATTGAATATCTTTGGCCTGTACTGCAAAGATGAATATTTGATTCAAGATGTACATTGATTGATGTTACAGGGATAAAATATTGATGATGGACTTTTAAATTCATAAATAATAGTAGATTTCATTCTCTACGTAACTCTTCTATGAATTATTATTTCCGCTGCGAATATTGATTTGAAACTTGTTGTTTATTATATTCTCTTAGATTTTTCCCTGTTGTAGACTAACGATAATTTGTTCTATATTATCTTAGTCATAATATTCTTTATTGGGCTAGTTGAGCTCACCGTTTTCTTTTTTGTTCCATTTTTTTTCTCAGGAGGCGAGAATGTAGCGAGTACTAGTCGGGGTATGGAATGAAGGTTCTAGGAAGTTGTTTTAGTAGTCCTCACCATTTTTGTAAAATAATGTATCAATAATTATAATGAGGATTTATTTGGGTGTGAATATTGTCTAGATGGCAATATCTGTATTTAAAATCATAGTTTATATATTGTATTAATAAAGTTATAGTTTTTTCTGTACCATGTTATTGACGACTCAAAATGGGTGATGTATACCTATTTTGGGGGAGTCACAGTTGGTATCAGAGCTTAGGGATATGATATCTGGCGGAGATCGAGGAATAGAACTAGGAGGGGAGAGACGAGTAAATCCTACGCTAATGTGTCCTACCTAAGCTTATTTGTTGGTCGATCATAATATAGGGATATTATGTGATATGTTAATTGGTTTAATTAACCCTTGTTTTATGGCAATATTTAAGAATGGCAACTGAGAATGTTAACAGTGGAGTAAATGAGACCGTGGAGACACCTGTACTCACCAATGAGGAGAATATGCAACAGACCGACAATGTTCCTCCTGTAAATAACACCACTGATCAGACGATGAACGACGCAATGTTTAGAAGCTTTTTTCAGTTCATGCAAAATAAGACGAGGGAGACTCGTGTTCAAAATACAGGAGGAAATGATAACAACGCACGGTTTGTCACAGCCAATCAATTCAAGGAGTTGGGACCACCAGAATTATGGGGAAAGCCAGATCCGATTAAGCGGAGACGTGGGTCAAGCAGATTACCAAGATATTCGACGTCTTGGGATGCACGGAGGAACAGAAGGTTCCATTGGCCACCTTTATGTTTCGTAATGAGGCAGATTACTGGTGGGAATCTGTGAAGCGTACCCATCCAGCCGCACTCAACATGTCTTGGGAGACGTTTCAGAAACTGTTCAATGACAAGTACTTTCCTAAAAGTATTCTTCATATGAAGGAAGTAGAGTTTATTAGTCTGGGACGAATAAAGCCAATGTCTAACAATTCCTGCAGTTGGGTCTTTAACTCCTGAAGTTCAATAGGAGTCATTCGATATGGGGCTTTGGAAATGGGTTTTGTACCGGGTTCAAGGTCAATACAAAATTTAATTTCACGCTCTGGGGGTAGGCCAGGAAGTTCTTCAGGGAATACGTCATGAAATTCATTAACAACAGAAATATCATTCAAAACTGACGTATTTTTGTTTAGATCCGTGACATGAGCTAAGAAAGCTTGACATCCATTTTTTAATAAACGAATAGCTTTATGGCTTGAAATAACAGTGATTGATTTTAATGGTTTGGTTGCTTGAATTCGTATAATAGGTTGGTTAGGAATGTGAAAAGTAACAACCTTACGAAAATAATCAATTTTTGCATGATGAGTAGTTAACCAATCAATCCCTAGAATTACGTCAAATACAAGTATTTTCAATGAAATAAGATCGACAGGTAATGTGAGGGTACCGATTTGAACCAAACAAGACTTATAAACCGTGGATGTAATGAAGGTTTCTCCCAATGGAGTTTCAACAGATAAGTTAAAGTCCAATTTCTCCGTAGTCAAATTTAAACGTTGAGCGCAAGTAGGAGAAATAAAAGAATGGGTAGAAGCCCAGATCAAATAAGGTATAAACTTATTTAGAGTTTATGATAAGCTTACCGTGATGACCTCGTTTGGGTTCCTTGCTTTTTGGGAGGTCACAACAAACTCTCTCCAGACCTTATCGGCTTTAACTTTTCCGATGACTACTTTGGTGCCTCCATCCTAGCTGAACTTGTCTTCGGTGAACGATAAAATCGGGCTAGGTGACCTTCTCTTCCACAATTATAACATGCTTTGGACGACATCGTACAGTTTGGACTGATGTGTCCCTCCCCTCCATATTTGAACCTTCTCTTCCAAAATAGATATACATCACCTATTCTGAGTCGCCAAATATATGGTACAGAACACAAATACAATCTTAATTATACAACAAGAGAGCTGTGAGTTTTAATACAAATACTGTCTTCTAGAAAATATCCACACTCAATTGAGTCCTCATTACATTTATTGTCACACTATTTAACAGAATAGTGAGGACTACTAATGCACTATCTAGGACAATCACTCCGCTCCCGACGACTCGTCTCCAAATTTACGTTCTCATTTCACAGAAGAGAACAGTGAAAGAAAGGGTGAGCTCAACTAGCCCAGTAAGAAATATTATGACTAAGATAATGCAGAATAAATTATCTTTAGCCTTAAAAAGTGTTAAACTGATATAATATAACAAACATCAAGTTTAACTGCAACGGATCAAGCAATCCATTAAAAGAGTCAAGTAGAGAATAAAATCTACTATCTTTTATGATTAAAAAGGTTTTTCATCACTTTTATCGCTGAGACTCAACTTAATAAATAATTCACATCATCGAATCACCCCAGCACTATGGCCAAGGATATTCTTTAGTATCACGACCACAAATTATCCATGCACTACTACGGCCGAGGATATTCGTGTATTCATTAATGGTCATGATCATGCCAACAATAAATCCATCAATGCACTACTGAAAAAGGACTTTTACCACATCATTTGTAACAATATGGTCATGATTATCCGAATAATCCTCGGTCATAATCATACCAAGTCCATCTATGCACTACAAGCCACAAATGACTTTCAACATAATATAAACATGAGGATGATGACAATGTATAAGAATTCAATAAAACAAGTTCACGAATTAATTTGTCCAGGAACCAATAACGTCCAAATTGTCAACATGATACTTCTTTGTAGAGAGTAAAATTCAAGAATGCTCGGAAGAATATTTCCATGAAAAGATCTTTGGATGAAGCGCAAATATCAAGGATATTCCACTAATTTCATGGAGTATAGAAGTCAAAACTTTAACCAACCGTGAGTATAATAAAGAATGGAATAACAAAAGAAATCACCATGCATGCGTAGACCTCGCATGTATGAGTTATTCAGCGAGAATAATAAGTAGCGGAACCGGTCAAAGCGAAATTGCTTGCCAAGCAGGATGTTCCAATGAATAATAAAGAATGGAATAACAACGAAATCATCATGCATGCGGTACTTGGCGTAGACAAGTTATTCCAACGAGAATACTAAATAACGGAATCGAAGTAAATTGTAAATCACACATGCATGAGATATTCCAGCGAGAATAATAAAGCGGAACCGGTCCCGTGTGTAAATGCATGTGAGCAGGATATTCCAATGAATAATAAGGAATGGAATAATGGAAGAATTTCACCAAGTATAGGGTAGCGGCGTATCTGAGTTATTCCAATGCATTAATAAAGAATGGAATAATGAAGTTCTCTTCATGAATGCAAAAGAATAAGCTTGATAATACCGTAAAAAAACTTGATATCGGGAGTAGTGAAGTAGCATAATACTTTTCTTCTTTCTCTCTACAGTTTATCTCTCAGAGTTTCATTGAATTAAAAGAAAATAATGAAGGAATGAGCTTCATTTATGTAAGAATGAATTGCGCATAGTAACTAACTCATTAAGCGGTCCAGATTGATTTACTTTAATCGGACGGTCCATATTTAAAGCAAAATCTTTTAAATAAAATATAATATATTTTATTTATAATGTAATAAAACGAATAACTTTATAAAAGATTTTACTACGCAAAACACTACGCAGTACTTTATGCAAATACTAGGCATAATAAAATATAATATATTCTAATTATTATACTAATAAAAGCAGATAACTTTATAAAAGTATTTTGTTTTATATAAAAATATATTACTATTAGCCTAATAAAGCGAATAACTTTATAAAAGTATTACATTTTTTATATAAAAGGTTTTTCATTTTATTACAATAATAATACCAATAAAACAAAATCGGGTGACTTATCACATAAGCATTAATAATCAAATACAGGTAATATTTCTTATGCGAACCAGCGTATTCGTATCTTATACTACCGAGTAGTACAACATTATTAACGGTAAAACTTCCGCCATTATTTTCATAAAATATTTTTGTCGTTTTCTCAATCCGACAATAAATCCGTTGTGGGGTCCACCAATGATTGTACCGTCATACGGATATTCCCTGACAAAAAGAATATTTTCCAACCAATCGAATATAATATGACAACTTGCATACTTTGCAAAATTTGTAAATATTACCCACAACTAAAACATTATATTCCATAATATTCAAAAATGATAATTATAGAAAAATCATCTTTATTCATAAAAACTGGGGTCTTACAACTGTGGCTTATAGACTCGTTTTACCGCCAAGTATGTCTCGTGTTCATAACGTTTTTCACGTATTGATGTTACGTAAATATGTGGACGACCCGAACCACATTATTAAATCAGAACTAGACTAGATAGCAGAAGATTTAACGTATGAGGAGATACGTGTTAAAATCTTGGATAAAATGAATCGTATTCAACACTCAAAGGTTATACCTCAACAGTTAGAATCAGAAATGAAGTCAAGGTATCCTCACCTCTTCGGCATACTAGGTACGTACGTAAATTTTGAGGGCAAAATTTCATAAGGAGGGGAGATTGTGAGACCCCAGATTTTACGAATAAATATTTAATTTTCTAGAAATATTTTTTTCAAAATTATGGAATGAATTTGATATACTGTTATAGTTGGGGGTAATATTTATAAATTTTGCAAAGTACGCAAGTTGTTATATAATATTCAATTGCCTGGGAAAATATTCATTTTAACGAGGAATATTCAGACGACGGCAAGACAATCATCGATGGACCCTACAACGGAATTATTATCGGATTAAGAAAATGATAAAAATATTTTTATGAAAATAACTGGCGGAAGTTTTATTGTTAAACTGCTGAACTACTCAGTAGTAAAAGTACAAGAATATATGGGTCGCATAAGAATAAAACCAGACGATTATCGATGATTACGTGAGAAGTCACCAATTTTATTCAATTATTGCTACAAAGAATTATTGCATAGTATCTCACGTTATTTGATTCAATTATTGTCAATATTTTATATATTATTAAATCAATAATGGAAGAGAATTGTCAACACGATACTTTTCAGAGAGTAAAATTCAAGAATGCTCGGAAGAATATTTCATGAAAGATCTTTAGATGAAGCGCAAATATCAATGATATTCCACTAATTTCATGGAGTATAGAAGTCAAAACTTTAACCAACTGATGTATAATAAAGAATAAATGAAGCTGCAGATGGATTTTTTTCGCCACGCATATACAGTAATCCATATCGCATAGTGTTGCATAATGCGTCAGTACTGCGTAGTTTTTTGATAGTAAAATATTTTATATATAAAGCAGAATAATTTTATAAAGTTATTTGTTTTATTAGATTATAAATAGAATATATTATATTTTATTTAAAAGATTTTGTTTTATTAGAATATTTTATTAAATCAATATGGACCATCTCGATTAAAAGTAAATCAATCTGGACCGTTCATGAATTAGTTATTATTCATCCCATTCTTCATAAATAGAAGCTCATTCCTTCATTATTTCTTACTTAATTCATTAAAACTCTAGAGAGAGAAACTATAGAGAGAGTTCTTCTTCTATAATCTTGGCGTATTTCTTTAGAGTTTAAGAAAGCTTTGGCGTAGTGCAAGTTTTCTTTGAGTATATCCTCGACTCTACCAATTGAGAGTACTCTTCTTTCAAAGGTAAGGGATATTATTTGTTGTACTACGTAAGGGGTATTATTCTTTCGTATTCATGAAGAGAATTATTTTCTTTCAAGACTCGTTAGAGTCATTATTCCATTCTTTATTATTATGTTAGAATAACTTTTGTTTATCGCAATCTGCGTACATGGTGAAATTCTTTTGTTATTCCATTCTCTATTATTATGTTGAATAACTTTTGTTTTATGCAATCTGCATACATGGTGAAATTCTTCTATTATTCCATTCTTTATTATTTAGTGAATATATCACATGCGTGCGTTTATGCGTGACTGGTTCCATTCTTTATTATTATGTGAATATCGTATGCATGCATTTACATGATCTGGTTCCATTATTTATTATTCATTGGAATAACACATGCGTGCGATCTATCGCATGCATGGTGATTTCGTTGTTATTCCATTCTTTATTATTCTGCTGGAATATCCTATCGGTTAACTATTCGCTGACACAGTTCCATTATTTATTATTCTGTTGGAATAACCTGTCTATGTGGATTACCACATGCATGGTGAATGACCTTTCGTATTCATTTCTTATTAAATTGTGAAAATGATCTGTCTACGTGGATTAGCGCATGGCGGGTGAAAATCCATTGCAGTTTCATATATTCTATTATATACAATTGGTTAAAGCTTTGACTTCTATATTCCTTGAAATTAGTGGAATATCCTGGATATTTGCGGTTCATCCAGTATCTTTTCGTGGAAATATTCTTCTAAGCATTCTTGAATTTTATTCTACAAAGAGGTATCATGTTGACAATTTGGACGTTATTGGTTCCTGGATAAATTAATTCTTGAACTTATTTTATTAAATTATTATGTCATTGTCATCATCCTCATATTTATATTATGTTGAAAGTCATCTGTGGCCTATAGTGCATAAATGGACTTGGTATGATTATGACCAGGTATTATTCAGTATAATCATGACCGTAATGTTACAAATGATGTGGAAAAAGTCCTCATTGGCCCGTAGTGCATTGATGGACAGTTTTTGGTATGATTATGACTATGGATTCTCTTCTGCCAAGGGTGCAAAGATGAATTGTTTTATGGCATGATCAGGACGGTTGATGAAAACACGATTATCTTTGGCCTGTAGTGCATGGATAATTCGTGGTCGTAATACTAAAGAATATCCTTGGCTTGTAGTGCAGGGATAATTTGATGATGTGGATTATTTATTTATTTGAGTTTCAGCGATAAAAATTGATGATAAACTTTTTAAATCATAGAAGATAGTAGATTTTATTCTCTACTTAACTCTTCCAATGGATTGCTTGTTCCGCTGCAGTTAAACTTGATGTTTGTTATATTGTATCAGTTTAACATTGTTGAAGGCTAACGATAATTTATTCTGCATTATTTTAGTCATAATATTTCTTACTGGCTAGTTGAGCTCACCCTTTCTTTCACTATTCTCTTCAAGAAATGAGAACGTATGTGACGCCCCCAAAAATAGTTATATATCACCCATCTTGGGTCGCCAGATACGTGATACTGAATATAAATACAAACTAATTATACAACATTCGTGTAAAATACAACAAAACATATGCTGTGAGTTTTAATACAAATATTGTCATCTAGACAATATCCACACTCAATGGAGTCCTCATTACATTTATTATTACACTATTTCACAGAATAGTGAGGACTACTAATGCACCATCTAGGACCATCACTCTGTTCCCCGACTAGCCCCAGCTACATTCTCATTTTCTGAAGAGAATAATGGAAGAAAAGGGTGAGCTCAACTAGCCCAGTAAAAAATATTATGGCTAAAATAATGCAGAATTAATTATCGTTAGCCTTCAACAGTGTTAAACTGATACAATATAACAAACATCAAGTTTAACTGCAGCGGAACAAGCAATCCATTAGAAGAGTCAAGTTGAGAATAAAATCTACTATCTTCTATGATTTAAAAGGTTTTTCATTACTTTTATCACTGAGACTTAGCTTAATAAATAATCCACATCATCAAATCATCCCTGCACTACAGGCCAAGGATATTCTTTAGTATCACGACCACGAATTATCCATGCACTACGGGCCAAAGATAATTGTGTGTTCATCAACGGTCCTGATCATGCCATAAAATAGTTCATCTTTTCACCCTTGGCCGAAGAGAATCCATAGCCATAATCATACCAAAAATTATCCATTAATGCATTACGGGCCAATGAGGACTTTTTCCACATCATTTGTAACATTACGGTCATGATTATACCGAATAATCCCTGGTCATAATCATACCAAGTCCATCTATGCACTACAAGCCACAGATGACTTTCAACATAATATAAACATGAGGATGATGACAATAACATAATAATTCAATAAAACAAGTTCAAGAATAAATTTTAAAGATTTATAAGTTAATTTATCCTGAACTCATTAATGTCCAAATTGTCAACAGGATACTTCTTTGTAGTATAAAATTCAAGAATGCTCAGAAGAATATTTTCATGAAAAGATACTGGATGAAACGCAAATAGCAAGGATATTCCACTAATTTCATGGAGTATAGAAGCTATAACTTTAATCAACTGAGTATAAGAGAATATATGAAACTGCAAATGGATTTTTCGCCACGCCATGCAGTAATCCACTTGCATGATCATTTCCACAATTTAATAAGGAATGAATACAAAGGATCATTCACCATGCGTGTGGTAATCAACATAGATAATAGGTTATTCCAAATGTAATAATAAATAATGGAACTGTGTCAGCGTAATACGCATGCAGACGTGATATTCCAACAGAATAATAAAGAATGGAATAACAATGGAAATCACCATGCATGCGATAGGCGCTTGCAGACGTGATATTCCAAATGTAATAATAAAGAATGGAACCAGTCGTGCGTAAACGCATCTAACGAGGATATTTAAGCGAATAATAAAGAATGGAACTAGGTCATGCGTAAGCGCACAAAGCGAGAATATTACGGCGAGAATAATAAAGAAGCGGAATAATAGAAGAATTTCACCATGTATGCGGTACTTCGCGACAAGCAAAGTTATTCAACATAATAATAAAGAATGAAATAATAGAAAATTTTCACCATGTATGCGGGTACTTGGCATAAGCAAAGTTATTCCAACATAATAATAAAGAATGGAATAATGAGAAGAATTTCACCAAGTATAGGGTAGCTCACAGATATCTGAAGTTATTCCAATGTAATAATAAAGAATGGAATAACAGAAGTTCTCTTCATGAATACAAAAGAAATAATACCTCTTACCTTTGAAAGAAAAGTATTCCGACTGGTAGGGCGAGGATATACTCGAAGAAAACTTGTACTACGCTCAAAGTTTTCTTAAACTCTAAAGAAATACGCTCAAGATTATAGAAGAAGAACTCTCTCTATAGTTTCTCTCTCTAGAGTTTTAGTGAATTCATAAGAAATAATGAAGGAATGAGCTTCTATTTATAGAAGAATGGACTGCATAGTAACTAATTCATGAACAGTCCAGATTGATTTACTTTAAACGGACGACCCAAATTTAAAACAAAATCTTTTAAATAAAATATAATATATTCTATTTATAATCGAATAAAACGAATAACTTTATAAAAGTATTATGTTTTATATAAAAAGATTTTACTACGCAAAACACTTATCGCATACATTACGCAACACTATGCATAATAAAATATAATATATTCTAATTATTGTCTAATAAAATAAATAACTTTATAAAAGTATTACATTTTTATATATAAAGATATTACTATGCAAAATACTATGCATACGCACTATGCAACACTATGCATAATAAAATATAATATATATTCTAATTATTATACTAATAAAACAAATAACTTTATAAAAGTATTCTATTTTATATAAAAAGATATTACTATGCAAAACACTATGCATAATGTAATATAATATATTCTATTTATAGTCTAATAAAACGAATAACTTTGTAAAAGTATTCATTTTTATAAAAAGCTTTTACATTTTATTACATTAATAATACTAATAAAACAAAATTGAGTGACTTCTCACATAAGCATCAATAATCAATCTGGTGTGCTTCTTATGCAACCACGCGTACATCTTTCTTTTAACACCGAAAGTGTTTCAACGATTAATCAGCACAACTTCCGGTAGTTATTTTCATAAAAAATATTTTTGTCGTTTTCTTAATCCTACAATAATTCCGTTGCAGGGTCCACTAATGATTGTACCGTTGTACGAATATTCCCCGACAAAAAGAGTATTATATAACAATTTGCATACTTTGCAAAATTTATAAATACTACCCATAACTATAACATTATATCAAATCCACACCATAATATTAAAAAAATTATTTCGAGAAATTAAATATTTATTCATAAAATCTGGGATCTCACAACGTAGCCGGGACTAGTCGGGGAAAGGAGTGACGGTCCAGATGATAGCATTAGTAGTCCTCACTATTCTGTTAAATAGTGTGATAATAAATGTAATAAGATTAAATTTGAGTGTGGATATTATCTAAATGACAATATTTGTATTAAAACTCTTAAATTTTGTTTTATCATATTTTACACGATAATTGTATTATTATGTTGTATTTGAATTATGTACTATGTATCTGGCTACTCATAGTGGGTGATGTATACCTATTTTGGGGGCGTCATATGTTTGGTTGTGGAAGAATTATGTGTTGTGGCATTATGATGGATCCGAAAATATAAGGATGATTATTGGAAGGAGAATTAACACTAATATGATTTATAAGTCATTTTAAATTTTAATTTATAAGTCATTTCAGTTCAGAATAGGTGTTTATTAATTCTTTTAATTTTTTTATAGACTCAAAAATTACATATACTATATTGAATTAAAACACAAAAAAACTCTACTAAAATATCAGTTGCACTATTACTAGCATTTTTTATTTGTTTATCTAAATATGTAAAAACACATACATTTCAATTAATTGATTTAGACTAAAAGACAAAATGCACCCCAAACTTCACTTCTTATTTACCTGTGCACCCCAAACTTAAAAAGGTGTCTAAGTACACCCCAAACTTAATTATGCGTTACAAAAAGCACACTTTTACCAATTAGCCGATCAAAAGTGACCGGTTGTGACCGGCTAAGGCTTAAATGTTTATTACAGAGGGGGTAATATTGGTAATATGCATAATTAAGACTTAAGAAGGTATTTGACACCGGTTATGTACTTATGTTGGTTATCAGACCAAAATCCCCAAATAGATTTGCTTAGGGTTCGCAATTCGTGAAGGAAAAGATGGGTGATTCTCGATTCTTGAGGGATTCGGTCGACAATGACATTTATGGAGAGAAGGGAGTCCCAGAATACAGTAAGTGATTCTCGATTCGGTCTGGTATTTTTTAGTGTGTACTTTTTGTAGTTTAGTGACTTCTTTTTCTTTGTTTATTGTGTTATGGTAGTAGTTTGAATAGGATTGTTGCTTTTTGTAGTATTTGTTTTGTAGTGGTCCTTTTTATGCTTTGTTCTCCCGATTATGGGTAGTGGTCCCGATAGTGGGTAGTGGTCCACACATTTAACTGGTAGTGGTCCCTTTGTGTTTGTGGTTGTGCAGGCAATAAGGAATTTTTTTCAGTCAAAATTTTCTATGGTAGACACTTTGAAGATAGCCCACATAAGCAGTGGGTGGGAGGTACATTCAACTATTTTGATTTCTGTCATCCTGATTACATCTCTTTACCTGATATAGCCGAAATGGGGAAGCAGTTGGGATATAAAGCTGGACACTTGAAGTTCCAGTACAAGACACCTGCAACTAGTATGGATAAGGGATTATGAGAGTTAGAAACTGATGATGATATACTGACAATGTGTATGCTTATCCCTGATAGTTGGCTAATTGAAATATATTTGGAGGTGATTAGACCTATTGGAGCATCAATTGACTTGGATTATGAAAGAGAGTCAACTTATGAAGATTATGTGGATAGTTCTGGGGAAGAGTCAACTGAGGATGAAGAGGATTATGACTTAGATGAGGATGATAATGATAAAGGAGAGGTGATTGTGGTGGTGAATCGGCGTCGGGGGCAACCGAGGGTAGCAACGGTGAGGGTGGGGGCGAGGGACAAAGGGAAGGGAAAACAAAGGGAAGGAAGGAAAAAGATGAGAAGGCAAAAGAAAACAAACTTCGAAACCCAGTACACAAGAAGAACCACATGAACCAGGATTTTCATCCTCTAACTATGATGAATTTGATGTGGAAAGGATGCCTAAAAGAGATGAATTTGATCCTGAAATACATGACTTACATGAAGAGCTGCAAACAGAATTTAGGGGAAGGTGTCATGAGAGGATCCTCGGTTTGAGTTGGGAATGACATTTAACAATGTCATTGAAGTGAGGGCAGCAATCAGAAGTCATGGCATCAAACAAGGAAGGAAGATTTATTTCAAGAAAAACTTGTCAAATAAGTTCCAAGTAAGGTGTGTGGAGCCATGTACATAGTACTTCTATCTTCAAGAAAGGCAAAAGAGAAAGCATACATTTAAAATAACTAGGTTCTGTAAAGTGCATACTTGTTGTAGAGAATGGGATAATTATTGTATAAATACAAAATACATTGCCAAAAAATATGAAAATGATCTTCGAATGAATCCAACATGGGATTAGATCAGTTTCATAATAAAGTCAATTCTGATTTGGATATTGGGGTATCAAGGAGCCTAGCATCTGAGCTAAGAAGAAAGCAATGAAAAATATTGAAGGAGTCTTTGAGGAGGAGTATGGACTGGTCTTGGCCTACGCTGCAGAGCTTAGAAGAGCCATGCCTGGTAGTACTTGTATTTTGAAGAGAGCAGAACCAGAGTAAGGACAAGACTTGGGCATATTTTTGAGGTTTTATGTTTGTCTCCAACCACTGAAAGAAGGATTCAAATTGGGGTGTAGACCACTGGGAGTTTTTGGCATCTTTTTGTTGTTTTTTGATGTATATGATGCTTTTTTGGGCCTACTGCTTTTGATGTATATGATGCTTGGACATGGAATTGGTTACATAGTTTGCAACTTATGTTTTGAATTGCAGCTCCTTTGGGAAATGTACTGACAATTAAGTACTTAAATGAATGGCCTCTGTTTTTTGTTCACATGTTTGTGTGGTTTATGCATTTTGCCTCTGTTTTTTTGTTCACTGAATGACATAAAGGTTCTATGGTTTCGGTTTGTGCATACTTGTTGTAGCAGATATCATAAGTGCAACACCATTTTACTGTCAACCAACTAGCACACCATCTTCATTCAAACATACATGAGTTAAAGCTTACATGGTTGGTGTGCAAGTGATTTGCAACAGATATCTTAATTTGCACACCATACCAATTTACAAGCCAGTTTGCACATCAACCATGGATTTTACTGTCAACTAGCACACCACTGTATCACAACATCTTCATTCACACATGCACAAAAACATAATTTAAATCTTACACCATCTTCATTCATCTAAATTGCCCATAAATTACAACCAAAAACTTCCCTCTCTACAACCAATACATACATGATTTCAGCATTACTACCTAGAGCATGATATAGAAATTACAATCCCAGAGTACTACCAATACATTTCCTAGAAAATTACTTGTGAGGAATTTCAGTCTTTGTTGAGTTGAACATGAAATAGAAAATCACAAAACCCAAGTTGTAAAGAAAAGATACTGCAAACCTTGCCCTAATTTTGCACTCCTTCAGTTCATCTTCCACAGCTTTGATTTGAGCATCCAAATTCTCTAATCTTCTAATTAATCCAGGTATTACTTCCCTAGAACGCTCACACATTGGAGGATCAACCCAAAAGAAGAAATTACAACCACCATGCCCAGCTAAACCCCAATATGGACAACCAAGGAATCTTCTACCGACATTTTTTGAGCTTCTCCAAGCCGTCTTCATCACTGATTTCTTCATGCACCAGCAATTATGATCCACGAGCCCTAATTTTCCCTTGATTTTCTTGCTCGAATTTCTTGGATTTACTTCCCAAATCGAGCTTGCACGAATGGGGCAACTGAATGACTGGCTTGTGAATCTGTCTGCTGGTAGTAGAATAAGATATGGAAAAGACTTACATACCCTTTCATATCCACACGTGGGTCACAACAGGTCACTTTTGACCGGCTAATTGGTAAAAGTGTGCTTTTTGTAACGCATAATTAAATTTGGGGTGTACTTAGACATTTTTTTAAGTTTGGAGTGCACAAATAAATAAAAAGTGAAATTTGGGGTGCATTTTGTCTTTTAGTTATTGATTTATAGTTTCTGGTTAATAATAATAATAATAATAATAATAATAATAATAATAATAAAGCAAAAAAGAACAAATAAAGAAACCTCCATCACTCATCAGTTCTCCCCTACTCCCCTAGCTCATACAACAACACTGTCCATGGCTCTGCTTCTTCGTCCTCCTCCATCTTCTTCTTCGTTATCCCCTTCAAAGTTCATAGGCATAAAATCCCAAAATGTTTGTCCAAATCTCACCAACCCTTTTACTCGCTTCAAAGCTTCCTGGCAAGAGGTATCCAGAATACCAATTGCCCTCTCTCTATATCTATATCTATATCTATATTCTATTGATGTAGTTTTTGTTTTTGTTTTTTTGAAATTGAAGCTTGCGGGGGTTTTGATATTCTCAGCGATTCCATTCAGTGCGGTAAAAGCCATAGCCAACAGTCCCCTTGGAGAAGCGCTACAGAGGCGAATGGAGGAGAGGAAGAAGATTGAAGTGGGTAATTCTTCAAAGTTCAAGGCACTTGCTCAAAAGGCAAGAAAGGATAGGTAATATTATGGTAGGTAAGGGGATTTTGGGAATTCATTCACCCCATTTCCTATTTTTTCCCCTTCTTTTATAACCAAAGAACTTTAGATTTGGGTTTTGGATATAGTGATCAATAATAGGAATTAACTCCATTTTTGTATTGTCAATTAATGATGGATCATCAATTTTAATTACAAATGGGTTGCAGTGAGAGGATTTTAATAAGGTAAACTTGGATTGGTACTTGGATTTTTCCCTCAGTTGAATGACCTCATTAACTTTCAAATGGAATACTTGGCTAGAATTTTATATTGTTGAACCAGCAAGATATTTGGAAGATTGGTAGGTACTCATTACAAGCTTTCATTCTCATATTATCTGATCACTACTGATCGTGTTTGATGGTTTGCACTTTGTGCAAGAGATGATAATGAGAAGTTAAGTTTTTTTATGTACCTAATGAACGAAATATTACTCGGATAACTAACTCATTTTCTTGATGCAACAATTATCCAAAATAATTCGTTAGTATCTGAGGCAATTTTCTTCTTATATATTATTATACTACTATATATTAAATTTGCAGCATGTGGTATGGAGAGGAGCGCCCTCTATGGTTTGGTCCAATTCCATACGAGTATCCTGATTATCTTATCGGAGAACTACCTGGAGATTATGGCTTTGATGTTGCAGGTTTGAGCAAGGATCCAGTGGCTCTTCAGAAATTCTTAAAGTATGTACTATTTTCTTCAATCTGTGCATTTATATGTGAATCATTCCTGTTTGGTATAACTTTTATGTAGCTCTTATAGATATCTCCTCAATAATGGTAGGAAGACATAAACCTTGATAATACTACGTGAGTGAACATGGATGAAGGTGTTATTTATGAAAGGCCATTTTGTTTGAACTTTGTATAGATATTGGGCTGCGAAGTGATAACTATGTAATATCTATCATGGAGGTCATAACAATAATAATATGTTAGTACAAAAAAATTTGTTTGTAATGCTTGGTGTACAGAGTTCCTCATATATAATGATAATATAGTGGCACGAAAATGTATAATAGGCAATTTGGAAATGTCATTATAATTTGGAATTTGGAAATTATAGTTTGTCAACTGGGAAATGACATGGTTGGCTCAGCATTGCTTATTATGAAGTTGAACTGACTACTGTTAAAGTTTTAAGCCAATTGATTTGCTTGGTCTTTGTATTTGCAGTTTTGAAATATTGCATGCTCGCTGGGCTATGCTTGCTGCCCTTGGCGCTTTAATTCCAGAATTAATACACCTGCTAGGAGCCTTTAACTTCGTTGAACCTGTCTGGTGGAGAGTAGGCTATTCAAAACTTCAGGTAGCATCTTCAATCCTAGTGTCTCATATGAGGTATTCTGATCAGACTTACGAATAAATAAGTTCTGATTGGTAAAATATTTTATAAAACTTGTCTCTTTTAACTTGCTGTTGTTCCACTATTATGTGTAGCTATAACAATACTACCTCCATACAAAGATTGCCACCTTTTTCTCGGTGTTGTCAACCGGATATCAATACATGCCGAAAAAAGATTTTAATTTGCAATATGTTCAATATAGTTGGAAGTTGATAGATAACATAAAATATGTTGTGAATGGTATTATAATCTAATGTATAAGTATGTTTTCATCATGTCAACTGTGCGTAACCTCCCCATCCCCCCCAATTCCGCACGCACACACGCCAAAACAATTATGACAATCTTTGCATGGTTGTGCCTGTTTGGATTTGCTCCTGATTATTGCTTATTTGGATTATTCTGATTCTCAAAAATCTAGAATCTAGATTCTAAATTCAACCCTGTTTTTTTGATATTGGCAAAATCTCATTATTTTGTTGCAAAAAGTCAATCGAAATGTCTGAAGGCTATTTTTAAAAAAAAGAAAAGAAAAGAAAAGAAAATCTGCAAAACAATAGATTCAAAAAAATCAATCCAGTAGGCTCACTATGTGCGTTGACTAGTTACAGAAGTGGACCTAACTCCTAAGCCTTTAATATTATCTCTTTCCCTTTCCTTTTGGGTTGTGTGTGATCGGGGTGGTTTAGGAAGTTTAGCTTAGCTGCCTCAAGCTTCTGGTCTTTTTTGTCTAAGTTTTCATATCAGAATTTTAACTTGCTGCTCATACAATTAATATCCCCTCTCTTTGTTATCGTCTTCTGACAGATGGAATAACTAAGAGCCTCTTCAGTAAGGCTGTAAACGAGCCAACACAGTTCGGGCTCGATTTGAAAAAATACGAACGAGACTCGGATTCGTTAATAATGTGATCTAAATTTGAGTATTAAAAATAGTTCGAATAAAAATATGCGTAGAATCTGAGCAAGGTTATACTCGACTCGTTTAAGATTCAAACTACTCGAATTTTTGATTGTGATTCGATACATACTCGGTTAATACATATTCGATTAGATGTTCGATACATTCTCTTATAATATATACAAATTTAAATCAAATTGAGATAATTAGTTACTCCCTCCGTCCCTAATTATTTGACGTTTTAGAGGTGGACACAAGAATTAAGATAATGATTGGAAAGCATTAAAATATAGGACTCAATTGTCTATAATACCCTTAAATCTTTTGTTGGGATAAAGAGAAAGAAAGAGAGAAAGAGTTTAAAGTATAAAAAAAATAGGAAGAGTAATGAGGGGTAATTTTGGAAAAATTGTCATTAATTCTCTTAGATTTGAACAAACGTCAAATAATTAGGGACAAATGAAAAACTCTAAAACGTCAAATAATTAGGAACGGTGGGAGTATTATTTTGTTTTGTTTTTAATTTTAATTGTGATTTTATATTTGTAAAGTGTAATAATAAATATATTTTCTCATTTTTAAGTAAAATAACAAATTTAATTTATAATTATATTTATTATAAAACTAGTTATTATGTGGAGATTCGAATTCGAGCTTGAATTTGAAGCTCGCGAGTAGTTTGAATAAATATTCGAGTCGAGTCGGATCGAATTCTAGTAATAAATATTCGAGTCGAGTCGAATCTGAGTAGGAATTTTTAAATATAATTCGAATTCTAGCCGAATTCGAGTACGAATTTATCATTTCGAGTCGAATTTGAGTAGCTCTCTGTTCGCTCCGGTTCGACGACTCGTTTAGACCCTTACTCTTCAGTAACCAAACAGAGTTGTAAACTCAAGATATTTTTAGTGTTCTAAAAGGCGGGCGCTAGGACCCCCGGCGCCTCACCTAGGCCAAAAAATCCCTCCAGAAAATTAGGCAGGGCCTAGGCGGATAGTTTTTTTTATTATAAAAATTAATAACTATCCAAACCAGATCTTGATATATTTATTTTTCTAATGATTTATCATATTCATAATGTAGGTTGTAGAATATCAAATCACAACAAGAAGTGAACAAGATCAAGTCAAAATGGATAATTTTATTATAGTTGTAATTTTTTGAAGTTGTACCAACTTCAAATTATATAAATGATGATACATTTATAATATTTAGTTTAATTCAATATAATTCTTAAATTTATGTTTGGTTTCTTAAGTTTTAATATTGAATTGAATTCTTGAAATTTTAAATTTTATTATTTAATAGCAATCTTGTTTATGAATAAAACTAATACGTTAAAGATATGTGTTTGAACTTTAAGCAAATGCCTTTATTATTTATTATAGATTATTTTGCTTTATATTATTGTTTTGTTTGAATAAATGTAAGATAAAATATTAAAATTGGCTTAGAATCAAAAATCCCGCCTAGGCGTCCGCCCGCCTCCCGCTATGCCTTTTAGAACATTGGATATTTTTCCCTTTAGGCCGTTTATACGTTGTTGATTCAAGATAGCACTCTAAAAGAAAACAAATGAGAACAAGAAAAGAAAATAGGAATTCAGTTTGCGTTGTTGATATGTTGATCCACTTGTTAGCCAATACACATAATAAACAAACAGAATATATTCTGAAAGAAAAGGGAAAGCCTAGAGTTAAAAGGGGTAAAGCTTACTACAACGAGATAAAGTTCTTGAACATGGGAAACAGTGAAGCATTTTTTCTACGACCGTCTAGTAGCAACTTTCTATGAGCCCAAGTTAGTACCTGACTATGACATTTTGATTAGAATATTCTTCCTGATATCTTTATATGCGGTCTTAAATTTGGTAACATAACTTATTGCAGCTTGCCTTAACTTTATAAAGAATTTAAATGGTCTAATTGATACATATAGGCCACAAGGTAGTAAGGTACATGATTAACCCTAAAAGCGATTCCCAAGGTTCAAACTTGGCAAGTCCATATGGGGGTGTGGCTATATCTACATTTTGGGGGTGTACGTGTATATCATTTATATGCACAAAGTATGCCTAAGTTCAGTGGGGCCATTTAAATTGTAGGCTCTTGCATGCAAGTGTCAGTTAGGCATTCTTCCTTCATGCATCCATCAGCGTTAGTTTGATATGCTGGCTTGACAAGTTGCTACATGGTCGGTCTGCCTTGTTATTGCGGATAATTTCTTGCACAAACTTTGCATCTTGCATTATGTTCTTTATATTCCAACATTATTCACATGAAGAGAGATGGAGATTGGAGAGTGTAAATGAGAATTCAGAAAGTGTGATGAGGGGGTTAGTGCTAACTCAATTTATCTTTCCTTTCATTAATCTTTTGACAGGGGGAGACACTAGACTACCTTGGTATCCCTGGACTCCACTTAGCTGGAAATCAAGGCGTGATCGTAATAGCAATCTGCCAAGTGCTTCTGATGGTAATGCTCCCAGGCTTTGGTCTATCATGACTTTATGAATATTTTCAGTTATATAAATCTCACATAATGTGTCAAACTTTTGGGACATTAATCCTCTTGCACAGTATAACATATGCACTGATGAAATACTTTGGGGTGATAGTAAAAGTTGAAGACTTCAAGAATAACTTGTTGAAAATGCATCCACATCCTCCACAAAACGTTATGTTTGGAGACTTTACATCCTAATATTCCTCATACACCAATAAGTTTCGCATAGTCTAAAAATCCCTTTAAAGAAATACAAACACATACCACGTGACATTCAATCTTGTTTTAATATTGCAGACAGTCTTAGAGGTATGCATTCAATGTTTAATGAACATTAGGATATGAGTATTTACAAATATATTTTATTGATTTCTAATAGTTTTTAGTTGCTCGTGCTTTCTCTTAATGAACTTTGATATTTTTTGATTCTAATGACATTATGTGAGATATTTTATGGAGTGCTATCTGTTAACATGTTCTCTGAAACTAGTCTTATTTTGTCCAAAAATACACAGTAGGATCATGTTAACATCAGCTTTAGTAAGCAAAAACATTTTAGAATGGCCAGTAATTTTGGCGGTTCAAACCCTGATGATTAATTAAAAGGAGAAGATAATTACATGGAATTGTATTTTGAACTATGAGAATACTTGCCTATAAAAGAAGTCCTCTTGTTACTCGTATTCATAGGTTAACTAACTGACGGCGGCATTCTAACAGGAAAGATCGTTTACATGTAAACATTACACTTCATTTTGTCCCACGAGTAATTTGTTTCATGAAACTTGCTGTTTTTCGTGTCTAGGTTGGACCAGAATACGCGAGATACTGTGGGATTGAAGCTCTCGAGCCTTTAGGAGTATACTTGCCCGGTGACATTAATTACCCCGGAGGTGCCCTTTTTGATCCCTTGGGTCTTTCTAAAGATCCTATAGCTTTCGAGGAGCTGAAGGTGAAAGAGATTAAAAATGGGCGCTTAGCTATGGTTGCCTGGCTAGGTTTTTATGCCCAAGCAGCTCTAACTGGTAAAGGTCCTGTTCAGAACCTTCTTGAGCACATAGCTGATCCCATCCATAATAATCTGCTTTCCAATCTATTGCCCATGTAATATTTCCCTCTGATTTGCACATAAAGAGCTCTCTTAAGCTCTCTGATATTCTTGTATATGAAAATTGTACAAAACACCCCACTCCCCACCCCCCACCCCCCACCCCAAAAAAATTTAAAAAAATTTGTAATGTTTTGATTTTATCACTGAATGCTTAAATTTACATGTTTAGAAATGACATTCCCAAATAATATGAAAACATTCAAAAATATAAGGTAAGCACAAGTGGGAATGCTCTACCATCTTCTATATATAAGATAAATATTTAATTAAGATTTTGAAAAGATAATTGTAGCAGTTAAATTATTAAATATTTATTTAAATAATAAATTATTGAATTATATGTTGTATATTTATCCAATCAATTATTAAGCTAAACATTTGAATAGGATGTAGATTTATTTAGTTATGATTATGAGAAAATAATTATGTTACTTTTATTTAAATTTGTATTGAATTCTATATCAGTGTTGATATCGACAAAATTTGCTTGAAATTGCTATCCGAATGTATGAAATTCAAGATTTATTACTTTCTAATTTAATTATGATAATTAGTTAATAATAATTTCACTATAATTTCTCAATTAATATTATAGTTATTATGTTTAAAAAAAATCACAATATTATTAATATAATTGATTGTGTGATTTGGTAAAGTTTTAATGAATTTAATTTAGTTTGGGCATTAATTTAATAATGAAATTCATGACTAACATTAATATTATTAAATCACATAATATGTTAATAGAATTTTTGATATCTTAATATTTTAATAAAATTATCTCATATAAATTTCTTAAGATATATTGTCTTAAGTATATAAAATTGTGATAAAAGAATCTTGTAATAAAATTTGTAGGACCAAGAATAAAAATTTATTTTAGAAGTTTCTTTTTCCTAACAAGTTGGAGTTTTTTTTTTTTTTTTTAATACTTTATAAATTTGTATAGTTTACATTACTACAAATTTGTAGAGGTGCACAAAAAGTTCGCAGTCTGACCTTGATCCGACATGGTTAAAATCTAGTCTGGTTAAAGTCTGAGCCAGTCAAATCCGACCTATAGACTTATAATTATACTTGATACATTAAGGTTGATTATACGATCTTAATTTTGTTTTTGAATTGCGCATAAAAATTAAAAAAATAATTGTATAACATTAAATATAATATTAATTGTCTATAATACACTTCAATTTTTATAATTATCATACTTTATCTCATATTCTCTCTTATCTACGTAATATTTTTTACGTGAAAGATAATTTTAGAAAAATTATAATTAATTCTTTTAAATTATATAAAATGATAAATAATTAAAGAAAAATAAATTATTATATCGCAATAATAATATTTATTTTATAATTTAATTTTTAATATTTAATTTTAGCATTAAAAGTTATAGACAGACCACTTCGGTCCCTAATTTAAGGCGCTAAACCTGATCTGACTCGATAATAATAATAATAAGTTAAATATATTTAATTTATTGATAGAATAAATTAAAAGTAATTGACTTAATAATAATAAGTTAAATACATTTAATTTATTTATGGAATAAATTAAATAACTTAATATTATAATTAAGTATTTTAAAAATATTAATTATAAATTAATAAGAGAAAACTTATTATTATTATAAATTATTTAGTTTATTTATAAATTAAATTAAAATCCTAAGTTCTAAATAGTTTATGATGATAAAAAATTTATATAAAGAGAACCCTTGCTATAGATTTAGGGTTAACTAGATATAAACTCGCGCGTTGCAGCAGGATTATTCATTTTGTTAATAATAAATTTATACGTGCAATTACTAAATTAAAATATAATAAGAAGATAGTAGATTGTTGTGCGATGATCAAATTTTGGTAGCATATGTTGCATAGAAGTTGGGTAAAAGTTTTATGCGTAAATACATATCCAAGTATAGAATCAATCGATCACTAAACCCGTAACATTATATAATTATTGTGTATGTGTGTGTGAGTATATATATATATATATATATATATATATATATATATATATATATATATATATATATATTAATTTTTGATAAAAATGTTTATAATGTAACTAATAGAGTTAAAAATGGGCACCTCTTTCATTCTAAAGCACTAATAAATATTTAAAAAGTGTAATGCACAATGTCATCGAGTTGTTATATTGATACGGTTGTTAGTGGCATATTTGAAGTCTATTACACATTAGACAAACCTCACAAGCCTCAAATATCTGACACAGGTACTTGATGCATTTTAAAGAGTCCATGTCTCATATACACTTACTTGCACCAGAATTCAAACATCCAAACGAAAGGAGAAACAGATAAAGAATGTCCCAGTTTCGGTCCTCAGGCCTTAAGAAAAATTACACGTTAAACAAACATTGTGTCCAAATACATAGCAGTATAACACTGTGTCATACATAACACAATGAAATAGTTAAAAAACGAATACATTGTCTCATTAGTTTTTTATCCATCCATTTTTGGCAATTGTCACAGTATTACCATAATGCCAAAAAAAACTATTAATGATGATGAAAATAATTTACCGGATGCTAGTACTTAACAAATCATGCAATGCTACAATCCAGATAATAGAATACAATAGATGAAGAGGTTATAAATATAAACACCGTGAGATATAGTCCACAAAATGAAGTCATAGCCCCTCCCATTGAATGCAGTGTCACCACAATCTGAAGGTCTCCATATAAATCATTTGCACTTTCAAAAGTATTTAGAATTGTTTGTAGCATGAGATGTTGCATAATAGTTGGTATGTATTTATATGGAGAAATTAGTTTAATTAACGGAGAATAATGATAATAGCTCAATTTCGGTTAATTGACCCTTCTGTCCCTTCAAATTGCCACCCATTTTCAAAGTCGTCCCTAAAGTTTAATTTTCGTCAGTTAGGTCCTTAAAGTGACATTTTATTGGCGTTACCGTTCCGTCAGCCCAATTTGACCTCAACCCGATAATTATTATTTTAAACTTATTTTAAAAATAATTTTATATTTTAAAATATTAAAATTTTGAGTTGGGTCAAACTGGATCGGGTTGGTTTAAAATTGGTCAAAATGGATTGAGTTGAGGTTAAATTAAATTTGAATGAACAAAAAAACGCCAATAAAATGTCATTTTAAGGACCTAACTAACAATAATTGAACTTTAGAGACGACTTTAAAAATGGGTGGAAACTTGGAGGGACAGAAGTGTCATTTATCAGTAACGATAATATCACAAAGTAGTGCTTTTAAAAGATAATAATTAAATTAAAAAGAATAATATCAGAACAGATGACATTATCAAAATAATTTAGATTTGTAGTGATTTAGGGGATTATAAATTCAAAATATTAAATTTGGGATTAAAAAATTAGTGATTTTAAGAGATAATAATTAAATTAGTAATGATAATTTTAAAAGCGATTAACATTATCAAAAGCAGTTTTAGATTTATAGCGATTTATGGGATTATAAAATTAAAATATTAACGTGAGATTAAAAAGTAGTGATTTTTTAAGTAACGATAATATAAAAATCGTTTAGATTGAAAATGTAGTAATTTAGGGATTATAAAATCAAAATATTAATGTAGGATTCAAAAGTAGTGATTTTAAAGTAATGATTTTGGGGATTATAAAATCAACATAGTAAGTTATAAATGATATTATTTGTTATTTTAATTTTGTTTTAAATATTTTAAAGCGTATAATGTTATGTTGTAAAATAATTATAAATGGTATAATATTATGTTGTAATATAATTTAATTAGTAAATATCCGCATAGTTTTAGATAGATAGTAATTTTATTATTTTGTTATATACATGTATTATAATATTATCATCATACGTATATTATAATATTATATCATACATGTATGATATAATGTATAGTATAATTATGAATGATATAATATTAGAAAAATAGTGATTTTAGGATATAATAATTATGTTTAGAAAAATAGTAGATTTTGGGGATTATAAAATCAACATAGTAAGTTATGATTGATATTATTTGTTATTTAAATTTTATTTTAGATGCCATATTTGAATAGTTGATTCCAGATTTAGGGAATGAATTTAGGTTTGTTTTAACCTCATGTGTTATGTTAGTTGGACAGTTTTGTTAAGGGTCTTAAGGAAACATTAATTAGACAGGACATGTGTTAAATTTTGAGGATTACATGTGTCAAACTATTGTGTCATGTACTGTGTATTTTAGTATAATTAATAGATAAATTCAAAATATTAAATTTGGGATTAAAAAAGTAGTGATTTTAAGAGATAATAATTAAATTAGTAATGATAATATAAAAACAGTTAACATTATCAAAACAGTTTAGATTTGTAGCGATTTATGGGATTATAAAATTAAAATATTAACGTGAGATTAAAAAGTAGTGATTTTTTAAGTAACGATAATACAAAAATTGTTTGATTGAAAATGTAGTAATTTAAGGGATTATAAAATCAAAATATTAATGTAGGATTCAAAAGTAGTGATTTAGGGGATTATAAAATCAACATAGTAAGTTATGAATGATATTATTTGTTATTTTAATTTTGTTTTAAATATTTTAAATCGTATAATATTATGTTGTAATATAATTATAAATGGTATAATATTATGTTGTAATATAATTTAATTAGTAAATATCCATAGATTTAGATAAGTAGTAATTTTATTATTTTGTTATATACGTGTATTATAATATTATATCATACGTGTATTATAATTAATTAGGCATGGACATGTATGTTAATTTATGAGCGATGTTACAATTATAAATGTATATAATAGATAATAGATTTTAGAATAATTAATAGACCAATTTGATTTGTAGTGATTTAGGGATTATAAAATCAAAATATTAATTTAGGATTAAAAAAATAGTGCTTTTTAGGGAGATAATAATTAAATTAGTAATGATAATATTAGAACATTGACATTATAAAAACAATTTAGATTTGTAGTGATTTAGTGGATTATAAAATTAAAAATATTATTTTGGAATTAAAAAGTAGTGATTTAAAAGTTAAAGTAATTTAAGAATGATAATATTAGAAACATTTAACATTAATAGAACAATTTAAATTTTAAATGATTTAGGGATTATAAAATCAAAATATTAATAATAATAATATAAAACCAAGTTAGATTGAGAAAATAGTGATTTATGAGATTATAATATCAAACATAGTAAGTTATGATTGATATTATTTGTTATTTTAATATTGTTTTTAAATGTTTTAAAAGCTGTATAATATTATGTTGTAATATAATTATAAATGGTATAATATTATGTTGTAATATAATTTAATTAGTAAATATAGCATAGTTTAGATAGGTAGTAATTTTAGATTATTTAGTTATATCGTGTATTATAATATTATATGTATTATAATATTATATCATCATGTATGATATAATGTACTCAAGTATAATTATGAATGCAGTATAATATTAGAAAAATAGTGATTTTGGGATATAATAATTATGTTTTAGAAAAATATATTAGATTTTGGGGATTATAAAATCGACACTTATTGACTATGATTGATGTTATTTGTTATTTAAATTTTTATTTTAGATGTCGTATTTGAATAGTTGATTTCATTTGAGAGAATAAATTTAGATTTATTTATAACCTCATTTTTGTTATGTTAGTTGGACATTTTTATTAAGGTCACTTAAGGATGACTAATTAGGCGGGGACATGTATTTAAATTTACAGGATGGCATGTGTCATTGTTAATATCACTATACTATGTTTTAGCAAGTATATTTAATAGATTAAACAGTGATTTGAGAGATTATAAATTTAAAGTAATGCACTTGGGATTAAAAAGTAGTGATTTTAAGAGATAATCTTTAAATTAGTAATGATAATATTAAAGCGATTAACATTGTCAAGACAGTTTAGAATTATGGCGATTTATGGGATTATAAAAATTAAAATATTTGCATTGAGATTAAAAAGTAGTGATTTTTTTTAAATAGCGATAATATAAAAATCGGTTAGATTGAAAATATAGTAATTTAGGGGATTATAAAATCAAAATATTAATGTGGAAGTTTAAAGTAGTGATTTCAAGTAATGATTTGAGGGATTATAAAATCCGACATAGTAAGTTATGAATGATATTATTTGTTATTTTAATTTTGTTTTAAATATTTTTTAAAGCTGTATAATATTATGTTTGTAATATAATTATAAATGGTATAATATTATGTTGTAATATAATTTAATTAGTAAATATCACATAGTTTAGATAGGTAGTAATTTTATTATTTTGTTATATCACCGTGTATTATAATATTATATCATCATGCGATATATGATATACATAGTATATATAATTATGATATAATATAATATTAGAAAAATAGTGAATTTTAGGATATAATAATTATATTTAGAGAAAATAGTTAGATTTTTGAGGATTATAAAATCGGCATAGTAATTTATGATTGATATTATTTTGTTATTTAAATTTTATTTTAGATGTAAATATTTGAATAGTTGATTCAGATTTAGGGGAATGAATTTAGATTTGTTTTAACCTCGTTTGTTATGTTAGTTGGACATTTTTGTTAAGGGTCTCGAGGAACATTAATTAGAGCAAGGACATGTGTTAGAATTTTGAGGATGATATGCGTGTATAAACTATTGTGTATCTTTGTGTTTTAGTATAATTAATAGATTTGTAGTGATTTAGGGATTATAAATTCAAAATATTAAACTTGGGATTAAAAAAAGTAGTGATTTTAAGAGATAATAATTAAATTAGTAATGATAATATTAAAGCAGTTAACATTATCAAAGCAGTTTAGATTTGTGGCGATTTATGGGATTATAAAATTAAAATATTTACATTGAGATTAAAAAGTAGTGATTTTTTTAAGTAACGATCAATATATAAAATCGTTTAGATTAAAATGTAGTAATTTAGGGATTATAAAATCAAAATATTAATGTAGGATTCAAAAGTAGTGATTTAGTAATGATTTAGGGATTATAAAATCAACATAGTAAGTTATGAATGATATTATTTGTTATTTTAATTTTTTATTTTAAATATTTTTTAAGCGTATAATATTATGTTGTAATATAATTATAAATGGTATAATACTATATTTGTAATATAATTTAATTAGTAAATATCCACATAGTTTAGATGAGTAGTAATTTTATTATTTTGTTATATCGTGTATTATATGTTATTATATCATACATTATATGATATAATGTATATAATGTATAATATAATTATGAATGATATAATATTAGAAAATAGTGATTTTAGGATATAATAATTATGTTTAGAAAAAATAGTAGATTTTGGGGATTATAAAATCAACGTAGTAGTATGAATTGATATTATTTGTTATTTAAATTTTTATTTTAGATAATAAATATTTGAATAGTTGATTTCAGTTAGGGAATGAATTTAGATTTGTTTTAACCTCATTTGTTATATTAGTTGGACATTTTTTGTTAAAGGGTCTCAAAGGAACATTAATTAGGCGAGGACATGTGTTAAATTTTGAGGATGACATGTGTCTAAAGCTATTTGTAATAAGTATCTTTGTGTTGTAGTATAATTAATAGATTTTAGTGATGATTTAGGGATTATAAATTAAAATATTAAACTTGGGATTAAAAAAGTAGTGATTTTAAGAGATAATAATTAAATTATTAATGATAATATTAAAAGCAGTTAACATTATCAAAAGCAGGTTTAGATTTGTAGCGATTTATGGGATTATAAAATTAAATATTTAGCATTGAGATTAAAAAGTAGTGATTTTTAATAACGATAATATAAAATGGATTTTGAATTAAGAAAATGTATTAATTTAGGGGATTATAAAATCAAAATATTAATGTAGGATTCAAAAGTAGTGATTTCAAGTAATGAGTTTGAGGATTTATAAAATCAACATGATAAGTTATGAATGATATTATTTGTTATTTTAATTTTGTTTTTAAATATTTTTAAAGCTGTATAATATTATATTTGTAATATAATTATAAATGGTATAATATTATGTTTGTAATATAATTTAATTAGTAAATATCCGCATAGTTTAGATAGGTAGTAATTTTATTATTTTGTTTATATAAATTATTATAATATTATATCATACATGTATGATATAATGTATAGTATAATTATGAATGATATAATATTAGAAAAATAGTGTTTTTAGGATATAATAATTATGTTGAGAAAAATAATAGATTTTTGGGATTCTAAAATCAATCCAATAGTAATCTATAGGTTGATATTATTTGTTATTTAAATTTATTTTAGATGTCATATTTGAATAGTTGATTCAGATTTAGGGAATAAACAAATAATAATTATAATAGTACTACTACTAATAATAGTAATAATAATTATAAATATAATTATATTAATATTAATTATAATAAGTATTACTACTACTACTATTTACTACTACTACTACTACTACTAATAATAATAATAATAATAATAATAATAATAATAATTATTATTTTTATAATAATTATAATAATAGTAGTAGTAATAGTAATAGTAACAAAGAATCTATATAATAAATATTCTGATTCATTTTAATTGAATTCATGAAAGCACAAGATTTGCCTCAGATTCATTCTAATTTTAATTCAACAACAACAAAAACAATAATAATAATAACTATAATAATAATAATAATAATAATAATAATAATAATTATTATTATTATAATAATAAAATAACAACAATAATAATAATAAAAATAATAATTATTATTATGAAGGGTGTGGTGAATTATAATAATTGTTATTGATGATTATATGTTTTGTGGACAAGTTTATATTTTCTTGATATCTATTTTTAAATGAATCTTTTGCTCTCCTCTCTTCACACACAAACAAATAATAATAATACTAATAATAATTATAATAAGTACTACTACTAATAATAGTAATAATAATTATAAATATAATTATATTAATATTAATTATAATAGTATTACTACTACTACTACTACTACTACTACTAATAATAATTATTATTATTTTTATAATAATTATAATAATAGTAATAGTAATAGTAACAGTAATCTATATAATAAAGATTCAGATTCATTTTAATTGAATTGGGCGGGAAAGCACAAGTACTGTTCAGATTCATTCTAATTTTAATTCAACAACAACAACAACAACAACAATAATAATAATAATAATAATAATTATTATTATTATTATTATTATTATTATTATTATTATAATAATTAATACAATAACAACAACAATAATAACAATAATAATAAAAATAATAATAATTATTATGGTGGTGTGGTGAATTATAATAATTGTTATTGATGATTATATGTTTTGTGGACAAGTTTATATTTTTTTTGATATCTATTTTTAAAGGAAAATTAATTATTGTGGTAGTGTGGTAAATTATGATAATTGTTATGTCTGATTGTAAGTTATTTTAAGTTGAAAAGAGTATTTAGGTAATATAGTAATTTTCTAATTTTAATTTATTTTTTCGTTACGTCGTGTCTTCAGGTACGGGTAATTACTAGTGATATAATATTAGAAAAATAGTGATTTTAGGATATAATAATTATGTTTAGAAAAATAGTAGATTTTGGAGATTATAAAATCAACATAGTAAGTTATGATTGATATTATTTGTTATTTAAATTTTATTTTAGATGTCATATTTGAATAGTTGATTCCAGATTTAGGGGAATGAATTTAGGTTTGTTTTAACCTCATTTGTTATGTTAGTTGGATATTTTGATTAAGAGTCTTAAGGAAATATTAATTAGACATGACATGTGTTAAATTTTGAGGATGATATGTGTCAAATTATTGTGTCATGTACTGTGTTTTAGTATAATTAATAGATTTGAGGAGTTAGAAGAGAGAATCAGGTCTTAATTTGCGTGGAGAATCAAAAATTGAAACTCGAAGATAATATCTGAATAAGGTATTTTATCAATCCTCAATTAATAATATCGCCGCATACGGTGATTCTTGAAATTATATAAAAATTTAAATTTATTTTATGCCATACTTGCGAAAACAAGTTTCTAGTTAAATATGGGCGGCAAACCAGTAGCAGGGGAGAGAGAGGAGAGCATAATTACTGTAACTGGTAAGAATGAGGAGGGAGAAAAAGGGGATAGCTTGAGAACCATTAGAATCATATGCTCTGACCCAGATGCCACCGATGATTCTTCTTCCGATGAAAAAAATCCTTCATCGAAACGTATTGTCCGTGAAATTCATCTGAATCTCAAGAAAATAACCTCAAAAAAATCAAATCCATACCCAGGGGCTCACCGGAGAAAGTCTGGCAGGTGGAGTTCTGAGATTAAGGATAGACCCAACAGTCGCCGCATTTGGCTGGGCACTTTCCGAACTCCTGAGGAAGCCTCCGAGGTTTATATTGCCAAGAAGAAGGAATTGGATGCTGCCAAGAAGAATGAATTGGATGCAAGTAAAAGAGGTATGGTTTCTTCTTCCCACAAAAAAAGAAACAAACCCATTGAATTTTTTATTGAAGAAATTAAAAATCCTGTTTATAATGAAGAAATTGTCTGTGCTTATGAGAATTGGGTTAAAACTCGTTTAGAAGGAGGTATGGTTATGGTTGCTTCCCACAGAAAAGAAACAAACCCATTAATGTTTTTGGTGAAGAAATTGAAACCCAGTTAAAGAAAAATCCTGTTTACAGTAAAGAAATTGTGGGTGATTATGAGAATGGGGTTAAAACCCAGATGGGTATTAGGGCTAAGGAGTCGAAAAGAGAATCACTGAATGAGTCTCCTTCTTCAGTACTGCCTGATGTTTATGATGAACTAGCCACTTGCAAATCTGTTTTTTTTGTGAGGAAATTGACCCCCAAATTAGGAAGCCTGTTTACAGCGAAGAACTTGCGTCTGCCTCTAAGAATTTACTGAAAACCCAACTGGGTATTGGTGGTGCCAATGAATCTGGAAGTGAATCAGTGACCGAGTCTTTTTCCTCTGTGCTTGGAAAAAGGGCTGAAGCTGTGAATGAGGAAGGAAACAATAGTGCAGGTTCCTTAATTGGGGAAACTTTGCCATCTTCAAGTTGTAAAGATAATAATTTTCTACTGAGAGTTGGTCCGGTGATTATTGATAACCACGGGTATATCTTGGGTGAATTCAGCTGGTTGGATGACCTTCGGATTTGCAATGAGGACGGAAATTAGGACGCTGTATGTTAAAAGTAATAGGGGAAGTTTATGTCTCAATACGTGGCCCTATGGCAGATTAAGGTCAACACTGTTGTTGATATTAACATGACAGTGTAACAGTTACATGCATGATATTTGTAAATTCTTTGCCAGATTTCTTCAGGATTCTTAATTGATGGTTCAATTTACTTTCTTGATTTTTTTGTTGAAAATTATTACACCTCTGCATTTTTTTACAAATCTTATTTACTACCAAGTTTGGCACCCTTCTTTTCCACATGAATATGGTAGTATTCTATATAGATTCTCTTTATTGATTAGCTTAGCTTTAGCTATACAATTGGGGCATGAATATGGTTATGGGATTGACATCATACCATAAACCCATGGAACATTGTTGAGTGGAGAGCTGAAATGTTGAAACCTGATAGGAGCTATGTCTTCATTGATTGTATCTCATGGTATGTGAGATTTGGTTCTACAATGCTGAAGCAATTTGAGGTTTGGGCTTTTGTATGTGATGAAAACTGTTTAGACCTGCTTTTATCTTTTTCTTTTGTTTTTACGTTCTTGGTTCTCCAAATCCTCTTGAAGTATGTCTTAAATGTTTTTACAAGTAGAAGCTTTTGTACGATGATATCGAATGTGCTTTATGAAAGTAGGTTGACAGCAGGAATGTACAATATTGCTCGTTGTGAGTGCGTTCGAGCTTTGTTTTTGTTATCCCTAATTAGCTGTGATTGTTAATGCTTGGTGTATGTGTTGATTTGGTGGAGGAGTTCTATCCTTTGCAATTTGCAAGGTATGTGGAATTTAAGGCTTTCCTTTGGTTTTTGAACTTTTGATATAAAAAAATTCAGCTCCTAATTATTTTTATGCATGCATCAGCTTTGATGATTACTAAAGGTCCGTAGAACTTTACATTTTTTAACCTTTTGATAGAAAGCAAATGCATAAGGGAAATGAAGTACCTTTACATATTATCTTTGGTATTGTATAGACCCCTAATGTCGGCATGTGTAATATTAGTTTTATAAACTTGGTAAAAAGCATGAATAATAAGAACTTCTGCTTGGATTCTTCTTTGGTTTCTAATTTTTCCGCACATTGATTCTCATGACTTAAACGGTGAGAGATCTTAGTTGTTGTCTATGTAGTTAGGAACCACTTGCAATAATAAATTTTGTAGTTGTAGTTCTTTGTGAAGAATTTTGCTATTAAGATCAAAACAATAACTTGGGCATCTAGACTGAAATTCCAATAATGAAGCCAATTTTATAAGAAAGCAAATGGCATCTTGGAGACTCGACTTCCCATATTTTCTTTCTCTAGCATAATAGATGCCCAACTTATCAAAAAAGAAAATTATTGAAGCCAATGTACCCATTTTAAGACATTCCTAACACAATCAGCATATAGGAGATTTGGAGCGGAAAACCTATTATAAACTCCAAAACAAATCTTTTGAAGGTACTTAGAGAAAATTAATAGATTCAAAAGAAACATATTATCGTGTGTGACATACGGAGTAGAGTATTGAATGAATGATTTATATTCCCCTCACCTTTCCATTGTTCTCTGACAAATTGAACAACTACCAGCCTCTTTAATAGTCCTTCAGAGCTGCAAGCTCGAGATTTCTTTTGCCTTTTAGGCCATTAATACCTTGTTGATTCAATATACCACTCCTAAAGAAAACAAACAGGGGTAAAGATTACTACGATGGGGAAAAGTCATTTTGTAATCCTCTTACCTCCATTTAGTAGGAACATCCTATTTGCCCAAGTTATTTTCTGGCTATGACATTTGATAAGTAAATTGTATTCTAGATATCCTTTGTATGAAGTATGCCTATGCAGTCTTGATTTTGTAACATGACTTATGGTGTATTGCCTTAACTGTGGAAAGTAATTTAAATAATCTAATCTATATATATATAAGCCACAAGGTAAAAGATGAACCCTTAAAACTTCATTTGGAGGATCCCCAAGGTTCAAACTTGGCTATTCTACATGGGGTTGAGGGATATCCTCATTTTTTTAAAAAAATAAGATGGCTGTGGGTTTATCTATATTTTGGAATTTACATGTATATCATGTACATGCATAGGATGCCTAAGTCCAGTGGGGCCATATTAATAGTAGATTCTTGCCTGCAACTGTTTGTTAGGCATTCTTCCTAAATGCATCTATCGATATTAATTTGATATGGTACTTGAACACGTTGGTTATTTTGTTTGGTCTGTCTTGTTGCTGGCGGATAATTTATTGCACAGCTTTGCATCTTGCATTATGTTCTTTAGTTTTTAACATCATTCGCATGAAGAATGTGAATGAGAATTTGGAAAGAGTGTGGCGAGGAGGGTTATATTACCAACACATTTTATCTTCATTCCTTTCTTTTTATCTCTTACCAGGAGAGACACTGGACTACCTTGGCATCCCTGTACTCCACTTAGCTGGGACTCAAGGTGTGATCGCCATCATAGCAATCTGGCAAACCCTTCTGCTGGTAATAATCCCAAGTTTTTGGTCTACTATCTTTGATGTATCTTGTTTTGATAAGTTGACATAGACTACATAATGTGTCAAACTTTTGGGACACTCATTTTGTTGCACAATATATCATACACACTATGTGACATTCTTTTATTTTGTTAGAGCATAGCAGACATTCTTAGAGGTATCTTTTAATGTTTAGTAAGCATTAAAATATGAGTTTTATTAAGTTATTTTTTTGGTTTCTTAGTTTTAGTTTTAGTTTCTTGTGCTTTTCCTTGATGAACTTTGATGATTTTGGATTATAACAAGATTATGGGAGATGTTTGTGGGATTTTGTTTGTTACCATGTTCTCTGAAGCTAAACGATACTTGTTCTGTCCCAAAACACAAGAAGGTCGGTTAGAGTCGGTTTCAGTAAGCATAACATATTAGGATGGCCCTGATATTGGTCAAGTCTTGTATTTTGAACTGCAAGAATGTTAAACGATAAAAGAATTAAAGAATTCCTTGAGTTACTTGTACAAATAGGTTAACTAAATGAGCGCCACAATATAATAGGAAATATGATTTACATGGCTACACAATATTTAAGTTTGGCCTAGAGCAAAATGTTTCTTGGAACTTGCTGTTTTTCATGTGAGATACTGCAGGACTGAAGCTCTTGAACCTTTGTTAGGAATATAGGAATATACTTGCCAGGTGACATTAATTATCAAGGAGGTGCCCTTTTTGATCTCTTGAGTCTTTCTAAAAACCCTATAGCTTTTGAAGAACCGAAAGTGAAAGAATTCAAAAATGAGCACTTTGCTATGATTGTCTGGCTTGGTTTTTACGCCCAAGCGGCTCTAACTGGTAAATGACCTGTTCAGAACTTTCTTGAGCACATATCTGATCCCAAACATAATAATTGCTTTTCACTGTATTGTTCATGTAATTATTTCCTCTGATTTCAAATAAATAGCTTTCTTGAGTGCTCTGATATGCATGTATATTCTGTCAACTGCAGGGTTTTAAGCTGCAAAAGCTTCAAGATTGTAGGATACTTTCTGAAATGTGTTAGATTCCAAATGAACAAATTCAAACTTGAAAAACATCTTTCTCATTCTCGAAGAACTAGGGGCTGAAGCTGTCTTTTTTAATTTTTATTTTTCACTAGTAGCAAAGGTATTTCCAGTTAAACATCACCCCCATGCCTGTTACACGGACTCTTAACCTTACCTCTAAAGTACTCGAGTTTGACACTTAACATATGGGAGTTTGACACTTAACATATGGGTAATGGACACTTCATTTTAGTGTAAAAAATGACAAAATTGAGGATTATTCAACATTGAGGATTATCTGTGTCGGACTCGCGTCCAACCAGACACTATCCGAGTCCGTGTAGCCCCCTGAACTTCAATTCTACATATAAAAGCAGATTTTTATGAATATGAAAGGTGAAAGACATTGATGGGGATTAATGCAGGGATTCTCCTGTAATTTTGTTCATTTATTTTTCTATATTTAATTGGTTGAATTAATTAATGTAATAAACTTATAGTTTTGGAGATAATTATCATGTTAATGAGATTTAAATTCAAGATAATTCAAAACTAAAATGGTCATAATCGTTGAATCACTGATTATCGATTCTGGATAAATTAGTACATATCATAATTGTTTTGTTGAAGAGGATGATTAATCTCATAATCATTTGTGTAGAAATATTAAAACAAGTATATATGTGTTTATTAAAGAATAAATTCACTGAACGCGACTCACTTAAGAAACATCTAATAAAGTTTTACTTATCTGTCAATAATAGGAGTTCTTATACTGATAGTAGTACAAGTGATCGTTGAATTTGAGATAATCATAATATATTATGAGTTATATTTTTTAAGACTAGTTGGGTATATATAAAAAGGTATGTTCGAGTATAATAAAGTGTATATGAAGGTAAAGATAAATGATAAATATATGATCTATCACTTACAATAAAGGGAGATAATGTCATATGTGATTCGATAATTGATAACTCGGAAATCCTGTTAGGGTGAATGAAAATTAGAAATGAGTTTCTAATTTACATTAACTAGAGTTGTGCATTTTAAATTCGAAATGCATATGATCAAATTAATAAAACTTGACAGAAAATTCATATTTTATATTTGATCGGGACATTGTATGGTAGAAGAATTAAATTATATGGTAATTATTTACTGTATAGGTTTTTTGTGATTAAACGTTGATTTCATATTATACAAATAGTCATGGTAAGCTGAGAGGTGTCACTCATGATGTAAAATAAATATTATTTATTTATAGTTGAATTAAAGAAGTTTAATTTATTATAAATAATATTAGAATGATTCAAATTAATTTTTTCTACTACCGATATAATATTGAACTTAAATGGTCACACCATGAAAAGATAAATATAATTTTAGAAATAATTGACTTAATAATAATAAGTTAAATATATTTAATTTATTGGTGAAATAAATTAAATAATTTAATATTTATAATTAAGTATTTTAGAAATATTAATTATAAATTAATAAGAGTAATCTTATTATTATTATAAATTATTTAGTTTTTAAATAATTTAGAACCCTAAATCTTAAAGAGTTTAAGAAGAGAAAATATTTATATAAGGAGAACCCTTATCATAGATTTTGGGTTAATGCTAATATAAATCTTGCCAGTATTCTCTAAAATTTGAGAGGTTAGAAGAGAAAATTAAAGTCTTAATTTGTGAATTATATTCGGATGAGGAATCAAATGATTGAAACTTGAAGATAATATGATTATATAAAAAAGTAATTATCGCTCTTCAATTAATAATACAGAAATTCCATGGAGACATTTTTTGGGGACATTTTAGTGATTTTTTTTTTTTTTGGTTTTTTTTTTGTTGTACCTCTTAAAAAATGTATAATATTTATTTCAACTGAAATTTTTGTAAAAATTAGTGTTTTAAATATAATTTGGATACATACAAAAAATAAGGTATGTACAGTCTGTACAACCCTGTTTCTTGTATGTATCCAATTTACACCTAAAATATTGTTTTTTACAAAAATTTCAGTTGAAATAAATATTATATATTTTTTAAAAGGTACTACAAAAAAAAAAAACAAAAAAAAAAATGTCCCTAGAATGTCCACAAAAAAATATCCCCCTAGAATTACTCTTAATAATATGGGGGCATATATTGATTCTTGAAATTATATAAAAAATTTAAATTTATTTTTTTTGCCATACTTCCCATTTATTATACTTTAATTGGGTAAAATGCAAGGTTGACCCCCCGAACTTTAGGTGTTTTTGGGTATTTAGTCCTTTTCTTTTGGTCAACGCATTTTGAGCCCTTTTCTATTAAAAAATTTGGACTTTGAGCCCCTGTTGCCAGATATGCGTTGACTACTCACGTGGCGTCTACGTGGAATATATGACGTGGATATTTTAATTTTTATTTTACCTGGCATGTATGACGTGGCAAATATTGGAGTTTGAACTAAAAAATTTGTTGTCGCTCAGGTTCGATCTCCAAACCTCCAACTCGCAATATAATCTCAATGACCACCCAAGCACCACGGGTTAGCTATTTTATTTTTGCAAGGAATATGGTTTATAACTGAACAATTAATTTCCCCCAAATTAAAACAAAACCCTTTTCTCAGATCTGCTGAGTCTCAGTCGCTCATTTCGTTCGATCGATCTTCTGTCGCTTTCTCTGAACCTCCCACATGCACAAACAAAAACCTAGGATTTCTTACTTTCACAAATTGGGGGTTTTAGACCTACCATTCTTTAGCTAATTAAAGGGTCTGAAAGTACTCTGTGGTGGAAAAATGGTGTAAGTGTCTCGACATCTGACTTTATTCCCCTTTTATCTGTCGCCTCTTTATGCCCCTTTATGTGTCTATTGTGCACCCTTTATTTACCTTCACATGTCTATTGTCGTTGATTTAATCCCTTTCCCTTGTCTGTTGTCTAATGTTGTTTGATATTAACTTGTTGTGGTCCTTATGTTGTCTGTGGATTGTCTTTTTGTTTCCTAGTCAAACATATTATATTATCAGAGATTATTGGTAGTGGAACTCCACCCATATCTTGAAGCTAAATTTTATTCTATTTTGCTTTTTAGTTTGAAATTTTCTTCAAAGAAATTTGATATAAAATTGTTTATAAGCCATGCATAACAAAAGACAATTATCAGTATGTCCTAGGTTATAAATAATAATAAAGAATATATTTTTTAATTCATGTTAATGATTTTTTTATTGTAGATACTTGGAAGTGGAACTCCACCATGGGGGTTTATTTGAGTTACATCCTGTTTTCCATTATGATTATGGGAGAATTGATAACTTTCAAATCCTTTATTTTGAATTGAATTTTGAGAAATTGAAGACAATGTGTGAGGATTTTGGGTACAATGATGTAATTGGTTTATATTACAGAATGCCTGGAACTTTCAAATGTGGAGAATTTAAAAATCTTACAAATGATGATGACCTAAATATGATGTTAGATGAAGTTGTAGATTATAAACATGTTGAGATTTATCTTGAGCATGATTGTGAAAGGGGTAAACAGGGTAAACAGACTAAACAGGCATGTTGAGGGTGGTTAGAGGGGAGAGATTTTGGCCAAAAGTTAATGTGACCCCACCATTACCTCCTCTATTAAAGACACCAAGAGGAAGGCCACAAAAGATGATGAGGAGGGAGATGCACGAGGAGTCAACTGCTGCAAGTCAAAACAACCACAAAAATAGCAAGTCATACAAATTGTCTAGGAAAGGTACAATCATGGTATGTAGTACCTGCAAGACAACTGGTCACAATCATTTTACATGCAAGTTACCTACACAAACAACTCATACAAATGTAAGTATGAGTACATAAACAACTCATACAAACAATTTTTCAAATGACTATAATGTACAATGATTGTCTAGGAAATGAATATTTTTTTGGTATAATTTTGTAGGAACAAGTTGAACAAGATAAGGGAGAAAGTGGCAAGAAGAGAAAACAAAGAATGAAAGGGGAAAAAGACAAGGTAATAAATATTTCAACTGTCAACTGGTTATTGATTTCAACTGTCAACTGGTTATTGATTTCAACTGGTTTTATAGTTAAATGTGGCGTATAAAATATCAAAGTGTGCGATTGTTAAAGAAAAACTACCAATTAGAGAAATCACTTAAGAGAAGTGGTACCTCCTGGTTTTAGCTGTTTCATTTCCCCAAAAGATGGCAACACTTACATTTCTGTAAGATGATGTTCTATGTTGATTTACATTTTTTCAGTACAAAGAATAAGAAGTATCATTGATTTATGGTTTTAGCTGTTTGAATGATGTTCTATGTTGTTTTATGTAAAGCACACACAGGAAGTAAGCTTTAGTGGAGTCGCCCAAAGACCTGCATGCCGGGCCCACCTAATAGAAATGAGAAAGGAAAAGAAAGGGCAAAGACAACTACACATAATCCACCATGGGGAAAGACAAGTACTGCACATAAGGCGACAAAATTGATGTCTGGAGCTATGAGGGTGGCAGCTGCACTTGATGGAATTTCTGAAACAGAGGATCGTTTGATGACTCAAGCCTTGTATAACAGCTTCAAAGAGACTAGAGGGGTGGGAAGACCAGAGGGCGAGGGCCAGTCAAGTAGAGTGACAAATAAGTTGAACAAGACTGGTGGAACTCAAGAAAGTGTGAACAAGAATTAGAAAATGAAGATCTAGTAATTTATATCATCCTTTTGTATTTGACTTTTTATGGTATTTTGGTGTGTGTATCATCGCAAACACAAAGTTGAATAATTATATTGATATTTTGGGTGTTTGTAAACCTGTCTAAGAAGGTATTTTTGGTGTTTGGTATCCTAGGTGTAGTTGTTCTGGGGATGTTTGTAATTATGTTGATTTAAATGTTTAGATGAATCAACTGATTTCACATGGAAGTTGATAATATTGTTGTTGCAGGAACTCTGTTATTTTTTTAAGTGTAATCAAGCAATCTATTTCTGTCTATGGTGTTTGGTATCCTAGGTGTGTTTGATTTCAAGTATTCATTGGCTTTATAAAATTGTATTATTTCTAGCAGTGTGTGGTGGCAAACACTTTGCACCCTTTTTAACTTGTCTCAGAATAGACTTTGCACCCTTTTTAACTTATCTCAGAATAGTGGGATGAAATGGATTAGGAAATGAATGGCAACTGTGTTTACCACACTTCAATTCACCACCATGTTCGGACAGAACATACAACAAACAAAACAGAACAGAGCAAACAAGTTGAACAGAGATTCCAAACAGAACATACAACAAACAAAACAGAACATAGCTTTCTCCAAACATCATTAGTGTATATTACACAAACATAGCTTTCTCCATACATCATTAGTCTATATATATCAATTTTTCCAGACATCAAAACAAGTTGAACAGAGATTCCTCCATTACACAAATTACTAAAACAGAGTTTTTAACATGCTCAAACACAAAACAAAAAACACCCCAATTACAAGTATCAACCACTTCTCCCTAGTTTGTAAATTTTTTATTTCTTCTTTTGAACACTTCAAATCATTCTTCAATTTGACTTTCTTTTTTTCCATTTTCGATAATTCCACTTCTAAGTCATGAGCTTTCTCCTTCATCATCTGTAGGTCAATTTCAACGCTCCTCAAATTTAATAGACCCGAAGAATTCTCAGCATCTTCTAACATGTGGATGGAGTCAATCCATTGAAAAAAGCCACAAAATGTTTGCATCTGTAAAAAAATAAATTAATAATTACCACGATTGTATGTAAAAATTCTTCAATTTTATATCAGAGTAAATACAAGTACTTACACCATAATTTGAACAACCATAAAACTTCCTCCCTACATTGTTGTCCTTTGACGATGTACAAATTCTTGCTCGTATCCCACAGCCACAATACCTTGGTGATGAAATCCCACTGACTTCAGTGGATATTGAACTGTCCCCAACCTTTTGGTAGCTACATTCTTTAAGTTGCTTTCCCCTTTTCATTACTCACAAATTTCTGAGATGAAAGGCAACTAGATGCGAAATATGAGAGCGAGCGAGATAGAGAGAGACAAGGTAGTGAAGATCGATCGAACGAAATGAGAGACTCATCAAATCTAAGAAAAGGGTTTTATTTTAATTTGGGGAAAATTAATTGTTCAGTTATAAATCATATTCCTTGCAAAAATAAAATAGCTAACCTGTAGTGCTCGGGTGGTCATTGAGATTATGTTGCGAGTTGGAGGTCTGGAGATTGAATTTGAGCGACAACAAATTTTTTAGTTCAAACTCCAATATTTGCCACGTCATACATGCCAGGTGTAAAATAAAAATTAAAAATATCCACGTTATAAATTCCACGTAGACGTCACGTGAGTAGTCAACGCATATCTGGCAACAGGGGCTCAAAGTCCAAATTTTTTAATAGAAAAAGGCTAAAAATGCATTGACCAAAAGAAAAAGACTAAATACCCAAAAACATCTAAAATTCGGAGGTCAACCTTACATTTTACCCCTTCTTTTTTAATCTGCTTACTCTCTCTCCCCCCAATTACCATTTAGTCATTTTAGGGAATAATATATATGTGATGTAAACACATTTTAGGAGGCATTAAGCCATTAACTATCAATCGGTACTTTTGTTTTGCAAATTTAGCATGAACCTACATAATAATTTTTCTTAATTTATGCAATTGTAACAATAATATCAATCTTAATGGTAAAATAAGATAAAATTAGAGTAACAAATATTTTTTTTTTTTGCAAATTTGGCATGACCCTACATAATAATTTTTCTTAATTTATGCAGTTGTAACAATAATATCAATCTAAATGGTAAAATAAGATAAAATTAGAGTAATAAATAATTTTTTTTTACAAATTTAGCATGACCCTACATAATTATTTTTCTTAATTTATGCAGTTGTAACAATAATATCAATCTTAATGGTAAAATTAGAGTAATAAATAATTTCTTTAATAAACGTGCAACACTCTAAAATGTCAAATAAATAAAAATAAATACCTATAAAGGAAATAAATACCTTCTAAATAAATAAAAATATGTACCTATAAAGGAAATGATAATTGAATGAGAGTGTTGGACTATATATATATATATATATATATATATATATATATATATATATATATATATATATATATACAAATGATCAAGTAAAGGGATCCATTACTTTCTTAAATGAGGATTTTTTTATTTATTTAAAACAACTAAAAAAAGTTTAATATTTTATGGAATTGAAATTTTTCCATATCTGATGTTTTGGGCGTGTTTTGAATACCTATATCAAAAAGTGGTGGTACAAGTCTGCACTGCATCGTACATACATATTTTGTTATACGCACTCAAATCACACCCAAAACATCTGTGATATGAAAAAATTTCAGCCCATAAAATATTAAACTTTTTTTTTTAGTTGTTTTAAAAAAAAAGCAAAAAAAAAGTATAAAAAAAAAAATTCCTCATTTTAAGAAAGTAAGGAATCTCTTATCTGATCCTGACCCTCTATATATATATATATATATATATATATATATATATATATGCTAATCACCTAATGACTATAAATAAGTGCAGCACTCTGTGGAACTAGTAACTAGTCTAGCTCCCTACAAGAGACTTTTCAATTAGGATTTTAAATATCACCTTTTCTATTTTGGGGTTGAGAGTTTTCTTTTTGTTGCTATTTCATTTTGGGGTCAATTTGCTTAATTTCTCAAGTATATATATACATATACATACATACATATATATATATATAGAGAGAGAGAGAGAGAGAATGGTGAGTGCTTTTAATGAACATCTTTACCAAGAGGGGTGTAAATCTGGCTTGGACATTCAACGGGTGATAAATGGAGAGTTGAATGATGACCTCAAACCTAGAAGAACTGGTATGTTGAACTTGCTTAATAGTAATACAATATTCCCCATATATTCACATTAGATTTTTGTAAAATATAATTAATTTTACTTTTATGACTGCAGCATGAGTACATATATATACGAAGCATGACTCTGCAGCATGAGTGTATATATATAGGACCTACCGGGCCTGACCGTTGACCAGGCCAAGTCTGGCCATGACTTTGGGTCTTTCAAGCCAGGCTAGGCTAGGCCAGGCTTTGGCCCCTAAGAAGCGACCTGTTGTGGCCTACCGGCAGGCCAGGGAAGACCCAGCCAAGGCCAGTCCACCTTTTTTTTTTTTAATTTTAATTTTAAATCTGAGAATTTCTTCTTTTCTTGATGAGACTTCAAAAAAGCCCGTAAGTTTTTGGACCAAACCCATGAACTCAGGGACTTGGGTGTGGATGATAATATTAACAGATGGTTTTGAAAGTGGGCCGAAAATGAATAGTACTTTTTGGATGACATTAGAGTGCTTGTTGATCCTCAAAGGAGATGACCAACACAAAAAATGGCCAACTTGACATATTGCTATGTATGTATATATAGGAAGGTTAGTAATTCAGAAAGAGAAATTAATTAATTAATTGGCCCGAGTAAAAAACTAATTTTAATGGTGAAAAAAATTAACCAGGGATGAGTGGATGATAAATAGGAAGGTTGGTTGTGTGTTTTTTTTTTTTTGTGGGGGAGAAAGGAGAGATATGGATCAAAAAGCATGCATTTCGATAGCCAACCATTCTGACCGGTGATATATTTTAGAAATTTCTTGTTTAATTATGATTGCATAGACTTAAAAGCAGACTTGGACATGTTACCAAGTTAAATTACCACTATGTTACATTTGTATGTAGGAACTCAATGGACTGCAAGTGCCCACATAATAACAGCCGTTATAGGCTCTGGAGTTCTCTCTTTAGCCTCTTGGGGTGTAGCTCAGCTCAGATGGATTCTAGCTCGGAGTCACCAGCCACTCTTGTCATCTTTTCCACCATCACTTTATACACTTCCGGTCTCTTAGCCGATTGTTATCGATTCCCGGATCCTGTCTCCGACAAGAGAAATTATACTTACATGGAAGCCGTCAAAGTCCACTTAGGTATTTCAAACGTTTGTATTTGACTTTCGCGCATTTTAAAAAAATATTAACAAACTGTAAATATTTTATTGATGTGTATTTCAAGTGTTTTTTTGCTGATGCTAATTAATTTTTCTTGGATGATTAAATTTAGATGGGAAAATGTACATGCTTTGTGGTGTTGCTCAATATACAAACTTCATCGGGACGACAATTGGCTATACGATCACTGCATCAAGAAGCATGGAGTATGTAATCTATTTCATGGCCATTGTATTTATTCTGTCACAAAATAAATGTCAGTTTTGACTTTTTTTCAATCTAATTGATCATTTTTAACTAAGAAACTACTATATACAATTTACTATTCAAAAATGTATATTTATATATACTTGCTTATTAATTATAAAAATAATCAATTTGACCCCAAAAAAATCAAAACTGGGCAGTTATTTTGGGATGGAGGGAGTACCATTTAGAAAATTAAACAGGAAAATTTACTTGTATGATGTTTTTATAATTAAATGACTTTAGTTTATGATTATATTCATTTCAGGGCTATATTTAGGTCAAATTGCTTCCACAAAGAAGGACATGAAGCTCCATGCAGTTATTCTGTAAATCGTTACATGATTGGAATGGGGATTCTTGAAATTTTTCTGTCACAAATTCCAAATTTACACAAACTTTCATTAGTCTAAGTTGTTGCGGCAGTCATGTCCTTTGGGTACTCATCCATAGGAATGGGATTAGCTTTTGCACAAGTTGTTTCTGGTGAGTTTTAAGCACTTTAGTAATGTTGATAAAATGCGTAAATGTTTTACTACCAAGTAGTGATTTGTGACAAACATAAAAATAAAAATTGGGACTTGACAGGGCATGGGAAAAGGACCACCTTAATAAGAGTGGAAGTTTCTGGTAATGTAACACCAGCTGAAAATACCTGGAGAATGTTCCAAGCATTTGGCAACATTGCATTTGCTTACTCATATTCTCAAGTCCTCATTGAAATTCAAGTAAGATATATGTATTTATATATGTGTGTGCGCGTTTGTTTATCGACATAAAAACACATCTCCTTAAACTCAAGGTCTGCGGCTGTTTAACAGTTCTTTTAAAAGTTGTGCATTGTAGGTTGTACTTTGTGCGTACAACTATGTATGCACTGGTAGAGTAGATGGCAGGGGTGGATCCAGCCCGTTGGTTAAGTGTGGTCAAATTTGAAAAAAGATTCTTAATAAAAAATAAAAATATAATACAATAAATCACAAAATTAAATAATGCTCATATATTGTGTACAATAACATTTTTTGAGACTCCATAACTTGAAATTGTTGTATGATAGTTATTTTTTCAATAGCTACAAAAATATCATGTTCAATAATGTAAGTTACTGAACAATCATTTATCTTTGAATTTTTATTTTTTTTATGGGTCGATGTTGTTGGAAAAATATCATGATAGTCTCATTTTAAACAAATACAAAAATTCACAAACAATTACTAAATTTATAAAAAAAAAAAATTACAATATGCTTTAAAGAATTTTTCTTTGATGAGTTAACGTTGTGGCTAGATGACTAAAAAAGAAAGAGTAAAGTGGGTACACATTTGAGACGATCATTAATTTTTTAAGTAAACACTTTATATAGAGGGCGGGGAGAGGACAAATTGACCCCCTGAAAATTCAGTCCCTAAGGTGGATCCACCACTGTTTGTTAGAAACTGTTGAACTCTCGTTTTCTCAAGTTTTTGCTCATGTATATGTTTATTTATCTACATAGAAATATCTCTTTAAACTCAAGTAAGTGTTTAGGGTTTGCATGTGCTCAATAATTCCTAACCAGAAAAGGTCGGCAGTGTGCATTGCAGGTTGAACTTTGTGTGTACTATGTATGCACAAGGTAGAGTAGACTGTTGATTATTTGAACTCTTGTTTTCTCAAGTTTTTTATTCATTATCCACTATACGTATTTTGTTTCCCTTCAGAATACACTAAAATCGTCACCACCAGAAAACATAGCGATGAAGAAGGCTAATGTGACGGGAGTGCTAACAACAACAGTCTTCTACATGATGTGTGGTTGCTTTGGCTATGCTGCATTTGGGAACAACGCGCCAGGCAACTTGCTAACCGGCTTTGGATTTTACGAGCCATTTTGGTTGGTAGACTTGGCCAATATGTGCATAGTGCTGCACTTGGTGGGATCATATCAGGTCCAATTCTAAATTCCCCTTATTCATCATGATATAAGGGTCACCATTTCATATTTTTTTAATTACCTTTTCCATGAAACAAATAGCTGCATTTCATAAGAAATCCAAATAAAATCTTAGTAGATTAACAAACTTGTTTATTTTGGCACCAAAAAAGTGTGTTTAGGCGGGTTTTCACGCCCCAAAACTCTCCTGCAACATAGTTTGAGGCTTGAAAGTTATATTTGCGAGTTAAAAAAATTGGGCTTAGAATAAATTGTGCTTAAAGGAACATGATTTTCAAGTGCATTTGGATTCCAAAACCCCAAAATCTTCAAACCAAACATGCACTAAACTCGAGTCCTCATTTTGATTTGAATACTGCTACATATGACAACAAATTTATGCCGATATTAAATATCGATGTATGTGAATACAGGAGAATAGGAAGGAATTAAAAAGTGACCCATACATTATTATTCTATTTATCGCTTAGAGTTACACGTTAGTCGCCATCCAACTTCGTCATGAGATTTGTCTGACATATATATCATCTTCTTTATGATTTTGTGCAGATTTTTTCACAGCCATTGTTTAGCGCAGTTGAACAAAAGGCAAGGAACAAATGGCCTAATTCAAATTTTTTGGTACGAGAATACAAAATGAACATAGACTTGGGAAAGAAATACGCAATCGGCCTCAACCTCTTCAGGTTAACTTGGAGAACTGCATTTGTGATACTAGCAACAATCGTAGCAATGGTATTGCCCTTTTTCAACGACGTTCTGGCGCTGCTTGGAGCCCTTGTATTCTGGCCACTAACAGTTTTTTTCCCCACACAAATGTACATTACCAAGAAGAATATCAGCAAGTGGAGTTCAAAATGGTTACTACTTAATTCAATGAACTTGCTCTGTTTCGTTGTTGCAGTGGCTGCAACCTGTGGCTCGCTCCAAGGTCTAAGTAAGGCTCCCAGTACTTTAAGCCTTTCAAGTTTTAAGAACAATATGGTTACATTATGTAGCATGTCTAAGCAAGTAGAAGCTTGTTATGGAACATATTTATATTTCAATTTTTGGTATTACAATTATGTAGAGTCCAAATCCTCTGTCTCATCCTCCATCTCATGACTCATCATTTGTATTGTGTTATGCTTTATGGAGATCATTAAAAAATTGTTCAATATTTGCAGTCTTAGGCCCCATTTGTTGCAGACTTGTAATTAAAATCCATAAATATATTACCTGTATACATATATGATATACCTTGAACTACTATGTTAAATTATGATTATAGGAAGGGATTAAGGCTTAAAAGTGATGGTTATTTAATTAATAAATTATTTGTTCTTATGAGGTTGTCTTCTCAAACTACTAGGGATTTAGGAGTAATTATTTGCGTGCCGATTCAGGGACTCGAACTAACTTCTAGTTTTGAGTTGATTAGACTTCAAAAAATAATTTTTTTTAACAAAAATTATTACTAGAAAAGGAGATTAGAAACTTTGAAGAGTACAAATTAAGATGTTTGTATTGTTCATTATTGACTCTGCATGATTTATATGCTCGTCCCCAGTAACTGCTGCTCTTATCGTTCTTGTTGTCAACTCCAAGGGGACTACTCCAAAGCTATAGATATCGTTCTTCACATTCACTTTCATTGTGGAAGCATACTCTGCAAAGGAAACGAACAAAAAGTCATTCTATTTCTCAAAATCCAAAAAATCATAGTGAATACTCGTGTTTCAGCACCAAATCAATCCATCACTATGAAAAAACATAATCCTTGGTAGGATATGACAGAATACATTTAAAGCTATCCCCTCTACATATTATATGAAATTGAAGTTCCCAATAGCAAGTGGAATATAGGAAGTCAAGGGTGATGAGAAAGTAGCTAGAAGCTGCCACTTTGAAGCACAATCGTGCTGGATGGAAAGTCTTGTCTATTAATTCTTTAGGTCATGTGAGGGATGAGGATAAAGAGTAAAAAGGTAATCTGTAAAGGAGCTAGTCTTAATTTTATTGAAAGATGCAGATCTTGAGAAAATTACTTTGAAAGAGAACATTAAAAACAAACTCGTCCAATTTCTTAGGAACAATAAGGATGTGTTTGCTTGGACAACAACGGATATGTTAGTATTGATACTCAATTTATACGTTATCATTCACAAGTTGAATATAGATCAGAAAAGGAGACCCATAAAACAAAAGAAGAAGACCTTTGCACGGAGGCCCAAAATTAAAGCCATGAAGGTCGAAATCTAGGCCATAGAACCTATAATTAAAGTTATGGAGGCCAAAATTAAAGCCATAGAGACTCATAATTAAGGCTATGGAGACCTATAATTAAGGTTATTTAGGCCATAATCAAGGCCACGAAGGCCCAAAATTAAGGTTATAGAGGCTAGAATTAAAGCCATGGTGGCTAGAATCAAGACCATTAAGGTCTAGAATTAAAGCCATAGAGGTCCTGAATCAAGGTCATGGCGGCCTAAAATTAAGCCCATGGAGGGCCAAAATTAGCACCATGAGCGCCAAGAATTAAAGACATAAAGAGAGAGCAGAATCTAAGTCATGAAGGTTCAGAATCAAGGACATGGAGGCCCAGAATTAAGGCCATGGTGACCTTGTATTAAGGTCATGGAGGCCAAAAAATAGCTCCATGGGCGCCAAGAATCAAGACTATGGAGGCCATAATTAGGGGTGTAAACGAGTCGAATATCAGCGAACACTTTAATGTTCATATTCGGCTTGACTCGAAAAAATTGAGCTCGAATTCGACTCAGATTTGATAAGGGATTTCTATTTTTGCGCCAGATTCGACTCGGATCATTACTCGGACCTACTCGGCTCTTAAGTACTCGACTCGTTTACAAAGCGAGTTACTCATGAGCCTTCAAATCGAGTTTCGAATATTAACAATTTCACTTAAAACTGAACCACTACATACTAAATTGGTTACTTAACTAATATTTATATATAAATTTTTTTCACTTTTATTTATGTATAGAAATTATAAAGAATGTAATATAAATTGACATTCAATTCATTGATTTATTCAAGTACAAGTTTTCACAATTTCATACTACACTTTATAAATTATAAAGATTGATACAAATATTACATATTTAGCTTACTAGCATGGATCAGACCAATATTCGAATATGATCCATCGAGTAGGTATCGAGTATGGTTCGAGAAAAAAAAATGAAATACTCGAACCCTAATATGAGCGAACATTGGTATGCTCGAATTCGACTCGTGTATCATTAAACAGAAAACGAGTATAGATCACATTCGACTCGGATCGACTTCGAATTCGAGCTTTGGATCATATTTTTGAGCCGATCTCGAGTCGAGTATTGAGCTACCTAGTTCGACTTACACCCCTAGCCATAATTAAGGCTATGGGGCTTTGAATTAATGCCATGGGCGTGAAAAAAAACTCTATTATTATTTATCTACTCCTTTAAAAATTTATTTTTAAAGAAGTAGGAGGAAAATAATGTAGGTAAAAATAGCCCACTAATGGCGAGTTCTCACATGTTATTTTCTAGAACTTTGTTAATGAAGGGTAATATAATAATTGTGCTCATTGAGTATTAAAGAAGTATATTAAATCCGGATATAATTCTCAAAATGTTTAACCAACTAATGATTGACAACCTAGAAGGTCTCTAAACCCAATTAGAATTCTAATTCCTAACTCCCGAAGTAGATGATTTTCATGTTATAAATAAGAGATGTTCCAACATAATTAAGGTACAAAATCTTGACTCCCATAATAAGTCTCTCCGTCCATATTAGTGTTCTAACTTAGTTAAGCATCGAAGAGTCCTCCCGGAGCCCTCCAATTTTGGTTGACTTTTTGCAGGTTTTTCGACGAAGTCAGGGCGGTCAAGCGATGGTCAAAGTCAAAGTTCGAGAGTTAACCAAAATTCTAATTTGGAATTGCTGATTATTGCATCAAATATCTAAATATATAATTCTAAAAATTAATTAAATCTCATTATCATATAGTTTGATTATTACTAGTTTGTTACCTTAAACAATAATTTAATCATCATTAATGAAATTGTGACAATCTATCATTTCGATAAACAATAGTATGACTATAACCTCTCTATTACTTTTTGAAGGTTTTTTTAGAGAATTTTTACTTGATTTTCATATTAGTAATTTTTTATACTCTCTATGTTCTAAAATTAAAGATACATTTATAAAACGACAATTTTTAAGATTAATTATATGTTCTCAAATATAACCTAAAATTACCAAAACCTAGGTACTCCAGATCTATTTCATGTTTGAAAGATTAATTATATGTCCTCTTTCATGTTTGCACTGCCGCCACTACCTACCATTGCTCCTCCACACCACCATCCTTCTTCACGTTTGTTCAATTTCTTAACACACATAGAGAGAGGGTTTATTTCCTCAATGTTATTTTTTTCCTCTTTTCTAATTTTCCAGGGATCTATGCTCTATCTATAGTTTCAAAAATAAAATTAACACCCATAACGATAACAATGCGTACCATTGTGGAGTTTTTCACATAAATCATCGAAGAACACTAATTAGTAGGTGTTGGCTTTTCACAGTAGTGGTAGAATCAATAGCGGTGTTGGAAGATGATGATGTTTTGGATTGTCGGTGGCACCAAATTTGGAGAAGATGGTGCCATCGATGGTCAGATCTTTGCACGTAGATGATAGGTAGGGATTGCAGATAGTGTCGGCGAGTATGATTTTTCAACTGGTGCAACTGACATATGTGTTGAGTATCTACAATGCCGGGGTCTATCTTCAATCATGGAGTAGGAGATGTGGAAGAGATTCTAATGTAGGGCAAGGGGAAAAGAATGAACAAGTGTATCTATCCCTACTGAGAATTGCTAGAGAAACACATAAAAGCATGAAGTTTTAATTAAATGCGTTATTACTGCACAACAGTCCTAGAAATGCCTCGATCAATTTTCTAGATGACTTTATATAATCATTTATGACTTGAGATAGTTTTGGGATGCAGTTTGGATGTTATTTACTTTTCTTTGTATATGTTTTTTTAAATGTTTTTTATATATATTGGTATTTATATATATTGGTATTTGTTGCAGAATGGGAATGCTGCTCCTGGATCAAAGTCACGCATTCCTCAAATGGTTGTTAATATCCTGGGTTTTGGCCAAAAACATGATGCAACTGTGGATATACCATTGGATGCCATGAATGTAATGACATTGCTATTTCTAATTCATGTACTTGTCTTAAATATTGTTGGCGATCCGAGTATATTTTTGGATAATTTTGCAGGATCCAAGAAAAAAAAGAGAAAGAACTTCATGACTTTGGGACGCAGATCTAAGGAGGAGGGAAAGTGTTTGTTCTATTACTTTTATAATTTCTACTTGAGTACTTGGTCCTAAATGTATCACAACAATAATTCATTTATACGTCATCACTCATCAGTGTTTTGTTATTTACTCAAATTTTCGGTATCACATGGATGAATGTTATTTGTTGCCTTGTCATTTGTTTTTAGATAATTGAGGTAAAGTAAGGATTTTTATGTTTGAATTTGCTTGTTTTATTTTGGCTCACATATTTTGATAAATTTTATATTTCAAATATTTTCAGGTATACATTGAAGGATACTTGGTGTAAGCTCTAAAATAAAGGGTCTTATGCAACATGTTTCTCTATTTTCTATACGTTTGTATTTTTTGTGTTTCGTCTTTTGTAAAGTTAACTAATTATACATGGTTATGATGATTTTTGGGTATGGAATGATGGTTTTTTTGGTGGTTTGGATATGTATTGATGATTGTAATTTTTGTAGACAGGTTTGGAATTTTTTGGATATCTATTTTTAAAGGAAACTTTGCCGAAATTTCTTAAAATTAGTACCGACTAGCTCGATGTTTAGGTAGTTGGATATGTATTGATGATTGAGTATGTATCAATTGTTGTGGTGGTATGTGTCTTTATATAATATAATATTTTTCAAATTTTAATTTAATTTTTTATTACGCGGTACCTCTAGTTTTCTTATATATGTGATGTAAACACATTTTAGGAGGCATTAACTATATATTTTTGTTCATATTGCTTTCGTAATTTCTCTCATCTATTCATCACAACTTTTTTTGCAAATTTAGCACGACCCTACATAATAATTTTTCTTTAATAATTTATGCAGTTGTAACAATAATATCAATATTAATGATAAAATTAAAATAATAAATAATTACTTTAATAAATGTGCAATACTCTAAAATGTCAAATAAATAAAAATATATACCTATAAAGAAAATGTGTACTTTTTAATTAATTTGGCCAATGATATAGTACCCTTAAAATGATATTACCTGTCTAGTCATTTTAGGGAGTAATATCGTTTCTTATATATGTGATGTAAACACATTTTTGGAGGCATTAAGTATATATTTTTGTTTATATTGCTTTCATAATTTCTCTCTCATCTATTCATCGCAACTTTTTTGCAAATCTAGCATGACCCTACATAATTATTTTTCTTAATTTATAGCGTTGTAACAATAATATCAATCTTAGTGGTAAAATTAGACTAATAATTTTTTTTTCTCCAAATTTAGCATGACCCTACATAATTATTTTTCTTAATTTATGCAGTTGTAACAATAATATCAATCTTAAAGGTAAAATTAAATAAAATTACAGTAATAAATAATTTCTTTAATAAATGTGCAATACTCTAAAATGTCAAATAAATAAAAATATGTACCTATAAAGGAAATGAGTACCTTCTAATTAATTTTTTCATTGATATAGTTGTAACATCCTAGTCCCACATCAAGAAGATACTATTGGGTCAGTGGTTTAAGACCTTATTTGGATGAATTTGATTCGATTCAGAGTTGAGATTTGTACCGGACTCGGCTCGAAAGCTCGGGTGAGATCATCCAATTTGGTTGTCGGAGGTGGGGACACGAAGGCTGGTGGTATATTAACCCACAATGGAAAGAAGGAGGTCCGGAGGTAGGGGCACGAAGCCAACCGGTATTATTCCAAAATGGCTAAACAGGCAAAGATCTGTAGATTGTGTGTGTGATCGGTTCTGACAGGGACGTCAGAAATTTAAGCGGGGAATTTGTAACACCCCAGTCCCACATCAAAAAATATGAAAAAAAATTTGTCTGTATATAAAAAATTAATTTATTAACAATAATACTTTTAAGTCATGACATTTTGGACTTGAGATTTGACCCAAAATTTATTATGAACTCTGGATTTGACCTGAATTGTTTCACTAGTACTCTTAAAATGATATTGCCCGTCCCCCTCCATTACCATTTAGTAATTTTAGGGAGTAATATCTTTTCTTATATATTTGATGTGACGCCCCCAAAATAGGTCTTCACAACCCATCCTGAGTCGCCAAATACATGGTTCAGAATTCAAATACAAACTTCATTTATACAACTATTAACAGTCGTGAAAAATACGACATAACATAAGCTGTGAGTTTTAAAACAAATATTGTCTCGTAGACAATATCCAAACTCAAATAAAGTTATCATTGTAATTATTATCACACTATTCTATAGAATAGTGAGGACTACTATAACAACCATCTTGGACCATCACTCCATTCCATGACTAGTCCCAGCTATATTCTCATTTCCTGAATAAAACAATGAAAGAAAAGGGTGAGCTCAACTAGCCTGGTAAAGAATATTATGATTAAGATAATGCATAATAAATTATCCTTAGTCCTCAACAGAGAAAAATCTGATAGAATACAATAGACAACAAGTTTTAGATCAATAAGCTTAGCGGTGAAATAAGCAATCCATTAGAAGAGTCAAGTAGAGCGTAAAGTCTACTATCTTCTATGATTTAAAAGTCATTATCAATATTTTATCTCTGCAACAACAATCAATAAATATTTCAAATCAATAAATTATCCATGCACTACGGGCCAAGGATATTCGTTTGTATCACTAGTGGTCATGATCATGACAATCATCTGTCCATCTATGCACTACGGGCCAAAGAGGACTTTCACCACATCATTTGTCTATAACATTACAGCTCATGATTATACCAATACACAATTTCTGGTCATAATCATACCAATCAATAGTCCATCTTTGCACTACGGGCCAAAGATGACTTTCATCACAATATAAGCATGATGATGATGACAATGATATAAAGAATCAATGAAGTGAGATCAAAGATAAATATTAGAGATTTCTAATTCAATTTATCCAGAGTTCAAAAATGTCCAAATTTTCAACATGATAACTAATTGTGGAGTAAAATTTAAGAAGGATATTCATGTATCAAAAATAATTTGAACAGAAAAGAATTAAATTCTGTTGTGAACAATACTCATGAACAGTACCGTATGAATAGTACCCATGAATAGTACCCCAATATGAAAAGATTAAAATTTAATAAGAATGTTCAGATCAATATTCCAACAAAATAATATTAGATGAAGCGCAAAACTTAAGAAATTTCAAATCATTTCAGGAATTGTAGAAGCAATACTTACCATCGTAAGTTTAAATTTAGGAATATGAAATGAAATAATATCACTTGCATACTATAATATTTCTTACGAGTATTGAAATAAAATAATATCTGTTACTGAAAAAAATAATATCTTTTACCTTAGTAGAAACTAATTTTGACTGGAATATCAGATATTATCCTAGAAAAATCTTGCACAAAAAGCCACACTCAAAGTATTCTTATACTCAAAAGAAATACTCACAATATTATAGTAGGAAAATTTGAGATTTTTTGGTGTGTTTAGGAAGGAGGTTGCTCCTCTTTTTATAGTGCAACGGAGGGAGAAAAATTAAATAAATATACCTATCTTTTCTTTGAAATTCCAGATTTACCCTTAGTCATCAGAGTAATGCCCAGATCGTCCTGCCCTTTTAGCCACCAATCCAATTCCTCAATTAATTCCCAAAATGAGTCGCCTCCACGTGTCTTCTGCCTCGGGATACGTAGAAGATTCTCTCAGGTCTTGCTTCTTTATTTTTGGCTCTTCTGTCTTTTCATTTAATCATAATGCGAACTTTAATTTGTGCATTTAATTCAATTAGGTTAAGTGAACCCTAATTTAAGCGCAGGCCCACATATATCATATCAAATATGATTAGCTTGTGTGCATACTACTTTTTGTGAGACCAGTGGTTTGGATAAAAACGACCTATTTAATGCAGTTTGATCTGTTTCGGATCGGTTTTGATTTAAGTTGCCATCCCTAATTGCATGACCTGCAAATTCTGTAAATAATAATAATTTATAAATCTCATAAATAATAACAAATTGTAAAATTTGTAAATAATTACAATTTTAAAGGCATATTAATTATCATTCTGTCTGCTCGACACAATTTTTTTCCATTAATAACTATATACAACATGCATTAAGAAATCTTATCACAATAATTTTATAATTTTATCGAGTCATTTTGGTTGGTAGTCTACCAAGTTAATCGTTCAAAACTCTCCATTTTTTTTACTTTTAATTTTAAATTTGAGAATTTCTTTTTTTCATGATGAGACTTCAAAAAAGCCTGCAAGTTTTTGGACCAAACCCATGAACTCAGGGGCTTGGGTGTGGATGATAATATTAACAAATGGTTTTGAAAGTGGGACGAAATTGAATAGTAATTTTTGGATGACATTAGAGTGCTTGTTGATCCTCAAAGGAGATGACCAACACAAAAAATGGCCAACTTAACTTAAATGGTTGTAGTAATTCAGAAAGAGAAATTAATTAATTAATTAATTGGACCGAGTACAAAACTAATAAAGGTGAAAAAAATTAACTAGGGAAGAGTGGATGATATATAGGAAGGTTGGTTGTGTTTTATTGTTGGGAAGGGGGGAAGGGGGGTGGGGATGAGAGATATGGATCAAAAAGCATGCATTTTGGATAGCCAACCATTCTGACCGGTGATATATTTTAGAAATTTCTTGTTTAATTATGATTACAGAGCCATATGGGTGTTAAAAGCAGACTTGGACATTTAGCTTAAAAAAAAAAGGTCAGACTTGGACAGTTGCTGAGTTGAGCCTTTGTCGGGAGTTGACCAGCCTAGACTCGGGCCGGACTAAGGCCAAGTCGTAGGACTTTTGTGTACCTCTAAAACAAACGCATAGGTTACCAATCTAGTATATATAATTATCCTTTAGTTAAATTACCGCACTGTGTTACATTTGTATGTAAGAACTTAATTGACTGCAAGTGCCCACATAATAACAGCCGTTATAGGCTCTGGGGTTCTCTCTTTAGCCTCTTGGGGTGTAGCTCAGCTCAGATGGATTCTAGCTCGGAGTCACCAGCCACTCTTGTCATCTTTTCCGCCATCACTTTATATGCTTCCGGTCTCTTAGCCGATTGTTATCGATTCCCGGATCCTGTCTCTGACGTATGAGAGAAATTATACTTGCATGGAAGTGATAAAAGCCCACTTAGGTATTTCAATCAATTCAAATGTATGTATTTGACTTTGGCGCATTTTAAAAAAAATATTAATAGACTGTAAATATTTTATTGACGTGTATTTCAAGTGTTTTTTTGCTGATTCTAATTAATTTTTCTTGGATGATTAAATTTAGATGGGAAAATGTACTTGCTTTGTGGTGGTGTTCAAAATAAGATCAATATATTTATTGGCGAAAATGATGATGTAACAAGTGTAAGATTAAAATGACAACTCAACATTACTAGTAATGAATAACAACAACATTAAATTGAGCAACAATATCACCAGATGTGACATTCGATGAAATGGTTTGTGTGGAAACAATTCCCCTTGCTAGCCGGAAAACCCCCGAACCACCAAGTATGGCCATTTCGCGGTACTGATTCGATATTGGATTGCGGCCATGAACACTGAGGGTGCTACCGTTGTACTTCCCATTTGTGAAGAACAAGTTCATGGTCATTAGTACAGAAAATTCCTCTAAGCTGGATGCTGCAGTCAACCCTTGGACTCGACCCACGATTGTCGAATTGGGTTCGGGCCCTACTTTCATCAGGTCATCAATAATGGAGACTAGACCGAACAAGGTGGGTGACGTAGACGAGATATTGGACCTGGCCACCGGATACGCAGTTTGGTTCAGCCCACTTCCAGTTTCATGAAGAAAGAACTGAAGCTTGGTTACCTTTTCTTTCTTGTTGCCAAGTGTTTGGACCCAATTTTGAACAGCTTCTGGGCTGTTGTCAATGCCATGAACCACCCTCATGGATATAACTATCGACAAAAGCACAAGAAATGATATCATACATAGCTTCCCCATCTCTCTTAACCCTAGCTAGCCTCTTCTCGTGGAGGATGATGATATATGGACTAAAACTGCATTGCATGCCTATATATATATATATATATATATATATATATATATATATATATATTAGCAAACTAGCCGTCCAAATTAACAACTGTGTACAGCTAGCTAGCTAGCTGCTTTGAAGATTAATTAAACTAGCAAGCCATATGTAGCCTTCACAAAGATAATGCATGCAGACATCAAATACGTACAAAGACAAGAGTACCAACCAGCAACCGGAAGAAGTACGTACGTACGTACATGGCATTATCAATGTGTACCTATATAGAGTTAATTTTTAATGACGCCAATTGCCGTCCTTGTAATATTGATTAATTAGTTAGGACTATATATATAATTGTATCGAGATACATATTATATTAATTACCTGTACATGATATTCTTCTCTTCCGCAAAGACTCTCAATTGCAAAATAAATAAACTTAATACAACACATCTAAAACATCAATGCACCTCTCCGGGGTAGTAGACTGAGAGTTGGGACACTATTTCCTTTGTCACCAGATGACCCAGCTACGGTGTTACTAGCCCTTGAGGACGCCTAAGAAGTGGGAAAAGGCTTACTCTGCAATAAATTTCCACAATTTACAAATGTCGGATCTTGTTTGGGGAATATTTGTGAATTTTATTTCTAAATAATTATACCAAACTTTTCATACCTCATCGGAACGGTGATTGGCTATACGATCACTGCATCAATAAGCATGGAGTATGTAATCTATTTCATAGCGACAATGATTGTATTTATTCTCTCTGTCACAAAATAAAATTAATGTTTAGTTTTGACTTTGTTTAAGTCTAATTGATCATTTTTAACGTTAAGAAACTACTATATACAATTTACTACCAACCCTAATTTTTATAATTAAAAAATGTATATTTATATATACTTGCTTATTAATTATAAAAACAATCAATTTGACCGTAAAAAAGTCAAAACTGGACAATTATTTTGGAACGGAGGGAATACCGTTTAGAAAATTAAACAAGAAAATTTAGTTGTATGAATTTATTTTTTAATTAAATGACTTTAGTTTATGATTATATGCATTTCAGGGCTATATTTAGGTCAAATTGCTTCCACAAAGAAGGACATGAAGCTCCATGTAGTTATTCAGTAAATCGTTACATGATTGGAATGGGGATTCTTGAAATTTTTCTGTCACAAATTCCAAATTTACACAAACTTTCATTAGTCTCAGTTGTTGCGGCAGTCATGTCCTTTGGGTACTCATCCATAAGAATGGGATTAGCTTTTGCACAAGTTGTTTCTGGTGAGTTTTTAAGCACTTTATAGTAATGTTGATAAAATGCACAAATGTTTTACTAGTAAGTAGTGATTTGTGACAAACATAAAAATAAAATTGGGACTTAACATGGCATGGGAAAAGGACCACCTTAACAGGGAGTGGAAGTTTCGATAGACCAGCAAGCAGGCGTACCGACCCAAACAGGCGAGGCGAGTGGTGAACGGACTGAAAATGGCGGGCGAAAAGCCTGATTTTTCTGGTAAAAATCTTCATTTCAAAGTTCGACCATGCAGCCAAGAGCACTTCTGTCTACTACTTTTTGTTATTTTTGGGTTTGGCCCAAACGGGTTGGTAGAGTAGACGTGGAATGCAGTAAAAAGAATAGGCCAAATAGCCTGAAATTTATTTTTACAAAAGCGTTGCTTCAAAGCTTGCGCCCATGAACTTGCTTTGAGCCTCTTTGCCGGGTCTAGTATCTGGTAATGTAACACCAGCTGAAAAGACCTGGAGAATGTTCCAAGCATTTGGCAACATTGCATTTGGTCATATATGAAACTTATCTCCTTAAATTCAAGGTCTGCGGGAGTTTAATAGTTCTCAGCCAAAGACGCTCAAAAGCTGTGCATTGCAGGTTGTAATTTGTGCGTACAACTATGCATGCACTGGTAGAGTAGATGTTTTTTGTTAGAAACTGTTGAACTCTAATTTATACTCATGTATATGTTTATTTATGTACATAGAAATATCTATTTAAACTCGAGTAAGTGTTTAGGGTTCGCAAGAGCTCAACAGTTCCTAACCAGAAAAGGTCACCAGTTGCAGGTTGTACTTTGCGCGTACTATGTATGCACAAGGTAGAGTAGACTTTTGATTATTTATTTTTGGGAAAAAGCACTTTTACTCCAATTTGTGGTTGTAGTGTGTTTTAAAAGAATTAACCATCGCGCTTTTTAAAATATTCAATTATTTCACTATACTTTTTTTAAAATGTTCAATCAAGCAATTTAAATCTAATTTTTCTCACGGACGTTAAAAATTGGAGGGAAAAAGCACCTTTACCCCACTGTGCTTTTAAAATATTCAATTAGCCCACTGTACTTTTTAAAAATGTTCAATAAAGCAAGTAATACTAAAGACCCAGATCACAACTTTCCGCGCAAGCTAAATTCAATTTTTGTAGATCAATTTGATCAATTTTAGGATCAAATTGGAATATTAGATCAATTTTTGTCAGTATAATGTTTCTTGTTACATACTGGTAGGCTGTTCCATTGATACCAGGAGTCTTATGCCATATTACACGCATACAGTTGGGGAATTGATAAATTGAGTAGTTAGAGTTTGGTTTACTGAGTTCAGATATTACTATAGTATTGCATGCACGCGGGTCGAGAGCACTTTTGTGCCTATTTTTTTGTTATTTTTTGGTTTTGGCCCAAATGGGTCAAAGCCAATGATTTGGTCGAGGCCAAAAAGCAGGCGGGCCAAATAGGCTCGGAATTTACTGGGCTACAAGATCGCCACCAAAGCCGGCTTCGTGGCGTCTTGGGTAACGGTCTTGCCATGCTTACCACAAAGAAATTAAAAGACACTACAAAAAAATAGGGCTTCAGCAACAACTAATTTTCGTTGCTAAAGGTGCCAAATTTCGTTGCTAAAGGGTTTTGGCAACGACTTTTTTATCGTCGTCATGTTTTTCGATTCTTGTGATAAGCGTTGCTAATTGTTCCGCAGCGAAAGTATTTTTTTCGTTGCCAAAAGTAATACATTTTGCAACGAAATTTGGCTTTCGTACAGAGACATCGATCCTTGAGCAACAAAATGTATTGTTGCAGAATAATTAAAATGTCGTTGCTAAAAACCCCATTTCGTTGCAATAGCCTGTTAATTGACAACGAAATGAAATCTTTTTTTTTTGCAATGACCATGCATTTTCGTTGCAATTGACACCATTTTGTAACGACATTTTTTCGTTGTAGTAAATTATGAAAATTGTTGCTTAAGCTTGCTTTCGTTGCGAAATGTAAACTTTTTAGAAATGATTTTCGTTACTGATTATATTATTTGGCAACGACATTATGCTGAATCAACAACGAAAATGTTTGTTGCTGGTTATTTTTCAATAACAACAAAAAATAAATCGATTAGCAGCGGCATTATATATTGTCGTTTCGAGTTGAGATATTACTATAGTATTGCATGCATTTTTGCCGGTGAAGCCAATCTTCTTCTAACAAATTTGAAAATTTAAAAATTGTTGGAAAATAGGTAAATTTATTAATTTATGATCCACTAAAAAATGGGGCTTCAAAGAATACGGTGATTTTCGTCTGCTAAAGGTGCCAAATTTCGTTGCTAAGGGTTTTAGCAACGACTTTACTGTCGTGCGTTCTTTCGATCTTGCGAATGAAGCGTTGCTAATTGTTCAAGAACGAACGTATTTTTTTTCGTTGCCAAAAGTAATACATTTTGCAACGAAATTTGGCTTTCGATGGAGAGACATCGATCCTTTAGCAACAAAATATATTGTTGCAGAATAATTAACATTTCGTTCGTTTAAAAAAGCCCATTTCGATTGCAAAAGCCTTCTAATTGGCAACGAAATGAACTCTTTTTTTTTTTGCAACCACCATGCATTTTCATTGCAATTGACACCATTTTGCAAACGACATTTTTTCGTTCTGATAAATTATGAAAATTATTGCCTAAGCTTGCTTTCGTTGCGGAATGTAAACTTTTTAGCAACGATTTTTGTTGCTAATTAGATTATTTGGCAACGACATTATGCTGAATCAGCAACGAAATATTTGGTGCTGGTTATTTTTCAATAGCAACGAAAGTCGTTGATTAGCAACGACATTATATGTTGCCGTTTCTTTATATGTGCAACGAAAGTTGATATGATTTGCAACGATAAAAAATGTTGCCTTTTATGTTAGTATTAGCAACAATATCTTCTCCGTTGTTATTAGGTTAATTTTTCGTTGCCAAACATTATATTTTTAATGCCATTAGCAACGAAAATTTGTTGCTAAATGTATAAAAAATTGTTGCTATATTAAAACTTGTTCAATGCCTTGGTAACGAATTATATTGCTGTCAAATCAAAAAACTAAATCTACCACATAATATTAAATATTATAATGACAAAAATACAAAAAACTAAAATATTATTAACTTAATAAAATCATCCACTACATAATCATTCATTATCTTTACAATTAACCATCTAAAGCTACCACAGTTCTTCAATCAAAGTATATATCTACATATATAGAAAGAGTACACTTCATAATTTAATAAAACATTCTTCTGCAGAACAAATTTTTTATCCATGACAAAGCATTGGCATTGGGTTAACCAACTTCCGCTGAGTATCTAAGAATCTGAAATGCTCTTTCTACGCCGAATGCTTCCCAAGAGTGATTCACAAAGCATTCAAGTAAATCTAAAACCTACCAACCAATATATTCGATAGGATCAAGCATTATCTAGAAAGTAAAAGGCTTCTCAGTAGTAGCTTCTTGCATATAGAGTAATTTTGAAATTAATGTGGACGAAGCTAAAAGTAGGATACTAACAAATAGTTTATGTTAACTGAACCAAATAAACATGGGCACATAATCAGCTTGGACTTTGTCACTTAAAAAAACAAAGTCGGGGCCGGAAGACTACTATCAATAACATCATTGCTCATCTAGTAGAACTTCAAAGAAAGCCAGAGAACCATATTGGCCTTAAAAATTTGCTAAATTTATGATGTTCAAGAATCACGATTGATGACATTCAGGAAAGAACGTTAACAAAGGGGAAGATTAACATCAATCGAAAAAAATAACTTGAAATGCAAAGATGTAAAGGTAAAGCATAGAGAAGTAAATGAAGAAGCAAGATTGCTTGCGATAACAAGGAAAGTTGTAATCGACATAAGAAGAAATAAGAGACCATCCCTATTGGACATGACAATCCGTGAAGCGACTTTTTACGCAAGAGAGAGGCTCGGGACGCCTTCTTGCTAGGTGCCTTCTCCGATGGAGCTACATGTGTAACACCTTCACCAGACTTTGAAATGATTGCTATCTTGGTACTGGTTCCACAAATGTCACCTTCTTTCGCTACAATTTGAAAAACATTGGTGTCGATAACCAATACTTGCACTCTCGAAATGAAAAATAATTGTCTTTGCTTAAAATACTATAATTAGTAAAACATTCGGTGGAGATCGACTATAGTAAAGTCCATAACCAACATGCATCATCATCATGGCATAATCACATGTGATGGATTCTTGTTACCTAAACTCCCCTCAACACTTCTCTGTACCAATCTCCTCTCAAAATTTATAGGTCCCAAGACCAACATGTATACTTTTAGAAAATGACATGAAATCTCACATGTTGAATAATATAGACTATATCAACGGATATGCATATGTTTGCTATAATCGGATAGTACATCTGCTTTGAAATGGTGAATTTACCTTCCCAAAATTTGAACAAAATAAAAATAAAGAACCACCAACGCATATATCAAGACGCAAGAAAACGATTGTATAAGAAGTCAATGACATCATGTAGATTTAACATTGATGATGACAAACATTTCTAATTAATAAATCATGTTAAATAATTACATATACAGATCAGAAATAGATTAAAAGTTTAGGACAAACTTACAACAAATGGTTCACATTCATTCCATTGCTCAGCCAAATCAATTTCCTTCAAACCATGGAGACCAAGACCAAGATAGTCCAAAGCTCGCTAAACTTCTTAAAAGTAAATATTTCTCAAAGATATGTAGTCTTCTCAACTCCAATAATTGGATTTAAAGAAACTCGTGTAAGGCATCACTTGTGTACTGACGGTGTGTGTGATGGTAGAGATGATATCAAAAAATACCAATTCTTTGAATAAAGGAGGCGGGTGTCCCAATTATATGAACAATGGTAAGAGATCACAGGGTTTAATTGCTCGCTTAAATCTCCGTTCTCATCACAAAGCGATATAGTATATTCTCGGGAGGCAAGTTGAGTTGCTTTAGTACCTTGATTGGCATAACAATGAAGAAATTCGGTGAAAGATCAATTTAAGCGGCTTGTGCTTGTAAAATTATGCAATACATACCTTAATAGTAAATAATGGCATGAAAGGTTCTAACAAGCAAGCTATTAAATAAACCAAATTAACCAAGTTTTATAACAATAGAGAGGAAGCTTCATCTTCCTCAGACGACTTCCAAAAATTTGGTATTCTACATTTAAAAGTGGAATATTTAACAAGCAGAAATGTGAAGTCAAGTTCCAAAAGTCAATATATTTTAATATATAAAGACTTACTTGCAGATATGCATTTCCTTCACTTGAGATACTCATTTCGATTTTAAGTCCTTGCTTTAGTTTAATCTATGTCACATAATATGAAATGCAAGATAGAACAATTAAGTTCAACTTAGTTGTGACAACAAAACTTCTGTCGAGTTGCATCATTACCTTCTCCATATCCTCTAAATACTGTTCCACATATTTACCAATCTTTTCCGCCAACGACTTTGTCAAGAAATGAGTTTCGCAGGGAGCATCAGGGATTACAGATCCATATCCTAGTCCTATGAAGGAACCATAGAAGGTAGAGAGAAATGTAACAAAGATAAGCATGTGGGGTGAGAAGTAAGGTTTTATGACCCAGAACAACTGGGTTTAATTCTAGATTATTTCATTATCCTTCGAGTTTTTAAGTTCCAATGATAACCCAAGGAAATAGATAAATGAACAATGAACCTTCAAAAAAAGCATGTAGTAGCAGAACTTAACCACAAAATGGTGACTAACCTTGGGGTTTAGCGATGAATGACAAGACCCGATTAACATAATTGCCCAAATTATTCAAAGAACTCCGGTGTTTAATTTTACTTGCAAGTCCTTCCATGTGAATAGTGTGTCCGATGCCTAAATAAGATGTATGAACGTAAAAAATTCTCTTAGTAATAAGATATAATAATGAAGTTGGCAAAGTGTTAAGAAAATATAGAGTTAAACAACAAATTCTATATTAACAAAAACACACCTCAGCACATTAGTTAGTTAAGTAATATCGCAAGACCTCCGCAGAATTTTTGTATCTTTAGCATCATTGCCAAACACTCCTACTCCTTTACTCTTGGAAAACTTTCCTGATAACCAAGAATTTATCAAGAAATATATGAGGGACATCCTAAAAGTTTTTTTTTTTTGCACTTACCTCCCACAAGTCGTGGTGTCAAAATAATCACTAGTCAAAGTTCAATGGCCATATATTAATATCCATATCGTAAAGCACACCGATTTATAGTTCAAATGTTCGTCATGCTAATGCTCTTCATCAACGCCCACTTTTCTCCGGCCCAAGAAATGTGAAGGAAACATCACACGAAATAAGAGGAAAATATGTTGATACAAAAAGCATACTTTATAATCAACTTGAAATATTCCCAAAGTATGCTAGCCTCTTTTTAAAAGAAAAACCAACATACAATTAACATCAAGAGTTTAGGCATAAATAGTGTAAAGCCTTGCCTAGAAATTGAGGATCAAAGTAAAATCAGGTAAAATAATTCTTATTCTGGTGTTTGGGTGAAAAGTTTTATCTTCTAATAGAAATTGGAAATCCATACGCAATCAAGAGCTGGGCTCTAGCTATAAAGATGAAATGTTGTACATATCAAGTGAGGGTGGGTTGTTATTTTACGATATTCACGCAAAACAAAGAAGATGAATAACAACTGAACATAAAGACTAAGCTGGCATGGACACCCCTGATGACACTTCACTATTAGCAGCATAACTATTTATTTCCCACCTCTTCCTACTTCATCAAGCACATGAAAGCTGCAAATTGAAAAAAAGTAAGTATCAAGACAACAATATTATCGAATAGTGTACAAGTCTAGCACGGCTATAAATTCCAAATACTTATAAATAATTAAAGAGTAAATATAGTTGGACTTTGCCAAAAAAGTAAATGCAATACAACCAGAAATGTAATACAACTTTGATAGGGAAAAAAAAGCATCTGAGCCACAAGACCCTATAAATATAATTAAAGTTGTCCACCCCATGATTGAGAAAATTGCAGTCAAAGTAGTGTCCACACTCCACCTTATTCATATAATCTAAAAATGTTTAGAAAATAGGCCATTATTGGGAAAAATGATGCCCGAAACCGCCTTTGGCGGTTTTAGACATATAGATCTCAAAAAGATACCCAATTTCAAAAAAAAACACCTCAATCGGACATCTGAGCGCAAAGTTATGACAGTTTAAAGATTTTGCATTATGACACAATTTCAAAACGTTTTTTTCTTATATATCCGTTTTCATGACATCCTTTTTAACTATTTCATCTTCAAGATCTCGAAAAGAACTATGAAAATGGCTACTCATAATGGTCAAACGCATTAATGAGCATTGATTTATGCCAATTTTAAAAAACTTTCCCAGCATACAAACTTTACCTTCATTTGTGTATTACTCGCCGCCTTCATTTGTTCTGCCAACAATCTAATTTGATCGGATAACAAAAACCACAAGTAAAAAAGGAAGTAAAAAAACAAAAACCATATAAACAAAAACCACAAGCAAAAAAAAAGCCCTAACAAAGTAATAAGTAATGATTGTAACACTTTCATATACCATATATAGACTAATCGACATAAATAGGAGAAATCAATTAACTAAATCTCAAAATAAACTCAAAATTACCTAAGAAAAGGAAGATTACGGAATCTAGAGACTAGAGTTGAGAGGCGATCGCGATCGTATTGTGGCGAGCGGAGGTGAGGTCACGGTGGGAGAAGAATTGATGGAGATTGTCGAGGTGGAGACTTGAGAATCGAGATGGATGGACCTGGGTTCATTCGATTTGTTCGAGAAGGAGAGGACTGGTGCGGGTTCGCACGACTTTGCGTTCGGATCGTGCATTCGAGATGGGTGCAGGAGAGAAAGTGTGAAGAAGAACCCCAAACTTATGTATGTATCTTTATGAGAAGATTACAGAGCGATGATTTTGTTTTTGATCAATTTGAAAAAGATGTTTATATGGAGTGAAGATTATAGGGTGTGATGATTTTTTTATGTTTTTATCTTATTATTTTAAGTTTATACATATTTTAACTTTTTTATTATTTTAATATTATACATATTATAAATATTTCCAACTCATTTTTTAAAGTACATTTTTAAAAATAATAAAATTAAAATAAATATTTTAATTCATTTTCTATATAATTTTTTCCTTACTTTTTAATAATTTTTTTATTTTTAAAATTAATTCCAAATAATACAAATAATATTAAAACTTTTTTAATAACTAAACAAAAAACAAAAAAAAATAAAATAAAAAGGATAAGCCAAAGATGAATAGTTTGATTATTTGTATTATTTAGAATTAAAATAATTAAAAGAAATGAAAAGAGAGAAAGGAAAAAAAATTAAAAAAAAAATAATGAGGTTTTGATTGTATAATTAATTTTAATTTTTATGTCATTTGTTTAACTAATTTTTGCTAATTATATCAAATTTTCTATTTGATGTTAATTATGTACTTACTTTTTTATATCATTAAAATATATATTAGTATTAATTTTTAAAATAAAAATAATTATTAAAAGAAAGGAAAAGAGATAAGGAAAAGAATACAAATAAAAAAAATGAATTAAAATATTTATTTTAATTTTATTATTAGTTTAATTATTTTTTTCCACGTAATTAATGATTTTTTACTTTTAATTTTTGTAGACATTAATATAATGTTGTAATAGATCTCATTGATACAAAAAATTTTGATATATTATTTGTATTATTTAGAAAAGAGATAAAAGGAAAAGAAAAAGCCACATAATCAATGATTTTATTTTAGTATTTTTTTTGTGTTGCCACATCAGAAAATAATAATTTTTTGATTTTTTTTCAATGCCACGTGTGTAATTATTTGACGTCCGTCCAAGAAATTGGACGGAATGGCTTGATTAAATATTTTTAAAAAATACAGTGGGCTAATTGAATATTTTAAAAGTACAATGACTAATTGCTTAAAATACTACAACCACAGTGGTGTACAAGTGCTTTTTGCCTTTTTTAATATTATTAAATAAACCGGTACGTTCGGTTCGACATATACCGATGAAGCCAAATAGCCTACCGAAATCGATCTCGAAAACCCGGTATGTACCGGTTATGTGTATGCGATCTTAAAAGCAGGTTTCGTCTTCTTTTCAACCGAATCTGGTTCAAACCTGTTTAGGTTTCCCTAAATATAATAATTAATGTTTTAAATTATAATTTGAGTAAGTTTTATCATTTTTGAAATATTAAATTTTAAAATGAATACTTTAATTACAACTATAGGTAGAATAAGAAAAAAAAATAATGAGTTTTAAAGTATAGTATTAATGAATGAATATTAATTTATTTATTTTGAATAAATACAATAATCAATAATCTAAATTACTATTCAAATAACTTTTCATCATTTTGAAATTCTAAATTTTAATTTTAAAATGAATGCTCTAATTACAATTATAAATAGAATAAGAAAAAAATAATAAATTTTAAAGTATAGTTCATTAATTCTAAATTAATTTGAACCTAACACATTTTAATAATAAAATTATATTATCCAATGTTATTGCCTCCTGTTATCGCAAGTAAATTTTGAAAGTACAAAATTTGTAACAAGCTAATACCTATATATATATAATTAATTTATATATATGTGACTTATTAATTATTGAATATAAGTTATTAATATATATATGGGTTCCAATTCTTATTTTAATAATCTCTGAAAATTCGGGTTCTTACACCAAACATAGCTGTGATATTTTTGCCTCTTATGTTTTATTTTGTTCATTTGAACTCGCAACCTCACATTTGAAACTTTAGTCACATGACCACTGGAGCAACTAGATCAACTGTTAATATTTTGTAAGGATTAATCTTTAAATCAAAACATTTTATTTCCCAAAAAATTAAAATACTACTATGAGATCCTCATCTTGTCTAACATTAAAAAATTTGTTTATATCATCCATTTAATTTCAATTATTTTGTTCTTCTTTACTTTATTTATTATATGAATTTGGATTTATTTATTAAGATTGTTGAGGTTTAACAATGAAACTAAATATATATAAAGTAATTATGAAAATTTATATAACGAATTATGAATATTTTAATATATATATATATATAATAAAATAAAATAAAATAAAAATTATTATTATGACTACTACCACCACCACCACCACCACCACCACCACATTGTTATTGTTGTTGTTGTTATTATTATTATTATTATTATTATTATTATTACTACTACTACTACTACTACTACTACTACTACTACTACTATTATTATTACTATTATTGTTATTATTATTATTAGTACTATTATTATTATGGTCATTATTATTATTATTATTATTATTATTATTATTATTATTATTACTACTATATTATTATTGTTATTATTATTATTATTATTATTATTATTATTATTATTATTATTATTATTATTATTATTATTATTATTATTATTATTATTATTATTATTATTATTATTATTATTTATGTAAGTACGTAACAAATTTAAGGAAAGGGGATCTGTTTTAATTTGGGAAAAATGATTTTTTCAGTTATAAATACTATTCCTTGAAAAATAATAATAGTAACTAGGCCCATGTGTCTTGGGTGATCATTGGATCAAAATTTCAAATTAGAAGTCTTGGGTTTGAATATGTGCATCAACATATTTTTAAAATAAAAAATTATTATTATTATTATTATTATTATTATCACGCAATTAGTTATGTACATTTATGCATGTACATAACAAATCTAAGGAAAGGGTATATGTTTTAATTTGGAGAAAATGATTTGTTCAGGTTATAATACTATTTCCTTGCAAAATAATAGAACTTGACCCATGTGCTTGGGTGGTCATTGGATCAATAGTCTAAACTAGAGGTCTTGTGTTTGAATCTATGCATCAACATATTTTTTGGGATAGAGTTTAATATTCGCCACGTCAGTCCGTCCACGTGTAAAATAAAATAAATTAGGTAAAATAAAATAAATTATTACTACTACTACTACTACTACTACTACTACTACTACTACTATTATTAGTACTACTATTATTATTATTACTGTTATTATTATTATTATTAGTACTATTATTATTATCATCATCATTATTATTATTATTATTATTAGTACTACTATTATTATTATTAATTGTTATTGTTATTATTATTATTATTATTATTATTAGTATTAGTATTAGTACTTCTATTATTATTATTATGTTATTATTATTATTATTATTATTACTACTATTATTAATAGTATTATTATTATTATTATTATTATTACTACTATTATTATTATTATTATTATTATTATTATTATTATTATTATTATTATTATTTTTACTACTACTACTACTACTACTACTACTACTACTACTACTACTACTACTACTACTACTACTACTACTACTATTATTACTATTATTGTTATTATTATTATTAGTACTATTATTATTATGGTTGTTATTATTATTATTATTATTATTATTATTACTACTACTACTACTACTACTACTACTACTACTACTACTACTATTATTATTATTATTATTATTATTATTATTAGTACTATTATTATTATGGTCATTATTATTATTATTATTATTATTATTATTATTATTATTATTATTATTATTATTATTATTATTATTAGTACTATTATTATTATTATTATGATTTATTATTATTATTATTATTATTATTATTATTATTATTATTATTATTATTATTATTATTATCATCTTAATTTAAGACAACATTTTAATAGTCTTTGCCAAAAGTTCTATAAAATATGCAAACGAAAAATAAAATTGTTCCAAATGAATGTGGTCCATATTAGGTAAAATCTAAATATAGCAACAAAAAAACTTTCGCTACAACGATGAGGAGAAATCAAGTGGTTAAAAATTTTGCAACGAATTTTTAACGAATTTTGTTTCCAAATTTTGCAACTACTTTTAAATTTCGGTGCAAAAAGTGAAATGCTAACACAATCTGCAACGAATGACAAGTTTCGTTGCTAAACATACACTTTTAGCAACGATTTTATAAATCGTTGCGTGAAAAATCGTTGCTAAAGCCCCATTTTTAGCAACAAAAAAAATTTCCGTTGTCCACGATGACGGGAAAGCAAGTGAGCGAAAATTTTACAACGAATTTCTAACGATATTTTTTCCCGCCAATGAATTAGCAACGAAATTTTGCAACGACTTATGAATTTCGTTGCAAAAAGTGAAAGTCTGACATAATCTGCAACGAAGGACAAATTTTGTTGCTAAACATATACTTTTAGCAACGACTTATAAAGTCGTTGCCTGAAAAATCGTTGCTGAAGGCCCATTTTTTTGTAGTGATCCCACGCCTCTAATTTCTTCAAGGATTGCAGCTTTCTGTTAGAATAGTCTAGACAGATTCATATCTTCTAAGCCATGTTAGTGTTTGTTGTTTTACAGTGGTTCTTAGCAATCTAGTTATATTTGAAAATTCGTATGGCCTTTCAGTGCTCTTATCATACAAGTTGCCTTTACTTTTTTCATTTCTATTCCTGAATTTATTTTGTTTTTATATATTGTCAAATCAGTTTTACATAAACGATGTAATAATCTAGGTAAGATCATTTCACAATTTTTTGATCATGTGATACAAGAACTCCTCCCCCAACAAACACCCTTACACGCAAAAAATTTTGGAGAGTAAATAATTCTTTGAATTGGATGGAATTACTTGATTAAACATTTTTAAAAAGTACAGTGGTCTAATTAAATATTTTAAAATGTTGAGTGTTAAATTAATATATTTATTAAGCTTTCTTCCACTTTGTGGGTGACAAATTTTGGAGAGGAAATAATTGCTGAATTGGACGGAATTGATTGATTAAACATTTAAAAAAAGTACAGTGGTCTAATTAAATATTATAAAAGCACGACAAAGTGGGTAAATGTGTTCTCCCCCAATTTTTTAACGTCAGTGAGAAAAATTGGACGGAATTGCTTGATTGAACATTTTTAAAAAGTACAGTGGGTTAATTGAATATTTTAAAAGCACAGTGACTAATTGTTTAAAACATTACAACCACAGTGAGATAAATGTGTTTTTTACCATTTATTTTTTGTCAAAAACTAAGGAACATTTGAACTCTTGTTTTCTCAAGTTTTTTATTCATTATCCACTATACGTGTTTTTTTTTTCCCTTTAGAATACACTAAAATCGTCACCACCAGAAAACATAGTGATGAAGAAGGCTAATTAATGTGATAGGAGTGCTAAGAACAACAGTCTTCTACATGATGTGTGGTTGCTTTGGCTATGCTGCATTTGGGAACACCGCGCCAGGCAACTTGCTAACCGGCTTTGGATTTTACAAGCCATTTTGGTTGGTAGACTTGGCCAATATGTGCATAGTAGAGCACTTGGTGGGGATCATATCAGGTCTAATTTTAAATTCACCTTATTCATCATGATATAAGGGTCACCATTTCATGTTTTCTAATTACCTTGTCCTTGAAACAAATAGCTGCATTTCATAAGAAATCCAAATAAAATCTTAGTAGATTAACAGCTTGTTTATTTTGGCACTGAAAAAGTTTGTTTAGGCGGCTTTCAAGCCCCAAAACTCACCTCACCATAGTTTGAGGCTTAATTAAAAGTTATATTTGTGAGTTAAAAAATTTTGTTTAGAATAAATTACGCTTAAAGGAACATGATTTTCAAGTGCATTTCGATTCCAAAACCCCAAAATCTTCAAATCAAACATGCACTAAACTCGGGTCCTCATTATGATTTGAATTTGCTACATATGACAACAAATTTATGCGAATATTAAATATCGATGTATGTGAATACATGGAATAGGAAAGAATTAAGAATAAGTGGCCCACATTATTATTCTATTTATGGCTTAGAGTTACACGTTAGTCGCCATCCAACTTCATCATGAGATTTGTTTGACATATATATCATCTTCTTTATGATTTTGCATGATTTTTTCATAGCCATTGTTTAGCGCAGCTAAAAAAAAAAAGGCGCATTTAACAAATGGCCTAATTCAAAATTTGTGGTACGAGGATACAAAATGAATATAGACTTGGGAAAGTAATACACAATCGGCCTCAACCTCTTCAGGTTAACTTGGAGAACTGCATTTGTGATACTAGCAACAATCGTAGCAATGACATATTATCCTTTTTCAGAGACGTTCTGGCGCTGCTTGGAGTGTTGGAATATTTTATTCCTTATGCGACCTCTACTATCTATGTAATTATTGGGCTTACATATATATTGTATTAATTTAATCACTTTATTTATGGATTTTGTAATTAATTATGTAGCCTATAAATAATATAATGTGCCATAGTGTTTCATAATCTTGATGGACGATTTTTACTGTTAGTTATTCTATGAATAAAACAGTTAGGGTTTGGTCCCAATTGTCGTCTCAAGAATTTTATACACACATATACATCCATCTTAAGATTGAGAGAGACAATTGAAGACTTCACCCTTAAGCACAGCGGAAGCGTGATACATACAAGATGACTTCTCTCAATTCATGTAAGTACTTAATATTATAATTATTGATTTTATTTTATTCTATGCAACAACACGTTTCGATATAATAATAATTTACATCTGGTATTAGAGCTATGGTTACGTTATTATATAGAATAAATTATTTATGTTATTATGTTACAAATTTTAATATCGTAGAATAATTAAATCATGTTGTTTTTTAGGAGAGAATGCTTTGTCGATTATAAATTCAATTTATTTCAATCATGAATATTTACTTTTATATATATATATATATATATATATATATATATATATATATATATATATATATATATACGCAGTATATTATATAAGTTCAATAAAGGCATATATATTCATTGTTCATACACGTTTAATATATATATGTATTATGCATAAAATTTTATTGTTCATAATGTTATATTGAACAAGAACATGAATATTAAAATAATATATGTTAAATTTATCATTTATTATGTCTAAATAATATTATGATATTCTTATACCCTTATGTATTCATGTTAAAATTAATGTGATTATTTTATAATCAATTCATGTTCATAATTATATATTTTAATTTAAATTTTTTTGAACATGATGTGATATATTACTAGGGCTTTTAAGTTGTTACATGTACATTATAAATAGTATTAATTTTCAAACTTGATTAATATGTTGTTTAAAGAAAATTGAGTTTGATCATAATAATTTACATATATGCGTGACTCTTTTATTGTTAAAATTAATAATCAACCCAACGGAGGGTTATTAATTGAAACAATTAAATATTAAGAAAAGCCACGTACTGTTACATTTAATAAATGAATATTTTAATTTTACCCAACGGAAAATTAGAATTAGAATTTATTAAATGGAATTTTATTACATAAATAACATGTTTATTTCTGCTTTTACCCAACTGATGCGTGGATAAATGTGTTGTGCATTATTTTATGGGGGTGTTATTAGTATGTTATTAATTGGACCAATGAAAGATTAATAATTATGCACCAACATCTTATTAAAATCTATTTTTGGGTGTTGTAAATAGATTTTATGTAACTAACTGCTTGCCCTACAGTTGGTTTTATTATGATTAATTATTAATTATTGTTGTACATTGTGGTTTTCTTTTAGTTTTTTGTAAGCATGCTTATGAGCTTGATTGTGTTTTAGCATTGACTCCAACTAGTATTTCTGGGTATCTCTCTGGAATTGAAGCCTTGAATGGAACTAATTTTCCTGTTTGGAAAGAGCAAGAGAAAATTATTCTCGGCGTTATAGATTTGGATTATGCATTACGAGTTGATCCTCCTGCTCCACTTACAGATACAAGCTCAATTGAGCAAAAAGTTATTTATGAAAAGTGGGAGCAATCCAACCGCATGTCCCTTATGATTATGAAAAACTTTATCACGACAGTCATTCGAGGAGTCATTCCTGACTCTGAGAGTGCTAAAGAGTACTTAACTTTAGTTGAGGAACAATTTAAGGGTTCTTCTAAAACTCATGTAAGTATTGTAAGAGTACCCCAACTTTTATGAATAAAATAGAATTTTCTCTATTTATTATTTTGAAATAGTAAGGGGTTGATTCGATTAATGTGGTTAGTTATGGGTAAAATGTGCAAATATTTTAAATAAGCAAGTGGTTATAAAATATTCATTGTTGTCTGAGAATATTCGTTTGGTCGTGGAATATTCTTGCTGTCGGGGAATATTCGTACGTTGCGCAACCTTTTGTGGGCCCCATAACGGAAAACTGTCGATTGAAGAAAACGACAAGTATGAGTTTTTTTATAAATAACAACGTAGTTGTTACCGTTAACTCTGTTAGAATACCCGGTGGTTAAAATACAGTAATACGCGGTGTTGCACAGTAGCACACGGTATTGCACCAATTATTGATTCTTACGTAAGAAGTCACTACTTAATAATTTTTACAGTAATTACTGTTCAATATTTTATTTTATTGATTCAATAATTGCTACGTTGATATTTTATTTTATTGATTCAGTAATTGTTACTGATCAATAATTCATATTATTTGAATAATATTATTAGATAGCATTATTGACAATGTCTAAGGAAGTTCTGTCTAGGAAATGGGTTTGGTCACCTAATTACGCACCAATAAGGAGAAATCCTTATCTGAAAAGCCCTCTTCCTGTAAAGCGTTGACGGGTTGTCATTATTGTGATTCTATAATATTATTTATGAATAATTAATTATTGCTAAAAATGATAAGAAAATATTTATTTTATGAATGAATTAATGTTGACGTGTTTTATTAGTATTTTGTCAGAATAGAGGTGTTGAAAATCATCCGTATGTGGATTTAAGTCATTTTTCGTTTAGAATTTTGAAAAACTTTCTTCTACAAAGTTGTAGAGAATTAAATTTCCTATGGAATGGACATAAAATTGATTTGAGGCCTAAATTGACTTGAGGTCGTTGAATATTGAAACCTTGGGATTTGAGCCGCTCTGTTTTATATTACAGATATCAAAAACACCCTTGTACGGATAAAAAAAATATAGTTAAAGCGTAGCCACACTAGTTAGATTATATATGTAATAATATTTTGGTGACAAAAGATTAGATATAACCGGATACACAATGATGTGTTACATTTGTATGTAGGAACTCAATGGACTGCAAGTGCCCATATAATATCAGCCATTATAGGCTATGGAGTTCTCTCTTAGCTGACTGTTATCGATTCCCGAATCTTGTCTCCAATAAGAGAAATTATACTTACATGGAAATGGTCAAAGCCCACTTAGATATTTCAAACAATTCAAACATCTTTATTTGACTTTCGTGTATATTAAAAAAATATTAATGGATTGTAAATATTTTATTGACGTGTATTTCAAGTGTTTTTCTTGGATGATTAAATTTAGATGAGAAAATGTACATGCTTTGTGGTGTTGCTCAATATACAAACCTCATATGAGCCAGAATTGGCTATATTATCATTTGCATCAATAAGCATGGAGTATGTAATCTATTTCATCGCGATTGTATTTATTCTCCTTGTCACAAAGTAAAGGTCTAGTTTTGACTTTTTTTTCATCTAATTGATCATTTTAATTCTAAGAAACTACTATATACAATTTACTACCAACCCTAATTTTTATAATTCAAAAGTGTATATTTATATATACTTGCTTATTAATTATATATAAAGGTCTCAATCTTTTCAAAAATAGCATGTGTCAAAGTTAACCTTAAAGCCACCTTTCATTTAGTAAGTTAACCTTAAACCCACCTTTCATTTGCTATTTTATAATTTTATCGAGTTATTTTGGTTGGTAGTCTACCAAGTTAAGCGTTCAAAACTCTCTATTTTTTTGATACATTAATATATAAACTCTTCGTATTCCATGAAATATATACAGTGATTGTGTAAGACCCCAACTTTCATGAATAAAAATTTAATTTTCTCTAAATATTATTTTGAATAATAAGGTGTGGATTTAAAATAATATTATAGTTGTGGGTAATATTTATAAATTTTGTAAAGTAAGCAAGTTGTCATAAAATATTCGTTTGGTCGGAGAATATTTATTTTATCAGGGAATATTCGTACGACGGCACAATCATTGGTGGACCCCACAACGGAATTACTGTCGGAAATAGAAAGCGACATAAATAACTTTTTTATAAAAATAACGGCAAAACTTTTACCGTTAACTGTTGAAATACCCAGTGATAAAAGTACAAGATGTCTGGCGTGGCATCATCGTAGCTTTGCGGTATTGTATAATATCTTTGATTATTGATGCTTACTTAAGAAGTCAATCAGTTTTATTCAATTATTGCAACAGTAGTTGATGCATAGAATCTCATATTATTGATTCAATTATTGTCACGCGATTATCTCGCATAATATTTTATTTTATTAAATCAATAATTGAGACGACAAAGTTATTCATATTATTATTTGCATTATTGACAATGTCTCAGAAAGTTACGTCGAGGAAAGGGGTTTGGTCATCTAATTGTGCGCCAATAAGGAGAAGTCCTTATCTGAAAGCCCTCTTTCCTCGTGAATGATCTTGTTGTTAATATTGTGAGTTATAATATTAATGATGAACAATTGTTGAAAGATTAAAATGTGTTTAGTCAAGTGATTTGTGATAAATAAAAAGGGTTTGTCATTAAGTATTTATTATAAATTTGGCTTATTATATGGACCCCACGCACTCATTTTTCAAAATCGCTTTCGGTAGAAAGTTATCTCGCTTTTTGTTTTATATTGCATAGTCTTTGCGTAGTGTTGCAGATAAGACATAGTGTTTCATAGTCTTTGCGTAGTCTTTGCATAGTGTTGCATAAGATCGCATAGTCTTTCGCATAGTAAAATCAAAATTTTCATTGAACGCCCGTGAAGTCGCCTCGTGATTTTCTTCTCACTGTATGCGTCGTGATTTTCCTAAATAGTATCCTCGTCATTCTCCTATAAATAGGATGCTTAGTTTAGAAATGAAAATCACACCAGAATCAAAGAATTCTTCTTCTATAATATTGAGCGTATATTTCTTTTGAGTTTAAGGAAACTTTGAGTGTAGCAAATAGTGCATGTTTTTTTCAAGAATATCCCCGCTATACCAGCCAGAAGTACTTTCTTTTTAAGGTAAAGGATATTATTTTTGTTTAATATTCGTCAGAAATAATATTTTCTTTCATACTATGTAGTATGTAAGTAATATTATTTCGTTTCATATTCATAAATCTACACTTATTTTGATAAGTATTGCTTCTATACTCCTTGAAATTAGTAGAATATCCTTAAAATTTGCGCTTCGTATAGTATCGTTTCACTGAAATATTTTTCTGAATATTCTTGTTAAATTTTAATCTTTTAATGCCGGAGTAATATTTATGGTCACTATTCATACATATGATACTATTCATATTTACGGTACTATTCATGAAGTACTATTCATGGGGTACTATTCACGATAAAAATTAATTTCTTTTCTGTCCAAATTATTTTTGATACATGAATATTTTTCTTGAATTATACTCTACAAAGTAGTTATCATGTTGATAATTTGGACATTCTTAAACTATGGATAAATTAAATTATAAATCTTTAATATTTATCCTTGATCTCACTTGATTGAATTCTTATATCATTGTCATCATCCTAACGCTTATATTATGGTAAAAGTCATCTTTGGCTCGTAGTGCATAGATGGACTATTGATTGGTATGATTATGACCAGGAATTATGTATCGGTATAATCATGACCTGTAATGTTACAAATGATGTGGTAAAAGTCCTCATTAGCCCGTAGTGCATTGATGGATGATTGTTGGCATGATTATGAATTGATGGTGATAATAACGAATCTCCTTGGCCCGTAGTGCATGGATGATTCGTGGCTGTGATACTAATGAATATCCTTGGCCCGTAGTGCATGGATAATTCAGTGATGTGGATTATTTATTGAGATGTGTTGCAAAGATAAAATATTGATGATGAACTTTTAAATCATAGAAAATAGTAGACATCATTCTCTACTTGACTTTTCTAATGGATTGTTTATTCTGCTGCAGTTAAACTTGTTGTCTATTGTATTATCAATTTTTACACTGTTGAATGCTAAGAATAATTTATTCTACATTATCTTAGTCATAATATTCTTTACTGGGCTAGTTGAGCTCACCCTTTTCTTTCATTTTTCTATTCAGGAAATGAGAATATATTTGGGACTAGTTGGGGAATGGGAGGACGGTCAAGATGGTGGCTATTGTAGTCCTCACTATTTTATAAAATAGTGTGACAATAATTGTAATGAGGACTCCATTTTAGTTTGGATATTGTCTGCGAGACAATATTCGTGTTAAAACTTTCAGCTTACGTTTGTCGTATTGTATTAATGAAATTTGTATTTAAATTATGTACAATGTATTTGGCGACTCAAAATGGGTTGTGTAAACCTATTTTGGGGGCGCTGATTAGATGTATATGTAAAAATGAATATATGACATAATTTGAAAATAATTTATAAGAACTAATGGACCTATTAAATGTTATTTAATATTTTAAAGTTTATATATGCATATATAAGTATTTTTTATATAATATATAAATTTAAAATATAAATTTTATAAAAAACTAGACATGTACAGCCGCCTGGCTCGACCTCGCTGTTCGATTGACCGTGCCAAGTCGGGCCTTGACTTTGGGTCTGTCAAGCCAAGTTAGGCTAGGCTAGGCTTTGGCCCTTAAGAAACGACTGTCAGAAGCTCTTTGGTGCCGTGGAAGACCCAACAAAGGCCCGTTCACTTTTTTTATACTTTTAATTTTAAATTTGAGAATTTCTTCTTTTCATGATGAGACTTCAAAAAAGCCCGTAAGTTTTTGGACCAAACCCATAAACTCAGGGGCTTGGGTGTGGATGATAATATTAACAGATGGTTTTGAAAGTGGGGCGAAAATGAATAGTACTCTTTGGATGACATTAGAGTGCTTGTTGATCCTCAAAGGAGATGAACAACACAAAAAATGGCCAACTTAACTTAAATGGTTGTAGTAATTCAAAAAGAGAAATTAATTAATTAAGGGTAAAATACAGTGACACTCTCTCTAGATAACCATAATAACACTCACCTCCCTTCTAGATAACCATAATGACACTCTCTATATTTGTGAGCAAAGCCCACTTAGGTATTTCAATCAATTCAAATGTATGTATTTGACTTTGGCACATTTTAAAAAAAATATTAATAGACCGTAAATATTTTATTGACGTGTATTTCAAGTGTTTTTTGCTGATGCTAATTAATTTTTCTTGGATGATTAAATTTAGATGGGAAAATGTACTTTCTTTTGGTGTTGTTCAAAATAAGATCAATATATTTATTCGAAGCGAAAGTCATGATGTATGAATGTTGTAAGATTAAAACGACAACTCAACATTACTAGTAATGAATAACAACAACATTAAATTGAGCAACAATATCACCAGATGTGACATTCGATGAAATGGTTTGTGTGGAAACAATTCCCCTTGCTAGCCGGAAAACCCCGAACCACCAAGTATGGCCATTTCGCGGTACTGATTCGATATCGGATTGCGGCCATGAACACTGAGGGTGCTACCGTTGTACTTCCCATTTGTGAAGAACAAGTTCATGGTCATTAGTACAGAAAATTCCTCTAAGCTGGATGCTGCAGTCAACCTTGGACTCGACCCACGATTGTCGAATTGGGTTCAGGCCCTACTTTCATCAGGTCATCAATAATGGAGACTAGACCGAACAAGGTGGGTGACGTAGACGAGATATTGGACCTGGCCACCGGATACGCAGTTTGGTTCAGCCCACTTCCAGTTTCATGAAGAAAGAACTGAAGCTTGGTTACCTTTTCTTTCTTGTTGCCAAGTGTTTGGACCCAATTTTGAACAGCTTCTGGGCTGTTGTCAATGCCATGAACCACCCTCATGGATATAACTATCGACAAAAGCACAAGAAATGATATCATACATAGCTTCCCCATCTCTCTTAATTCCCTAGCTAGCCTCTTCTCGTGGAGGATGATGATATATGGACTAAAACTGCATTGCATTCCTATATATATATATATATATATATATATATATATATATATATATATATATATATATATATATATTAGCAAACTAGCCGTCCAAATTAACAACTGTGTACAGCTAGCTAGCTAGCTGCTTTGAAGATTAATTAAACTAGCAAGCCATATGTAGCCTTCACAAAGATAATGCATGCAGACATCAAATACGTACAAAGACAAGAGTACCAACCAGCAACCGGAAGAAGTACGTACGTACGTACATGGCATTATCAATGTGTACCTATATAGAGTTAATTTTTAATGACGCCAATTGCCGTCCTTGTAATATTGATTAATTAGTTAGGACTATATATATAATTGTATCGAGATACATATTATATTAATTACCTGTACATGATATTCTTCTCTTCCGCAAAGACTCTCAATTGCAAAATAAATAAACTTAATACAACACATCTAAAACATCAATGCACCTCTCCGGGGTAGTAGACTGAGAGTTGGGACACTATTTCCTTTGTCACCAGATGACCCAGCTACGGTGTTACTAGCCCTTGAGGACGCCTAAGAAGTGGGAAAAGGCTTACTCTGCAATAACTTTCCACAATTTACAAATGTCGGATCTTGTTTAGGGAATATTTGTGAATTTTATTTCTAAATAATTATACCAAACTTTTCATACCTTATCAGGACGGTGATTGGCTATACGATCACTGCATCAATAAGCATGGAGTATGTAATCTATTTCATAGCGACAGTGATTGTATTTATTCTCTCTGTCACAAAATAAAATGTTTAGTTTTGACTTTTTTAAGTCAAATTGATCATTATTAACGTTAAGAAACTACTATATACAATTTATTACCAACCCTAATCTTTATAATTAAAAAATGTATATTTATATATACTTGCTTATTAATTATAAAAACAATCAATTTGACCCTAAAAAAGTCAAAATTGGGCAATTATTTTGGGACGGAATAAGTAACGTTTAGAAAATTAAACAAGAAAATTTAGTTGTAAGAAGTTATTTTTTAAATTAAATGACGTTAGTTTATGATTATATTCATTTCAGGGCTATATTTAGGTCAAATTGCTTCCACAAAGAAGGACATGAAGCTCCATGCAGTTATTCTGTAAATCGTTGCATGATTGGAATGGGGATTCTTGAAATTTTTCTATCACAAATTCCAAATTTACACAAACTTTCATTAGTCTCAGTTGTTGCGGGAGTCATGTCCTTTGGGTACTCATCCATAGGAATGGGATTAGCTTTTGCACAAGTTGTTTCTGGTGAGTTTTTAAGCACTTTATAGTAATGTTGATAAAATGCACAAATGTTTTACTAGTAAGTAGTGATTTGTGACAAACATAAAAATAAAAATTGGGACTTAACATGGCATGGGAAAAGGACCACCTTAACAGGGGTGGAAGTTTTTGCTAGACCTGGCAAACGGGCTGGCCCACTGAAAATAGACGGGCCGAAAAGGCCCGATTTTTTCTAGGCCAAAAATCTTACTTTTGTGCTGGCCCACTTTTGTGCTTATTTTTTTGTTATTTTTTGGGTTTGGCCCAAGCAGTGAGGGCCGATGACCTCGCCAAAGTAAAAACGAAATAAAAATAGGCTTAGATACATACAAAAATAAGGTCAGACAAATCAGACAACCCTGCTTTCAGTATGTATCCAATTTATACCTAAAACACTGCTTTTTATAAAAATTTCAGTTGAAATAAATACTATACATTTTTAAGAGGTACTACAAAAAAAAAACCAAAAAAAAATGTCGCTAAAATGTCTACACAAAAATGTCCCCCTAGAATTACTCATTTTTTATCATGTGATACAAGAACTCCTCCCCCCACCCCCACCCCCACCCCCACCCCCCCAAACACCCTTACACGCACAAAATGTTGAGTATTAAATTAATATATTTATTAACTTTTCTTCCACTTTGTGGGTGACAAATTTTGGAGAGGAAAGAATTGCAAAATTGGACGGAATTGCTTGATTAAATATTTTTAAAAAGTACAGTCGTCTAATTAAATATTTTAAAATGTTGAGTATTAAATTAATATATTTATTAAGTTTTCTTCCACTTTGTGGGTGACAAATTTTGGAGAGGAAATAATTGCTAAATTGGACGGAATTACTTGATTAAACATTTTTAAAAAGTACAGTGGTCTAATTAAATATTTTAAAAAAGCAGCATTAAGGTAAATGTGTCCCCCCCAATTTTTTAACGTTAGTGAGCAAAATTGGACGGAATTGCTTGATTGAACATTTTTAAAAAGTACAGTGGGTTAATTGAATATTTTAAAAGCACAGTGACTAATTATTTAAAACACTACAACCACAGTGGGTTAAAGGTGTTTTTTCCCATTTATTTTTTGTCAAAAACTAATGAACATTTGAACTCTTTTTTTCTCAAGTTTTTTATTCATTATCCACTATACGTGTTTTTTTTCCCTTTAGAATACACTAAAATCGTCACCACCAGAAAACATAGTGATGAAGAAGGCTAATTAATGTGATAGGAGTGATAAGAACAACAGTCTTCTACATGATGTGTGGTTGCTTTGGCTATGCTGCATTTGGGAACACCGCGCCAGGCAACTTGCTAACCGGCTTTGGATTTTACGAGCCATTTTGGTTGGTAGACTTGGCCAATATGTGCATAGTAGAGCACTTGGTGGGATCATATCAGGTCTAATTTTAAATTCACCTTATTCATCATGATATAAGGGTCACCATTTCATGTTTTCTAATTACCTTTTCCTTGAAACAAATAGCTGCATTTCATAAGAAATTCAAATAAAATCTTAGTAGATTAACAGCTTGTTTATTTTCGCACTGAAAAAGTTTGTTTAGGCGGCTTTCAAGCCCCAAAACTCACCGCACCATAGTTTGAGGCTTAATTAAAAGTTATATTTGTGAGTTAAAAAAATTTTGTTTAGAATAAATTACGCTTAAAGGAACATGATTTTCAAGTGCATTTCGATTCCAAAAACCCCAAAATCTTCAAATCAAACATGCACTAAACTCGGGTCCTCATTATGATTTGAATCCTGCTACATATGACAACAAATTTATGCGAATATTAAATATCGATGTATGTGAATACATGGAATAGGAAAGAATTAAGAATAAGTGGCCCACACATTATTATTCTATTTATGGCTTAGAGTTACACGTTAGTCGCCATCCAACTTCATCATGAGATTTGTTTAACATATATATCATCTTCTTTATGATTTTGTACATATTTTTTACAGCCATTGTTTAGCGCAGTTAAACAAAAGGCGAGGAACAAATGGCCTAATTCAAAATTTGTGGTACGAGGATACAAAATGAATATAGACTTGGGAAAATAATACGCAATCCGCCTCAACCTCTTCAGGTTAACTTGGAGAACTGCATTTGTGATACTAGCAACAATCGTAGCAATGACATATTATCCTTTTTCAGAGACGTTCTGGCGCTGCTTGGAGTGTTGGAATATTTTATTCCTTATGCGACCTCTACTATCTATGTAATTATTGGGCTTACATATATATTGTATTAATTTAATCACTTTATTTATGGATTTTGTAATTAATTATGTAGCCTATAAATAATATAATGTGCCATAGTGTTTCATAATCTTGATGGACGATTTTTACTGTTAGTTATTCTATGAATAAAACAGTTAGGGTTTGGTCCCAATTGTCGTCTCAAGAATTTTATACACACATATACATCCATCCTAAGATTGAGAGAGACAATTGAAGACTTCACCCTTAAGCACAGCGGAAGCGTGATACATACAAGATGACTTCTCTCAATTCATGTAAGTACTTAATATTATAATTATTGATTTTATTTTATTCTATGCAACAACACGTTTCGATATAATAATAATTTACATCTGGTATCAGAGCTATGGTTACGTTATTATATAGAATAAATTATTTATGTTATTATGTTACAAATTTTAATATCGTAGAATAATTAAATCATGTTGTTTTCGGAGAGAATGCTTTGTCGATTATAAATTCAATTTATTTCAATCATGAATCTTTTAGCTGACTGTTATCGATTCCCGGATCTTGTCTCCGACAAGAGAAATTATACTTACATGGAAATGGTCAAAGCCCACTTAGATATTTCAAACAATTCAAACGTCTTTATTTGACTTTCGTGTATATTAAAAAAATATTAATGGATTGTAAATATTTTATTGACGTGTATTTCAAGTGTTTTTCTTGGATGATTAAATTTAGATGAGAAAATGTACATGCTTTGTGGTGTTGCTCAATATACAAACCTCATATGAACGGTAATTGGCTATATTATCACTGCATCAATAAGCATGGAGTATGTAATTTATTTCATCGCGATTGTATTTATTCTCATTGTCACAAAGTAAAGGTCTAGTTTTGACTTTTTTCAGTCTAATTGATCATTTTTAATTCTAAGAAACTACTATATACAATTTACTACCAACCCTAATTTTTATAATTCAAAAGTGTATATTTATATATACTTGCTTATTAATTATATATAAAGGTCTCAATCTTTTCAAAAATAGCATGTGTCAAAGTTAACCTTAAAGCTACCTTTCATTTAGTAAGTTAACCTTAAACCCACCTTTCATTTGCTATTTTATAATTTTATCGAAAGTTATTTTGGTTGGTAGTCTACCAAGTTAAGTTGTTCAAAACTCTCTATTTTTTTGATACATTAATATATAAACTCTTCGTATTCCATGAAATATATATGTGATGATTGTGTAAGACCCAAACTTTCATGAATAAAGATTTAATTTTCTCTAAATATTATTTTGAATAATAAGGTGTGAATTTGAAATAATATTATAGTTATGGGTAATATTTATAAATTTTGTAAAGTAAGCAAGTTGTCATAAAATATTCGTTTGGTGGGAGAATATTTATTTTATCAGAGGAATATTAACGATTCACGCAGTAATCATTGGTGGACCCCACAACGAATTACATCATCGGATATGAAAGCGACATAAATAACTTTTTTTATAAAATAACGGCAAAACTTTTTACCGTTAATCTGTTGAAATACCCGGTGATAAAAGTACAAGAATGTCGCTGCGTGGTTGATAAGAAGACATTACACTAAGATTGCATAATATCTTTGATTATTGATGCTTACAGTTGTTTTATTTTGGCTCACATATTTTGATAAATTTTATATTTCAAATATTTTCAGGTATACATTGAAGGATACTTGGTGTAAGCTCTAAAATAAAGGGTCTTATGCAACATGTTTCTCTATTTTCTATACGTTTGTATTTTTTGTGTTTCGTCTTTTGTAAAGTTAACTAATTATACATGGTTATGATGATTTTTGGGTATGGAATGATGGTTTTTTTGGTGGTTTGGATATGTATTGATGATTGTAATTTTTGTAGACAGGTTTGGAATTTTTTGGATATCTATTTTTAAAGGAAACTTTGCCGAAATTTCTTAAAATTAGTACCGACTAGCTTGATGTTTAGGTAATTGGATATGTATTGATGATTGAGTATGTATTAATTGTTGTGGTGGTATGTGTCTTTATATAATATAATATTTTTCAAATTTTAATTTAATTTTTATTACGCAGCACTCTAGTTTTCTTATATATGTGATGTAAACACATTTTAGGAGGCATTAACTATATATTTTTGTTCATATTGCTTTCGTAATTTCTCTCATCTATTCATCACAACTTTTTTGCAAATTTAGCACGACCCTACATAATAATTTTTCTTTAATAATTTATGCAGTTGTAACAATAATATCAATATTAATGATAAAATTAAAGTAATAAATAATTACTTTAATAAATGTGCAATACTCTAAAATGTCAAATAAATAAAAATATATACCTATAAAGAAAATGTGTACTTTTTAATTAATTTGGCCAATGATATAGTACCCTTTAAAATGATATTACCTGTCTAGTCATTTTAGGGAGTAATATCGTTTCTTATATATGTGATGTAAACACATTTTTGGAGGCATTAAGTATATATTTTTGTTTATATTGCTTTCATAATTCTCTCTCATCTATTCATCGCAACTTTTTTGCAAATCTAGCATGACCCTACATAATTATTTTTCTTAATTTATAGCGTTGTAACAATAATATCAATCTTAGTGGTAAAATTAGACTAATAATTTTTTTTCTCCAAATTTAGCATGACCCTACATAATTATTTTTCTTAATTTATGCAGTTGTAACAATAATATCAATCTTAAAGGTAAAATTACAGTAATAAATAATTTCTTTAATAAATGTGCAATACTCTAAAATGTCAAATAAATAAAAATATGTACCTATAAAGGAAATGAGTACCTTCTAATTAATTTTTTCATTGATATAGTTGTAACATCCTAGTCCCACATCAAGAAGATACTATTGGGTCAGTGGTTTAAGACCTTGTTTGGATGAATTTGATTCGATTCAGAGTTGAGATTTGTACCGGACTCGGCTCGAAAGCTCGGGTGAGATCATCCAATTTGGTTGTCGGAGGTGGGGACACGAAGGCTGGTGGTATATTAACCCACAATGGAAAGAAGGAGGTCGGGAGGTAGGGGCACGAAGCCAACCGGTATTATTCCAAAATGGCTAAACAGCAAAAGATCGTAGATTGATCAGGTGTGTGATCTGGTTACGGCAGGACGCCGAGAATTTAAGCTGGAGTTTGTAACACCCCGGTCCACATCAAAAAAAATATGAAAAAAATTTTTGTCTCAGATATAAAAAATTAATTTACTAACAATAATACTTTTAAGTCATGACATTTTGGACTTGAGATTTGACCCAAAATTTATTATGAACTCGGATTTGACTCAATTGTTTCACTAGTACTCTTAAAATGATATTGCTTAGTCCCCCTCCATTACCATTTAGTAATTTAGGGAGTAATATCTTTTCTTATATATTTGATGTGACGCCCCCAAAATAGGTCTTCACAACCCATCCTGAGTCGCCAAATACATGGTTCAGAATTCAAATACAAACTTCATTTATACAACTATTAACTGTCGTGAAAAATACGACATAACATAAGCTGTGAGTTTTAAAACAAATATTGTCTCGTAGACAATATCCAAACTCAAATAAAGTTATCATTGTAATTATTATCACACTATTCTATAGAATAGTGAGGACTACTATAACAACCATCTTGGACCATCACTCCATTCCATGACTAGTCCCAGCTATATTCTCATTTCCTGAATAAAACAATGAAAGAAAAGGGTGAGCTCAACTAGCCTGGTAAAGAATATTATGATTAAGATAATGCATAATAAATTATCCTTAGTCCTCAACAGAGAAAAATCTGATAGAATACAATAGACAACAAGTTTTAGATCAATAACTGCAGCGAAATAAGCAATCCATTAGAAGAGTCAAGTAGAGCGTAAAGTCTACTATCTTCTATGATTTAAAAGTCATCATCAATATTTTATCTCTGCAACAACAATCAATAAATATTTCAAATCAATAAATTATCCATGCACTACGGGCCAAGGATATTCGTTTGTATCACTAGTGGTCATGATCATGACAATCATCTGTCCATCTATGCACTACGGGCCAAAGAGGACTTTCACCACATCATTTGTCTATAACATTACAGCTCATGATTATACCAATACACAATTTCTGGTCATAATCATACCAATCAATAGTCCATCTTTGCACTACGGGCCAAAGATGACTTTCATCACAATATAAGCATGATGATGACGACAATGATATAAAGAATCAATGAAGTGAGATCAAAGATAAATATTAGAGATTTCTAATTCAATTTATCCAGAGTTCAAAAATGTCCAAATTTTCAACATGATAACTAATTGTGGAGTAAAATTTAAGAAGGATATTCATGTATCAAAAATAATTTGAACAGAAAAGAATTAAATTCTATTGTGAACAATACTCATTTGAACAGTAGTATGAATAGTACCCATGAATAGTACCCCAATATGAAAAGATTAAAATTTAATAAGAATGTTCAGATCAATATTCCAACAAAATAATATTAGATGAAGCGCAAAACTTAAGAAATTTCAAATCATTTCAGGAATTGTAGAAGCAATACTTACCATCGTAAGTTTAAATTTAGGAATATGAAATGAAATAATATCACTTGCATAATATGGAGTATGAAAGAAAATAATATTTCTTACGAGTATTGAAATAAAATAATATCTGTTACTGAAAAAAATAATATCTTTTACCTTAGTAGAAACTAATTTTGACTGGAATATCAGATATTATCCTAGAAAAATCTTGCACAAAAAGTCACACTCAAAGTATTCTTATACTCAAAAGAAATACTCACAATATTATAGTAGGAAAATTTGAGATTTTTTGGTGTGTTTAGGAAGGAGGTTGCTCTCTCTTTTATAGTGCAACTGGAGGAGAAAAATTAAATAAATATACCTATCTTTTCTTTGAAATTCCAGATTTACCCTTAGTCATCAGAGTAATGCCCAGATCGTCCTGCCCTTTTAGCCACCAATCCAATTCCTCAATTAATTCCCAAAATGAGTCGCCTCCACGTGTCTTCTGCCTCGGGATACGTAGAAGATTCTCTCAGGTCTTGCTTCTTTATTTTTGGCTCTTCTGTCTTTTCATTTAATCATAATGCGAACTTTAATTTGTGCATTTAATTCAATTAGGTTAAGTGAACCCTAATTTGCGCTTGGGCCCACATATATCATATCAAATATGATTAGCTTGTGTGCATACTACTTTTTGCGAGACCAGTGGTTTGGATAAAAACGACCTATTTAATGCAGTTTGATCTGTTTCGGATCGGTTTTGATTTAAGTTGCCATCCCTAATTGCATGACCTGCAAATTCTGTAAATAATAATAATTTATAAATCTCATAAATAATAACAAATTGTAAAATTTGTAAATAATTACAATTTTAAAGGCATATTAATTATCATTCTGTCTGCTCGACACAATTTTTTTCCATTAATAACTATATACAACATGCATTAAGAAATCTTATCACAATAATTTTATAATTTTATCGAGTCATTTTGGTTGGTAGTCTACCAAGTTAATCGTTCAAAACTCTCCATTTTTTTTACTTTTAATTTTAAATTTGAGAATTTCTTTTTTTCATGATGAGACTTCAAAAAAGCCTGCAAGTTTTTGGACCAAACCCATGAACTCAGGGGCTTGGGTGTGGATGATAATATTAACAAATGGTTTTGAAAGTGGGACGAAATTGAATAGTAATTTTTGGATGACATTAGAGTGCTTGTTGATCCTCAAAGGAGATGACCAACACAAAAAATGGCCAACTTAACTTAAATGGTTGTAGTAATTCAGAAAGAGAAATTAATTAATTAATTAATTGGACCGAGTACAAAACTAATTTTAAAGGTGAAAAAAATTAACTAGGGAAGAGTGGATGATATATAGGAAGGTTGGTTGTGTTTTATTGTTGGGAAGGGGGGAAGGGGGTGGGGATGAGAGATATGGATCAAAAGCATGCATTTTGGATAGCCAACCATTCTGACCGGTGATATATTTTAGAAATTTCTTGTTTAATTATGATTACAGAGCCATATGGGTGTTAAAAGCAGACTTGGACATTTAGCTTAAAAAAAAAAGGTCAGACTTGGACAGTTGCTGAGTTGAGCCTTTGTCGGGAGTTGACCAGCCTAGACTCGGGCCGGACTAAGGCCAAGTCGTAGGACTTTTGTGTACCTCTAAAACAAACGCATAGGTTACCAATCTAGTATATATAATTATCCTTTAGTTAAATTACCGAACTGTGTTACATTTGTATGTAAGAACTTAATTGACTGCAAGTGCCCACATAATAACAGCCGTTATAGGCTCTGGGGTCTCTCTTTAGCCTCTTGGGGTGTAGCTCAGCTCAGATGGATTCTAGCTCGGAGTCACCAGCCACTCTTGTCATCTTTTCCGCCATCACTTTATATGCTTCCGGTCTCTTAGCCGATTGTTATCGATTCCCGGATCCTGTCTCTGACGTATGAGAGAAATTATACTTGCATGGAAGTGATAAAAGCCCACTTAGGTATTTCAATCAATTCAAATGTATGTATTTGACTTTGGCGCATTTTAAAAAAATATTAATAGACTGTAAATATTTTATTGACGTGTATTTCAAGTGTTTTTTTGCTGATTCTAATTAATTTTTCTTGGATGATTAAATTTAGATGGGAAAATGTACTTGCTTTGTGGTGGTGTTCAAAATAAGATCAATATATTTATTGGCGAAAATGATGATGTAACAAGTGTAAGATTAAAATGACAACTCAACATTACTAGTAATGAATAACAACAACATTAAATTGAGCAACAATATCACCAGATGTGACATTCGATGAAATGGTTTGTGTGGAAACAATTCCCCTTGCTAGCCGGAAAACCCCCGAACCACCAAGTATGGCCATTTCGCGGTACTGATTCGATATTGGATTGCGGCCATGAACACTGAGGGTGCTACCGTTGTACTTCCCATTTGTGAAGAACAAGTTCATGGTCATTAGTACAGAAAATTCCTCTAAGCTGGATGCTGCAGTCAACCCTGGACTCGACCCACGATTGTCGAATTGGGTTCGGGCCCTACTTTCATCAGGTCATCAATAATGGAGACTAGACCGAACAAGGTGGGTGACGTAGACGAGATATTGGACCTGGCCACCGGATACGCAGTTTGGTTCAGCCCACTTCCAGTTTCATGAAGAAAGAACTGAAGCTTGGTTACCTTTTCTTTCTTGTTGCCAAGTGTTTGGACCCAATTTTGAACAGCTTCTGGGCTGTTGTCAATGCCATGAACCACCCTCATGGATATAACTATCGACAAAAGCACAAGAAATGATATCATACATAGCTTCCCCATCTCTCTTAACCCTAGCTAGCCTCTTCTCGTGGAGGATGATGATATATGGACTAAAACTGCATTGCATGCCTATATATATATATATATATATATATATATATATATATATATATTAGCAAACTAGCCGTCCAAATTAACAACTGTGTACAGCTAGCTAGCTAGCTGCTTTGAAGATTAATTAAACTAGCAAGCCATATGTAGCCTTCACAAAGATAATGCATGCAGACATCAAATACGTACAAAGACAAGAGTACCAACCAGCAACCGGAAGAAGTACGTACGTACGTACATGGCATTATCAATGTGTACCTATATAGAGTTAATTTTTAATGACGCCAATTGCCGTCCTTGTAATATTGATTAATTAGTTAGGACTATATATATAATTGTATCGAGATACATATTATATTAATTACCTGTACATGATATTCTTCTCTTCCGCAAAGACTCTCAATTGCAAAATAAATAAACTTAATACAACACATCTAAAACATCAATGCACCTCTCCGGGGGTAGTAGACTGAGAGTTGGGACACTATTTCCTTTGTCACCAGATGACCCAGCTACGGTGTTACTAGCCCTTGAGGACGCCTAAGAAGTGGGAAAAGGCTTACTCTGCAATAAATTTCCACAATTTACAAATGTCGGATCTTGTTTGGGGAATATTTGTGAATTTTATTTCTAAATAATTATACCAAACTTTTCATACCTCATCGGAACGGTGATTGGCTATACGATCACTGCATCAATAAGCATGGAGTATGTAATCTATTTCATAGCGACAATGATTGTATTTATTCTCTCTGTCACAAAATAAAATTAATGTTTAGTTTTGACTTTGTTTAAGTCTAATTGATCATTTTTAACGTTAAGAAACTACTATATACAATTTACTACCAACCCTAATTTTTATAATTAAAAAATGTATATTTATATATACTTGCTTATTAATTATAAAAACAATCAATTTGACCGTAAAAAAGTCAAAACTGGACAATTATTTTGGAACGGAGGGAATACCGTTTAGAAAATTAAACAAGAAAATTTAGTTGTATGAATTTATTTTTTTAATTAAATGACTTTAGTTTATGATTATATGCATTTCAGGGCTATATTTAGGTCAAATTGCTTCCACAAAGAAGGACATGAAGCTCCATGTAGTTATTCAGTAAATCGTTACATGATTGGAATGGGGATTCTTGAAATTTTTCTGTCACAAATTCCAAATTTACACAAACTTTCATTAGTCTCAGTTGTTGCGGCAGTCATGTCCTTTGGGTACTCATCCATAAGAATGGGATTAGCTTTTGCACAAGTTGTTTCTGGTGAGTTTTTAAGCACTTTATAGTAATGTTGATAAAATGCACAAATGTTTTACTAGTAAGTAGTGATTTGTGACAAACATAAAAATAAAAATTGGGACTTAACATGGCATGGGAAAAGGACCACCTTAACGGGAGTGGAAGTTTCTGATAGACCTGGCAAGCAGTGGCTAGTACTGACCCAAACAGACAAGCGAGAGCATGGGTACGGACTGAAAATGGTGGGCGAAAAAGGCCGATTTTTTCCGGGCCAAAATCTTCAAAACCAAAACGACCATGCCAAGAGCACTTCTGTCCTACTTTTTTGTTATTTTTGGGTTTGGCCCAAACGGGTTGGGCCGATGACGGGTCTGGTCAAAAATAGACGGGCCAAATAGGCCCGAAATTTACTTGGCTACAAAACTGCAGCCCAAAGCCCGGCCCGCGGGCTTGCTTGAGCCTCTTTTGCCGGGTCTAGTATCTGGTAATGTAACACCAGCTGAAAAGACCTGGAGAATGTTCCAAGCATTTGGCAACATTGCATTTGGTCATATATGAAACTTATCTCCTTAAATTCAAGGTCTGCGGGAGTTTAATAGTTCTCAGCCAAAGACGCTCAAAAGCTGTGCATTGCAGGTTGTAATTTGTGCGTACAACTATGTATGCACTGGTAGAGTAGATGTTTTTTGTTAGAAACTGTTGAACTCTAATTTATACTCATGTATATGTTTATTTATGTACATAGAAATATCTATTTAAACTCGAGTAAGTGTTTAGGGTTCGCAAGAGCTCAACAGTTCCTAACCAGAAAAGGTCACCAGTTGCAGGTTGTACTTTGCGCGTACTATGTATGCACAAGGTAGAGTAGACTTTTGATTATTTATTTTTGGGAAAAAGCACTTTTACTCCATTGTGGTTGTAGTGTTTTAAGCAATTAGCTACTGTGCTTTTAAAATATTCAATTAGCCCACTATACTTTTTTAAAATGTTCAATCAAGCAATTTCGTCTAATTTTTCTCACGGACGTTAAAAATTGGAGGGAAAAAGCACCTTTACCCCACTATGCTTTTAAAATATTCAATTAGCCCACTGTACTTTTTAAAAATGTTCAATAAAGCAAGTAATACTAAAGACCCAGATCACAACTGTCCGCGCAAGCTAAATTCAATTTTTGTAGATCAATTTGATCAATTTTAGGATCAAATTGGAATATTAGATCAATTTTTGTCAGTATAATGTTTCTTGTTACATACTGGTAGGCTGTTCCATTGATACCAGGAGTCTTATGCCATATTACACGCATACAGTTGGGGAATTGATAAATTGAGTAGTTAGAGTTTGGTTTACTGAGTTCAGATATTACTATAGTATTGCATGCACGCGGGTCGAGAGCACTTTTGTGCCTATTTTTTGTTATTTTTTGGTTTTGGCCCAAATGGGTCAGGCCAATGACGGGTCGGGCCAAAAACGGGCGGGCCAAATAGGCTCGGAATTTACTGGGCTACAAGATCGTCACCAAAGCCCAATTTAAGAAGCGTGCGGGCGGGCAGACGGCCTGGGCTTGCCTTCACAAAGAAATTTGAAAAGACACTACAAAAAATAGGGCTTCAAACAACAACTAATTTTCGTTGCTAAAGGTGCCAAATTTTCGTTGCTAAAGGGTTTTGGCAACGACTTTTATCTGTCGTTTTTGATTTTTTGAATGATAGCGTTGCTAATTGTTCGCAATGAAAAGTATTTTTTCGTTGCCAAAAGTAATACATTTTGCAACGAAATTTGGCTTTCGTACAGAGACATCGATCCTTGAGCAACAAAATGTATTGTTGCAGAATAATTAAAATGTCGTTGCTAAAAACCCCATTTCGTTGCAATAGCCTGCTAATTGACAACGAAATGAAATCTTTTTTTTTGCAATGACCATGCATTTTCGTTGCAATTGACACCATTTTGTAACGACATTTTTTCGTTGTAGTAAATTATGAAAATTGTTGCTTAAGCTTGCTTTCGTTGCGAAATGTAAACTTTTTAGAAATGATTTTCGTTACTGATTATATTATTTGGCAACGACATTATGCTGAATCAACAACGAAAATGTTTGTTGCTGGTTATTTTTCAATAACAACAAAAATCGTCGATTAGCAACGGCATTATATATTGTCGTTTCTGAGTTCAGATATTACTATAGTATTGCATGCACTTGCCAGTGAAGCCAATCTTCTTCTAACAGCTGAAAATTTAAAAATTGTTGGAAAATAGGTAAATTTATTAATTTATGATCCACTACAAAAAAATGGGGCTTCAGCAACAGCTGATTTTCGTTGCTAAAGGTGCCAAATTTCGTTGCTAAAGGGTTTTTAATAGCGACTTTATCGTCGTTCAAGGCTCTTTCGTTCTTGTGAATGAGCGTTCTTTAATTGTTCGCTAACGAACGTATTTTTTTCGTTGCCAAAAGTAATACATTTTGCAACGAAATTTGGCTTTCGTGGAGAGACATCGATCCTTTAGCAACAAAATGTATTGTTGCAGAATAATTAACATTTCGTTGCTAAAAAGCCCATTTCGTTGCAAAAGCCTTCTAATTGGCAACGAAATGAACTCTTTTTTTTTGCAACGACCATGCATTTTCGTTGCAATTGACACCATTTTGCAACGACATTTTTCGTTACAGTAAATTATGAAAAATGTTGCCTAAGCTTGCTTTCGTTGCGGAATGTAAACTTTTTAGCAACGATTTTCGTTGCTAATTAGATTATTTGGCAACGACATTATGCTGAATCAGCAACGAAAATATTTGGTGCTGGTTATTTTTCAATAGCAACGAAAGTCGTTGATTAGCAACGACATTATATGTTGCCGTTTCTTTATATGTGCAACGAAAGTTGATATGATTTGCAACGATAAAAAATGTTGCCTTTTATTTTAGTATTAGCAACAATATCTTCTCCGTTGTTATTAGGTTAATTTTTCGTTGCCAAATATTATATTTTTAATGCCATTAGCAACGAAAATTTGTTGCTAAATGTATAAAAATTGTTGCTATATTAAAACTTGTTCAATGCCTTGGTAACGAATTATATTGCTGTCAAATCAAAAAACTAAATCTACCACATAATATTAAATATTATAATGACAAAAATACAAAAAACTAAAATATTATTAACTTAATAAAATCATCCACCACATAATCATTCATTATCTTTACAATTAACCATCTAAAGCTACCACAGTTCTTCAATCAAAGTATATATCTACATATATAGAAAGAGTACACTTCATAATTTAATAAAACATTCTTCTGCAGAACAAATTTTTTATCCATGACAAAGCATTGGCATTGGGTTAACCAACTTCCGCTGAGTATCTAAGAATCTGAAATGCTCTTCTCTGCCAGAATGCTTCCCAGTAGTGATTCACAAGCATCTTCAAGTAAATCTAAAACCTACCAACCAATATATTCGATAGGATCAAGCATTATCTAGAAAGTAAAAGGCTTCTCAGTAGTAGCTTCATGCATATAGAGTAATTTTGAAATTAATGTGGATGAAGCTAAAAGTAGGATACTAACAAATAGTTTATGTTAATCGAACCAAATAAACATGGGCACATAATCGAAACTTGGACTTTGTCACTAAAAAAACAAAGTCGGACGGAAGACTACTATCAATAACATCATTGCTCATCTAGTAGAACTTCAAAGAAAGCGGAGAACCATATTGGCCTTAAAAATTTGCTAAATTTATGATGTTCAAGAATCACGATTGATGACATTCAGAAAGAACGTTAACAAAGGGAAGATTAACATCAATCGAAAAAAAAAATAACTTGAAATGCAAAGACGAAAGGTAAAGCATAGAAGTAAATGAAGAAGCAAGATTGCACCGCGAGCAAAGGAAAGTTGTAATAACCGACATAAGAAGAAATAAGAGACCATCCCTATTGGACATGACAATCCGTGAACGACTTTTTCGCAAAGAGTAGTCTCACGCCTTCTTTAGGTGCCTTCTCCGATGGAGCTACATGTGTAACACCTTCACCGGACTTTGAAATGATTGCTATCTTGGTACTGGTTCCACAGTGTCACCTTCTTTGGCTACAAATTTGAAAAACATTGGTGTCAATAACCAATACTTGCACTCCTCCTGAAATGAAAAATAATTGTCTTGCTTTAAAATACTATAATTAGTAAAACATTCAAATTGAGGCCCGACTATAGTAAAGTCCATAACCAACATGCATCATCATGGCATAATCACATGTGATGGATTCTTGTTACCTAAACTCCCTCAACACTTCTCTGTGCAATCTCCTCTCAAAATTTATAGGTCCCAAGACCAACATGTATACTTTTAGAAAATGACATGAAATCTCACATGTTGAATAATATAGACTATATCAACGGATATGCATATGTGTTTGCTATAACCGGATAAGTACATCTATTTGAAATGGTGAATTTACCTTCCCAAAATTTGAACAAAATAAAATAAAGAACCACCAATTCGTATATATCAAGCCGCAAGAAAAAGCGATTGTATAAGAAGTCAATGACATCATGTAGATTTAACATTGATGATGACAAACATTTCTAATTAATAAATCATGTTAAATAATTACATATACTGAGATGTAAAATAGATTAAAAGTTTAGGACAAACTTACAACAAATGGTTCACATTCATTCCATTTCTAACCAAATCAATTTCTTCAAACCATGGAGACCAAGAAGGCGGCATAGTCCGGGCTCGCTAAACTTCTTAAAAAGTAAATATTTCTCAAAGATATGTAGTCTTCTCAACTCCAATAATTGGATTTAAAAAGAACTCTCCGTGTAAGGCATCTTGGTAATGATGACATTGTGTGTGTGATGGTAGAGATGATATCAAAAAATACCAATTCTTTGAATAAAGGAGGCGGGTGTCCCAATTATATGAACAACGGGTAAGAGATCACGAGGGGTTTAATTGCTCTCGCTAAATCTCCGTTCTCATCACAAAGCGATAGTATATTCTCAGGAGGCAAGTTGAGTTGCTTTAGTACCTTGATTGGCATAACAACAGAAGAAATTCGGTGAAAGATCAATTTAAACGGCTTGTGCTTGTAAAATTATGCAATGCATACCTTAATAGTAAATAATGGCATGAAAGGTTCTAACAAGCAAGCTATTAAATAAACCCATTTAAATGAAGTTTTTTATAACAATAGGCGAGGAAGCTTCATCTTCCTTGTCTGACTTCCAAAATTTGGTATTCTACATTTAAAAGTGGAATATTTAACAAGCGAAATGTGAAGTCAAGTTCCAAAAGTCAATATATTTACAATATAAAGACTTACTTACGGATATGCATTTCCTTCACTTGAGATACTCATTCCGATTTTAAGTCCTTGCTTTAGTTTAATCTATGTCACATAATATGAAATGCGGTATAGAACAATTAAGTTCAACTTAGTTGTGACAACAAAACTCATGTCGAGTTGCATCATTACCTTTCTCCATGTCCTCTAAACATCATTCCACATATTTACCAATCTTTTTCCGCCAACGACTTTGTCAAGAAATGAGTTTACGCTTACAGGAGCATCCGGATTCTGATCCATATCCTAGTCCTATGAAAGAACCATAGAAGGTAGAGAGAAATGTAACAAAGATAAGCATGTGGGTGAGAAGTAAGGTTTCATATGACCGGAGAACAATTGGGTTTAATTCTAGATTACTGACTCATTATCCTTGAGTTTTTAAGTTCCAATGATAACCGAGGAAATAGATAAATGAACAATGAACCTTCAAAAAAGCATGTAGTAGCGAGAACTTAACCACAAAATGGTGACTAACCTTGGGGTTTAGCGATGAATGACAAGACCCGGATTAACATAATTGCCCAAATTATTCAAAGAACTCAAATTGTTTAATTTTACTTGCAAGTCCTTCCATGTGAATAGTGTATACGATGCCTAAATAAGATGTATGAACGTAAAAATTCTCTTAGTAATAAGATATAATAATGAAGTTGGCAAAGTGTTAAGAAAATATAGAGTTAAACAACAAATTCTATATTAACAAAAAACACACCTCAGGCACATTATTTAGTAATAATATCGCAAGACCTCCGCAGGAATTTTTGTATCTTTAGCATCATTGCCAAACACTCCTACTCCTTTACTCTTGGAAAACTTTCCTGCATAACCAAGAATTTATCAAGAAATATATGAGGGGACATCCTAAAAGTTTTTTTTTTTTTTGCACTTACCTCCCACAAGTCGGGTGTCAAAATAATCACTAGTCGATTCAATGGCCATATATTAATATCCATATCGAAAGCACACACGATTTATAGTTCAAATGTTCTGTCATGCTAATGCTCTTCATCAACGTCCACTTTTCTCTCGGGTTCAAGAAATGTAGAAGGAAACATCACTGAAATAAGAGGAAAATATGTTGATACAAAAGCATACTTTTATAATCAACTTGAAATATTCCCAAAGTATGCTAGCCTCTTTTTAAAAGAAAACCAACATACAATTAACATCAAGAGTTTAGGCATAAATAGTGTAAAGCCTTGCCTAGAAATTGAGGATCAAAGTAAAATCAGGTAAAATAATTCTTATTCGGTGTTTGGGTGAAAAGTTTTATCTTCTAATAGAAATTGGAAATCCATACGCAATCAAGAGTGGGCTCTAGCTATAAAGATGAAATGTTGTACATATCAAGTGAGGTGGGTTGTTATTTTACGATATTTCGCAAACAAAGAAGATGAATAACATTGAACATAAAGACTAAGTTTGGCATGGACACACCCACGATGACACTTCACTATTATATAAGATAACTATTTATTTCCCACCTCTTCTTACTTCATCAAGCACATGAAAGCGTAATTGAAAAAGAGTAAATATCAAGACAACAATATTATCGAATAGTGTACAAGTTCAGTACGGCTTATAAATTCCAAATACTTATAAATAATTAAAGAGTAAATATAGTTGGACTTTGCAAAAAAAGTAAATGCAATACAACCGTAAATGTAATACAACTTTGATAGGGAAAAAAAGCATCTCGAGCCACAAGACCCTATAAATATAATTAAAGTTGTCCACCCCATGATTGAGAAAATTGCGCCAAAGTAGTGTCCACACTCCACCTTATTCATATAATCTAAAAATGTTTAGAAAATAGGCCATTATTGGGAAAAATGATGTTGAAACCGCCTTTTGGTTTTAGACATATAGATCTCAAAAAAGATACCCAATTTCAAAAAAACACCTCAATCGGACATCCGGCGCAAAGTTATAGCGGTTTAAAGATTTTGCATTATGACACAATTTCAAAACGCTTTTTTCTTATATATCCGTTTTCATGACATCCTTTTAACTATTTCATCTTCAAGATCTCGAAAAGAACTATGAAAATGGCTACTCATAATGGTCAAACGATTCTTGAGCATTGATTTATGCCAATTTTAAAAAACTTTCCCAGCATACAAACTTTACCTTCATTTGTGTATTACTCGCTGCCTTCATTTGTTCTGCCAACAATCTAATTTGATCGGATAACAAAAACCACAAGTAAAAAAGGAAGTAAAAAAACAAAAACCATATAAACAAAAACCACAAGCAAAAAAAAAGCCCTAACAAAGTAATAAGTAACAGTGTAACACTCATATGCCATATATAGACTAATCGACATAAATAGGGAGAAATCAATTAACTAAATCTCAAAATAAACTCAAAATTACCTAAGAAAAAGGAAGATTCTGGAATCTAGAGACTAGAGTTGGAGAGGCGACTGCGATGCGACGACTGGCGAGTCGGAGGTTGGCCGGTGGGAGAAGAATTGATGGAGATTGTCGAGGTGGAGACTTCGAGAATCGAGATGGATGGACTGGGTTCGTTCGACTGTTCGAGAAGGAGAGGACTGGGTCTGGGTTCGCGACTTTGCGTTCGACTGGTCTGTTCGAGATGGGTCTGGGAGAGAAAGTGTGAAGAAGAACCCCAAACTTATGTATGTATGCTATGAGAAGATTACAGAGCGATGATTTTGTTTTGATCGGCTGAAAAAAGATGTTTACATGGAGTGAAGATTATAGGGTGTGATGATTTTTTTTATGTTTTTATCTTATTATTTTAAGTTTATACATATTTTAACTTTTTTTATTATTTTAATATTATACATATTATAAATATTTCCAACTCATTTTTTAAAGTACATTTTAAAAATAATAAAATTAAAATAAATATTTTAATTCATTTTCTATATAATTTTTTTTTCCTTACTTTTAATAATTTTTTTTATTTTTAAAATTAATTCCAAATAATACAAATAATATTAAAACTTTTAATAACTAAACAAAAAAAAAATAAAATAAAAAAAGGATAAGCCAAAGATGAATAGTTTGATTATTTGTATTATTTAGAATTAAAATAATTAAAAGAAATGAAAGAGATAAAGGAAAAAAAAATTAAAAAAAAAATAATGAGGTTTTGATTGTATAATTAATTTTAATTTTTATGTCATTTGTTTAACTAATTTTTGCTAATTATATCAAATTTTCTATTTGATGTTAATTATGTACTTACTTTTTTATATCATTAAAATATATATTAGTATTAATTTTTTAAAATAAAAAATAATTATTAAAAGAAAGGAAAAGAGATAAGGAAAAGAATACAAATAAAAAAAATGAATTAAAATATTTATTTTAATTTTATTATTAGTTTAATTATTTTTTTCCACGTAATTAATGATTTTTTACTTTTAATTTTTGTAGACATTAATATAATGTTGTAATAGATCTCATTGATACAAAAATTTTGATATATTATTTGTATTATTTAGAAAAGAGATAAAAGGAAAAGAAAAAGCCACATAATCAATGATTTTATTTTAGTATTTTTTTGTGTTGCCACATCGAGGAAAATAATAATTTTTGATTTTTTCAATGCCACGTGTGTAATTATTTGACGTCCGGCCCAAGAAATTGGACGGAATGGCTTGATTAAATATTTTAAAAAATACGATTGGGCTAATTGAATATTTTAAAAGCCTGATGACTAATTGTTTAAAAATACAACCAACCAAAGTGGTGTACAAGTGCTTTTTGCCTTTTTAATATTATTAAATAAACAGAAGACGTTCGGTTCGACATATATACCGATGAAGCCAAATAACTTCTAGAAATCGATCTCGAAAACCGGTATATATACGGTTATATGTAAATACTAGATCATCAAAACCGGTTCGTCTTTACCGAATCCGAATTAAGTTCAAACTGTTCGGTTTTCCTAAATATAATAATTAATGCTTTAAATTATAATTTGAGTAAGTTTTTATCATTTTTGAAATATTAAATTTTAAAATGAATACTTTAATTACAACTATAGGTAGAATAAGAAAAAAAATAATGAGTTTTAAAGTATAGTATTAATGAATGAATATTAATTTATTTATTTTGAATAAATACAATAATCAATAATCTAAATTACTATTCAAATAACTTTTCATCATTTTTGAAATTCTAAATTTTAATTTTAAAATGAATGCTCTAATTACAATTATAAATAGAATAAGAAAAAATAATAAATTTAAAAAGTATAGTTCATTAATTCTAAATTAATTTGAACCTAACACATTTTAATAATAAAATTATATTATCCAATGTTATTGCCTCCTGTTATCATGAAGTAAATTTTGAAAGTACAAAATTTGTAACAAGCTAATACCTATATATATATAATTAATTTATATATATGTGACTTATTAATTATTGAATATAAGTTATTAATATATATATGGGTTCCAATTCTTATTTTAATAATCTCTGAAAATTCGGGTTCTTACACCAAACATAGCTGTGATATTTTTGCCTCTTATGTTTTATTTTGTTCATTTGAACTCGCAACCTCACATTTGAAACTTTAGTCACATGACCACTGGAGCAACTAGATCAACTGTTAATATTTTGTAAGGATTAATCTTTAAATCAAAACATTTTATTTCCCCAAAAAATTAAAATACTACACAGATCCTCATCTTGTCTAACATTAAAAAAATTTGTTTATATCATCTGTTTAATTCTGAATTATTTTGTTCTTCTTTTACTTTATTTATTATATGAATTTGGATTTATTTATTAAGATTGTTGAGGTTTAACAATGAAACTAAATATATATAAAGTAATTATGAAAATTTATATAACGTAATTATGAATATTTTAATATATATATATATATATAATAAAATAAAATAAAATAAAAAATTATTATTATGACTACTACTATTATTATTATTATTATTATTATTATTATTATTAGTAGTACTATTAGTAGTACTACTACTATTATTATTATTATTATTATTATTATTATTATTATTATTATTATTATTATTATTATTATTATTATTATTATTATTATTATTATTATTATTATTATTATTATTTGTTGTTGTTGTTATTATTATTATTATTATTATTATTATTATTATTATTATTACTACTACTACTACTACTACTATTATTAATTACTATTATTGTTATTATTATTATTAGTACTATTATTATTATGGTTCATTATTATTATTATTATTATTATTATTATTATTATTATTATTATTATTATTATTATTACTACTGTTATTGTTATTATTATTATTAGTACTATTATTATTATTATTATTATTATTATTATTATTTATGTAAGTACGTAACAAATCTAAGGAAAGGGGATCTGTTTTAATTTGGGAAAAATAATTTTTTCAGTTATAAATACTATTCCTTGAAAAATAATAGTAACTAGGCCCATGTGCTTGGGTGATCATTGGATCAAAATTTCAAATTAGAAGTCTTGGGTTTGAATATGTGCATCAACATATTTTTAAAATAAAAAAATTATTATTATTATTATTATTATCACGCAATTAGTTATGTACATTTATGCATGTACATAACAAATCTAAGGAAAGGGTATATGTTTTAATTTGGAGAAAATGATTTGTTCAGTTATAAATACTATTCCTTGCAAAATAATAGTAACTTGACCCATGTGCTTGGGTGGTCATTGGATCAATAGTCTAAACTAGAGGTCTTGTGTTTGAATCTATGCATCAACATATTTTTTGGGATAGAGTTTAATATTCGCCACGTCAGTCCGTCCACGTGTAAAATAAAATAAATTATTATTATTATTAGTACTATTATTATTATTATCATTATTATTATTATTATTAGTACTACTATTATTATTATTACTGTTATTGTTATTATTATTATTATTATTATTATTATTATTATTATTATTAGTATTAGTATTAGTACTTCTATTATTATTATTACTCTTTATTATTATTATTATTATTATTAGTACTACTATTATTATTATTTATTATTATTATTATTATTATTATTATTATTATTATTATTATTATTATTATTATTATTATTATTATTATTATTATTATTGTTATTATTATTATTATTATTATTATTATTATTATTATTATTATTATTACTACTACTACTACTACTACTACTACTATTATTATTATTATTATTATTATTATTATTAGTACTATTATTATTATGGTTGTTATTATTATTATTATTATTATTATTATTATTATTATTACTACTACTACTACTACTACTACTACTACTATTATTATTATTATTATTATTATTATTATTATTATTATTATTATTATTATTATTATTATTATTATTATTATTATTATTATTATTATTATTATTATTATTATTATTATTATTATTATTATTATTATTAGTACTATTATTATTATTATGACTATTATTATTATTATTATTATTATTATTATTATTATTATTATTATTATTATTATTATTATTATTATTATTATTATTATAATCTTAATTTAAAACAACATTTTAATAGTCTTTGCCAAAAGTTCTATAAAATATGCAACGAAAATAAAAATTGTTCCAAATGAATGTGGTCCATATTAGGCAACGAAATATAGCAACAAAAAAACTTTCGTTGCCAACGATGAGGAGAAATCAAGTGGTTAAAAATTTTGCAACGAATTTTTAACGAATTTTGTTTCCAAATTTTGCAACTACTTTTAAATTTCGGTGCAAAAAGTGAAATGCTAACACAAATGCAGCGAATGACAAGTTTCGTTGCTAAACATACACTTTTTAGCGATTTTATAAATCGTTGCGTGAAAAATCGTTACTAAAGCCCCATTTTTAGCAACAAAAAAATTTCCGTTATCCACGATGGCGGGAAAGCAAGTGAAAGCGAAAATTTTACAGCTAAATTTCTAACGATATTTTTCCGCCAATGAATTATTAGCGAAATTTTGCAACGACTTATGAATTTCGTTGCAAAAAAGTGAAAATCGACATAATCTCGCAACGAAGGACAAATTTTGTTGCTAAACATATACTTTTTAGCGACTTATAAAATCGTTCACGAAAAATCGTTCTTTGAAGGCCCATTTTTTTGTAGTGATCCCGCCTCTAATTTCTTCAAGGATTGCAGCTTTCTGTTAGAATAGTCTAGACAGATTCATATCTTCTAAGCCATGTTAGTGTTTGTTGTTTTACAGTGGTTCTTAGCAATCTAGTTATATTTGAAAATTCGTATGGCCTTTCAGTGCTCTTATCATACAAGTTGCCTTTACTTTTTCATTTCTATTCCTGAATTTTTTTTTTGTTTTTATATATTGTCAAATCAGTTTTACATAAACGATGTAATAATCTAGGTAAGATCATTTCACAATTTTTTGATCATGTGATACAAGAACTCCTCCCCCAACAAACACCCTTACACGCAAAAATTTTGGAGAGTAAATAATTCTTTGAATTGGATGGAATTACTTGATTAAACATTTTTAAAAAGTACAGTGGTCTAATTAAATATTTTAAAATGTTGAGTGTTAAATTAATATATTTATTAAGCTTTCTTCCACTTTGTGGGTGACAAATTTTGGAGAGGAAATAATTAACTTTGAATTGGGCGGAATTGATTGATTAAACATTTAAAAAAAAATACATTGGTCTAATTAAATATTATAAAAGCACGATTAGGGGTAAATGTGTTTCCCCCCAATTTTTAAGCGTCGGTGAGAAAAATTGGGCCGGAATTCTTGATTGAACATTTTTAAAAAAATACGATTGGGTTAATTGAATATTTTAAAAGCGCGTTGATTAATTGTTTAAAACATTACAACCACAGTGAGATAAATGTGTTTTTTACCATTTATTTTTTGTCAAAAACTAAGGAACATTTGAACTCTTGTTTTCTCAAGTTTTTTATTCATTATCCACTATACGTGTTTTTTTTTTCCCTTTAGAATACACTAAAATCGTCACCACCAGAAAACATAGTGATGAAGAAGGCTAATTAATGTGATAGGAGTGCTAAGAACAACAGTCTTCTACATGATGTGTGGTTGCTTTGGCTATGCTGCATTTGGGAACACCGCGCCAGGCAACTTGCTAACCGGCTTTGGATTTTACAAGCCATTTTGGTTGGTGAGACTTGGCCAATATGTGCATAGTAGAGCACTTGGTGGGGATCATATCAGGTCTAATTTTAAATTCACCTTATTCATCATGATATAAGGGTCACCATTTCATGTTTTCTAATTACCTTGTCCTTGAAACAAATAGCTGCATTTCATAAGAAATCCAAATAAAATCTTAGTAGATTAACAGCTTGTTTATTTTGGCACTGAAAAAGTTTGTTTAGGCGGCTTTCAAGCCCCAAAACTCACCTCACCATAGTTTGAGGCTTAATTAAAAGTTATATTTGTGAGTTAAAAAAATTTTGTTTAGAATAAATTACGCTTAAAGGAACATGATTTTCAAGTGCATTTCGATTCCAAAAACCCCAAAATCTTCAAATCAAACATGCACTAAACTCGGGTCCTCATTATGATTTGAATTCTGCTACATATGACAACAAATTTATGCGAATATTAAATATCGATGTATGTGAATACATGGAATAGGAAAGAATTAAGAATAAGTGGCCCACACATTATTATTCTATTTATGGCTTAGAGTTACACGTTAGTCGCCATCCAACTTCATCATGAGATTTGTTTGACATATATATCATCTTCTTTATGATTTTGCACAGATTTTTTCATAGCCATTGTTTAGCGCAGTTAAACAAAAGGCGACGAACAAATGGCCTAATTCAAAATTTGTGGTACGAGGATACAAAATGAATATAGACTTGGGAAAGTAATACACAATCGGCCTCAACCTCTTCAGGTTAACTTGGAGAACTGCATTTGTGATACTAGCAACAATCGTAGCAATGACATATTATCCTTTTTCAGAGACGTTCTGGCGCTGCTTGGAGTGTTGGAATATTTTATTCCTTATGCGACCTCTACTATCTATGTAATTATTGGGCTTACATATATATTGTATTAATTTAATCACTTTATTTATGGATTTTGTAATTAATTATGTAGCCTATAAATAATATAATGTGCCATAGTGTTTCATAATCTTGATGGGCGATTTTCTTTGTTAGTTATTCTATGAATAAAAGCAGTTAGGGTTTTAGTCCCAATTGTCGTCTCAAAATTTTATACACACATATACATCCATCTTAAGATTGAGAGAGACAATTGAAGACTTCACCCTTAAGCCACGGTGAGCGTGATCATCTGAGATGACTTCTCTCAATTCATGTAAGTACTTAATATTATAATTATTGATTTTATTTTATTCTATGCAACAACACGTTTCGATATAATAATAATTTACATCTGGTATTAGAGCTATGGTTACGTTATTATATAGAATAAATTATTTATGTTATTATGTTACAAATTTTAATATCGTAGAATAATTAAATCATGTTGTTTTCGGAGAGAATGCTTTGTCGATTATAAATTCAATTTATTTCAATCATGAATATTTACTTATATATATATATATATATATATATATATATATATATATATATATATATACGCGGTATATTATATAAGTTCAAGCAGTGCATATATATTCATTGTTCATACCGTTTAACATATATATGTATTATGCATAAAATTTTATTGTTCATAATGTTATCTGTGAACAAGAACATGAATATTAAAATAATATATGTTAAATTTATCATTTATTATGTCTAAATAATATTATGATATTCTTATACCCTTATGTATTCATGTTAAAATTAATGTGATTATTTTATAATCAATTCATATTCATAATTATATATTTTAATTTAAATTTTTTGAACATGATGTGATATATTACTAGGGCTTTTAAGTTGTTACATGTACATTATAAATAGTATTAATTTTCAAATTTGATTAATATGTTGTTTAAAGAAAATTGAGTTTGATCATAATAATTTACATATATATCGTGACTCTTTTATTGTTAAAATTAATAATCAACCCAATGAGAGAGGTTATTAATTGAAACAATTAAATATTAAGAAAAGCCACGTACTGTTACATTTAATAAATGAATATTTTAATTTTACCCAACGGAAAATTAGAATTAGAATTTATTAAATGGAATTTTATTACATAAATAACATGTTTATTTCGTTTTCTACCCAACGGTGATGCGTGGATAAATGTGTTGTGCATTATTTTATGGGGGTGTTATTAGTATGTTATTAATTGGACCAATGAAAGATTAATAATTATGCACCAACATCTTATTAAAATCTATTTTTGGGTGTTGTAAATAGATTTTATGTAACTAACTGCTTGCCCTACAGTTGGTTTTATTATGATTAATTATTAATTATTGTTGTACATTGTGGTTTTCTTTTAGTTTTTTGTAAGCATGCTTATGAGCTTGATTGTGTTTTAGCATTGACTCCAACTAGTATTTCTGGGTATCTCTCTGGAATTGAAGCCTTGAATGGAACTAATTTTCCTGTTTGGAAAGAGTAAGAGAAAATTATTCTCGGCGTTATAGATTTGGATTATGCATTACGAGTTGATCCTCCTGCTCCACTTACAGAATCTGGCTCGATTGAGCAAAAAGCTATTTATGAAAAGTGGGGAGCAATCAACCGCATGTCCCTTATGATTATGAAAAACTTTATCACGACAGATCATTCGAGAGTCATTCACGACTCGAGAGTGCTAAAAAAGTACTTAACTTTAGTTGAGGAACAATTTAAGGGTTCTTCTAAAACTCATTATAAGTATTGTAAGAGTACCCCAACTTTTATGAATAAAATAGAATTTTCTCTATTTATTATTTTGAAATAGTAAGGGGTTGATTCGATTAATGTGGTTAGTTATGGGTAAAATGTGCAAATATTTTAAATAAGCAAGTGGTTATAAAATATTCATTGTTGTATGAGAATATTCGTTTGGTCGTGGAATATTCTTGCTTTGCCGGAGAATATTAAATGCGTTCTTGTGACCATTTGTGGGCCCATAACATGAAAAGCTGTCGGATTGAAGAAAATGACAAGTATCGTTTTTTATAAATAACAACGTAGTTGTTACAATTAACTCTGTTAGAATACCCGATTGGTTAAAATCACGATGTCTGGCGGTTGTCACAAAAGCGATAGCACGCAGTATTGCACCAATTATTGATTCTTACGTGAAGTCACTACTTAATAATTTTTACGGTAATTCTTTATTCAATATTTTATTTTATTGATTCAATAATTGCTACGTTGATATTTTATTTTATTGATTGATGAATTATTCTTGATCAATAATTCATATTATTTGAATAGTATTATTAGATTGCATTATTGGCGATGTCTAAGGAAGTTACATGCAGGAAAGGGGTTTGGTCACCTAATTACGCGCCAATAAGGAGAAATCCTTATCGGAAAGCCCCTCTTTCTGAAAGCGACACAATTGTCATTATTGTGATTCTATAATATTATTTATGAATAATTAATTATTGCTAAAATGATAAGAAAATATTTATTTTATGAATGAATTAATGTTGGCGTGTTTTATCGGTATTTTGTCATAATAGAGGTGTTGAAAATCATCCAGTATGTGGATTTAAGTCATTTTTCGTTTAGAATTTTGAAAACTTTCTTCTACAAAGTTGTAGAGAATTAAATTTCCTATGGAATGGACATAAAATTGATTTGAGGCCTAAATTGACTTGAGGTCGTTGAATATTGAAACCTTGGGATTTGGTAGCTCTGCATTTTATATTACGGATATCAAAAACACCGCATGCGGATAAAAAAATATAGTTAAAGCGTAGCCACACTAGTTAGATTATATATGTAATAATATTTTGGTGACAAAAGATTAGATATAACCGGATACACAATGATGTGTTACATTTGTATGTAGGAACTCAATGGACTGCAAGTGCCCATATAATATCAGCCATTATAGGCTATGGAGTTCTCTCTTAGCTGACTGTTATCGATTCCCGAATCTTGTCTCCAACAAGAGAAATTATACTTACATGGAAATGGTCAAAGCCCACTTAGATATTTCAAACAATTCAAACGTCTTTATTTGACTTTCATGTATATTAAAAAAATATTAATGGATTGTAAATATTTTATTGACGTGTATTTCAAGTGTTTTTGTTGGATGATTAAATTTAGATGAGAAAATGTACATGCTTTGTGGTGTTGCTCAATATACAAACCTCATATGAACGGTAATTGGCTATATTATCACTGCATCAATAAGCATGGAGTATGTAATCTATTTCATCGCGATTGTATTTATTCTCCTTGTCACAAAGTAAAGGTCTAGTTTTGACTTTTTTCAGTCTAATTGATCATTTTTAATTCTAAGAAACTACTATATACAATTTACTACCAACCCTAATTTTTATAATTCAAAAGTGTATATTTATATATACTTGCTTATTAATTATATATAAAGGTCTCAATCTTTTCAAAAATAGCATGTGTCAAAGTTAACCTTAAAGCCACCTTTCATTTAGTAAGTTAACCTTAAACCCACCTTTCATTTGCTATTTTATAATTTTATCGAGTTATTTTGGTTGGTAGTCTACCAGAGTTAAGCGTTCTCAAAACTCTCTATTTTTTGATACATTAATATATAAACTCTTTCGTATTCCATGAAATATATCGTTGATTGTGTAAGACCCCAACTTTCATGAATAAAGATTTAATTTTCTCTAAATATTATTTTGAATAATAAGGTGTGGATTTAAAATAATATTATAGTTGTGGGTAATATTTATAAATTTTTCAAAGTAAGCAAGTTGTCATAAAATATTCGTTTGGTCGGAGAATATTTATTTTATCTGGGAATATTAAATGACGACGGCACAATCATTGGTGGACCCTGGCGGAATTCTTGTCGGATATAGAAAGCGACATAAATAACTTTTTATAAAAATAACGGCAAAACTTTTTACAGATTAAGCTGTTGAAATACCCGGTGATAAAAAAGTACGATGTCTGGCGTGGTTGCATCGTAGCACATGGTATTGTATAATATCTTTGATTATTGATGCTTACTTAAGAAGTCAATCAGTTTTATTCAATTATTGCAATGATGGTTGATCGTAGAATCTCATATTATTGATTCAATTATTGTCGCGATATCATCGCACAATATTTTATATTATTAAATCAATAATTGAGACGACAAAGTTATTCATATTATTATTTGCATTATTGACAATGTCTAGAAAGTTCTGTCGAGGAAAGGGGTTTGGTCATCTAATTGTGCGCCAATAAGGAGAAGTCCTTATCGGAAAGCCCCCTCTTTCCTGTGAATGATCTTGTTGTTAATATTGTGAGTTATAATATTAATGATGAACAATTGTTGAAAGATTAAAAATGTGTTTAGTCAAGTGATTTGTGATAAATAAAAAGGGGTTTGTCATTAAGTATTTATTATAAATTTGGCTTATTATATGGACCCCACGTACTCATTTTTCAAAATCGTCGGTAGAAAGTTATCTCAGTTTTTGTTTTATATTGCATAGTGTTGCATAGTACATAGTGTTTCATAGTCTTTGCGTAGTCTTTGCATAGTGTTGCATAATCTTTGCGTAGTCTTTGCGTAGTAAAATCAAAATTTTCGATCGAGCGCAGGTGAAGTCGCTTCGTGATTTTCTTCTCTTAGATGCGTCAGTGATTTTCCTAAATAGTATCCTGTCATTCTCCTATAAATAGGATGCTTAATTTAGAAATGAAAATCACACCAGAATCAAAGAATTCTTCTTCTATAATATTGAGCGTATATTTCTTTTGAGTTTAAGGAAACTTTGAGTGTAGCAAATAGTGCATGTTTTTTTTCAAGAATATCCCCGCTATACCAGCCAGAAGTACTTTCTTTTTAAGGTAAAGGATATTATTTTTGTTTAATATTCGTAAGAAATAATATTTTCTTTCATACTATGTAGTATGTAAGTAATATTATTTCGTTTCATATTCATAAATCTACACTTATTTTGATAAGTATTGCTTCTATACTCCTTGAAATTAGTAGAATATCCTTAAAATTTGCGCTTCGTATAGTATCGTTTCTTTGAAATATTTTACGAATATTCTTGTTAAATTTTAATCTTTTTCATTAGGAGTAATATTTATGGTCCTTTATTCATACATATGATACTATTTATATTTACGATACATTATTCATGAAGTCTTATTCATGGGTCTTATTCACGATAAAAATTAATTTCTTTTCTGTCCAAATTATTTTTGATACATGAATATTTTTCTTGAATTATACTCCACAAAGTAGTTATCATGTTGATAATTTGGACATTCTTAAACTATGGATAAATTAAATTATAAATCTTTTATATTTATCCTTGATCTCACTTGATTGAATTCTTATATCATTGTCATCATCCTAACGCTTATATTATGGTAAAAGTCATCTTGGCGCGTAGTGCATAGATGGACTATTGATTGGTATGATTATGACCGGGGAATTATGTATCGGTATAATCATGACTGTAATGTTACAAATGATGTGGTAAAAGTCCTCATTAGCCGTAGTGCATTGATGGGACGATTGTTGGCATGATCATGACCCTTGGTGATAATACTTGAATCTCATTGGTCGTAGTGCGTGGATGATTCGTGGGTTGTGATCTTAATGAATATCCTTGGCCCGTAGTGCATGGATAATTCGGTGATGTGGATTATTTATTGAGATGTGTTGCAAAGATAAAATATTGATGATGAACTTTTAAATCATAGAAAATAGTAGACATCATACTCTATTTGACTCTTCTAATGGATTGTTTATTCTGCTGCAGTTAAACTTGTTGTCTATTGTATTATCAATTTTTACCTTTGTTGAATCTTTAAGAATAATTTATTCTACATTATCTTAGTCGTAATATTCTTTCTTGGGCTAGATTGAGCTCACCCTTTTCTTTCATTTTTTCTATTAGGAAATGAGAATATAAATTTGGGACTAGTTGGGGAATGGAGTGACGGTCCAAGATGGTGGCTATTGTAGTCCTCACTATTTTATAAAATAGTGTGACAATAATTGTAATGAGGACTCCATTTTAGTTTGGATATTGTCTGCGAGACAATATTCGTGTTAAAACTTTCAGCTTACGTTTGTCGTATTGTATTAATGAAGTTTGTATTTAAATTATGTACAATGTATTTGGCGACTCAAAATGGGTTGTGTAAACCTATTTTGGGGGCGTCACAGATTAGATGTATATGTGCATGAATATATGACATAATTTGAAAATAATTTATAAGAACTAATGGACCTATTAAATGTTATTTAATATTTTAAAGTTTATATATGCATATATAAGTATTTTTTATATAATATATAAATTTAAAATATAAATTTTATAAAAAATTAGACATGTACAGTATACTGGACTGTCTGAAGCTGATCGTTGCCGGGCCAAGTCGGGCCTTGACTTTGGAGTGCTGTCGAGCCAAGCTTAGGCTGAAGCAGGGCTTTGGCCCTTAAAAGCGACTTTGTTGTGGCTCATTGGTGAGGCAGGGAAGACCCAACAAAGGCCGATTCACTTTTTTTTATACTTTTAATTTTAAATTTGAGAATTTCTTCTTTTCATGATGAGACTTCAAAAAAAGCCCGTAAGTTTTGGACCAAACCCATAAACTCAGGGGCTTGGGTTTCAGATGATAATATTAACAGATGGTTTTGAAAGTGGGGCGAAAATGAATAGTACTCTTTGGATGACATTAGAGTGCTTGTTGATCCTCAAAGGAGATGAACAACACAAAAAATGGCCAACTTAACTTAAATGGTTGTAGTAATTCAAAAAGAGAAATTAATTAATTAAGGGTAAAATACAGTGACACTCTCTCTAGATAACCATAATAACACTCATCTCCCTCACCTCCCTTCTAGATAACCATAATGACACTCTCTATATTTGTGAGCAAAGCCCACTTAGGTATTTCAATCAATTCAAATGTATGTATTTGACTTTGGCACATTTAAAAAAATATTAATAGGTAGTAAATATTTTATTGACGTGTATTTCAAGTGTTTTTTTGATGATCTTAATTAATTTTCTTGGATGATTAAATTTAGATGGGAAAATGTACTTTCTTTGTGGTGTTGTTCAAAATAAGATCAATATATTTATTGGCGAAAGTTAATGATGTAACAAGTGTAAGATTAAAATGACAACTCAACATTCTTAGTAATGAATAACAACAACATTAAATTGAGCAACAATATCACCAGATGTGACATTCGATGAAATGGTTTGTGTGGAAACAATTCCCCTTGCTAGCCGGAAAACCCCCGAACCACCAAGTATGGCCATTTCGCGGTACTGATTCGATATCGGATTGCGGCCATGAACACTGAGGGTGCTACCGTTGTACTTCCCATTTGTGAAGAACAAGTTCATGGTCATTAGTACAGAAAATTCCTCTAAGCTGGATGCTGCAGTCAACCCTTGGACTCGACCCACGATTGTCGAATTGGGTTCAGGCCCTACTTTCATCAGGTCATCAATAATGGAGACTAGACCGAACAAGGTGGGTGACGTAGACGAGATATTGGACCTGGCCACCGGATACGCAGTTTGGTTCAGCCCACTTCCAGTTTCATGAAGAAAGAACTGAAGCTTGGTTACCTTTTCTTTCTTGTTGCCAAGTGTTTGGACCCAATTTTGAACAGCTTCTGGGCTGTTGTCAATGCCATGAACCACCCTCATGGATATAACTATCGACAAAAGCACAAGAAATGATATCATACATAGCTTCCCCATCTCTCTTAATTCCCTAGCTAGCCTCTTCTCGTGGAGGATGATGATATATGGACTAAAACTGCATTGCATTCCTATATATATATATATATATATATATATATATATTAGCAAACTAGCCGTCCAAATTAACAACTGTGTACAGCTAGCTAGCTAGCTGCTTTGAAGATTAATTAAACTAGCAAGCCATATGTAGCCTTCACAAAGATAATGCATGCAGACATCAAATACGTACAAAGACAAGAGTACCAACCAGCAACCGGAAGAAGTACGTACGTACGTACATGGCATTATCAATGTGTACCTATATAGAGTTAATTTTTAATGACGCCAATTGCCGTCCTTGTAATATTGATTAATTAGTTAGGACTATATATATAATTGTATCGAGATACATATTATATTAATTACCTGTACATGATATTCTTCTCTTCGCAAAGACTCTCAATTGCAAAATAAATAAACTTAATACAACACATCTAAAACATCAATGCACCTCTCCGGGGTAGTAGACTGAGAGTTGGGACACTATTTCCTTTGTCACCAGATGACCCAGCTACGGTGTTACTAGCCCTTGAGGACGCCTAAGAAGTGGGAAAAGGCTTACTCTGCAATAAATTTCCACAATTTACAAATGTCGGATCTTGTTTGGGGAATATTTGTGAATTTTATTTCTAAATAATTATACCAAACTTTTCATACCTCATCGGAACGGTGATTGGCTATACGATCACTGCATCAATAAGCATGGAGTATGTAATCTATTTCATAGCGACAGTGATTGTATTTATTCTCTCTGTCACAAAATAAAATGTTTAGTTTTGACTTTTTAAGTCTAATTGATCATTATTAACGTTAAGAAACTACTATATACAATTTATTACCAACCCTAATCTTTATAATTAAAAATGTATATTTATATATACTTGCTTATTAATTATAAAAACAATCAATTGACCTAAAAAAGTTAAAATTGGGCAATTATTTTGGGGACGGAATAAGTAACGTTTAGAAAATTAAACAAGAAAATTTAGTTGTAAGAAGTTATTTTTAAATTAAATGACGTTAGTTTATGATTATATTCATTTCAGGGCTATATTTAGGTCAAATTGCTTCCACAAAGAAGGACATGAAGCTCCATGCAGTTATTCTGTAAATCGTTGCATGATTGGAATGGGGATTCTTGAAATTTTTCTGTCACAAATTCCAAATTTTACAAACTTTCATTAGTCTCAGTTGTTGCGGGAGTCATGTCCTTTGGGTACTCATCCATAGGAATGGGATTAGCTTTTGCACAAGTTGTTTCTGGTGAGTTTTTAAGCACTTTATAGTAATGTTGATAAAATGCACAAATGTTTTACTAGTAAGTAGTGATTTGTGACAAACATAAAAATAAAAATTGGGACTTAACATGGCATGGGAAAAGGACCACCTTAACAGGGGTGGAAGTTTTTGCTAGAAACGGCAAGCAATTTGGCCATTTGAAATAGGCGGTAGAAAAGGCGGAATTTTTCTAGCCAAAAATCTTCTTACGTACGATTCTTGATGGTAAAGTAACTAGCCGTGATGTGAGAACACTTTTTAAGCTTATTTTTTGTTATTTTTGGGTTTGGCCCAAAGCAGTAGAGTAGATGACTGCCAAAGCGAAAAACGAATGGTCCAAATAGGCTAGATACATCTAAAAAATAAAGGTGCATACGATCTGTACAACCCCATTTCTTGTATGTATCCAATTTATACCTAAAAACTGCTTTTTTATATAAAATTTCAGGTTGAAATAAATACTATACATTTTTAAGAAGTACTACAAAAAAAACCAAAAAAAATGTCGCTAAAATTTCCACACAAAAATGTCCCCTAGAATTACACATTTTTTTATCATGTGATACAAGAACTCCCCCCCCCCACCCCCACCCCCACCCCAAACACCCTTACACGCACAAAATGTTGAGTATTAAATTAATATATTTATTAACTTTTCTTCCACTTTGTAGGTGACAAATTTTGGAGAGGAAAGAATTGCAAAATTGGACGGAATTGCTTGATTAAACATTTTTAAAAAGTACAGTCGTCTAATTAAATATTTTAAAATGTTGAGTATTAAATTAATATATTTATTAAGTTTTCTTCCACTTTGTGGGTGACAAATTTTGGAGAGGAAATAATTGCTAAATTGGAATGAATTACTTGATTAAACATTTTTTAAAAAATACGATTGGTCTAATTAAATATTTTAAAAAGCACGATTAGGGTAAATGTGTCCCCCCCCAATTTTTTAACGTTAGTGAGCAAAATTGAGCGGAATTGCTTGATTGAACATTTTTAAAAAAAACGATTGGGTTAATTGAATATTTTAAAAAGCGCGGTGAGTAATTATTTAAAACACTACAATGGCGATTGGGTTAAAGGTGTTTTTTCCCATTTATTTTTGTCAAAAACTAATGAACATTTGAACTCTTTTTTTCTCAAGTTTTTTATTCATTATCCACTATACGTGTTTTTTTTCCTTTAGAATACACTAAAATCGTCACCACCAGAAAACATAGTGATGAAGAAGGCTAATTAATGTGATAGGAGTGCTAAGAACAACAGTCTTCTACATGATGTGTGGTTGCTTTGGCTATGCTGCATTTGGGAACACCGCGCCAGGCAACTTGCTAACCGGCTTTGGATTTTACGAGCCATTTTGGTTGGTAGACTTGGCCAATATGTGCATAGTAGAGCACTTGGTGGGATCATATCAGGTCTAATTTTAAATTCACCTTATTCATCATGATATAAGGGTCACCATTTCATGTTTTCTAATTACCTTTTCCTTGAAACAAATAGCTGCATTTCATAAGAAATTCAAATAAAATCTTAGTAGATTAACAGCTTGTTTATTTTCGCACTGAAAAAGTTTGTTTAGGCGGCTTTCAAGCCCCAAAACTCACCGCACCATAGTTTGAGGCTTAATTAAAAGTTATATTTGTGAGTTAAAAAAATTTTGTTTAGAATAAATTACGCTTAAAGGAACAGGATTTTCAAGTGCATTTTGATTCCAAAAACCCCAAAATCTTCAAATCAAACATGCACTAAACTCGGGTCCTCATTATGATTTGAATCCTGCTACATATGACAACAAATTTATGCGAATATTAAATATCGATGTATGTGAATACATGGAATAGGAAAGAATTAAGAATAAGTGGCCCACACATTATTATTCTATTTATGGCTTAGAGTTACACGTTAGTCGCCATCCAACTTCATCATGAGATTTGTTTAACATATATATCATCTTCTTTATGATTTTGTACATATTTTTTACAGCCATTGTTTAGCGAGTTAAACAAAAGGCGAGGAACAAATGGCCTAATTCAAAATTTGTGAATGCGAGGATACAAAATGAATATAGACTTGGGAAAAATAATCATAATCCGCCTCAACCTCTTTGAGTTAACTTGGAGAACTGCATTTGTGATACTAGCAACAATCGTAGCAATGACATATTATCCTTTTTGAGGAGGCGTTAGGCTGGCTGCTTGGAGTGTTGGAATATTTTATTCCTTATCGACCTCTCTCTATCTATGTAATTATTGGGCTTACATATATATTGTATTAATTTAATCACTTTATTTATGGATTTTGTAATTAATTATGTAGCTTTATAAATAATATAATGTGCCATAGTGTTTCATAATCTTGATGGGCGATTTTTTTTATTAGTTATTACATGAATAAAGCAGTTAGGGTTTAGTCCCGATTTGTAAATCTCAAGAAATTTTATACACATATACATCCATCTAAGATTGAGAGAGACGATTGAAGACTTCACCCTTAAGCCGGATGAGCGTGATCATCTGAGATGACTTCTCTCGATTCATGTAAAATCTTAATATTATAATTATTGATTTTATTTTATTACATGCAACAACACGTTTCGATATAATAATAATTTACATACAGTATCGATTTATAGTTACGTTATTATATAGAATAAATTATTTATGTTATTATGTTACAAATTTTAATATCGTAGAATAATTAAATCATGTTGTTTTCGGAGAGAATGCTTTTATCGATTATAAATTCAATTTATTTCAATCATGAATATTTACTTTTATATATATATATATATATATATATATATATATACGATATATTATATAAGTTCAATGGTGCATATATATTTATTGTTCATTACGTTTAACATATATATGTATTATGCATAAAATTTTATTGTTCATAATGTTATCTGTGAACAAGAACATGAATATTAAAACAATATATGTTAAATTTATCATTTATTATATCTAAATAATATTATGATATTCTTATATATGTATGTATTCATGTTAAAATTAATGTGATTATTTTATAATCAATTCATATTCATAATTATATATTTTAATTTAAATTTTTTGAACATGATGTGATATATTACTAGGGCTTTTAAGTTTTACATGTACATTATAAATAGTATTATTTTCAAACTTGATTAATATTTTGTTTAAAGAAAATTGAGTTTGATCGTAATAATTTACATATATCGTGACTCTTTTATTGTTAAAATTAATAATCAACCCAACGGGAGGTTATTAATTGAAACAATTAAATATTAAGAAAAGCCAGCGTCTTATTACATTTAATAAATGAATATTTTAATTTTACCCAACGGAAAATTAGAATTAGAATTTATTAAATAGAATTTTATTGCATAAATAACATGTTTATTTTGTTTTCTACCCAACGGTGATGCGTGGATAAATGTGTTGTGCATTATTTTATGGGGGTGTTATTAGTATGTTATTAATTGGACGATGAAAGACTAATAATTATGCACCAACATCTTATTAAAATCTATTTTTGGGTGTTGTAAATAGATTTTATGTAACTATTGCTTGCTTGCCTGAGTTGGGTTTATTATGATTAATTATTAATTATTGTTGTACATTGTGGTTTTCTTTTAGTTTTTGTAAGCATCTTTATGAGCTTGATTGTGTTTGACATTGACTCAACTAGTATTTACGGGTATCTCTCTGGAATTGAAGCCTTGAATGGAACTAATTTTCCTATTTGGAAAGAAGCAAGAGAAAATTATTCTCGGCGTTATAGATTTGGATTATGCATTACGAGTTGATCCTCTGCTCCACTTACGGATCTGGCTCGATTGAGCAAAAAGCTATTTATGAAAAGTGGGAGCGATCCAATCGCATGTCCCTTATGATTATGAAATACTCTATCACGACAGCCATTCGAGGAGTCATTTCTGACTCTGAGAGTGCTAAAGAGTACTTAAGTTAAGTCGAGGAACAATTTAAGGGTTCTTCAAAACTCATATAAGTATTGTAAAAGTTCCCCAACTTTTATGAATAAAATTGAATTTTCGCTATTTATTATTTTGAAATACTAAGGGGTTGATTCGATTAATGTGGTTAGTTATGGGTAAAATGTGCAAATATGTTAAATAAGCAAGTGGTTATAAAATATTCATTGTTGTCGGAGAATATTTGTTTGGTCGTGGAATATTCTTGCTGTCGGAGAATATTCGTATGTTGCGTAACCATTTGTGGGCCCATGTGAAAAGCATCGGTTGAAAAAAGCGACAAGTATGAGTTTTATATAAATAATGACGTAGTTATTCACAATTAACCTTTGTTGGAATACTAGATGGATTTAAAACACGATAATACGGCGGTATTGCCAAAGAAGCACACAGTATTGCGCAATTATTGATTCTTACGTAAGAAGTCACTACTTAATAATTTTTTACGATAATTCTTTGTTCAATATTTTATTTTATTGATTCAATAATTGCTACGTTGATATTTTATTTTATTGATTGATAATTATTCTTGATCGATAATTCATATTATTTGAATAATATTATTAGATAGCATTATTGGCAATGTCTAAGAAAGTTACATGCAGAAAGGGTTTGGTCACCTAATACGCGGCATGATAAGGAGAAATCCTTATCGGAAAGCCCCTCTTTCCTAGAAAGCGGCACAGTTGTCATTATTGTGATTCTATAATATTATTTATGAATAATTAATTATTGCTAAAAATGATAAGAAAATATTTATTTTATGAATAATGTTGACGTGTTTTATCAGTATTTTGTCAGAATAGAGGTGTTGAAAATCATCCGTATGTGGATTTAAGTCATTTTTCGTTTAGAATTTGGAAAAACTTTCTTCTACAAAGTTGTAGAGAATTAAATTTTCTATGGAATGGACATAAAATTGATTTGAGGCCTAAATTGATTTGAGGTCGTTGAATATTGAAGCCTTGGGATTTGAGTCGCTCTGTTTTATATTATAGATATCAAAAACACCCTTGTACGGATAAAAAAAATATAGTTAAAGTGTAGCCACACTAGTTAGATTATATATGTAATAATATTTTGGTGACAAAATATTAGATATAACCAGGATACACAATAATGTGTTACATTTGTATGTAGGAACTCGATGGATTTGCAAGTGCCCATATAATATCGACCCATTATTGGCTATGGAGTTCTCTCTTGGTAGTTTGTTATCGATTCCGGATCTTGTCTCCAAATGAGAGAAATTATACTTACATGGAAATGGTCAAAGCCCACTTAGATATTTCAAACAATTCAAGCGTCTTTATTTGACTTTCGTGTATATTAAAAAATATTAATGGATTGTAAATATTTTATTGACGTGTATTTCAAGTGTTTTTCTTGGATGATTAAATTTAGATGAGAAAATGTACATGCTTTTGTGGTGTTGCTCAATATACTGAACCTCATATGAGCGGTAATTGGCTATATTATCCTTTGCATCAATAAGCATGGAGTATGTAATCTATTTCATCGCGATTGTATTTATTCTCCTTGTCACAAAGTAAAGGTCTAGTTTTGACTTTTTTCGGTCTAATTGATCATTTTTAATTCTAAGAAACTACTATATACAATTTACTACCAACCCTAATTTTTATAATTCAAAAGTGTATATTTATATATACTTGCTTATTAATTATATATAAAGGTCTCAATCTTTTCAAAAATAGCATGTGTCAAAGTTAACCTTAAAGCTACCTTTCATTTAGTAAGTTAACCTTAAACCCACCTTTCATTTGCTATTTTATAATTTTATCGAGTTATTTTGGTTGGTAGTCTACCAAGTTAAGCGTTCAAAACTCTCTATTTTTTTGATACATTAATATATAAACTCTTCGTATTCCATGAAATATATACAGTGATTGTGTAAGACCCCAACTTTCATGAATAAAGATTTAATTTTCTCTAAATATTATTTTGAATAATAAGGTGTGAATTTGAAATAATATTATAGTTGTGGGTAATATTTATAAATTTTGTAAAGTAAGCAAGTTGTCATAAAATATTCGTTTGGTCGGAGAATATTTATTTTATCAGGGAATATTAAATGCAACGGCACAATCATTGGTGGACCCCACAACGGAATTCATCGGGATATAGAAAGCATAAATAACTTTTTATAAAAATAACGGCAAAAACTTTTACCGTTAAGCTGTTGAAATACCCGTTGATAAAAAGTACGATGTCTGGCGTGGTTGCGTAGTAGCACGGTATTGTCTACAATATCTTTGATTATTGATGCTTACTTAAGAAGTCAATCGGTTTTATTCAATTATTACTGCGATGGTTGATCGTAGAATCTCATATTATTGATTCAATTATTGTCACGATTATCATCGCACAATATTTTATATTATTAAATCAATAATTGAGGCGACAAAGTTATTCATATTATTATTTGCATTATTGACAATGTCAGAAAGTTACATCGAGGAAGGGGTTTGGTCATCTAATTGTGCTTGATAAGGAGAAGTCCTTGTCGAAAAGCCCCCCTTTTTCGCATGAATGATCTTGTTGTTAATATTGTGAGTTATAATATTAATGATGAACAATTGTTGAAAGATTAAAAATGTGTTTAGTCAGTGATTTGTGATAAATAAAGGGTTTGTCATTAAGTATTTATTATAAATTTGGCTTATTATATGGACCCCCGTACTCATTTTTCAAAATCATCGGTGAAAGTTATCTCGATTTTTTGTTTTATATTGCATAGTGTTGCATAGTACATAGTGTTTCATAGTCTTTGCGTAGTCTTTGCGTAGTGTTGCGTAATCTTTGCATAGTCTTTGCATAGTAAAATTAAAATTTTCGATCGAGCGCTTTGTGAAGTCGCTTAGTGATTTTCTTCTACTGCTGATGCGTCCGTGATTTTCCTAAATAGTATCATTTCATTCTCTCCTATAAATAGGATCTTAGTTTAGAAATGAAAATCACACGAGAATCAAAGAATTCTTCTTCTATAATATTGAGTATATTTCTTTTGAGTTTAAGGAAACTTTGAGTGTAGCAAATAGTGTATATTTTTTTCAAGAATATCCCCATTATACCGGCCAGAAGTACTTTCTTTTTTAAGGTAAAAGATATTATTTTTGTTTAATATTAAGTGAAATAATATTTTCTTCCATACTTATGTAGTATGTAAGTAATATTATTTCGTTTCATATTCATAAATCTACACTTTTTTTGATAAGTATTTTTACATACTCCTTGAAATTAGTAGAATATCCTTAAAATTTGCGTTTAAATCTAGTATCGTTTCCTTTGAAATATTTTTACGAATATTCTTGTTAAATTTTAATCTTTTTCATAGGAGTAATATTTATGGGTCACTATTCATACATATGGTCTATTATTCATATATACGGTACTATTCATGAAGTCTTATTCATGGGGTCTTATTCACTAAAGGTACTATTCACGATAAAAATTAATTTCTTTTCTGTCCAAATTATTTTTGATACATGAATATTTTTCTTGAATTTTACTCAACAAAGTAGTTATCATGTTGACAATTTGGACATTCTTAAACTATGGATAAATTAAATTATAAATCTTTAATATTTATCCTTGATCTCACTTAATTGAATTCTTATATCATTGTCATCATCTCTAGCGCTTATATTATGGTAAAAAGTCATCTTTGGCCCGTAGTGCATAGATGGACTATTGATTGGTATGATTATGACCGGGGAATTATGTATCGGTATAATCATGACTGTAATGTTACAAATGATGTGGTAAAAGTCCTCATTAGCAGTAGTGCATTGATGGATGATTGTTGGCATGATCGCATGACCCTTGGTGATAATAACGAATATCCTTGGCCCGTAGTGCATGGATGATTCGTGGTCGTGATCTTAATGAATATCCTTGGCCCGTAGTGCATGGATAATTCAGTGATGTGGATTATTTATTGAGATGTGTTGCAAAGATAAAATATTGATGATGAACTTTTAAATCATAGAAAATAGTAGACATCATACTCTATTTGACTCTTTACAATGGATTGTTTATTCTGCTGCTTGATTAAACTTGTTTATCTATTGTATTATCAATTTTTTACCTTTGTTGAATCTAAGAATAATTTATTCTACATTATCTTAGTCATAATATTCTTTCTTTGGGCTAGTTGAGCTCACCCTTTTCTTTCATTTTCTATTAGGAAATGAGAATATAGGCCCAGGACTAGTTGGGGAATGGAGTGACGGTCCAAGATGGTGGCTATTGTAGTCCTCATTTATTTTATAAAATAGTGTGACAATAATTGTAATGAGGACTCCATTTTAGTTTGGATATTGTCTGCGAGACAATATTCGTGTTAAAACTTTCAGCTTACGTTTGTCGTATTGTATTAATGAAGTTTGTATTTAAATTATGTACAATGTATTTGGCGACTCAAAATGGGTTGTGTAAACCTATTTTGGGGGCGTCACAGATTAGATGTATATGTGAATGAATATATGACATAATTTGAAAATAATTTATAAGAACTAATGGACCTATTAAATGTTATTTAATATTTTAAAGTTTATATATGCATATATAAGTATTTTTTATATAATATATAAATTTAAAATATAAATTTTATAAAAAATTAGACATATATGGTAGCCGCCTGGACGCATCGAAACTGACAGATTGACTTGAGCCAAGTCGGGGCCTTGACTTTGGAGTGCTGTCAAGCCAAGCTAGGCTAGGCTGAGGTTTGGCCCTTAAAAGCGACTGTTGTAACTTCTTTTGTGAGGGAAGACCCAACAAAGGCAGATCACTTTTTTTATACTTTTAATTTTAAATTTGAGAATTTCTTCTTTTCATGATGAGACTTCAAAAAAGCCCGTAAGTTTTTGGACCAAACCCATAAACTCAGGGGCTTGGGTGTGGATGATAATATTAACAGATGGTTTTGAAAGTGGGGCGAAAATGAATAGTACTCTTTGGATGACATTAGAGTGCTTGTTGATCCTCAAAGGAGATGACAAACAAAAATGGCCAACTTAACTTAAATGGTTGTAGTAATTCAAAAGAGAAATTAATTAATTAAGGGTAAAATCTAGTGACACACTCTCTAGATAACCATAATCTCCCTCACCTCCCTTCTAGATAACCATAATGACACTCTCTATATTTGTGAGCAAAGCCCACTTAGGTATTTCAATCAATTCAAATGTATGTATTTGACTTTGGCACATTTTAAAAAAAATATTAATAGAATAGTAAATATTTTATTGGCGTGTATTTCAAGTGTTTTTTGCTGATGCTAATTAATTTTTCTTGGATGATTAAATTTAGATGGGAAAATGTACTTTCTTTGTGGTGTTGTTCAAAATAAGATCAATATATTTATTGGCGAAAGTCATGATGTAACAAGTGTAAGATTAAAATGACAACTCAACATTACTAGTAATGAATAACAACAACATTAAATTGAGCAACAATATCACCAGATGTGACATTCGATGAAATGGTTTGTGTGGAAACAATTCCCCTTGCTAGCCGGAAAACCCCCGAACCACCAAGTATGGCCATTTTCGCGGTACTGATTCGATATCGGATTGCGGCCATGAACACTGAGGGTGCTACCGTTGTACTTCCCATTTGTGAAGAACAAGTTCATGGTCATTAGTACAGAAAATTCCTCTAAGCTGGATGCTGCAGTCAACCCTTGGACTCGACCCACGATTGTCGAATTGGGTTCAGGCCCTACTTTCATCAGGTCATCAATAATGGAGACTAGACCGAACAAGGTGGGTGACGTAGACGAGATATTGGACCTGGCCACCGGATACGCAGTTTGGTTCAGCCACTTCCAGTTTCATGAAGAAAGAACTGAAGCTTGGTTACCTTTTCTTTCTTGTTGCCAAGTGTTTGGACCCAATTTTGAACAGCTTCTGGGCTGTTGTCAATGCCATGAACCACCCTCATGGATATAACTATCGACAAAAGCACAAGAAATGATATCATACATAGCTTCCCCATCTCTCTTAATTCCCTAGCTAGCCTCTTCTCGTGGAGGATGATGATATATGGACTAAAACTGCATTGCATTCCTATATATATATATATATATATATATATATATAAGCAAACTAGCCGTCCAAATTAACAACTGTGTACAGCTAGCTAGCTAGCTGCTTTGAAGATTAATTAAACTAGCAAGCCATATGTAGCCTTCACAAAGATAATGCATGCAGACATCAAATACGTACAAAGACAAGAGTACCAACCAGCAACCGGAAGAAGTACGTACGTACGTACATGGCATTATCAATGTGTACCTATATAGAGTTAATTTTTAATGACGCCAATTGCCGTCCTTGTAATATTGATTAATTAGTTAGGACTATATATATAATTGTATCGAGATACATATTATATTAATTACCTGTACATGATATTCTTCTCTTCCGCAAAGACTCTCAATTGCAAAATAAATAAACTTAATACAACACATCTAAAACATCAATGCACCTCTCCGGGGTAGTAGACTGAGAGTTGGGACACTATTTCCTTTGTCACCAGATGACCCAGCTACGGTGTTACTAGCCCTTGAGGACGCCTAAGAAGTGGGAAAAGGCTTACTCTGCAATAAATTTCCACAATTTACAAATGTCGGATCTTGTTTGGGGAATATTTGTGAATTTTATTTCTAAATAATTATACCAAACTTTTCATACCTCATCGGAACGGTGATTGGCTATACGATCACTGCATCAATAAGCATGGAGTATGTAATCTATTTCATAGCGACAGTGATTGTATTTATTCTCTCTGTCACAAAATAAAATGTTTAGTTTTGACTTTTTTAAGTCTAATTGATCATTATTAACGTTAAGAAACTACTATATACAATTTATTACCAACCCTAATCTTTATAATTAAAAAATGTATATTTATATATACTTGCTTATTAATTATAAAAACAATCAATTTGACCCTAAAAAAGTTAAAATTGGGCAATTATTTTGGGACGGAATAAGTAACGTTTAGAAAATTAAACAAGAAAATTTAGTTGTAAGAAGTTATTTTTTAAATTAAATGACGTTAGTTTATGATTATATTCATTTCAGGGCTATATTTAGGTCAAATTGCTTCCACAAAGAAGGACATGAAGCTCCATGCAGTTATTCTGTAAATCGTTGCATGATTGGAATGGGGATTCTTGAAATTTTTCTGTCACAAATTCCAAATTTACACAAACTTTCATTAGTCTCAGTTGTTGCGGGAGTCATGTCCTTTGGGTACTCATCCATAGGAATGGGATTAGCTTTTGCACAAGTTGTTTCTGGTGAGTTTTAAGCACTTTATAGTAATGTTGATAAAATGCACAAATGTTTTACTAGTAAGTAGTGATTTGTGACAAACATAAAAATAAAAATTGGGACTTAACATGGCATGGGAAAAGGACCACCTTAACAGGGTGGAAGTTTTTGCTAGACGGCAAGCAATTTGTACCGCCATTGAAAATAGAGCAGTGAAAAATGGATTTTTTCTAGGCTAAAAAAATCTTCCCCATTATTCTTGGGTGGTGAAATGACCAGCAGTGAGAACACACTTTGCGCTTATTTTTTGTTATTTTTTGGGTTTGGCCCCAAACAGTGGTAGATGACACGCTGGGCGAAAAGCGAATGGGCCAAATAGGCTAGATACATATAAAAAATAAGGTGCATGCGGTCATCTGACAACCCTGCTTGTATGTATCCAATTTATACTAAAAAAACTTTTTTTTATAAAAATTTCAGTTGAAATAAATACTATACATTTTTTAAGAAGTCTACTACAAAAAAAACAAAAAAAAAATGTCGCTAAAATTTCACACACAAAATGTCCCCTAGAATTACACATTTTTTTATCATGTGATACAAGAACTCCCTCCCCCCCCCCCCCCCCCCCCCCCCCCCCCCAAACACCCTTACACGCACAAAATGTTGAGTATTAAATTAATATATTTATTAACTTTTCTTCCACTTTGTAGGTGACAAATTTTGGAGAGGAAAGAATTGCAAAATTGGAATGAATTGCTTGATTAAACATTTTTAAAAAATACGATCGTCTAATTAAATATTTTAAAATGTTGAGTATTAAATTAATATATTTATTAAGTTTTCTTCCACTTTGTGGGTGACAAATTTTGGAGAGGAAATAATTGCTAAATTGGGCGGAATTACTTGATTAAACATTTTTAAAAATACAAGTGGTCTAATTAAATATTTTAAAAAGCACATTGGGGTAAATGTGTCCCCCAATTTTTTTAACGTTAGTGAGCAAAATTGAACGGAATTGCTTGATTGAACATTTTAAAAAATACACGATTGGGTTAATTGAATATTTTAAAAGCACAGTGAGTAATTATTTAAAACACTACAACCACAGTGGGTTAAAGGTGTTTTTTCCCATTTATTTTTTGTCAAAAACTAATGAACATTTGAACTCTTTTTTTCTCAAGTTTTTTATTCATTATCCACTATACGTGTTTTTTTTCCCTTTAGAATACACTAAAATCGTCACCACCAGAAAACATAGTGATGAAGAAGGCTAATTAATGTGATAGGAGTGCTAAGAACAACAGTCTTCTACATGATGTGTGGTTGCTTTGGCTATGCTGCATTTGGGAACACCGCGCCAGGCAACTTGCTAACCGGCTTTGGATTTTACGAGCCATTTTGGTTGGTAGACTTGGCCAATATGTGCATAGTAGAGCACTTGGTGGGATCATATCAGGTCTAATTTTAAATTCACCTTATTCATCATGATATAAGGGTCACCATTTCATGTTTTCTAATTACCTTTTCCTTGAAACAAATAGCTGCATTTCATAAGAAATTCAAATAAAATCTTAGTAGATTAACAGCTTGTTTATTTTCGCACTGAAAAAAGTTTGTTTAGGCGGCTTTCAAGCCCCAAAACTCACCGCACCATAGTTTGAGGCTTAATTAAAAGTTATATTTGTGAGTTAAAAAATTTTGTTTAGAATAAATTACGCTTAAAGGAACAGGATTTTCAAGTGCATTTTGATTCCAAAAACCCCAAAATCTTCAAATCAAACATGCACTAAACTCGGGTCCTCATTATGATTTGAATCTGCTACATATGACAACAAATTTATGCGAATATTAAATATCGATGTATGTGAATACATGGAATAGGAAAGAATTAAGAATAAGTGGCCCACATTATTATTCTATTTATGGCTTAGAGTTACACGTTAGTCGCCATCCAACTTCATCATGAGATTTGTTTAACATATATATCATCTTCTTTATGATTTTGTACATATTTTTACTGACCATTGTTTAGTAGAGTTAAACAAAAAAAGCGAGGAACAAATGGCCTAATTCAAAATTTGTGGTACGAGGATACAAAATGAATATAGACTTGGGAAAATAATCTGTGATCCGCTTCAACCTCTTGAGTTAACTTGGAGAAGCGCATTTGTGATACTAGCAACAATCGTAGCAATGACATATTATCCTTTTTCAGAGAGGCGTTCGGCGCTGCTTGGAGTGTTGGAATATTTTATTCCTTATACGACCTCTCTACTATCTATGTAATTATTGAAGCTTACATATATATTGTATTAATTTAATCACTTTATTTATGGATTTTGTAATTAATTATGTAGCTTTATAAATAATATAATGTGCCATAGTGTTTCATAATCTTGATGGGCGATTTTTCCGTTAGTTATTCTATGAATAAAGCAAGTTAGGGTTTGGTCCCAATTGTCGCCTCAAGAATTTTATATACACACATATACATCCATCCTAAGATTGAGAGAGACGATTGAAGACTTCACCCTTAAGCACAATGAGCGTGATACATCAAGATGACTTCTCTCAATTCATGTAAGTCTTTAATATTATAATTATTGATTTTATTTTATTCTATGCAACAACACGTTTCGATATAATAATAATTTACATAAAGTATCGGAAGCTATGGTTACGTTATTATATAGAATAAATTATTTATGTTATTATGTTACAAATTTTAATATCGTAGAATAATTAAATCATGTTGTTTTAGGAGAGAATGCTTTATCGATTATAAATTCAATCATGAATATTTACTTTTATATATATATATATATATATATATATATATATATATATACGATATATTATATAAGTTCAATGAAGGTATATATATTTATTGTTCATACACGTTTAATATATATATGTATTATGCATAAAATTTTATTGTTCATAATGTTATACTGTAACAAGAACATGAATATTAAAACAATATATGTTAAATTTATCATTTATTATATCTAAATAATATTATGATATTCTTATACCCTTATGTATTCATGTTAAAATTAATGTGATTATTTTATAATCAATTCATGTTCATAATTATATATTTTAATTTAAATTTTTTTGAACATGATGTGATATATTACTAGGGCTTTTAAGTTTTTACATGTACATTATAAATAGTATTATTTTCAAACTTGATTAATATTTTGTTTAAAGAAAATTGAGTTTGATCATAATAATTTACATATATGCGTGACTCTTTTATTGTTAAAATTAATAATCAACCCAACGGAGGGTTATTAATTGAAACAATTAAATATTAAGAAAAGCCACGTACTGTTACATTTAATAAATGAATATTTTAATTTTACCCAACGGAAAATTAGAATTAGAATTTATTAAATAGAATTTTATTGCATAAATAACATGTTTATTTTGTTTTCTACCCAACGGTGATGCGTGGATAAATGTGTTGTGCATTATTTTATGGGGGTGTTATTAGTATGTTATTAATTGGACCAATGAAAGACTAATAATTATGCACCAACATCTTATTAAAATCTATTTTTGGGTGTTGTAAATAGATTTTATGTAACTAACTGCTTGCCCTACAGTTGGGTTTATTATGATTAATTATTAATTATTGTTGTACATTGTGGTTTTCTTTTAGTTTTTTTGTAAGCATGCTTATGAGCTTGATTGTGTTTCAGCATTGACTCCAACTAGTATTTCTGGGTATCTCTCTGGAATTGAAGCCTTGAATGGAACTAATTTTCCTATTTGGAAAGAGCAAGAGAAAATTATTCTCGGCGTTATAGATTTGGATTATGCATTACGAGTTGATCCTCCCGCTCCACTTTACAGATACAAGCTCAATTGAGCAAAAAGCTATTTATGAAAAGTGGGGCGATCCAATCGCATGTCCACTTATGATTATGAAATACTCTATCACGATTGACCATTCGAGGAGTCATTTCGACTACGAGAGAGTGCTAAAGAGAACTTAAGTTAAGTCGAGGAACAATTTAAGGGTTCTTCTAAAACTCATGTAAGTATTGTAAAAGTTCCCCAACTTTTATGAATAAAATTGAATTTTCGCTATTTATTATTTTGAAATACTAAGGGGTTGATTCGATTAATGTGGTTAGTTATGGGTAAAATGTGCAAATATGTTAAATAAGCAAGTGGTTATAAAATATTCATTGTTGTCGGAGAATATTTGTTTGGTCGTGGAATATTCTTGCTGTCGGAGAATATTCGTATGTTGCGTAACCATTTGTGGGCCCCATAACGGAAAACTGTCGGTTGAAAAAAACGACAAGTATGAGTTTTTATATAAATAACTTGGTAGTAGTTATTCCGAATTAACATTGTTGGAATATAGATGGTTAAAAACACGAATACGCGGTATTGCCGCGATGACACTGCAGTATTGCACCAATTATTGATTCTTACGTAAGAAGTCACTACTTAATAATTTTTTACAGTAATTACTGTTCAATATTTTATTTTATTGATTCAATAATTGCTACGTTGATATTTTATTTTATTGATTCAGTAATTGTTACTGATCAATAATTCATATTATTTGAATAATATTATTAGATAGCATTATTGGCAATGTCTAAGAAAGTTCTGTCTAGGAAAGGGGTTTGGTCACCTAATTACGCGCCAATAAGGAGAAATCCTTATCGGAAAGCCCCCTCTTTCCTAGAAACAGCCTGGTTGTCATTATTGTGATTCTATAATATTATTTATGAATAATTAATTATTGCTAAAAATGATAAGAAAATATTTATTTTATGAATAATGTTGACGTGTTTTATCAGTATTTTGTCAGAATAGAGGTGTTGAAAATCATCCGTATGTGGATTTAAGTCATTTTTCGTTTAGAATTTGGAAAAACTTTCTTCTACAAAGTTGTAGAGAATTAAATTTTCTATGGAATGGACATAAAATTGATTTGAGGCCTAAATTGATTTGAGGTCGTTGAATATTGAAGCCTTGGGATTTGAGTAAGCTGCATTTTATATTATAGATATCAAAAACACCTTATGCATGGATAAAAAAAAATATAGTTAAAGTGTAGCCACACTAGTTAGATTATATATGTAATAATATTTTGGTGACAAAATATTAGATATAACCGGATACACAATAATGTGTTACATTTGTATGTAGGAACTCAATGGACTGCAAGTGCCCATATAATATCAGCCATTATTGGCTATGGAGTTCTCTCTTAGCTGACTGTTATCGATTCCCGGATCTTGTCTCCGACAAGAGAAATTATACTTACATGGAAATGGTCAAAGCCCACTTAGATATTTCAAACAATTCAAACGTCTTTATTTGACTTTCGTGTATATTAAAAAAATATTAATGGATTGTAAATATTTTATTGACGTGTATTTCAAGTGTTTTTCTTGGATGATTAAATTTAGATGAGAAAATGTACATCTTTTGTGGTGTTGCTTTCAATATACAAACCTCATATGAGCGGTAATTGGCTATATTATCCTTTGCATCAATAAGCATGGAGTATGTAATCTATTTCATCGCGATTGTATTTATTCTCCTTGTCACAAAGTAAAGGTCTAGTTTTGACTTTTTTCAGTCTAATTGATCATTTTTAATTCTAAGAAACTACTATATACAATTTACTACCAACCCTAATTTTTATAATTCAAAAGTGTATATTTATATATACTTGCTTATTAATTATATATAAAGGTCTCAATCTTTTCAAAAAATAGCATGTGTCAAAGTTAACCTTAAAGCTACCTTTCATTTAGTAAGTTAACCTTAAACCCACCTTTCATTTGCTATTTTATAATTTTATCGAGTTATTTTGGTTGGTAGTCTACCAAGTTAAGCGTGCAAAACTCTCTCTATTTTTTGATACATTAATATATAAACTCTTCAGTATTCCATGAAATATATACGGTGATTGTGTAAGACCCCAACTTTCATGAATAAAGATTTAATTTTTCTAAATATTATTTTGAATAATAAGGTGTGAATTTGAAATAATATTATAGTTGTGGGTAATATTTATAAATTTTGTAAAGTAAGCAAGTTGTCATAAAATATTCGTTTTGGTCGGAGAATATTTATTTTATCAGGGGAATATTAGACGACTGGCACAATCATTGGTGGACCCTAAAACGGAATTATCATGTCGGATATGAAAGCGACATAAATAACTTTTTATAAAAATAACTAAGCAAAACTTTTACCGTTAAGCTGTTGAAATACCCGGTGATAAAAATGCGATGTCTGGCATGGTTGCATAAGTAGACACCAGTTGTTGCAATATCTTTGATTATTGATGCTTACTTAAGAAGTCAATCAGTTTTATTCAATTATTGCAACAGTAGTTGATGCATAGAATCTCATATTATTGATTCAATTATTGTCACAGTATCATCTGCACAATATTTTATATTATTAAATCAATAATTGAGACGACAAAGTTATTCATATTATTATTTGCATTATTGACAATGTCTAGAAAGTTCTGTCGAGGAAAGGGGTTTGGTCATCTAATTGTGCGCCAATAAGGAGAAGTCCTTATCGGAAAGCCCCCTCTTTTCTGCGAATGATCTTGTTGTTAATATTGTGAGTTATAATATTAATGATGAACAATTGTTGAAAGATTAAAAATGTGTTTAGTCAAGTGATTTGTGATAAATAAAAGGGGTTTGTCATTAAGTATTTATTATAAATTTGGCTTATTATATGGACCCCCCACGTACTCATTTTTCAAAATCATCGGTAGAAAGTTATCTCAGTTTTTGTTTTATATTGCATAGTGTTGCATAGTACATAGTGTTTCATAGTCTTTGCATAGTCTTTGCGTAGTGTCAGATAAGATCGATAGTCTTGCGTATAGTAAAATTAAAATTTTCGATTGACGCTTTTGTGAAGTCGCCTCGTGATTTTCTTCCTACCGTATGCGTCCGTGATTTTCCTAAATAGTATCATTTCATTCTCTATAAATAGGATGCTTAGTTTAGAAATGAAAATCACACGTAATCAAAGAATTCTTCTTCTATAATATCGAGCGTATATTTCTTTTTGAGTTTAAGGAAACTTTTGAGTGTAGCAAATAGTGTATATTTTTTTTCAAGAATATCCCCACTATACCAAATTTGTAAGTACTTTCTTTTTAAGGTAAAAGATATTATTTTTGTTTAATATTCGTAAGAAATAATATTTTCTTCCATACTATGTAGTATGTAAGTAATATTATTTCGTTTCATATTCATAAATCTACACTTTTTTTGATAAGTATTGCTTCTATACTCCTTGAAATTAGTAGAATATCCTTAAAATTTGCGTTTCGTCTAGTATCGTTTCACTGAAATATTTTTCTGAATATTCTTGTTAAATTTTAATCTTTTCATGCCGGAGTAATATTTATGGTCACTATTCATACATATGGTACTATTCATATATACGGTACTATTCATGAAGTACTATTCATGGGGTACTATTCACTCGGGTACTATTCACGATAAAAATTAATTTCTTTTCTGTCCAAATTATTTTTGATACATGAATATTTTTCTTGAATTTTACTCAACAAAGTAGTTATCATGTTGACAATTTGGACATTCTTAAACTATGGATAAATTAAATTATAAATCTTTAATATTTATCCTTGATCTCACTTAATTGAATTCTTATATCATTGTCATCATCCTAACGCTTATATTATGGTAAAAGTCATCTTTGGCCCGTAGTGCATAGATGGACTATTGATTGGTATGATTATGACCAGGAATTATGTATCGGTATAATCATGACCTGTAATGTTACAAATGATGTGGTAAAAGTCCTCATTAGCCCGTAGTGCATTGATGGACAGTTGTTGGCATGATCATGACCACTGGTGATAATAACGAATATCCTTGGCCCGTAGTGCATGGATGATTCGTGGCTGTGATACTAATGAATATCCTTGGCCCGTAGTGCATGGATAATTCAGTGATGTGGATTATTTATTGAGATGTGTTGCAAAGATAAAATATTGATGATGAACTTTTAAATCATAGAAAATAGTAGACATCATACTCTATTTGACTCTTCTAATGGATTGTTTATTCTGCTGCAGTTAAACTTGTTGTCTATTGTATTATCAATTTTTTACCTTTGTTGAATGCTAAGAATAATTTATTCTACATTATCTTAGTCATAATATTCTTTCTTTGGGCTAGTTGAGCTCACCCTTTTCTTTCATTTTCTATTCAGAAATGAGAATATAAATTGGGACTAGTTGGGGAATGGAGTGATTCGGTCCAAGATGGTGGCTATTGTAGTCCTCACTATTTTATAAAATAGTGTGACAATAATTGTAATGAGGACTCCATTTTAGTTTGGATATTGTCTCATGAGACAATATTCGTATTAAAACTTTTAAACTTACGTTTGTCGTATTGTATTAATGAAGTTTGTATTTAAATTATGTACAATGTATTTGGCGACTCAAAATGGGTTGTGTAAACCTATTTTGGGAAGGCCATGATTAGATGTATATAAAAATGAATATATGACATAATTTGAAAATAATTTATAAGAACTAATGGACCTATTAAATGTTATTTAATATTTTAAAGTTTATATATGCATATATAAGTATTTTTTATATAATATATAAATTTAAAATATAAATTTTATAAAAAATTAGACATACGCAGTAGCCGCCTGGACCATCAAGCTGCTCGATTGATGACTGTGCCAAGTCGGGCCTTGACTTTGGGTCTGTCAAGCCAAGCTAGGCTAGGCTAGGGTTTGGCCCTTAAGAAACGACCTGTTGTAGCCTGCTGGCAGGCCAGGGAAGACCCAACAAAGGCCCGTTCACTTTTTTTTTATACTTTTAATTTTAAATTTGAGAATTTCTTCTTTTCATGATGAGACTTCAAAAAAGCCCGTAAGTTTTTGGACCAAACCCATAAACTCAGGGGCTTGGGTGTGGATGATAATATTAACAGATGGTTTTGAAAGTGGGGCGAAAATGAATAGTACTCTTTGGATGACATTAGAGTGCTTGTTGATCCTCAAAGGAGATGAACAACACAAAAAATGGCCAACTTAACTTAAATGGTTGTAGTAATTCAAAAAGAGAAATTAATTAATTAAGGGTAAAATACAGTGACACACTCTCTAGATAACCATAATCTCCCTCACCTCCCTTCTAGATAACCATAATGACACTCTCTATATTTGTGAGCAAAGCCCACTTAGGTATTTCAATCAATTCAAATGTATGTATTTGACTTTGGCACATTTTAAAAAAAATATTAATAGACCGTAAATATTTTATTGACGTGTATTTCAAGTGTTTTTTGCTGATGCTAATTAATTTTTCTTGGATGATTAAATTTAGATGGGAAAATGTACTTTCTTTGTGGTGTTGTTCAAAATAAGATCAATATATTTATTGGCGAAAGTCATGATGTATGAAGTGTAAGATTAAAATGACAACTCAACATTACTTAGTAATGAATAACAACAACATTAAATTGAGCAACAATATCACCAGATGTGACATTCGATGAAATGGTTTGTGTGGAAACAATTCCCCTTGCTAGCCGGAAAACCCCCGAACCACCAAGTATGGCCATTTCGCGGTACTGATTCGATATCGGATTGCGGCCATGAACACTGAGGGTGCTACCGTTGTACTTCCCATTTGTGAAGAACAAGTTCATGGTCATTAGTACAGAAAATTCCTCTAAGCTGGATGCTGCAGTCAACCCTTGGACTCGACCCACGATTGTCGAATTGGGTTCAGGCCCTACTTTCATCAGGTCATCAATAATGGAGACTAGACCGAACAAGGTGGGTGACGTAGACGAGATATTGGACCTGGCCACCGGATACGCAGTTTGGTTCAGCCCACTTCCAGTTTCATGAAGAAAGAACTGAAGCTTGGTTACCTTTTCTTTCTTGTTGCCAAGTGTTTGGACCCAATTTTGAACAGCTTCTGGGCTGTTGTCAATGCCATGAACCACCCTCATGGATATAACTATCGACAAAAGCACAAGAAATGATATCATACATAGCTTCCCCATCTCTCTTAATTCCCTAGCTAGCCTCTTCTCGTGGAGGATGATGATATATGGACTAAAACTGCATTGCATTCCTATATATATATATATATATATATATATATATATATATATATATATTAGCAAACTAGCCGTCCAAATTAACAACTGTGTACAGCTAGCTAGCTAGCTAGCTGCTTTGAAGATTAATTAAACTAGCAAGCCATATGTAGCCTTCACAAAGATAATGCATGCAGACATCAAATACGTACAAAGACAAGAGTACCAACCAGCAACCGGAAGAAGTACGTACGTACGTACATGGCATTATCAATGTGTACCTATATAGAGTTAATTTTTAATGACGCCAATTGCCGTCCTTGTAATATTGATTAATTAGTTAGGACTATATATATAATTGTATCGAGATACATATTATATTAATTACCTGTACATGATATTCTTCTCTTCCGCAAAGACTCTCAATTGCAAAATAAATAAACTTAATACAACACATCTAAAACATCAATGCACCTCTCCGGGGTAGTAGACTGAGAGTTGGGACACTATTTCCTTTGTCACCAGATGACCCAGCTACGGTGTTACTAGCCCTTGAGGACGCCTAAGAAGTGGGAAAAGGCTTACTCTGCAATAAATTTCCACAATTTACAAATGTCGGATCTTGTTTGGGGAATATTTGTGAATTTTATTTCTAAATAATTATACCAAACTTTTCATACCTCATCGGAACGGTGATTGGCTATACGATCACTGCATCAATAAGCATGGAGTATGTAATCTATTTCATAGCGACAGTGATTGTATTTATTTCTCTGTCACAAAATAAAATGTTTAGTTTTGACTTTTTAAGTCTAATTGATCATTATTAACGTTAAGAAACTACTATATACAATTTATTACCAACCCTAATCTTTATAATTAAAAATGTATATTTATATATACTTGCTTATTAATTATAAAAACAATCAATTTGACCCTAAAAAAGTTAAAATTGGGCAATTATTTTGGGACGGAATAAGTAACGTTTAGAAAATTAAACAAGAAAATTTAGTTGTAAGAAGTTATTTTTTAAATTAAATGACGTTAGTTTATGATTATATTCATTTCAGGGCTATATTTAGGTCAAATTGCTTCCACAAAGAAGGACATGAAGCTCCATGCAGTTATTCTGTAAATCGTTGCATGATTGGAATGGGGATTCTTGAAATTTTTCTGTCACAAATTCCAAATTTACACAAACTTTCATTAGTCTCAGTTGTTGCGGGAGTCATGTCCTTTGGGTACTCATCCATAGGAATGGGATTAGCTTTTGCACAAGTTGTTTCTGGTGAGTTTTTAAGCACTTTATAGTAATGTTGATAAAATGCACAAATGTTTTACTAGTAAGTAGTGATTTGTGACAAACATAAAAATAAAAATTGGGACTTAACATGGCATGGGAAAAGGACCACCTTAACAGGGGTGGAAGTTTTTGCTAGACCTGGCAAACTGGGCAATTTACCCACCTGAAAATAGACAGTACCGAAAAGGCTGAATTTTTTTCTAGGCCAAAAATCTTACCCATTATTATGGTGGGAAGTTTAACCCGGCCCATGGTGAGAACACTTTTGCGCTTATTTTTTTGTTATTTTTTGGGTTTGGCCCAAACAGGCCGGGCCGATGACCTGCCAGGCGAAAAACGAATGGGCCAAATAGGCCTAGATACATACAAAAAATAAGGTCTGTACAGTCTGTACAACCCTGTTTCTTGTATGTATCCAATTTATACCTAAAACACTGTTTTTTATAAAAATTTCAGTTGAAATAAATACTATACATTTTTTAAGAGGTACTACAAAAAAAAAACCAAAAAAAAATGTCGCTAAAATTTCCACACAAAAATGTCCCCCTAGAATTACACATTTTTTTATCATGTGATACAAGAACTCCCCTCCCCCACCCCCACCCCCACCCCCACCCCCACCCCCAAACACCCTTACACGCACAAAATGTTGAGTATTAAATTAATATATTTATTAACTTTTCTTCCACTTTGTAGGTGACAAATTTTGGAGAGGAAAGAATTGCAAAATTGGACGGAATTGCTTGATTAAACATTTTTAAAAAGTACAGTCGTCTAATTAAATATTTTAAAATGTTGAGTATTAAATTAATATATTTATTAAGTTTTCTTCCACTTTGTGGGTGACAAATTTTGGAGAGGAAATAATTGCTAAATTGGACGGAATTACTTGATTAAACATTTTTAAAAAGTACAGTGGTCTAATTAAATATTTTAAAAGCACATGGGGTAAATGTGTCCCCCAATTTTTTAACGTTAGTGAGCAAAATTGAACGGAATTGCTTGATTGAACATTTTTAAAAGTACGGTGGGGTTAATTGAATATTTTAAAAGACAAATGAGTAATTATTTAAAAACACTACAACCACAAAGTGGGTTAAAGGTGTTTTTTCCCATTTATTTTTTGTCAAAAACTAATGAACATTTGAACTCTTTTTTTTCTCAAGTTTTTATTCATTATCCACTATACGTGTTTTTTTTTTCCCTTTAGAATACACTAAAATCGTCACCACCAGAAAACATAGTGATGAAGAAGGCTAATTAATGTGATAGGAGTGCTAAGAACAACAGTCTTCTACATGATGTGTGGTTGCTTTGGCTATGCTGCATTTGGGAACACCGCGCCAGGCAACTTGCTAACCGGCTTTGGATTTTACGAGCCATTTTGGTTGGTAGACTTGGCCAATATGTGCATAGTAGAGCACTTGGTGGGATCATATCAGGTCTAATTTTAAATTCACCTTATTCATCATGATATAAGGGTCACCATTTCATGTTTTCTAATTACCTTTTCCTTGAAACAAATAGCTGCATTTCATAAGAAATTCAAATAAAATCTTAGTAGATTAACAGCTTGTTTATTTTCGCACTGAAAAAGTTTGTTTAGGCGGCTTTCAAGCCCCAAAACTCACCTGCACCATAGTTTGAGGCTTAATTAAAAGTTATATTTGTGAGTTAAAAAATTTTGTTTAGAATAAATTACGCTTAAAGGAACAGGATTTTCAAGTGCATTTTGATTCCAAAAACCCCAAAATCTTCAAATCAAACATGCACTAAACTCGGGTCCTCATTATGATTTGAATCCTCGCTACATATGACAACAAATTTATGCGAATATTAAATATCGATGTATGTGAATACATGGAATAGGAAAGAATTAAGAATAAGTGGCCCACACATTATTATTCTATTTATGGCTTAGAGTTACACGTTAGTCGCCATCCAACTTCATCATGAGATTTGTTTAACATATATATCATCTTCTTTATGATTTTGTACATATTTTTACAGCCATTGTTTAGCGAGATTAAACAAAAGGCGAGGAACAAATGGCCTAATTCAAAATTTGTGGTGCGAGGATACAAAATGAATATAGACTTGGGAAAATAATACATAATCCGCCTCAACCTCTTCAAAGTTAACTTGGAGAACTGCATTTGTGATACTAGCAACAATCGTAGCAATGACATATTATCCTTTTTAGAGAGACGTTACAAGGCCGCTTGGAGTGTTGGAATATTTTATTCCTTATCGACCTCTACTATCTATGTAATTATTGGGCTTATATATATATTGTATTAATTTAATCACTTTATTTATGGATTTTGTAATTAATTATGTAGCTTTATAAATAATATAATGTGCCATAGTGTTTCATAATCTTGATGGGCGATTTTTTTTTTATTAGTTATTCATGAATAAAAGCAGTTAGGGTTTGGTCCCAATTGTCGTCTCAAGAATTTTATACACACATATACATCCATCCTAAGATTGAGAGAGACAATTGAAGACTTCACCCTTAAGCACAGCGGAAGCGTGATACATACAAGATGACTTCTCTCAATTCATGTAAGTACTTAATATTATAATTATTGATTTTATTTTATTCTATGCAACAACACGTTTCGATATAATAATAATTTACATCTGGTATCAGAGCTATGGTTACGTTATTATATAGAATAAATTATTTATGTTATTATGTTACAAATTTTAATATCGTAGAATAATTAAATCATGTTGTTTTGGAGATAGAATGCTTTATCGATTATAAATTCAATCATGAATATTTACTTTTATATATATATATATATATATATATATATGCAGATATTATATAAGTTCAACAAATGCATATATATTTATTGTTCATACGTTTAATATATATATGTATTATGCATAAAATTTTATTGTTCATAATGTTATACGTGAACAAGAACATGAATATTAAAACAATATATGTTAAATTTATCATTTATTATATCTAAATAATATTATGATATTCTTATACCCTTATGTATTCATGTTAAAATTAATGTGATTATTTTATAATCAATTCATGTTCATAATTATATATTTTAATTTAAATTTTTTTGAACATGATGTGATATATTACTAGGGCTTTTAAGTTTTTACATGTACATTATAAATAGTATTATTTTCAAACTTGATTAATATTTTGTTTAAAGAAAATTGAGTTTGATCATAATAATTTACATATATCATTGACTCTTTTATTGTTAAAATTAATAATCAACCCAAGCGGAGGGTTATTAATTGAAACAATTAAATATTAAGAAAAGCCACGTACTGTTACATTTAATAAATGAATATTTTAATTTTACCCAACGGAAAATTAGAATTAGAATTTATTAAATAGAATTTTATTGCATAAATAACATGTTTATTTTGTTTTCTACCCAACGGTGATGCGTGGATAAATGTGTTGTGCATTATTTTATGGGGGTGTTATTAGTATGTTATTAATTGGACCAATGAAAGATTAATAATTATGCACCAACATCTTATTAAAATCTATTTTTGGGTGTTGTAAATAGATTTTATGTAACTAACTGCTTGCCCTACAGTTGGGTTTATTATGATTAATTATTAATTATTGTTGTACATTGTGGTTTTCTTTTAGTTTTTTGTAAGCATGCTTATGAGCTTGATTGTGTTTCAGCATTGACTCCAACTAGTATTTCTGGGTATCTCTCTGGAATTGAAGCCTTGAATGGAACTAATTTTCCTATTTGGAAAGAGCAAGAGAAAATTATTCTCGGCGTTATAGATTTGGATTATGCATTACGAGTTGATCCTCCTGCTCCACTTACAGATACAAGCTCAATTGAGCAAAAAGCTATTTATGAAAAGTGGGAGCGATCCAATCGCATGTCCCTTATGATTATGAAAAACTCTATCACGACAGCCATTCGAGGAGTCATTTCTGACTCTGAGAGTGCTAAAGAGTACTTAAGTTAAGTCGAGGAACAATTTAAGGGTTCTTCTAAAACTCATGTAAGTATTGTAAAAGTTCCCCAACTTTTATGAATAAAATTGAATTTTCGCTATTTATTATTTTGAAATACTAAGGGGTTGATTCGATTAATGTGGTTAGTTATGGGTAAAATGTGCAAATATGTTAAATAAGCAAGTGGTTATAAAATATTCATTGTTGTCGGAGAATATTTGTTTGGTCGTGGAATATTCTTGCTGTCGGAGAATATTCAGTATGTTATGCAGAACCATTTGTGGGCCCCATAACGGAAAACCGTGCTTGGTTGAAAAAAAACGACAAGTATGAGTTTTTTATAAATAACAACAGTAGTTGTTACTGCTAACTTTGTTGGAATACCCAGATGGTTAAAAACACGATGTCGCAGCGGTGCACAAGAAGCTTGCTGTATTGCACCAATTATTGATTCTTACGTAAGAAGTCACTACTTAATAATTTTTACAAGTAATTCTTTATTCAATATTTTATTTTATTGATTCAATAATTGCTACGTTGATATTTTATTTTATTGATTCAGTAATTGTTACTGATCAATAATTCATATTATTTGAATAATATTATTAGATAGCATTATTGGCAATGTCTAAGAAAGTTCTGTCTAGGAAAGGGGTTTGGTCACCTAATTACGCGCCAATAAGGAGAAATCCTTATCGGAAAGCCCCCTCTTTCCTAGAAACAGCCTGGTTGTCATTATTGTGATTCTATAATATTATTTATGAATAATTAATTATTGCTAAAAATGATAAGAAAATATTTATTTTATGAATAATGTTGACGTGTTTTATCAGTATTTTGTCAGAATAGAGGTGTTGAAAATCATCCGTATGTGGATTTAAGTCATTTTTCGTTTAGAATTTGGAAAAACTTTCTTCTACAAAGTTGTAGAGAATTAAATTTTCTATGGAATGGACATAAAATTGATTTGAGGCCTAAATTGATTTGAGGTCGTTGAATATTGAAGCCTTGGGATTTGAGTCGCTCTGTTTTATATTATAGATATCAAAAACACCCTTGTACGGATAAAAAAAATATAGTTAAAGTGTAGCCACACTAGTTAGATTATATATGTAATAATATTTTGGTGACAAAATATTAGATATAACCGGATACACAATAATGTGTTACATTTGTATGTAGGAACTCAATGGACTGCAAGTGCCCATATAATATCAGCCATTATTGGCTATGGAGTTCTCTCTTAGCTGACTGTTATCGATTCCCGGATCTTGTCTCCGACAAGAGAAATTATACTTACATGGAAATGGTCAAAGCCCACTTAGATATTTCAAACAATTCAAACGTCTTTATTTGACTTTCGTGTATATTAAAAAAATATTAATGGATTGTAAATATTTTATTGACGTGTATTTCAAGTGTTTTTCTTGGATGATTAAATTTAGATGAGAAAATGTACATGCTTTGTGGTGTTGCTCAATATACAAACCTCATATGAACGATAATTGGCTATATTATCACTGCATCAATAAGCATGGAGTATGTAATCTATTTCATCGCGATTGTATTTATTCTCCTTGTCACAAAGTAAAGGTCTAGTTTTGACTTTTTTCAGTCTAATTGATCATTTTTAATTCTAAGAAACTACTATATACAATTTACTACCAACCCTAATTTTTATAATTCAAAAGTGTATATTTATATATACTTGCTTATTAATTATATATAAAGGTCTCAATCTTTTCAAAAATAGCATGTGTCAAAGTTAACCTTAAAGCTACCTTTCATTTAGTAAGTTAACCTTAAACCCACCTTTCATTTGCTATTTTATAATTTTATCGAGTTATTTTGGTTGGTAGTCTACCAAGTTAAGCGTTCAAAACTCTCTATTTTTTTGATACATTAATATATAAACTCTTCGTATTCCATGAAATATATACAGTGATTGTGTAAGACCCCAACTTTCATGAATAAAGATTTAATTTTCTCTAAATATTATTTTGAATAATAAGGTGTGAATTTGAAATAATATTATAGTTGTGGGTAATATTTATAAATTTTGTAAAGTAAGCAAGTTGTCATAAAATATTCGTTTGGTCGGAGAATATTTATTTTATCAGGGAATATTCGTACGACGGCACAATCATTGGTGGACCCCACAACGGAATTACTGTCGGATATAGAAAGCGACATAAATAACTTTTTTATAAAAATAACGGCAAAACTTTTACCGTTAACTGTTGAAATACCCGGTGATAAAAGTACAGTAATACGCGTGGTTGCATAGTAGCACACGGTATTGTACAATATCTTTGATTATTGATGCTTACTTAAGAAGTCAATCAGTTTTATTCAATTATTGCAACAGTAGTTGATGCATAGAATCTCATATTATTGATTCAATTATTGTCACAGTATCGTCTGCACAATATTTTATATTATTAAATCAATAATTGAGACGACAAAGTTATTCATATTATTATTTGCATTATTGACAATGTCAGAAAGTTACATCGAGGAAAGGGTTTGGTCATCTAATTGTGCGCCAATAAGGAGAAGTCCTTATCGGAAAGCCCCCTCTTTTCTGCGAATGATCTTGTTGTTAATATTGTGAGTTATAATATTAATGATGAACAATTGTTGAAAGATTAAAAATGTGTTTAGTCAAGTGATTTGTGATAAATAAAAGGGGTTTGTCATTAAGTATTTATTATAAATTTGGCTTATTATATGGACCCCCCACGTACTCATTTTTCAAAATCGTCGGTAGAAAGTTATCTCAGTTTTTGTTTTATATTGCATAGTGTTGCATAGTACATAGTGTTTCATAGTGCTGCATAGTGCTGCATAGTGTTGCATAGTACTGCATAGTGCTGCATAGTAAAATTAAAATTTTCAGTCGAACGCCTGTGAAGTCGCCCGTGATTTTCTTCCTACCGTGCGTCCGTGATTTTCCTAAATAGTATCATTTCATTCTCCTATAAATAGGATGCTTAGTTTAGAAATGAAAATCACACCAGAATCAAAGAATTCTTCTTTTATAATATTGAGCGTATATTTCTTTTGAGTTTAAGGAAACTTTGAGTGTAGCAAATAGTGTATATTTTTTTCAAGAATATCCCCACTATACCAGCCAGAAGTACTTTCTTTTTAAGGTAAAAGATATTATTTTTGTTTAATATTCGTAAGAAATAATATTTTCTTTCATACTATGTAGTATGTAAGTAATATTATTTCGTTTCATATTCATAAATCTACACTTATTTTGATAAGTATTGCTTCTATACTCCTTGAAATTAGTAGAATATCCTTAAAATTTGCGTTTCGTCTAGTATCGTTTCACTGAAATGTTTTTCTGAATATTCTTGTTAAATTTTAATCTTTTCATGCCGGAGTAATATTTATGGTCACTATTCATACATATGGTACTATTCATATATACGGTACTATTCATGGGGTACTATTCATGAAGTGCTATTCATGGGGTACTATTCACTCGGGTACTATTCACGATAAAAATTAATTTCTTTTCTGTGCAAATTATTTTTGATACATGAATATTTTTCTTGAATTTTACTCAACAAAGTAGTTATCATGTTGACAATTTGGACATTCTTAAACTATGGATAAATTAAATTATAAATCTTTAATATTTATCCTTGATCTCACTTGATTGAATTCTTATATTATTGTCATCATCCTAACGCTTATATTATGGTAAAAGTCATCTTTGGCTCGTAGTGCATAGATGGACTATTGATTGGTATGATTATGACCGGGGAATTATGTATCGGTATAATCATGACTGTAATGTTACAAATGATGTGGTAAAAGTCCTCGTTAGCTTGCGTAGTGCATTGATGGGACGATTGTTGGCATGATCATGACCCTTTGGTGATAATAACGAATATCCTGGCCCGTAGTGCATGGATGATTCTAATTTGTGATACTAATGAATATCCTTGGCCCGTAGTGCATGGATAATTCAGTGATGTGGATTATTTATTGAGATGTGTTGCAAAGATAAAATATTGATGATGAACTTTTAAATCATAGAAAATAGTAGACATCATTCTCTATTTGACTCTTCTAATGGATTGTTTATTCTGCTGCAGTTAAACTTGTTGTCTATTGTATTATCAATTTTTACACTGTTGAATGCTAAGAATAATTTATTCTACATTATCTTAGTCATAATATTCTTTACTGGGCTAGTTGAGCTCACCCTTTTCTTTCATTTTCTATTCAGGAAATGAGAATATAGCTGGGACTAGTTGGGGAATGGAGTGACGGTCCAAGATGGTGGCTATTGTAGTCCTCACTATTTTATAAAATAGTGTGACAATAATTGTAATGAGGACTCCATTTTAGTTTGGATATTGTCTGCGAGACAATATTCGTGTTAAAACTTTCAGCTTACGTTTGTCGTATTGTACTAATGAAGTTTGTATTTAAATTATGTACAATGTATTTGGCGACTCAAAATGGGTTGTGTAAACCTATTTTGGGGGCGTCACAGATTAGATGTATATGTGCATGAATATATGACATAATTTGAAAATAATTTATAAGAACTAATGGACCTATTAAATGTTATTTAATATTTTAAAGTTTATATATGCATATATAAGTATTTTTTATATAATATATAAATTTAAAATATAAATTTTATAAAAAACTAGACATGTACAGGCCGCCCTGGACCTGTCAAGCCTGACCGTTGACCAGGCCAAGTCGGGCCTTGACTTTGGGTCTGTCAAGCCAAGCTAGGCTAGGCTAGGCTTTGGCCCTTAAGAAACGACCTGTTGTAGCCTGCTGGCAGGCCAGGGAAGACCCAACAAAGGCCCGTTCACTTTTTTTTTATACTTTTAATTTTAAATTTGAGAATTTCTTCTTTTCATGATGAGACTTCAAAAAAGCCCGTAAGTTTTTGGACCAAACCCATAAACTCAGGGGCTTGGGTGTGGATGATAATATTAACAGATGGTTTTGAAAGTGGGGCGAAAATGAATAGTACTCTTTGGATGACATTAGAGTGCTTGTTGATCCTCAAAGGAGATGAACAACACAAAAAATGGCCAACTTAACTTAAATGGTTGTAGTAATTCAAAAAGAGAAATTAATTAATTAAGGGTAAAATACTGGTGACACTCTCTCAGATAACTATAATAACTTTTTCACCTCCCTTCAGATAACCATAATGACACTCTCTATATTTGTGAGCAAAGCCCACTTAGGTATTTCAATCAATTCAAATGTATGTATTTGACTTTGGCACATTTTAAAAAAAATATTAATAGACCGTAAATATTTTATTGACGTGTATTTCAAGTGTTTTTTGCTGATGCTAATTAATTTTTCTTGGATGATTAAATTTAGATGGGAAAATGTACTTTCTTTGTGGTGTTGTTCAAAATAAGATCAATATATTTATTGGCGAAAGTCATGATGTAACAAGTGTAAGATTAAAATGACAACTCAACATTACTAGTAATGAATAACAACAACATTAAATTGAGCAACAATATCACCAGATGTGACATTCGATGAAATGGTTTGTGTGGAAACAATTCCCCTTGCTAGCCGGAAAACCCCCGAACCACCAAGTATGGCCATTTCGCGGTACTGATTCGATATCGGATTGCGGCCATGAACACTGAGGGTGCTACCGTTGTACTTCCCATTTGTGAAGAACAAGTTCATGGTCATTAGTACAGAAAATTCCTCTAAGCTGGATGCTGCAGTCAACCCTTGGACTCGACCCACGATTGTCGAATTGGGTTCAGGCCCTACTTTCATCAGGTCATCAATAATGGAGACTAGACCGAACAAGGTGGGTGACGTAGACGAGATATTGGACCTGGCCACCGGATACGCAGTTTGGTTCAGCCCACTTCCAGTTTCATGAAGAAAGAACTGAAGCTTGGTTACCTTTTCGTTCTTGTTGCCAAGTGTTTGGACCCAATTTTGAACAGCTTCTGGGCTGTTGTCAATGCCATGAACCACCCTCATGGATATAACTATCGACAAAAGCACAAGAAATGATATCATACATAGCTTCCCCATCTCTCTTAATTCCCTAGCTAGCCTCTTCTCGTGGAGGATGATGATATATGGACTAAAACTGCATTGCATTCCTATATATATATATATATATATATATATATATATATATATATATATATTAGCAAACTAGCCGTCCAAATTAACAACTGTGTACAGCTAGCTAGCTAGCTGCTTTGAAGATTAATTAAACTAGCAAGCCATATGTAGCCTTCACAAAGATAATGCATGCAGACATCAAATACGTACAAAGACAAGAGTACCAACCAGCAACCGGAAGAAGTACGTACGTACGTACATGGCATTATCAATGTGTACCTATATAGAGTTAATTTTTAATGACGCCAATTGCCGTCCTTGTAATATTGATTAATTAGTTAGGACTATATATATAATTGTATCGAGATACATATTATATTAATTACCTGTACATGATATTCTTCTCTTCCGCAAAGACTCTCAATTGCAAAATAAATAAACTTAATACAACACATCTAAAACATCAATGCACCTCTCCGGGGTAGTAGACTGAGAGTTGGGACACTATTTCCTTTGTCACCAGATGACCCAGCTACGGTGTTACTAGCCCTTGAGGACGCCTAAGAAGTGGGAAAAGGCTTACTCTGCAATAACTTTCCACAATTTACAAATGTCGGATCTTGTTTAGGGAATATTTGTGAATTTTATTTCTAAATAATTATACCAAACTTTTCATACCTTATCAGGACGGTGATTGGCTATACGATCACTGCATCAATAAGCATGGAGTATGTAATCTATTTCATAGCGACAGTGATTGTATTTATTCTCTCTGTCACAAAATAAAATGTTTAGTTTTGACTTTTTAAGTCAAATTGATCATTATTAACGTTAAGAAACTACTATATACAATTTATTACCAACCCTAATCTTTATAATTAAAAAATGTATATTTATATATACTTGCTTATTAATTATAAAACAATCAATTTGACCCTAAAAAGTCAAAATTGGGCAATTATTTGGGGACCGGAATAAGTAACGTTTAGAAAATTAAACAAGAAAATTTAGTTGTAAGAAGTTATTTTTTAAATTAAATGACGTTAGTTTATGATTATATTCATTTCAGAGCTATATTTAGGTCAAATTGCTTCCACAAAGAAGGACATGAAGCTCCATGCAGTTATTCTGTAAATCGTTGCATGATTACACAAACTTTCATTAGTCTCAGTTGTTGCGGGAGTCATGTCCTTTGGGTACTCATCCATAGGAATGGGATTAGCTTTTGCACAAGTTGTTTCTGGTGAGTTTTTAAGCACTTTATAGTAATGTTGATAAAATGCACAAATGTTTTACTAGTAAGTAGTGATTTGTGACAAACATAAAAATAAAATTGGGACTTAACATGGCATGGGAAAAGGACCACCTTAACAGAGGTGGAAGTTTTTTGCTAGAGCGCTGGCAAACAATTTGGCCCAATTGAAAATGGACGGGTTGAAAAAGGCGTGGTGGGGTAAATGTGTTCCCCAATTTTTTTTAATGTTAGTGAAGCGAAATTGGGCCGGAATTCGCTTGATTGAACATTTTAAAAAAAAATCTGATGGGTTAATTGAATATTTTAAAAAGCGTTGATTAATTGTTTAAAACATTACAACCACGATGAGGTTAAAGGTGTTTTTCCCATTTATTTTTGTCAAAAACTAATGAACATTTGAACTCTTTTTTTCTCACGTTTTTTATTCATTATCCACTATACGTGTTTTTTTTTTTCCCTTTAGAATACACTAAAATCGTCACCACCAGAAAACATAGTGATGAAGAAGGCTAATTAATGTGATAGGAGTGCTAAGAACAACAGTCTTCTACATGATGTGTGGTTGCTTTGGCTATGCTGCATTTGGGAACACCGCGCCAGGCAACTTGCTAACCGGCTTTGGATTTTACAAGCCATTTTGGTTGGTAGACTTGGCCAATATGTGCATAGTAGAGCACTTGGTGGGATCATATCAGGTCTAATTTTAAATTCACCTTATTCATCATGATATAAGGGTCACCATTTCATGTTTTCTAATTACCTTGTCCTTGAAACAAATAGCTGCATTTCATAAGAAATCCAAATAAAATCTTAGTAGATTAACAGCTTGTTTATTTTGGCACTGAAAAAGTTTGTTTAGGCGGCTTTCAAGCCCCAAAACTCACCGCACCATAGTTTGAGGCTTAATTAAAAGTTATATTTGTGAGTTAAAAAATTTTTGTTTAGAATAAATTACGCTCAAAGGAACATGATTTTCGAGTGCATTTCGATTCCAAAAACCCCAAAATCTTCAAATCAAACATGCACTAAACTCGGGTCCTCATTATGATTTGAATCCTGCTACATATGACAACAAATTTATGCGAATATTAAATATCGATGTAAGTGAATACATGGAATAGGAAAGAATTAAGAATAAGTGGCCCACACATTATTATTCTATTTATGGCTTAGAGTTACACGTTAGTCGCCATCCAACTTCATCATGAGATTTGTTTAACATATATATCATCTTCTTTATGATTTTGTATATTTTTTACAGCCATTGTTTAAGCGCAGTTAAACAAAAGGCGAGGAACAAATGGCCTAATTCAAAATTTGTGGTACGAGGATACAAAATGAATATAGACTTGGGAAAATAATACGCAATCCGCCTCAACCTCTTCAGGTTAACTTGGAGAACTGCATTTGTGATACTAGCAACAATCGTAGCAATGACATATTATCCTTTTTCAGAGACGTTCTGGCGCTGCTTGGAGTGTTGGAATATTTTATTCCTTATGCGACCTCTACTATCTATGTAATTATTGGGCTTACATATATATTGTATTAATTTAATCACTTTATTTATGGATTTTGTAATTAATTATGTAGCCTATAAATAATATAATGTGCCATAGTGTTTCATAATCTTGATGGAATTAATTTTCTTCATTAGTTATTCTATGAATAAAACAGTTAGGGTTTGGTCCCAATTGTCGTCTCAAGAATTTTATACACACGTATACATCCATCCTAAGATTGAGAGAGACAATTGAAGACTTCACCCTTAAGCACAACGGAAGCGTGATACATACAAGATGACTTCTCTCAATTCATGTAAGTACTTAATATTATAATTATTAATTTTATTTTATTCTATGCAACAACACGTTCCGATATAATAATAATTTACATCTGGTATTCGAGCTATGGTTAAGTTATTATATAGAATATATTATTTATGTTATTATGTTACAAATTTTAATATCGTAGAATAATTAAATAATGTTGTTTTCGGAGAGAATGCTTTTACGATTATAAATTCAATTTATTTCAATCATGAATATTGACTTTTATATATATATATATATATATATATATATATATATATATATATATATATACACACACACACACACACAATATATATTATATAAGTTCAACAATGCATATATATTCATTGTTCATACACGTTTTATATATATATGTATTATTCATAAAATTTTATTGTTCATAATGTTATCATGAACAAGAACATGAATATTAAAACAATATATGTTAAATTTATTATTTATTATGTCTAAATAATATTATGATATTCTTATACCCTTATATATTCATGTTAAAATTAACATTGATTATTTTATAATCAATTCATGTTCATAATTATATATTTTAATTTAAATTTTTTTGAACATGATGTGATATATTACTAGGGCTTTTAAGTTGTAACATGTAAATTATAAATAATATTAATTTTCAAACTTGATTAATATGTTGTTTAAAGAAAATTGAGTTTGATCATAATAATTTACATGTATGCGTGACTTTTTATTGTTAAAATTAATAATCAACCCAACAGAGGGTTATTAATTGAAACAATTAAAGATTAAGAAAAGTCACATAATGTTACATTTAATAAATGAATATTTTAATTTTATCCAACGAAAAATTAGAATTAGAATTTATTAAATGGAATTTTATTGCATAAGTAACATGTTTATTTCGTTTTCTGCCCAACGATGATGCGTGGATAAATGTGTTGTGCATTATTTTATGGGAATGTTATTAGTACATTAGTAATTGGACCAACGAAAGATTAATAATTATGCACCAACATCTTATTAAAATCTATTTTTGGGTGTTATAAATAGATTTTATGTAACTAACTTCTTGCCCTACAGTTGGTTTTATTATGATTAATTATTAATTATTGTTATACATTGTGGTTTTCTTTTAGTTTTTTGTAAGCATGCTTATGAGCTTGATTGTGTTTCAGCATTGACTCCAACTAGTGTTTCTGGGTATCTCTCTGGAATTAAAGCCTTGAATGGAACTAATTTTCCTGTTTGGAAAGAGCAAATGAAAATTATTCTCGGCGTTACGGATTTGGATTATGCATTACGAGTTGATCTTCTTGCTCTACTTACATATACAAGCTCAATTGAGCAAAAAGCTATTTATGAAAAGTGGGAGCGATCCAACCGCTTGTCCCTTATGATTATGAAAAACTCTATCACGACAGCCATTCGAGGAGTCATTCCTGACTCTAAGAGTGCTAAAGAGTACTTAACTTTAGTCAAGGAACAATTTAAGGGTTCTTCTAAAACTCATGTAAGTACTGTAAGACCCCAACTTTTATGAATAAAATAAAATTTCCTCTATTTATTATTTTGAAATATTAAGGGGTTGATTCGATTAATGTGGTTAGTTATGGGTAAAATGCGCAAATATTTTAAATAAGCAAGTGGTTATAAAATATTCATTGTTGTCGGAGAATATTCGTTTGGTCGTGGAATATTCTTCTTTGTCGGGGAATATTAAATGCGGCCAGTAAACCATTTATGGGCCCCATAACGAAAAAGCGTCGGATGAAGAAAAGCGGCAAGTATGAGTTTTTTATAAATAATTGGCGTAGTTGTGATGCCCCAAAATAGGTCCATTCCATCCAACCCATTAAAAGTCGCCAAATACATGGTATGCGAAATAACTACAACTTTATTAATACATTTGTCGTGCAAAATACGACAACATATATCTTGTGAGTTTAAATACAATTATTGTCTTACAGGCAATATACACACCCAAATAAATCCTCATCACAATTATTTATACATTATTTTACAAAATGGTGAGGACTACTAAACAACTCTCTATAACCATCATTCCATACCCCAGGCTGCATACTCATTTACATTCTCGCCTCACGAGAAGAAAAATGGAACAAAAGGAAAAGGCGAGCTCAACTAGCCCAGTGAAGAATATTATGACTAAGATAATATACAACAAATTATCGTTAGTCTTCAACAGGGAAAAATCTAATAGAATACAATAGACAACCAGTTTTAAATCAATCTTCGCAGCGGAAATAATAATTCATTAGAAAAGTTAAGTAAAGAATGCAAACTACTATCTTCTATATATGGATTTAAAAGTTCATCGTCGATATTTTATCCCTGTAACATCAATCAATATATAACTGGAATCAAATATTCATCTTTGCACTATAGGCCAAAGATATTCATCAGTTGGTCATGTTCATCTAAACACCTGTTCATCTTTGCACTACGGGCCAAAGATATTAATCAGTTGGTCATGTTTATCTCAACACCTGTTCATCTTGGCACTACGGGCCAAAGATATTCATCAAGAAATCATTCATCTTTGCACTACAGGCCAAAGATATTCAGTAATATCATCATTTAGGACTGAGGATGATGAAATTATTTTAAAGGAAACGAATCTAGTGAAACAAAAGAACAAATATTAAGGATTCGTATTTTAAACAATCCAAGTTCAAAAATACTTCATAAGTAATCAGAGTGGAGTAAAATTCAAGAATATTCAAAACATGGATACAATCAAAGCTAGTATCCATAGTAGATATTTTGGACAAAAAGAAGAAAATTTATTTTTCGATGAATAGTGCCGTGATTCGTGAATAGTCAGAGTATCGTGAATAAAGTAAGTATCGTGAATAGTCTTTATATCGTGAATAATAACTCCGACACCAAAAGATAGAAATTTCCAAAAAAAAAACATCATCACGCCGTGAATAGTACTCGTGAATAGTAACTCGTGAATAAGAACTCATGAATAGTAACTCATGAATAGTAACCCCGAGCATGAAAAAGTTCTAAATTTGATAAAATTTCCAACCAATATTTCTAAGATAATGATATTGAAGAAATAATATCATTTTGAATAAAATAACATCCCTTACCTCGAAAAGACAAGATTTCTAGTTGAACACAGGATATAGGCTATGACTTGAACTTACACAGTATAGCAATACTCAAAGTATACTCAAAATACTCACAAGAATACGCTCGATAATATAGAGAGAGAAAACTTCAGTTTCTGGTGTGATTTTCAATTCTAACCTAAACACCCTATTTATAGGAAAATGCTTAGAACACCAAAGTAGAAAATTTAATATAATAATATTATATATTACAAATTCTCTATGCACATTTTGACAACTCGATTAAACTTATCTTGCACATGCTTAGGTCAGCCCACAAAACAAATTTATTTTTTCCTATTTTAAATATTTTAAACTTCCAAAAATCAATTATTTCGGAGCTTCGAAACTTCAATAATTCATAATAAATAGCCCTTTTATCAGAAAATTCGAATCTCGCGTTTTTTTATAGGAAATTCAATTCTCTACAACTTTACAGAAGAAAGTTTTTCAAAATTCGAAATAGAAATTGACCAAAATCCACATACGGACGATTTTACATGCTATAATCAAATTTCAGTCAAGAAATGAGGTATACCGACATGTTTAACATGTTTTAAACAACTTTTGCAACAAAAATACTCTTCCTCCTCATATACTCATATATCCCACATTCATTGTAAAAATATCATCATTATATTATTAAAATATAATAATAAATTATTTTATCAGAAAAGATAAAATATCGATTTTCAATAATTGTCACTTTAAAAATTTTCTCCATCTATATCCACATAAAATGAATATTTTCCTCATCATATAAATCAATAATTAATTATTCACAAATAATATTACAGAATCACAATAATGGCAACCAGGCAGTTCCCAGGAAAGAGGGGGCTTTCCAATAAGGATCTCTCCTTACTAGCGCGCAATTAGGTGACCAAACCTCTCCTTAGATAGAACTTTCTAGACATTGCCAATAATGTTATCCAATAATATTATTCAGATAATATGAATTATTACTCCGATAATGGAAAATTTGTGTAATGACAATTTATTGAAACAACGATAATATAAAATATCAATGCAAAGAATTATTGAATCAATAAAATAAAATAATTGATAAGTAATTATCGTAACAATTATTGAGTAAAGTGCCTTCACGTAAGAATCAATAATTGGTGCAATCTGAAATGTCTTCTTGTTCAACAACGTGTATTAGTGTGTTTTAACCACGGGTATCCATAAAGATAAGCAGAATAACTACGCCAATTATTTATAAACAACTTATATTTGTCGTTTTCTTCATCCAATCGCTTTTCGTTATGGGGCCCACAAAAGACTGCGCCGTCGTACGAATATTCCCCGATAGTACGAATATTCCATGACCAAACGAATATTCCCCGAAAATAATAAATATTTTATAACCACTTGCTTATTCGAAATATTTGCGTATTTTACCCATAACTATCCACATTAATCAAATCAACCCTTACTATTTCAAAATAATAAATAGAGGAAAATAAATTTCATTTATTAATAATTTGGGGTTTTACAACCTCCCCTCCTTATGAAATTTCGTCCTCGAAATTGACGTACGTACCTGGTATTTCGAAAAGATGAGAATACCTCGCTTTCATTTTTGTTTCCAACTCCCAGGTCATTTCCTCAATAGCATGGTTTCTCCATAAAACTTTAACTTGGGGTATAACCTCGGTACATAGGACATGTTCTTTCTTATCCAAGATCTTGACAGGTACCTCCTCGTACGTTAAGTCTTCGGCTATCTCGTCCGGTTCTAACTCAATGACGTGGTTCGGGTCGTCCACATATTTACGTAACATCGATACGTGAAAAACGTTATACGCGTCATACTTAGCGGTAAAACGAGTCTATAGGCCACAGTTCCTATTCGATCGAGAATTTCAAATGGATTAATAAATCGAAGGTTTGAGCTTTCCTCACCTCACCGATTCTCGCTTTTGAAATAACAACTTCTTGCACCTCCTTCTTCAAATTCATCAGCTCCGGTGTGTAGCTTGAACATCTTTAACTTTATCGATTAAAGTCGATTATACTCGTATATCATCACGTGGGTACCTAGAGTTTTCATCTCCATCTCTATTATTTGTAAATTATACGAAATGAGTCTTTGACAATATCGTACTCGTACTTGTATACGATCTTCTACTCAACACGTCAGCTACCACGTTCGCTTTTCCAAGATGGCATGGTCAGAACATGTGCTGAAATGAGTCTCCTCTTGAGTTCTTCGAAGCTCTTCCCACATTCTTTGCTCCATTCAAATTTTGTATCTCTACGAGTCAGCTGCGTTAATGGAATAGCGATTCGAGAATATCCTTCAACGAATCTCCGATAATAACCAACTAAGCCTAGAAAGCTACGTATTTCAATTACCGACTTAGGTTGTTCTCAACTGTGACTCATATCCCAACCTTGGATAAGACGTTACAATGACACCCTGTCGCATTTACTATCGCACGAATATGGTGTCCCCTACGAGAGAGTCGGCGGTGCATTCCACAAAGGAAGTCACCGGATAAAGGCTCGGTACCAAATTTATAGTTGAATTTTTAACTCTCGAAGTTCAATAGAGCCATTCGATATGAGATTTTAGAAATGAGTTTTGTCTGATCGGGTTCAAAGTCGATACAAAATTTAATATCGATCTTTTGGGAGTAAACCAAGAAATTCTTCAGAAATACGTCGGGAAAAATCAATAACAACAAGAATATTATTCAAATCGACGTGTCTTTATTCAAATCCATAACATGGACTAAGAAAACTTGACATCCGTAATAAACGAATGACTTCATGGCTTGATATGAAAATGTTTGACTATAATGGTTTGATTGCTTGAATTGAATAACAAAAGTTGCTTAGGAATATGAAAACTAACAACCTTACGAAAGTAATCAATTTTGGCATGATGAGTAGTTAACCTTAAAATCACATCAAAATCAAATATCTCTATAGAAATAAGGTTAATGTGTAATGTGATAGTGCCAACCTGAATCAAGCAAGATTTCTAAACAACGGATGTAATGAAAGTTTCTCCTAATCTGAGTCTCCATAAATAGGTCAAAGTCTAATTTCTTCGTAGTCAAGTTCAAATGTTGGTATAAAACAAGAGAGATAAAAGAATGGGTAGAACCCGGTATCTAGTAAGGTATAAACTTCGCAAGAATTTATAATTAACTAACCTGTCTGCTAAATTCGATTCGGGTTTCTCACATTTTGATGCTAGGCCACGACAAACGCTTCTTCCAGGAACCGTTGACTTTGACTTTTACGGGACATCCTTTTGAGTCACCATTCCGTTGGATCTGGGTTTCAATACCGCATAATCTCGGCGATATGTCCTTCTTTTCCACAATTATAGCATACCTTAAACTGTTGTAGGCGGGTTTGGGATGATATGTCCCTCTTCCCCAGATTTGTAACATCTGTAAGGTGGTCTTTCTCTCTCCTTGGAACCCGATTGCCACATCGCATTAACGTCTTCACATGGTCGTTGTTGAATCTCCTCTTTTAAAATCTCCTCCCGACTCGCTTCTTCTATTTTCATGGCCACGATTACCACCGAGTGGTTACCGCCTTTGTCCGTATTCTTCTTTCTCCGCATTTGGTTATCGTTATTCGATGACTACTATCTTTGGTATGATCCCGGTTATGGTCCCTCGGTTGAACGTATTTTCGTTATCTCGCTCTAACAATCGAGCCCCGCTGACAACATCCGAATAGAGAGAAAATTTATGAGAAATGAGATATCGACGTATGCCGGGTTTCAAACCTCTCTCAAACATCCGCGTCATCGTTCCTCATTCTCCACCAAATGAGGTGCAAACTGGATAACTCGAGAACTTCGCTCGTCATCGGGACACCGCCATGTTATTCGCCCGATCTAATAAACTCCACTTCCTTCATATGACGAATACTTTCGTGGAAGTACTTGTCATTGAATCGCTTCAAACGTCTCCCATGACATCTTTGAGCAATTTGGATGGGTACGCTTCACAGACTCCCACCTAGTGTCTCGCCTCGTTCATTTGAACATAAAAGTAGCGAATGGAACTTTCTGTTCCTCCGTGCATCCCAAGACATCGAATATCTTGGTAATTTATTTGACCCACGTCTCGCCTTTAATCGGATCCGGCTTTCCCGAGCACAGTGGTCCCAACTCTTTGAATCGCTGCTTGTTTGTGACCACCCGTGAATTGCTATCATTTCTCCTCAGTATTTTGAACACGAGTCTCCCTAAATCTCGATTTTGTATGAACGCAAAAAGCTTCTAAACATCCCCTCGTTCATCATCCGCTTTCGGTGGTGTTTGTTCACGGGAGGTACATTGCCCGACTGTTGACGTTCTCCTCGTTGGTAAGTACAGGCATCTCCACGGTCTCATTTACTCCACTTATATATTCTCAGTCGACATTCTCAAATACAATCATAAAACAAGGGTTAATTAAGGAAATCAATATATCACATAATATACCTATATATTAACCAACTAACAAATAAGCTTAGGTAGGACACACTTAGCGAAGGATTTACTCTGCCTCTCCCTCCTAGTTCTATTCCCGATCTCGCCAGAGATCATATCCCTAAGCTCTTATACCAACTGTGACACCCCCAAAATAGGTCCATTCCATCCAACCCATTCTGAGTCGCCAAATACATGGTACAGAAATAACTACAAGTTTATTAATACATTTGTCGTGCAAAATACGACAACATATATACTGTGAGTTTAAATACAATTATTGTCTTCTAGACAATATACATACCCAAATAAATCCTCATCACAATTATTTATACATTATTTTATAAAAATGGTGAGGACTACTAAACAACTCTCTCTATAACCATCATTCCATACCCCACTTCGTACTCACTACATTCTCGCCTCTCGAGAGAAAAATGGAACAAAAAGGAAAAGGGTGAGCTCAACTAGCCCAAGTAAAGAATATTATGACTAAGATAATATACAACAAATTATCGTTAGTCTTCAACAGTAAAAAAATCTAATAGAATACAATAGACAAACCAGGTTTTAAATCAATCTTCGCAATGAAATAATAATTCATTAGAAGAGTTAAGTAGAGAATGCAATCTACTATCTTCTATATATGAATTTAAAAGTTCATCGTCGATATTTTATCCCTGTAACATCAATCAATATATAATCTGGAATCAAATATTCATCTTTTGCACTACTGTGCCAAAGATATTCATCATTGGTCATGTTCATCTAAAACTGCTGTTCATCTTTGCACTACGGCCAAAGATATTAATCGATTGGTCATGTTCATCTCAACACTGCTCATCTTTGCACTACGGGCCAAAGATATTCATCAAGAAATCATTCATCTTTGCACTCTGGGCCAAAGATATTCAAGAATATCATCATTTAGGACCGAGGATGATGAAAAATATTTTAAAGGAAACTAATCCAATTGAAACAAAAGAACAAATATTAAGGATTCGTATTTTAAACAATCCAAGTTCAAAAATACTTCATAAGTAATCAGAGTGGAGTAAAATTCAAGAATATTCAAAACATGGATACAATCAAAGTTAGTATCCATAGTAGATATTTTGGACAAAAAGAAGAAATTTCATTTTCGATGAATAGTGCCAGATTCGTGAATATGTCAGATATCGTCAATAAGGCCGTATCGTGAATAGTAACTCACACCAAAAGATAGAAATTTCCAAAAAACATCATCACGCTTTCGTGAATAAGACTTTCGTGAATAGTAACTCGTGAATAGTAACTCATGAATAGTAACTCATGAATAGTAACCTACGACATAAAAAGTTCTAAATTTGATAAAATTTCCAACCAATATTTTTAAGCATAATGATATTGAAGAAATAATATCATTTTTGAATAAAATAACATCCCTTACCTCGAAAACAAGATTTTAGTTGAAACACTGGATATAGGCTATGACTTGAACTTGCACCGAGTATAGCAATACTCAAAGTATACTCAAAATACTCACAAGAATACGCCGATAATATAGAGAGAGAAAACTTGATTTACGGTGTGATTTTCAATTTTAACCTAAGACCCTATTTATAGGAAAATGCTTAGAACACCAAAGTAGAAAATTTAATATAATAATATTATATATATTAAAATTCTCTATGCACATTTTGACAACTGATTTAAACTTATCTTGCACATGCTAGGGCTGCCCACAAAACAAAAAAAAATGTTTTCCTATTTTAAATATTTTAAACTTCCAAAATCAATTATTTTGAGCTTGAACTTCAATAATTCATAATAAATAGCCCTTTTATCATAAAATTTGACTCTCTTAACTTTTTATAGGAAATTCAATTTCTACAACTTTGCGAAGAAAGTTTTTCCAAATTCGAAACAGAAATTGACCAAAATCCACATACGGACGATTTTACATGCTATAATCAAATTTCAGTCAAGAAATGAGGTATACCGACATGTTTAACATGTTTTAAACAACTTTTGCAACAAAAATACTTTTCCTCCTCATATACTCATATATCCCACATTCATTGTAAAATATCACCATTATATTATTAAAATATAATAATAAATTATTTTATCAGAAAAGATAAAATATCGATTTTCAACAATTGTCACTTTAAAATTTTCTCCATCTATATCCACATAAAATGAATATTTTTCTCATCATATAAATCAATAATTAATTATTTACAAATAATATTACAGAATCACAATAATGGCAACCAGGCAGTTCCCAGGAAAGAGGGGGCTTTCCAATAAGGATCTCTCCTTACTGGCGCACAATTAGGTGACCAAACCTCTCCTTAGACAGAACTTTTTAGACATTGCCAATAATTTTATCCAATAATATTATTCAGATAATATGAATTATTTCTCTGATAATGAAAAATATCGTGTAATGACAATTTATTGAAACAACAAAGTAATATAAAATATCAATGCAAAGAATTATTGAATCAATAAAATAAAATATCGAACGGTAATTCATCGTAACAATTATTGAGTAGTTCCTTTACGTAAGAATCAATAATTGGTGCAATACCATGTACTTACCTTGTTTAACAACGCAGTATTAGTGTGTTTTAACCACCGGGTATTCCAACAAGATAACGGTAACAACTACGCCCGTTATTTATAAACAACTTATATTTGTCGTTTTCTTCATCCAATCGCTTTTTCGTTATGGGCCCACAAAAGATCGCTACTGGTCGCATTTAATATTCCCCGACGATTTAATATTCCACGACCAAACGAATATTCCCAAACAATAATGAATATTTTATAACCACTTGCTTATTCGAAATATTTGCGTATTTTACCCATAACTATCCACATTAATCAAATCAACCCTTACTATTTCAAAATAATAAATAGAGGAAAATAAATTTCATTTATTAATAATTTGGGGTCTTACAAGATAGTTATTCTGTTAACCTTTGTTGGAATACACGTGGTTAAAAACACGATGTCTGCCGATGTTGCACAAGAAGACACACGATATTGCACCAATTATTAATTTTTACGTAAGAATTCACTACTCAATAATTTTTACAGTAATTATTGTTCAATATTTTGTTGTATTGATTCAATAATTACTACGTTGATATTTTATTTTATTGGTTCAATAATTGTCACTGATCAATAATTTATATTATTTGAATAATATTATTAGATAGCATTATTGGCAATGTCGAAGGAAGTTCTGTCTAGGAAAGGGGTTTGGTCACCTAATTTCGCGCTAATAAGGAGAAATTCTTATCGAAAAGCCCCCTCTTTCCTGGGAACGACCTGGTTGTCATTATTGTGATTCTATAATATTATTTGTGAATAATTAATTATTGATAAAAATGATAAGAAAATATTTATTTTATGAAGGAATTAATAATGAGGCGTTTTATCAGTATTTTGTCGGAATAGAGTTGTTGAAAATCATCCGTAAGTGGATTTCGGTCATTTTTCGTTTAGAATTTGGAAAAACTTTCTTCTACAAAATTGTAGAGAATTAAATTTCCTATAGAATGGACATAAAATTAATTTGAGGCCTAAATTGATTTGAGGCCGTTGAATGTTGAAGCCTTGGGATTTGAGCCTGTGACAACCCGAGAATTTAGAAAAATTTTAAAATCATAATTGATTGATTTAAGGTTCAATATTAGAACCTAGACAGAAAATAAATGTATGCGTTTGATATTTTTAGGAAGGAATTTTGAGGATTTCAAAATTTTGTGAAGGATTTAGGTGAATTATTCAGGATTAAGTGTATATGTGTATATGTTATGTGAATATAGTATTATATGTGTACAATATGTGGGTAAGGGTCAAGGGTTGATCAGATAAGCTATATCAGTGGCAAACCCTAATATTATATTCGAACGTCAACGTTCAGTTAGAAAATCCTAACTGGGAGTTTCAAAACCCTAATTTGGGAACCCTAATGCTAAGTATAAAACCCTAAGTGTTAAAAGTTAGGTGCGTAATGAATATGAATATGTGATGGATTATATTTGTTTATTAATATAAACAAATAAAAGAGACTAATGTAATCTAATTATATATTAGGAATGCAGAATTTAATAACTTAAGGGTTATGAGATGAGAGAATTATGGTATATAGAATATTTACAAATTCTAAGAGATTTATTTTATACCTCTCAATTAATTAATTTTATAACCTAATTATAGCAAGTCTAATTGGGTTAAGAAATTAAGTGTATGTGAGTAAGGATTTATGTTATAATTGAGGAAATGAAAACCCTAATTAAATAATTAGGGAATGGTAATATTAAGAGTGTTGAAAATATGATATTTTGTTATAGCCCAAAAGAATTAAGTGTTAAGCCCAAGTGTTGGCCCAATTATGGAGGGAATGAATGTAATGATTTTATTTTACCCACTTCTACTAACTCCTTAACAACTCTTCAATGTGTCACTCCTTTATTTAACCAACATTCTTAACCAAAGCTACAAGCAACCTTTTAATTATTGAGGAAGAGAGAAAAAGAGGACTGGGGGGATGTATGTTAGATATACAAAGTATATCTCTTAATTACACCAAAATGCAATTACTTTCTCTTGCATCCCTTATTTCCTCTCACTTCTAATTTTGCTAACAAAAAGAAAGAGAGAGAGAGAGAGAGAGAGAGAGAGAGAGAGAGAGGAAGGAAGAAGGAAGAGAGTTTTGATCTTCCATGCCATCCAAGATCCATCACATAGCTTGGAAGAAAAAGATATGTCAAGAAATCAAAGGTATAAAACCAAACCTAAGTTATCCTTTTATTTAAAGTTATTTTGATAGAATAAAGATCTAAGGTTTCATAACTCAAAAATCCTAGATCTACATGATTTAAAATGTGTTATGTGTAGATCTATCCATTTTGTGTGTTAAAATTTAGATCTAAAGTATGAAATGGAAACTAGGTTTTTCAAAATGTAGAGAACCTAATTTTTCTTAGCCTTGATTGTGTTTAATCTTGTGTTTGATGCTTGTTTGACGAAATAGATCATGTATTATGGTAGATTCATGGGTATATGAAGTATTAGTAAGTAAATGAATATGGTGGTAAGATTATCTAATATGTGACTATGTGATTAAGTGTAAGATAATATTATGGAATAAGGTGTAATATGCTAATTGAAAGATCAATCTTATACCTGATAGGTCTTTTCAATAAAGAGAATAAATTAAATTGTGTAGCGGTAATCGACTATGCAGGCAAGTTTCCTTAACTCAAACTTGAGTTGTATGTTTAAAGCGTGTTGGTGAATAATTATTGTTGATTATTCACATCAATACTGATTATTGATTCGCACTTAGTGCATGTTGTATATGTTCATCAGGTATGAAAGGCTGATCACCTTTATTACCATAAGGTTCAGTTAAATTGTTCAGGGTCATTGTTGACCTTCGAACATTATTGATTCAGTCACTCAATTATTAACACTTGATTCATGTTATTTCACAATTATTACATTGTTGAAAACTTGAAAGCTTATTCATTCTTCTCAATCATGATATATCCTCAATTAAATTTAAACTTGTTGGACAAACTTGTTGCTTACACCCTTGCTATATCGTGATAAAATTTTTGATTAATTAAGATGAAAGCTTGAATAAGACATGAGGCAAAGGCAAAACGCAAGATTTAATTATAGTGCGATTAGATTTATTAAATTTTACGATTTAAAATAGCATTGTAAATGTGAGACCCGAATTTTATGAAATGAAAGTATTCAATTTTCTTATAATTATTATGTTATTTAGTAAATGGTTAAATTGATAAAAGGTTAATGTTAAGGGTGATATGTGAATTTTTTTGCAAAGTAAGCAAATTGTTATAAAATATTCGATTGATCGGGGAATATTCTTTTTATCCGGAATATCAAATGTGACGATTTAACAATCATTGGTGGACCCAACAACGAAAGTATTGTCGTAGTTAGAAAGCTATGTAATTATCATTTTATAACTTGCGAAAGTTTTGAATTAAACTGTTGAATCTGTAATAATCCGTAATTTTATTTATAATTTCAAGTATTTATTGAATTAATAAATATTTTTAATTGATGTGTTTGTTATTTAGTAGATATTTATTGGATTATTTATTAGTAAGTAAATAAACCATGATTTATAGAAATTAATTTAATTAAGATAAAAGAGTGATGAATGTGATGATTTGATTATTTGAGCTGTGATTCTGGGGACAGAATCCTTGTAAGGAGGGAATGATGTAACGATCCGAAGTTTTAAATTGTAATATTAAATATTTATTAAAATATAAATATTTATTTGATGTGTTTATTGTTGAAATTAATGAGATAAATATTTTATTGATGTAATGGTTGCTAGTAAATATTTATGAATCTAAATTCATTAGATAATATTCTAAATTAAATTAATTTATAATTTAGAGAGTTGTAATATAACATGAGATGTATATTGTTGTTTTAATTTAATAATTTAAGGTGGTATATAAGTTATTAAATAAAATTATAATAAAATTATAATTTTGTGATATTTGGTTAAGTGGGAGATTTATTTAGTATGTGGTAATTAGTTTATTTAATTATGATTGGATATGAAAATTCAAGTAAATAATGCGGGACAATAAACTATATTATAAATGACTTATGAAAATAAATTAAAAGAGTTTTAATTTGGTTTTACCAAACAAAGCCTTAGAGCTTTTAAAATTCTTATTTTTAATCTTGTTTTGTCAAACAAGGTTTAAGGAATGATAGATTCATGGGTATATGAAGTATTAGTAAATAAATGAAGTATTAGTAAGTAAATGAATATGGTGGTAAGATTATCTAATATGTGACTATGTGATTAAGTGTAAGATAATATTATGGAATAAGGTATGATATGCTAATTGAAAGATCAATCTTATACCTGATAGGTCTTTTCAATAAAGAGAATAAATTAAATTGTGTAGCGGTAATCGATTATGTAGGCAAGTTTCCTTAACTCAAACTTGAGTTGTATGTTTAAAGCATGTTGGTAAATAATTATTGTTGATTATTCACATCAATACTGATTATTGATTCGCACTTAGTGCATGTTGTATATGTTCATCAGGTATGAAAGGCTGATCACCTTTATTACCATAAGGTTCAGTTAAATTGTTCAGGGTCATTGTTGACCTTCAAACATTATTGATTCAGTCACTTAATTATTGACACTTGATTCATGTTATTTCACAATTATTACATTGTTGAAAACTTGAAAGCTTATTCATTCTTTTCAATCATGATATATCCTCAATTAAATTTAAACTTGTTGGGCAAACTTGTTGCTCACCCTTGCTATATCGTGAAAAAAATTTTAGATTAAGATGATAGCTTGAATAAGGACAGAGGCAAAGGAAAAGTACAAGATTTAATTATGGTGCAGTTAGATTTATTAAATTTTCTGACGAAAATATAATTATAAAGCGTGGGCGCCCCAAAATAGGTATACATCACCCATTTCGAGTTGTCAATACATGGTACGTAAACAACTACAACTTTATTATTACAACAATAAAGCTGTGAGTTTGAATACAAATATTATCTTCAGACAATATCTATCTTTGAAATAAATCATCATCACATTTATTGATACATTATTTTACAAAATGGTGAGGACTACTAAACAACTCTCTCTAAAACCTTCATTCCATACCCCGACTCGTACTCGCTTATATTCTCGTCTCACGAGAAGAAAATGGAACAAAAGGAAAAGGGTGAGCTCAACTAGCTCGAAGAAAGAATATTATGACTAAGATAATATACAACAAATTATCGTTAGTCTTCAACAGGAAAAATCTAATAGAATACAATCGACAACAAGTTTTAAATCAATATTCGCAATGAAATAATAATTCATTAGAAGAGTTAAGTAGAGAATGCAAACTACTATCTTCTATGTATGAATTTAAAAGTTCATCGCTCTATCTTTTATCCCCGTAACATCAATCAATATATATACGGAATCAAATATTCATCTTTGCACTACACAGCCAAAGATATTCATCGATTGGTCATGTTCATCTAAACACTGTTCATCTTTGCACTACGGGCCAAAGATATTCATCGAAATCATTCATCTTTGCACTACGGGCCGGAGATATTCAATAATATCATCATTTAAGGCGAGGATGATGCAAAATATTTTTAAAGAAAGCGAATCTAGTGAAACAAAATGACAAGGATTAAGGATTAAGGATTCGTACTTTGTTTTATCCATGTCCAAAAATACCTCAAAAATAATCATAGTGGTGTAAAATTCAAGAATGATCAAAACATGGATACAATCAAAGCTAGTATCCACAATAGATATTTTAGACTTAAAAGAAATTTTTTTATTTTTCAATGAATAATGTCGTGATTCGTGAATAGTATAAGATATCGTGAATAAAGGTCAGTATCGTGAATAAGTAACTCCAAACACCAAAAGTTCCAAATTTGATAAAAACTTCAGATCAATATTTCAAAGATAATGATATTGAAGAAATAATATCATTACAAAAAAAAATATCCCTTACCTCGGAAAAGACAAGATTTAATCTAGAATCTTTGGATATAAGCTATAACTTGAACTTGCATCAGTATAGCAATACTCAAAGTATACTCAAAATACTCACAAGAATAATATTTCGATAATATATAGAGAAAACTTCAATTTCGGTGTGATTTTCAATTCTAACCTAAACACCCTATTTATAGGAAAATGCTTTAGAACACAAAAGAGAAAATTTAATAAAATATTAATATATATTTATTAAATTCCTACGCACCCCAAAAATCTGATTCAAACCATCACCACTTAAGAGTGACTCACCTTGCTAACTAACTACAAAAAACGTTTTTCTTATTAAAAATATTTAAAACTTTAAAAATTAATTATTTCGGAGCTTAAGAACTTCAATAATTCACAATAAATAGCCCTTTTGTCAAAAAATTCGAATCTTGTGAGTCTTTATAGTAAATTGAATTCTCTACAACTTTACAGAAGAAAGTTTTTCCAAATTCCAAACAGAAATTGACCGAAATCCATAAACGGACGATTTTACAGGCTATAATCAAATTTCAGTCAAGAAATGGATATTTTACAATAATATCCACGACCAAACGAATATTCCCCGCTAATAATGAATATTTTACAACCACTTGCTTATTTTGAAATATTTGCGTATTTTACCCATAACTATCTACATTAATCAAATCAACCCTTACTATTTCAAAATAATAAATAGAGAAAATTAAATTTCATTATTAATAAGTTGGGGTCTTACAACCTCCCCTCCTTATGAAATTTCGTCCTCGAAATTGACGTACGTACCTGGTATTTCGAAAAGGTGAGGATACCTCGCTTTCATTTCTGTTTCCAATTCCCAGGTCATTTCCTCTATAGCATGGTTCCTCTACAAAACTTTAACTTGTGGTATAACCTTCGTGCGTAGGACATGCTCCTTCCTATCCAAGATCTTGACAGGTATCTCCTCATACGTTAAGTCTTCGGCTATCTCGTCCGGTTCTAACTCTATAACGTGGTTCGGGTCTTTCACATATTTACGAAGTACAGATATGTGAAACACATTATGAACACGAGACATACTCGGAGGTAACGCGAGTCTATAGGCTACATTTCCTACTCGGTCAAGAATCTAAAATGGACTAATATATCGTGGATTGAGCTTTCCTCGTTTTCCAAATCTTGTAACTCCCTTCCATGGAGCTACACGCAACAATACGTGATCCCCAATACTAAATTCCACGTCTTTTCGATGAAGATCTGCATAACTCTTTTATCGATCTGTCTTGTTTGTACGTTGTCGAATCATTTAGATCTTTTCCGTAGTCATACGTACCAACTCGGGTCCCAACAATGTTGCTTCACCCACCTCGTCCCAACATACTGGAGAGCGACATTTTCGTCCATATAATGCTTTGAATGGAGCCACACCTATACTTGCCTGATAACTGTTGTTGTAGGAGAATTCTACCAATGGTAAATACTTATCCCAATTGCCCTTGAAGTCTAGGACATAGAGTCTTAATAGATCTTCAAGAGTTTGAATAGTCTCTCTACGATTGTCCATCCGCTTTGAGGATGGTATACGCCAATAAATAAATCCGTGCCCATAGTTTTTTGCAAGCTAACCCAAAATTTTGAAGTGAATCTTGGGTCACGATCCAAAACTATGGATACTGGCATGCCATGCAACCTCACAATCTCATTTACATATATACTAGAAAGACGTTCAAGGGAATAAGTCTCCCGTATTGGCAAGAAATGAGCAGACTTGGTTAATCTATCAACAATAACCCAAATAGCATTGATGCCTTGAGAAACCGTAGGAAGACCCGTAACGAAATCCATGGTAATGTGTTCCCACTTCCATTTCGGAATCTCAAGTGGTTGCAACGGACCCTTAGGTACTAGATGCTCCGCCTTTACACGTTGACAAGTTAAACACATCGAGATAAACTTTGCAATCTCTCTCTTCATATTGTTCCACCAAAATGTATGTCGAAGATCACGATACATTTTAGTACTTCCAGGATGGATTGCAAATGGTGTATTGTGTGCCTCCATCATAATCTTGTACTTCAAATCAGAGTCGTTAGGAACATAAAGTCTGGAGTGGACTCGAAGTATTCCTTCTTCATCAATTATCGCTTCCGGAATAGCACCTTCTTGTACTTTCTTCTTCTTACGCATCAGCTCCGGGTCGGTGGCTTGAGCAACCTTAACTTTTTCTATTAAAGTTGGCTCTATGCATATAATTGACATCATCGCACTCATTCCTGCATATGATCTTCTACTCAACGTGTCAGCTACCACGTTCGCTTTTTCAGGATGGTATTGAATAGTGTGGTCGTAGTCTTTCAATAGCTCGAGCCAACGTCACTGCCGCATGTTGAGTTCTTTTTGAGTGAAGAAATATTTAAGGCTTTTATGGTCTAAATATATCTCCACTTTCTCTCCATATAGATAGTGCCTCCATATCTTTAGCGCGAAAACAACTGCTGCCAACTCTAGATCATGAGTAGGATAATTCCTCTCATATTTTTTAAGTTGTCGCGAGGTATAGGCTATGACTTTCCCACGTTGCATGAGAACACATCCTAACCCTTTGCCCGAAGCATCGCTGTAGATAACAAATCCATCCGTACCAGATGGTATTGTTAGAAAAGGTGCCGAAATAAGTCTCCTCTTAAGCTCTTGGAAACTCTTCTCGCATTCTTCGCTCTAAACGAATTTTGTATCCTTCCGAGTTAGCTGGGTTAATGGAGTAGCGATTAGAAAACCCTTCCACTTAATCTCCGATAATAACCGAGTTAAGCCCAAAAAAACTACGTTACTTGATCGACTTATGTTGCTCCCGACTTTATATTGCTTCAATCTTCACGGATCAACAGATACTCCATGTTTCGACACCACGTGCCCAAGGAATGCTACTTCCTCAAGCGTAACTCGCATTTCTTTAACTTGGCATAAAGCTTGTTTTCACGAAGCCTTTGGAGTACCAGCTTCAAATGGTGCTCATGATCTTCACGGCTTTTGGAATATATGAGGATGTCATCAATAAAGACAACAACGAATTGATCCAAATATTCCTTGAATACTCGATTCATCATATCCATGAAATCCGCAAGAGCATTAGTCAATCCAAAAGACATGACTAAGAATTCATAATGCCCGTACCGAGTTCTAAAGGCAGTCTTTGGAATATCCTCAGTTCTAATCTTCAGCTGATGATATCCAGAACGAAGATCGATCTTTGAAAAAAATTGTGCCCCTTGTAACTGGTCAAACAAGTCATCAATACGAGGTAGAGGATACCTATTCTTGATGGTGACATGGTTCAATTCCCGATAGTCAATACAAAGTCGCATACTCCCGTCTTTCTTCTTTACGAATAAAACAGGAGCACCCCAAGGAGATGTACTAGCCGAATGAAACCGATGTCCAACAATTTCCGTAGTTGGACCTTTAACTCCACGAAGTTCAATAGGAGCCATTCGATATGGGGTTTTAGAAATGGGCTTTGTACCCGAGTTCAAGATCAATAAAGAATTCAACTTCACACGCGGGGTAGGTAAGGGAAGTTCTTCAGAAATCGTCGGGAAAGTCAATAACAACATGAATATTATTCAAATTTGACGTGTCTTTATTCAAATCCATAACATGGGCTAAGAAAGCTTGACATCCGTTTTTCAATAAACGAATAGCTTTATGATTATATATGGCGATGTTGATTGATTTTAATGGTTTAGTTGCTTGAATTGAACAACGGGTTGGTTAGGAATATGAAAACTAACAACCTTACGAAAATAATCAATTTTGGCATGATGAGTAGTTAACCAATCAATCCTCAAAATCACATCAAAAGCAAGTATCTTTAAAGAGATAAGGTCAATGGGTAAGGTGATGGTGCCAACTTGAATCAAACAAGATTTATAAGCAGTGGATGTGATGAAAGTTTCTCCTAACGGAGTTTCCACGAGACAGTCAAAGTCTAATTTTTTCAGAGTCAAATTTAAACGTTGAGCACAAGTAGAGAGATAAATGAATGGGTATATAGGTATCTAGTAAAGTATAAACTTCACAAGAATTTATGATTAGCTTACCCGTGATCACCTCGTTTAGGTTCCTCGCATTTTGACCAGTCACAACAAACGCTCTTCCAGGAACCGTTGACTTTGACTTTTTTGGGACAATCTTTTGAGTCACCGTCCCCGCTGAACTAGGTTTCGCTACCATACAATCCCGAGTGATATGTCCTTCCTTTCCACAATTATAGCATACCTTGAACTGTTGTGGGCAGTTTGGACTGATATGTCCCTCTTTTCCACATTTATAGCATACGACCGGTGGTCGTTCCCCTCCCTTGGAACCAGTTGTTGCTGGTGGTGTCGTCTTCACATGGTCGTTGTTAAATCTCCTCTTTTTAAAATCTCCTCCAGATTCGCTTCTTCTATTTTTATGGCCATGATTACCACCAGAGTGGTTACCATTTTGTAAAAATCTTTTCTTTCTCCATTGGTTATCGTTGTTTTGTTGATCGCTATCTCCGTTATGATCCTGGTTGTGGTTCCTCGGTTGGATATGTACTCGTTATCTCGATCTAATAATTGAGCCCATTTTACAACATCCGGAATAGAGAGAAAATTTATGAGAAATGAGATAATCGTATATACGGGTTTCAAACCTCTAAGAAACATCCGCGTCATCGTTCCTCATTCTCCACCAAATGAGGTGCAAACACGATAACTCTGTAAACTTTGCCTCGTCTTGAAACACCGTCATGTTGTTTTGTTCTAATCGATGAACTCCACTTCCTTCATATGACCGAACACTTTCGTGAAAGTATTTGTCATTAAATAGTTTCTAAAGCGTCTCCCAAGACATGCCGAGAGCGTGCCGATGGATATGCGCTTCACGCACTCCCACCGGTGATCCTTTCGCCACATAACATAAAGGTGGCGAATGGAACCTTATGTTCCTCCGTGCATCCCAAGACATCGAATATCTTGGTAATTTGCTTGACCCATGTTTCCGCCATGATCGGATCGGGCTTTCCCTTAAATTCTGGTGGTCCCAACTCTTTGAACTGTATGGCTGTGACATCCCATGAATTGCTATCATTTCCTCCTGTATTTTGAACACGAGTCTCACAAATGCGATTTTGCATGAAGCGCAAAAAGCTTCTAAACATCCCTCATTCATCATCTCGCTCGATTGGTGTTGTTCACAGGAGGAACATTGCCAGCCTGTTGCACGTTCTCCTCGTGTGAGTACACAGGCGTCTCCACGGTCTCATTTTCATTGTTAATATTCTCAGTCGACATTCTCAAATACTGCCATAAAACAAGGGTTAATTAAGGAAATCAATATATCACATAATATCCCTATATACTGACCAACTAACAAATAAGCTTAAGTAGGACACACTAGCGAAGGATTTACTCGTCTCTCCCTCCTAGTTCTATTCCCGATCTCCGCCGGAGATCATATCCCTAAGCTACGATACCAACCGTGTGGCGCCCCCAAAATAGGTATACATCACCCATTCGAGTTGTTAATACATGGTACGAAACAACTACAACTTTATTATTACAACAATAAAAGCGTGAGTTTGAATACAAATATTATCTTCTAGATAATATCTATACTCAAATAAATCCTCATCACATTTATTGACACATTATTTTACAAAAATGGTGAGGACTACTAAACAACTCTCTCTAAAACCTTCATTCCATACCCAGGCTCGTGATTCGTTATATTCTCGCCTCCGAGAAGAAAAATGGAACAAAAGGAAAAGGGTGAGCTCAACTAGCTCGATAAAGAATATTATGACTAAGATAATATACAACAAATTATCGTTAGTCTTCAACAGGGAAAATCTAATAGAATACAATAGACAACAAGTTTTAAATCAATATTCGCAATGAAATAATAATTCATTAGAAGAGTTAAGTAGAGAATGCAAACTACTATCTTCTATGTATGAATTTAAAAGTTCATCGTCATCTTTTATCCCTGTAACATCAATCAATATATATCCGAATCAAATATTCATCTTTGCACTTCTGAGCCAAAGATATTCATCGATTGGTCATGTTCATCTAAACACCTATTCATCTTTGCACTACGGGCCAAAGATATTCATCAGAAATCATTCATCTTTGCACTACAGGCCAGAGATATTCAATAATATCATCATTTAAGACTGAGGATGATGCAAAATATTTTTAAAGAAACGAATCTAGTGAAACAAAATGACAAGGATTAAGGATTAAGAATTGTACTTTGTTTTATCCATGTCAAAAATACCTCAAAAATAATCATAGTGGTGGAAAATTCAAGAATGATCAAAACATGGATACAATCAAAGCTAGTATCCTGATAGATATTTTAGATTAAAAGGAAACTTTTATTTTCAATAAATAATAAAGTATTCGTGAATAGTATAAATATCACGTGAATAGTCTTGAGTATCGTGAATAGTAACTCGACACCAAAAGTTCCAAATTTGATAAAACTTTAGATCAATATTTCAAAGATAATGATATTGAAGAAATAATATCATTACGAAAAAAAAAATATCCCTTACCTCGGAAAGGCGGTGATTTCTAATTTGGAATCTTCGGATATAAGCTATAACTTGAACTTGCAATAGTATAGCAATACTCAAAGTATACTCAAAATACTCACAAGAATATTTCGATAATATAGAGAGAAAAAACAATTTATTTCGTGTGATTTTCAATTCTAACCTAAAGACCCTATTTATAGAAAAATGCTTAGAACACCAAAGCGTAAAATTTAATAAAATATTAATATATATTTGTTAAATTCCACGCACCCAAAATCGATTCAAACCATCACCACACGAAGAGTGACTCACCTTGCCTAACTAAAAAAACGTTTTCTTATTTAAAATATTTAAAACTTCAAAATTAATTATTTTTGAGCTTGAACTTCAATAATTCACAATAAATAGCCCTTTTGTCAGAAAATTCGAATCTTGCGAGTTTTATAGGAAATTGAATTTCTACAACTTTACGTAAGAAAGTTTTTCCAAATTCCAAAGTAAATTGACCAAATCCATAAAGCAGGCGATTTTACAAATTTATAATCAAATTTCGATCAAGAAATGGGGTCCACCAGACATGTTTAACATGTTTTAAACATTTATTGCAACAAAATACTCTTTCTCCTCGTATACTCATATATCACACATTCATTGTAAAAATATCACCATTATTATATTATTAAAAATATAATAATATATTTAAATGAATTATTTTATCGAGAAAAAGATAAAATTTTAATTTTCAACAATTGTCACATTAAAAAATTTCTCCATCTATATCCACATAAAATCAATATTTTTCTCATCATATAAATCAATAATTAATTATTCTAGAATAATATTACGAGAATCACAATATTGACAACCGTGCAGCTCCTCAGGAAGAGGGGCTTTCAATAAGAATTTCTTCTTCAGTGCGCAATTAGGTGACCAAACTCTCCTTGAGATGTAACTTTTAGGCGTTGCCAATAATGTTATCCAATAATATTATTAGGATAATATGAATTATTGCTTCGATAATGAAAAAAATTGTGTAGTGACAATTATTGAAACAATGATAATATAAAATATCAACACAAACAATTATTGAATCAATAAAATAAAATCTTTCGAATAAATTCTTCGTAACAATTATTGAGTAGTGTCTTCTTTACGTAAGAATCAATAATTGGTGCAATACCGTGCTCTTCTTGTGTTTTAACCAATCGAGTATTTTAACGGTATTAATTGGTAATAACTACACCGTTATTTTTAAACAACTTATTCTTGTCATTTTCTTCATCCAATCGCTTTTAGTTATGGGGCCCACACATGGTCGCTACCATCGCATCGTCGAATATTCTCAAACAAAGCGAATATTCCACGACCAAACGAATATTCTAAACAATAATGAATATTTTATAACCACTTTGCTTATTTTGAAATATTTGCTTATTTTACCCATAACTATCCACATTAATCAAATCAACCCTTACTATTTTAAAATAATAAATAGAGAAAATTAAATTTCATTATTAATAAGTTGGGGTCTTACATAAACATTTTTAGATATTGAAGGTATGTATTAATTTAATGTTATAGACCTTGGAAATGATGTGTAAAAGTTTAATGTATAAACAATTTATGTTTATATCTTCTGCAATAGTTATAGAAATGATGTACCAGATCTGAGGTAGAAAGTACCAGGATTTGGGGACGTCACAGTTGGTATCAAAGCTGTAGGTTATAAACCTTAGGTAGAAAGTACCCGGATTTTCAATTTGAATTATTAAACATGCACTAACTGCGAATAATCAACAATAAATTCTTGGACATGGTATAATTTCCATAAAACCTTTGCGAAAATGACAGACAAATAGTCTATATGACTCCTCAACACAATTTGAAAAGTTTTACTCTTGTGAGTGGTGTATTGGGTAGCATGTCATGATGTGTATGAATGGTGTAAGCAGTATGGTGTAAGGTGTAAGGTGAATTCGGGGACGAAATTCTTAGAAGAAGAGGTGAATATGACAACCCGAGAATTTAGAAAATTTTTAAAATCATAATTGATTGATTTAAGGTTCAATATTAGAACCTAGACAGAAAATAAGTGTATGCGTTTGATATTTTTGGGAAGGAAATTTGAGGATTTCAAAATTCTGTGAAGGATTTAGGTGAATTATTCAGGATTAAGTGTATATGTGTATATGTTCTGTGAATGTGGTATTATATGTGTACAGTATGTGGGTAAGGGTCAAGGGTTGACCAGATAAGCTATATTAGTGGCAAACCCTAATATTATATTCGAACGTCAATATTCAGTTAGAAAATCCTAACCGGGAATTTCAAAACCCTAATTTGGGAACCCTAATGCTAAGTATAAAACCCTAAGTGTAATAATTCATATTTTTTTAAAAATTAAATCTTAATTAATTTTATTTTATACAATTGTATTTAAATTAGAAAAGGTAAATGATTTTATTTTCCTCTTTTCTTCTTTGTTTTGTTTGGAAAATTAAATTCTTTTAGTAGATAAATAAGTAATGGATTAAATTAAAAATGAGGAGTTCATTAGAGTTTTGTAGCTCCTATATTGAGTTATTTGTATATTTAAAGGGTGAAGTTGTCAAGAGCGGATTAAGAGGAGAAAGACAATCCCATTTGTTAAAATTTTGAGGAAGACATTCCTATATTGAAGAGTATATTCGAGCGGAGTATTCGCATCTCTTTGAAATTAAATACGTTCCATTCTTTTGAATTTCGAGGACGAAATTCTTTTTAAGGGGTAAGTAATGTAATACCCAGAAAAAAAATACTTAATTTTAAAACATGTTAATTGGACTTTGTTTTTATTTGGGTCAACTCGTATTTAATTTATGTGGGCTAATAAGTATTAATAAGTGATGAGTATATTAAATTAGAAAAATTAGAAAAATTAAATCAAATTATTGATTTTGGAAAATTATTTTTTTTGAGTTGTTTTTTTTTGTGACAATTATTATGATCGTTGAATTGAGGATTTGATTTGATCTGAGTTAGGTTTTGATTTATGTTAAGCTTGTGGATATATAATTTGAGGTTTGTGTATTGATGACATATTATGATAAAGTGAAAATTATTAAGTATAGATGATTTCTTGTAATTTGAGTTGTTGATATTCGAGGTAATTAGATTAATCATTTGGAGTTAATGATCAATTTTGTGACAATTTCTAGTAAGATATTGGAGTTATGTTCTATGAAATTTCTTTGTGATAGTATGGGGAGACATTGGAATTTATTGGATTAAGGTCTGCAATAAGGGATGATTGATTTACTATATGATTAGATAGCAGGTGATGAAATTCAATTGATTTTGAGAGATCTTGAATAGTTGTAGTTTACTTATTCAGATAGTAAGATATATGATTTGGAGTTTGGTATGGTGATGAAGAGATCTTCATAATTTTTTTTTGGTGTAATAATATTTGAGAACTAGTTTGATTTGAGGTTATGATATTTTGAAACTCTTAAGGACTTAGGAGAGTTGGTTATAAAGAGATATTAGTAGTATATTCTTTGGTGTAATAATATTTGAGGACTAGTTCAAATTGAGGATGAGATATTTTGAAGCTCTTGAGGACTTGGGGAGAGTTGGTAATATAGTTTGCATAGTTGTTTTGTTTGTCGGATGTCATTAGAGTTTTGTATGAATTTATGTAAAAATAAAATAAAATAATAATAATAATAATTTGTTAAATCTTTGTCATGTGTGGAACATTAAAGTTTTACGAATTAAAAATAATTTTAAATATTTTGGGTATTCGAATCGTATTTAGATTAAGAGAAGATTTTGTGATTTTGAATTATTTTCCGAAGAGTATGTACATTTGCAAGAATGAAACTCAAAGATATTAGCGACAGCCGCACCAACGGTGGATCATGTGATCTAATTCGATGCAACACGAACAACCTTATCAAGGCTTGACACGGTAGCTGACGAATTTTTTACAAGTACATTGATAATTACGTGGACCGATGACTTATCCGCGTTGATCGTTACAAATGGAGACGCTACGTCATAACTAAATTTATTTATTTATTTGTAGCTTATTTGAATTCCGAGGACGGAATTATTTTTAAGGGGTGAAAAATGTAATAATTCATATTTTTTTAAAAATTAAATCTTAATTAATTTTATTTTATACAATTGTATTTAAATTGGAAAAGGTAAATGATTTTATATTCCTCTTTTCTTCTTTGTTTTGTTTGGAAAATTAAATTCTTTTAGTAGATAATTAAGTAATGGATTAAATTAAAAATGAGGAGTCCATTAGAGTTTTGTAGCTCCTATATTGAGTTATTTGTATATTTAAAGGGTGAAGTTGTCAAGAGCGGGTTAAGAGGAGAAAGACAATCCCATTTGTTAAAATTTTGAGGAAGACATTCCTATATTGAGGAGTATATTCCAGCGGAGTATCCGCACCTCTTTGAAATTAAATACGTTATATTCTTTTGAATTTCGAGGACGAAATTCTTTTTAAGGGGTAGGTGATGTAATACCCGGGAAAAAATACTTAATTTTAAAACATGTTAATTGGACTTTGTTTTTATTTGGGTCAACTCGTATTTAATTTATGTGGGCTAATAAGTATTAATAAGTGATGAATATATTAAATTAGAAAAATTTGGGCCTTAATATTAATTGAACCCAAATAGAAGTTTATTAGAACAAGACCTCTTCATTAATAAACATCTACACCTAATTTTATTTCATAATACAAACAGAGGAAAAGAGAGGAGAGAGAGACTTGTGTGGCTACGAAAGGAGAAAAAAAAGAGATTGATATCAAGTGAGAAACAATTCAGGTGAGTAAGTATGGTTTGAAAATTCTTTTTTTTTATTGTTATAATAATGATAAGGGTGATGAACTAATGTTATACATATATATATATATATATATATATATATATATATAATGGCCAAACTTGAGTCCAAATTCAGATATATATGTATATGTATATATATAAGAATAAGTTTGAATAAACCTAAAATACAGAGTTTAAAAAAAAATCGTAACAAGATGAAGGTGTTTTGAAGATGATGGTGTATTAAATATATATATAGTACGGTGTGTGTGTGTGTGTGTGTGTGTGTGTATATATATTGTATTTTATTAATGGTATTTATATTATGTTGTATATATTATATTAACTAATCCATGTTATTTATAAATCAAATTGAAAATTTTGTATACTAATTACTTAATTCTAATGATTAAATTATAAATTACCTAAAATAAATTAGATAATATTATGTTAGTAATGGTTAGATTTGTAATAAAATTTTATTTTATTTTATTAGATCTACTTAAAGGAGATTAACATAATCTTATTTAAATTTTGGGTATATGAGCTAATATTAAAACGGTTAAATTTATAAAAAGAAAGTGCATAAATTTTGTAAGTTAGTAATTTAATTAATGGTGTTGTATTATTTTGATAATTATATAGATCGGATTGAGGAGGTCTAGCAGTGTGATATTTGTGTTCAGTGAATTATTTCAGTATTATATTCAGGTACGGATTCCGTACTCTTTCAGCGATACTCTTGTTGAATTTGATTTGTTCGTTTGTTTCCTTATTTCCAAATTCTGTTATGATTTCACATAATTGTTTCTTGTGAAGTAAATAGATTAGTTTCATTTTAGAGTTGATACATATGACTCGTATTTGTACTCTTTGAATTAGGTTATCATGTTTAGTACTATTTATTTTTGATAATTGTAGAGCGGTACATGTTGTAACCTTCTTTTTGAAACCTTGTGACTATAATTTGATTTGGTTCAACATGTACATATAGGACCCTTTTGTTGGTATTATGTCGTATGTGTTGTGACATGGTATTTTTGTTAGAATATACCGTAGGGTATACCAGAGCTATAACCACCTGTGGGGGTACCACAGGCATGTCGTCTTGTCACGAGAAACATGACACTCTCCGTGGCGGTGTGATTAGTCCACGGCGTCTCCGTTTTGGGCTCCAGAGGAAGTGGGCCATTTGGTGTTTTGTTGTGGGAGGCGTATGGGTTAACCCTAGTTTCCTGTTCTGCGGATTGGTGATGTTGTGCCAAACACACCTATCCGATTTGCATACATTTGGATTCGCGGTCCAATGTGTGATTTGCCTGTGTGGCATTATTTTAACTTTCCTGTGTGGCATGGTTTTGACTTGCCTGTGTGGCATGGTTTTGACTTGCCTGTGTGGCATTGTTTTGAATTGCCTGTGTGGCATTATTTTGACTTGCCTGTGTGGCATTGTTTTGACTTGTCTGTGTGGCAAGATATATTTCTGAGCTCAATCGGTATGACATAACCCCAGCCATTTGTTTCAGCCTATTATTTCATTGTGTTAGTTTTGTTCGTTTCATCTCCTTTCAATCAATTGGGTTAGTTATTTCAGTTCATTATTTTCTTTACTCTTCTGTTTGTTTCGTTAATTCTGTTGGTTCAGATATATTCTATTCAAATCTTTGGGGATTTTTTTTTGTCAGAGGCAATATTTTGTCTCTGTTGATTTCATATTTCAGTTGTATATCTTTTGTATCTTTATATCTGTACTGGGCAATTGGCTCATGCTGTGTTTTTCTTTCGGCAGGTTTGTAGGGGTGATTCAGGGCTAGTGTGATGAGAGAGTTGCCTTTGACCATCTAGGTTGTTTCAAATTTTAAGTTTTGATTATTTTGACTCTATTTGGAGAATTGTATTTACTACGCTATTAATGGATCACCACTATTAATATTTTGAGGTTATTAGTGCTCTGTTTTCTTATTTTGAGGTTTGTTGTGCTTTGCACGTGACCTCCCTTTCCTTTTCGGGAAGGGGGTGTTACACTAAGGGTTAAAAGTTAGGTGAGTAATGAATATGAATATTAAGTGATGGTTTATATTTGTTTATTAATATAAACAAATAAATGAGACTAATGTAATCTAATTATATATTAAAAATGAAGAATTTAATAACTTAAGGGTTATGGGATGAGATAATTATGGTATATAGAATATATACAAATTCTAAGAGATTTTTTTTATACCTCTCAATTAATTAATTTTATAACCTAATTATAACAAGTCTAATTGGGTTAAGAAATTAAGTGTATGTGAGTAAAGATTTATGTTATAATTGAGGAAATGAAAACCCTAATTAAATAATTAGGGAATGGTAATATTAAGTGTTGAAAATATGATATTTTGTTATAGCCCAAAAGAATTAAGTGTTAAGCCCAAGTGTTGGCCCAATTATGGAGGGAATGAATGTAATGATTTTATTTTACCCACTTCTACTAACTCCTTAACAACTCTTCAATGTGTCACTCCTTTATTTAACCAACATTCTTAACCAAAGCTACAAGCAACCTTTTAATTATTGAAGAAGAGAGAGAAAGAGGAGTGGGGGGAAGTATGTTAGATATACAAAGTATATCTCTTAATTACACCAAAATGCAATTACTTTCTCTTGCATCCCTTATTTCCTCTCACTTCTAATTTTGCTAACAAAAAGAAAGAGAGAGAGAGAGAGAGTTCGATCAAGAGGAAGGAAGAAGGAAGAGAGTTTTGATCTTCCATGCCATCCAAGATCCATCACATAGCTTGGAAGAAAAAGATATGTCAAGAAATCAAAGGTATAAAACCAAACCTAAGTTATCCTTTTATTTAAAGTTATTTTGATAGAATAAAGATCTAAGGTTTCATAACTCAAAAATCCTAGATCTACATGATTTAAAATGTGTTATGTGTAGATCTATCCATTTTGTGTGTTAAAATTTAGATCTAAAGTATGAAATGGAAACTAGGTTTTTCAAAATGTAGAGAACCTAATTTTTCTTAGCCTTGATTGTGTTTAATCTTGTGTTTGATGCTTGTTTGACGAAATAGATCATGTATTATGGTAGATTCATGGGTATATGAAGTATTAGTAAGTAAATGAATATGGTGGTAAGATTATCTAATATGTGACTATGTGATTAAGTGTAAGATAATATTATGGAATAAGGTGTAATATGCTAATTGAAAGATCAATCTTATACCTGATAGGTCTTTTCAATAAAGAGAATAAATTAAATTGTGTAGCGGTAATCGACTATGCAGGAAAGTTTCCTTAACTCAAACTTGAGTTGTATGTTTAAAGCGTGTTGGTGAATAATTATTGTTGATTATTCACATCAATACTGATTATTGATTCGCACTTAGTGCATGTTGTATATGTTCATCAGGTATGAAAGGCTGATCACCTTTATTACCATAAGGTTCAGTTAAATTGTTCAGGGTCATTGTTGACCTTCGAACATTATTGATTCAGTCACTCAATTATTAACACTTGATTCATGTTATTTCACAATTATTACATTGTTGAAAACTTGAAAGCTTATTCATTCTTTTCAATCATGATATATCCTCAATTAAATTTAAACTTGTTGGGCAAACTTGTTGCTCACCCTTGCTATATCGTGATAAAATTTTCAGATTAATTAAGATGAAAGCTTGAATAAGGACAGAGGCAAAGGCAAAACGCAAGATTTAATTATGGTGCAGTTAGATTTATTAAATTTTTTGACGAAAATAGCATTGTAAATGTGAGACCCCGAATTTTATGAAATGAAAGTATTCAATTTTCTTATAATTATTATGATATTTAGTAAATGGTTAAATTGATAAAAGGTTAAAGTTAAGGGTGATATGTGAATTTTTTTGCAAAGTAAGCAAATTGTTATAAAATATTCGATTGACCGGGGAATATTCTTTTTGTCCGGGAATATCCGTACGACGGCACAATCATTGGTGGACCCAACAACGAAAGTATTGTCGTAGTTAGAAAACGACAAAATTATCATTTTATAACGGCGAAAGTTTTACCGTTAAACTGTTGAACTATAACAATCCAGAATTTTATTTATAATTTCAAGTATTTATTGAATTAATAAATATTTTTAATTGATGTGTTTGTTATTTAGTAGATATTTATTGGATTATTTATTAGTAAGTAAATAAACCATGATTTATAGAAATTAATTTAATTAAGATAAAAGAGTGATGAATGTGATGATTTGATTATTTGAGCTGTGATTCTGGGGACAGAATCCTTGTAAGGAGGGAATGATGTAACGATCCGAAATTTTAAATTGTAATATTAAATATTTATTAAAATATAAATATTTATTTGATGTGTTTATTGTTGAAATTAATGAGATAAATATTTTATTGATGTAATGGTTGCTAGTAAATATTTATGAATCTAAATTCATTAGATAATATTCTAAATTAAATTAATTTATAATTTAGAGAGTTGTAATATAACATGAGATGTATATTGTTGTTTTAATTTAATAATTTAAGGTGGTATATTAAGTTATTAAATAAAATTATAATAAAATTATAATTTTGTGATATTTGGTTAAGTGGGAGATTTATTTAGTATGTGGTAATTAGTTTATTTAATTAAGATTGGATATGGAAATTCAAGTAAATAATGCGGGACAATAAACTATATTATAAATGACTTATGAAAATAAATTAAAAGAGTTTTAATTTGGTTTTACCAAACAAAGTCTTAGAGCTTTTAAAATTCTTATTTTTAATCTTGTTTTGCCAAACAAGGTTTAAGGAATGATTAAGTCATTATTTTAAGTGGTTTTACCAAACAAGGTATAAGGATTAATTGATTAATTTTAATTATGTTAGCCAAACAAGCCTTATGGCTTTTGATCTTCAAAATTTGATAACTGATTAAAGTTATATACTTAATATCTATATTATTATTATCGTTATATTTTTTGTTAGTGCGTAAGTTAGAAGTTGGAGAAAGACTCAAAAGAAAGAAAAGAAGAAAAGAAGAAATTGAGAGAAAACTTGAGAGAATCCTAGAGAGATTTTGAGAAAGGAATTGGGGAAAAAGAAGTCTTGTTGATCAAAGGAAGAAAATTTTCACCTTCTAAAGCATACAAGGTATCCTCTTACCCTTTTAAAATTCTAAAAGTTGTGGTTGTTTTCTCTTCCAAAATTCTCTGTAAAATCTTTGTAGAGGTTGAATTAATTGTTATATATAGTTTATATGATAAATTAGTTGTTGTGAAACTGTTTTCATAAGTTTATATATGAGTATAGTCAATGAATTCATGTTATGTATGTTATGGCTTAGTTGGACTCAAAGTTTAGTTATGAAATCATGATGAAAACCTTAAATTGATGATGTATTCTGATAGTGCTTGGAAAAATGAAAACAACCCAAGTTGAACGAGTCAAAACGGATGTAAAACGAATTCACAGTGAAGAATTTCGCTATGAATATCAAAAGAAGAGGTAATAAGAGAAATAGTAAAATTAAAGGTTGTAATCTTTGATGTTTATGTTGTTTACGTGGTTTGAAACGTGTTAGAAACATTAGTTGATGTTTCTGTAAACATATTACACCTTGGGTAGGTTGGTATGGTTGTTAGAAAGGAGTTTGTAGGCCTAATTTGGCTTGCTGTAGTGTTTGGGATCGAAATTCACGATTTAGCAGAAGGGACCCCCACCCCGGCGGGCCCCCCTAGTGTAAAACCCCGTCCGGCAGGGGGTGGTCTACCTAGCCAATTTTGGGAAAAAAATCTAACAGGACATGTTTTACTAAAACAACCATAACTTTTTCATACGAACTCCAATTGAGGTGATTCAAGATGATCCAGATTGAGGACGATTAGACCTACAACTTTTGTTCTTTAAGTGTTTCAATTTGAGGTCGTTAGGAAGGGTCAAAACAGTCATATTTGTGACTGTTACGTAATCGGAGGCAATTGGAGGGCGTCGGGCATGTACGTATGCTAGTGTAGTGCTCTTGGCGATAAAAGATATTGTTCTAAATTATAAAACATGAATGTTAGTAAATATAATGATGTTTAACATTAATATAATAATGTATTAGATACGTTATAGAAGCATGGTAAGCATGCACAAGAGAGGCAAATTGGGCGTGTGTGGAATAAGCGTCAGCTTATTTGTGATACGTGTTAATGAACGTAAAAAGTGTTTTAAGTCAAATGAAATAGATATTATAAAATATGAAATGGGTTTAATATAAAACCAATAATGATACCTAGTAAGATTTAAACACTTAAATAAATTTTGAATATTACATAAGTCGAAAAGTTAACACAATCTAATTGAACATTGTGTGCTAACTAATAGAAAAGATCATGAGATGTCGAGTAGAGTTTACATTACAATTACTATGTGTTGTTATGTGACTAATAATTGATGTGTGTGATTATACAATTGTGTAGGGCACGTGAAGTGCAGATAACTGTAAGCTGTTAAACGTTTATTGGTAAACAACGATCAAGGCAAGTCTTTCGGTTCCTATTTGCTATGTGAACTTGATGATTAACTGTTTTAAATATTTATTGCAAAGAGTATGAGGTGTTATATATATGTTGAATGTATGAAATGTTAAAGTCAATTTATGACTACGTTGTTTGACTAAAGCATGCTGATTTAGTAAGGAACTCAATCTTTATAATTGTTATATGAATTGTAGCATGTATGTTATGATAGTCTGATGTTCATGAGATATATGTTGAGCATGTTATTATGTGCTACGTGATGCATGAAAACTGTTAGATTTTGTTGGGCTGTCGAGCTCAACCTTGCAAATAACCACTTTTGCAGGTTAAAGATTTAAGGTAAAGATATGTGCTACGTGAAATATAGAGATCCATATTCACGAAGATTGCTTATGTTTTATGGGAAATGTATTTAATATTTTGAATGTAACATATTGTTGAATTGTAAGTTGAGTTATCCGATGTATATGGATACCTATTTATGATGTAAGACTTTGTATAGTTATTTTGTTGTAACGATTCACGATATAAATTTGAATCGAAGAGATATAATGTAAAGGTTGCGATTTAGGGCAATAAAGAAGGAAATGTATAAAAGTTTTAATTATTCCGCAAATTTCAATGGTTGTATTACCGTTTAATGATGTAAAGTTAGAGGTTGATTTTATTATTAACGACCAAAGTCGAGAATTAAATTGTATGAATTTTGGGGTCGTTGCATGAACTACCCGGTAGTAAAAGTACAGTAATACACGTGGTTGCATAGTAGCACACGGTATTGATTTTTGATGCTTACGTAAGAAGTCACTCAGTTATTGTGATGCCCCCAAAATTAGGTATACATCACCCATCTTGGGTCGCCAGATACATGGTACAGAATACAAATACAACTTAATAATACTACTGTCGTGTAAAATACGACAAAACATAAGCTGTGAGTTTTAATACGTATATTGTCATCAGACAAAGATATACAAACTCAATGGAGTCCTCATTACATTTATTATCACACTATTTAAGAATAGTGAGGACTACTAATGCTATCATACGGGACATCACTCCGTTCCCCAGACTCGTCGTCTATTTATATTCTCATTTCTGAAGAGAACAAAGAAAAAAGGGTGAGCTCAACTAGCCCATAAAGAAGAAATATTATGACTAAGATAATGCATAATAAATTATCGTTAGCCTTCAACAGTGTTAAACTGATACAATATAACAAACATCAAGTTTAACTGCAGTGGAACAAACAATCCATTAGAAGAGTCAAGTAGAGAAAAAAATCTACTATCTTTTATGATTTAAAAGTGTTTTCATCAATTTTTATCACTGTAATACTCATCAACAGTTCTTTGTTATACCCAAAACAAAGAGAACTCTCATCACCTGTCTTCACCTGAACCACCACAGGTTATAATTAAATTCACAATTCATATTTATAATCAGGTAAATCAACAGTTTCCCCTTGCCACAAAGGCTTAATAGAATGTTTACTCAATATCCTTACCCCAAAGGCTAAAGATATTCAAATGTAATAACAATGATCATACCAATCAGTTGTCTACCTTTGCACTACGTGCCAAAGATATTCAACTATAAAATCAATCGCTGAGACTCAACTTAATAAATAATTCCTATCATCGAATCATCCCTGCACTACGGGCCAAGGATATTCGTTAGTATCACCAGTGGTCATGATCATGTCATACACATGTCCATCTTTGCACTACGGGCCAAAGCTATCAATTAACAATTCATCTTTGCACGATAACAGAAGGATTCACCATGCATGCGATAGAGACCGCCTTGCATGAGTTATTCCCAACGAGTAATAATAAAGATGGAACCCGGTCGGCACAAAATGCATGAGCGGGGATATTCCAGCGAATAATAATAAAGAATGGAATAACAACAGAAATCACCATGCATGCGATGGACCGTACAGACAGGTTATCCCAATAGAATAATTAATGGAACCAGGTCAGGCGTAATACGCACCGACAGGATATTCTGACAGAATAATAAAGAAAGGAATAATTGAAGAATTTCACCATGTATGCGGTACTTCGCATAAACAGGTTATTCCAACATAATAATAAAAAATGGAATAACAAAAGTTCTCTTCATGAATACGAAAGAATAACACCCCTTACCTTTGAAAGAAACTGGATATAGGAGTAGTGAGGTAGTAGACTTCTCTTCTTCTTTTTCTCTATAGATTTTCTCTCTTTAGTTTTTCTCTATAATTTCTCTCTATAATAATTGCTCTATAGCTTTAGTGAATTGGTGAGAAATGAAGAAGAATGAGCTTCTATTTATAGGAAAACATAGTTTCGATAATTGCACGTTTTGGGGCTCGAAACATTACAGTACAATACCTTTATCTTTTTCTTCCTTTTTAATTTAGTCCTGCAAGTATTATCAAACTTGCACCACCTCCCCTAATAGTAAATCATGTGACTCATAGTTCTAGACATGTGAAAATACGAATTACAGTATAGTACCTCCATCTATACCTCCATTTTTAACTTAGTCATGCAAGTATTATCAATCTTGCACCAACTCCCCTAATAGTAATAAGAATGTGAATCAATAGTACACACATGTGAACAAATAGTTATAATCATGTGAATTAATAGCAATCAATTGCTCATTTATTCGGATAATTACCCGATTGGTCAATATAACCTCCAGACATCATTTTTTTATCGAAATAAATATCGATTTTCACTAACACTAATAATTCCAACACAATGGAACTATTTTTATCAACAATATAAATTTTGAAATTTCAAAGTTTGACTTTTCCCGAAATAGTCAACTGTTGACTTTTTGACCAAAAAGTCAACCCCGGAAAATTTTGTGTTTATAGTCTATTTTTACTAATTTCATCGTTCCGGACTCAAATATCACGTCCGCGTCTCCAAATTCAACTCCGAACTCAAATTTGATTTTTAATAACATTAATTCATTATTGTTATAATTCGAAATATTTAACAACCAGGTCGTTCCCAAGAAAGATGGGGCTTTTCGATAAGGATTTCTCCATATTGACGCGCAATTAGATGACCAAACCTCTCTTTGACAGAACTTCTAAACATTGTAAATATTGCAATTTATTAATATGAATAACTTTGAAAAAAATTCACATTTCACCCTTATTTTAAACTTTTATCAATTTAACTATTTACCAAAATAGAAAAATTGAATACTTTTATTTCATAAAATTCGGGGTCTCACAGTTATACTCAATTATTTCTACAGTAATTGCTGCATCATATCTCTCATATTATTGATTCAATTATTATCACGGTATCATCTGTAAAATATTTTATATTATTAAATCAATAATTGAGACGAAGAAGTTATTCATATTATTATTTGCAATATTGACAATGTTTAGAAGTTCTGTCAAGGAGAGGTTTGGTCACCTAATTGCGCGCCAATAAGGAGAAATCCTTATCGAAAAGCCCCCTCTTTCCAGGAACGACACATTTGTTAAATATTGTGAATTATAATATTAATGATGAATAAGTTCGTGTTGATTAAGGATGAAATTGATAGTTCCATTGTGTTGGAATTATTAGTGTTAGTGGAAATCGACATTTATCTCGATAATAATTGATGTCTGGAGGTTATATTGACCAATCGGGTAATTAACCGGATAAATGAGTAATTAATTGCTATTGATTCACATGATTATAAATATTTGTTCACATATGTATACTATTGATTCACATTCTTGTACTATTAGGGGAGGTGGTGCAAGATTGATAATACTTGCATGACTAAGTTAAAAATAGAGGTATAGATGGAGGTTTTATAATGTAATTCATATTTTCACATGTCTAGAACTATTGAGTCACATGATTTACTATTGATTCACATGATTTACTATTAGGGGAGGTGGTGCAAGTTTGATAATACTTGCAGGACTAAATTAAAAATGAAGAAAAAGTGGAAGGTATTATACTGTAATATTTCAAGCCCCAAAACGTGCAATTATCGAAACTATATTTTTCTATAAATGGAAGCTCATTCTTCCTTCATTTCTCACCAATTCACTAAAGCTATAAAGCAATTATTATAGAGAGAAATTATAGAGAGAAAGAATAAGAGAAGTCTGCTACCTCATTATTCCAGTATCCAGTCTTCTTTTGAGGTAAGGGATATTATTGTTATAGTAAGAGATATTATTGTTATAGTAAGGGATATTATTGTTATAGTAAGGGATATTATTATTATAGTAAGGGGTATTATTTCTTTCGTATTCATGAAGAGAGCTATTGTTATTCCATCCTTTATTATTCTGTTGGAATAACTTGTATACGCGGACTACCGTATACATGTTGAAATTCTTCTATTATTACATTCTTTAATATTATGTTGGAATAACCCGTCTATGCGAAGTGCTGCATACATGGTGAAATTCTTCTATTATTCCATTCTTTATTATTCTGTTGGAATATCCTGTCTATGCGGATTACGCATGACCTGGTTCCGTTCTTTATTATTCTGTTACAATATCCTGTCTGTGCGGATTACGCATGACCTGGTTCCATTATTTATTATTCTATTGGGAATAATAACTACTATCGATTATCTATCGCATGCATGGTGAATTCTTCATTATTCCATTCTTTATTATTCGTTGGAATAACTTTTGCATATGTAGATTATCAGCATGCATGGTGAATGATCCTTCAGATTCATTCTTTATTAAATTGTGGAAATGATGCGTTTACATGGATTATGCATGGCGGGTGAAAATCCATTTGCTAGGTTTTCAGATATTCTATTATACTCGTATGAGATATCATTTCTTTTGTACTCGTCATGGAATATCATTTTATTTGATATTTTTTTACGAGTTACAATTCACAACACTACACCAAAAATGGCCTCTAGTGAAGGACAAATCCTTTACTAGAGGCCTTATATCTCTCACACGTGATTTATTGCGAAGAAATATTTCCTTCACACGAGTGCTCGCATTAGACTTCCTCGCAATTGGATATCCTTCGCTAAGTAGTAACTAAATGTTTTTTGTGAATGATATATTGTGAATAACTTATTCCTTCACAATTTGTATTTTGTAATAGAATATTGTTATTTAGTGAAAGATTGGTTTCCTTCACAAATAATATTTTAAGAAGGACTATTTGAAATTAGTGAATAACTTGATTCCCTCACAAATAATATATTGTGAAGAACAAATTTATTTAACGAGAGAATATTTTCCTTCACTAATTATAAATTGAGAATCCTTTTTCAAATTAGTGAGAGAAAAATTCCTTCACAAATTATAAATTTGTAAATAAAAAATTAATTGCTAAATAATCAAAATTCATTAAAAATTATAATTAATTTTCAAATCAATGATTTCATATTTATTATTATTACTATTATTTTTAGTAATTATTATAATAAATATTAAATTTAATATTTTAAGTTAATATAAATATCATACCTATTTCAAACTAATTGATAAACTAATACATAAATAGCCAATAATTAAAACTAATACTCCATATATAAATAGATAATGCTCAAGTCACAATTTGTACAAAATTTGTTATTATGTTTTGATCTCCCAAAGATCAAAGTACTTACAATATTTAATAACTAACATAAGAAAACTGATAAAATAACGAGCTAGAAGGAATGAATTGTACATCATTTTAAGTCCACTTCATCATCACTTTCTTCAAGGAAATCAAGGTTGGGCCTGTAAAGTTCCTCCTGCAAAAGAAACACCAAAATTCAATTTCAACAAGATGAATAAGAAAAAATAAACCTGTTGAACTTAAATTAAAAATAAACATCTTGAACTTAAATTAAACACTGCCATATAAACATAAAAAGAGGGGAAGAAGAATGAGCCAAAGTTCCAATTGCATCATACACGATTACACGATTATGAGATTATGCCTCTGGGTATGTTCAGGAATATAAAAAAGAAGCAAGAGGGGGACAGTGAGAGTCGGGTGATCAAAACTGGAACACAAGATCTAAGCATAAGTGCTACACAGGCATTACAGTTCATAGCGATAATAATAACATAACTTAACAATTTAAAGGTCATAAAATCAACCTGATATTTCCCAAATGCACACATCAATCTTTACACGACCTGTAAATATAAGAGCCACATGCATGGTAAGGATTTAGAAGTAATAAATGGTCTTTTTACACCATAACTCAACTAATAATAAAGGAAAAAAGGATTCAAAAGTTAATCTACCCTCCAGATAAAATTTGACTCAAACAGTAATCGCCCAATTCCTTTGATAGCAAACTCCAGTCACAACGAACCATATCAAGGCCTTTTCGTTCAATAACCTACAGCAAGAAGCCCAAATTCACCGATCTATGTCGAACTAGATACAAACTTCAAAAAAAATCATAAATTTTAAAATTTACCTTATATGGTTTGCCATCCTAAACTGCGTAGTTTCACGGTGCGTATTTCTTTTTCTTGAAGAGTGAGATTCTCTTGTACAAAGCCATCAAGATCAATTTCTAAACACTTGTATTTCTTGTTGACCTAAAATTAGATAGAAAGGGAAATTACGGTGTTTCTTCGATAATGAGATTCTCTTGTGCAAAGCCATCATAATATCAAAAGAAGTCTAAATATATATATCAAATGACAAATTTGAAGCTATCAACACTCAAAGACTAACAAAGTAGTCTTTATTTCCCACTAGAAAGACAATTGACAAAGTTAATCGATTTGGGTTATTGAAATACTTTAGATGAACCCTCATTTAGAATTTCGTAGATGTAAGCAAACATAACTATTATTTTTAATTGCTTTGATTCTAGAATGTCTTTGGTCTTATAAGCGGTTAAGAATGAATCAATAAAGACGGAAGACATGCATCTTCACGGGACATTCTTGCGAAGAGTACGAAATTTCATCTTAACCTTCAAGAAATCTTTAATTTGGAAACTAAAACCCACCTCTTGAATGACCTTTTTAGGAAATTGCTTTTTAGCTTTTGCGATATCATTAAGTCCATTGTAAATCATAATCGAATCTGATCACCATATATCACCCTGGTAGAAACAAGGCCAAATATGCTTGAGGAGACAAAAGTTAACGCTTCAAATAAGAGGAATCCTTGTAGGAAAGAGAAAGACTACATTCGTTAAAACTAAAAATCGGGATCCAAGATGCGAACTCTAAGTTTAGATTGTTCGGACGAGATCAACAAGATTACTTTGTAAGATTTCCTCTCCCCTTGCAGCGATAATATATGTCAATTAACAAAACATCACCGACATCTCCCCACTCAAGAAAGATATCATCAGAATTACGAACCATAATAAACTTCTTACTTGTAGCGTAATAAGCTCTGCAAAGTAGCTTAGCATAGAATCTGGAATTAGAAAATCCAGGCATCCATACATCCCGCAAAAATAGGTATATGAAAAATGGGAAGAAATGAAAGTACCATCATAACGACAAAAAAAGCTACAACAAGGCGATAAAAAAAAATAGCACCATGAATAAGACAAACCTATTTGCAAAGTGAACTTCGGTGCTTCTGGTGAATATCAAGTCATTGGGCCTTGAGACCAATTGCAGTCTTTAACCATGACTTTACCATTCTCCTTCTCTCAACCAAATTTTTAGCAACTATGTAACAAAGTGTGTCAATTGGTAAATTATGTTATTATAAAAGATATATACTAAGTAAACATGAAGTGCATCTAATGGTAGATGTTGAACATATGACAAGGACATATGGCGATGTAATTATAATATGCTTTAAATCACTTACATTTCAAGAATGAACTCGAAGTCAAGATGCGAAAAAAGAAAACTCGAGTACAAAGAAAAATAATTGGAGAAAGAAAAAGGAAAAGAACAAAGATGCAAGCGAAGTGAGGAAGGCAATAAGCATGTCCCATTTACGAAGGGAAAGAATAAAAAAAAGATGCCATATTTAACATAAATATAATTTTCAACACGAGAATCACCGAGGATAACACAAGAATAAAAATTCATGAATAGGTAGTTAAACTTCCTTTATACTCGAGATATTTATACAAGGAGATGGGTGATTTTATATTTTTTCCACAATTCCAAACTTAAATACATGACTATCGACTTGTCTCAAATAACAAATCATGTTTATTTTTTAAACTTGAGACAATCATCATAAAGATATATGCCACAGTCCCCTCAAATCAGGTGAGATAGGTTAATGTAGCAATTAAACTAAAGCCTCATCATACAAACAAATACATCGAGATATGAATAGTGAAATTTTAATGCAAACATCAAGGAAACAAACATCTAGTTTATCTCAAAAAGTAATTACAATATGGGTGGCTCTCAGTTGCAAAGATGTGTGGAAGAAAATCCAGTCAACCACATTGATACGTTGTTAGCTATGCTTCAATGTTAATGGTGCATTCAAACAACCCATAAAGGAAGACATCACAGCGTTTCCTGTTACAAATTAAAGGACTTCAACTCTAAAATCATTTTAAACATACCTTCTTATTAATAAAAGTTCCATTATTAAATTTGAAACAAATATGTCCTAAATTGTAAATCTATACTATGAAAAATAGAGGAACAATATATGTTCCTACAATTAAAAATAATTAAGTATATTTGGAAATGAACTGTTTGTTTTGTTGCGACTTACAATCCGACCAGTGCAAACAAGACCATTCAAATTCACATCCATAACTACTACAATGCTCACAAGTGGACATAATTCGAGGGGAAATTAAGAAATCAAAACCAAGGCAACTTATGCAAAAAGGGTCAAGGTGTAGCCTTGGAGATGTTGTGTAAAGTTTCTCAAGGTTATGTAAACACTGATCAATCAAACAATGAAAATACATTAACAACTAGTGAAAAACTTTCTAATCATTAGCCAGAGTAACGAGAAAGGATACACATACGTTATGGGAATCCATGAGGTATAAGGATGATACTTATTATACGTGACCCTGGGAAGCTTGTAGATATACTCGAACCATAGATATCCCATCTGAAAATAATAAAGTTTTTCTTTGCAACAAATGTAGAAAATATGGGAAGAATCAACTAGTCAAAGAAAGAATCGGTACCACTAAGGAAATTATAACAACAATTGTTTTGATTGATATCCTACGTTTTCTTTCTGCTTTCTCCAAATTTTCTCCATCCACTTCTCGATCTACTACAAGAAATTTTTATATTTTAGTAATTAGCAATTACTAGCAACATATTAATTTAAAAAGGTTAAAAGGAAGAAATTACCAACAAAAATAAATGCACAACTCTCAAGTATGTTAGAACTTAGAATACATATATACACACAAATGGATATTGATACGCTTGGAACTAATAGAGTTAAACATGGCCAACATTAGAACTTACTGTTGGATGATAATAAGCATATAACATTCCAACTATCCATATGTAGCGATCAAGGCCGAGCAAAAATGCCACTCATGCAGGCGGGAAGTTGTGGTTTTGAAGGGTCACAGTATCTCGCAAATATAGTAAATCCTAGCTTTTACTACATGATATTATAAATAATAGTAAAAGATATTAATTGCGACCTAATAAAAGTACCATACAATTATAATACAGATTCATCAACAAAATAACAAAATGAGCAAAAACTGAATTAAGCCCACATACCATTTTTACAATTCAATCAAATCGTTAGATTTAATTTTTACCCTTTTTTACGAGGATTTTTTTTTTTGCTAATTTGTTTGTATATTAAAATGCAAAAAAACTAAAGATATTACTATGAAGATCATGACATAGTCCTCATCTCCCGAGAGGACTAAAAACACCTAGATAAACTAAGAAACACAATGCCTAGCCTAAAAATATTATCCTCACAACCCGAGGCTAGGCAAAGCTGACAAGTCTAAGAGCCATGGGAATGGACCCACAAAATAATGGCAAATCCATTAAAATTTCGTTTGTAATTTCTCATATCGTCTCTTACACAAACAAATACACACATACATACATGTGTCTGTATATATGAATCATTACAGAAACAAATGGAATAAAGATGAACAAAGTTGTTGGAAAAAATACCTTCGAACAAATTGACGGGTCCTTGGGTCTTCGAAGTTAGGGCTTCTGCAATTGGGACAGAAGGTGCAAATTTGAAGGTGCAGAGATGAAGTTTGGGGTAAAATTTTGGGATTAATGATAATCCCTTTACTCATACCAAACATTATTCACACAATCAAATCTCGATCTCGCTAATTTTGGGCAAAATTTGGCGCTATGGCTAAGGAAGAGAGGGGAAACCAAATTGGTAGAGACCTAGTTAGCATCTATTGAAACTTCAATTTTGTCTGATTGAGCGAAACCCTTGATCGATCTAGCTAGCTTGCTTCCCTATCTCGCTTGCTCGAGTTACTTCGCCCTTTCTCTGTTTCTCACGAGTAACGACACTGAATTGCTACTATAAAGTTAACTTAATTTTTCTGAGTCACGCACACACTACTGGTATTGTAAAGTTAAGTTTTTTTTATTATTTTTTATGGTTTGAACTAATTAAAAATAAAATTAAATAATCCAAAAGTCTTTCTTAAAGCCCTCCTAAATTTTTATTTAACTGAATGTTAAATACAATATCAAAAAATAAAGTTACTTTAAATTAATCTCCAAGAGACTTTTTGGATTAATATTATATACTTAAAATAAAATTTAAAGTCTTTTGGATTATTTAATTTTATTTTTATTTAACTTTTAACTTTATTTATGATCATAAAAATAAATTTTTTTATGGAGAAATTTTAAAATTAACATAATGTAAAGTTATTTACTTTATAGTTTATTAAAATAAATAGTTGATATTGTAAGTTACTTAAAAAGTGTTATTAAAATTAAATTTACTATTGTAATAAATTTAAGGTATTTATATTCACCATAATTAATTATAAAGAATTATTTAAAATAAAATAGCGACCAATTTTATCTCTCGCAAAAAACTTCTGACCAATAATATATAGTGAGTAATAATTCCTTCACTAAATAGATTTTTTCCTCGCAAATTTTCATCATAAATTGGCTCCAAAAATCTTTCTATCGTCCCAATTTTGCGAGGAAAAAAAATATAAATTGTGAAGGATATTTCTTTCGCTAATAACTATATTGTCACTATACTTTTTTCCTTCACTGTTCCTTCGCTAAACAACTCCTCGTGTGAAGGAATAAATTTCTTCACAAAATTTCCTTCGCTAGAGGCCATTTTTGGTGTAGTGCAGGTTACTATTCACCCAGTTACTATTCACTCTAGTATTATTCACTCGGATATTCAGGGCACTTTTCGTGTCGGAGTACTATTCACGAGTTACTATTCACGGGTTACTATTCACCCAAATTATTATTCACCTGAATATTATTCACTTGGATATTTGGAGTACTTTTCATGTCGGGGTACTATTCACGAGGTACTATTCTTAAAGTACTATTCACAGGGTACTATTTACCCAAAAAAATATATTTCTTTTCTGTCCAAATTATTTTTGGTACATGAATATTATTCTTGAATTTTACTCCACAAAGCAGTATCATGTTGACAATTTGAATATTTTTAAACTCTGAATAAATTTAAAGTCTTTAATATTTATCCTTGATTTTGTTTGATTAATGCTTATATCATTGTCATCATCCTCATGCTTATATTGTGATGAAAGTCATCTTTAGCTTACGTGCATAGATGGACTGTTGGTTGGCATGATTATGACCAGGGATCATTTAGTATAATCATGACCCGTAATGTTAAAGATGATCTGTTGTTCAATATATTTGGCCTGTAGTGCAAAGATAGACAGGTGTATGACATGATCATGACCACTGGTGATACTAACGAATATCTTTGGCCGTAGTGCAGGGATAATTCGATGATGTGATTGGCAGGATCATAACCATTAGTTAACAGTTGAATGTCTTTGGCCGTAGTGCACTGACAGACAATTGATTGGCATGATCATGACCATTGGTTTTATAGTTGAATATCTTTGGCCAGTAGTGCAAAGATAGACAACTGATTGGTATGATCATTGTTATTACATTTGAATATCTTTAGCCTTTGGGGTAAGGATATTGAGTAAGCATTCTATTAAGCCTTTGTGGCAAGGAGAAACTGTTGATTTACATGATTATATATATGAATTGTGGATTTAACTATAATCTTTGGTGGTTTAGGTGAAGATAGGGAATGATAGTTCTTTTTGTCATGGGTATAATAAAGAACTGTTGATGGGTATTACAGGGATAAAATTGATGATAAACTTTTAAATCATAGAAGATAGTAGATATCATGCTCTACTTGACTCTTCTAATGGATTGCTTATTCCACTGCAGTTGTTGATCTAAAACTTGTTGTCTATTATATTCTATCAGTTGTTATATTGTTGAAGGCTAAGGATAATTTATTCTGCATTATCTTAGTCATAATATTTCCTCTTGGGCTAGTTGAGCTCACCCTTTCTTTTCTTTGCTTTCTCTTGAAATGAGAATATATTTGGGGACGAGTCGGGAGCAGATTGACGGTCCAGATGGTTGCTTTAGTATTCCTCACTATTTTATAAAATAGTGTGACAATAAATGTAATGAGGACTCCATTGAGAGTGGATATTGTTTAGAAGGAAATATTCTTGTTTAAACTCTCAGCTATGTTTTGTCATATTTTACACGACTGTTATATAATTAAGTTTTTATTTGTATTTTGAACCATGTATTTGGCGACTCAAGATGGGTGATGTATACCTATTTTGGGGGCATCACAGTTGATATCAAAGCTTAGGGATATGATCCCTGGCTGAGATGTGAGACTAGAACTAGGAGGCGAGAGACGGGTAATTCCTTCGCTAGTATGACCTACCTAAGTTATTCGGTATTTAATTGGCCGGTCAGAGTATAGGAATAATATGTGGCATGTCAATTAACCTTTGTTTTGAAGATATATTCTAGAATGATATCTGAAATACAGGAGATGAGCAATGGGAAAATCATGATACATAGGAAATAACCAGGAAGGTACAATCCGAAAAGACAGCAAGGTATTCTCATTTCTTCGAATACCAGGTACGTACATAAATTTTGAGGGAAAAATTTCATAAGGAGGGGAGATTGTGAGACCCCGAATTTTATGAAATGAAAGTATTCAATTTTCTTATAATTATTATGTTATTTAGTAAATGGTTAAATTTATAAAAGGTTAAAGTTAAGGGTGATATGTGAAATTTTTTGCAAAGTAAGCAAGTTTTTATAAAATATTCGATTGGTCGGGGAATATTCTTTTTGTCGGTGAATATCCGTACGACGACACAATCATTGGTGGACCTCACAACGAAAGTATTGTTGTAGTTAGAAAACGACAAAATTATCATTTTATAACGGCAAAAGTTTTACCGTTAAACCATTGAATTACCCGGTAGTAAAAGTACAGTAATATTCGTGGTTGCATAGTAGCACATGGTATTGATTATTGATGCTTATGTAAGAAGTCACTCAGTTATACTCAATTATTGCTACAGTAATTGCTGCATCATTTCTCTTATATTATTGATTCAATTATTGTCATGGTATCATCTGTATAATATGTTGTATTATTAAATCAATAATTGAGACGAGAAAGTTATTCATATTATTATTTGCAATATTTACAATGTCTAGAAGTTCTGTCAAGGAGAGGTTTGGTCACCTAATTACGCCCCAATAAGGAGAAATCCTTATCGGAAAGCCCCATCTTTCCTGGGAACGACCTGGTTGTTAAATATTGTGAATTATAATATTAATGATGAATAAATTCGTGTTGATTAAGGATGAAATTGATAGTTTCATTGTGTTGGAATTATTAGTGTTAGTGGAAATCAACATTTATCTCGATAATAATTGATGTCTGGAGGTTATATTGACCAATCGGGTAATTTACCGGATAAATGAGTAATTAATTGCTATTGATTCACATGATTATAACTATTTGTTCACATGTGTGTACTATTGATTCACATTCTTGTACTATTAGGGGAGGTGGTGCAAGATTGATAATACTGTATGACTAAGTTAAAAATGGAGGTATAGATGGAGGTACTTATACGTAATTCAGTATTTTAACATGTCTAGAACTATTGAGTCACATGATTTACTATTGATTCACATGATTTACTATTAGGGGAGGTGGTGCAAGTTTGATAATACTTGAAGGACTAAATTAAAATGAAGAAAAGAGGAAGGTATTATCTTGTAATATTTCAAGCCCCAAAAAAGCGTACAATTATCGAAACTATATTTTCCTATAAATGAAGCTCATTCTTCCTTCATTTCTCACCAATTCACTAAAGCTATAGAGCAATTATTATAGAGAGAAATTATAGAGAGAAAGAAGAAGAGAAGTCTGCTACCTCGCTATTCTAGTATCCAGTCTTCTTTTGAGGTAAGGGATATTATTGTTATAGTAATGGATATTATTGTTATATTAAGGGATATTATTGTTATAGTAAGGGATATTATTATTATAGTAAGGGGTATTATTTCTTTCGTATTCATGAAGAGAGCTATTGTTATTCTATCCTTTATTATTCTGTTGGAATAACCTGTATACGCGGACTACCGTATACATGGTGAAATTCTTCTGTTATTCCATTCTTTATTATTATGTTGGAATAACACTATCTATCTGCAATCTTTTTGCATACAAGGTGAAATTCTTCTATTATTCCATTCTTTATTATTACATTGGAATATCGCAGCCGCAAGCGGATTACGCATGACACGGTTCCGATTCTTTATTATTCTGTTGGAATATCACATGCATGCGATTACGCATGACCTGGTTCCATTATTTATTATTCTGCTGGAATATCCTATATGTGCGGATTACGCATGATCTGGTTCCATTCTTTATTATTCTGTTCGAATATCCTGTCTGTACGGATTATGCATGACCTGGTTCCATTATTTATTATTTTATTGGGAATAACCTGTTTGTGCGGTCTATCGCATGCATGGTGAATTCTTCTGTTATTCCATTCTTTATTATTCTGTTGAAATAACCTGTCTATGCGGATTACCGCATGCATGGTGAATGATCCTTCATATTCATTCTTTATTAAATTGTGGAAATGATCTCGCATCTACGTGGATTACCGCGTGGAGTGAAAATCCATTTGCAATTTCGTATATTCTATTATACTCGTATGAGATATCATTTCTTTTGTACTCGTCATGGAATATCATTTTATTTGGTATTTTTTTACGAGTTACTATTCACAAATTACTATTCACCCAGTTACTATTCACTCTAGTATTATTCACTCGGGTATTCGGGGCACTTTTTGTGTCGGGATACTATTCACAAGTTACTATTCATGAGTTACTATTCACCCAAATTACTATTCACAAGGGACTATTCACGGGGTACTATTTACCCAAAAAAATATATTTCTTTTTTGTCCAAATTATTTTTGGTACATGAATATTATTCTTGAATTTTACTCCACAAAGCAATATCATGTTGACAATTTGGATATTTTTAAACTCTGGATAAATTTAAAGTCTTTAATATTTATCTTTGATTTTGTTTGATTAATGCTTATATCATTGTCATCATCCTCATGCTTATATTGTGATGAAAGTCATCTTTGGCTTATGTGCATAGATGGACTGTTGATTGGTATGATTATGACCAAGGATCATTCGGTATAATCATGACCTGTAATGTTAAAGATGATCTGTTGTTGAATATATTTGGCCCGTAGTGCAAAGATAGACAGGTGTATGACATGATCATGACCACTAGTGTTACTAATGAATATCTTTGGTCGTAATGCAGGGATAATTAGATGATGTGATTGGTAAGATCATGACCATTAGTTAACAGTTGAATGTCTTTCGCCGTAGTTCACTGACAGATAATTGATTGGCATGATCATGACCATTGGTTTTATAGTTGAATATCTTTGGCCAGTAGTGCAAAAATAGACAACTGATTGGTATGATCATTGTTATTACATTTGAATATCTTTAGACTTTGGGGTAAAGATATTGAGTAAACGTTCTATTAAGCCTTTGTGGCAAGGAGAAACTGTTAATTTACATGATTATATATTTGAATTGTGGATTTAACTATAAACTTTGGAGGTTTAGGTGAAGATAGGGGATGATAGTTCTTTTTGTCATGGGTATAATAAAGAACTATTGATGGGTATTACAGGGATAAAATTGATGATAAACTTTTAAATCATAGAAGATAGTAGATATCATGCTCTACTTGACTTATCTAATGGATTGCTTATTCTGCTGCAGTTGTTGATCTAAAACTTGTTGTCTATTATATTCTATCAGTTGTTATACTGTTGAAGGCTAAGGATAATTTATTCTGCATTATCTTAGTCATAATATTTCTTACTGGGCTAGTTGAGATCACCCTTTTTTTCACTGTTCTCTTTAGGAAATGACAATATAGCTGGGACGAGTTGGGGAATGGATTGACGGTCCAGATGGTTGTTTTAGTAGTCCTCACTATTCTATAAAATAGTGTGACAATAAATGTAATGAGGACTCCATTGAGAGTGGATATTGTCTAAAAGGCAATATTCTTGTTTAAACTCTCAACTATGTTTTGTCGTATTTTACACGACTGTTGTATAATTAAGTTTTATTTGTATTTTGAACCATGTATTTGGCGACTCAAGATGGGTGATGTATACCTGTTTTGGGGGCGTCACAGTAAAACTTTTTAGATATTGAAGGTATGTATTAAGTTAAGGTTGTAGACCTTGGGAATGATGTGTAAAAGTTTAATGTATAAACAATTTATGTTTATATCTTCCGCAATAGTTATAGAAATGATGTACCAGATCTGAGGTAGAAAGTACCCGGATTTGGGGACGTCACAGAGCCACTCTGTTTATATTATAGATATCAAAAACACCCTTGTATGGATAAAAAAATATAGTTAAAGTGTAGCCACACTAGTTAGATTATATATGCAATAATATTTTGGTGACAAAAGATTAGATATAACCGGATACACAATGATGTGTTACATTTTTATGTAGGAACTCAATGGACTGCAAGTGCCCATATAATATCAGCCATTATAGGCTATGGAGTTATCTCTTAGCTGATTGTTATCGATTCCTGGATCCTGTCTCCGATAAGAGAAATTATACTTACATAGAAGTGGTCAAAGCCCACTTAGATATTTCAATCAATTCAAACGTCTTTATTTGACTTTTGTGCATTTAAAAAAAATATTAATAGATTGTAAATATTTTATTGTCGTGTATTTCAAGTGTTTTTCTTGGATGATTAAATTTAGATGAGAAAATGTGCATGCTTTGTGGTGTTGCTCAATATACAAACCTCATATGGATGGTAATTGGCTATATTATCACTGCATCAATAAGCATGGAGTATGTAATCTATTTCATCGTGATTGTATTTATTCTCCCCGTCACAAAGTAAATGTCTAGTTTTGACTTTTTTTCAGTCTAATTGATCATTTTTAATGCTAAGAAACTACTATATACAATTTACTACCAACCCTAATTTTTATAATTTAAAAATGTATATTTATATATACTTGCTTATTAATTATAAAGGTCTCAATTTTTTCAAAAATAGCATGTGTCAAAGTTAACCTTAAAGCCACCTTTCATTTAATAAGTTAACCTTAAACCTACCTTTCATTTGCTATTTTATAATTTTATCGAGTTATTTTGGTTGGTAGTCTACCAAGTTAAGCGTTTAAAACTCTCTATTTTTTTGATACATTAATATATAAACTCTTCGTATTCCATGAAATATATACAGTGATTGTGTAAGACCCCAACTTTCATGAATAAAAATTTAATTTTCTCTAAATATTTTTTTGAATAATAAGGTGTGGATTTGAAATAATATTATAGTTGTGGGTAATATTTATAAATTTTGCAAAGTAAGCAAGTTGTCATAAAATATTTGTTTGGTCTGGGAATATTTATTTTATCAGGGAATACTCGTACGACGGCACATTCATTGGTGGACCCCACAATGGAATTACTGTCGGATATAGAAAGCGACACAAATAACCTATTTATAAAAATAACGGCAAAACTTTTACCGTTAACTGTTGAAATACCCGATGATAAAAGTACAGTAATACGCGTAGTTGCACAGTAGCACACGGTATTGTAGAGTATCTTTAATTATTGATGCTTACTTAAGAAGTCACTCAGTTTTATTCAATTATTGCAACAGTAGTTGATGCATAGAATCTCATATTATTGATTTAATTATTGTCACAGTATCATCTGCACAATATTTTATATTATTAAATCAATAATTGAGATGAAAAAGTTATTCACATTATTATTTGCATTATTGACAATGTCTAGAAAGTTCTGTCGAGGAAAGGGGTTTGGTCATCTAATTATGCGCCAATAAGGAGAAGTCCTTATCGGAAAGCCCCATCTTTCCTGCGACTGATCTGGTTGTTAATATTGTGAGTTATTAATGATGAACAATTGTTGAAAGATTAAAAATGTATTTAGTCAAGTGATTTGTGATAAATAAAAGGGGTTTGTCATTAAGTATTTATTATAAATTTGGCTTATTACATGGACCCCCCACTTACTCATTTTTCAAAATCATGGGTAGAAAGTTATCTCAGTTTTTGTTTTATATTGCACAGTGCTGCATAGTGTTGAATAGTACTGCATAGTATTGCATAGTGTTGCATAGGGTTGCATAGTGCTACATAGTAAAATCAAAATTTTCAGCCGAACGACCGTGAAGTCGCCCGTGATTTTCTTTCTACTGTGCGTCCGTGATTTTCCTAAATAGTATCCTGCCATTCTCCTATAAATAGGATGCTTAGTTTAGAAATAAAATCACGCCAGAATAAGAGAATTCTTCTTCTATAATATTGAGCGTATATTTCTTTTGAGTTCAAGAAAACTTTGAGTGTAGCAAATAGTGCAAGTTTTTTTCAAGAATATCCCCGCTATACCAGCCAGAAGTACTTTCTTTTTAAGATAAGGGATATTATTTTTGTTCAATATTCGTAAGAAATAATATTTTCTTCCATACTCTGTAGTATGTAAGTAATATTATTTCGTTTCATATTCCTAAATCAGCACTTATTTTGATAAGTATTGCTTCTATACTCCTTGAAATTAGTAGAATATCCTTAAAATTTGCCCTTCATCTCGTATCGTTTCACTGAAATATTTTTCTGAACATTCTTGTTAAATTTTAATCTTTTCATGTCATAGTACTATTCATGGTCACTATTCATACATATGGTACTATTCATACTTACGGTACTATTCACATGATACTATTTATGAAGTACTAATCACGGGGTACTATTCATTCAGTAATTATTCAATTCGGTAGTACTATTCATTTACAAAAATTGATTTCTTTTTTGTCCAAATTATTTTTGATACCTGAATATTTTTCTTGAATTTTACTCCACAAAGTAGTTATCATGTTGACAATTTGGACATTCTTAAACTATAGATAAATTAAATTATAAATCTTTAATATTTATCCTTGATCTTACTCGATTGAATTCTTATATCATTGTCATCATCATCCTGCTTATATTGTGGTGAAAGTCATCTTTGGCCCGTAGTGCATAGATGGACTATTGATTGGTATGATTATGACCAGGAATTATGTATCGGTATAATCATTACCTGTAATGTTACAAATGATGTGGTAAAAGTCCTCATTGGCCCATACTGCATTAATGGACAGTTGTTGGCATGATCATGACCACTGGTGATAATACGAATATCATTGACCCGTAGTGCATGGATGATTTGTGGATGTGATACTAATGAATATCCTTGGCCCGTAGTTCATGGATAATTCAGTGATGTGGATTATTTATTGAGATGTGTTGCAGAGATAAAAATATTGATGATGAACTTTTAAATCATAGAAAATAGTAGACATCATGCTCTACTTGACTCTTCTAATGGATTATTTATTCTGCTGCAGTTAAACTTGTTGTCTATTGTATTATCAGTTTTTACACTGTTGAAGGCTAAGAATAATTTATTCTACATTATCTTAGTTATAATATTCTTTACTGGGCTAGTTGAGCTCACCCTTTTCATTCATTGTTCTCTTCAGGAAATGAGAATATAGCTGGGACTAGTCGGGGAATGGAGTGACGGTCCAAAATGGTGGCTATTGTAGTCCTCACTGTTTTATAAAATAGCGTGACAATAATTGTAACGAGGACTTCATTTTAGTTTGGATATTGTCTACGAGACAATATTCGTGTTAAAACTTTCAGCTTACGTTTGTCGTATTGTACTAATAAAATTTGTATTTAAATTATGTACCATGTATTTGGCGACTCATAATGGGTTGTGTAGACCTATTTTGAGAGCGTCACAGATTAGATGTATATGTGCATGTATATATGACATAATTTGAAAATAATTTATAAGAACTAATGGACCTATTAAATTTTATTTACTATTTTAAAGTTTATATATGCATATATAAGTATTTTTATATAATATATAAATTTAAAATATAAATTTTATAAAAAACTAGACATGTACAACATACATACCGAGACGCCAAGCTCTGTCGATTGTTGATCGGGCTAAGTCAGCGTTGCCTTTTGGTCTGCTGCAAAGTTAAGGCTAGCCAAAGCTTTGGCCCTTAAGAAACGACCTATCAGAGCTTTTCGGTCAGGCTGTGGGAAGACCCACCAAGGCCTGTTCACTATTTTTATACTTTTAATTTTAAATTTGAGAATTTCTTCTTTTCATGATGAGACTTCAAAAAAAGCCCGTAAGTTTTTGGACCAAACCAATAAACTCGAGGGGCTTGGGTGTGGATGATAATATTAATGGATGGTTTTGAAAATGGGTAGAAAATGAATAGTACTCTTTGGATGACATTAGAGTGCTTGTTGATCCTCAAAGGAGATGACCAACACAAAAAATGGCCAACCTAACTTAAATGGTTGTAGTAATTCAGAAAGAGAAATTAATTAATTAAGGGTAAAATACAGTGACACTCTCTCTAGATAATTATAATAACACTCACCTCCCTTCTAGTTTTTTAAATAATAGTTAGTAGCCCTATAAATTTTTAGAGTTAACTAAATAGATAAAATTACATATTTACCCATGTATGTTATCAAATTTTAATTCTTAAATAATATATAAGTTTAATTATCCTTTTTTTAGTACATTACATTTTAATTATAGTTTTATTTGTAATTAATACTATTTCATTTAAATTGTTGGGAACTTATAAAAAAAACTAATTTAGTTTAATTAACACATATTTTTGGATAAGTAATATAAATATTGTGATGCCCCCAAAATAGGTATACATCACCCATCTTGAGTCGCCAAATACATGGTACAAAATTTAAATACAACTTAATTGTACAACTGTCGTGTAAAATACGACAAAACATAATCTGAGAGTTTTAATACGAATATTGTCATCTAGACAATATCCACACTCAATGAAGTCCTCATTACATTTATTGTCACACTATTTCACAGAATAGTGAGGACTACTAATACAACCATCTGGACCGTCACTCCGTTCCCCGACTAGTCATAGCTATATTCTCATTTCCTAAAGAGAACAATGAAAGCAAAGGGTGAGCTTAACTAGCCCAGTAAGAAATATTATGACTAAGATAATGCAGAATAAATTATCCTTAGCCTTCAATAGTATAACAACTGATAAAATATAATAGACAAAAAGTTTTAGATCAACAACTGCAGCGTAATAAGCTATCCATTAGAAGAGTCAAGTAGAGCATGATATCTACTATCTTCTATGATTTAAAAAGTTTATCACCAATTTTATTGCTGAGACTCAGCTTAATAAATAATCTACATCATCGAATCACCCCTGCACTACGGCCGAGGATATTCATTAGTATCACGACGCCGAGTTATCCATGCACTATGGGCCAAGGATATTCGTGTTTTCATCAATGGTCCTGATCATGCCAACAACTGTCCATCAATGCATTACGGGTTAATGAGGACTTTTACCACATCTTTTATAACATTACGATCATGATTATACCAAATAATCCCTGGTCATAATCATACCAAGTCCATCTATGCACCACGACCACATTGACTTTCATCATAATATAAGCATGAGGATGATGACAGTGATATAAGAATTCAATTAAAAGAAAGCAAAGGAAATTTTTTTAAAGATTTATAATTTAATTTATCCAGAATTCAATAATGTCCAAATTGTCAACATGATACTGCTTTGTGGAGTAAAATTCAAGAATAATATTGTAACAAAAAATTATTTGGACTGAAATGAAATCAATTTTTGTCATAAATAGTGCCCCGGGTGAATAGTACTCGAGTGAATAGTATCACGTGAATAGTAATTTAGGAATAGTATCCCGTGAATAGTACTCAGACATAAAAAAGTTAAAACTTATCAAGAATGTTCAGAATAATATTTCCATGAAAAGATACTGGATGAAACGCAAATTTTAAGGATATTCTACTAATTTTATGGAGTATAGAAACCAAAAATTTAACAAAATGGGTGTAAAATTCGAAATCTGAAATAAAATAATATTACTTACATATTACAGAGTATGGAAGAAAATATTATTTCATGTGAATATTGAACAAAAATAACATTCCTTACCTTGAAAAGAAGAGTATTCCAACTGGTATAGCGGGGATATTCTTGAAGAAAACTTGAACTATTTTGTACGCTCAAAGCTTCCTTAAACTCTAAAGAAATATGCTCAATATTATAGAAAAAGAATTCTCTAATTCTGGTGTGATTTTAAATTCTAACTAAGCATCCTATTTATAGGAGAATGGAAGAAAGGTAATTAAGAAAAAAATATCACTTGACGAAACTTTTTGAAATTCACTATTGAATTCTTGTAACCTCACAGACGCCTTGATTTTTCAAATTAAAAATATAATATTCAAGTAAAACAAACTTATTATATATATATATATATATATATATATATATATATAATATCTTCCACCACCCACCAAATTCTCCTACACACACCATCACGGACACACACTTATATTATATATATAAACATATATTAATAGTACTCCTTTCCATCACCCCCCAGTGAATCAGATTCATTTCCCTCCCCCCACTTTATTTTTCTTCCAAGTGGGCCCCACATGTGGCCCCCAAAAGTGGCCCCACCTTTATTATAATGAAAAACTTTCTACCGATTATTTTGAAAAATGGGTAAATGAGGGTCCATATAAAAAGCAAAATTTACACAAATACTTCATAAAAAATTCCCTCAATATTTTTATCAACCTTTATTCATATTATTATAACTCACAATATTAACAACCAGATCATTCCTAGGAAAGAGGGGGCTTTTCGATAAGGATTTCTCCCCATTGGCGCGCAATTAGGTGACCAAACCTCTTCTCGACAGAACTTTCTAGACATCGTCAATATTGTAAATAATAATATGAATAATTGTATCGTCTCAATTATTGATTTAATAATATAAAATATTGACAATAATTGAATCAAATAACGCGAGATACTATGTAGCAATTATTGTAGCAATAATTGAACAAACTGAGTGACTTCTCACGTAAGCATCAATAATCAATACAATGTGCTACTATGCAACCACGTGTATTACTGTACTTTTACCACCGGTTAATCCAACAGTTAACGGTAAAACTTTCGCCGTTATTTTTATAAAAAGATATTTTTTTCGTTTTCTAACTCTGACAATAATTCTGTTGTGGGGTCCACAAATGATTGTGCTGTCGTGCGAATATTCCCTGTTAAAATGAATATTCCCCGACCAATCGAATATTATATAACAACTTGCTTACTTTACAAAATCTCTAAATATTACCCATAACTTTAATATTATAACAAATCCACACCATAATTATTCAAAATGATATTTATAGAAGAATTCATCTTTATTCATAAAAGTTGGGGTCTTACAACCTCCCTTTCTTATGAAATTTCATCCTCAAAATTAGGGTACATACCTGGTATGACGAAGAGGTGAGGATACCTTGATTTCATTTCAAATTCTCACTCCCAGGTCATTTCCTCAACATCGTGGTTTCTCCACAAAACTTTAACTTGAGGTATAACCTTGGAGCGTAGAATATTTTCCTTCTTATCCAAGATTTTAATAGGTACCTCTTCATACGTTAAATCTTCTGCTATTTCTTCCGGTTCTAACATAATAATGTGGTTCAGGTCTTCCACATATTTACATAACATAATAATGTGGTTCGGTTTTACATGTTTTACTAGGAAATCCGTTATGATTTCGTTACAAAGGATTTTTCCCCCGATCCAATTGAGTTATGTTCATAACTCATAAGAGTACCACACATCATCCCGAAACTTAATTTTTAGCTTTTGAGCACGACACAAATTGGTCCAAAACAGTCCTTAGTTGTCCAATTCACATAACCTTGTTTCTAAACCATTTCTAATTCAGTTAAGCCACTTGGGACGCATCATATTTTATAAACATAAACTACCTTGCTCACAGTAACAAGAAGTTTTTAGTTTTAAAGCTTTGCAACCTCTAAGAGGAATTTCCTCAAACACATCATATGCGATAGTTTTAAAGTCGGAACTCACTCATGGCATTTAAGGAGGGTTAAGTCCATTTTTTTCACCCTTATCTCTCCAAGTGCCCTGCACAAAAGCCATATGCAGATCCCAACAATTCCACTCAATTACACAATAAGTATAGCAATTCAACTATAGATTAACTAATTACGCTATGAACATAAGAAAAGTTCATTGTTACCATATAGCCTCTTGAATAGCTTACAATATACAGTTATATCGTCTCCTTGTTGTTTTTCAATTCTTCCATCTCAAGTTTATGGCTTCATCATCTTCACGAACTTAATGGTTGTAACCGAACTCAAGAGAGCTTGAAGACTTGGGAATATAATTGCTTAGTAATAGAGAGAGAAGAAAATATGGAACGGATAAAAGGGCCAGGGGAGTTTTTTTTTTTTCTTTCTTTTTGGGTCTGATCAAAGACAGGGAATGGAGAAGGCGTATGTGAGTTGATACTTGTTTTTGGATGATATGTTTCTTAGCCTATCTTATTCATCGGATAAAGGATTAGTGTCTAATGTTAATGTGATAACATGACACCTCTACTTCACATTTGATTGAAATGACATGAATATTTTTTTATTAATTGCCCACATACTTGGTCAACTTTTGAATTCTAATTAGTTTTGAATTATTATTCTTCTGCATTCCCATTTAAACATATATTATAACGAAATTTTAAAAAATTAAAATAAAATACCCATAAATTTTTCATAAAAAAATGGAGATTATACATTAAATAAAAATAATTTATTTAATGTAAATCATTTAATTAAAATAATTTAATGCATTCTTTTCAACAGATACAAAATATTTGGTATATTTAAATTTAATATACTTTGTCCACTTATTTGCCATATTTAATGCATACAATAATTTTGTATCATTAAATTTAACTACATCTTTCCCTTTAATAATTTGCTCCTCCACATATAATAAATATATACTCCCTTATGCAATATAATATCACATAACATATCATCTAATAAGAATTCTATTTGTTTAATTCTTATTTTAATATCTCTCAAAAATTTGGGTTATCACATTCTTCCCCCCTTATTAGGATCCCGTCTTCGGAATCACAATACCCAATAGACCTAAATCGATTTAAATCTTATTGTCTAAACCTTACCATTAAATCATGTCAACGTATCATTTCCTTAGGTTTTATATCACCTATCTTCTTCCCTTCCTTAATCAATTCTTATAGGTTCCAATTCGTGATTGCTGTTTAAAATCGATTATGCTACGAGTATTATTTATTTCTCACTGTCTTTTTTTAAGGATATTTCTAAACCACCACATCCTTCATATTCTTCTAAAAGTCCTATAATTCTTGGACTTACTTTTTCCTATTTCCCTGTCAATTTCATTAGCCAAATATCTTCAGTCCTCATACCTCAACCTTTTTCCTTCTTCAAGGATTTATATACCATTGTCGTATTCTACAACCTACTTCCTTTTAAGGAAGTTCATTCTTTCTATACCCAATCTTCAGAATATAAATTCCCCACAATTGATTAATAATTGTGAAGCAATATGAATAATTCAAGAATAAAAAAAATCGCTTAAAAAGAGCTTTTTGTATCATGTTAAAGTCATAAAGACCATAAATTTTGTTTCTGAAAAGGTTTCAACAGAAATTTATCTGTAAACCGACATATCTTACGGACATATAGGTGATCGACTTTTGTTTATGCCCCTGTGTTGATCCATAATATCTTTTTCATTTATTTTAGCGCATGATGAATTCCTAATTCAAGGGTATTCTGTGTTGATCAACACTATCTTGACGGAACAATTTCTTTTAGTTCCTATTTGCCGTCCCCAGGACGCAATATAAAATAATCCCATTATAGGGAAAGTTTTACTCAATCTAGAGTCCACACCAAATCAATTTAGTTGGACAGTTTAAAAGATTTATATAAGCAATATCTGAATCTGTGTCTAGCCGATGCAAATGACTTGACACTTCTTTATTTATTTAAAATACTGAAAATCATTTTATGACTTTGTCATACTACATCATGCCATAGTGGGTTGACGATCCTTAGATCACCTCCAACACTTGGTTAAGCTGCATTGATGACTCCATCATTTGTCATATCTACATCATATTAATGATGGATTAATGACTATATAAAATACATTTTGATATTTTCAACTTTTTCTAGCCGAAACAATTAGCATAGACATAAGAAACAACCGAACTTTTTAAAACTTATTGGTTCAACAACTTGACCCAATATATTATTATTTTTTCAAAACACAATAATGCGTTTGTCAGCCCGATTCCAATAAATTTCAAAATCTAGCATAGCTAGAAGATTTGGGAATATCCATTTCTTCTTCATCCACTTTAACTATTTCCAAAACTTCACCACATAATTCTGTTCATCTCTAACACCATTAACTTCCACTATATTAAAAACAATCAGTTCTAAACACATACCTTGGGACCGTTCATCAAACTTACCACACATTATGTGTTTAGGAACTTGCCATAAAAATATGAGTTTAGGAACTTGTCCTAGCAATACGTAGTCCAAGAACTAATCAGGGACTGTCCATACGCTTAGGGACTCAAAAACATACCATATGATTATGAGTCACAAACTTATCATAAGCATGAGTTTTAAGAAATCGCACCTATTCTTACACTCTCTAATTATCAAATATACATATGAGAAAAGAATCACCTTCCCATCATATATACACCGATAACGCGACACCAACATTTCAACAATTATCAGTGTGATAAACTAAGTGGTCGTTAAACCAAGTACAAAACTGCTGCCCATACAAAAGTTTATACAACTCAGCTACCACATGAGTCCTCAATTGAAATCCCACTTAATCTCATCAAATCTTATCTTATTCTTTGCTCAATACAAATTTTATTTAATTTGTATTTCATCATTCATAACTCTTTCCGAGTTTTATTCTTTGTACAATCTCATAGTACCATTTCCATATAGCCATTATGCTATAACTTTCAATCATTCGATTGATTACCTGTTCTTCTTTGACTTGATCAGATCACGCCGTGATCTTATCTTACAATCGTGTTATATTATGATTCTTTCTCATTCTATGATCGTTTCATTTTTAAGATCTTCTTATCTTCTTCCTAATCATATTATTTTATGATTATTTAAATCAGATGTTCTTTGGTCTTCTTCTTCTTGCCTTTCTAAGATACTTCTTTGAATCTCTTTTCTATCTTATGATCGTTTTGATCTATACTCTTCTCATATCCATGGAGCAACACGTAACAACACATGTTCTCCAACATTGAATTCCACGTCCTTTCGATGAAGATCAGCATAACTCTTTTATCGATCTTGTAAGGTCTTTATACGTTGCCGGATCATTTGAATCTTTTTTGTTGTCATGCGTACCAACTCTGGTCCCAACAACATTGCTTTACCCACCTCATCCCAACATACTAGAGAACGACACTTGTGTCCATACAACGTCGAATGGAGCCATGCCAATACTTGCATGATAACTGTTGTTGTAGGAGAATTCCATTAATGGTAAGAACTTGTCCCAACTGTGACACCCCCAAAATTAGGTATACATCACCCATTCTGAGTCGCCAAATACATGGTACAGAATTCAAATACAAATTTAATTATACAAACGTCGTGTAAAAATACGACAGAACATAAACTGGGAGTTTTAATAAGGATATTGTCATCTAGACAATATCCACACTCAATGGAGTCCTCACTACATTTATTGTCACACTATTCCACAGAATAGTGATGACTACTAATCTTATCATACGGACCGCTACTCCGTTCCCCGATTGAGTCCCATTTCACGCTCTCATTTCTCAAGAGAATAGTGAAAGAAAGGGTGAGCTCAACTAGCCCAATAAGAAATATTATGACTAAGATAATGCAGAATAAATTATCGTTAGCCTTCAACAGTGTTAAACTGATAAAATATAACAAACATCCAGTTTAACTACAGCGGAACAAGCAATCCATTAAAAGAGTCAAGTAGAGAATAAAATCTACTATCTTTTAGGATTTAAAAAGTTTTCATCCATTTTTATCGCTGAGACTCAGCTTAATAAATAATCCACATCATCGAATCGCCCCTGCACTACGGCCAAGGATATTCGTTAATATCACATCCATGGATTAATATTTCATTGCTGAGACTCAGCTCAATAATTAATCCACATCATCTGTAACGACCCCAAAACTCATACAATTTAATTCTCGACTTCGGTCGTTAATAATACATTCAGCCTCTAATTTTACATCATTAAACAATAATACAACCATTGAAATTTGCAGAATAATTTAAACTTTTATACATTTCCTTCTTTATTTACCTAAATCGCAACCTTTACATTACATCTCTTCGATTCAAATTTATATCATGAATCGTTACAACAAAATGACTAAACAAAGTCTTACATCATAAATAGGTATCCATATACACCGGATAACTCAACTTACAATTCAACATGTTATATTCCAAAATATTAAATACATTTCCCATAAAACATAAGCAATCTTCGTGAATACGGATCTTTATAATTCACGTAGTACATATCCTTATCTTAAATCTTTAACCTGCAAAAGTGGTTATTTGCAAGGTTGAGCTCGACAGCCCAGCAAAATCTAACAGTTTTCATGCATCACGTAGCACATAATAACATGCTCAACATATATCTCATAAACATCGGACTAACATAACATATATGTTACAATTCATATAAGAAGTATAAAGATTGAGTTCCTTACTCAATCAACATGCTTTAGTCAAACAACGTAGTCATAAATTGACTTTAACATTTCATACATTCAACATATATATAACACATCATGCTCTTTGCAATAAAGATTTAAAACAATCAAATTCATAGCAAATAGAAATGAAAGACTTGCCTTGATCGTTGTTTACCAATAACAGTTTAATGACTTACGATTATCATGTACTTCACGTGCCCTACACAGTTATATAATCATTCACATCAACTATTAGTCACATAGCAATGCATAGTAGTTGTAATATAAACTTTAATCTACATCCTATAACACTTCATATTAATCAATACATAATGTTCATTTAGATTGTGTTAACTTTAGACTTATAAATCACTATAATTCTTCTTAGTCAAACTCAAAGTTCATTCAAGTGATTAAATCTTGCTAAGAATACTTATTGGTTTTATATTAAATCCATTATATATCTTATAATATTCATTTCAATTGAATTGAAACACTTTTTAAGTTCATTAACACTTGGCACGGCGTTTGGCGTTTCTTTTATTATACTTGGAATTAATTCTCTCACGTGTGTGCTTAGTATGCTTATACAACTTATCTAATACATTATTTATTAATGTTAAGCATCATTATATTTACTAATATTCATGTTTTATAACTTAGGACAACATCTTTTATCGTCAGGAGCACTACATTTGCATATGTGCATTCCCGACGCCTCAGATTGCCTCCTAATACATATCAGTCCCATAAATGACCATTTTGACCTATTCTGAGCCTCAAATTGAAAACCTTAAAGAATGAAAGTTGTAGGTCTATTCGTCCCCGTCCTGGATCATCTTGAATAACCTCAATCGGAGTTCATATGAAAACGTTATGGCTGTTTTACTACAGGAGGTCAAAACTGTCCTACCCAGACCACAATTCCCGCTCTGGGGAGCGAGATATACTGGCGCCGGGGCTCGAATTCCAGCGCCGGGGTGCGAATTCCAGCATTGAGGCGTCAACTTCTGGCCTATTTTTGGCGCTGGGGCACGAAATTTGGCTCTGGGGCTCCGAATTACAGAACACTCAACCACGAAGAACAGAACAAAGCTAATTTTGTTGACTGTATCTTAATTCTAACACCAATATATCATGTATAATATACATAAATTACACATAAACGTTACCCATCATATGTATACTGATTAAAACAATTGAACAACTCCAGAAATTCTTGAATACCATGGTTTCAACCTAAAACTCCATTGTCGACATTGTTTAACAAAAACTAACACTGTAATCCCGATTATACACCAACTTAGTTCATTCTAATTACGTTTTTTTTATTTCTTACCAAATTGACATACTCAAAGTTCATTTCACATTTAACTAACAATCAAAAGGCTAATTTTGGTATTCCTACAAACCACATTCATACAGATACTCACTGTAAAACCAAATTTTTTCTTTTTGTTAAACATAATTTAGCATACAACTCATACATACATATATATACATGCCAGTTATTGTAATTATAACAACAAAAACACATAATATCATAACCAATTCTAGAACATGGTTTACAGATAATTTTGGTAAAAACTTATCCTACTGTGAACTTTAAGAACACAGAGACATATAATGTAAAACATATATGATAAGGTTTATAAAACATACCTTTAATTTGTTCAGACGACACTTGTAAATCACTGAGAATAGTTTGAAGAATTCACAGGCTTGTCTTTCTCTTACTTCTCTCTTCGAGGACTCTCTTTTCTTACTTAAAGCTTAAGTGTAAACTAAAATCCAACTGATAACTTATCGTACTCTAAAAATAAGCCAACGTCAAAAAAGCGTATATGGTCATTATAAACCTAATAATTACTATCGGTTATCAAACGATAACTTATAAATATATAAATTATTTATTTAGTTTATTTTATAAATAATTTAAATTTCAAAAATCCAAAAGCCATAGGGCTTTGTTTGGAAAAACCCTTTAAATTTTAAAGAATTAATATATTTAAGCCTTGTTTGGATAAAACTAACTTAAACTCCTTTAATTTATTTTAATAACTCATTTATAATATAGTTTATGGTCACACTTAATTTACTAATTTAAATTACAACATTATAATAATCCATTTTAATCATTATAAACTCTCTAACTTAATTATTAAATTAAATTAAAATATTATCTCATAACAATTAATTTCCTTAACCCATTAATTATTTATTAAATAAATAATTAACCGAATCAAATCAAATCAAATTAAACAAATATTTATTCAACAATAAACACATCTATTAAATATTTATATAATTCAATAAATATTTATAATTACCATTAAAATTCTGGATTGTTACATTAATCACATCGTAATAAGAATTATAATTATTAAATTCTTATTTTAATAACTTATGAAAATTCGGGTTGTCACATCATTCCCTCCTTATAAGGATTCCGTCCTCGGAATCAATGAAACCTCCCTTACTCGGTTTTCACCAAATCTCTTTTTAAAAAAAATATCGTTGAATATCTTCAACACATTACCTTAATATAGATTTTATATTTCCTACTACATTCATTACTTCAACAAATTCTAGGTTTTATTTCATAACTTTCACTTGAAATCAATTATATTTTGAGTATTATATACCCTTTAACCTATTCATTTCCCTAGCTAAGGATCGTTATCATAAACACTCAGGATATTACATCATCAAATCATCCTTGCACTACAGGCCAAGGATATTCTTTAGTATCACGAACACAAATTATCCATGCACTACGGGCCAAAGATAATCGTGTTTTAATCAACGGTCCTGATCATGCCATAAACCAATTCATCTTTGCACCCTTGGCCGAAGAGAATCCATAGTCATAATCATACCAAGTCCATCTATGCACTACAGGCCACATATGACTTTCAACATAAAATAAACATGAGGATGATGACAATGACATAATAATTCAATAAAACAAGTTCAAGAATTAATTTATCTAGGAACCAATAACGTCCAAATTGTCAACATGATACTTCTTTGTAGAATAAAATTCAAGAATGCTCAGAAGAATATTTCCATGAAAAGATACTGGATGAAGCGCAAATATCAAGGATATTCCACTAATTTCATGGAGTATAGAAGCTAAAACTTTAACTAAGCGAGTATAATAGAATATATGAAGCTGCAAATGGATTTTTCGTCGCCGTGCGGTAATCACGATATCTGAGATCATTTTCACAATTTAATAAGGAATGAATACAAAGGATCATTCACCATGCATGTGGTAATCCACATGAGCGAGTTATTCAGCAAGAATAATTAAGAATGGAATAATGAGAAGGATTCACTACGCGTCGCGATATGTCGCATGCAGACGAGGTTATTCTCAACAAAATAATAAATAATGGAACCAGAATTAAAGCGAAAGCATTGAGATAGGATATTAAAACGAGAATAATAAAAACGAGAATAATAAATAATAGAACCGAATTAAAGCATAAACGCTTGCAGACGAGGATATTAAGCGAGAATAATAAAGAACGGAATAATAAATAATGGAACTAAAGTCCGGCATAAACGCATATTGAAAAAGGATATTCCGGCGAATAATAAAAGAACGGAATAATAAATAATGGAACTAAGTCAGCGTAAACGCACCAAAGCAGGATATTAAACGAGAATAATAAAGAACAGAATAATAGAAGAATTTCACCATGTATGCGGTACTTCACATAAACAGGTTATTCCAACATAATAATAAAGAATGGAATAATAGAAGAATTTCACCATGTATGCGGTACTTCGCATAAACAGGTTATTCTAACATAATAATAAAGAATGGAATAATATAAGAATTTCACTATGTATGCGGTACTTCGCATAAACAGGTTATTCCAACATAATAATAAAAAATAGAATAATAGAAGAATTTCACCATGTATGTGGTACTTCGCATAAACAGGTTATTCCAACATATTAATAAAGAATGAAATAACAGAAGAATTTCACCATGTATGTGGTACTTCACATAAACAGGTTATTCCAACATAATAATAAAGAATGGAATAACAGAAGTTCTCTTCATGAAAACAAAAGAATAATACCCTTTACCTTTGAAAGAAGAGTATTTCGACTGGTAGGGCGAGGATATACTCGAAGAAAACTTGCACTACGTTCAAAGCTTTCTTAAACTCTAAAGAAATACGCTCAAGATTATAGAAGAAGAACTCTCTCTATAGTTTTTCTCTCTAGAGTTTCAGTGAATTCGTAAGAAATAATGAAGGAATGAGCTTTATTTATGAAGAATGGACCTGCATAGTAACTAATTCATGAGCGGTCTAGATTGATTTACTTTTAATCAGACGGTCCATATTTAAAGCAAAATCTTTTAAATAAAATATAATATATTCTATTTATAATCTAATAAAATGAATAGCTTTATAAAAGTATACATTTTATATAAAAAGATTTTATTATGCAAAACACTATCGCAGTATTTATGCAACACTATGCATAATAAAATATAATATATTCTATTTATAGAATAACTTTATAAAAGTATTCTATTTTATATAAAAAGATTTTACTATGCAAAAACACTATGCATAATAGAATATAATATATTATATTTATATAATAACTTTATAAAAGTATTTTGTTTTATATAAAAAGCTTTCCTGTTTTATTACTAATAATAAAATAAAAACTTAGACAACCAGATCCTTCTTAGGAAAGAGAAGTTTCCTGTTTTATTACTAATAATAAAACAAAACTGAGACAACCAATAAGGGAGTGCCCTCCCATGAAGGTAACTGGTCTTCTTCCAACATATGGGCCCCACATATTCCCCTCCCACCAACATGTCACCATCACAGTGGGTACTATTATATATATACTGAATAACTTTTTACCGATTATTTTATAACAACTTGCTTACTTTGAAAAAATTTTCAAATATCACCCTTAACTTTAAACTTTTATCAATTTAACTATTTATCAAAATAGAAAAATTGAATACTTTTATTTCATAAAAGTCGAGGTCTCACACCAACTTCATTTGAAGTCAAGGACACAGAGTCTTAATAGATCCTCTAGAGTTTGAATAGTCCTCTCCGACTACCCGTCCGTTTGAGGATGATATACCGAACTAAATCGCAAATTCGTGCCTATAATTTTCTGCAAACTGACCCAAAACTGTGAAGTGAATCTTGGGTCTCGATTAGAAACTATCGTTACTGGAATACCATGTAGTCTTACAATCTCATTTATGTACATACAAGCAAGATGTTCAAGTGTATAAGTTTCCCGTATAGGTAAGAAATGAGCAAACTTAGTCAATCTATCTACAATGACCCAAATCGCATCTATGCCTTGAGAAACCTTGGGAAGACCAGTAATGAAATCCATGGTAATGTGCTCCCACTTCCATTCTTAAATTTCAAGTGGTTGCAATGGACCTTTTGGTACTTGATGCTCCGCCTTGACTCGTTAACAAGTTAGACACTTTGATATGAACTCCGCTATCTCTATCTTCATATTGCTCTACCAAAATATATGTCGAAGATCATGATACATTTTGGTACTCCCGGGATGTTGCAATCATGATTTTATACTTTAAATCAGGGTCGTTAGGAACACAAAGTCTAGAGTTGACTCATAGTATTCCTTCTTCATCAATTCTTGCTTCTTGAATAGCACCTTCTTGCACTTTCTTCCTCATACGTATCAGCTCCGGGTCTGCAAGTTGAGAAACTTTAATTTTATCGATTAAAGTCGGTTCTACTCGTATATTTGCCATCATCACGTGGGTCCTTGGAGTCTTTAACTCTTTCTCCATCATTTGAAAGTCATACAAAATGGGCCTTTGCGTTGACAATATCGCACTCATACCCATATATGATTCTCTACTCAATGCGTCAGTTATCACGTTCGCTTTTCCAGGATGGTATTGAATGGTATGATCATAATCTTTCAACAGCTCGAGCCAACGTCGTTGTCACATGTTGAGTTCTTTTTGGGTGAAGAAGTATTTGAGGCTTTTATGATCCATATAGATCTCCACTTTCTCCCCATACAGGTAATGCCTCCAGATCTTTAGCGCGAAAATGACTGCTGCCAACTCTAGATCATGTGTAAGACCCCAACTTTTTATAAATAAAATCGAATTTCCTCTAATTATTATTGTGAATAATAAGGTGTTAATTTTTTATAATGCTTTGGTTATGGGTGAAATGTGCAAATTTTACAAAATAAGCAAGTGATTATAAAATATTCATTATTGTAGGGGAATATTCGTTTGGTCGTGGAATATTCGGTTTGTGGGGAATATTAAATGCATTTGGTAGCAACCATTTGTGGGCCCCATAACGGAATAAGCTGTCGGATGAAGAAAGCGACAAGTTTGAGTTTTTATAAATAACGACGTAATCAAGCATTATTAACCTTGTTTGGATTACACGGTGGTTAAAATACGATGTCGTGTGATTGCATAAGAAAGCACTGCAGTATTACATAGTATTTTTGAATTATTGATTCTTACGTGTGAAGGCCTTTACTCAATAATTATTACGTAATTCTTTATTCAATATTTTATTTTATTGATTCAATAATTCTTTGCATTGATATTTTATATTCTTGTTGTTTCAATAATTGTCACTGCACAGTATTTCCCATTATCAGATTAATAATTCATATTATTTGAATAATATTATTAGATAGCATTATTGGCAATGTCTAGAAAGTTCTGTCAATGAGAGGTTTGGTCACCTAAGGGCTATTTTCAATGAATTATTGAAGTTTTGGTAATTAAAATATTTTTATTAAAATTGGGTGGGACCCATTTTTGTTTAAGAACATGTGGGCCGCTATTTTTTTTCCAAGATGGCATGCTTGATTTTTCAGCAAGGTGTGCGTAGAAGATGAGGGAAAAAAGAAATAATATTTTATTATTTAGTCTCCTATGGCGTTCTAGCATTTTCCTATAAATAGGCGCTTAGGTTAGAATTGAAAATTACACCAAAAACAAGTTTTCTTTCTCTCTATATTATCGAGCATATTTTTGTGAGTATTTAGATACTTTGAGAGTTCTTTATTCAGGTCTGTAAGTTTCCTTCTTCCGCTTTACATCAGATATTAGAACAAAAAGTCTTATGATTTTGAGGTAAGCGATGTTATTTTCTTCTTAAATGATATTATTTTCTTCAATATCATAATGCCGAAATATTGATATGAGTTTGATTGTGGAATTTCTACCTTTTTGTGTTGGGGTTACTATTCACGTATACGATACTATTCACCGAAAAATGAAATTTTCTCTTCTTTGTCCCAGATGTCAATTATGGTTACTATCTTTGATTGTATCCATGTTTTTGATCTTTATTCTTGAATTTTACTCCATTATGGTTTATTATGGAGTATTCTTAAACTTGAGTTATCTAAAGTACGAATCTCTAAACTTTATCCTTTTATCTCACTGGATTCGTTCTCTAAAATGTTTTTCATCATCCTCAGTCCTTAATGGTGATACTTGATGAATATCTTTGGCCTGTAGTGCAAAGATGTATGATTAACTGATGAATATTTTTGGCCCGTAGTGCAAAGATGAATATTGGATGCAAGATGTATATTGATTGATGTTACAGGGATAAAATATTGATGATGGACTTTTAAATTCATAGATGATAGTAGATTTTATTCTCTACTTAACTCTTCTAATGAATTATTGTTTTTATTTAGATTGTTGATCTAAAACTTGTTGTCTATTATATTCTATCGATTTTTCCTTGTTGAAGACTAAGGATAATTTGTTATATATTATCTTAGTCATAATATTCTTTACTGGGTTAGTTGAGCTCACCCTTTTCCTTTTTGTTCCATTTTTCTTCTCGAAGCGAGAACATAGCGAGGAACCATCGGGGTATAGAGTGATGGTCCTCTACAGTTGTTTTAGCACAGTCCTCACTATTTTTGTAAAATAGTGCATCAATAATTGTAATGAGGACTTTATTTGAGTGTGGATATTATCTAGAAGACAATATTTGTATTTAAACTCACAGTATGTGTTGTCATATTTTGCATGACAATTGTAATAATAAAGTTGTAGTTGTTTTTCTGTACCATGTATTTATCGACTTAGAATGGGTGATGTATACCTATTTTGGGGGCGTCACATCATGAGTAGGATAATTCCTCTCATATTCTTTGAGTTATCGTGAGGCATAGGCTGTGACTTTCCCATGTTGCATGAGAACACATCCTAATCCTCTGCCTGAAGCATCAATATAGATGACAAATCCTTCCGAACCAGATGGTATTGTCAGAACAGGTGCTGAAATGAGTCTCTTCTTGAGTTCTTGAAAAATCTTCTCACATTCCTCGTTCCAACTGAATTTTGTATCTTTTCGAGTCAGCTGAGTTAATGGAGTAGTGATTCGAGAAAATCCTTCCACGAATCTCCGATAATAACCAGCTAAGCCCAGAAAGCTACGTACTTTGGTCATTGGCTTAGGTTGCTCCCAGCTTTGAATTTCTTCAATCTTCGCTGGGTCAACAGATATTCCGTGATTTGATATCACGTGCCTAAGGAATGCTACTTCCTCAAGCCAAAACTCGCATTTCTTCAACTTGGCATAAAGCTTATTTTCACGAAGCTTTTGGAGTATCAGCCTCAAGTGTTGCTCATGATCTTCACGACTTTTGGAATATATGAAGATGTCATCAATAAAGACAACCGCAAAATGATCCAAATATTCCTTGAATACTCGGTTCATCATATCCATGAAGGCAGCAGGAGCATTAGTCAATCCAAAAGACATGACTAGGAATTCATAATGCCCGTACCGAGTTCTGAAAGCCGTCTTTGGAATGTCATCGGTTTAAATCTTTAACTGATGATATCCGGAACAAAGATCGATCTTTGAAAAGAATTTGGCGCCTTGCAACTAGTCAAACAGGTCATCAATACGTGGCAATGGGAACCTATTTTTGATGATGACATGATTCAACTCCCGATAATTAATACAAAGTCGCATACTCCCATCTTTCTTCTTTACGAATAGAACATGAGCACTCCAAGGAGATGTATTAGGACGAATGAAACCGATGTCTAATAACTCCTGTAGTTGGGTTTTTAGCTCTTGAAGTTCAATAGGAGAAATTCGATATGGGGCTTTGGAAATGGGTCTTGTACCGGGTTCAAGGTCGATAAAAAATTCAATTTCATGCTCTGGGGGTATGCCAGTAAGTTCTTCAGGGAATACGTTAGGAAATTTATTAACAATAGAAATATCATTCAAATTTGACGTATTTTTGTTTAAATTTGTGACATGGGCTAAGAAAGCTTGACATCCATTTTTCAATAAATGAATAGCTTTATGGCTTGATATGATAGTGATTGATTTTAGTGGTTTGGTTGCTTAAATTCGCATAATAGGTTGGTTAGGAATATGAAAGCTAACAACCTTACGAAAACAATTAATTTTTGCATGATGAGTAGTTAACTAATTGATCCCTAAAATCACATCAAATGCAAGTATTTTTAAGGAAATAAGATCGTCGGGTAATGTGAGGGTACCGATTTGAACCAAACAAGACTTATAAATAGTGGATGTAATGAAGGTTTCTACCAACAGAGTTTCAACAGATAAGTCAAAGTCTAATTTCTCCGAAATTAAATTTAAATGTTGAGCGCAAGTAGGAGAAATAAAAGAATGGGTAGAACTGGTATCAAATAAGGTATAGACTGCACTAGAGTTTATGATTAGCTTACCTGTGATGACCTCGTTCGAGTTCTTTGCTTTTTGGGAGGTCACGACAAATGTTCTCCCTTGAACTACGGGCTTTGACTTCTCTGGGACGGCCTTTGGTGCCTCCGTCCCAGCTGGACTTAGCTTTCCTACACGATAAAATAGAGCTAGGTGACCTTCTCTTTCGATTGTCGTTCTCCTTCTTTAACAACGGGTGTTGGTGCTGACGTCTTTCCATCATTGTTGAATCTCCTCTTCTTGAAATGTCCACTTTTATTATCTTAGCCAGGATTACCACCGAAGTGGTTACCATTTCTGGCATGTTGATTCCCTCCATGTTTGTTGTCACCGCTTCGATGACTGTTACCAATGGTATTATCGATTTGTCGGCTGCTCTCTCTTGGTTTGGTTGACTCATTATCGTGTTCCAATAACTGAGCCCTATTTACAACATCTAAGTACAAGCAAAGTTTGTGAGAAATGAGGCATTGACGTATCTCGGGTTTCAAACCTCTTAGAAACATTCGCGTCATTCTCTCCTCATTATCAACCAAATGGGATGCAAACCGGGAGAACTCAGCAAACTTAGATTCGTATTGCGCCACGGTCATATTGTTTGCTCCAACTTGATGAACTCCACCTCCTTCATGTGACGAATACTTTTGGGAAAGTACTTGTCTTTGAACAGTTCTTGGAACTTCTCCCAAGATATCTTTAGTGGCAGGTTGGGTACGTTTTACAGATTCGCATCAATGATCTGCCTCTCCTCGCAACATGAAGGTGGCAAAAGGAACCTTTTGCTCCTTGGAGCATCCCAAGACATCAAATATCTTACCCCGGGTGAATAATACCCGAGTGAATAGTACCCCATGAATAATAATTCGGGAATAGTACCCCGTGAATAGTACTCCGACATAAAAAAGTTAAAACTTATCAAGAATGTTCAGAATAATATTTTCATAAAAAGATACTAGATGACACACAAATTTTAAGGATATTCTACTAATTTCATGGAGTATAGAAGCCAAAACTTTAACAAAATGAGTGTAAAATTCGAAATATAAAACGAAATAATATTACTTACATACTACAGAGTATGGAAGAAAATATTATTTCATGTGAATATTGAACAAAAATAACATCCCTTACCTTGAAAAGAAGAGTAATCCAACTGGTATAGCGGGGATATTCTTGAAGAAAACTTGAACTATTTTCTACGTTCAAAGCTTCCTTAAACTCTAAAGAAATACGCTCAATATTACAGAAGAAGAATTCTCTGATTCTGGTGTGATTTTCAATTTTAACTAAGTATCCTATTTATAGGAGAATGGAAGAGGCACTGTTAAGAAAAAAATATCACGGACGAAACTTTTGAAATTCACTGGCCGAATTCTTGTAACCTCACAGACGCCAGTTTTTCAAATTAAGAATATAATATTCAAGTAAAACAAAACTTATTTTAAATATATATATATATATATATATATATATATATATATATAATATCTTCCACCACCCACCAAATTCTCCCACACACACCATTACGGACACACACTTATATTATATATATAAACATATAATAATAGTACTCTTTTCCATCACCCCCCGTGAATAAGATTTATTTCCCTCCCCCCACTTCATTTCTCTTCCAGTGGGTCCCACATGCCCCCACATGTGGCCCCACCTTTATTATAGTAAAAAATTTTCTACCGATTATTTTGAAAAATGGGTAAATGGGGGTCCATATAATAAGCAAAATTTACTCAAATACTTCATAAAAAATTTCTTTAATATTTTTAACAACATTTATTCATATTATTATAACTCGCAATATTAACAACCAGGTCGTTCCCAGGAAAGAGGGGGCTTTTCGATAAGAATTTCTCTTTATTGGTGAGCGATTATGTGACCAACCCTCTCCTCGACAGAAATTTCTAGACATCATCAATATTACAAATAATAATATGAATAACTGTATCGTCTCAATTATTGATTTAATAATATAAAATATTGACAATAATTGAATCAAATAACGCGAGATACTTTGCAAAGCAATTTCATGTGCAATAATTGAACAAAACCGAAGTAACTTCTCACGTAAGCATCAATAATCAATACTGGTATTATTCTTATGCAACCACGCAGCGTATTCATCGTACTTTTACCAATAGGTTAATCCAACGATAGCAGTAAAACTTTCGTAGTTATTTTTATAAAAAGATATTTTGTCGTTTTCTAACTCAGAACAATAATCCGTTATAGGGTCCACCAATGATTGTGTCGTCGTATGAATATTCCCTGTTAAAACGAATATTCCTCGATCAATCGAATATTATATAACAATTTACTTACTTTGCAAAATTTCTAAATATTACCCACAACTTTAATATTATAACAAATCCACACCATAATTATTCAAAATGATATTTATAGAAAATTCATTTTTTTTCATAAAAGTTGGGGTCTTACAAATATTACAAAATTTAAATTAAATTATTAACGGAGTTATTCTAATTAGAGTGATTGAGTATGTTGATAGTTAAGTTTTTGGTGTTTAACAACAAAAATTATTATTTGAATTCTTAGTTTCATATTATGATTTTTATATGTTAAATTTTCTTGAGTATATTTTAAAATTTGGGATATTTATGATTTTGATTACATTTTTTTAGTAAAAAATTGACGTTGTTTTTATGCAATGTTAAATAAAAGAAAATATAATAATATTTATTATTGCCTCTATCTTGTAAATAGATTTTTCATTTTTTGAGTAACAACATTTGTCATTTTTTACGTAAATAATTATACTCAAGTGTGACTTATGTTTAGTTTAATATATGAGAAAAATAATTAATATAATTTTGAATACTTTTTTATTTGAATAATAAGTTTGTTTCGTAATAATAAGTTTGTTTTACGTAAATTTTAATATTTGAATTTTTTTATAATTTTATTGTATTAATTTGAACTTTTATGGGTATTAAAATGTTACTTTTTAATTATAAAAAATATTTGAATATATATCACATAAATTTTAATCTTTGAGAAATTCAATTAGCAAAAATTGTTTGACTTTAGTTTTTACGATAAAATGAATATTTATTATTTTATGAAATTTATGTTATTTATTGCACAAGTTCATAATTTAATTAATTAGATCATGTTAAGTAAAAATTATAATATAAATTTATATATTTAGTGGATAAATTAAACATTATAAGTTGAAGGTGTATATTAGACATTATATTAAAAATATTTTTGGATATTAGTTGGTCAACCACATTAGGGGTAGTGAATATTACATATTGTAGACTAAAGAGGTACTTACTATTACTTAAAAAATTAAAAAAAGTGATGAGTATTATTATGATTATGTACATAGTGTCAGTATATTTTACTTATTAATTAATTGGCTCGAGTACAAAACTAATTTTAATGGTGAATAAAAATAACCAGGGAAGAGTGGATGATATATAGGAAGGTTGGTTGTGTTTTATTGTTGGTGGTGGTGGAGGTGGAGGTGGGGGTGGGGGTGTGGGGGTGGGGTGGGGTGGGCAACCCTTCTGACCGGTGATATATTTTAGAAATTTCTTGTTTAATTATGATTGCATAAGCATATGGGTGTTAAAAACAGACTTGGACATTTAGCTTAAAAAAAAAGAGAGGCAGACTTGGAAAGTTGCTGAGTTGAGCCTTTGTCAGGTTTTCAAACTGAGTTTACTGGACCAGACCTTGATCAAGTCAAGTTTTGATCAGCTCAAACTCAAGCCGGATTAAGGCCAAGTGGTAGACCTTTCGTGTACCTCTAAAACAAACGCACATGTTACCAATCTAGTGTATATATATAATTAACCTTTAGTTAAATTACCACACTGTGTTACATTTGTATGTAGAAACTTAATGGACTGCAAGTGCCCACATAATAACAGCCGTTATAGGCTCTGGAGTTCTCTCTTTAGCCTGCTGGGGTGTGGCTCAGCTCAGATGGATCCTCGGAATCACCACTCTTGTCATCTTTTCCGCCATCACTTTATAAGCTTCTGGTCTTTTAGTCGATTATTATCGATTTTCGGATCCTGTCTCTGACAAGAGAAATTATACTTGCATGGAAGTGAGCAAAGCCCACTTAGGTATTTCAATCAATTCAAATGTATGTATTTGACTTTGGCGCATTTTAAAAAAAAAATATTAATAGACTGTAAATATTTTATTGACGTGTATTTCAAGTGTTTTTTTTTGATCTTAATTAATTTTTCTTGGATGATTAAATTTAGATGGGAAAATGTACTTTGCTTTTGTGGTGTTGTTCAAAATAAGATCAATATATTTATTGGCGAAATGATGATGTAACAAGTGTAAGATTAAAATGACAACTCAACATTACTAGTAATGAATAACAACAACATTAAATTGAGCAACAATATCACCAGATGTGACATTCGATGAAATGGTTTGTGTGGAAACAATTCCCCTTGCTAGCCGGAAAACCCCCGAACCACCAAGTATGGCCATTTCGCGGTACTGATTCGATATCGGATTGCGGCCATGAACACTGAGGGTGCTACCGTTGTACTTCCCATTTGTGAAGAACAAGTTCATGGTCATTAGTACAGAAAATTCCTCTAAGCTGGATGCTGCAGTCAACCCTTGGACTCGACCCACGATTGTCGAATTGGGTTCGGGCCCTACTTTCATCAGGTCATCAATAATGGAGACTAGACCGAACAAGGTGGGTGACGTAGACGAGATATTGGACCTGGCCACCGGATACGCAGTTTGGTTCAGCCCACTTCCAGTTTCATGAAGAAAGAACTGAAGCTTGGTTACCTTTTCTTTCTTGTTGCCAAGTGTTTGGACCCAATTTTGAACAGCTTCTGGGCTGTTGTCAATGCCATGAACCACCCTCATGGATATAACTATCGACAAAAGCACAAGAAATGATATCATACATAGCTTCCCCATCTCTCTTAACCCTAGCTAGCCTCTTCTCGTGGAGGATGATGATATATGGACTAAAACTGCATTGCATGCCTATATATATATATTAGCAAACTAGCCGTCCAAATTAACAACTGTGTACAGCTAGCTAGCTAGCTGCTTTGAAGATTAATTAAACTAGCAAGCCATATGTAGCCTTCACAAAGATAATGCATGCAGACATCAAATACGTACAAAGACAAGAGTACCAACCAGCAACCGGAAGAAGTACGTACGTACGTACATGGCATTATCAATGTGTACCTATATAGAGTTAATTTTTAATGACGCCAATTGCCGTCCTTGTAATATTGATTAATTAGTTAGGACTATATATATAATTGTATCGAGATACATATTATATTATTATTACCTGTACATGATATTCTTCTCTTCCGCAAAGACTCTCAATTGCAAAATAAATAAACTTAATACAACACATCTAAAACATCAATGCACCTCTCCGGGGTAGTAGACTGAGAGTTGGGACACTATTTCCTTTGTCACCAGATGACCCAGCTACGGTGTTACTAGCCCTTGAGGACGCCTAAGAAGTGGGAAAAGGCTTACTAGGCAATAAATTTCCACAATTTTCAAATGTCGGATCTTGTTTGGGGAATATTTGTGAATTTTATTTCTAAATAATTATACCAAACTTTTCATACCTCATCGGAACGGTGATTGGCTATACGATCACTGCATCAATAAGCATGGAGTATGTAATCTATTTCATAGCGACAGTGATTGTATTTATTCTCTCTGTCACAAAATAAAATGTTTAGTTTTGACTTTTTTAAGTCTAATTGATCATTATTAACGTTAAGAAACTACTATATACAATTTATTACCAACCCTAATCTTTATAATTAAAAATGTATATTTATATATACTTGCTTATTAATTATAAAAACAATCAATTTGACCTAAAAAAGTCAAAATTGGGCAATTATTTTGGGGACGGAATAAGTAACGTTTAGAAAATTAAACAAGAAAATTTAGTTGTAAGAAGTTTTTTTAAATTAAATGACGTTAGTTTATGATTATATTCATTTCAGGGCTATATTTAGGTCAAATTGCTTCCACAAAGAAGGACATGAAGCTCCATGCAGTTATTCTGTAAATCGTTGCATGATTGGAATGGGGATTCTTGAAATTTTCTATCACAAATTCCAAATTTACACAAACTTTCATTAGTCTCAGTTGTTGCGGGAGTCATGTCCTTTGGGTACTCATCCATAGGAATGGGATTAGCTTTTGCAAAAGTTGTTTCTGGTGAGTTTTAAGCACTTTATAGTAATGTTGATAAAATGCACAATTGTTTTACTAGTAAGTAGTGATTTGTGACAAACATAAAAATAAAATTGGGACTTAACATGGCATGGGAAAAGGACCACCTTAATGAGGGTGGAAGTTTTTTGCTAGACACTGGCAAGCAGGCTGGCCCGCTAAAATGAACGGGCCGAAAAGGCCCGATTTTTTCTGAAATTTAAAATCTTGATTAAAAATCGGCCCATGACGAGAACACTTTTTTGTCTTTTATTTTTTGTTATTTTTGGGTTTGGTCGAAACGGTAGGGTAGATAATAAGTGAGACCAAAAAAACAAACAGACCAAATAGGCACTTGGAATTTATTGGGCTACAAAACTGCCTCCCAAAGCCCGACCCGCGGGCTTGGGCATCTTTTGCCGGGTATAGTTTCTGGTAATGTAACACCAACTGAAAAAACCTGGAGAATGTTCCAAGCTTTTGGCAACATTACATTTGGTCATATATGAAACTTATCTCCTTAAACTCAAGGTCTGCGGGAGTTTAATAGTTCTCAGCCAAAGACACTCAAAAGTTGTGCATTGCAAGTTGTAATTTGTGCGTACAACTATGTATGCACTGGTAGAGTAGATGTTTTTTGTTAGAAACTGTTGAACTCTAATTTATACTCATGTATATGTTTATTTATGTACATAGAAATATCTATTTAAACTCGAGTAAGTGTTTAGGGTTCGCAAGAGCTCAACAGTTCCTAACCAGAAAAGGTCACCAGTTGCAGGTTGTACTTTGCGCGTACTATGTATGCACAAGGTAGAGTAGACTTTTGATTATTTATTTTTGAGAAAAAGCACTTTTACCCCACTGTGATTGTAGTATTTTAAGCAATTAGTTACTTTGCTTTTAAAATATTCAATTAGCCCACTGTACTTTTTTTAAATGTTCAATCAAGCAATTTCGTCTAATTTTGCTCACGGACGTTAAAAATTGGAGGGAAAAAGCACCTATACCCCACTATACGGACGTCAATTTTTGTCAGTTTAATGTTTTTTGTTACATACTGGTAGGCTGTTCCATTGATACCAGGAGTCTTATGCCATATTACACGCATACAGTTGGGGAATTGATAAATTGAGTAGTTAGAGTTTGGTTTACTGAGTTCAGATATTACTATAGTATTGCATGCACTTGCCAGTGAAGTCAATTTTCTTCTAACAGCTGAAAATTTAAAAATTATTGGAAAATAGGTAAATTTATTAATTTATGATCCCACGCCTCTAATTTCTTCAAGGATTGCAGCTTTCTGTTAGAATAGTCTAGACAGACTCTTATCTTCTAAGCCATGTTAGTGTTTGTTGTTTTACAGTGGTTCTTAGCAATCTAGTTATATTTGAAAATTCGTATGGCCTTTCAGTGCTCCTATCATACAAGTTGCCTTTACTTTTTCCATTTCTATTCCTGAATTTATTTTGTTTTTATATATTGTCAAATCAGTTTTACCTAAACGATGTAATAATCTAGGTAAGATCTTTTCACAATTTTTTGATCATGTGATACAAGAACTCCCCTCCCCCCCCCCCCCCCCAAACACCCTTACACGCACAAAATGTTGAGTATTAAATTAATATATTTATTAACTTTTCTTCCACTTTGTGGGTGACAAATTTTGGAGAGGAAAGAATTGCAAAATTGGACGGAATTGCTTGATTAAACATTTTTAAAAAGTACAGTCGTCTAATTAAATATTTTAAAATGTTGAGTATTAAATTAATATATTTATTAAGTTTTCTTCCACTTTGTGGGTGACAAATTTTGGAGAGGAAATAATTGCTGAATTGGACGGAATTGCTTGATTAAACATTTTTAAAAAGTATAGTGGTCTAATTAAATATTTTAAAAGCACAAAGTGGGGTAAATGTATTTCCCCCCCAATTTTTTAACTTCAAAGTGAGCAAAATTGGAACGGAATTGCTTGATTGAATATTTTTTAAAAAGTACATTATTGGGCTAATTGAATATTTTAAAAAGACGATGTTAATTCTTTAAAAACACTACAACCATGCGATGGAGTTAAAGGTGTTTTTTCCCATTTATTTTTGTCAAAAACTAATGAACATTTGAACTCTTGTTTTCTCAAGTTTTTATTCATTATCCACTATACGTGTTTTTTTTCCTTTAGAATACACTAAAATCGTCACCACCAGAAAACATAGTGATGAAGAAGGCTAATTAATGTGATAGGAGTGCTAAGAACAACAGTCTTCTACATGATGTGTGGTTGCTTTGGCTATGCTGCATTTGGGAACACCGCGCCAGGCAACTTGCTAACCGGCTTTGGATTTTACGAGCCATTTTGGTTGGTAGACTTGGCCAATATGTGCATAGTAGAGCACTTGGTGGGATCATATCAGGTCTAATTTTAAATTCACCTTATTCATCATGATATAAGGGTCACCATTTCATGTTTTCTAATTACCTTTTCCTTGAAACAAATAGCTGCATTTCATAAGAAATCCAGATAAAATCTTAGTAGATTAACAGCTTGTGTATTTTGGCACTGAAAAAGTGTGTTTAGGCGGCTTTCAAGCCCCAAAACTCACCGCACCATAGTTTGAGGCTTAATTAAAAGTTATATTTGTGAGTTAAAAAAATTTTGTTTAGAATAAATTACGCTTAAAGGAACATGATTTTCAAGTGCATTTCGATTCCAAAAACCCCAAAATCTTCAAACCAAACATGCACTAAACTCGGGTCCTCATTATGATTTGAATCGTGCTACATATGACAACAAATTTATACCAATATTAAATATTGATGTATGTGACTACATGGAATAGGAAAGAATTAAGAAGTGGCCCACACATTATTATTCTATTTATGGCTTAGAGTTACACGTTAGTCCACTACTACAAAATAATAAATAGACAACACTTAAGCCACAACGTTTTTTATAAAAACGTTGTGGTATTTTTTTTTACAACGTTTTTAAAAAAAATGTTGTAGATACATATGCAAAAACATAATCTATTTAAAAGGGCATTTTTTTTGTTTTAATTAAATAACGTTTTTTTTTAAAACGTTGTCTATATGATAAAACACGGAGCTCACTTAAAATTAAAACACTTGAAGTCTTTTTCTCTCTGAGGCTAGCCCGTCTTTGATATTATCTCTGTGCTCGATCGTCGTTCTCTCCAAGTCCCTTAGCAGAGGTTGGTCCTTCACTCTCGGTTTCATTCCTCTCTCTCGATTCGTTCGTTTCCTTCACTCTCGATTTCTTCTTCTCTCTTTCGGTCCTTGCAGAGGTTCGATTATCTCTGTGCTCGATCGTCTTTGGGTGTACCTTCTCTCCGAAATTTGAAATTTGAGTTTGAAGATAAGGCATTTTGGGGCTAGGGTTTCATCCTAAGTTCTTCATCTCTTTGGATTTGTTCTTGCGTGTGTTTATTTTCAACCCATTTATAGTCTTTGTATATAAGCGTGTTTGAGGTGCTCCATTTGTTTTGTTATAATGATTTTTCGCTTTCATATTGGTAGCATAGTGGTGGTTCATGATGGCGGCGGTGGTGGTTTCTTTGTCTCCTCCACTAAAATTAGGTTTTAATTTCTCACTTGTTAATTTTTCCTAAAATTTAGGTTTTAATTAGAAATTTTTGATATTTGGAGCTAATTTGGAGATTCTAAGTGTTATTGAAGGCTAATTAAATCTAGAGGATTACATTAAGTGTTATTATTTGTATTTTTAGCTCGAAGTTTAATATCGGGTTCTCTTTAAAAATGCCATTGGGTGCGATTTGTTGTTGTATTTATGCGTAAATGTGGTTCTTCAATGGAGGTTTTTCTTTTGGAATCCGAATTGTAGATTTATGTGCTAGTATAATCATTAGTTTTGGTTTTCTAACTAGCATTTGCCTCTATTTTTTCTCTTGTGTGGTTGATATCGATATCAAAGTGGACACAAATTCTAATGTAATTTGCATCTTATTCATTGGGTGAAATAGTAACATTTCTTTTATCTAGTTTAGCCAATTGATAATTAATCGAGTTCTTATTAAGTGTTTTATATTTAATGTTGGACTTTAGATGACATGTTTTGTTTTTTCTTAAGATGGATAAGTCATGGATGTGTCTTTGATAGAAGGTCAAGAGAATATGAACTAGGCGTTGATGAATTCTTGAGGTTTCTTGGTGACAACGCGAGAAATGTGAATCTTATTCATTGTCCTTGCGTAAAATGTGGAAACATTTTAAAATTTGGTGCCAGAATTATACGGGATCACTTGTATTGTAATGGGGTTGATACTAGTTATCACACTTGGATATGGCATGGAGAACCTAATATGTTAGATGTAGATGCAAATAAACCTTTTATAGGGACTACTGAACAAGGCTATGTCTCTGAAACAATAGATATGGAAGATAATGGTTTTGTGGATTTCTCAAATGATCCTTGTGAGTTTTTTAATGTGATTGGGGATGGAGATAAACCCTTGTACCCTGGTTGTAAATTTAGTACGTTAGGTGCACTTGTTAGACTCTACAATTTGAAAGCAAAGCATGGGTTGAGTGATGTTGGTTTCACAGAGCACTTGATTTTTCTAACTGAACTTCTTCTAGAAGGTAACCAATTACCTTGCTCCTTATACGAGGCAAAGAAATCTTTACATGCCTTAGGAATGGATTATGAGAAAATACATGTTTGCCCTAATCACTGCATCTTGTATAGAAAGGAATTTGACCAGGTAACTAATTGCCCAAAATGTTCTCTCTCAAGGTGGAAGGCGGATAAGAATGAGCATGTAAGAGAAGGGGTGCCTGCGAAGGTGTTGTGGTACTTTCCTCTTATCCCGAGGTTTAAACGTATGTTTAAATCTAGTAGGACAGCTGAGAGTTTGACTTGGCATGCTAATAATAAAATGAGCGACGGTCATATGCGTCATCCATGATTCACCATCTTGGAAGCTAGTGGATGATAAGTGGCCGGAGTTTGGTAAAGACCCTAGAAACCTTAGACTTGCTCTTTCAGCTGATGGGATCAATCCTCATGCTTCTCTTAGTAGTAGATCTGATTGTTGGCTTTGTTATAATGATTATTTATAATCTTCGCCTTAGTTATGTATGAAAAGAAAGTTCATGATGTTGACTTTGTTGATCTCGGGTCCTAAACAATAGGTAATGATATAGATGTCTACTTGGAACCATTGATTGATGATTTGAAGTGTTTGTGGAAGGGGTTCGAGGGTGTATGATGCATTTAGAGGAGAATACTTCATGCTTAAAGCCCAATTAATGTGGACTATTAATGACTTTCCTGCCTATAGGAACTTATCTGGATGTGTTGTAAAAGGTTATAAAGCATGTCCTATATGTGGCGATGATACACCTAGCCATAGGTTGACACATGGTAACAAAGTTTGTTACATTGGCCACCGAAGATTCTTGCCTCGAGATCATTCATTTCGGAAGCAGCGAGTAACATTTAATGGAGAACAAGAATTTAGACCACCTCTTGTGTCACTAACGGGAGAAGAATTATTTAGAAAGGTTGATGGTTTGACTCATGCTGTTGATGACAAGGATAACAGGTCTTGTTGGAAAAGGAAGTCAATATTCTTTGAACTAGAGTATTGGAAGTTTCTTCATATTAGACATTGTCTTGATGTTATGCATATTGAGAAAAAATATGCGATAGCATTATTGGTACATTATTGGAGATTAGGGGAAAAACAAAGATGGGGTTAAAGCTCGATTAGACCTCTTAGAAATGGGGTTAAGACTTATTTGCGACTGATTTTGGGGGAAAAAGGACACGTTTGCTCCAAGTACTTGGAATCTATCGAGAAATTTGAGAAAAGAGTTGTATGTAATTCTTTTGTATGGCATGAAAGTCCCGAAAGGTTACGCTTCTAATATCAAAAGTCTTGTATCATTGCAAGACCTAAAACTCTATGGGCTTAAGTCTCATGATTGTCATACCTTAATGCAACAATTGCTCCCCTGTTGCCTTTACGTTCGGTGATGGAAAGACACATGAGGTATGCAATAATCAGATTATGTTTTTCTTTAATGAGAGATCACGACAAAGTCATCGACATTTCAAAACTAGATAAAAATCTGTTGATGTAGTGGTAACCTTGTGTTTGCTTGAGAAGTATTTTCCACCATCATTCTTTGATATCATGATTCATGTCGTGGTGCATCTTGTTAGAGAAGTTTGATTATGTGGGCGATTTACCTTAGATGGATGTATCCATTTGAAAGATTCATGAAAGTATTAAAAGGGTATATACGTAATCGTACTTTCGGCTTTGAAGGTTGCATAATTTGAATGTTATATTGGTGAAGAAGCTTGAGTTTCTTGAGGAATATTTATCTGATGTTAGTACTATTGGGATCCCATCGAAGCGAAGAATAGGTCGTACACAACCCTTATCTAGTGCTACCGTAGAATCTACGAAGCGTGACATGTTAGACCAAGCACATCATTGTGTATTAGAAAACACGAATGAAGTTAAACCATATATCAGGTAATTTAAATGTTTTTCTATATAAGATAGAAGAATTTTGTCTTTTAATTCAACTACTAAAATCTGATTGTCTTCTACTTCATGTAGTGAACATATGATACATCTGAAAGAAACTTATCTGAGATTCAAAAAAAGAACAAAGTGGCTACAAGATAAACATAATCGCACATTCATTGATTGGTTTCGCAAAAGGGTAAAATTGTGTTTATCTTTGTAATTGTTTGATGGTTGCTCTTGTTTGTTTCTTGATTTATATTTTTTTGGATTCAAGTTTCACATGAACTTACCCAAGCATCCAATGACATAACGGAGACTTTGCGGTGGCTTTCAGATGGCCCGTGTATGGAAGTACTAAAGTATAAAAGCTACATTGTCAATGGTGCGCACTTTAACACCAAGTCATGTGATGTGCGGTATTTGTTCAAAATAGTGGAGTGCACTTAGTGGAAAAGACAATGCAGCTTTCTAGTGCAAAGGATAAAAATCCTGTTGTAGGAGACATGAGTTTCTATGGGGTCATTCAGGAAATATGGGAGCTAGATTATCATAAGTTTAGAGTACATATGTTTAAGTGTGATTGGGTTGAGAACAATAATGGCATTAATGTAGATGAACTTGGATTTACGTTGGTCAATCTTGGTAGGATAGGTTTTAGAAATGATCAATTTGTTATGGCTAACCTAGTCAAACAAGTCTTTTATGTTGAAGATCCTTTAGATTCTATGTGGTGGGTTGTATTATCACCCCCAAATAGGGATTATAATGATTGTGCAGTGATGATGAGCTAGGGGACATTGTAATTGACCACGAACCCTTTACAAGGGGTATGACTGCAGTTGAGACATTTAATGATGTTTTTCACGAGGACAGCTCACAATACATGAAAGCTAACTGTGAGGATATTTGGATTGATAAGGAATAGGAACTCTTGTGGCAATTAATAGAACTTAATAAACTGAATGTTTAACTTCTAGCAGTTGTATTTATGATCTGAATTATTTTCCAATAGCTGTATTTCCAGCAGTTGTATTTATATTTGTCAGTTGTTTAAATTTCCAGCATTTGAAAATGTTAATTTTAGCAGTTTAAATTTAGCAATTAGATTGAAAATGTTAATTTAAAGTTTAATGAATTGAAATGTTTATTTTGTATTTATATTTTCACATTGAAAATTTTAATTTCAAAGAATTAAAATGTTAATTTTATGATTTAAATTTTAATGATTGAAAATGTTAATTTTTAAAATGTTACTTTACCGTATTTCCAATGATTACAGATGTGTTTAACTTCCAATGATTTTTCGTGATGAACTAAATGTTTATTTGCTAGCAAGATGTTACTTTTCACATGTATTTATATTTTCCAAAGATTGTAAATTTCCTGCAGATTAATAATGTTACATTTTGCGCTTTAAAATGTTACTTTTCTAGTAGTTATTAGCTTGATTAACTTCTAATTTGAGAGTTTTAACTCCATGTTTATTTTTGTGCGAGAATAAAGAAGATGTTATGTCATCCCTTCAAGAAGAAAGTTATGTCATCCCCTCAAAAGAAGAAAGCTATTTCATCCCTTCAACGAAAAAAAGCTATTCAATCCCCTCAAAAAAGAAGAAAGCTAGTTCATCCCTTCAACCAAGAAAGCTATTTCTCCCCTCAACAGAAGAAAGTTATTTCCTCCCTCAAAAGAAGAAAGCTAGTTCAAAATATGAAAAGAACCAAACAAGGGGCTAGTCGGACGCAAAGAAGTCGCTTTAGAGACTAAAAGCAGTCTTAAATCGAAGTTGAGACAATCTCGATCTGCATGAAAAAGAAAACAAGGCATTAACACAATGCAATGAATGAATAGTGAAGTGAAAAGTACAAGGCGTGAGAAAGGTTGTGGAGTACAATAAAAACGGGCAACCTCATGGGGAGACAAAAAATGAAATGCAGTCTTACATTGGGGTATTAGCACGCACGAAGGTCCAAATTGACATTAAAAATGGAAAGCTGTGGAGTTAGATACAAAAAAGAAGATTTTGGAAGCTGTAGAGGTATGTGAAGTTGATTAAATTCCCCATGTAGTTTTATTTTTCTTCATTGTCACATGTATTGATATTTTTAATCGTGTGATCTGCTTGTGCGTAGATGGCGTTTGTGATAGCTCCTCAAAGCAGGAAAATGGTTTTAAGATCAACAACATGTAAATGGCGAGAGTTCAAGTCTAGACTGACCAATACCTATGTTTATCCTTTCGAAAATGAAGCAGAAATCTTATGTGACCCCCCTGAAGAATATCCTTTCATTGAACCTGATGCTTGGAGAGCCTTTGTAGCCCATAGGTTTACTGAAGAGTTTAGGGTACATTTTCCTCCATTTTAATTTCAAATAAATCATTGCTTCTCAAATTACATAACCACTTTTCCCTTCATATTTTGCAGGCATTACATAAGAAACAACAATCAATACGTGCACAAAATCAGTATAATCATCGCTTGTCACACAAAGGATATGCTGGATTGGAGGATTAACTGGTTAGTAATAATTTTGTAAGATAATTATCTTTTGTTTATATGAAACAGCTGGAAAAAAAAAAAGCATTATGAAACGATTAATGTTTGTTTATATGAAACAGCTGGAAAAAATGGCGGAAGGTGACATAGATCGAGCAACATTGTGGAGGAAAGTAGGGAAGATAAGCATTGGAATATTCAGATGAGAAGACAATGAGAAAGCAAAGGAAATAGTAAGAAAATTAATTGATGTTTTGAATTCTTTCTTTGTGGCAGTAATTTGTTTTTATTGGTAATGTGAATTATTTGTTAATGCATTAGGATGAATTCAAGAAAAAAGTACAAGAAGGTTCGTTGACTGTGATCGACATCCATGATGTTCTCACAATGGCATTGGGGAATTCTGAGCGTGTTGGATGAGTTAGAGGTGTCGGAGGTTATGTGACTCCAAGTTCCTACTTTCACCTACCAAGACGCCAAACCGAGAATGTGAGCCATAGTATTAAACAAACTGTCCAAAAACTTCTTGAAGAAGAGCGAGATAAGGGGCGACTTGTGGTAGTAAAACCTGTAATGGAGGAGCAAAATTTTTGGGTGCAGAAGATTATGCAAATAGAGGCAAAACTGGATGGAAAGTGTACGACCCCATGTGAAACAATTCACCCAGGTCACTACTTGACTTCCCCCACCCTTAACGGTGCACATTTTTCAGAAAAAGCTAGTTATCCTGTTAAAAAAACTGAAATTTGGATTGATGAGAAGGAGGATGTTGACAATGGTGAGAACAAAGACAATGATAACAAAAAGATGCCACCATTAAAGGTATATGTCATTGATTTCATTAATTTCATTAATGATTTCATTAAGATAACAAAAAGTTTTACATATTATTGATTTCATTAATATATATTCTTGTGTTTGTATCTAGAAACATGGAAAATGCTTAAAGTTCGACAAGACAAGTTCTGAATCGAATAACTGCTTACCGATGCCAAGCTCATTAAAGGTGTTGTGTGGATATGCCAAAAATACCCTCCAATTAAAGGAAGAACCATTAAAATTGTGATGGAGGAGGAAATTTTTTGGGTTTGCTCGTCCAACCCATATTTTGTATGAAGACATTCTACAATTTGGTGCCATGTCAGAAATATCAGGCACTTGCATAGTGATGTACATGAGGTATAATTAAATAAATCTTATTTGGTATTGTGAAAGAAAACTGAGTTAACGGTTTTCAATTATTAGGTACTTATATGATGTGTTGAAGAAGACAAATATGTTAAGTATGATTACTTTTGTGGACCCTGCTCGGGTTGGTGCTAAAGGTTGTGGAAGTATTTCTCAAAAAACACGTTACATGGCATCTCAAGTTTCAAGAGGACATCCTGGCACGTATTTCCTGATACCTTACAACTCCGGGTTAGTACTTATTATATTTAGTTCGATCTGGAATGGTAAATTTCTTTACCTTTTTTTATTAAAACTCTTGATTCTAAAAAACTTGTTGGTTTAACTATAGTGATGTGTTTGGGGCTGATTTTTGATTAGATATCATTAGGTGTTGACCATTTTCAATCTGGACAATAATAATGTGTACTTCATGGATTCCCTCAAGTACCGTAGAATCGATGAGGAGTGGAAACAAGTTGTGAACACGTATGTTATTCCAGATTACTTTGTTTTGGAAAGTTTTACAATAAAATTTCTTCTAATAAATCGTCTCTGGAATTATATGCATGATGTTATATGTGTCACCCTCTTGCTCATTCAGTGTCATTAAAGCTTACAATGGGCAAAACAATAATCAAATACGAAAATCACCACAATGGAGAATCTTGGTGGTATGTGCATAAGATGTTTACTTATGGACATTTGTTATTTTTATTGATTTATCATGACATAATTACTAATTGTGTTTAGGGAACTCCTGTACAACTAACACACAAGGAGTGCGGGTATTTTATAATGCGTTTTATGAAGGAGATATTTGAGGATGGTAGTTTGGACTTTGTAGCCAAGGTTAGTTATTTTTTGTCAGCTTTATTGGTCAAATAGCAGCATAGTCTAATTACGTGTGTGTGTGTGTGTGTGTGTGTGTGTTATGTCATATTTAATTGAGTGGAAAGTAAACGGTTGGGCTTGAGTGATGATGGTAGATAATAATGAGGACCTTTTTCTATAAGCATGAGCATCCTTGATCTGAGCTACTTATTCAAAAATTACATATTCAAATTTACATATTAGCAAAAATTAGCTATGTATATCTGGATAGCATTTATGTCTTTGCAGCCTCACAAGGAAGAAAGGTTAAACAAATTCTTGATTTCATATTTCCTTTACATAGTTGTATGTAATTCTGAGATATGAAGTGATCTCCTTTTTATTTTTAGTTTTTTATCTCGTATGTTATCTTGGTGGTTCCAATCGGTTTTTTGCTTGTTTGTAGATTGTTTCAATGGCCTTGAATATATATTTTATTTTTATCAAGAATTTTATGACTGAAGCTCTGAACTACTAACACTCTAATGTCATTAAGACCATACCTTGTTTCTTTAGTTTTTGGATTGATAATTTGAAGGTAACTAGAACACAATGTTGCTTGATGTAATCGAGGTTGAAATTTTATTTTATATAGTGCAGATGGAAATTTAAATTGAACACTTCACTTACTACCACTGCAGATTCCCCTATCCAATATACCCACTTGTTTGCATAGCTGGTATCGACAGTTTTCCTTATCTTTTCTGTAAGCATAAGCATCCTTAAACTAAATTAGCAAAAATTACATACTTGATCTGTTTGGTTATTATTACATACTTTACTGAGCTACTTGATCTGCTTTGTTCATTATTAGTGTTATATACTTGATCTGTTTGGTTTAGATTATTTGCTTCATGTACTACATTGTCTGTCTTGATCTAATAAAATTTTCTTGAAATTTGAAACATGGTCCAATCTGGAATATTGCAGAAGTAAATGGAATGATGTGGCTAGTAAATGGAATGATCTGGAATGTAGAAGTAATTTTCTTGTAAACATATACTAGTTTTGATTAGGAATTATGTGGCTAACATGGGTTACAATGTTAAAAATACAAGGCATGTGGAACACTAAATTTGTATAGCAGGTCAGATATGGTATGTTATTTGGTATCATTGTTGAATACTAAATTTGTTGTTCTTTTATTTCAGTGGGATAAGGCATGTGAATTAACGTACACACAAGAACAAATTGACGAAGTACGGAATGAGTGGGCAACGTATGTGAGTAACTATATGTTGAGCCTCGAGTTAACGGTGAATATGTTAGATGAATGTACATATTTTGGATAGTTTGGTTTATTTTGTGGATTCATGTAATCAAATTCACAATTCAATATAGTAGTAATTTATATTGAAAAGTGAATTTGAGATGCATATATGGATACATTTTGGTATAAATTGTGGATGTAGTAATTTGAAACTGTAAAGAATGGTATTATTGGAATGCATTTTGAATGGTTGATACATTTTGGCTATATATCATGGCATTAGCGTATTACAGGTGCATTGGTGATACAGGTGAACCACAACTTTTTTTTCTTTTTTTTTATCTACAACATTTAAAAAATGTTTATATTTGTATAAATAAATGACACCTTCTAAACGTTGTATAAATTGGTTAAAAATATTGTCTATTGTTGCTTTCTATAGTGGATATTTAAAAACAAATGTTGCTTTCTATATAGATGATATTTTAAAAACGTTGTGTAAATGTGGCTAAACGTTGTCTGATATACTAAACAACAACGTTTTTATTCAAAAAACGTTGTGAAATCATACCTACTACAACGTTTTTAAGCATCTGCTAATTTTTGAAAAACAAATCTACAACGTTTTTTCCTAAAAAACGTTGTGTATTGTGCTTAACTACACCGACGTTTTCCTGACTGAAACCACAACGTTTTTTCCGCGTTGTCTATTTACTGTTTTGTAGTAGTGGTCGCCATCCAACTTCATCATGAGATTTGTTTGACATATATATCATCTTCTTTATGATTTTGCACAAATTTTTTCACAAAAGGTGAGGAACAAATGGCCTAATTCAAAATTTGTGGTACGAGGATACAAAATGAATATAGACTTGGGAAAGTAATACGCAATCGGCCTCAACCTCTTCAGGTTAACTTGGAGAACTGCATTTGTGATACTAGCAAAAATCGTAGCAATGACATATTGTCCTTTTTCAGAGACGTTCTGGCGTTGCTTGGAGTGTTGGAATATTTTATTCCTTATGCGGCCTCTACTATTTATATAATTATTGGGCTTACATATATATTGTATTAATTTAATCACTTTATTTATGGATTTTATAATTAATTATATAGCCTATAAATAATATAATGTGCACTAGTGTTTCATAATCTTGATGGACGATTTTGACTGTTAGTTATTCTATAAATAAAATAGTTAGGGTTTGGTCCCAATTGTCGTCTCAAGAATTTTATACACACATATACATTCATCCTAAGATTAAGAGAGACAATTGAAGACTTTCACTCTTAAGCACAGCGGAAGCGTGATACATACTAGATGACTTCTCTCAATTCATGTAAGTACTTAATATTATAATTATTGATTTTATTTTATTCTATGCAACAACACGTTTCGATATAATAATAATTTACATCCGTATCGTAGCTATGGTTACGTTATTATATAGAAAAAATTATTTATGTTATTATGTTACAAATTTTAATATTGTAGAATAATTAAATCATGTTATTTTAGGAGATAATGCTTTCAGATACACTATATATATATATATATATATATATATATATATATATATATATATATATATATATATATATATATATATATATATAGTATATTATATAAGTTCAATGTTGTATATACATTCATTGTTCATACACGTTTAATATATATATGTATTATGCATAAAATTTTATTGTTCATAATGTTATACGTGAACAAGAACATGAATATTAAAACAATATATGTTAAAGTTATCATTTATTATGTCTAAATAATATTATGATATTTTTATACCTTTATGTATTCATGTTAAAATTAATGTGATTATTTTATAATCAATTCATGTTCATAATTATATATTTTAATTTAAAAATTTTGAACATGATGTGATATATTACTAGGGCTTTTAAGTTGTTACATGTAAATTATAAATAGTATTAATTTTCAAACTTGATTAATATGTTGTTTAAAGAAAATTGAGTTTGATCATAATAATTTACATATATGTGTGACTCTTTTATTGTTAAAATTAATAATCAACCCAAAGGAGGGTTATTAATTGAAACAATTAAAGATTAAGAAAACTCACATAATGTTACATTTAATAAATGAATATTTTAATTTTACCCAACGGAAAATTAGAATTAAAATTTATTAAATGGAATTTTATTGCATAAATAACATGTTTATTTCGTTTTCTACCCAACGGTGATGCGTGGATAAATGTATTGTGCATTATTTTATGGGGATGTTATTAGTATATTATTAATTGGGCCAATGAAAGATTAATAATTATGCACCAACATCTTATTAAAATCTATTTTTGGGTGTTGTAAATAAATTTTATGTAACTAATCGTCATGCTTACTGATTGGTTTTATTATGATTAATTATTAATTATTGTTGTACATTGTGGTTTTCTTTTAGTTTTTTGTAAGCATGCTTATGAGCTTGATTGTGTTTCAGCGTTGACTCCAACTAGTATTTTTGGGTATCTCTCTGGAATTGAAGCCTTGAATGGAACTAATTTTCCTGTTTGGAAAGAGCAAGTAAAAATTATTCTCGACGTTATGGATTTGGATTATGCATTACGAGTTGATCCTCCTGCTCCACTTACAGATACAAGCTCAATTGAGCAAAAAGCTATTTATGAAAAGTGGGAGCGATCCAATCGCATGTCCCTTATGATTATGAAAAACTCTATCACGACAGCCATTCGAGGAGTCATTTCTGACTCTGAGAGTGCTAAAGAGTACTTAAGTTAAGTCGAGGAACAATTTAAGGGTTCTTCTAAAACTCATGTAAGTATTGTAAGAGTACCCCAACTTTTATGAATAAAATTGAATTTTCGCTATTTATTATTTTGAAATACTAAGGGGTTGATTCGATTAATGTGGTTAGTTATGGGTAAAATGTGCAAATATGTTAAATAAGCAAGTGGTTATAAAATATTCATTGTTGTCGGAGAATATTTGTTTGGTCGTGGAATATTCTTGCTGTCGGGGAATATTCGTATGTTGCGCAACCATTTGTGGGCCCCATAACGGAAATCTGTCGGTTGAAAAAAACGACAAGTATGAGTTTTTTTTATAAATAACAGCGTAGTTGTTACCGTTAACACTGTTGGAATACCCGGTGGTTAAAATACAAGAATACTGGCAGTGTTGCACAAGAAGACACCTCAGATTGCACCAATTATTGATTCTTACGTAAGAAGTCACCACTCAATAATTTTTACAGTAATTACTGTTCAATATTTTATTTTATTGATTCAATAATTGCTACGTTGATATTTTATTTTATTGATTCAGTAATTTTCACTGATCAATAATTCATATTATTTGAATAATATTATTAGATAGCATTGTTGGCAATGTCTAAGGAAATTCTATCTAGGAAAAGGGTTTGGTCACCTAATTGTGTGCCAATAAGGAGAAATCCTTATCGAAAAGCCACCTCTTTCCTGAGAATAGCCTGGTTGTCATTATTGTGGTTCTATAATATTATTTATGAATAATTAATTATTGATAAAAATGATAAAAAAATATTTATTTTATGAAGGAATTAATGTTGAGGTGTTTTATCAGTATTTTGTCAGAATAGATGTGTTGAAAATCATCCGTATGTGGATTTAAGTCATTTTTCGTTTAGAATTTGGAAAAACTTTCTTCTACAAAGTTATAGAGAATTAAATTTTCTATGGAATGGATATAAAATTGATTTGAGGCCTAAATTGATTTGAGGTCGTTGAATGTTGAAGACTTGGGATTTGAGCCGCTCTATTTTATATTATAGATATCAAAAACACCCTTGTACGGATAAAAAAATATAGTTAAAGTGTAGCCACGCTAGTTAGATTATATATGCAATAATATTTTGGTGACAAAAGATTAGATATAACCGGATACACAATGATGTGTTACATTTATATGTAGGAACTCAATGGACTGCAAGTGCCCATATAATATCAGCCATTATAGGCTATGGAGTTCTCTCTTAGCTGATTGTTATCGATTCCCGGATCCTGTCTCCGACAAAAGAAATTATACTTACATGGAAGTGGTCAAAGCCCAAACTACTACAAAACAGTAAATAGACAACGCGAAAAAAACGTTGTGGTTTCAGTCAGAAAAACGTCGTGGTTAAGGGTGTCATCTATTTGACATCCTTGCACAACGTTTTTAAAACGTTGTAGTTAAGCACAATACACAACGTTTTTTAGGAAAAAAAACGTTGTAGATTTGTTTTCCAAAAATTAGCAGATGCTTAAAAATGTTGTAGAAGGTATGATTCCACAATGTTTTTTGGATAAAAATGTTGTTGTTTAGTATATCAGACAACGTTTAGGCACATTTACACAACGTTTTAAAAATGTTGTAGATTAAAAAAAATAAAAAAAAAGTTGTGGTTCACCTACATTACCAATGCACCTGCAATATGCTAATGCCATGATATATAGCTAAAAGCTCTAAATTCTCATTTAAATTTAAAGCCAAAATGTATCAACCATTCAAAATACATCCCAATAATACCATTCATTTACAATTTCAAATTACTACATCCACAAAATATATACCAAACTATCCATATATGCATCTCAAATTCACTTTTCAATATAAATATAAATGAACATGTTACATAGCACTGTAGAAACTAGAAATGAATCAGATCATGAAAAGAAACATTTATGTCAATGTAAAAACAAAAAAAAATAATCAAATTTTGAGAAGACAAAACAACTCTGCATTAAGAAATCAAATTGCTCCAAGAAACAAGAACAGAAGTTACTAGAGACTCCATCGGATACAAGAACATAAGTAACCTCCTGCAAGAAGCATTCATTATAACCCATCATCCCCACATTTGCCTGCAGAGTAAACAAGTAGGAAACCTCATTATGATGTGATGCGCTATAACTTCAAAAAAAGACAGACATAAGACAGACGCGATACCTTGTGTTTGTATCCCAAGTTGTGCTATTTTCTAACAGAAGGCTAAAATTACAAAGAGAAACAATGAGCAACCTCAGATTCAAAATTATTAATAATGGTACTAAAATACTTTAAACTTAGAAAAATGATGCAGGATCATTGAGTTACAAAGATAGGGCCTAGGAGAAATACTTCATTAGATAATACCATACTAGATAAAAGATAAAAATGAACAACTAAATAACACTTATTTCACGACATATCGTGAAATACCAAAGAAGACCAATGATGTAAAGGGCAAAATTTTTCTATACAACCTTTGGAAGGATCAAGAGGAAATGTATGAGTCCAAATGTTAATATTCATGAATTCATCATAAGCTTCTTAGCTACAAAAAATGACCATTACAAAGAAAATGGATGCATATAAATTTAGGTAAGATCTACCCAGAATGCTCACCTCAACTCTCAGAAATACAAGTACAATACCTTTTCAAATCAAAATGAAAACCACGAACCACCTCACACATGATCATGTATGTCAGTCCAGTCAAAAGTGTCTCCTCACACTTCACATATGTATTAAGTTGCTCCTCACACTTGCTACCTATGACAACTAAGAAATAAGAAATGAATCACTAATCAAGAAAAAAACTAAGTTACTGATTATTATTGGCAAGTTGTATGCGTTGTCAACAAGCATACATAAGAAAGTTATACGAGGTTTAAATGGATTATGTTAATTTGTAACCACCATCATTTTAAAGCTTCTGTAAATTCAATAAGTCACCTTCAAGCACTCTAGAACATTGATAAAAAACAAAACAGAAAACTTTATTTTTTGACAGACTCGCATGCATTTTTCAAGAATGTAAAATTAGAGGAGGCGAGGGAAGTTTCAAGAATGTTAATTTGTGGCCCCAATCATTGATGCTTGATGACCAACATGATTTGTAGCCATGAAGCTCCTTTTTATTCCAGAAGCTCTATGATTTGAGGCTTATATTAGGTAAATCCATCCAATTACTATGATGATTTGGTGAGGGGCTACCTGAATAATTTATAACGTATCTAGAAACATGTGAAACCCCTAGACTTGAAATGGAAGAGGGGATAACACTTGAAACTGTAGGAAGTCTTTAACTGTCCCTTTCAACTATCTTTTTGACTGATCTTACACTAATACAATAGAGGGCTAATGCTGCCCAGCCAGTACTTTCTAGACCATGTGAACTGGTCAAATGATAAGGTAAATAATATCAAAGGGTTGCAAAACTGTAACATTCTTTTCTTGTTAAGTTCAACTATAACTTTTTCAAAAGATCACGACCAAGACATATTTTCTAAAAGTCATCAACTTTTCACAAATAATCAAAACTTAAGTCCCTACCTTCTAGAAGCACGAATCGCTGGCAGAAGAACTGGCCTTTATTAGAATTTCAAAAGCATTGTTTTTTGTCAAGTAAAATTTAAAAGCATATTAATAAATACCGTAGCAGTTCAGTAAAAGACTAACCTCTGCAGGTGGATGTCTATCAGGGAGCTGAAAGGCCAGAAGCTCATTAAAAAGGCAACCATAATAGTATTGCAGTATTCCCCTGTAACAGTTCCATGGTCTTGGATAGTGCTTTAAAGATGGTCTCCTCTTCTCAGAACACAAAAGCAAAAAACAAAATACCTGTGCGCCAATAATAACGAATTTAAATAAGATTAGCAATAAACAGAATACTTGCAGAAAAAACCACAATAGAAGTGAAGTTTACCAATTCTCCAAGTCTGAAAGTGAAATATGGGTTTCAGTACATTTTTTCCATTTATTCCATCACTTCCTAACACAGAATGTCTTTCTCTCTGCAAATAAGCCCCAGAATTAAATTGAACATCTTTGCATGAAGCCACTTTCTAGTGTGTTAAAATCACAATAAAAAATTAATACATCCACTCATTCCCAACTGATAAAAGGAATTCTTTTCAAGGTATCATCTTATTCACAAATAAATTTCAAGGTATCATCTTATTCACAAATAGTGGATTTTCATTTGTGCAACATTAAATCAATCAGTATATATTTTCATGTCGGAAGCAAGTTTCAACATCATATATAGCAACAATAAATTCCCTAAATGAATAGATACCAACTGAAAATAGAAGGAAAAAAAAATAGAATCCTGCCACACTAGTTCTGATTATTTTGAAATAAAGAGTAGTACCAGCTGTCTCTTCAACCTCAGCAGCCTTAACAATGTGAACTCCACCTTGAAAACCATTTTTAAAAGTTCCCAGGCCCCTTCCACCAACAAGGATTTGGCTTTTAACAACCAACTACACCATAAACAAAGTCAATATTATTCCTCGTCTACCCCTCTGATTACCGCAAAATAAAAATATATTTTATTATCAGGTTTACATAATTAATTGGGACATAATACTCCAAACATCTCAACCTAACACAAAAACTCATCCATTTGAGGTAAATTTTAAAATAAAAACTATCTGCAACTACTCGAATGGATGAAAATATCCAATAAGGTGGTTAAATGATCTCATATTAATTAAACACATATTAATGCCTAAATTAGATTTGAGGAAAAGTTATACGTCATTTTCCTTTGGGAAAACATCCTGTATGGGCTTTCTGATTTCCTCAACGGAGGAAACAACAATACCTGGGGGAACATTTATTCCATGTTTTGACATCAATTCAGCTCCCTGATTTCATAACAAACTAATTAAGAAACACTCCAGATCTCTTATATACTTTCAAAAATACACACACACACACATATATATAGGCACGTGTATTGAGTATGGATAGAGATTTAGAGAGAAGTAACCTGATATTCATGGATGTTGAGACGACGGAGCTGGTGTTGCTGCCATTTTCCAGCTACAGAGAGAGACTTAGAAGCGATCTTCTTTAGTAAACCTCTCACCATTTTTGGATCTTCCTTCAACAATCGAAATCAGACGAGAAAAAAGATCGAAACGATTTTACCACCTTGGGAGCCACTATCGATCCTTCTTCCCTTTGAACTGGTTGACGACCGATACTGAACCCCTCTAGTTTTGGTCATTTGAACAGGAGAGAGAAAGTTAACCTGGTTAATAAACCCTAGTTTTCGGGTAACTGTTTAGCTGTAGAGAGAAAGAAGAGAGATGGAATAAGAAAAGAGAGAAAGAACTGTTTAGCCTCCGTGTTTAACCTCCGTGTTTTTAATATAGATAACGTTTTAAAAAAAAATGTTATTTATTTAAAATCAAAAAATGCCATTTTTAAATAGATAACGTTTTTTTATATATATCTACAACGTTTTTTTAAAAAACGTTGTGGAAAAAAATACCACAACGTTTTTTATAAAAACGTTGTGATTTAAGTGTTGTCTATTTACTACTTTGTAGTAGTGCCACTTAGATATTTCAATCAATTCAAACGTCTTTATTTAACTTTCGTGTATTTTAAAAAAATATTAATAGATTGTAAATATTTTATTGACGTGTATTTCAAGTGTTTTTCTTGGATGATTAAATTTAGATGAGAAAATGTACATGTTTTGTGGTGTTGCTCAATATACAAACCTCATATGAACGGTAATTGGCTATATTATCACTGCATTAATAAGCATGGAGTATGTAATCTATTTTATTTCATCGCGATTGTATTTATTCTCCTTGTCACAAAGTAAATGTCTAGTTTTGACTTTTTTCAATCTAATTGATCATTTTTAATGCTAAGAAACTACTATATACAATTTACTACCAACCCTAATTTTTATAATTCAAAAGTGTATATTTATATATACTTGTTTATTAATTAAAGGTCTCAATCTTTTCAAAAATAGCATGTGTCAAAGTTAACCTTAAAGCCACCTTTCATTTAGTAAGTTAACCTTAAACCCACCTTTCATTTGCTATTTTATAATTTTACGGAGTTATTTTGGTTGGTAGTCTACCAAGTTAAGCGTTCAAAACTCTCTATTTTTTTGATACATTAATATATAAACTCTTCGTATTCCATGAAATATATACAGTGATTATGTAAGACCCCAACTTTCATGAATAAAGATTTAATTTTCTCTAAATATTATTTTGAATAATAAGGTGTGGATTTAAAATAATATTATAGTTGTGGGTAATATTTATAAATTTTGCAAAGTAAGCAAGTTGTCATAAAATATTCGTTTGGTCGGAGAATATTTATTTTATCAGGGAATATTCGTACGACGGCACAATCATTGGTGGACCCCACAACGGAATTACTGTCGAATATAGAAAGCGACATAAATAACTTTTTTATAAAAATAACGGCAAAACTTTTACCGTTAACTATTGAAATACCCGGTGATAAAAGTACAAAGAATCTGGCATGTGGTTGCACAAAGAAAGACACCAGATTGTACAAAGATCTTTGATTATTCATGCTTACTTAAGAAGTCAATCAGTTTTATTCAATTATTGCAACAGTAGTTGATGCATAGAATCTCATATTATTGATTCAATTATTGTCACAGTATCATCTGCACAATATTTTATATTATTAAATCAATAATTGAGACGACAAAGTTATTCATATTATTATTTGCATTATTGACAATTTCTAGAAAGTTTTGTCGATGAAAGGGGTTTGGTCATCTAATTGTGCGCCAATAAGGAGAAGTCCTTATCGGAAAGCCTCCTCTTTCCTGTGAATGATCTTGTTATTAATATTGTGAGTTATAATATTAATGATGAACAATTGTTGAAAGATTAAAAATGTGTTTAGTCAAGTGATTTGCGATAAATAAAAGGGGTTTGTCATTAAATATTTATTATAAATTTGGTTTATTACAATGACCCCCCACGTACTCATTTTTCAAAATCATCGGTAGAAAGTTATCTCAGTTTTTGTTTTATATTGCATAGTGCTGCATAGTAAAATCAAAATTTTTAGCCGAACGCCCGTGAAGTCGCCCGTGATTTTCTTTCTACTGTCCGTCCGTGATTTTCCTAAATAGTATCATGTCATTCTCCTATAAATAGGATGCTTAGTTTAGAAATGAAAATCACACCAGAATCAGAGAATTCTTCTTCTATAATATTGAACGTATATTTCTTTTGATTTTCAAGAATAACCCCGCTATACCAGCCAGAAGTACTTTCTTTTTAAGGTAAGGGATATTATTTTTGTTTAATATTCGTAAGAAATAATATTTTCTTCCATACTCTGTAGTATGTAAGTAATATTATTTCATTTCATATTCCTAAATCTACACTTATTTTGATAAGTATTGCTTCTATACTCCTTGAAATTAGTAGAGTATCCTTAAAAATTGCGCTTCATCTAGTATCGTTTCACTAAAATATTTTTCTGAATATTCTTGTTAACTTTTAATCTTTTCATGCCGGAGTACTATTTATGGTCACTATTCATACATATGGTACTATTCATTAAAGAAGATGTCAAAAGAATTCTGGGCAGAAGCGGTTGATTGTGCGGTATATTTGTCCAACCGGTGTCCAACAAGAAGTCTATTGGACAAAACTCCTCATGAAGCATGGAGTGGAAAAAAGCCAAGTGCATCCCATTTGAGAGTGTTTGGGAGTTTTGGTTATGTGCATATACCCGATCAAGAGAGGTCGAAGCTTGAAGACAAAAGTAGGAAGCACATCTTCATTGGGTATGATCAACGTTCCAAAGGCTACAAATTCTACAATCCAAGTGTTGGCAAGATCATTATTAGTAGAGATGTGGAATTTGATGAAGAAGATGCATGGGATTGGAGCATTGAAGACAAGAAAATGTATGATTTCTTTCCATTTCTTGATGAGGAAGAGCAAAAAGAAGAAGTTCATCAAGAGCCCACAACACCTCCTCGATCCAATCCAAGTACACCTTCTATATCTTCTTCAAGTGCATCATCTTCATCAAGTGAAAGAAGGCAACCACGAATGAGAAGTCTCCAAGAACTTTATGAAGTCACGGAAAATTTAAGTGATGATTTAACTCTTTATTGTCACTTTGTCAATGGTGAACCCATAGTGTTTAAAGAAGCGGTAAAAGATGTGAAGTGGAGAATTGCCATGGATGAAGAGATCAAATCGATTGAGAAGAATAACACTTGGGAGTTGGCAACTATGCCGGAAGGTGAAAAGCCCATTGGTGTGAAGTGGGTTTTCAAGGAGAAAAAGAATACTAAAGGAGAAGTGGAGAAATACAAGGCAATGTTGGTAGCCAAGGGGTATAGCCAACGTCCCGAAATCGAATATAGTGAAGTATTTGCACCCATTGCACGGTTAGAAACCATTCGTATGATCATTTCACTTGTGGCTCAAAAAAGGTGGAAGATTTATCAAATGGATGTGAAGTCCGCTTTCTTGAATGGGATTCTTGAAGAAGAGGTTTATATTGAACAACCTTTAGGATATGTGATCAAAGGCCATGAAGACAAAATGTTAAAGTTGAAGAAAGCTTTATATGGCTTGAAGCAAGCACGACGAGCATGGAATAGCCAGATTGACAAATATTTCCAAGAGAATGGATTTATCAAGTGCCCACATGAGTATGCTCTCTATGCCAAGGTGTGTGAAAATGGAGATATTTTACTTGTTTGCTTATATGTTGATGATTTAATTTTCACGGGCAATAATCCTAGTATGTTTGGAGAGTTTAAGCAAGCAATGGCAAAGAAGTTTGAGAAGACAGATCTTGGTCTCATGTCTTAATATCTTGGTATTGAGATCAAATAAACGAATGATGGAATTTTTATTTCCCAAGAAAGATTTGCTAAGGAGATTCTAAAGAAGTTCAAAATGGAGGATTGTCAATCTGTGAGCAATCCAAATTGAATATGGATGAAATTATCCAAAATGAAGAAGGTGAGCAAGTAGACTCCACAACTTTCAAAAGTTTAGTTGGAAGTTTGAGATACTTGACTTGCATTACCCACCGGATATACTTTTTGGAGTTCATTTGTAAGTCGGTTTATGGAGACACCTTAAATGGCGACACATTTCAAAGCAAATAAACGGATTCTTCTGCAGACATCAAAGGTACAATTGATTATGGTTTGCTTTATTCATTTTCTAATGAATTTAAGCTTGTGGGATATAGTGATAATGATTGGGTAGGAGATATGAATGACCGTAAAAGCACACTGGTTTTGTCTTTTATATTGGGAATACTGACTTTTACGTGGAGTTGAAAAAAACAACCAATTGTGACACTTTCTACATGCGAAAGAGTATGTTCTTCGCTGACATCTTGTGTTTGTCATGCAATTTGGTTAAGAAGATTATTGGGACAGTTGCAAGTACCACAAAATGATGCTTCGGAAATTTTTGTGGATAATAAGTCAGCCATTGCTTTGGCGAAAAACCCGGTGTTTCATGATAGAAGCAAGCACATTGATACGAGGTATCATTTTCTTCATGATTGTGTTGCAAATAATGAGGTGGAAATAAAATATGTGAAGACCCATGATCAAGTTGCAGATATTTTTACAAAGCCTCTCAAGTATGACAGTTTTACCAAGTTGCGGATGATGCTTGGAGTAACAAGGAACTAAGTTTAAGAGGGAGTGTTGAGAATTAAACTTAATTCAATGTTAATTTGGAGTATTCTAGATTATTCAAGAATTATCATAATTAATATTAGTACATGAATTGGTGATATCCAAGTTCATGATACATGTATGTTCATGAATGTGTTCAAGTGTTAGGGTCATGTACATGAATGTGGTCATGTAGTAATTATTAATGTGGAGTGTCCTATGAGTCCTATAAATAGCTTGTACTTAAATCATTTTAATCAAGTGAAATGAAAGTATTCTTAAGTATTCTCTAAAGTTATATTTCACTTCCTCCCTAAAATATATTCTCTTCCTAATCTTCCAACATTACAAGCCTTTCAAGTTTTAAGAACAATATGGTGACATTATGTAGCATGTCTAAGCAAGTAGAAGCTTGTTATGGAGCATATTGGTATTTCAATTTTCGGTATTACAATTATGTAGAGTCCAAATCCTCTGTCTCATCCTCCATCTCGTCTCATCTCATCTCTTGTCTTGTGTTATGTCTTACAGTTAACTTTTAATATGGATAAGTATTATTACGTGACGGTATGCATGAGATGAGACAGTGCATGACACTGGGAAACGTCGAAAAAAAAAACCTATTTAGTTGGATTTTCAATCATTAATTAGTGGTAATTGAGAATGTTTTATGAGATCATTAAAAAATTGTTCAATATTTGCAGTCTTAGGCCCCATTTGTTTTGCTGACTTTATTTTGTTCAATATTTGCAGTCTTTCTATAACACACTTCAAACCAAAACACATTAGTTATATACACCATTATAGCCATTAAATTTGATCAGAACCTAGTAAAAAATTGTTAAATTGTTCAATATTTGTAGATTGAATTAAGCTGATGCTATAGATTTCTTGCAGATTATGCAAAAAAACAATAAACTTCAGACAAATAATCTTGAATTTTTAGTGGAAAGTTGTAATTAATATCCATAAATATATTATTGGTATACATATACCTTGAACTACTATGTTAAATTATACTTTAGGAAGGGAGTAAAGGCTTAAAAGTGATGCTTATTTAATTAATAAATTATTAGTTCTTATGAGGCTATCTTCTAAAACTATTAGGGATTTAGGAGTAATTAATTGCATGCTGTTCAGGGACTCGAACTAACTTCTAGTTTTGAGTTGATTAGACTTAAAAAATTATGACTAGAAAAGGAGATTAGAAATTTTGAAGAGTACAAATTAAGATGTTTGTATTGTTCATTATTGGCTTAATTTTTCATATCATCTCTAAACATTAAATACAAATTCAAAACTAATGAGTAGTTGTCACCTTTTATTTATCAACCCACTGAACTTTTAAAAATTTTAATTATCTGATTAAACTAATTAAAAATTTGAAATTACATCATTCTGTTAAAAAAATTAGACAACAGTTAACTTTATTCAGTTTTTTCATACATGGCAGGAAAAAAAGAAAAGAAAAGAGAAAGAAATAATTACTAAATCCTTCTACAGGGACAGTTTTATTGGATCGGATAATTGGACATTTACATATTTTTTTCTTCTCCTAAAAAATGTATAGTATTTATTTTAACTGGAAATTATATAGAATATAGTGTTTTAGGTGTAATTTGGATACATATACAATAACAGTGTTGTACATTCTGTACGTAAAAGTATATGTATCCAAATTACACCTAAAATACTATATTCTGTAAAAATTCCAATTGAAATAAATACTATACACTTTTTAGGAGTCCGAAGAATTTTTTTTTATAAATGTCCAATTATCCGGTCCAATAAAATTGTCTGGCTAGACTTGTTCATAATTACTTGGCCAATTTGACTAAACAAAAATAACACATCATGCAGAGATGGATCCCAAGACCTCCTGGTGCTCAAAAATTGGACTTAACCGCTAGGCTTGGTATTGTCTTCTTCCTTTCCGCCTACCTCCATCACCAAAAATTTCTCATTCTCAATTTTCATATCAGAGTTCCAAGTTGGGGTTTCTCTCTAACAAGACTAACTAGCAGCATATTTGGACTCCATCTACTCCAATTGAAAGGTAATTCCACAATATAAAAAGTTGGGTTTCTTTTAGGTTTCATCTTCCCGTGATTGGGACGGTGAAAGATGAAGGAGAAAGTGGTGGATCATGTGATCGGCGAAATTGTGTTTGAGTAGGGATTGGCGTCGGAGAATCTATTGTGGGTGAAGAGGGATGGGAGGAAGGTGAGCAGAAGAGAAGTTGGGTGTTATTGTGGAGAGATAAAGTGGAGGAGATTTTTGTTTGGCCTCATTTGTAGGAGAACTGGGTTTTGGAGTAAGAGAAGGTTTTTTGGAGTACAAAATTGAGAGGATGATTGTAGGCTGAGGTGGGAGATGAACATGGTGAATTTTTTGTGATTGAAAATAAAGAGAAATCACAAGAAATTGTGAGTGAGAAACGGGAGAGAGAACAAATCAACAAATTGATGGTAGTAAAATTCATGGGTGGATAAAGCATCAAATTTTTACCTTTCTATATTTCCTAGATTCATATTTCTCTTTCTTTTCATTTGGCATTAAACAAAGCAACGTCTCTCTAGCAAATAAAAATCTAATAGATTAAAAGATTTTCATCAGGTCCACAATAGAGACCCTCCAAAAATTCAAGCGCTTACCAACTTTTCATTAGAAATCTCCTTAGCAAAGCTTGGAAAAGATAATCAGAAGTTAGTTTTTTGACCATGGTTTTGAAGCCAGCGACAAAAGTTTAGAAGAGAGAGAAAGGGTATACAAAAAAAAATTAAAATATTTAATTATCAGAAGGATGTAATTTCAATTTTTTAATTAATTTAATCGGGTAATTAAAATTTTTAAAAGTTCAATATATGTGTTGATAAATAAAAGGTGCCAACTACAGTGGCATTGTGAGACTCCGAATTTTATGAAATAAAAGTATTCAATTTTTCTATTTTGGTAAATAGTTAAATTGATAAAAGTTTAAAGTTAAGGGTAATATGTGAAATTTTTTGCAAAGTAAGAAGTTGATATAAAATATTTTTTTTGTCGGAGAATATCCGTACGACGGTACAATCATTGGTGGACCCCACAACAGAATTATTGTCGAATTGAGAAAACAACAAAAATATTTTTATGACGAACCATTTTTGTCACTTATCCACTCATCTAATTAGTGACGCACTATTATCTCATCATATAAATTTGATATTTATGACGAAAGCACATTCTCACTAAATTTTACAAATAATTAATGACAAACTATTATGTTGTCATCGAAAGAAATATTTTGTGACAATAAATACTGTCATCAATTATTACAAAAATGTCACTAAAAGGTTTTCCTCCAAAATTTTGGTACGAAATTCTACCTCCAAAATAACTTGTGACGAAATTTTGTTAATCGTCATCAAATGTGTAAATTAGTGACGATATAAATTATTAATAGTAACAAAAGTAAAAGTCGTCACAAAAGCAAAAGTTTTAGTGACGATTATGAATTTCGTAATTATTAATTAACAAATTGTGACAATTTTATTCGTCAGAAAAATTTCGTCATAAAATGTGTAATTTCTTGTACTGCGTAAATTTCGAGGGTGAAATTTTATAAGGAGGGGAGATTGTGAGACCCCGAATTTTATGAAATAAAAGTATTCAATTTTTCTATTTTGGTAAATAGTTAAATTGATAAAAGTTTAAATTTAAGGGTAATATGTGAAAGTTTTTGCAAAGTAAGCAAGTTGATATAAAATATTCTTTTTGTCGGGGAATATCCGTACGACGGTACAATCATTGGTGGACCCTACAACGGAATTATTGTCGGATTGAGAAAATGACAAAAATATTTTTATGAAAATAACGGCGGAAGTTTTACCGTTAAAACTGTTGAACTACTCGATAGTAAAAGTACAGTAATATGCGTGGATGCATAGTAGCACACGGTATTGATTATTAATGCTTACGTGATAAGTTACTCAGTTTTGTTTTATTAGTATTATTAATGTAATAAAACAGAAAAGCTTTTTATATAAAACAGAATACTTTTATAAAGTTATTCTATAAATAGAATATATTATATTTTATTAAGCATAGTGTTGCATAGTGCCTGCATAGTATTTTGCATAGTAAAATCTTTTTATATAAAACAGAATACTTTTATAAAATTATTCGTTTTATTAGATTATAAATAGAATATATTATATTTTATTTAAAAGATTTTGCTTTAAATATGGGCCGTCCGATTAAAAGTAAATCAATCTGGACCATTCATGAATTAGTTACTATGCAGTCTATTCTTCTATAAATAAAAGCTCATTCCTTCATTATTTTTTACAAATTTACTGAAACTCTAGAGAGAGAAACTATAGAGAGAATTCTTCTTCTATAATCTTGAGCGTATTTCTTTAGAGTTTAAGAAAGCTTTGAGCGTAGTACAAGTTTTCTTCGAGTATATCCTCGCCCTACCAGTCGGAATACTATTCTTTCAAAGGTAAGGGATATTATTTGTTATACCTGTAAGGGGTATTATTTCTTTTGTATTCATGAAGAGAACTTCTGTTATTCCATTCTTTATGATTCATTTGAATAACTCAGATACGTGCTACCCTATACTTGGGTGAAATTCTTCTATTATTCCATTCTTTATTATTATATTGGAATAACATGTTTATGCGAAGTACCGCATACATGGTGAAATTCTTCTATTATTCCATTCTTTATTATTATGTTGAAATATCATCTTGCATTGTAATTTTACTTCGACTGGTTCCGATTCTTTATTATTCGTTTTAATATCCTCACGTGCGTGCGTTCACGCATTGATGACCGTTTCATTCATTATTATTCTATCGTAATATCTCGTCTGCAGCGCGTTACGCATGACGGTTCTATTATTTATTATTCATTGGAATAACTCGTCTATGCGATCTATCGCATGCATGGTGATTTCGTTGTTATTCCATTCTTTATTATTACATTTGGAATATCATGTCTATATGTGTTTACGTAGGACCGGTTCCATTATTTATTATTCTGCTGGGAATAAACGTCATGCATGCGATCTATCGCACGCATGGTGAATCCTTACATTATTCCATTCTTTATTATTCATTGGAATAACTTCGTCATGTGGATTACCACATGCATGGTAAATGATCCTTTGTATTCCATTCCTTATTAAATTGTGGAAATGATCTGTTTACGTGGATTATGATGAAAGTCATAATAAAAGCATTGGACTGATGAAAATCATGGGTATATGTGGTATTAGTAAGTGTTATGATGAGTTATGTTGGTTATTATGTGAAAACATGAAAGTTTCTTAGAAATCACAAAGGGTTGAAAAATCAGATTTTGGTGAAAATGGATTATGAAATTCAATTGACCATATCTCCTATTATATTTAGAATTTTTGAGTGTGGTCAAGTTCTAGAGTTAGATCTATGAGTTTCCTAACTTCCAAGTGGAATCACTGGAAAAGGTGTTATAGATTTTCGTGTGGACTGATTTAGCAAAGGAGTCAAAAATTGAAATTTTCAAAAAGGCTACTATCTAAATTTTTAAAAGGGCATTTTCGGCCACTTAAATTGTGAGAAGAATTCCGGCCTTTTGGGACATAAAAATATATGGTATGAAGTACCCACTGTCCAAAAATGAGCTCATTCCGACTAAAAATGAGCAAGTTATGACCATTTCAATATTTTGGTTTTTCCGACGAAAAACGCTATAACCGGAGTTCTATAACTCCGATGACCATGAAATTTAAACTGGAAGTTCACGGTAACATGTGTAAGATCCTGCCAAGATTTGGGAATTTTTGGAGTTAAACTTGAGGTAGCTAATTTCTTAAGGAATTAATTAGAAATTGATTTTTGAAAAATAGTAAATGAATTTTAAAAATTCCGAGAAAAATATATGTTCAATATGGGACTATATTTTACTAAATCCCAGAAAAGAATAATTTTTGGGAATGATTTGGTATTTTTTATGAAAATGATTTAGTTACAAACATATGAGTTAAATATGTTATGTGAAGTTGAAGAATTGGTAAATAAAATTTTAGGGCTTGAAAATCCTATATAAGGTATATGCAGATTTTTTATGAGGGATTTGATCATTGATGATGAAATCTTATGAGTATGACATTTTTGAATGATTAAATGCATTATTTGATAAAGTGTAAACAATTGAAATAAATTATTTATAAGTTTAAGAAATGATTAAAATATTATTATAATATTAATGACATTAGATTATGAGATTATTAAGTGATTGATAACATTTGGTTATTATTGAACGCTGGATAAATTGTATTATAAAAGTTTAATATTTATCCATTATCTCATTTGATTGATTCTTTATGTCATTGTCATCATCCTACATGCTTATATTATGTTGAAAGTCATCCGAGGCCTGTAGAAGCGTAGATGGATTTGGTATGATTATGACCAAGGATTATTCTAAGATAATCATGACCGTAATATTACAAATGATGTGAAAAAGTCCTCATTGGCCGTAGTAGTGCATTGATGGACGATTTTTCAGTATGATTATGGCTATGGATTCTCTCGACCAAGGGTGCAAAGATGAATTGTTTTATGGCATGATCAGAATAGTTGATGAAAACACGATTATCTTTGGCCCGTAGTGCATGGATAATTCATGGTCGTGATACTAAAGAATATCCTTGGCCTGTAGTGCAGGGATGATTCGATGATGTGGATTAATTATTGAGCTGAGTCTCAGCAATGAAATATTAATTCATGGATGTGATAATAATGAATATCTTTGGCCGTAGTGCAAAGATAAATTTATTAGTATTGATTATGAGCAGAAATTGTGATTTGGTATAACCATGATTTTTGATGTTTCAGGTGAAGATAGGTGATGAAAATTATCTTCGTCCTGGGTGCGAAAAGGAATTCAGAATCACAATTATGATTATAAGTTATTCATATGATTGTGGACAGGAATTGTTGATTGATGTTACAGGGATAAAACATTAACATGGAGAAGATAATAGACCTGCTGATCTATTTGACTCTTTTAATGGATTGGTCGTTCCGCTGCAACTATGGTTGAAAAGTTTTATCATCTACCATATGTTCTAAATCTCTGAGTTATTATTGATGAAAGCTATTGAAAATGTAATTATCTTTAGTCATGATATTCTTTACTGGGCTAGTGGTGCTCACCCTTTTGCTTCACAATTCCTTTCAGGTAATAAGAGTGTATTTGGGTCGAAGCGGGGATAATGAGGGAATAGAATCGGTGGTCTATAGTCATTGAGGTTCTCCCTAAATAGTATGAAAATAATTTTATTGAGAACTTTAGATAAGTGTGTCGTATTATATACGTCATTTGATATTTAATTTTGGTGAACCAAATAGGGAGAGGTGAACCCAACTTTGGAATGGTGTTTTGCCACTATCATACAAGATGTATAATGACATACAACCTCGTGTTATCATAAGACAGGGTTGTGCACATCCACTTGCTGAGTATATCTACGAGCACTACCTATATGATCTTGGAGTTTATTTGAAATATAATTTTCACTTGGAGACAGTGGAGATAGTTATATGTCAAGAGAAGACTCACCATTGGAAAGAAGATGATAGTAATCTTCTCGTTTTTTTTGGGGTCTATTGGGTCAACCAAGGATAATTCTGTAGACATATGATATCTATCATAACCTAGACGTATGGCCTCCCATGTATGAAGGTTTCATTGAGCACTTTCCAAAGATTTTAATTCCTAAAACAGTTTTTGACTATACTTTTATGTAAAGTATCATTGTAAGGTTGTGGTCGAGGTACCATGAGAGTTACATACATTTGTATTAAAACTCACAGTTAACTGTGGTCGTATTCTATAGGACAGTTCAACAGTTGTATAAATGAAGTTTGTGTTTGATTTTTATAGTGTGATATCTGGCGACTCAGGCATAATCATTAGTTTTGCCAAATTTATTTCATTTCCATCTTTCAAATGAATTTTATAAGGGGTAATATTGAGATTTCACTCCCAATTTAATCAATCAAACAAAGTACGAATACATTTCTTAATAAATATGTTTCCTCCTAAAATGTCAATTAAAAAAGAAAAGAAAGAGTATGACAACAAGTAAGGCTGTAAACGAGTCAAACAGTTCAGGCTCGATTCGGGCTCAACTCAAAAAAATACGAGCGGAACTCGGATTCGTTAACAATATTATCCAAATTTGACCATTAAAATAGTTCGAATAAAAATATGAGTAGAATCTGACTAAGGTTATACTCGACTCTTCTAAAATTCAAACTACTCAAATTCTTGATTGTGATTCGATACATACTCGATTGATACATATTCGATTAGATGCTCGATACATTCTCTTATAATATATATAAATTTAAATCAAATTAAGATAATTAATTATTATTTTATTTTATTTTTATTTTTATTTTTATTTTTAATTTTAATTGTGATTTATATTTGTAAAGTGTAATGGTAAATATATTTTCTCATTTCTAAGTAAAATATCAATATCAATTTCAATTTATAATTATATTTATTATAAAACTAATTATTATGTGGAGACTCGAATTCGAGCTTGAATTTGAAGCTCGCGAGAAGTTTGAATATAATTCGATCCGAGTCGGATTGAATTCGAGTAATAAATATTTAAGTTGAGTCGAATCTGAGTAGAAATTTTCAAATAAAATTCGAATTCGAGTACGAATTTATCATTTCAAGTTGAATTCGAGCATCTCTCTGTTCGCTTCGGTTCGACTCGTTTACACCCTTAACTAGGGTCGGTCCAATTGTTAAGTCATTTAAGCAATGGCTTGAGGCCTAAAAATTTACAAGGCCCCCAAAATTTAGAAGGCCCATTATAAAAAGCTCCAATTTTTTTTCCAAGCAAATCAGTAGATACAAGTACAATCATACAAGTTTGATTAATAATTTTGCATCTATAAGAGCAAAAAAAATGAAATTCTAATTAAAAAAAATCATAGATATTAATTTAATTTAGTATTGAATGGTTAAAAAAAACCAAAATTTAAGATTTGGCTTGAGGCCCCTAAAAAGTTGGGACCGACCCTGCCCTTAACAACAAGACTGAAGAATCTATTGAACCATCCTCATTAAAGGCCTAGTAGAAGGTGATGTTGCTGTACAAATGAGACCAAGTTTAAAAACCCTAGTCATGGCTTCCAAATAACTTTGTTCTTTAATCTCATCATCAAGGGCATCAAGAATCGACTTCCCATGCTCACAATGTTAATGTGCCCACTCTGCAAGATTTATATGCTCGTCCTCATAACTGTTGCTCTTCTTGTTGTCAACTCCAAGAGGACTATTCCAAAGCTATAGATATCGTTCTTCACATTCACTTTCATTGTGGATGAATACTCTGCAAAGGAAACGAATAAAAAGTCATATTCGATCTATTTCTCACAATCCAAAAAATCATAGTGAATACTCGTGGTTCAGCACCAAATCAATCCACTACTATGATACAACATAATCCTTGGTAGGATATGACTGAATACATTTAAAGTTATCCCCTCTACATATTATATGAAATTGAAGTTTCTAACAACAAGTGGAATATAGGAAGTCAATGGTGATGAGAAAGTAGCTAGAAGCTCATACTCAGTGGCGGATCCAGGTATGGGGCAGGGGGGCACCTGCCCCCACTGGATTTTCATGGAGCAGGGAAGCACTCAAATTAGAAAATGCTAGAAAATTAAGCACTGAAGTTAGAAAAAATTTATTTGAAGAGCTTAAAAAACTAATTCTATTAATCTCACATTCCTGCTACTATTATTTATTTAATATAGTCTTACAAGTCTCACAGTCCCACTACTTTGGTCAAATTTATTTAATATTGTCTAAATTCAATGGAGCAAAAATTGATTCAGTCTCTCCTTTTCCATTCAAAAACGGCGGATTACGGAATATCCCAATTTCAAAAACTGCAGAGTATTTAACAATTGTTTTAGGAATTTTTGTAATTCTTTATGAAGAGAAATCCATCAAATAAAAGTTATTCGAGTATGTATTCTATTCTATTTTTACTTTCTTTAAATTTTGTAATTTATTTTGTAATGTTACTTGTTACTTGTTAGTGGTTTAATTGAGATTGTTTATTGTTGTTGCTAATTACACTTGACTATTCATATTATTTATTGGTTTTGTTTTGAAGTTGAATTAATTTTTAAATATTTATTGATTATTAGGCACTAAACGTACAAAATTTGAATTTATTACTGAAAATGTTCAAGCCGAAGGGACTAGTGATGGACCTGTCACTGCTAATATTTACCATAAAACTCACTCGCAAAATGTTAACGGTTAACCCCCAAACCCAAACCCAACCCCAAACCCATACACCAGTATCACCTTCCCTTAATTAATATTGAGAGGGATCTCGGTAAAAGACAACCAATGAGTTCTTATCCCGCTAGTGAAAGAGAGAATTTTAAAAAAAGTTATTTACTCGGGAGCCCGACTCAACCAATACCTCACAAAGAGAGAATGTAATTATAGGATTATTTAGTTTTATAATTATTTTATTAAAATTTTATTCTTAAGAAAAAAAATTGAATTTGTCCCCACTGAATTGCGAGGCTGGATCAACCCCTGCTCCTACTTATTAGCCCTGAAGCACAATCGTGCTGGACAGAAAGACTTGCCTATTAATTCTTTAGACGTGAGGGATGAGGATAAAGAGCAAAGAGGTAACTTGTAAAGGAGCTAGTCCTAATTTTATTGAAAGATGCATATCCAGAGAAAATTACTTTGAAAGAGGAAATTAAAGACAAACTAATATAATTCCTTAGGAACAATAAGGATGTGTTTGCTTGGACAACAGCTGATATGTTAATATTGATACCCTATTTATACGTTATCATTCACAAGTTGAATATAGATCCGAAAAGGAGACCCATAAAACAAAAGAAGAAGAGCTTTGCATGGAGGCCCAAAATTAAAGCCATGAAGGTCGAAATCAAGGCCATAGAACCTAGCTAGAATTAAAGTTGTAGAGGCCAGAATCAAAGCCATAGAGACCCCGAATTAAGGCCGAGGCCCAGAATTAAGGCTATTTAAGCCATAATCAAGGTCATGCATGAAGGCCCAAAATTAAGGTTATGGAGGCTAGAATTAAAATCATGGGGGCCAGAATCAAGACCATGAAGGTCAAAAATTAAAATCATGGAGGCCCTGAATCAAGGTCGTGGCAGTCTAGAATTAAGGTCATAGAGGCCCAAAATTAACGCCATGTGCGTTCAGAATTAAAGTCATAGAGAGCATAATCAAAGTCATGAAGGCTCAAAATCAAGGTCATGGAGGCCCAAAATCAAGGCCATGACGACCTAGTATTAAGGTGATGGAGGCCAAAAATTAGCGCCATGGGCACCAATAATTAATACTATAGAGGCCATAATTAAGGCTATGGGGCTTTGAATTAATGCCATGGGCGTGAAAAAAAAAAACTCTATTATTATTTATTTACTCCTTTAAAAAAATATTTTTAAAGGAGTAAGAGGCAAATAATGTGAGTAAAAATAATCCACTGATGGCGACCGAGTTGTCACGTGTTATTCTTAGAACTTTGTTAATGAAGAGCAATTTAATAATTTTGTTCATTGAGTATTAAAGAAGTATATTAAATCCGGATAGAATTCTTAGAAAGTTTAACCAATTAATGATTGACAACCTAAAAGGTTTCTAAAGCCAAATAGAATTATAATTCCTAACTACCGAATGAGATTATTTTCATGCTATAAACAAGAGATGTTCCAGCATAATTAAGGAACAAAATCGTCACTCCCATAATAATTCTCTCCGTCCATATAAGTGTTCTAACTTAAGCATCGAAGAGTCCTCCCGGAGCCCCCAATTCAGGTGAACTTTTTACAGGTTTTTCGGCGAAGTTAGGAAGATCAAGCGGTAGTCAAAGTTTCGGAGTTGACCAAAATTCTAATTTAGAATGGCTGATTGATGCATCAAATATCTAAATATATAATTCTAACAAGTAATTAAATCTTATTATCATATAGTTTGATTATTACTAGTTTGTTACTAGTTTTAAAATATAAATGTATTTCTAATTTTCAAACGTACTAAAAAAGAAAATGTATATCTAATTTAGAAATAAGGGGAGTATATATTTGTTTCTCAATTATATAAAATTATCTCTTTTATCTCTCTCTCTCTCTCTTATTTTTAAAGGGCCCACATACTTGTAATATTAATATCTTATACTTATTCTAATTAATCCATAAACCATTAATTACACTTTTTTTAATCTGCCTACTCTTAAAATGATATTACCTGTCCCCAACCCCCTCCATTACCATTTAGTCATTTTAGGGAATAATATCTTTTCTTATATATGTGATGTAAACACATTTTAGGAGGCATTAACTATATATTTTTGTTCATATTGCTTTCGTAATTTCTCTCTCATCTATCATTGCAACTTTTTTGCAAATTTAGCATGACTCTACATAATAATTTTTCTTAATTTATGCCGTTGTAACAATAATATCAATCTTAATGGTAAAATAAGATAAAATTAGAGTAATAAAAAAAAAAAAAATCAAATTTAGCATGACCCTACATAATTATTTTTCTTAATTTATGCAGTTGTAACAATAATATCAATCATAATGGTAAAATTAGATAAATTAGAATAATAAATAATTTCTTTAATAAATGTGCAACCCTCTAAAATATCAAATAAAAAAATATGTACCTATAAAAGAAATGAGTACCTTCTAATTAATTTGGCCATTGATATAGTACTAGTGTGTGAATTTTGCCCATCTAATAATATGACACCAAATCAATAGAATGACAGAGCCAAATTATCCCCAAATTCAAACTTTTTCCCGACATTAATTGACTAAAAAATTATTGAATGAGGTTGTTTGACTTTTTTTTTAACTTGCATGGCATTGATATATATATATATATATGCCAATTAATGACCAAATGGTTATAAATAAGTGCAGCACTTTGTGGGACTATTAAGTAGCTCCCTACAAGAGACTTTTCAATTAGAAGCAAGAAAATATAGGGGGAAAAAGAAAATTCTGTTTTCTTCTTAAATATCACCTTTTCTCTTTTGGGTTTTGAGGGTTTTTTTTTGGTTGACATTATTTGTTGCTCTTTCATTTTGGAGTCAATTTGCTTAATTTCTCAAGTATATATATATATACATATATATATATATATATATATATATATATATATATATATATATATATATATATATAGAGAGAGAGAGAGAGAGAGAGAATGGTCAGTGTTTTTGATGAAAATCTTTACCAAGAGGTGTGTGAACCTGGCTTCGACATTCAACAGGTGATAAATGGAGAGTTGGATGATGATCTGAAGTGTAGAAGAACTGGTATGTTTGAACTTACTTAATAATACAATATTCTATATTTACACATTAGATTTTTGTAAAATATAATTAATTTCACTCTTATGATTTAATTTCTGACTCTGCAACATGAGTGTGTGTGTGTGTGTGTGTATATATATATATATATATATATATATATATATATATATATATATATATATATATATATATATATATATTTTAAGTCTTGTTATGAAAGTTTTATAGTGAATTATAATTATAAAATATATTGATAATATTAGATTAGATAAGACTATAAGGATGACCTACCATATTAAATGTTTTTGAAAGGATGATACATAAATTTGTGAAACACATTAAAAAAATTGTATAATAATTATTGGTATATGGACCCTATAAATTGATAGTCTCAGACTCTAATTTGCATTAAATAGTTATGTATAATTATTAAGAAAGTTAAATACTATTATCACTTTTGCTCTTGAAAATATCAATACTCTTTTTAAAAAATATATATATATATATATATATATATATATATATATATATATATATATCCCTCTTTTTTCTTTATTTAGTAGTTGGGCCAGCAATGCTTGAAATATTTTGGTTAACCGTGATTTTAAATTCAGAATATTAGTGGATGGGTCCCACACTCACACTCATGAGAGAGACTTTGTGAAAATATATATCAAATTTTAATATCAATTCCCTTTATTTATTACGGAATTTCATTATTTTGGCTATGTTTGTTTGTAAGGATTATACTTGGGATAAAACTATTAATCTCAAGTATCTTGTTTGTTTTCAAATTTAGACTTGAGACTATAAGTCTCGGAATTATAAAATGCCTTAATATATAGTTTTGACATTATAATTATAATCCTGGGATATATTATAATTCTAGGATTAATAATCTTGGGATTATAATCCCATGAATTATAATACCGGAATTATAATCTCTGCAAACAAACATAGCCAAGGCTATGTTTACTCGATCCATTTTTTTTAATTATATAACATGTTAGATGAATATACACTTATTAAAAAATATATAATTAATACTTTGTCTGATTGATCAAATTATATATAAAAAATAAAATCTTAATATTACCTGTCTAGAATTTGTTACTCCCTCCATCCCAAATTAATTGTTCAATTTTGACTTTTTAAAGTCAAATTGGCCATTTTTAAAACTAATCTTTTGACTATTTTTGTTAAAATATAGGTGAAGAGATTATAACCAAAAGAAAGTATATACAATTTATTACTAACCATAATTTTTATAATTTTAGAAATATATTTATATATGCTTAATTATTAATTCTAAAAATAGTCAATTTAACTTTAAAAAATTAAAACTGAACAATTAATTTGGAATGGAGAGAGTAAAAAATATATAATTAATACTCCCTCTATTATAATATATTAGTCGTTTTAGGACCCTTTTTTTCCGTGTTTTAATATATTAATCGTTCTCTTCTATTTAAGATACCCTTAATTTCCCTCCTTTTATAAGAAAATTTATTCTCATAAAAATACTACTGCCATTATCTTTACTCTATCTTATTTAACCTTTTCCAACGAAAAAATAAAGGGACAAATATAATAATACTCCCTCCGTTCCTAAGTAAGTGTGGTTTAAGGTTTTTGCACATAAATTAAGAAAGTCATTTAATACTATCATTTAATAGTTAAAATATGTTTAAAATTCTATCACTGCCCCTTTATGGGATGTTGAAAACTATTAATACTAAGAGTGAGAATTTATTGGGACAAGGAGAGAATTTATTGGAACAATTTTTTTCTTTTAAAGCGTCACTTATTACCCTTAATATATGTCCCTTAATATAAGATGTTTTAGAGAAAATTTTTTTTCCCTTAATATATGACGTTTTAAATTCCAAGTAAACATTAATTGCTTAGTTTTCAATATTACCCCAAGTATTAAATATAACTTTGATTCTCTCACTATTTTTTTGTTCAATAAATAACAATTTTTTTTTTCAATATAAGGACAATAGAGGGAGTAGTATTTTATTTAGAGTAGTAAAAAATACGAGAACTTGATTGGTTGGCTTTTAATGTGCATGTTAGACAAACGATGTCATAAAAGTCGATGAATGTAAAAATGAATTACTTTAACAGTAAATTTTTCACATAAATTAATAAAAATTAAAGTGGAGAAGAGAGTATTAATAAATTTCAATTTTAACTATAATGGATCTCATATAAATATATAGGATTTGTATCCCTTTAGTTATAGTACTTTCTCTCCAATTCTATCCGGTACATCATATTTTTATCGTTGTAGATAGTATAATTAAAATCGATACCGATCAATTAATTTATTATATTGAATAACATAATTATTTTAAAATTAAAAATAATTCGACACTTTTTTACCATTTGATAAACGTGTAGAATTTTCATCAAAATTGTAATGGATGAATATTATTTTAGATTTTTAACGGTGAAAATATTTTTTATAATTTTAATTTTTTATAGGATTGATTTTTATATTATCAACTATCTATTAACATATTTTGATCGTTACTAACAAAATTATTAAGATCAAATAATTGATGTATCGAATGATATTAGAGGAAATATGTAACAGAGGGGAGCCAAATCCAAATATATATAATTCTTTTCACTTTTTTTTAAAAAAATAGATCATGCTTAAATACTTTTAATGATTAATTAATATTTATATAACATTTGGAACAATATACTAGAGTTTATACATATTTTAGAGGATAATTCTTTTGTAGTTTAGCCTTTTTTTTGTGGGACATACCATTTGTAATAACTCAGCTACATGTCCAGGTGAGAATGTGAGATATAGGGCATGGTTCATGTGGATATAAATGGTCCTACCTAAATATCTATTAAGTTGATCGATTATACACAATTACACGTAGTGATGACAATGGTGCGGTACGATTTTGGTTTTTAATAATTAGAAATTGCACCTATCTTAAAAAATTTTGAACCAAAATTGCATCAACATTGGTTCAAGATTTTTCTGCACTAAATTGCGTCGATCAATTTATATTTTGAACCACACCGTACCAATCTAATATATATAATTATTCTTTGGTTAAATTACAAGTGTGTTACATTTGTATGTAGGAACTCAATGGACTGCAAGTGCCCACATAATAACAGTGGTTATAGGCTCTGGAGTTCTCTCTTTAGCCTGGGCTGTGGCTCAGCTCGGATGGATTGTCGGAGTCACCACTCTTGTCATCTTTTCCGCCATCACTTTATACGCTTCCGGTCTCTTAGCCGATTGTTATCAATTCCCAGATCCCGTCTCCGACAAGAGAAATTATACTTACATGGAAGTGGTCAAAGCCCACTTAGGTATTTCAATCGATTCAATTATTTCAAGTGTTTTTTGCTGATGTTAATTAATTTTTAATTTAGATGGGAAAATGTACATGCTTTGTAGTGTTGCTCAATATACAAACCTCACCGGGATGGTGATTGGCTATACGATCACTGCATCAATAAGCATAGAGTATGTAATCTATTTCATCGCGATTGTATTTATTCTCTCTGTCACAAAATAAATGTCTAGTTTTGACTCTTTTTTCAGTCTAATCAATCATTTTTAACGTCAATATTTTAAAAGGCACTAGATGGGAGGCGGGCGGGCGGAGGGCCTAGCGCCTAGGGTGCATAAGCGAGATTTTTTATTTTAAGCCAATTTTAATATTTTATCTTATATTTATCCAAACAAAACAATAATATTAAGCAAAACAATCTATAATAAAGATAATAAAGGCATTTGCTTAAAGTTCAAACAAATATCCATATTGCTAATGTGGTTCAAACATAAACATGCAATTGTTCAAAGTTCAAACATATTTTTAATATATTAGTTTTTATTCATAAACAAGATTGCTATTAAATAGTAAAATTTAAAATTTCAAGAATTTAATTCAATATTAAAACTTAAGAAACTAAACATAAATATAAGAATTATATTGAATTAAACTAAATATTACAAATGTATCATCATTTATATAATTTGAAGTTGGTACAAGTTCAAAAAATTACAACTATAATAAAATTATTCATTTTGACTTGATATTGTTCACTTCTTGTTGTGATTTGATATGCTACAACATGTATTATGAATATGGTAAATCATTAGAAAAATAAATATATCAAGATCTGATTTGGTTAGTTATTAAAATAAAATAAAATCTCTCCGTCTAGACCCCGCGTAGGCCCCACCTAATTTCCTGGATAGATTTTTTTTCCCGCCTTGGACCTAGGTGAGGCACTAGGGGGCCTAGTGCCTAGGCGACGCTGGCCAAGGGGGGCCTAGCACCAAAGGAGGACCTAGGCGGAGATTTTTATAACACTATTTAACGCTAAGAAACTACAATATACAATTTACTACCAACACTAATTTTTATAATTCAAAAATGTATATTTATATATACTTGCTTATTAATTATAAAAACAATCAATTTGACCCCAAAAAAGTCAAATTTGGACAATTATTTTGGGAAGAAGGGATTGCCCCTTAGAAAATTAAAATAGAAAATTAAACAAGAAAATTTAGTTGTATGATTTTTTTTAATTAAATAACTTTAGTTGATGATTATATTCATTTCAGGGCTATATTTAGGTCAAATTGCTTCCACAAAGAAGGACATGAAGCCCCATGCAGAAATTCTGTATATCCTTACATGATTGGAATGGGGATTCTTGAAATTTTTCTGTCACAAATTCCAAATTTGCACAAACTTTCATTAGTCTCAGTTGTTGCGGCAGTCATGTCCTTTGGGAACTCATCCATAGGAATGAGATTAGCTTTTGCACAAGTTGTTTCTGGTGAGTTTTTAAGCACTTTAGTAATGTTGATAAAATGCATAAATGTTTTACTACCAAGTAGTGATTTGTGACAAACATAAAAATAAAAATTGGGACTTGACAGGGCATGGGAAAAGGACCACCTTAACAGGAGTGGAAGTTTCTGGTAATGTAACACCAGCTGAAAAGACCTGGAGAATGTTCCAAGCATTTGGTGTGTGTGTGTGTGTGTGTGTGTGTTTTTATCGATATAGAAACTTATCTCCTTAAACTTGAGGTCTGTGGGAGGGAGTTTAGCAGTTCTCAGCCAAAGACGCTCAAAAATTGTGCATTACAGGTTGTACTTTGTGCGTACAACTGTGTATGCACTGGTAGAGTAGATGTTTTTTGTTAGAAACTATTGAACTCTCGTTTTCTCAAGTTTTTGCTCATGTATATGTTTATTTATCGACATAGAAATATCTATTAAAGCTCAACAGTTCCTAACCAGAAAAGGTCACCAATTGCAGATTGTACTTTGTGCGTACTATGTATGCACAAAGTAGAGTAGTGTTGATTATTTATTTTCTCAAGTTTTTTATTTATTATTCACTATACGTGTTTTTTTCCCTTTAGAATACACTAAAATCGTCACCACCAGAAAACATAGTGATGAAGAAGGCTAATGTGATAGGAGTGCTAACAACAACAGTCTTCTACATGATGTGTGGTTGCTTTGGCTATGCTGCATTTGGGAACAACGCGCCAGGCAACTTGCTAACCGGCTTTGGATTTTACGAGCCATTTTGGTTGGTAGACTTGGCCAATATGTGCATAGTGGTGCACTTGGTGGGAGCATATCAGGTCCATTTCTAAATTCCCCTTATTCATCATGATATAAGGGTCACCATTTCATGTTTTTTAATTACCTTTTCCATGAAACAAATAGCTGCATTTCATAAGAAATCCAAAAAAATATTAGTAGATTAACAACTTGTTTGTTTTGGCACTAAAAAAGTGCGTTTAGGCAGGTTTCAAGCCCCAAAACTTGCCGCACCATAGTTTGAGGCTTAAAAGTTATATTTGTGAGTTGAAAATATTGTGCTTAGAATAAATTGCATTTTCAAATGCAGATGGATTCCAAAAACCCCAAAATCTTCAAACCAAACATGAACTAAACTCGAGTCCTCATTATGATTTGTATCCTGCTACATATGACATCAAATTTTTGCCGATATTAAATAGCGATGTATGTGAATACATGAGATAGGAAGGAATTAAGAAAGGACCCACACATTATTATTCTATTTATTGCTTAGAGTTACACGTTAGTTGTCATCCAACTTCGTCATGAGATTTGTCTGACATATATATTATCTTCTTTATGATTTTGTGCAGATTTTTGCACAGCCATTGTTTAGTGCAGTTGAACAAAAGGTGAGGAACAAATGGCCTAATTCAAAATTTGTGGTACGAGAACTGCATTTGTGATACTAATCCGCCTCAACCTCTTCAGGTTTACTTGGAGAACTGCATTTGTGATACTAGTAACAATCGTAGCAATGGCATTGCCCTTTTTCAACGACGTTCTGGCGCTGCTTGGAGCCCTTGGATTCTGGCCGCTAACAGTTTTTTTCCCCACACAAATGTACATTACCAAGAAGAATATCGGCAAGTGGAGTTCAAAATGGTTAGTACTTAATTCAATGAACTTGCTCTGTTTCCTTGTTGCAGTGGCTGCAACCTGTGGCTCACTCCAAGGTCTAGGCAAGGCTCTCAGTACTTACAAGCCTTTCAAGTTTTAAGAACAATATGGTGACATTATGCAGCATGTCTAAGCAAGTAGAAGCTTGTTATGGAGCATATTTATATTTCAATTTTCGGTATTATAATTATGTAGAGTCCAAATCCTGTGTCTCATCCTCCATCTCATCTCATCATTTGTATTGTGTTGTGCTTTATGGAGATCATTAAAAAATTGTTCAATATTTGCAGTCTTAGGCCCCATTTGTTGCTGACTTGTTTTTGTTTGATTTTAACATGTAGATTGAAATAAGCTGATGCTTTAGATTTCTTGCAGATGATGCAAAAAAGCAATAAACTTCAGAAAAATAATCTTGAATTTGTAGTGGAAACTTGTAATTAAAATCCATAAATATATTACTGGTATACATATACCTTGAACTACTATGTTAAATTATGATTGTAGGAAGGGATTAAGGCTTAAAAGTGATGCTTATTTAATTAATAAATTATTTGTTCTTATGAGGTTGTCTTCTCAAACTATTAGGGATTTAGGAGTAATTACTTGGCTGATTCAGGGACTCGAACTAGCTTCTAGTTTTGAGTTGATTAGAATTCAAAAAATAATTTTTTTTTAACAAAAATCATTACTAGAAAAGGAGATTAGAAAATTTGAAGAGTACAAATTAAGATGTTTGTATTGTTCGTTATTGACTTAATTTTTCATATCATCTCTAAACATTAAATACAAATTTATTTCATTTCCATCTTTCGAATTAATTTTACAAGGGGTAATATTGAGATTTTACTCCCAATTTAATCAATCAAACAAAGTACTAATACATTTCTAATTTCTTAATAAATATGTTTCCTCCTAAAATTTTAATTAAAAAAGAACAAAGAGAGTACGACAACAAGAATGAAGAATCTGCTGAACCTTCCTCATTGAAGGCCTAGTAGAAGGTGATGTTGCTGTACAAATGAGACCAAGTTTAAAAACACTAGTCATGGCTTCCAAACACTAGTCAAGGGGTAATATAGATAACTAAGAGAATTAGATTAGGATAATTTGACAAACAATACGCACGTCAAATAAAATCGCAACAAAAACAACCCTATGATTAGAATTTTAAAATATAAGAATATTATTGAGTTTTTAAAATTAATTTAAAATATATGTTTGATTAACTTTATGATTATATATAATACTATAAAATGGAGATATAATTAAAATACAAGTATATGCAGAGAGGTACAAGGACCGGTGCACCACTTAATTAATTTATTTTTGCACGAAAACCGCATCGGCGAGTGTTAGGTTTGTATATAGCGCGTACATCTCAAATTACACAAATATAGCGGAAGCGCGTTAAAATCGGATTTTAAAATTTTCATACAAACCATCACCATGATCAATCATTATGTTTTGTTATCAATTAAACGAAAGAGACGGAAATATAGAATCATACCCTCATAGATCAAAGTTTTCTCGGGTACAAGTTCACCTCCAATTTCTTCGCGTTCTCCTTGAATTCATCTATTAGATTCATTCATTTCATCAACGTTAGTCACCCAAGTATTTGGTCTCTAGAGGTGATCCACCAATGAATAATATGTATTCAAGAAGATGGGTGTTGGCAAAAACCTAATTTCTATCGCTATAGAAATTGTACATACTCTCCTAACTATTGGAAGTGTGTGCAACCCTAACCCATAATAAAAAATTTCTTATTTATAGATGTAGACAACCCTCCTAAACTATTTAAGGATAGAGTTTTATTTTAATTAATTAAACTCTTTTAATTAATTAGATTCCTAATCCAATTAGAAACTTATGGAGTACTTTTATTAAGTAATTCTCAAACCCTTTAAAGAATTAATAATAATAGTAGTAATAATAATAAGACTTCTCTTATTAATTTATATTTAAAATTTTAAATTATAAATATTAAGCTTTTTAATTTATTATATCACCATAGATTAAATTAAATATATTTAACTTATTATTACGATTATGTCATTTACTTTTTAAATAAATACTTTTCTTTTACAGTGTGGTCATTTAGGTTCTCCATATTAAACCGGTTGTGAATAAATCAATTAGAATAATTCTAATATTATTTAAATAAATAAATTAAACTATTTAATTTATTTAAATAAATAATATTTATTCTACAATAAGGGTAACCCCCCTTAGCAATCAACGACTTTCCAGATAATCTATATTTCAACACCAATCATTAAAGAACCTTTTAGTGAATAGTTAGCGTACAATTCAATCCTTCTACCATATAATGTCCCAATTAAATACAAGAAATAGAATTACTATCAAGTATTATTTTATTTAATTATATGTATTTTGATTCTCAAATGTACAGTTCTAAATAATACAAATTAGAAACTACTTTTAATTTTAAATATGAGAATTTCTACTTTTCATGATGAGACTTCAAAACCCCCGTAAGTTTTTTGACTGAAATTTATCTAGGCACACTTAGAAGGGGGGGTTGAATAAGTGTAGGAGCAATCTATGATCAACTTTTAAAAACTATTAATTTCAGGCTACTATAATAATTGAAATCAGCTTACCGAATTAATATAGCCTATTAAATAAAATACTTGATGTTAAAGAATTATCTTAATATAATGCAAGTAGACAAATTAAGATAATTAAGTAACTTATGTGATTTTAAAGTAAAGCAAATAATAAAATTAACACCAAAATTTTTTACGTGGTTCAGTTAGTCCACGTCCAATACCAACTAGTATTGGAGACTCACTTTATTTATTTCTTTATAAATAAATACAGATTACAAAACAGATTCCAACAAAAATTTATTAACAATTAATTCCTCATGAGCTCTCTTGCTCCTTGTGTACCTATGCACTCTTCAAGCACATTTGCTTCCTTGAACCTGTTTGCAATCCTTTACTCTAATCCACTAGGATTAACACCTTTAGACTACACTTAGTCTAAACAGAAATTCAATACAAATATAGAGGTCTATGATCAATGCAAGAATAATCAATTTAACAATTAAAGGCTCAATTATATGCAATGGTCAAGTAGCACAAAAAATAAACAATTAATTTCTTACCAAATACCAGCTCAAATAATATCAGAAACTTAATTGCTTAGCTGCTCAAAGATTGCACTGATTAAATTAGAATGCTCGATCAATAACAGTAATTAGTGCAAGTAATAATTTCACGAGTGTTGTAATTTTCCAAACATGCAAACACTAATTTATAGCCCACATTATATTACCGTTAATATAGATAAGTTCTAATTAAATCAAACGGCAATTTCCACAACGGTAAAGCTAGACATAGTCCAATATATATCCAGACTCAATTTATGTTAGCATGCAGTTTGAACAATTCAACTACACCTTTAAGAGATAACTATCCATATAACACTTTTGACTTTATCTCATAACATAAAAGGTGACGTGAAACAATTAAAAGCTAAATGACATCATACTCTTTTCTCAACAAACCTTTAGAGTTACAATAAACAATTACTCCTTGAAAACCGCAAACAACAAATCAGTAGCTGCCGTCCTTTAGATTTTCTAGGAAATCATGATTACATGCATACATATCACAATTAATGTCATCCACCTCTTTAGCAAACTAGACACACTGGTATATATCCACGTGTAGTCCAAGTAAATGTATATCAACTATCAATTTATAATATGCATACTAAACATGTAACGTTGATAAAATATTTAACATATGTATTACTCCTTAAAAATCTTTTTCATAAAGACATTTTTTGTGACGCCCCCAAAATAGGTATACAACACTCATTCTGAGTCGCCAAATACATGGTACAGAAAGCAAACTACAACCTCAATAATACAAATGTCGTGTAAAATACGACAATACATACTGTGAGTTTAAATACAAATATTGTCTACTAGACAATATCCACACCCAAATAAAGTCCTCATTACAATTATTGATGCACTATTTTACAAAAATAGTGAGAACTTCTAAAACAACTGTCTAGGACCATCACTCTATACCCCGATTGGTTCTTGCTATGTTTTCGCTTCCTGAGAAGAAAAATGGAACAAAAAGGAAAAGTGTGAGTTCAACTAGCCCAGTAAAGAATATTATGACTAAGATAATATACAATAAATTATCCTTAGTCTTCAACAGGGAAAAATCTGATAGAATATAATCGACAACAAGTTTTAGATCAACAACTGCAGCGGAAACATCAATTCATTAGAAGAGTTAAGTAGAGAATGAAATCTACTATCATCTATGAATTTAAAAGTCCATCATCAATATTTTATCCCTGTAACATCAATCAATATACATTTTTGTACTATGGGCCAAAGATATTCATTTGTATCACCAGTTGGTCATGTTCATCTCGACACCTGTTCATCTTTGCACTACGGGCCAAAGATATTCATCAGGTAATCATTCATCTTTGCACTACAGACCAAAGATATTCATCAAGTATCACCATTAAGGACTAAGGATGATGAAAAACATTTTAGAGAACGAATCCAGTGAGACAGAAGGACAAATATTAGGGATTCATATTTCGGTTTATCCAAATTCAATAATACCCCATAATAACCAATAGTGAAGTAGAATTCAAAAATAAAGATCAAAACATGGATACAATCAAAGATAGTAACCATAAAAGACATCTGGAAGAAAAAGAGAAAATTTCATTTTTCGGTGAATAGTGTCGTATACGTGAATAGTAACCCCGACACAAAAGTTCTAAATTTGATTAAAAGTTCAGATCAATACTTCGGCATAATGATATTGAAAGAAATAATATCATATATGAAGAAAATAACATCTCTTACCTCAAAATAACCGTACTTTTGACTGGAATACTGGATATAGTGCTGAAGAAACTTGCACCGTATAGCAACACTCAAGTATCAAAATACTCACAAGAATACGCTCGATAATATAGAGAGAAAGAGAGAAAACTTTATTTCTGGTGTGATTTTCAATTCTAACTTAGCCCTCTATTTATAGGAAAATGTTAGCACGCCGAAGCAGACTTAACCTGCTACTTGATGGCTTTACCTGTTACTATTGCCACCCACCACATTTGAAATTCAATTGAGCACATTTCTCACCAATCAATTCTAGAATTTTCCAAAATGTTTTATCATTTAAACAATAATCAGAAACTTTAATAATTCATAGAAAATAGTCCGTTTATCAGAAAAATACGAATTTTATATCCATTCCACACGAAATCGAATTCTCTACAACTTTCCAGAAGAAAGTTTTTCAAAATTCCAAACCAAAAATATCTGAAATCCACAAACGGATGATATTTAATACCTCCAATCTGACAAAATACTGATAAAATACCTCAGCATTAATTCCTTCAATTATATCCACATAAAATAAATATAACCATCAATTAAATCCACAAAAATAAATATTTTCTTATCATATAAATCAATAATTAATTATTCATAAATAATATTACAGAATCACAATTATGACAACCAGGCCGTTCCCAAGAAAGAGGGGGCTTTCCAATAAGGATTTCTCCTTACTGGCACACAATTATATGACCAAACCTCTCCTTAGACAGAACTTTCTAGACATTGTCAATAATGTTATCTAATAATATTATTCAAATAATATAAATTATTGATCGGATAATGGGAAATATTGTGCAGAGACAATTATTGAAATAACAATAATATAAAATATCAACGCAGCAATTATTGAATCAATAAAATAAAATATTGAGCAAGATAACTACGAATAATTATTGAGTAGTACCTTCACGTAAGAATCAATAATTGAACTATAACGCGCAATCTTGTGTCTTCGTGCAACTTACGCCAGACATCGTATTTTAACCACCGGGTATTCCAACAGTGTTAACGATAACCATTACGTCGTTAATAATAAAAACTCATACTTTGTCGTTTTCTTCATCTGATAATTATCCTGTTATGGGGCCCACGAATGACTACGCTGTCGTACGGATATTCCCGACAAAAAGAATATTCCACGACCAAACGAATATTCCCCGACAAAAGGAATATTTTATAATCACTTGCTTATTTTGTAAAATTTACACATTTCACCCATAACCAAAGCATTATATCAAATTAACTCCTTACTATTTCAAGATAATAAATAGAGAAAATTCAATTTTATTTATAATAAGTTGGGGTCTTATATTTTTCATTTAAGACATATAATAAAAATGCAAATAATATATCCTAGAGCCTTTAAATGAAAAATCAATTATTATGCAATTGATCTTACATTGGTTTTCCTAACAAAGAGAAAATCCTTCAAATTCTTGAATATCTAATCAAAGCTCTTTATCACCAAAATACCTGAAATGGAGTAAAACAATTTAGTACTTGAACATTTCATCATCAAAACTTAAGGATGGAATATGATAAAGTCAACATGGACCAAACCCATGAACTTAGGGGCTTGTATGTGGATGATAATATTAACAGATGGTTTTGAAAGTGGGCCAAAATGAATAGTACTTTTTGGATGACATTAGAGTGCTTATTGGTCCTCAAAGGAGATGACCAACACAAAAAATGGCCAACTTAACTAATTTCTACGTATATATATATATATATATACGTGTGTGTGTGTGTGTGTGGTTGTAGTAATTCAGAAAGAGAAATTAATTAAGGAGATTGATATTTTCACAGCAGAAAATGATATTTTCACAACAAAATCGTCGTTATAGATTCTATAGCGACGGTTTCTGTGACAACCCAAAAATTTATAAGATCTTCAATGATTAAATTAAAGGTTAAAGTTTAAAATCTAGAGTGGAAATAGAGGATTTATTTGAAATTTTTAAGAAAAACCTATATGGTTTAATAATTGAAAGAGAATTGAGAAAATATGGGTTGCAAAAATCCAAAACCCTAGAAAGAATTTATATGTACTTTTGGTACAATAGTGATTCTAGTGGCGGAATCCTTATAAGGGGGAAGAATGTGATAACCCGAAAATTTTGCTTAATTTATGAATTAAGTATAATCAAGGATTTAGGACATAATTAAGGTAGATGAGGATATTTTTTTTAATACTTTGTGACTTATGTGAAATATGTATATGATTAAATAAATAAACATATTAAGTATATATATTTATTTATTATATAAAGAAAAATTAAATAGAAAGTTGCATAACCTAATTATACATTAGGCATGTGAATTAAATAACTTAAGGGTTATAATAATTGTATAATACTAGTATTTAAATTATATACTAGTAAATTAACTTAAGAGATTTATTTTTGTATATATCAACTAATTATTTATATTAAAGAAAACCTAATTGGGTTATATAATTAAATCTATGTAAGTAATTATTTAATTTCCAAAATGAGTGGAATGGATATGTTGGACCCATGGTTATTCACATGGTCCAAATATTTTAATTAGAGAAGCCCAATGAGGATTTAATTTAGTAGCCCAAAATAATGGGATATGTATTAGTAGAATAACTATGGTTATGAACTATCCATACTTGAGTTAAAGGTAGGAAATTGTGGGAAATGACTATATTGGTCATAAGAGAGGGAGGAGAGATTGAGCATGTGTGGTAATTATTTGTTTACTTTAGTTGTTCAACAACTCCTACTAACTCCTCATATGTGTCATTCTTTTATTAAACCACTTATTTTAGCCAAAAGTGCAAGCAACCTCAAGGAGATGAGTAAGAGAGAGAAGGGGAGAAGTATTGGGAAAATAATATACTTACATATCTTATATCTATACATTTTCTCCAACAAAATTTAAAAGATATTACCTTTCGATTTCATTTCTCTTTCATTTCTTACTTCTAAATTTGCTAACAAAAAGAAAGAGAGAGGCGAGAGATAGAGAGAGAGAGTTTGGTCAAGAGGAAGGAAGAAGGAAATAGAGTTTTGATCTTCAATGCCATCCACGATCCATCACATATTTTGGAAGAAAAAGATATGTTAAGAAACCAAAGGTATAAAACTTAACCTAAGTTATCCTTTTATTTAAGTTATTTAGATGGAATAAAGATCTAAGGTTTCAAAACTCAAAAATCTTATATCTACATGATTTAGAGTGTGTTATGTGTAGATCTATCCATTTTGAGTGTCAAAAGTTAGATCAAAAGCAAAAAAAAAAGTTAAACTAGGTTTTGAAAGTTAGGAAAACCCTAACTTTTTACTGCTTTAAAAGGTTATAACTTGAGATCTACACCTCCGTTTTGCAATCCGTTAAAGAGGGCTGCTAGATGTATAAGTTATCTAGTAAACCCAAGTGGTAGAACTCAAAAATGTTAAGTTTACAAGCCGTAGTGACTGTTTTAGCAAAAATAGTCCCGTTTTTAGAAAAAATAAATAAAATTATTTTGGGCAAGTTTATGCTAGGGGTATTTTCGTCTTTTTCTGACCTTTAAAATTTCTGAAAAAATATGTGATGATAATATGATGATTTAACTATTTTCAATAAAAAGATGGTAATTTTTGGATGTGTAGGATGATAGTTATAGATTTTACGAGAAAGGAATACTTAAAAAGTAAAAGGGAATAAATCTTAGTGTGTAACTCCAAAAATTATGAAATGTTTACAGGAAGTACATATACATAACTAGAACATCCCCTGAAAGTTTCAGAATTTTTGGACAAAAAATCAGTTCATAAAAATTGTTACAAGATCCGGCTGTTTTGGCCATTTTAAGCACAATAAACGAAACTAAAAAATTCCAGAAAAATTATATGTTCATAAGGGTAATATTAACTAATGTTTCCCAGAAAAGTAGAATTTTTGGAACTGTTTTTGTATTTTTCATGTGAATGATTGAGTTGTGAATAAATGGATAAAATAAGATATGTGATGTTATAAAGGGTAAAAATGTAATATTTTTGATAAAAGACCCTAAAAATGATGTAATCAGATTTATGGAGGCTATTTTGGGCATTTTTGATGAGATGTTATATTTATGGCATTTTAGGGTTGTTAAATAAAGTAATTAGTAAAGGGTAAAAAATTAAAATAAATTGTTTATAAGTTTAATATATTATTAAAATATTATTAAATAATTAATAACATTAGATTAACATGTTATTAATAAATGTTAGATTAAAATATTATCAAATGATTAATAATATTAGATGATTTAAAATATTATTAAATGATTAATAATATTATATTAAAGTTAGATTAAAATATTATTAAATGATTAATAATATTAAAGTATGATTAAAATATTATTAAAAAGGTAATAATATTTGTAAATGGTTAAAATATTATTAAATAATTAATAATATTAGTAAGTGATTAAAATATTATTAAAGGGTTAATAATATTTTGTGAGCGATTAAGATATTATTATATGATTAAAGTATTATTAATTGATTAATAATACTAAGAAGTGAATAAAATATTATTAAGATTAATGATTTGAAATGAGTTTAAGATGATAGTAATATTATCAAGGTATGATAATATTACTAAGTACTTAATCTAAGATTTAATATTTATTATGTGGCTAAATGTTAGATAATATGTTATTAAAATAGTAATGTTATGAGATAAAGTATATTATGCTAATTGGAAGATCAATCTTAACAATGATATGTCTTTTCAATAAAGATATTATAATAGATTACGTAGCAGTAATCGACGGGCAATGCAAGTTTTCTAACTCAAACTTGAGTCGTTATTTCAAAGCATGTTCGTGATTAATCATTGCTGATTATACCACATCTTTGATTATTGATTCGCACATAGTGCATGTTGTATATGTTCATCGGGAATGAAAAGTTGATCACCTTTATTACCATAAGGTTCAGTACTTAAAAATTTTAATGGTAATTGTTGACCACCCAACAATATTGATTCAGTCATTTAATCATTAAAATTGATTCATGCTCTTCCACAATCATTATATTGTTGAAAATTTGACAGCTTATTCCCTTTTAATCATGATATATCTTCATTGTACTTAAATTTGATGGGAAAAATAGTTGTTCACCCTTGCTATATCATGATAACATTTTCAGATTAAGACGAAGGCTCGAATAAAGACAGAGGCAAGGGCAAATTCCAAGATTAAATTATTATGCAATTAGAACTATTAAATTATCTGATACAAATGATATTGTAAATCTTTTAAGATTTTGAAGGTATGTATTAAGTCAAGGTTGTAGACCTTGGGGATTATGTCGTAAAAGTTTATTGTATAAACAATTTATGTTTATATCTTCCGCAGTAGTTATAGAAATGATGTATCGTAACGTACCAAGTCAGAGGTAAAAGGTACCCGGATTTGGGGGCACTACAGTTTTCACAGTCGTTATACATCTATAGCGACACTTTTATTGTGAAAATATCAAAAAGTATTGTGAAAATATCAGTTTCCCTAATTAATTGGCCCGAGTACAAAACTAATTTTAATGGTGAAAATTATTTTTATTTATAGCTAATTTTAATGGTTAAAATTATTTTTATTTTATTTTTAATGTTAATGGTGAGGAGTGATGATATATAAGAAGGTTGGTTGTGTTTTATTGGTGGGGTGGTGTTGGGGTTGGGGTGGGGTGGTGTTGGGGTTGGGGTGGGGGAAGGGGGATGAGGGAGATGGATCAAAAAGCATGCAATTGGATAGCCAACCATTCTGACCGGTGATATATTTTAGAAATTTCTTGTTTAATTAAGATTGCATAGCCATATGAGTGTTAAAAGCAGACTTGGATATTTAACTATAAAAAAACAGACTTGGAAAGTTGTTGAGTTAAGCCTTTGTCAAGCCTTCAGATCGAGCTGATCGGACCAGACCTTGATCAGGTTAAGATTTGACCAGTCCAGACTCAGGCCGGGCTAAGAACAAGTCGTAGGCCTTTTGTGTATCTCTAAAACAAACGCACATGTTACCAATCTAATATATATAATTATCCTTTAGTTAAATTACCACTGTGTTACATTTGTATGTAGGAACTCAATGAACTGCAATTGCCCACATAATAACAACCATTATAGGCTATGGAGTTCTTTCTTTAGCCTGGGTTGTGGCTCAGCTAGGAAGGATCCTCAGAGTCACCAATCTTGTCATATTTTCGTCCATCACTTTATATGCTTCCGGTCTCTTATCCTATTGTTATAGATTCCCGGATTCCGTCTCCGGCAAGAGAAATTATACTTACATGGAACTGGTCAAAGCCTACTTAGGTATTTCAATCAATACAAACGTCTGTATTTGACTTTCGTTCATTTTAAAAAAATATTAATAGACCGTAAATATTTTATTGACGTGTATTTCAAGTGTTTTTTGCTGATACTAATTAATTTTTAATTTAGATGGGAAAATGTACATGCTTTGTGGTGTTGCTCAGTATACAAACCTCATCGGGACGGTGATTGGGTATACGATCACTACATCAATAAGCATGGAGTATGTAATCTATTTCATCGCGACGGTGATTGTATTTAGTTGTATGAATTTATTTTTTAATTAAATGACTTTAGTTTATGATTATATTCATTTCAGGGCTATATTTAGGTCAAATTGCTTCCACAAACAAGGACATGAAGCTCCATGTAGTTATTCGGTAAATCGTTATATGATTGGAATGGGGATTCTTGAAATTTTTCTGTCACAAATTCCAAATTTACACAAACTTTCATTAGTCTCAGTTGTTGCGGCAATCATGTCCTTTGGGTTTTTTTCTGGTGAGTTTTTAAGTACTTTAGTATTTGTGATAAAATGCATAAATGTTTTACTACCGAGTAGTGATTTGTAACAAACATAAAAATAAAAATTGGGACTTGACAGGGCATCGGAAAAGGACCACCTTAATGGGAGTGGAAGTTTCTGGTAATGTAACACCAGCTGAAAAGAACTGGCGAATTTGCATTTGCTTACCTCATATTCTCAATTCCTCATTGAAATTCAGGTAGGATATATATATATATATATATATATATATATATATATATATATGTGTGTGTGTGTGTGTGTGTGTGTGTGTGCGCGCGCGCGCGCGTGTGTGTTTATTGATATAGAAACTTATCTCCTTAAATTCAAGGTCTGCAGGAGGGAGTATAGCAGTTCTTAGCCAAAGACGCTCAAAAGTTGTGCATTGCACGTTGTATTTTATGTGTACAACTATATATGCACTGGTTGAGTAGATTTTTTTGTTAGAAACTGTTTACCTCTTGTTTTCTCAAGTTTCTGCTCATGTATATGTTTATTTATGTACATAGAAATATCTATTTAAACTCAAGTAAGTGTTTAGGGTTCGCAAGAGCTCAACAGTTTCAAACCAGAAAAGGTCAGCAGTTGTAGGTTGTACTTTGTGCGTACTACGTATGCACGAGGTAGAGTAGACTTTGATTATTTATTTTTGTTAGAAACTAATGAACATTTGACCTCTTGTTTTCTTAAGTTTTTTATTCATTATCCACTATATGTGTTTTTTTTTCTATTCAGAATACACTAAAATCGTCACCGCCAGAATACATAGTGATGAAGAAGGCTAGTATGTATGAAATTAAAAATGAAAGTTTTTCATTTTGGGGTGGGGAGTCTATTTTCCCCATCATTTATCTCAATTACAAAAATGAAAATTTTTCTTTTTTTTTTCTCTATATCTATATATAGAAGGGCAAATATAAGATCTTTAGTTAAAATTAATGAATTGTTGAAACTAATTGATTCTGGTTATTTTGAAAACTTTTTGTGTAATTTTAAAACTTCTTATTTACTTTATAACTTCTTATTTCTCAGAATTAATATAATTAATATATCAATCTCACATGCAGAATAACTCTGAAGAAGAGTCCTACGACGTACTTCAAATTGAAGACGAACCCAAACAATGTGATATCTCATATCGGGTAAATCCTTAACCTTTCCCCCTCTTTCTCGTTCTTGAAAGGATGTGGCAGGAGAACCATAACTTGAGAGATTGGCTCTCGGGTCCAAGGGACCTAAATTATTGAGAAACAAGTCGAAAAAACCATATTTTGGCTTTTTTTGGAGAATATCCAACAAGAGTTTCCATTGAATGAATAACGGATCTGGATCCTAAAAACAATAATGCTTTCGAATAAGCATGAGTAATCAAATGAAATAAAACACTTCGATAAGACCCCATACGTAAAGCTAACATCATATAACTCAATTGAGACATTGTGGAATAGGCTAAACCACTCTTAATGTCTTTTTAAATAAGGACTAAAGTAGCTTATAATAATACTGTTATTATCTCTACCAAAGATATTAAATTCATTATGTGAGGGATGACTATGAAAAGAGGAATATGTGACGCCCCCAAAATAGGTATACATCACATATTCTGAGTCGCCAAATACATGGTACAGAATATAAATACAATCTAAATTATACAACAAGAGAGCTGTGAGTTTAAATATAAATATTGTCTTCTAGACAATATCCACTCTCAGAATAAGTCCTCATTACATTTATTGTCATACTATTTAACAGAATAGTGAGGACTACTAGCTAATACTATCATCCGGACCATCACTCCGTTCCCCGACTCGTCCCAATTTACGTTCTTATTTCACAGAAGAGAATAAGTGAAAGAAAGGTGAGCTCAACTAGCCAAGAAGAAATATTATGACTAAGATAATGTAGAATAAATTATCATTAGTCTTCAACCATGTTAAACTGATAAAATACAATAGACATCAAGTTTAACTGCAGCGGAACAAGCAATCCATTAAAAGAGTCAAGTAGAGAATAAAATCTACTATCTTTTATGATTTAAAAGGTTTTTCATCACTTTTATCGCTAGGACTCAGTTTAATAAATAATCCACATCATCGAATCACCCCTGCACTGCACTACGGCCAATGATATTCTATAGTATCACGACCACAAATTATCCATGCACTACGGGCCAAGGATATTCGTGTATTCATCAATGGTCATGCCAACAACTGTCCATCAATGCACTACGGGCCAATGAGGACTTTTACCACATCATTTGTAACATTATGGTCATGATTATACTTAGAATAATCTCGGTCATAATCATACCAAGTCCATCTATGCACTGCAGGTCACAGATGACTTTCAACATAATATAAACATGAGGATGATGACAATGATATAAGAATTCAATAAAACAAGTTCAAGAATTAATTTGTCCAGGAACCAATAACGTCCAAATTGTCAACATGATACTTCTTTGTAGAGTAAAATTCAAGAATGCTCAGAAGAATATTTTTATAAAAAGATACTACATAAAGCGCAAATATCAAGGATATTCCACTAATTTCATGGAGTATAGAAGTCAAAACTTTAACCAACTGAGTATAATAAAGAATGGAATAACAAAAGAAATCACCACGCATGCGCAGATTTAGATGTAAACAGGAGTTATTCCAACAGAATAATAAGTAACGGAACCAGTCGGGTGAAATTCATGACCAAGCAGGATGTTCCAACAGAATAATAAAGAATGGAATAACAATGAAATCACCATGCATGCGGTGATTGACAGATGTAAAAGTTATTCAAGCGAGAATACTAAATAACGGAACCCTGGTCCATAAGTAAACGCATGCACAAGATATTCCAGCAGAATGATAATAAAGAGGCAGAACCTGTGCCGCTAAAAACGTATGAGCGAGGATATTCCAGCAGAATAATAATAAAGACGGAACCGGTCCCACAGAAAACGATAGACAAGATATTCCAATGAATAATAAAGACTAAATAATGAAGAATGTCACCAAGTATAGGGTAGCTTGGCGTACAAAGTTATTCCAATAGAGTAATAAAGAATGGAATAATGTAAGTTCTCTTCATGAATACAAAAGAAATAATACCCTTACAGTACAACAAATAATATCCCTCACCAGTAAAAGAAACTAGATATGGGAAAAGAAAGTTAGCAGACTTTTTTCTTCTTTCTCTCTATAATTTCTCTCTACAGAGTTTGGGTGAATTAAGTAAGAAAATAATGAAGGAATGAGCTTCTATTTATAGAAGAATGGATTGCATAAGAAACTAACTCATGAACGGTCCCGATTGATTTACTTTAATCGGACGGTCCATAATTAAAAGCAAAATCTTTTAAATAAAATATAATATATTCTATTTATAATCTAATAAAACGAATAACTTTATAAAAGTTTTTACATTTTATATAAAAAGATTTTACTATGCAAAAACTATACATACAACACTACGAAGCACTATGCTAATAAAATATAATATAATATAATTATTGTCTAATAAAAGCGAATAACTTTATAAAAGTATTCATTTTTATATAAAAAGTTTTTTTTGTTTTATTACGTTAATAATACTAATAAAATAAAACCGAAAGTGACTTATCACATAAGCATAAATAATCAATACTGCAGCTACTTTATGCAACCCACACGTATTCATCGTACTTTTACTCTGAAAGTAGTTCAACAAGATAATTTGGTAAAACTTCCGCCGTTATTTTTAATAAAATATTTTTGTCGTTTTCTCAATCGACAATAATTACATTGTGGGGTCCACTAATGATTATGTAGGTAAATGCACGGATATTCCCCGACAAAAAGAATATTTCCGACCAATCGAATATAATATGATAACTTGCATACTTTGCAAAATTTGTAAATATTACCCACAACTATAATATTATATTAAATTCATTAAATTAAAAATGATAATTATAGAAAATTCATCTTTATTCAAAAAGTTGGGGTCTTACAGAATAAGCCTAGCTACAAGAAAAATACCCCGCTGCTACCATAGTAGCAGCATGTATAAGAGCCACAGAATGAATCGAGGAACTAAAGACGTTTCCAATACCGACAGCAACTCCCGCTGAAGTCGGATCGACTTGGAAAATGGAGCATTGTCATTATATCGTATTAGTATACTGTTAACACGTTTGAGTTCTTTCATTCGAAGTGGATTCTTAATCTATTTCTATATTCTTTCTAGATTCAGAGAAAAACTGCTCCAGAGCCATTTGTTCTATCCGCTCAATTGGCCTTTCCCAGCTACTAGAGCAAGTAAGAGAACCTACAATGAATGAACCTAAAGATTCGCATATTTTGACCAAATTGTACACCTTTGTGTCTGGTTATGTATATGGAATGAATCCCATCTCTTAACGAGTGTGTGAAAGTAAAAAATAGACTTCATTATTGTTTTCTCCGTGCAGGAAGGCATTTTGAACATCTAGCCGGTATAGGGACCACTCTTTGTCTTGACATTTGGCGATCTCAGATGTGTCGATATCAATGGCGACTCATTATTTCGGGACAGTTGTAATACCCCAACTTTTATGAATAAAGATTAATTTTCTCTAAATATTATTTTAATTATTATGGTCATGTGGATTTGATATAATGTTATAGTTGTGGGTAATATTTACAAATTTTGCAAAATAAGCAAGTTGTCATAAAATATTCGATTGGTCGGAGTACGACGACACAATTATTGGTGGACCCCACAACAGAATTATTGTCGGAGTTAAAAAACGACAGAAATATCTTTTTATAAAAATAATGGCGAAAGTTTTACCGTTAACTGTTGAAATACCCGGTGATCAAAATGCAGTAATATGTGTGGTTGCGTGGTTGCGTGGTTGCACACAGTATTGATTATTGATGCTTACGTGAGAAGTCACTCAGTTATACTCAATTATTGCTACAGTAATTGATGCATAGTATATCACGTTATTGATTCAATTATTGTCACAATATTTTATATTATTAAATCAATAATTGAGACAAAAAAGTTATTCATATTATTACTTGTATTATTGACAATGTCTAGAAAGTTCTGTCGAGGAAAGGGGTTTGGTCACCTAATTGTGCGCCAATATGGAGAAATCCTTATCGGAAAGCCCTCTCTTTCCTGGGAATAATCTGGTTGTTAATATTGCAAGTTATAATATTAATGATGAATAATTGTTGTTAAAAAAATGTGTTTTGAGAAGCCAAGTGAGTTGAGATAAATAGAGGGTTTTTTTTATTAAAGTATTTGTTGTAAATTTTGATTATTATATGGACCCCCACTTACCCATTTTTCAAAATAATTGGTAGAAAGTTATTCAGTATATATATATATATATATTATTAGTTTTGTTTTATTAGATTATAAATAGAATATAATATTATATTTTATTTACATTTTTCGTTTTATTAGAATATTTTATTGCACAGTAATGAATAGTAAATCAAATTTTTCAGAAAGTTAAAATCAAGATTTTGCTAAGTGGTTTTCCTTACATTTACCCGTGAATAAATTCTAAATAGTATCCTTCCATTCTTCTATAAATAGGATGCTTAGTTTAGAATTGAAAATTACACTAGAATCAGAGAATTCTTCTTCTATAATATTGAACGTATTTCTTTAGAGTTTAAGGAAACTTTGAGCGTAAAAAACAGTATAAGTTTTCTTCAAGAATATCTCCGCTCTACCAGTCAGAAGTACTTTCCTTTTAAGGTAAGGGATATTATTTTTGTTCAATATTCGTAAGAAATAATATTTTCTTTCATACTCTGTAGTATGTAAGTAATATTATTTCGTTTCAGATTTCGATTTTTACACTCATTTTGTTAAAGTATTGCTTCTATAATCCTTGAAATTAGTGGAATATCCTTAAAATTTGCGTTTCATCTAGTATCGTTTCACTGAAATATTTTTCTGGACATTCTTGGTAAATTTTGATCTTTTCATGCCGGGGTACTATTCTCGAAGTACTATTTACGGGGTACTATTCACTCGGGTACTATTTGTAAGACCCCAAATTATTAATAAATAAAATTTATTTTCCTCTATTTATTATTTTGAAATAGTAAGGGTTGATTTGATTAATGTGGATAGTTATGGGTAAAATACGCAAATATTTCGAATAAGCAAGTGGTTATAAAATATTCATTATTGTCGGAGAATATTCGTTTGGTCGTGGAATATTAAATCTTTGTGGGAGAATATTAAATGACGACGGTATGCATCTTTTGTGGGCCCCATAACGGAAAGCGATTGGATGAAGAAAACGACAAATATAAGGTTTTTATAAATAACGGCGTAGTTGTTACCATTAATCTTTGTTAGAATAATTCGATGGTTAAAAACACTAATACGCGTTGTTGAACATTAGTACTCAGATTGCACCAATTATTGATTCTTACGTAAGAAGGCACTACTCTAATAATTGTTACGATGAATTCTCGTCAAAGATTTTATTTTATTGATTCAATAATTATTGCGTTGATATTTTATATTCTTTGTTGTTTCAATAATTGTCATTACACGTGATTTTCATTATCGAAACAATAATTCATATTATCCTCAATAATATTATTAGATAACATTATTGGCAATGTCTAGAAAGTTACATCTAAGGAGAGGTTTGGTCACCTAATTGCTACCAAGTAAGGAGAAATTCTTATTGGAAAGCCCCCTTTCCGGGAACTACTTGGTTGTCAATATTGTGATTCTGTAATATTATTTGTGAATAATTAATTATTGATTCATATGATGAGAAAAATATTGATTTTATGTGGATATAGATGGAGAAAATTTTTAATGTGACAATTGTTGAAAATTGAAATTTTATCTTTTTACGATAAAATAATTCATTTAAATATATTATTATATTTTAATAATATAATAATGATGATATTTTTACGATGAATGTGGGATATATGAGTATTTGTGGAGGAGTATTTTTGTTACCAAAAATGTTTAACACATATTTTGTGTGTTGGTGGACACAATTATTGACCGAAATTTAATTATAGCCTGTAAAATCGCCCGTTTGTGGATTTTGGTCAATTTCTGTTTGGAATTTGGAAAAACTTTCTTCTGCAAAGTTGTAGAGAATGGAATTTTCAATGGAATTTTCTGACAAAAGGGCTATTTATTGTGAATTATTGAAGTTCCGAAGCTCCGAAATAATTGATTTTTGGAAGTTTAAAATAATTTAAATAAGAAAAACATTTTTTAAATGTTTGTGGGCATCTTTAACATGTGTTGATGACTGAGATCAGATTGTCTAGATGGGCGTAGAGAATTTATTAAATATATTAATATTATATTAAATTTTCTGCTTTGGTATTCTAAGCATTTTCCTATAAATAGGGGGCTTAGGTTAGAATTGAAAATCACACCAGAAACTGAAGTTTTCTCTCTCTATATTATCGAGCGTATTCTTGTGAGTATTTTGAGTATACTTTGAGTATTGCTATACGGTGCAAGTCCAAGTCATAGCCTTTATATCCTGTTTCAACTAAATCTTGTCTTTCGAGGTAAGGGATGTTATTTTATTTGAAAATGATATTATTTCTTCAATATCATTATCGCCAAATATTGGTTGAAAATTTTATCAAATTTGAAATTTTTTCATGTCGGGAGTTACTATTCATGAGTTCTTATTCACGAGTTACTATTCATGAGTTACTATTCACGAGTTACTATTCATGAGTACTATTATTCACGAAGCGTGAAGATGTTTTTTTGTGAAATTTCTATCTTTTGGTGTCGAGAGTTACTATTCACGATATCACGGACTATTCACCAAAAATGAAATTTCTTCTTTTTGTCCAAAATATCTACTATGGATACTAGCTTTGATTGTATCCATGTTTTGATCATTCTTGAATTTTACTCCACTCAAGTTATTTATGAAGTATTTTGAATGGGAATTGTTTAAAAGTACGAATCCTTAATATTTGTTCTTTTTTGCTTCTTTGGATTCATTTTTTTTAAAATATTTTTCATCATCCTCGATCTAAATGATGATATAACGGAATATCTTTGGCTTTTGTTGTGCAAAGATGAATGATTTCTTGATGAATATCTTTGGCCCGTAGTGCAAAGATGAGCAGTGTTGAGATGAACACGACCGATCGATTAATATCTTTGGCCTCAGTGCAAAGATGAGCAGTGTTTAGATGAACATGAATTAATGATGAATATCTTTGGCCCAGTAGTGCAAAGATGAATATTTGATTCCAGATATATATTGATTGATGTTACAGGGATAAAATATCGACGATGAACTTTTAAATTCATATATAGAAGATAGTAGTTTGCATTCTCTACTTAACTCTTCTAATGAATTGTTGTTTCCGCTGCAGTTGTTGATTTAAAACTGGTTGTCTATTGTATTCTATTAGATTTTTTCCTGTTGGAGACTAACGATAATTTGTTGTATATTATCTTAGTCATAATATTCTTTACTGGGCTAGTTGAGCTCACCCTTTTCCTTTTTGTTCCATTTTTCTTCTCAGGAGGCGAGAATGTAGCGAGTACTAGTCGGGGTATGGAATAAAGGTTCTAGAGAGAGTTGTTTAGTAGTCCTCACCATTTTTATAAAATAATGTATCAATAATTATGATGGAGATTTATTTGCGTGTGGATATTGTCTAGATGGCAATATCTGTATTTAAACTCACAGTTTATATGTTGTAATAATAAAGTTGTAGTTATTTCTGTATCATGTATTTGGCGACTCAGAATGGGTTGGATGGAATGGACCTATTTTAGGGGCGTCACACTATTCACTCGGGTTATAACTATTCATGACAAAAATTGATTTCTTTTCTGTCCAAATTATTTATGATACAATATTATTCGTGAATTTTACTCCACAAAGCAGTATCATGTTGACAATTTGGACATTACTGAATTCTGGATACATTTAATTATAAATCTTTAAAATTTATCCTTTACTTTCACATAATTAAAATCTTATATCATTGTCATCATCCTCATGCTTATATTTTGATAAAAATCATCTTTGGTCCGTAGTGCATAGATGGACTGTTGATTGGTATGATTATGACTATGTATCGGTATAATCATGACCTATAATGTTACAAATGATGTGGTAAAAGTACTCATTGGCCCGTAGTGCATTGTTCGACAGTTGTTGGCATGGTCATGACCACTGGTGATAATACGAATATCCTTGGTCCGTAGTGCATGGATGATTCGTGGATGTGATAATAATGAATATCATTGGCCCGTAGTGCAGAGATAATTCAGTTATGTGGATTATTTATTAAGCTGAGTCAAAGCGATAAAATTGATGTTAAACTTTTAAATCATAGAAGATAGTAGATATCATGCTCTACTTGACTCTTCTAATGGATTGTTTGTTCCGTTGCAATTAAACTTGTTGTTTATTATATTCTATCAGTTTAACACTGTTGAAGGCTAACGATAATTTATTCTGCATTATCTTAGTCATAATATTCCTTACTAGGCTAGTTGAGCTTACCCTTTTGCTTTCATTGTTCTCTTCAGAAAATGAGAACGTAGTCGGGACTAGTCGGGGAACAGAGTGACGGTCCGAGATGGTGGCTATAGTAGTCCTCACTATTCTATGAAATAGTGTGATAATAAATATAATGAGGACTTCATTTGAGTTTGGATATTGTCTATGAGACAATATTCGTGTAAAAACTCTCAGCTACGCTTTTGTCGTATTGTATAAATGAAGTTTGTATTTAAATTTTGTACCATGTATTTGACAACTCAAAATGAATGATGTATACCTATTTTGGGGTGTTACATTCAAAAATGAGAATAAAGGCGCTTTTCTTTTTCGGTGCACTTGTTAACTAATTGACGGGTTCCAGGAATAGTCGGAGCCATACACAATCGAAAAAAGATATTATCCAAGTGCATTTCTAATAATTGGAGTAAAAGAGTGAGCTAACAAATACCTTGAATTCCCACCTATATTTAATAAACACTATTATAGGGAGCAAGACAAAGATACATAAGGAGGTACCCTCTATTTCCTTTCCTTTTCATTTTTAGGTGTAGTGTTTCTTCCTGTATGCGTCCTATTAATACTAGTAGAATAGGATTGATCTGTAATACAGAACCTATATATAGATATAGCCTTTCGCTCAATACTAGAATTGACTATTCACGAAATTAGAATCAGACTACACAGAAGGGAACGTGATGTCTTCTACATGATGTGTGGTTGCCATGACTATGATGCATTTGGGAACAACGCGCCAGGCAACTTGCTAACCGACTTTGGATTTTGCGAGCCATTTCATGTTTTTTAATTACATTTTCATCATGATATAAGGGTCACCATTTCATGTTTTTTAATTACATTTTCCTTGAAACAAATAGCTGTATTTAATAAATGTGTAACATTCTAAAATGTCAAATAAATAAAAAATGTACCTATAAAGAAAATGAGTACCTTCTAATTAATTTTGCCATTCATATAGTACTCTTAAAATGATATTACATGTCCCCCCCCCCTCCCCTCCCCCTCCCCTCCCCTCCCTTACCATTTATTCATTATAGGGAGTAATATCTTTTCTTATATATGTGATGTAAACACATTTTAGGAGAAATTAACTATATATTTTTGTTCATATTGCTTTCATAATTTCTCTCATCTATCCATCGGACCATTGCAGCTTTTTTTGGCAAATCTAGCATGACTCTACATAATTATATTTCTTAATTTATGTCGGTATAACAATAATATCAATCTTAATGGTAAAATTAGACTAATAAATATTAAAAAAAAAATTCAAATTTAGCATGACCCTAAAAAATTATTTTTCTTAATTTATGCAATTATAACAATAATATCAATCTTAATGGTAAAATTAGAATGATAAATGTGCAATACTCTAAAATGTTAAATAAATAAAAATATGTACCTATAAAGGAAATGAGTACCTTCTAATTAATTTGGTCATTGATACCCAGTCTCACATCAAAAGATATGGGAAAAATTTGTCTGTATATAAAAAATTAAGTTACTACCAATAGTACCTTCATGCCATGACATTTTGAGTGAGTCTATGTTGAGCTAAGATGACTCAAGAAGATAGTATTGGGTTAGTGGTTTCAGGCCTTGTTTGGATGGATTTGATTCGATTTGAACTTGTGATTTGACACGAGATTTATTCCCAACTTGGGATTTGACCTAGGTTGTTTCATATAGTATCAGAGCCAGGTTCTCGAAAGCTTAAGTCGGGTTATCCGATCGGGTTGCTGGAGGAGGGGAAACGAAGGCTGGTGTTAGTCGGTATAATTCCACAATGGTTAGAGAGACAAAGATCTGTTGACCGTGTGTGGGATTAGTTCTGACGGGGACGTCAGAAATTGAAGTGTTGGGCTAAGATGATCGAAGAAGATACCATTGAGCTAGTGGTTTAAGGCCTTGTTTGGATATATTTTAGGGTTCTTTACACTACTATACAACAATTAAAAAATAATTACAAGATTAGTGCATCCACAAAATAATTACAAAAAGAATACAACACAATAACCAAACATATTAAACTCTACACCTCTCATTTGCCCATACTCTCACCGCCTCCTCTCTCCTCCCCTTCATCCTCCTCCCTCTTCTCTCCTCTCCTTCTTCCTCTTCCTCAGCCGCCTCCTCTCTCCTTTCCTTCATCCTCCTCCTCTACCGCCAATGAGAACTCGAAACCGTTGTCCAAAACGCCAATAAGAAGAAGGAGAAGATTCATCCCACAAGCAAAGAGAGCCTCCGCCGAGCAAAGAGAGCTCCGATCAGAGGAAGAAACGACGACAAACCATCAATTATTTGTGCAGGAAGACGAGTTGGCCTTCTAGCTTCAGTATCCGCTCAACGACTCTTCGTTCGACCGAGACTAAAATTTATTTATGACTATTTGGTTACCCACAAAAACTTAAATGGTTACCTTTGTATGAAGGTTTGGCTACCAACTGTACCTTTTTATTGATGTAAGGTAACCTAGATTGTGTTACACAATATTGAATAATATTTTACATTTTTTTCTTCTTAAATTAAGTAAGAGAAAAACTACATAACTACTCTCTGATTCCATCATGGTTTAACAAGATAAAGAAAACAAATACATGTAACACTTGGTAACTGTTCTAAAAAATTTTTATGACTATTTAGTTACCCACAAAAACTAAAATGGTTACATTTGTATGAAAGTTTGGCTAGTAACTGCACCTTTTAGTTGATATAAGGTAACCGAGAATATTGAATAATATTTTGCATTTTTTTTCTTCTTACATGAAGTAAGAGGAAAATCACGCGACTACTCTCTAATTTCATCATGGTTTACCAAGATAAAGAAAACAAATACATGTAACACTTGAAAACTGTTATAAATTTTTTTTATGACTATTTGGTTACCCACATAAACTAAAATGGTTACCTTTGTATGAAGGTTTGGTTACCAACTGCACTATATACAAAATGCACGACTACTCGGGTTTGGCATGCAATTCAAATTGTCACAGCAAAGAGAAACAACCAGGTACAATTACAAAATTACAAAACTGATTTGCCACATCAGCAACTCATTAAAACACCGAACTAAATTAAAAGGATACTAAATGCACTAATTTTATAAATAAAATATTGAAAATGTATTAATTATGTAAATATTTTTTAAATGCTCTTTTATTGTAATTTTTTTAAAAAATGTACTAGAAAGTGTAAATAACACTATATTTTAATTCGATTCGGACTTAAAATTTAACCCAAATTTTATCTGAATTATTTCAATAGTACTCTTAAAATGATATTTAACTCGCCCCCTCCCCTCCATTACCATTTAGTCATTTTAGGGAGTAATATCTTTTCTTATATATGTGATGTAAACACATTTTAGGAGGCATTAACTATATATTTTTGTTCATATTGCTTTCATAATTTCTCTCTAATCTATCCATCACAATTTATTTGCAAATCTAACAAGACGCTACATAATTATTTTTCTTAATTTATGCAGTTGTAACAATAATATCAATCTTAATGGTAAATATTGATAAATTAGAATAATAAATAATTTCTTTAATAAATTTGCAATACTCTAAAATGTCAAATAAATAAAAATGTGTACCTATAAAGGAAATGAGTACCTTATAATTAATTTGGCATTTGATATAGTTGTAACACCCCGGTTTCACATCAAAAGATATGAGAAAAATTTATCTGTATATAAAAAATTAAGTAACTACCAATAGTACTTTCAAGTTATAACATTTTGGGTGAGCCTATGGTGGGCTAAGATGACCCAAGAAGGTACTATCGGGCTAGTGGTTTAAGGCCTTGTTTGGATGGATTTGATTCAATTCGGACTTAAGATTTGACCCGAGATTCTTTCGAACTCAAAATTTGACCCGGACAATGTTTTAAAACCCGGACTGAACCGGCGGTCGGACCAGTAAAAATCAAAACTAGTTTACCTTCTGGTCCGGTTTAGCCCAGTGATCAGATTTTGGTCAAAATTCGGGTTGACCCATTTACCGTCGGTCCAACCGGTAAACCCGATTAATTGACTCAGTTGACCCGATTTTTAATTTGTTTTTTTACCAAAAAAAAATTAATATTAAAATTAACCGCTTTTATTAATATTGTAACTCATCTTTATTATGTTTTAGTTCATGAAAAACGAGATTTTTAAAATTTTTATTATTTACTAATAATATATTTTTATATATTAATGACGTCACTAGATCAATAACGGTTCGACCACTAGTTGGACCATAGATCCATCCACCTGGTACCTTTTTCAGTTCGATGAACGGTCCGGTTTGAGAACCTTGGACCCTGGTTGTTTCATATGGTAACAGAGCCAGGTTCTCGAAAGCTCGAGTTGTCGAAGATGGGGACATAAAGGCTGGTGATATTATCCCACAATGGAGAAAAGAAGGTCCGAAGGTGGGGACACAAAGTCAGCCGGTATTATCCCAAAATAGCTAGTGAGACAAAGATATATGGACCGGAGGTGGGGACACAAAGTCATCCAGTTAAGCCATTGTCAGGTTTTCAAACCAAATTGACCGGACCAGACCTTGATTAGGTCAAGTTTTGATCAACTCATACTCAAGCCGGTTTAAGGCCAAGTCGTAGGCCTTTCGTGTACCTCTAAAACAAACGCACAGGTTACCAATCTAGTATATATAGTTATGGTTTAGTTAAATTACCACACTGTGTTACATTGTATATAAGAACTCAATAGACTCCAAGTGCCCGCATAATAGCAGTCGTTATAGGCTTTGGAGTTCTCTCTTTAGCCTGGGGTGTGGCTTAGTTCGGATGGATCCTCGGAGTCACCACTCTTATCATCTTTTCCGCCATCTCTCTATACGCTTCTGGTCTCTTAGCCGATTGTTATCGATTCCCAAATCCTGTCTCTGACAAGAGAAATTATACTTACATAGAAGTGATCAAAGCCCACTTAGGTATTTCAATCAATTCAAAACTTTGGCGCATTTTAAAAAAAAAATTAATAGACTAATTATTTTATTGACGTATATTTCATGTGTTTTTTGCTAATGCTAATTAATTTTTCTTAGATGATTAAATTTAGATGGGAAAATGTACTTGCTTTGTGGTGTTGTTCAATATACGATCAATAAATTTATTTGCGAAAATAGTGATGTAACAAGTGTAAGATTAAAATGACAACTCAACATTACTAGTAATGAATAACAACAACATTAAATTGAGCAACAATATCACCAGATGTGACATTCACTGAAGTGGTTTGTGTGGTAACAATTCCCCTTGCTAGCCGGAAAACCCCCGAACCACCAACTATGGCCATTTCGCGGTACTGATTGGTTAGCGGATTGCGGCCTAGAACACTGAGGGTGCTACCATTGTACTTCCCATTTGTGAACAAGAAGTTCATGGTCATTAGTATAGAAATCTCATCTAAGCTGGATGCTCCAGTCAACCCTTGGGCTCTACCCACGATTGTCGAATTGGGTTCAGGCCCTACTTTGATCGGGTCATCCATAATGGAGACTTGACCGAACAAGGTGGGTGACGTAGACGAGATATTAGACTGGGCTACCGGATACATAGTTGGGTTCGGCCCACGTCCAGTTTCATGAAGAAAGAACTGAAGCTTGGTTACCTTTTCTTTCTTGTTGCCAAGTGTTTGGAACCAATTTTCAACAGCTTCTGGGCTGTTGTAAATGCCATGAACCACCCTCATGGATATAACTATCGACAAAAGCACAAGAAATGATATCATGCATAGCTTACCCATCTCTCTTAATTCCCTAGCCAGCCTCTTCTCGTGGAGGATGATGATATATGGACTAAAACTGCATGCTAAATTATATATATATATATATATATATATATATATATATATATATATATATATATATATATATATATATATATATATAATTTAGCAAACTGGCCGTCCAAATTAACAACTGTGTATAGATAGCTAGCTGCTTTGAAGATTAATTAAACTAGCGAGCCATATGTAGCCTTCACATATATAATGCATGCAGACATCAAATACGTACAAAGGCAAGTGTACCAACCAGCAACTGGAAGAAGTACGTACGTACATGACATTATCAATGTGTACATTGCCGTCCTTGTAATATTGATTAATTAGTTAGGACTATATATATAATTGTATAGAGATATATTCGGTCCAGATCTTAAACTCACCCCTTATTTAGCTTATCACTCCCTTTAGCGACAGATCGGGCGACGATTCGGTCCGTCGCTATATGTAGAACCGTCGTCTTAGCTTTTAGCGACGGAAAACATATAGCGACGGTTCTACATATAGCGACGGATCAAATTGTCGCCCGGTCCGTCGCTAAAGGGGGGTGAGCAAAGTAAGCTAGATAAGGGGTGAGCTTAAGATCCGGACCGTATACATATTATATTAATTACTTGTACATGATATTCTTCCCTTCCGCAAAGACTCTCAATTGCAAAATAAATAAATAAATAAACTACAACACATCTAGAAGACTAGAACATCAATGCACCTCTCCGGGGTAGTAGACTGAGAGTTGGGACACTATTTTCTTTATCAGGAGATGGCCCAGCTACGGTGTTACTAGCCCTTGTGGACGCCTGAGAAGTGGGGAAAGGCTTACTCTGCAATAAATTTTGACAATTTACAAATGTCGGATCTTGTTTGGGGACTATTTGTGAATTTTATTTCTAAATAATTATACCAAACTTTTCCTATCTCATCGGGACGGTGATTGGCTATACGATCACTGCATCAATAAGCATGGAGTATGTAATCTATTTCATAGCAACATCGATTGTATTTATTCACTTGTCACAAAATAAAATGTTTAGTTTTGACTTTTTTTAGTCTAATTGATCATTTTTAACATTAAGAAACTACTATATACAATTTACTACCCAACCTAATTTTTATAATTTAAAAAATGTATATTTATATATACTTGCTTATTAATTATAAAAACAATCAATTTGACACTAAAAAGTCAAAATTGGACAGTTATTTTGGGACGGAGGGAGTACCTTTTAGAAAATAAAACAAGAAAATTTAGTTGTATGAATTTATTTTTTTAATTAAATGACTTTAGTTTATGATTATATTCATTTCAAGGCTATATTTAGGTCAAATTGCTTCCACAAAGAAGGACATGAAGCTCCATGCAGTTATTCTGTAAATCTTTACATGATTGGAATGGGGATTCTTGAAATTTTTCTGCCATAAATTCCAAATTTACACAAACTTTCATTAGTCTCAATTGTTGCGGCAGTCATGTCCTTTGGGTACTCATCCATAGGAATGGGATTAGCTTTTGCACAAGTTGTTTCTGGTGAGTTTTTAAGCACTTCAGTAATTGTGGGCAAAAAAATCGTACATTGCTAGGGTTAGGATTTTGTATTAACTGCGGAGGAGAGAAATTCACGAAGAGTACGAAATTGATTGATGAATTAAAGAGGAAAGAAGAACAGGTGGGCGATTACTCAAACGACACGTGAAAGAACTCTTAGAATCCGAGAACCTTGTTAGGGTAGCAAGGATTCAGAGAGTCTTCTTGAGTGCTTCGGGTTGAGAGAGAATCTCCAAGTCTCCTAGTCCTCCAAAAGGTCCAAGAGTCAAAAGTCTCTTCTTCATAGAATGGAAGAGCTATTTATAGAGTTTTCTGAAAAATGGTCACGTGTCAGGCACATGTCCTCGGGAAATTTCAAGAAATACCCTTAGTCATCAGAGTAATTCCCAAATCGTCATATCCTTCTAGCCACAAATCCAATCCCTCAATCATTTCCCAAAATGAGTCGTCTCCACGAGTCTTCTGCCTCGGGACACGTGGAGGCTTCTCTCGGGTCTCACGCATTTATTTCCCACTTTTCTGTTTGTCATTCAATTCTTTAGATCGTATGTCCCTAATTTGTACTTGGACTCACATTTACCCCCTGCACGTGAGTCATACCTTTGAAGTGGCGATCGTGCAAATTACTTCAAGTCTTTTGAGTCCTATTTCAAATTTTTGAACAATCCGCAGAGTTTGATCTTGCAAGACTCGAAAACGAATCTTAGAAAAGGCGACCCCTAGGGGAGCTCTCCCAGAGATATCCTGGACATCTTTTATCAAATATTTCCAACCCTTGAACAATCTTTATTTCCTTAATTAATAATATATATATATATATATATATGTATTACAAAGTAAATAAAATCTTATTTTATTTTGGAAAATAAAATAAAATCTTTCTTTATATCGAATCAATCATATTATTTTGAAAACAAAATCAAATCATTTCTATTTAGGAATAGAATGTTTGTTTCCATATATATATATATATATATCCCATGAAGGTGGTACAAGGGAAGTATAATTAATATGATATGTAAGTTCATAAATGCCTAAAAAGAATTGATATATAAGAATGATTGATACGAAGGAATGGATGAAAAATCTCCAAGTTCAAATTACTAAAATGGTAAGATGGAGAAAAAATGGTCTTGTGGTGATTTGTGCATTTGTCATTGAAGTGCAAAAATTGAAAAATAAAATAAAATTAGGAAGGAATTTGAAAAATATTTTCTGAAAGTTGAAAAATCATCTTTGCCGGACCATTTAACCTTAACAAGGATCTTGGCTCAGATATTCTTAAAGAAAAATCAACACCGTAAGAAGGAAGCATCTATTCTGGGCCATTTCACCTTAACAAGGATCTTGGCTCGGATATTCTCAAAGAAAAAGCAACACCGCAAGGAGGAAGCATATATTCCGAGGCCATTTCACCTTAACAAGGATCTTGGCTCAGATATTCTCAAAGAAAAAGAAACACGTACCACAACAAGGAAGCATCTATTCCGAGCCATTTCACCTTAACAAGGAAGAAAAAGCAACACCACAACAAGAAAGCATCTATTCCGAGCCATTTCACCTTAACAAAGATCTTGGCTCGGATATTCACAAAGAAAAGACAACACCGCAACAAGGAAATATTTATTTCGAGCCACTTTACCTTAACAAGGATCTTGGCTCGAATATTCTTAAAAAAAAAGTCACTTCACCTTAACAAGATCTTGACTTTTTTCTGAATATTCTCAAAAAAAGACCACAACTTTTGTTTTTTACGGTGAAGTAGCATTCATCCCAAGCGGTTGATTCAACGAGCAAGGAGGAGTTAAATATAAGAAGGAAAGAGCTCCCTAGGTGGATAAACCCTAGGGGCCAAACCCTAGGGGGACCAAACCTAGTGGCCTCCTCCTTCATATTTTTTCATTCTTCCTCTACCCTTTTTTATTTGAATGGCTTCTAATGTTCGTGCTCTTTTTTGCTTCTTCTTTCAAGTATTTTTAAGCTTAAATCTCATAATTCCTTCTTTGCTATGATAAGCACTCAAGTTCAAATGCTTTCCTTGCCATCCTTTCCTTGCTCTTTAGAGCTCTTATGATGAATTCTTCTTGCTTGCAGGCGCTCTCCATTGAACATTCTGCAGACCCAAAAACCGTCAAGAAGGCCCCGTTCCTCAGTGATTGGGGAAAGGCTCCCCTCTTTTGGTCCTTCTGACATTTTTTTGGGAGCAAGTTCAGGCTTATGACCGTCTAATTTTTTTTTGCCAGAGAAGAAGACTTGTTTCTATATGAAGCGGCTTGCGAATGTTGGGATGACATTCCCCATTCTGATCGCATTACTTGCATCTGCATAGAGGAACACGAGTACCCTTTCAATCCCCTTCTCTTCTTGTCTGATTCATCTGGCCGCCTTCAGGGATGGCAGCATTGGACTGACGAGATACTTGGGAAAGTGATTATGTGGATATACTAAAAAAGGGGCTAAAAAATTTCGTTGCATTCAACTATGCAGGGACTTTCCCCGCCAACATAACCATGATTCTCTTACCATATTGATTTCACATTGGTGCTCCTCTACATGCACATTTGTCACTGCTTGGGGGGAATTTAGTACCTCTAATATGGAGGATGTCTATGCCATCTACCAGTAAGCATTTTTCCCATGCATGTGAGTCACGCCTTTTGTGGGATGATCGGCAAAATGTTTCAAGTGTTGAAGTCTTGATTCAAGTTTCTAAACAATTTACGTAGCTTGATTTTTTACAAATCTCGAAAATAAAAGTCCTATTAGAGGGAACCTCTAGGGGAAAACCCTAGGAGGACGAGCGCTGGAGGAGCTCTCTCTAGATATCTTAGAAAATCTTCAATCTAATCATTCTTATTCTCTCTTGAAATTTCTCGCTTCTTCATAATCAAGAAGTCATCGAGAAGGCCAATGCTGATGAAGAGGATGATGATGTTCCCATTGGGTTCTTTGCGAGTCGAGCTTAAAGCAATTTGGCGATGATGTAGATGACCTTGCAGCCATGGATGTTGATATGTCTCTTTTTCGTGCTAGACTGGATCTTCTTAAGTTAAATTTTTATATTGTTGCACTTCGTTTGGAGGTTGCTATACGTGAGTGTAAGGATGACTATTTTTTAGTAAAACTCTCAGATCTTGACGAAGCCGGAAGAAAATTGGAGGCCAAGTCTCAGGATCTAGAGTCCAAGCTTCGAGATGTAGAGTGCCAGCGACGGGACTTAGAGTCAAATACCCAAGAGGTTAGGGAGCTGAGAGCGGTAAATCTTAAGATTCATGAGACCGCCATTGCTGACTTGGAGGCTTTAGCTATGCTCCCTCTTAAATTTTATATGTCATGGCCTTTTGTAGTCTTTTCCTTTTCCTGTATCAGAAACTCATTTAAATATATTTTATTTATTAAAATAGAGTTTTTTTATCCTTATTGATTGCTTTTAATTTGAATAATTCCTTAAAACTCAATATTTAACATTGAATCTTAAGTTGCTCAAATTAATACTTCAAGATAACAATAGGACTCATAAAACAACAAACATAGATTTTGTTAAAGAAAAAACATGTTTTTTTCTTTTCGATTTCAAACAAACCAACACTTGAATCTATACTTTTCTTTTTAATAAATCAGAAAAAATATTCAAGTATAAGTGAAAGTTTAACAATTTATTGATAATCAGATTGCTTTTAACAAAAAAGCGCAACTTTTCAAATAATAAATCCTGCTTTTGTCGGAGAAAACATAACGTTCGCCACTTTTAGAGATAAAGTGTAATATTTTTTTCGAGGTTGAGGGCTTATTCTCAGTTGCCTCAATCACTTTTAGAGTTGAAAGTGTAACTTCTGAGGACTTATAGTCAGGTGTCTCGATTAATTTTGAAGTTAAATTTATAACTTCCGATGACTTATAGTTAGGTGCCTCGATTACTTTTGAAGTTGAAAGTATAACTTCCGAGGAATTATAGTCAGGTGTCTCGATTACTTTTAAAGTTGAAAATATAACTTTTAGGTATGAGGACTTATAGTCAGGTGTCGCATTCACTTTTGATGATAAATTGTAACAGTCGGGTGCCTCGTCACTTGGGTCATTCAATTTTTTGGCAAGTGCAATCTACGAGGACTTGAAATCGGGTGTCTCATCACTTAGGTCATCCATTTTCTTAGAAAATGTATTTTACGAGGACTTGACCACCATCTTGGGTGGATTTTTTATTTTATTTTTTAAATCCATCAATTCTAGTGCCTCCTCCCTTGGTCATCTAATTTCTTGGCAATGGATACTCTTGAGGACTTCAACCACCATTTTTGGTGGACCACCATCTTGGGTGGATTTTTAATTCGTCAATTCTTGTATTTATAGTTCAGAGTTCTTTCGATGGAAGAGCTAGTATTTGGGTTGTCCATCATCTTGACTTCCGGGACTACACCATGGGTGATAATGTTTCACGTTTCTTTTCCTAGTTCAATCTCTCCGGCCGCCAGCTTCTCATGGTATATCCTTCTCAGACTGTAACAGTCCATAGTGGAATGTCTTGCGTATTAGTGGTATACATAGAAGTCCGATCTTCTTTGCATCTCTTCCGTCACAACCAACCGGGACCTTAGAGGTTTCACCACTCCGTGTTCGACCCATTGTTCATATAGGCCCCTGAATGCCTTCTCCCTCTTGCCCCCTTGTAGTTTTAACTGAGAATCCGCTAAAGCTACAGTTGTTGTCCTCTTGCCCTTCCATGTAATTATCGCATGGTTGGTGAGGAATGTCATGATTCCTCTCAAGTCTTGTGCAAAAGATGAGAGAGTCGCAAATGAATCACAAGCCTTGGTAATGAGGTAGAGCTTGAAGGCGTCTAAAGCACCATTGTTGCATATGCTGGCCAAGTTCTTTTCTTCAATTGGCTCTGCACACTTCTGTGCTTGGGCCCTAAATCTATCCACGTAATCTAATAGCTCCTCGTTTGGCTTCTTCTTGAATCGCATGAGCTCTACAATAGTTACCTGTTTTTGCACATAGAAAAAATTCTTAAAAAATTACAATTTTATATCATCCCAATCATAGACTGATCCCTTCTTCAAGTTGTAATGCCAACTAAAGGCACTATCCGTCAAAGTCTTGTTGAATTCTCTCATAAAAAAATTATGATTGTTCATTTCATCATATCATAACCATGGAGACATCGACTCCACGAATCTGTCAATGTGTTCCTTGGCATTTCCTTTCTTCCCATTATATTTTGGAAATTACGGGGGATGCTCGATATACCCTTCCGGGTAAGTTTGTCTCCAAATATGACCCGAGTAAGGTGGAGTAAAGTCTAACTCCGATGGTCCACTATTACAAAACAGTAAATAGACAACGTGAAAAAAATGTTGTGGTTTCTGTCAGAAAAACGTCGTGGTTAAGGGTGTTGTCTATTTGACACCCTTACACCACGTTTTTAAAACGTTGTAGTTAAGCACATTACACAACGTTTTTAAGAGAAAAAATATTGTAGATTTGGTTTCCATAAATTAGCAGATGCTTAAAAACGTTGTAGAAGGTATGATTCCACAACGTTTTTTGGATAAAAACGTTGTAGTTTAATATATCAGACAACGTTTTTAACCAATTTATACAACATTTTTAAAATGTTGTAGATAAAGAAAAAAACGTTGTGGTTCACCTATATTACCAATGCACCTGTAATATGCTAATGCCATGATATATAGCTAAAAGGTCTAAATTCTCATTTAAATTTAAAGCCAAAATGTATCAACCATTCAAAATACATCCCAATAATATCATTCGTTTACAGTTTCAAATTACTACATCCACAAAATATACCAAACTATCCATAAAATTAAGTTGTGGAGCACTACCTAAGCTGTGGTGCATTACCTAAGCTGTCGATCTTGGTCAAGATCTCAGCAAACTTGACAGCAATGTGAGAGGTGTGGCAATCAAGAACTGGGGCATATCCATTTCAAATCATAAGCAATATTTGCATCTGTATTGGCCAGCTCTCTCAGTGAAACAAGAAGATCATCAACCTGTAGCATTACATAAATAAATTATACCAGTTATATGAATTACAAGAACATAAGCTCTTACAAAGGCACCCCTAAATAGATCTACCACTGGCAACTTCCTTGGTGTTTCTACAAAAAAGATAACACCTTCACTTGAGCCAAAATAGTACCTGTAGCTGTAATGCCTCCGACCGAGTGCGGATCTGCTTTCTTGCCAGACGAGCACTTCCAAAATCCATCAATATTGCAAGAGGTGGCTGACCTTTTCTGTGTGTTAAAAGGACATTACCAGGTTTGACATCATTGTGTGCATATGGAGGCTCAAGATTGTGCATATGCTGGAGTCCTGCACAAAGCTGCAGACTAGTTTCTTTAAAATAAGATGCTTCTGGCACATTAGTGCAAATGCAGCACCAAAATATAACGTAAAATGCATTTAAACCAACTTTCAAGTGTCATTAAGAATGGAAATACTTTAATAAGTACACTAAACTTAACTCCACAAACTATCAACTATAAAGTACAATTTAGACGATCTTATTTCTTCAGAACTTAATGTTAAGAAATTGTTCAACACATCTGGAAATATGATATACTAAGACAATAATAGAAGACAGAGTAAGTCTACAATTTCTTCTAGAAACAAGATGCAGATAACCATTCAAGAAAAACAGATAGTTTTATAAAACATACTCCTCAATTGCCAGATGAACATTATTTTTATCTACCTGGCAAAATATTTGAAGAACATCTGACGTAGAAAAAAACTCTTTCTTAGTTTTCATAGCATTAGCATTGTCTAGTAATGTTCCATCCAAGTGAACTGGAAACAACAAGTATGCTTCATGCGTCCAAGATTGTTCAGGCGTCGCCTGCCCAAAAGAAAAGAATATCACTGATAAGTTGTAAAACAAGATTTTGAATGAAAATATAAAAGGCAAAAGAAAGAAAGTGACCATACACTACCATAAAGTGAGCATACAGTACCCAGATATTCAACCAGAATTGTATAATTGTGCAATGCTGCTACCAAACTTTTCTTTTTTACAGCAAAAATTTAAGGCATACCACTACGGTTGAAGACCACATACATTTCCATCGGATAAAATTCAACCCCAACATCATAACAGTTGACAAAGTGACCATACAATACCAGATCACAAGAGAAGTAGAGAACAGTTAACAACAAATGAAAACAATAATTTTGAACTACATGTACATAATCATGCTTAAAGATAACATATATGCTAAGTTTCACCCTTTACCTTCACTGTGATGATAGCATGATCCAGGAGAAAACGTTTTAAGTTCATTACACAGAAATGTTCACCTTGCGAACCGAGTCTAAAGGGTACTCATCTCCAAGCCTAGGGTCAACCAGTTTGTTAAGGTCTTCCTTTGGATCCGGCTAATTAAGAACTTCCTCAAACTAAAAAAGTGTGAGAGGAACAATAAGATTAGCTCATGAGTACCTATCAAAGTATGGCATTATTAGTTTTAGATGGCAAAGGAATAGGGACACTTAATACTGGAGAATAACAGTGATGATGCTAGTAAATTGATATTTTCAATCGAAATGATTCACTTTGATGCCACTCAAATTGCAAGGGAGGTTGAGCCTAACTTATCATTACTCTATATTAGAATAAGAGAAGAAAGACATCTTACCAATGTAACAAGCCCATTCGATTCAGCAATAGTACCATTTGCCTTCACTATGGCTTCCTTGGCTGAAATAAATTCATAGAGAACCACCCCAAAAGCATAGACATCAATTTTAGGAGAGACGTCACCGTACTGAGCATATCTGCACCCAAGCATTGTCAAATATGAACCATTATGTTCTATACCATCAAACATATAAGGTGAACACCAGTTGTTCTTTAACTTGTTCTACCACTTTTCTAGCTTGTGGCAATATATGCTGATATGCATGAATTCAGCTCATTGCTAGGAAGGAATTGCATAAGACACAATTAATTTTACTAATGTCTCCCGCATTTTGAAGGAAAGGTTGGCTATAAAAATTTATTAAAGTCAGAATATTCATGGAAATCCAGATTGGATGAAGATTGAATGTACAATCAGTCCTTTTAACAGCTCAAATCCCCAAAAACACCCCCATTCCTGTAATTAGCAGCTGACGTTTATATCATCTATGATATGTACTTAGAAAAATGAAAGGGCATCTTACTCTGGCGGCATGTATCCAAATGTACCGACAAGATGTGTGGGCATCGATGTACTTCTAACTTCAGTCAGTTTTGTTAAGCCAAAATCTGCAACCTGTAAAATAAATATTTCACTACTATGAACATCACATGATCCACCACAAAGATAGTGACAAGGGCAATAATTAATGGTTAGATGATTAGTAAACTTGATATTAAGTTCAAGATAAAAAATTATGGGCATTTTTAAAGATATTAGCAATGTGAAAATTACAAAATTATAACCCTATTAATCAAATGAAGCATTATATTACTATACTAAATCAATTATCATCCATCCATCCATCCATCTTGTACTCAAATAACAAGAAAGTACCTTAAAACAAGTACAAGCAAAAAATTACAAAACTAATTTATATTTGAAACCTACTTAATACATGAATACACATTCAGCCATACTTGAGCATTACCACACCACAAATCCCTGAAAACAGTCTTAAACATAACCATAAATACAGTACATGTATATCAAATCACTGCCCTCAACCCATTTGCATAAAAATTACACATTCAGCCATACAATGACATATAAATATAAATTTAAAGACACAAAAAGGATAACTGGCATCAACCCCATCCTTATTTATTTCATTGATTTACGCTGCAAAAGATTTAATCAAAGGCAGCACATACATAATCTACCCAAATGCAAAATCCAAGATCTACAAATAAGTTAACCTTTACAGTGGGAGACCTTTTTGGTTTCTCACAAACAGCTTATAAATATCATCGAATTACCTACAAAAGGTCAATCAGAGTTGGGGGCTCCAGGACGACTATGATACTTAAATCATAAGCTCATACGAAGAGAGAGAATTATTTTGGGGAATCCTTCCAAGTTGTCCATCTTTAAGAATATTCTTGTAGAACACTCAATAAGCTCAATATCCTAATTAAATTGAACTCAATAAACAAAATTGAAGAAGAAATTAAATACTCATTTGTTTAGATCAGGGAGACAGACCTGTTTGACAGACTCGGCGATCTCGGGGCCAATTCCGTCGCCGGGAAAAAGTGTGGCTGTTATGAGACTGGATGAGGACGAGAAAGGTCAGTGGATTAGAGGGAAAACCCTAGCTGAATTAGGATTAGGAATACTTGAGAAGATTTCTCTGGCACGGCTTCGAAGGACGCGTTTCATAATTTGGGAAGCCATCAACGATTTCTCTGACAAGTTGGAGTAGATGCTGCAGCTGAAGATGTCCCTTTGTCGCGGCGGTGAGGGCTTTAAAGGAGGTCGCGGCGTGAAGAGAGAATCGGTAGGGCAGCGCTGAGGGTTTTTAACCTAGCTTTGAGATCGGGCAAGGATGATTGAGGTCTGAGATTTACGAGGAAGATTTGGCTACGAAATTTGGCGACGAAGAAAGGGGAAGATTTGAGAAAGAGAAATACGAAGAGAAAGAGAAATCCCCTCTAGTTTTGGCCATTTGAACCCTAGTTTTCGTGACTGTTTAGGAGTACAGAAAGAGAGAAGTGTGCGATGAAATACGAGAAAAAGAACTATTTAGAATTCGTAACTTTAAGTTTTCACTTCCGCCTAAATTAAGCTCCGTGTTTTTCACATACACAACGTTTTAAAAAAAATGTTATCTATTTAAAACTAAAAAAATACTTTTTAAAATAAATAACGTTTTTGCATATATATCTACAATATTTTTAAAAAAAATATTGTGAAAAAAAATACCACAACGTTTTTATAAAAAACGTTGTGGTTCAAGTGTTGTCTATTAGGTATTTTGTAGTAGTGGCCGGGGATTCTGCCTGCGAAGTTGATTAATCACATCGATCATATCATCATTTGTCACGTATTGGCTCGTGGCATGAACTCTTTATAGTGTTGTGACGTATTGTTGTATTGACGGTGTGTATGGTAAAGAAATTTGTTGATGCACACTTGCATCGTGCAAAGCTTGCATTGGTTGTGCTTGTTGGCTCGTTTGTTGGACGTGGCTTAGGATGGTTGGTACCTGCACTTGTTTGTGACTATTTTGGGGTTCCAAGTTGATGATTGGAACCGACCGATTCTCTATTAATAGAGGTACTTTCTGATTCTCTATGTTATTTTTGTTGTTGTTGTCCTCCACTCCTACTCGTTCCTCCTGCGAACTGCTTGGAAACATGGCTTTGAAAGTGGGGATTTGCATCAACTGTTAGCGAAAATTCCCCATTTCCTTTTGCTTCCTTTGCCTCTCTATCATTATAGCCATCATCATTCATTGTTCTTCTCATGCTTCCTTATGTCTTGAGCATCTCCAATTGCACAACATTTCTATGCTTTCCATTTGCTTCCTCGACTTGCATTCCCGCGCCTATCTGCCTGACATTCGTTGGTTGTTGATCAGCCAATTATGATGATGTTGAACTTCCTTCCGAGGCGACTTCAAGGATGGGTTGATCGAGATCTAGATTCACGCCTTGGAAAGCTTGATTTGCTTGCCTTAGAACTGAATCCGGTGAAGTAATGCTCGTTGTCGGTGAAACTCTTTTGGTAGTTCTCCCACTTCGAGTTGTGGGCATACCCTTCACGAGTTCTACACCTCCCCAGCAGAGTCACCAAAGAAATGTGGGCAAGGAAATCGTACCTTCCTAGGGTTAGGGTTTTGTATTGGTTGAGGAGGAGAGAAATCCACGAAGAGTACGTAATTGATTGATGAATTAAAGAGGGAAGAAGAACAGGTGGGCGATTACTCCAACGACACGTGGCAGAACTCTTAGAATTCGAGAACCTTGTTAGGGTAGCAAGGATTCAGAGAGCCTTCTTAAGTGCTTGAGGTTTAAAGAGAATCTCCAAGTCTCTTAGTCCTCCAAAAGGCCCAAGAGTCAAAAGTCCCTTCTTCATAGAATGGAAGAACTATTTATAGAGTTTTCTGGAAAATGATCACGTGTCAGGCACATGTCCTCGGGGAAATTCCAAAAATACCATTAGCCATCAGAGTAATTCTCAGATCGTCCTGTCCTTCTAGCCACCAATCCAATCCCTTAATCAATTTTCATAATAAGTCGCCTCCACGAGTCTTCTGCCTCGGGACACATGGAGGCTTCTCTTGGGTCTCACACATTTATTTTCGACTTTTTTATTTGTCATTCAATTCATTAGATTGTATGTGAACTCTAATTTGTATTTGGGCTCACAGTAATAAAATGCACAAATGTTTTACTACCAAGTAGTGATTTGTGACAAACATAAAAATAAAAATTGGGACTTGACAAGGCATGCGAAAAGGACCACCTTAACAGGAGTGGAAGTTTCTGGTAATGTATTACCAGCTGAAAAGACTTGGAGAATGTTCCGAGCATTTGGCAACATTGCATTTGCTTACTCATATTCTCAAGTACTCGTTGAAATTCAAGTAAGATATATATATATATATATATATATATATATATATATATATATATATATTTTGTCATATATGAATTTACTACAGTAAAATCTCTATTTAGGAATACTATATATAAGAATAACATCTACAATATTATAAAAAATTTGGTCCCAATTTTGGTGGGCTTATAAATAGGAATAACCTCTAAATTGTAATATAAGATATATTTTTAAAGTCATATTAAGAAATTATAATCTATATAGTAATAATTTCATATATATATATATATATATATATATATATATATATATATATATATATATATATATATATATATGAGAGAGACAATATTAATTTCAAAAGACTACATTTTTGAATTCAGTTATGTAACGTCGAAAAAAAAAACCTATTTAGTTGGATTTTCAATCATTAATTAGTGGTAATTGAGAATGTTTTATGAGATCATTAAAAAATTGTTCAATATTTGCAGTCTTAGGCCCCATTTGATTGCTGACTTTATTTTGTTCAATATTTGCAGTCTTTCTATAACACACTTCAAACCAAAACACATTAGTTATATACACTATTATAGTCATTAAATTTGATCAGAACCTAGTAAAAAATTGTTAAATTGTTCAATATTTGTAGATTGAATTAAGCTGATGCTATAGATTTCTTGCAGATTATGCAAAAAAACAATAAACTTCAGACAAATAATCTTGAATTTTAGTGGAAAGTTATAATTAATATCCATAAATATATTATTGGTATACATATACCTTGAACTACTATGTTAAATTATACTTTAGGAAGGGATTAAAGGCTTAAAGGTGATGCTTATTTAATTAATAAATTATTAGTTCTTATGAGGCTATCTTCTAAAACTATTACGGATTTAGGAGGAATTAATTGCATGCTGTTCAGGGACTCGAACTAACTTCTAGTTTTGAGTTGATTAGACTTAAAAAATTATGACTAGAAAAGGAGATTAGAAATTTTGAAGAGTACAAATTAAGATGTTTGTATTGTTCATTATTGGCTTAATTTTTCTTATCATCTCTAAACATTAAATACAAATTCAAAACTAATGAGTAGTTGTCACCTTTTTATTTATCAACCCACTGAATTTTTAAAAATTTTAATTATCTGATTAAACTAATTAAAAATTTGAAATTACATCATTCTGTTAAAAAAATTAGACAACAGTTAACTTTATTCAATTTTTTCATACATGACAGGAAAAAAAGAAAAGAAAAGATAAAGAAATAATTACTAAATCCTTCTACAGGGACAGTTTTATTGGATCGGATAATTGGACATTTACATATTTTTTTCTTGTCTCCTAAAAAATGTATAGTATTTATTTTAACTGGAAATTTTATAGAATATAGTGTTTTAGGTGTAATTTGGATACATATACAATAACAGTGTTATACATTCTGTACGTAAAAGTATATGTATCCAAATTACACCTAAAATACTATATTCTGTAAAAATTCTAATTGAAATAAATACTATACACTTTTTAGGAGTCCAAAGAATTTTTTTTTATAAATGTCCAATTATCCGGTCCAATAAAATTGTCTGGCTAGACTTGTTCATAATTACTTGGCCAATTTGACTAAACAAAAATAACACATCATGCAGAGATGGATCCCAAGACCTCCTGGTGCTCAAAAATTGGACTTAACCACTAGGCTTGGTATTGTCTTCTTCCTTTCCGCCTACCTCCATAACCAAAAATTTCTCATTCTCAATTTTCATATCAGAGTTCCAAGTTGGGGATTCTCTCTAACAAGACTAACTAGCAGCATATTTGGACTTCATCTACTCCAATTAAAAGGTAATTCCACAATATAAAAAGTTGGGTTTCTTTTAGGTTTCACTTCCCGTGATTGAGACGGTGAAAGATGAAGGAGAAAGTGGTGGATCATGTGATCAGCGAAATTGTGTTTGAGTAGGGATTGGCGTCGGAGAATCTATTGTGGGTGAAGAGGGATGGGAGGAAGGTGAGCAGAAGAGAAGTTGGGTGTTATTGTGGAGAGATAAAGTGGAGGAGATTTTTGTTTGGCCTCATTTGTAGGAGAACTGGGTTTTGGAGTAAGAGAAGGTTTTTGGAGTACAAAATTGAGAGGATGATTGTAGGCTGAGGTGGAAGATGAACATGGTGAATTTTTTGTGATTGAAAATAAAGAGAAATCACAAGAAATTGTGAGTGAGAAATTGGGAGAGAGAACAAATCAACAAATTGATGGTAGTAAAATTCATGGGTGGATAAAGCATCAAATTTTCACCTTTCTATATTTCCTAGATTCATATTTCTCTTTCTTTTCAAAGCAACGTCTCTCTAGCAAATAAAAATCTAATAGATTAAAAGATTTTCATCAGGTCCACAATAGAGACCCTCCAAAAATTCAAGCGCTTGCCAACTTTTCATTAGAAATCTCCTTAGCAAAGCTTGGAAAAGATAATCAGAAGTTAGTTTTTTGACCATGGTTTTGAAGCCAGTGACAAAAGTTTAGAAGAGAGAGAGAGGGTATACAAAAGAAAAATAAAATAAAATTTTTAATTAACAGAAGGATGTAATTTTAAATTTTAAATTAGTTTAATCGGGTAATTAAAATTTTTAAAAATTCAATGGGTCGATAAATAAAAAGTGCCAACTACAATGGCATAATCATTAGTTTTGTCAAATTTATTTCATTTCCATCTTTTAAATGAATTTTACAAGGGGTAATATTGAGATTTCACTCCCAATTTAATCAATCAAACAAAGTACGAATACATTTGTGAGAACCCAGATTTTATGAATAAATATTTAATTTTTTCGAAATAAATTTTTTAATATTATGATGTGAAATTTGAGATAATGTTATAGTTGTGGATAATATTTACAAATTTTGTAAAGTATGCAAGTTGTCATGTTATATTCGATTGGTCGAAAAATATTCTTTTTTGTCAGGGAATATCCGTACGACGGTACAATCATTAGTGGAACCCACAATAGAATTATTGTCGGATTAAGAAAATGACAAAAATATTTTATGAAAATAACGGCGAAAGTTTTACCGTTATTACTGTTGAACTACTCGGTAGTAAAAGTACAGTAATACGCGTGGTTGCATAATAGCACATGGTATTAATTATTAAGGCTTATGTGATAAGTCACTCAGTTTTGTTTTATTAGTATTATTAACGTAATAAAATAGAAAAACTTTTTATATAAAACAGAATACTTTTATAAAGTTATTCGTTTTATTAGGCTAATAGTAAAATCTTTTTATATAAAACAGAATACTTTTATAAAGTTATTCGTTTTATTAGACAATAATTACATTATATTATATTTTATTATGCATAGTGCCTGTATAGTGTTGCATAGTATTTTGTATAGTAAAATCTTTTTATATAAAACAGAAAACTTTTATAAAGTTATTCATTTTATTAGATTATAAATAGAATATATTATATTTTATTTAAAAGATTTTGCTTTTAATTATGGACCGTCCGATTAAAGTAAATCAACTGGACCGTTCATGAATTAGTTATACTAATCCATTCTTCTATAAATAAGCTCATTCCTTCATTATTTTCTTTTAATTCAAAGTGAAACTCTCAGAGAGAGTTCTTCTTCTATAATCTTGAGCGTAGTTCTTTTTAGAGTTTAAGAAAGCTTTGAGCATAGTGCAAGTTTTCTTCGAGTATATCCTCGCCTACCGGTGAGTACTCTTCTCGCAAAGGTAGGGATATTATTTGTTGTATTCGTAAGGGGGTGTTATTCTTTCTTATTCATGAAGAGAACTTCGTTATTCCATTCTTTATTATTCTCGTTGAATAACTCAGATACGCCAGATACCCTATACATAACCTGTATACGCGGCATACCCTATACTTGGTGAAATTCTGTTGTTATTCCATTCGTTATTATTCTGTTGGAATAACCTATATACGCGGGCTACCCTATACTTGGTAAAATCCTTCTGTTATTCCATTCTTTTGTTATTCAATTGGAATATCCCATGCATGCTTTTTACTTGGGACCGGTTCCATCTTTATTATTCATTCGATGGATTAACGGTCTATGCAAGTACCGCATGCATGGTGATTTCTATTGTTATTCCATTTTTATTATTCTCATTGGAATATCCCACATTCAGGTGCTTTTACGTGGGACCTGGTTAAAATCTTTATTATTCATTGGGAATAACTCGATGTATGCGGTCTCTATCGCATGCATGGTGAATCCTTCGTTATTTCATTCTTTATTATTCTCATTGAATAACTCGTGCCATGTGGATTACCACATGCATCGTGAATGATCCTTTTGTATTCATTTTTATTAAATTATGGAAATGATGCATGTCAAGTGGATTATCGCATGGCAAGTAAAATCTATTTGTAGTTTCATATATTCTCTTATACTCGGTTGGTTAAAGTTTTGACTTCTATACTCCATGAAATTAGTGGAATATCCTTGATATTTGTGCTTCATCCAAGATCTTTTCATGAAAATATTCTTTTGAGCATTCTTGAATTTTACTCTACAAAGAAGTAGCATGTTGACAATTTGGACGTTATTAGTTCTTGGATAAATAAATTCTTGAACTTGTTTTATTGAATTATTATGTCATGGTCATGATAAGTTATGTTGGTTATTTGAAAACATAAAATTTTCTTAGAAATAACAAAGAGTTGAAAATCAGATTTTGATGAAAATGGAACATGAAATTCAATTGACCATAGCTCCTATTCTATTTCGAATTTTTGAGTGTGGTCAAGTCCTAGAGTTAGATCTATGAGTTTTTTAACTTATCCAAGTGGAATCACTGAAAAAGGTGTTGGAGATCTTCGTGTGGACTGATTTTAGCAAAACAGCCAACAGCTGTAAAATACCAAAAAGTTGCTGTCCAAAATTTTGCAAGGGCTGTTTCCAGCCACTTAATTTATGAAAAAAATTCTGGCCTTTTGGGACATGAAAGTATATGGTATAAGATACCTCCTGTCCAAAAATGAGCTCATTCCGACTTAAAATGAGCAAGTTATGACCATTTCAATATTTAGGTTTTTCCGACGAAAAATGCTATAAACAGAGTTCTATAACTCTGATGACTATGAAATTTAAACTGGAAGCTCACGTTAACATGTATAAGATTCTGCCAAGATTTGGGAAATTTTAGAATTAAACTTGAGGTAGCTAATTTCTTAAGGATTTAATTAGAAATTGATTTTTGAAAAATAGTAAATGAATTTTAAAAATTTCGAAAAAAATATATGTTCATTATGGGACTATATTATGCTTAATCCCAGAAAAGAATAATTTTTGGGACTGATTTGGTATTTTTCATGAAAATAGTTTAGCTACGAACATATGAGTTAAATATGTTATGTGAAGTAACAAAGTTGGAAAATAGGATTTTATGGCTTGGAAATCCTATATAAGGTATATGTAGATTTTTTGATAAGGAATTTGATCATTGGTGATGAAATCTTATGAGTATGGCATTTTTGATGATTAAATGCATTATTTAGTAAAGTGTAAACAATTGAAATAAATTGTTTATAAGTTTTAGAGGTGATTAAAATATTATTATAATATTAATGATATTAGATTATGAGTTTATTAAGTGATTGACAATATATGGATAAATTTAAAGTCTTTAATATTTATCCTTATTTTTGTTTGATTAATGCTTATATCATTGTCATCATCATGCTTATATGGTGATAAAAGTTATCTTTGGCTTACGTGCGAAGATGGACTATTGATTATTGAATTGTATATCGTTGGCTTACGTGCAAAGATAGATTGTTGATTATTGGTTTTATGGTAATATATCTCTGGCTTACGTGCAGAGATGGACTTGGTATGATTATGACCAGGGATTATTCGGTATATTCATGACCATTGATGAGTAATGAATATCCTTGGCCCGTAGTGCAGGGATGATTCGATGATGTGGTTTATTTATTAAGCTGAGTCTCAGCGATAACAATTGATGAAAACCTTTTAAATCATAAAAGATAGTAGAATTTATTCTCTACATGATTTTTCTAATGGATTGCTTGTTCTGCTGCAGTTAAACTTGATGTCTATTGTATTTTATCAGTTTAACATTGTTGAAGACTATTGATAATATATTCTGTATTATCTTAGTCATAATATTTCTTAATGGGCTAGTTGAGCTCACCCTTTCTTTCACCGTTCTCTTCAGAAAATGAGAATATAGTTGGGACGAGTCGGAAAAGGAGGATACCCGATGATGATAGATTAGTAGTCCTCACTATTCTGATTAAATAGTGTGACAATAAATGTAATGAGAACTCCTTTGAGTTTGTATACTGTCTAGATGACAATATACGTATTAAAACTCTTAGATTATGTTTTATTGTATTTTACACGAAAGTTGTATTATTAAGTTGTATTTGAATTTTGTACCATGTATTTGGCGACTCATAATAGGTGATGTATACCTATTTTGGGGGCGTCACAATATTTCTTAATAAATATGTTTCCTCCTAAAATGTCAATTAAAAAAGAAAAGAAAAAGTATGATAACAAGTAAGGTCAGAATTAAGTCAAATAAATTGTGCTCGATTCGAGCTCAATTCGAAAAAATACAAGCGGAACTCGGATTCGTTAATAATATTATCCAAATTTGAGCATTAAAATAGTTCGAATAAAAATATGAGTAGAATCTGAGTAAGGTTATTCTCGGCTCTTTTAAAATTCAAACTATTCGAATTCTTGATTGTGATTCGATACATACCCGATTGATACATATTCGATTAGATGATCGATACATTCTCTTATAATATATACAAATTTAAATCAAATTAAGATAATTAATTATTATTTTGTTTTATTTTTATTTTTATTTTTATTTTTATTTTTAATTTTAATTGTGATTTTATATTTGTAAAGTGTAATGGTAAATATATTTTCTCATTTCTAAGTAAAATATCAAATTCAATTTATAATTATATTTATTATAAAACTAATTATTATCTGGAGACTCGAATTCGAGCTTGAATTTGAAGCTCGCGAGAAGTTTGAATATAATTCGATCCGAGTCGGATTAAATTCGAGTAATAAATATTTGAGTTGAGTCAAATCTGAGTAGAATTTTTCAAATAAAATTCGAATTCGAGTCGAATTCGAGCATCTCTCTGTTCGCTTCGGTTCGACTCGTTTACACCCTTAACTAGGGTCGGTCCAATAGTTAAGTCATTTAAGCAATGGCTTGAGGCCTCAAAATTTAGAAGGCCCCCAAATTTTAATAATCAATATATGTATGTTAACACCCATTATAAAAAGCTTCAATTTTTTTCACAAGCAAATCAGTAGATACAAGTACAATCATACAAGTTTGATTAATAATTTTGCATCTATAAGAGCAAAAAACAATGAAATTCTAATTAAAAAACTCATAGATATTAATTTAATTTAGTATTGAATGGTTAAAAAAAAACCAAAATTTAAGATTTGGCTTGAGGCCCCTAAAAAGTTGGGTCCGACATGAAAGTAGTATGCACACAAGTTAATCATGTTTGATGATAAAGCATATACTTTGTAACAATCTTATTCATTTATTAATAAAAAGTATTAATTTATTAAAGGCTATCTACATGATGCTGTTTTATAACCCATAGTTTTAAGCAATGCTTTTAGAATAATGATGATGATCATTCTAATGAGATCTAAATTCTTAGAAAGCTTAAAAGTAAAATAGTTCCCAATTGTTGAACTACTAAATTGGGGATTAGTGAATCCGGATAGATTGGTACATACGTTGCTTGCTCATTGGATGAGGATGATTGATCTCATTATCATTTGTGTGGAGACACTAAAACAAGTATATAGGTGCTTATTAGAGAATAAGTTCACTGAACATGGCTCGCTAAGGAATACCTAATGGAGTTTTACTTGCCTGTGAATAGAAATTCGTGTAGTGATAGTAGTACAAGTGATCCTTGGACTTGAGATTATCATAGTATCTTGTGTATGATGAGTTATACTTTGACTTATTCCTTAAGACCCTTAGGGTATATCAAAGGGTATGCTTGGGTATAATAAGTTGTACATGGACATAATGTATGATCAATAAAGAATCTACCGCTTGTAGTAAAAGAAAAGAAATGTCCTATGTTGTAAAATCCCAAATTTTACGAATAAAGATTTAATTTTCTCAAAATATTTTTTTTCATATTATGGTGTGAATTTGAGATAATGTTATAGTTGTGGGTAGTATTTATAAATTTTGCAAAGTATGCAAGTTGTCATATTATATTCGATTGGTCGGGGAATATTCTTTTTGTTTGGGAATATCCGCATGCACTAAGAGTACAATCATTGGTGGATCCCACAACGGAATTATCATTTGATCGAGAAAATGACAAAAATATTTTTATGAGAATAACTACGGAAGTTTTACCGTTAAAACCGCTGAACTACTCGGTAGTAAAAGTATAAAGAATACGCGTGGTTGCATAAGAGTACACCAGATTGATTATTGATGCTTATGTGATAAGTCACTCAGCTTTTGTTTTATTAGTATTATTAATGTAATAAAACAGAAAAACTTTTTATATAAAATGTAATACTTTTATAAAGTTATTCGCTTTTATTAAGTTAATAGTAAAATCTTTTTATATAAAAATGTAATACTTTTATAAAGTTATCTGTTTTTATTAGACAATAATTAGAATATATTATATTTTATTATGCATAGTGTTGCAGATAAGTACTGCGATAGTATTGCAGATAAAGGCTCTGATAGTATTTTTGCATAGTAAAATCTTTTTATATAAAACAAAATACTTTTATAAAGTTATTCGCTTTATTAGATTATAAATAGAATATATTATATTTTATTTAAAAGATTTTGCTTTAAATATGGACCGTCAAATTAAAAGTAAATCAATGGACCGTTCATGAATTAGTTACTATGCGGTCCATTCTTCTATAAATAAGCGCATTCCTTCATTATTTTCTTATTTAATTCAATTGAAACTCTGTAGAGAGAAATTATAGAGAGAAAGAAGAAGAGTATTCTCGCTACTTCACTATCAGATATCAAGTTTCTTTTTACAAGAAGGGGTATTATTTCTTTTGTATTTATGAAGAGAACTTCGTTATTCCATTCTTTATTATTTTGGAATAACTCGTATATGCTGGACTACCCTATACTTGGTGAAATTCTTCCGTTATTCTATTCTTTATTATTCGTTGGAATATCCTATCTCATGCGCTTTTTTCTTTGGGACCGGTTCCGCCTTTTATTATTCATTGGAATATCCTCGCATGCATGCTTTTACGTCGGACCGGTTCCGTTATTTAGTATTTTGTTGGAATAACTCGCTTATACGTAAGCACCGCATGCACATGGTGATTTCGTTGTTATTCCATTCTTTATTATTCGTTGGAACATCCCGCTTGCAATGTAATTTCACCGAACTAGTTTCGTTACTTATTATTCTGTTGGAATAACCTGTCTATGCGAAGTAGCGCATGCATGGTTATTTCTTTTGTTATTCCATTCTTTATTATACTTAGTTGGTTAAAGTTTTGACTTCTATACTCCATGAAATTAGTGGAATATCCTTGATATTTGCGCTTCATCCAGTATCTTTTCATGGAAATATTCTTCTGAGCATTCTTGAATTTTATTCTACAAAGAAGTATCATGTTGACAATTTGAACGTTATTGGTTCCTGGACAAATTAATTCTTGAACTTGTTTTATTTAATTCTTATATCATTGTCATCATCCTCATGTTTATATTATGTTGAAAGTCATCTCGTGGGCCTCAGAGTGCATAGATGGACTTGGTATGATTATGACCAGGATTATTTGGTATAATCATGACCGTAATGTTACAAATGATGTGGTAAAAGTCCTTTTGGTCAGTAGTGCATTGATGGAAAGTTGTTGGCATGATCATGACCATTGATGAATACACGAATGTCCTCGCCCGTAGTGCATGGATAATTTGTGGTCACGATACTAAAGAATATCATTAGTCAGTAGTCTGCGGTGGGTGATTCGATGATGTGGATTATTTATTGTTTAGTCTCAAATGATAAAAGTGATGAAAACCTTTTAAATCATAAAAGATAGTAGATTTTATTCTCTACTTGACTCTTTTAATGGGTTGCTTGTTCATTGCAGCAGCTTAAACTTGATGTTTGTTATATTGTATCGGTTTAACAATCGTTTAAGGCTAATGATAATTTATTCAAAGATTATCTTAGTCATAATATTTCTTACTTGGCTAGTTGAGCTCACCCTTTCTTTCACCGTTTCTCTGTGAAATAAGAATATATTTGGGATGAGTCTGGGGAACGGAGTGATGGATCGATGATGATAGTATTAGTAGTCCTCACTATTCTGTTAATAAGTGTGACAATAAATGTAATGAGGACTTATTCGAGAGTGGATATTGTCTGTAAGATGATGATTTGTATTAAAACTCATGCCTCTCTTGTTGTATATTAAAGATTGTATTTGTATTTTGTACCATGTATTTGGCAACTCAGAATAGGTGATATATACCTATTTTGGGGGCGTCACATATGTGATTCGATAAATGACAACCCAGTAGTCCTTGGCCAAGGCAGAATAAAATTAGAAAGGAGTTTCTAATTTACATTATTTGGAGTTGTGCATTTAAGGATCGAAATACATATAATTAAATAAAATAAGACTCGATGATAAAGAATTCCATGTCTTATATTTAATTGGGACATTGTATGGTGGAAGGATTGAATTGTATTTGCAGAACTATTTACTCAAAGGTTCTTTTATTATTAATGTTGAAATTTATATTATCTAGAAAGTCGTTGATCGCTAGGGAGGCTTATACCTATTGTAGAATAAATATTATTTATTTAAATAAATTAATATTTTATTTTATTTATTTAAATAAGATTATAATTGTTCTAATTGATTTATTCACAATCGTTTTAATATGGAGAACCTAAAGGGTCACACCATAAAAGGAAGAATAATTATTTAAGAAGTTAATGGCATAATCGTAATAATAAGTTAAGTATATTTAATTTAATCTATGGTGATAGAATAAATTAAATACCTTAATATTTATTATTTAATATTTTTAAAATATTAAATATAAATTAATAAGAAGGGTCTTATTATTATTATTACTATTACTATTATTTAATTCCTAAAGGAGTTTGGGAATTAATTAATAAAAGTACTCTCATATATTCCTAATAAGATTAGGAGGCTAATTAATTAAAATATTTTAATTAATTATCCCTAATAAGATTAGGGAGCTTAATTAATTAAAAGAATTTAATTAATTAAATAATACCCTATTTTCTAATTAGATTAGAAGGGTTAACTGATATCTTTATAAGAGGAGTCTTATATCAGATATCAAAATATACGTGATTCCAATTGTTGGAGAGTACGCTCTTTTTCTATGAGAGATAGAAAAACTAGGGTTTTGTCAAACACCCATTTTCTTGAATCTTTCTTCTTCCTTGGTGGATCACCTCTAGAGGCCAAACACTTGGGTGGCTATCATTGATCAAAGAGAGGAACCAAACCCGGTGGATTCAAGTTGAACGTGAAAAGGATTTAGAGGTAAACTTGTACCTGATGAAGCTCGAATCTTCAAGGGTATGATTCTTGTTCTTTATTTTTTTCGTTTAATTAATAATTGTGCATAAAGGGTGATCCGGGTATATGGTTTGTAAAATTTTAAAACTCTGATTTTTCACGTTTCCACTTATTTTGTGCAATTTGATTGCGTTCATGAATATTACAAATGTGAGAACCCAGATTTTATGAATAAATATTTAATTTTCTCGGAATAAATTTTTTAATATTATGATGTGAATTTGAGATAATGTTATAGTTGTGGGTAATATTTACAAATTTTGCAAAGAATGCAAGTTGTCATATTATATTCGATTGGTCGGGAAATATTCTTTTTTTAGGGAATATCCGCATTTACAGCAAGACAATCATTGGGTGGACCCCACAATGTAATTATTATCATCGGATTGAGAAAATGAATAAAATATTTTATGAAAATAACGGCGGAAGTTTTTTATTAATACCGTTGAACTACTCAATAGTAAAAGTACAGTAATATGCGTGGTTGCATAATAGCACACGGTATTAATTATTAAGGCTTATGTGATAAGTTACTCAGTTTTGTTTTATTAGTATTATTAACGTAATAAAATAGAAAAACTTTTTATATAAAACAGAATATTTTTATAAAGTTATTCATTTTATTAGGCTAATAATAAAATCTTTTTATATAAAACAGAATACTTTTATAAAGTTGTTCGTTTTATTAGACAATAATTAGATTATATTATATTTTATTATGCATAGTGTTGTATAGTGTTTTGCATAGTAAAATCTTTTTTATAAAAAAGGAAAACTTTTATAAAGTTATTCGTTTTATTAGATTATAAATAGAATATATTATATTTTATTTAAAAGATTTTGCTTTAATTATGGACCGTCCGATTAAAGTAAATCAATCAATGGACCGTTTCATGAATTAGTTACTATGTAATCCATTCTTCTATAAATATAAGCTCATTCTTTCATTATTTTCTTTTAATTCAAAGTGAAACTCTAGAGAGAGTTCTTCTTTTATAATCTTGAGTGTAGTTCTTTAGAGTTTAAGAAAGCTTTGAAGCATAAGGCAAGTTTTTTCAAGTATACTCGCCTCTACCAAAGAGGGAGTACTCTTCTCAAAGGTAAGGGATATTATTTGTTGTATTCGTAAGGGGTGTTATTCTTTCTTATTCATGAATGTAACTTCTATTATTCCATTCTTTATTATTCTGTTGAATAACTCAGATAACGTGGCATACCCTATACATAACCTCAGATCACGCAGATACCCTATACTTGGTGAAATTCTTTTGTTCTTCCATTCTTTATTATTCTGTTGGAATAACCTATATACGCGGCATACCCTATACATAACATGTATACGTGGCATACCCTATACTTGGTGAAATTCTGTTGTTATTCGATTCGTTATTATTCTGTTGGAATAACCTGTATACGCGGGCTACCCTATACTTGGTGAAATTCTTCTGTTATTCCATTCTTTTGTTATTTAATTGGAATATCCTGTCTGTGCGTTTTACGCCGAACCTGGTTCCGTCTTTATTATTCTGTTGGAATATCCTGTCTATGTGAAGTACCACATGCATGGTGATTTCTGTTGTTATTCCATTCTTTATTATTCTGTTGGAATATCCTGTCTGTGCGTTTTACGCCGGACCTGGTTCCGTCTTTATTATTCTATTGGGAATAACATGTCTGTGTGGTCTCTATCGTATGCATGGTGAATCCTTCTATTATTCCATTCTTTATTATTCGTTGAATAACTCGCCTCATGTGGATTACCTACATGCATGGTGAATGATCCTTTGTATTCATTCCTTATTAAATTATGGAAATGATCCGTCTTATGGATTATCGCATGGCGATTTAAAAATTCATTTCATAGCTTCATATATTCTCTTATACATAGTTGGTTAAAGTTTTGACTTCTATACTCCATGAAATTGGTGGAATATCCTTGATATTTGTGCTTCATCCAGTATCTTTTCATGGAAATATTCTTCTGAGCATTCTTGAATTTTAATCTACAAAGAAGTATCATGTTGATAATTTGGACGTTATTAGTTCTTGAATAAATTAATTCTTGAACTTATTTTATTGAATTATTATGTCATGGTCATGATAATTTATGTTGGTTATTTGAAAACATGAAAGTTTCTTAGAAATAACAAAGAGTTGAAAATTAGATTTTGGTGAAAATGGAACATGAAATTCAATTGACCATATCTCCTATTCTATTTCGAATTTTTGAGTGTGGTCAAGTCCTAGAGTTAGATCTATGAGTTTTGTAACTTATCCAAGCGGAATCACTGGAAAAGGTCTTATAGATTTTCGTGTGGACTGATTTTAGCAAAGGAGTCAACAGCTGTAAAATACCATAAAGTTGTTGTCCAAAATTTTGCAAGGGCATTTTCGGCCACTTTATTTATGAGAATAATTCTGGCCTTTTGGGACATTAAAGTATATGGTATAAGGTACCTCCTGTCCAAAAATGAACTCATTCCGACTTAAAATGAGCAAGTTATGACCATTTCAATATTTAGATTTTTTCGACGAAAAAACGCTATAACTGGAGTTCTATAACTCTGATGATCATGAAATTTAAACTGGAAGCTCACGTTAACATGTGTAAGATTCTGCCAAGATTTGGGAAATTTTGGAATTAAACTTGAGGTAGCTAATTTCTTAAGGAATTAATTGGAAATTAATTTTTGAAAAATAGTAAATGAATTTTAAAAATTTTGAGAAAAATATATGTTCATTATGGGACTATATCATGCTTAATCCCAGAAAAGAATAATTTTTGGGACTGATTTGGTGTTTTTCATGAAAATGGTTTAGTTACGAACATATGAGTTAAATATGTTATGTAAAGTAACAAAGTAAGAAAATATGATTTTATGGCTTGGAAATCCTATATGAGGTATATGCAGATTTTTTTTGATAAGGAATTTGATCATTGGTGATGAAATCTTATGAGTATGGCATTTTTGATGATTAAATGCATTATTTGGTAAAGTGTAAACAATTGAAATAAATTGTTTATAATTTTAAGAGGAGATTAAAATATTGTTATAATATTAATAATATTAGATTGTGAGTTTATTAAGTGATTGATAATATTTGGATAGATTTAAAGTCTTTAACATTTATCCTTGTTTTCGTTTGATTAATGCTTATATCATTATCATCATCCTCATGCTTATATGGTGATGAAAGTTATCTTTAACTTACATGTGAAGATGAACTGTTGATTATAGAATTGTATATCTTTGGCTTACGTGCAAAGATGGATTGTTAATTATTGGTTTTATTGTTGTATATCTTTGGCTTACGTGCAGAGATGGACTTGGTATGATTATGACCAGGGATTATTCGGTATAGTCATGACCATTGATGATTTAATGAATATCCTTGGCCGTAGAGCATGGATGATTTGATGATGTGATTTATTTATTAAGCTGAGTCTCAGTGATAAAAATTGATGAAAATATTTTTAAATCATAGAAGATAGTAGATTTTATTCTCTACTTGACTTTTCTAATGGATTGATTGTTCCACTGCAGTTAAACTTGATGTCTATTGTATTTTATCAGTTTAACATTGTTGAAGACTATTGATAATTTATTCTGCATTATCTTAGTCATAATATTTCTTACTGGGCTAGTTGAGCTCACCCTTTCTTTCACCGTTCTCTTCAGAAAATGAGAATATAACTGGGACGAGTCGGGAAAAGGAGTGAGGGTCCAGATGATAGCATTAGTAGTCCACATTATTCTGATTAAATAGTGTGACAATAAATGTAATGAGAACTCCTTTGAGTTTGTATACTGTGTAGATGACAATATACATATTAAAACTCTTAGATTATGTTTTGTTGTATTTTACACGAAAGTTGTATTATTAAGTTGTATTTGAATTTTGTACCATGTATTTGGCGACTCAAGATGGGTGATGAATACCTAATGTTGGGGGCGTCACATCGGGAGCCCGACTCAACCAATACCTCACAAAGAGAGAATGTAATTATAGGATTATTTAGTTTTATAATTATTTTATTAAAATTTTATTCTTGAGAAAAAAATTTTGAATTTGCCCCCACTGAATTGCGAGGCTGGATTAGCCCCTGCTCCTACTTATTAGCCCTGAAGCACAATCGTGCTGGACAGAAAGTCTTGCCTATTAATTCTTTAGACGTGAGGGATGAGGATAAAGAGCAAAGAGGTAACCTGTAAAGGAGCTAGTCCTAATTTTATTGAAAGATGCATATCCTGAGAAAATTACTTTGAAAGAGGAAATTAAAGACAAACTAATATAATTCCTTAGAACAATAAGGATGTGTTTGGACAACAAATTGATATCTTAATATTGATACCTATTTATAATGTTATCATTCACAAGTTGAATATAGATCTGAAAAGGAGACCCATAAAACAAAAGAAGAAGAGCTTTGCACGGAGGCCCAAAATTAAAGCCATGAAGGTCAAAATCAAGGCCATAGAACCTAGAATTAAAGTTGTAGAGGCCAGAATCAAAGCCATAGAGACCCATAATTAAGGCCGAGACCCAGAATTAAGGTTATTTAAGCCATAATCAAGGTCTTGCATGAAGGCCCAAAATTATTAAAATCATGGAGGCCAGAATCAAGACCATGAAGGTCTAAAATTAAAGTCATGGAGGCCTTGAATCAAGGTCGTGGCAGTCTAGAATTAAGGTCATAGAGGCCCAAAATTAACGCCATGTGCGTTCAAAATTAAAGTCATAGAGAGCATAATCAAAGTCATGAAGGCTCAAAATCAGGGCCATAGAGGCCCAGAATCAAGGCCATGGCGACCTAGTATTAAGGGCATGGAGACCAAAAATTAGCGCCATGGGCGCCAATAATTAATACTATAGAGGCCATAATTAAGGCTATGGGGCTTTGAATTAATGTCATGGGCGTGAAAAAAAAACTCTATTATTATTTATTTACTCCTTTAAAAATAATTTTTTAAAGGAGTAAGAGGCAAATAATGTGAGTAAAAATAACCCACTAATGGCGACCGAGTTGTCACGTGTTATTTTTAGAACTTTGTTAATAAAGAGCAATTTAATAATTTTGTTCATTGAGTATTAAAGAAGTATATTAAATCCGGATAGAATTCTTAGAAAGTTTAACCAATTAATGATTGACAACCTAGAAGGTTTCTAAAGCCAATTAGAATTATAATTCCTAACTACCGAATGAGATTATTTTCATGCTATAAATAAGAGATGTTCCAGCATAATTAAGGAACAAAATCTTCACTCCCATAATAATTCTCTCCGTCCATATAAGTGTTCTAACTTAAGCATTGAAGAGTCCTCCCGGAGCCCCCAATTCAGGTGAACTTTTTAAAGGTTTTTCGGTGAAGTTAGAAAGATCAAGCGGTAGTCAAAGTTCGAGAGTTGACCAAAATTCTAATTTGGAACGGCTGATTGATGCATCAAATATCTAAATATATAATTCTAACAAGTAATTAAATCTTATTATCATATAGTTTGATTATTACTAGTTTGTTACTAGTTTTAAAATATAAATGTATTTCTAATTTTGAAACGTACTAAAAAAGAAAATGTATATCTAATTTAGAAATAAGGGGAGTATATATTTGTTTCTCAATTATATAAAATTATCTCTTTTATCTCTCTCTCTCTCTCTTATTTTTAAAGGGCCCACATACATGTAATATTAATATCTTATACTTATTCTAATTAATTCATAAACCATTAATTACACTTTTTTTAATCTGCCTACTCTTAAAATGATATTACCTCTCCCCAACCCCCTCCATATATGTGATGTAAACACATTTTAGGAGGCATTAACTATATATTTTTGTTCATATTGCTTTCGTAATTTCTTTCTCATCTTTCATTGCAACTTTTTTGCAAATTTAGCATGACTCCACATAATAATTTTTCTTAATTTATGCCGTTGTAACAATAATATCAATCTTAATGGTAAAATAAGATAAAATTAGAGTAATAAATATTTTTTTTTGAAAATTTAGCATGACCCTACATAATTATTTTTCTTAATTTATGCAGTTGTAACAATAATATCAATCTTAATGGTAAAATTAGATAAATTAAAATAATAAATAATTTCTTTAATAAATGTGCAACCCTCTAAAATGTCAAATAAAAAAATATGTACCTATAAAAGAAATGAGTACCTTCTAATTAATTTGGCCATTGATATAGTACTGGTGTGTGAATTTTGCCCATCTAATAATATGACACCAAATCAATAGAATGACAGAGCCAAATTATCCCAAAATTCAAACTTTTTCCCGACATTAATTTACTAAAAAAATAATTGAATGAGGTTGTTTGACTTTTTTCTTATCTTGCATGGCATTGATATATATATATATATATATATATGCCAATTAATGACCAAATGGTTATAAATAAGTGCAGCACTTTGTGGGACTATTAAGTAGCTCCCTACAAGAGACTTTTCAATTAGAAGCAAGAAAATATAGGGGAAAAAGAAAATTCTGTTTTCTTCTTAAATATCACCTTTTCTCTTTTGGGTTTTGAGGGTTTTTTTTTTGGTTGACATTATTTGGTGCTCTTTCATTTTGGGGTCAATTTGCTTAATTTCTCAAGTATATATATATATATATATATATATATATATATATATAGAGAGAGAGAGAGAGAGAGAGAGAATGGTGAGTGTTTTTGATGAAAATCTTTACCAAGAGGTGTGTGAATCTGGCTTCGACATTCAACAGGTGATAAATGGAGAGTTGGATGATGATCTGAAGTGCAGAAGAACTGGTATGTTTGAACTTACTTAATAATACAATATTCCCCATATTTACACATTAGATTTTTGTAAAATATAATTAATTTCACTCTTATGATTTAATTTCTGACTCTGCAACATGAGTGTATATATATATATATATATATATATATATATATTTTAAGTTTTGTTATGAAAGTTTTATAGTGAATTATAATTATAAAATATATTGATAATATGAGATTAGATAAGACTATAAGGATGACCTACCATATTAAATGTTTTTGAAAGGATGATACATAAATTTGTGAAACACATTAAAAAATTGTATAATAATTATTGGTATACGGACCCTATAAATTGATAGTCTCAGACTCTAATTTGCATTAAATAGTTATGTACAATTATTAAGAAAGTTAAATACTACTATCACTTTTGCTCTTAAAAATATCAATACTCTTTTGGAAAAATATATATATATATATATATATATATATATATATATATATATATATATATATATTTCCCCTTTTTTCTTTATTTAGTAGTTGGGCCAGCAATGCTTGAAATATTTTGGTTAACCGTGATTTTAAATTCAGAATATTAGTGGATGGGTCCCACACACACTCATGAGAGAGACTTTGTGAAAATATATATCAAATTTTAATATCAATTCCCTTTATTTATTACGGAATTTCATTATTTTGGCTATGTTTGTTTGTAAGGATTATACTTGGGATAAAACTATTAATCTCAAGTATCTTGTTTGTTTTCAAATTTAGATTTGAGACTATAAGTCTCGGAATTATAAAATGCCTTAATATATAGTTTTGACATTATAATTATAATCCTGGGATATATTATAATTCTAGGATTAATAATCTTGGGATTATAATCCCATGAATTATAATACCGGGATTATAATCTCTGCAAACAAACATAGCCCAAGGCTATGTTTACTCGATCCATTTTTTTTAATTATATAACTTGTTAGATGAATATACACTTATTAAAAAATATATAATTAATATTTTGTCTGATTGATCAAATTATATAAAAAAAAAAAATCTTAATATTACCTGTCTAGAATTTGTTACTCCCTCCGTCCCAAATTAATTATTTAATTTTGACTTTTTAAAGTCAAATTGACCATTTTTAAAACTAATCTTTTGACTATTTTTGTTAAAATATAGGTGAAGAGATTATAACCAAAAGAAAGTATATACAATTTATTACTAACCATAATTTTTATAATTTTAGAAATATATTTATATATGCTTAATTATTAATTTTAAAAATAGTCAATTTGATTTTAAAAAATCAAAACTGAACAATTAATTTGAAACGGAGAGAGTAAAAAATATATAATTAATACTCCCTCTATTATAATATATTAGTCGTTTTAGGACCCTTTTTTCCGTGTTTTAATATATTAATCGTTCTCTTCTATTTAAGATACCCTTAATTTCCCTCCTGTTATAAGAAAATTTATTCTCATAAAAATACTACTGCCATTATCTTTACTCTATCTTATTTAACCTTTTCCAACGAAAAAATAAAGGGACAAATATAATATAAACTAATGACATTTTTAATGTGTGTTTTATGTATAACCACTAATAAATTACTCTCTTAGTCCCTTAATATAAAATGTTTTAGAGAAGTTTTTTTTTCCCTTAATATATGACGTTTTAAAAGTTCAAGTAAGCAGTAATTGTTTAGTTTCCAATATTACCCCAAATATTAAATATAATTTTGATTCTCTCACTATTTTTTTACTCAATAAATAACAATCTCTTTTTCCAATATAAGGGCAATATAGATATTTAATATTATATTTAATGCTATATAATCATTTTCTTAATACTTGTGCAAAACTCTAAAAAGTTTTATACTCCCTCCATCCCATTATATCTGACGTTCTAGAGATTTTTACATAGATTAAGAATAAATGTAGTTTTACTATTTTACCCTTAATTAATACTTTGATCTCATTTAATTCTTCATTAACACCAAACTTGATTTCACACTCTCTCCTAATTTTCTCTCCTAATTAAAGAATAGAATTTGAACTGTTTTTTGAAAACCGAGAAAATAGCCATTAATGGTGGTGGACAAGGAAGGGTAGAAAAGGAAACAAATAGTTAAAATATTTTTGGTTTTGTAAAATGTCAAATATTTTGGGAAGAAAAAAACTTTCTAAAACGTCAAATATAATAGAATGGAGAGAGTATTAAGGAACGGAGGAAGTACTAAAATAGAGGGAGTAGTATTTAATATAGTAGTAAAAAATACGAGAACTTGATTGGTTGGCTTTTAATGTGCATGTTAGACAAACGATGTCATAAAAGTCGATGAATGTAAAAATGAATTATTACTTTAACAGTAAATTTTTCTCATAAATTAATAAAAATTAAAGTGGAGAAGAGAGTATTAATAAATTTCAATTTTAACTATAATGGATCTCATATAAATATATAGGATTTGTATCCCTTTAGTTATAGTACTTTCTCTCCAATTCTATCCGGTACATCATATTTTTATTGTTATAGATAGTATAATTAAAATCGATACCGGTCAATTAATGTATTATATTGAATAGCATAAATATTTTAAAATTAAAAATAATTCGACACTTTTTTACCATTTGATAAACGTGTAGAATTTTCATCAAAATTGTAATAGATGAATATTATTTTAGATTTTTAACGGTGAAAATATTTTTATAATTCTAATTTTTTATAGGATTGATTTTAATATCATCAACTATCCATTAACATATTTTGATCGTTACTAACAAAATTATTAAGATCAAATAATTGATGTATCGAATGATAATAGAGAAAATATGTAACTGAGGGGAGCCAAATCCAAATATATATAATTCTTTTCACTTTTTTAAAAAAATAGATCATGCTTAAATACTTTTAATGATTAATTAATCTTTATAGAACATTTGGAATAATATACTAGAGTTTAGACATATTTTAGAGGATAATTCTTTTGTAGTTTAGACTTTTTTTTTGTGGGACATACCATTTGTAATAACTCAGCTACATGTCCAGGTGAGACATAGGGCATGGTTCATGTGCATATAAATGGTCCTACCAAAATATCTATTAAGTTGATCCATTATACACAATTACATGTAGTGATGACAATGTTGCGGTACGATTTTGGTTTTTAATAATTTGAAATTGCACCTATCTTAAAAAAATTTGAACCAAAATTGCACCAACATCGGTTCAAGATTTTTCTGCACTAAAATTGCGTAGTTTAATTTATATTTTGAATTACACCGTACCAATCTAATATATATAATTATCCTTTGGTTAAATTACAAGTGTGTTACATTTGTATGTAGGAACTCAATGGACTGCAAGTGCCCACATAATAACAGCCGTTATAGGCTCTGGAGTTCTCTCTCTAGCCTGGGCTGTGGCTCAGCTCGGATGGATTGTCGGAGTCACCACTCTTGTCATCTTTTCCGCCATCACTTTATACGCTTCCGGTCTCTTAGCCGATTGTTATCGATTCCCGGATCCTGTCTCCGGCAAGAGAAATTATACTTACATGGAAGTGGTCAAAGCCCACTTAGGTATTTCAATCAATTCAATTATTTCAAGTGTTTTTTGCTGATGCTAATTAATTTTTAATTTAGATGGAAAAATGTACATGCTTTGTGGTGTTGCTCAATATACAAACCTCACCGGGATGGTGATTGGCTATACGATCACTGCATCAATAAGCATGGAGTATGTAATCTATTTCATCGCGATTGTATTTATTCTCTTTGTCACAAAATAAATGTCTAGTTTTGACTCTTTTTTGCAGTCTAATCGATCATTTTTAATGTCAATGTTCTAAAGGCACTAGGTAGAAGGCGGGCGACCGGAGGGTCTAACGCCTAGAGGGCCTAGGCGGGATTTTTTATTTTAAGCCAATTTTAATATTTTATGTTACATTTATCCAAACAAAACAATAATATTGAGCAAAATAATCTATAATAAAGATAATAAAGGCATTTGCTTAAAGTTCAAACAAATATCCATATTGCTAATGTGGTTCAAACATAAACATGCAATTGTTCAAAGTTCAAACATATTTTTAATATATTAGTTTTTATTCATAAACAAATTGCTATTAAATAATAAAATTTAAAATTTCAAGAGTTAAATTCAATATTAGAACTTAAGAAACTAAACATAAATTTAAGAATTATATTGAATTAAACTAAATATTACAAATGTATCATCATTTATATAATTTGAAGTTGGTACAAGTTCAAAAAATTACAACTATAATAAAATTATTCATTTTGACTTGATATTGTTCACTTCTTGTTGTGATTTAATATGCTACAACATGTATTATGAATATGGTAAATCATTAGAAAAATAAATATATCAAGATCTGATTTGGTTAGTTATTAAAATAAAATAAAATCTCTCCGTCTAGACCCCGCGTAGGCCCCACCTAATTTCCTGGATAGATTTTTTTTTTCCGCCTTGGGCCTAGGTGAGGCGCCAGGGGGCCTAGCGCCTAGGCGACGCTGGCCAAGGGGGGCCTAGCACCAAGGGAGGACCTAGGCGGAGATTTTTATAACACTATTTAACGCTAAGAAACTACTATATACAATTTACTACCAACACTAATTTTTATAATTCAAAAATGTATATTTATATATACTTGCTTATTAATTATAAAAACAATCAATTTGACCCCAAAAAAGTCAAATTTGGACAATTATTTTGGGATTGAGGGATTGCCCCTTAGAAAATTAAAATAGAAAATTAAACAAGAAAATTTAGTTGTATGATTTTTTTTAATTAAATAACTTTAGTTGATGATTATATTCATTTCAGGGCTATATTTAGGTCAAATTGCTTCCACAAAGAAGGACATGAAGCCCCATGCAGAAATTCTGTATATCCTTACATGATTGGAATGGGGATTCTTGAAATTTTTCTGTCACAAATTCCAAATTTGCACAAACTTTCATTAGTCTCAGTTGTTGCGGCAGTCATGTCCTTTGGGTACTCATCCATAGGAATGGGATTAGCTTTTGCACAAGTTGTTTCTGGTGAGTTTTTAAGCACTTTAGTAATGTTGATAAAATGCATAAATGTTTTACTACCAAGTAGTGATTTGTGACAAACATAAAAATAAAAATTGGGACTTGACAGGGAATGGGAAAAGGACCACCTTAACAGGAGTGGAAGTTTCTGGTAATGTAACACCAGCTGAAAAGACCTGGAGAATGTTCCAAGCATTTGGTAACATTGCATTTGCTTTCTCATATTCTCAAGTCCTCGTTGAAATTCAAGTAAGATATATATATATATATATATATATATATATATATATATATGTGTGTGTGTGTGTGTGTGTGTGTGTGTGTGTGTGTGTGTGTGTGTGTGTGTGTGTGTGTGTGTGTGTGTGTGTGTGTGTGTGTGTGTTTTTATCGATATAGAAACTTATCTCCTTAAACTTGAGGTCTGTGGGAGGGAGTTTAGCAGTTCTCAGCCAAAGACGCTAAAAAATTGTGCATTACAGGTTGTACTTTGTGCGTACAACTGTGTATGCACTGGTAGAGTAGATGTTTTTTGTTAGAAACTATTGAACTCTCGTTTTCTCAAGTTTTTGCTCATGTATATGTTTATTTATCGACATAGAAATATCTATTAAAGCTCAACAGTTCCTAACCAGAAAAGGTCACTAATTGTAGATTGTACTTTGTGCGTACTATGTATGCACAAAGTAGAGTAGTGTTGATTATTTATTTTCTCAAGTTTTTTATTTATTATTCACTATACGTGTTTTTTTCCCTTTAGAATACACTAAAATCGTCACCACCAGAAAACATAGTGATGAAGAAGGCTAATGTGATAGGAGTGCTAACAACAACAGTCTTCTACATGATGTGTGGTTGCTTTGGCTATGCTGCATTTGGGAACAACGCGCCAGGCAACTTGCTAACCGGCTTTGGATTTTACGAGCCATTTTGGTTGGTAGACTTGGCCAATATGTGCATAGTGGTGCACTTGGTGGGAGCATATCAGGTCCATTTCTAAATTCCCTTATTCATCATCATGATATAAGGGTCACCATTTCATGTTTTTAATTACCTTTTCCATGAAACAAATAGCTGCATTTCATAAGAAATCCAAAAAATATTAGTAGATTAACAACTTGTTTGTTTTGGCACTAAAAAAGTGTGTTTAGGCAGGTTTCAAGCCCCAAAACTTGCTGCACCATAGTTTGAGGCTTAAAAGTTATATTTGTGAGTTGAAAATATTGTGCTTAGAATAAATTGCATTTTCAAATGCAGATGGATTCCAAAAACCCCAAAATCTTCAAACCAAACATGAACTAAACTCGAGTCCTCATTATGATTTGTATCCTGCTACATATGACATCAAATTTTTGCCGATATTAAATAGCGATGTATGTGAATACATGGGATATGAAGGAATTAAGAAAGGACCCACACATTATTATTCTATTTATTGCTTAGAGTTACACGTTAGTTGTCATCCAACTTTGTCATGAGATTTGTCTGACATATATATTATCTTCTTTATGATTTTGTGCAGATTTTTGCACAGCCATTGTTTAGTGCAGTTGAACAAAAGGCGAGGAACAAATGGCCTAATTCAAAATTTGTGGTACGAGAATACAAAATGAGCATAGACTTGGGAAAGAAATACACAATTCGCCTCAACCTCTTCAGGTTTACTTGGAGAACTGCATTTGTGATACTAGTAACAATCGTAGCAATGGCATTGCCCTTTTTCAACGACGTTCTGGCACTGCTTGGAGCCCTTGGATTCTGGCCGCTAACAGTTTTTTTCCCCACACAAATGTACATTACCAAGAAAAATATCAGCAAGTGGAGTTCAAAGTGGTTAGTACTTAATTCAATGAACTTGCTATGTTTCCTTGTCGCAGTGGCTGCAACCTGTGGCTCACTCCAAGGTCTAGGCAAGGCTCTCAGTACTTACAAGCCTTTCAAGGTTTAAGAACAATATGGTGACATTATGTAGCATGTCTAAGCAAGTGGTTAGCATGTCTAAGCTTGTTATGGAGCATATTTATAATTCAATTTTCGGTATTACAATTATGTAGAGTCCAAATCCTGTGTCTCATCCTCCATCTCATCTCATCATTTGTATTGTGTTGTGCTTTATGGAGATCATTAAAAAATTGTTCAATATTTGCAGTCTTAGGCCCCATTTGTTGCTGACTTGTTTTTGTTTGATTTTAACATGTAGATTGAAATAAGCTGATGCTATAGATTTCTTGCAGATGATGCAAAAAATCAATAAACTTAAGAAAAATAATCTTGAATTTTTAGTGGAAACTTGTAATTAATATCCATAAATATATTATTGGTATACACATACCTTGAACTACTATGTTAAATTATGTTTATATGAAGGGATTAAAGGCTTAAAAGTGATGCTTATTTAATTAATAAATTATTAGTTCTTATGAAGCTGTCTTCTCAAACTATTAGCTCTGTTTCTGAGTTTTAAAATAGAAGAAAAAAAATAGACGAAAAATTTAAGTTTTCTTTTCAATTCTTATGTTTCGAAGTTTTTTAATAAACGAAAAAGAAAAGAAATGGATAGAAAACTCTTGGCCACTTTTTTCTATTGAAAGTTTTCCGTCCAAAATTAGCCTGATTTGGACGGAAAAGAAATTGGAATAAATAATATTTTTATAATTCTCATATAATCCTCAACTTTTAATATAATAAATTTTAAATTACAACTCATGTTCTCAATTTGTTTTTATCTACTAAACCTAATCTGATAAAGAGAAAAGTATAGGCGCGAATAACTTGTCGCGAACAAGTTCTCTTCTTTAGTTCAAGCCCAAGCTCCCTGCAACAGTGTAATTGAACATATTCATCTCCAAATTTTTCTTTTCAACGCTCTGACATCCCAATATCCCCCTCTTAGGTAACTTTTCGGCCAGATCTGTCTCCTATTTCGATAAAACTCATGCCTAAATATAGTCCTCAATTTGCTCTTAGCAATCTCTCTTCAACTCACACATATATTTGTCTATATATGTATATTGTGTTATCTCGTTGAATAAATATCTAACAATTTTATGAGTTATTCATATTTCCAAGAGCCTCTAGTTGCGCAGTGATTTTGTTCGTTTAATTTGATCACACTCTATAGGATCTGCAAGTGCTTTTGTAACCAAGATTGTGAGACCCCGGATTTTATGAATAAAGATTTAAATTTCTCAAAATATTTTTTTTAATATTATGGTTTGGATTTGATATAATGTTATAGTTGCGGGTAATATTTATAAATTTTGCAAAGTATGCAAGTTGTTATAAAATTTTCAATTGGTCGGAGAATATTCTTTTGTTGGGGGAATATTCATGACGACCAAGACAATTATTGGTGGACCCCACTGACTAAAGTATTGTTGTATTTAGAAAACGACATAATTATCTTTTTATAAAATAACGGCGGAAGTGTTACCGTTAAAACTGTTGAACTACCCGGTAGTAAAAGTATGAAAGAATACGCTGTGGTTGCATAAGAAGACACCAGATTGATTATTGATGCTTACGTGAGAAGTCACCGCTTTTACTCAATTATTGCACAGAATTGTCGTGATCATATCTCTCATATTATTGATTCGATTATTGTCACAATATCATCGCATTTTATGTTATATTATTAAATCAATAATTGAGACGACAAAGTTATTCATATTATTAAATTGCAATATTTACAATGTCTAAGTTTCGCGAGGAGAGGTTTGGTCACCTAATCGCCGCCAATACGGAGAAATCCTTATTGGAAAGCCCCCTCTTTCCTGGGAACAACCTGGTTGTTAAATATTGTGAGTTATAATATTAATGATGAATAAGTTCGTGTTGATTAAAGATGAATTTGATAGTTTTATTGTGTTGAGATTATTTGTGTTTGTAGAAATCGACATCTATTCCGATGATAATTGATGTCTGGAGGTTATATTGTTCAATCGGGTATTCGGGACACTTTTCGTGTTAGAGTTACTATTCACGAGTTACTATTTATGGGTTACTATTCATGAGTTACTATTCACGAGTTACTATTTACGAGTTACTATTCATGAGTTACTATTCACGAATTACTATTCATGAATTACTATTCATGAGTTACTATTCACCCGGTTACTATTCACTCTAGTATTGTGCATTCGGGTATTTGGGTACAATATTATTCCATGAGGAGATGTGCTAATTTTTCAGACCGTTGGTGGAAAGTTATAATAGTAAATCAATATGGATCGCTGGTTTAAAGTTTTAATAGTGAATCAGTATGGACCGTTGCTTTAAGTTTTAATATGGACCGTCCATTTAAAAGTAAATCAATCTGGACCATTCATGAATTAGTTACTATTCATACCATTCTTCTATAAATAGAGGCTTATTCCTTCATTATTTCTTACTTAATTCAATCGAAACTCTTGAGAGAGAAACTATATAGAAAAGAAGAAGAGTATCTCATTACTTCACTACTTGATATCCAAAGGTCTTTTATGGTAAGGGGTGTTATTCTTCGTATTCATAAAGAGAACTTCGTTATTCCATTCTTTATTATTCTCATTGAATAACTCAGATACGGACTTTCTATACTTAGTGAAATCCTTCGTTATTCCATTTTTATTATTACATTTGAATATCCCGTCTGCATTTTACTTGGGACCGGTTCCGTGTTTATTATTCTCGTTGAATAACTCGTATCACGCGACTCTTCTATACTTGGTGAAATTCTTCGTTATTCCATTCTCTATTATTCTCATTGAATATCTTCAGATGTATGTTTTACACCTAATTCGGTTCAGTATTTATTATTTCGTTGAATAACTCAGATACGCGGAATTCCCCTATACCTGGTGAAATCCTTCTGTTATTCCATTTTTTATTATTCTGTTGGAATATCTGGTCTGTGCATTTTATGCCGGACCTGGTTCCGTATTTATTATTCTGTTGGAATAACCTGTATACGCGGACTCCCCTATACTTGGTGAAATCCTTTTGTTGTTCTATTTTTTATTATTCTGTTGGAATATCATGTCTGTGTGTTTTACGCCGGACCTGGTTCCGTCTTTATTATTCTGTTGGAATAACCTGCATGTGCTATCTATCACATGCCTGGTGATTTCTTTTGTTATTCCATTCTTTATTATACTCAGTTGGTTAAAGTTTTGACTTCTATACTCCATGAAATTAGTGGAATATCCTTGATATTTGCGCTCCATCCAGTATCTTTTCATGGAAATATTCTTCTGAGCATTCTTGAATTTTACTCTACAAAGAAGTATCATGTTGACAATTTGGACGTTATTAGTTCTTGGATAAATTAATTCGTGAACTTGTTTTATTGAATTCTTATATCATTGTCATCATCCTCATGTTTATATTTTTGAAAGTCATCTGTGGCCTGAGTGCATATATGGACTTGGTATGATTATGACCAGGGATTATTCGGTGTAATCATGACCGTAGTATTACAAATGATGTGGAAAAAGTCCTCATTGGCCCGTAGTGCATTGATGGACAGTTGTTGGCATGATCATGACCATTAATGAATACACGAATATCCTTGGCCCGTGGTGCATGGATAATTTGTGGTCGTGATACTAAAGAATATCATTGGCCGTAATGCATGGGTGATCCAATGATGTGGATTATTTATTAAGCTGAGTCTCAGCGATAAAAGTGATGAAAAAACGTTTTAAATCATAAAAGATAGTAGATTTTATTCTCTACTTGACTCTTTTAATGGATTGCTTATTCCGCTACAATTAAACTTGATGTCTATTGTATTTTATCAGTTTAACACTGTTGAAGGCTAATGATAATTTATCCTGCATTATGTTAGTCATAATATTTCTTACTGGGCTAGTTGAGCTCACCCTTTCTTTCACTGTTCTCTTCAGGAAATGAGAACGTAATAGGGACTAGTCGGGGAACGGAGTGATGGTCCAGATGATAGCATTTGTATTAAAACTCACAACTATTGTGATATATTTAAGATTGTATTTGTATCCTGTACCATGTATTTGGTGACTCAAGATGGGTGATGTATACCTATTTTGGGGGCGTCACAAAGATGGCGGTTTTTAAACTACATGAAAATTTCAAATGTTTTGCATGAACATGTATTTGTTAGGATTACTCAATATTCTACTAATTGCTCACTCTATAAGTTGATAATTTTTCCGGGTACTGTGACGCCCCCAAAATAGGTCCACACGACTCATTCTGAGTTGTCAGATATCACACTATAAAAATCAAATACAAACTTCATTTATATAACTGTTGAACTGTTGTATAGAATACGACCACAGTTAACTGTGAGGTTTAATACAAATGTATGTAACTCTCATGGTGTCTCGACCACAACCTTACAATGGTACTTTACATAAAAGTATAGTCAAAAACTGTTTTAGAAATTAAAATATTTCGAAAGTGCTTAAGAAAACCTTCGTATATGGGAGGCCATGCGTCTAGGTTATGATAGATATCATATGTCCACAGAATTATCCTTGGTTGACCCAATAGACCCCAAAAAAACGAGAAGATTACTATCATCTTCTTTCCAATGGTGAGTCTTCTCATGACATATAACTATCTCCACTGTCTCCAAGTGAAAATTATATTTCAAATAAACTCCAAGATCATATAGGTAGTGCTCGTAGATATACTCAGTAAGTGGATGTGTACAACCCTGTCTTATGATAACACAAGGTTATATGTCATTAGACATCTTGTATGATAGTGGCAAAACACCCTTCCAAAGCTGGGTTCACCTCACCCTATTCTGGTTCACCAAAATTAAATATCAAATGACGATACAATAATGGACACACTTATCTAAAGTTCTCAATAAAATTATTTTCATACTATTTAGGAAAACCTCAACAAACTATATAGACCACCGTTTCTATTCCCCTATTATCCCCACTCAACCCAACCTACACTCTTATTACCCGAAAGGAATTGTGAAGCAAAAAAGGGTGAGAGCACAACTAGCCCAAGAAAGAATATCATGACTAAAGATAATTTACATCATCAATAGCCTTCATCAAGAATAAATCGTAGATTTAATATGGTAGATGATAAAACTTTTCAACCATAGTTGCAATGAACGAGTAATCCATTAGAAGAGTCAAATAGACCATCGATCTATTATCTCTCCATGTTAAAAGTCCACCAATAATGTGTTATCCTCAGAACATCAATCAACAATTTCGCGCTCACAATCATATGAATAACTCATAATCATAATTGTGATTCTAAATTCCTCTTCGCACCTGTGATTTAAGATAATTTTCATCACCTATCTTCACCTAAAACATCAAAAATAATGGTTATACCAAATCATAATTTCGCGCTTCATAATCATATTTAATAAATTCATCTTCAGACTACGACCAAAGATATTCATTAACAACTCATCTTTGCACTACAGGCCAAAGACATACAATTGTATTTTAGAAGAGTCAAGTAGAGCATGATATCTACTATCTTTTACGAATTAAAAGTTTAGTATCAATATTTTATCGCTGAGACTCATCTTAATAAATAATCCACATCATCGAATCACCCCTGCACTACGGCCAAGGATATTCGTTAATATCACATCCATGAATTATCCATGCACTACGGGCCAAGGATATTCATTATTATCACATCCATGAATTAATATTTCATTGCTAAGACTCAGCTCAATAATTAATCCACATCATCGAATAATCCTCGCAATACAAAGCAAGGATATTCGTTAATATCATTCACCATAATTAATTATCTATGCACTACGGGCCAAAGATAATCGTGTTTTCATCAACGGTCCTGATCACGCTATAAAACAATTCATCTTTGCACCCTTGGCCGTAGAGAATTCATAGCCATAATCATACCAAAAACTGTCCATCAATGCACTACGGGCTAATGAGGACTTTTTTCACATCATTTGTAATATTACGGCCATGATTATACCGAATAATCCATGGTCATAATCATACCAAGTCCATCTATGCACTACAGGCCACAAATGACTTTCATCATAATATAAGCATAAGGATAATGACAATGATATAAAGAATCAATCAAATGAGATAAAAGATAAATATTAAACATTTATAATACAATTAATCCAGCGTTCAATAATAACCAAATATTATCAATCACTTCATAATCTCATAATCTAATATTATTAATATTATAACAATATTTTAATCATTTCTTAAACTTATAAACAATTTATTTTAATTGTTTACACTTTACTAATTAATGCATTTAATCATCCTAAAATGTCAAACTCATAAGATTTCATCATCAATAACTAAAACCCTTAACAAAGATCTGCATATACCTTATATAGGGTTCTCAAGCCATAAAATCCTATTTTTTAATTTTGTTACTTTACATAACATATTTAATTCATTTACTCATAACTAGTCCATTTTCATGAAAAATACCAAATCAGTTCCAAAAATATTTCTTTTCTAGGATTTAGCAGAATATAGTCTCATATTAAACATATATTTTTCTCGGAATTTCTAAAATTCATTTACTATTTTTCACATGGCCAAAATCGCCGAATATTTAGACATTTTTTATAAACTGTACTTTTGTCAAAAAATTCAGAAATTTACACGGTATACTTCTGTTATATACATGTACTCCCAATAAAAATTTCACCAATTTTGGAGTTAACCGCAAGGAGTTATAAGGGTTTACTTTTAAAATAGTCTTTTCCCATAAAATTCATAACTCTTAATCTATATATCCAAAAATCGTCATTTTTGGACACAATATAGAAAACTCATCAAATTATCATTTCAAATTTTTCTAGAATTTTTGAGGCTCAAAAAAATTACGAAACTGTAAATGAATTTTCGTCTACCATGCGGTAATCCACGTAGACAGATTATTTCAACATAATAATAAAGAATGGAACCAGGTCATGAGTAATCCGCACAAACAGGATGTTCTAACAGAATAATAAAGAATGGAACCAGGCCATGCGTAATCCGCACAGACAGGATGTTCCAACCGAATAATAAAGAATGGAATAACAATAGAATTCATCGTGCACGCGATAGTAATCTTGTATGCATAAAAGTTATTTCAATAATAATAAAGAATGGAATAACAGAAGAATTTCACCATGTATGCGATACTTTGCATAGACAGGTTATTCCAACATAATAATAAAGAATGGAATAATAGCTCTTACGAGTATTTGAAAGAAAATAATTCTCTTTATGAATACGAAAGAAATAATACCTTTTACGAGTACAACAAATAATATCCATTACCTTAGAAAGAAGAGTATTCCAACTGGTAGGGAGAGGATATTCTTGAAGAAAACTTATATTGTTTTCTACGCTCAAAGCTTCTTAAACTCTAAAGAAATACGCTCAAGATTATAGAAGAAGAATTCTCTGAATTTCTGGTATGTTTTTAATTCTAACTAAGCATCCTATTTATAGGAGAATGAAAAAGATACTATGTAATAAAATATAATATATTCTATTTATAAATATATATATATATATATATATTATTTAAAATCTAATAAAACAAATAACTTTATAAAAGTATTCTATTTTTATATAAAAAGATTTTACTATGCAAACACTATGCAGGTACTATACAAATACTATGCATAATAAAATATAATATATTCTATTTATAATCTAATAAAACAAATAACTTTATAAAAGTATTCTGTTTTATATAAAAAGATTTTACTATGCAAACACTATGCATGTATTATGCATAATAAAATATAATATATTCTATTTATAATCTAATAAAACAAATAACTTTATAAAAGTATTCTGCATTTTATATAAAAAGATTTTATTGTGCAAATACTATGATAATAAAATATATTATATTCTATTTATAATCAAATAAAACAAAATTTTATAAAAAATATTCTGCTTTTATATAAAAAATTTCGCTTTTATTACATTTATAATAATAATAAAACAAAATTAAGCATCATTATTATAATTCACACTATTAATCGAATAAAGGTCGCTCCCGTGAAAGAGGGACTTTTCAATAAGAATTTCCCATTATTAGCCGCAATTAGGTGACCAAACCTCTCCTCGATGTAACTTCTAGATATCGTTAATATTGTAAATAATAATATTAATAACTTTGTTATCTCAATTATTGATTTAATAATATATATAAAATATCGACAATAATTGAATCAAATAACGTGAGATATTATGCAACAATTATTGTAGCGATAATTGAACAAAACTGAGTGACTTCTCACGTAAGCATCAATAATCAATACCGTGTACTACTATGCAACCACGCCAGACATCGCACTTTTACTACCGAAAAGTAGTTCAACAGTTTTAACGGTAAAACTTCCGCCGTTATTTTCATAAAAATATTTTTGTCATTTTCTCAATCCGACAATAATTCCGTTGTGGGGTCCATTAATAATTGTACCATCGTACGGATATTTTCCGACAAAAAGAATATTCCCCGACTAATCGAATATTCCCCGACACAACGAATATTTTATATCAACTTGCTTACTTTGCAAAATTTTCACATATTACCCTTAACTTTAAACTTTTATCAATTTAACTATTTACCAAAATAGAAAAATTGAATACTTTTATTTCATAAAATTCGGGGTCTCACAGGTACCATTAGAGAGGAGATTGAATTTTTTGAAGAATTTGATGAATAATCTCCGTTAGTATTAATAATACAGATTATGTTTGATGACTTTTGGGTATGGTATGACAATGACTTTGTAGAAATAATTTTTGTTTAACATTTATTTGGATATTTGTATTTGATTATAAAAAAAATTTCTTTGATTAAATTTATCTTGCATATTTTTATTCATGGTTCAATGGTTATAATTAATATAAGGGTAAATTTGTAAAAATGATATTTTTCTTTTCTTTTCATTAGAACTCAAAAACGCAAGAAAAGAAAAAAAATTAAATTTTTTATTTTTTTTCTATTAATAACGCAGAAAAAAATACAAAGAAAAACTTCAAGTTTTCTGTTCTTTTTTTTTCTGTTCTAATTTAAGTTTTCAATTTTTTTTTTTTGTGTTCAAAACTCAGAAATAGAGCGTTAGGGATTTAGGAGTAATTACTTGCGTCCTGATTTAATCAGTAAAACAATGCACGAATACATTTCTTAATAAATATGCTTCCTCCTAAAATGTCAATCTGCTGAACCTTCCTCATTGAAGGCCTGGTAGAAGGTGATGTTGCTGTACAAATGAGACCAAGTTTAAAAACCGTAGCCATGGCTTCCAAATAACTTTGTTCTTTAATTAATCTCAAGGGCATCAAGAATCGACTACCCATACTCACAATGACATTATATGAGATCTTACTAGTAGTAGATTGACGTTACCTGTATACAACAGATGCAGTTTCAGCAGGCTGTCCAGATTAGGCCAAAATTTTAGCAAGTCCAAAATCCACAATCTTTCCATTAAACTCGGAATCCAACAGTATGTTGCTGGACTTGAGGAGCAATCATGGTGCATATAACAGAGCCCTTGTGCAGCTGCCACCGCAATTTTCAACCTTTCAGGCCAATCCAAAATACCTGGTGATGAGTCCCTCTTCTTGCCATGCAACCATCTATCTGGCAAAAAATTCCCTGCCAGTTGCACGGTGAGGAAGAAAGGATACATGACCGGAGGGACGATGGGTTTCCCCAGTGTTGTTTTATGTCTAGTAGGATTTTACTCGAGAGGGTAATAGGATGAGGACAAAAAGAATGAAAATGTGAGGGATTCTACGAAATGGAGAGGGCATTTTAGACATTTGGGATGTTCGGAAAGTTTCTCCGGTTGTCTGGGAAGTAGACATGCCAACACCAAGAGCTGTTAGAAAATTTCTTGTTTGAATTGGGATCAACTATAACATTTTAATGAATAAAAAACATTACTTTAATTCCATACGGCCTGCACTTTATAAATAAATAAAAAATAATCCATAACAATATTTAAAAATAAACCAAACAGGTTATATTACAATATTTTATGCAGTCAAGCAAACGAATCCGGATCTTAAGCTCATCCATTATCCAACTCACCCGAGCTCACCCCTCTTTAGCGATGGACCCGACGACGGTTCGGTCATACAATCGTCGTCTATATTTTAGTGACGGACAACATATAGCGTCGCTAAAAGTATAAACGACGGTTGTATGACTGAACCGTCGCCGGATCCGTCGCTAAAGGGAGATGAGCTCGGATAAATTGGATAAAAGGTAAGCTTAAGATCCGGACCGATCAAACAAACAAGTTATATTAAATACCCAAAATCCACATAAAACCTAGCTTTCACTCATAAGTCACAAGATTATATGATATCATATATGATATCTACAGATACAGATACCCATTGGATTATAGAATCAAATATAATATACCCAATTAGCAATTAGATAATTACAGAATCATATGTAGCTAGTGACATACTGATTAGTGATCAACTCATTACTCAACAAAAGTGAGAAGTTGAATCAGCATAGTCGAACTTACCTTCTTCTTTTTTCTTTTTCTTTTTTTTTTTTATAAAATTTAAAAGTAATTTGAATATTTTTGATATCGCATTAAAATATAATTAAAAAGTCAAATATTCTCGCACAAAAATAAACGTAGGCATGTAACGTACTCGCTCTTCACCAAATAATAATATTTTTTATTGATGAAGGGAGCAAGTACATTTGTGTGTCTTTACATAGTGTAATTTCGTGCACATTTAGAGGGGGAGTAAGTGTGTCTAAGCTAAAACGTGATTGACACTGACAAATTTTGAATTTTCAATTATAACTAAAACAAACAAGTGAAGCCTATGAGTTTTAGTGTTTGCTTTAGTATATATTTTAGTTTAGTTCTAATGCAGACAAAAAAAAAGTAGTAATCTGAATTAGAGCAACTTCTATTTTAGTTATAATGCAGGAAAACTGGTGTGAGATAGTGTTTGGATTAGTTCACTTCCAGTGACGAACAGAAAATATAGAATAGTAAAATGCAAAATAAAAAAGATAACAAGATTTTTACGTGTTTCAGCCCTATTCTCTATTGTAGTAGCTTAATTCACGTCTAATACTAGTTGGAGACTTTTTTTATTAAACTTAATACTCAATTGATTACAAAAGAACTCCATGTTCAAAATAAATTTTCACTGAGATGGACACGACTGTCCCATTGCACCTCTGCAACCCTTTCTCATCACTAAGACCTTGGACCTCTGCAATCTTGAAAGCTTCCTTTGAGCAGTACTTCTTATCCACTACTAGATCGACCAAGTCAAAAAAAGCTTGAATTCAGATCTTAATACAAGGAAATATGATTACAATGAACTATATTTTTTTCAGTCAAAAGATTTTAAAAACAATACAACAGATTGCTGGAAATTTTCTTTGAAAGCTCTCAATGAAAATATCTTTGTATTAGACTGATTATAGCTTCAAGAGTTTTGCGACCTTTTTGCCGAGTAGGATGTGATTATATAAGGCAAAGACCAAGGGCTATATGAAAATAGTTAGCAAGAAAAACTCAATCGGATGAGAATAACCATTAATACTCTAACCGGATCCACTTATTAGAGTTTCTGAGAAGGCTATGGACTTGTAGACTATTTGATGGTCTCTTTTTGCCTCTTTTTGGCCTATCTTTATTCCTTTTCTGTTTTTTTTTTTTAAACTTGTTTGCTAAAAATTTATCAACCTCTTTTTATCTCTTAAAAAAAATAGAGATCGAGGCAATTTTATTTTTAAAAAAAGAAAGAGATTTCTCATTATTCTTTCCTCAATACTCTAATTTTATTTTTTTATTTTTCATATAAACTCTTGTTACACAATTTTAACTTATCACACACCACCTTAGCCTACTTTAACTACATTATTCATTCTTCCCATTCCAAGAGAAGAAGTAGCCCCGCTGATGGCAGCAGACTCAATAGGAATATATTTTTTATATTTTAATTACTCAGTGTGTTTATTCTTTTTTCCTACTTCAACATATTTTATCATAATAATTTTAACTCTACCTTCCCGGATCATTCTATATGAAACTCAATTTAAATTATTCTGGTGAATTAATTTTTTCAATCTATTTAGGATTTCTTTGCAAAGCGTGTTAATATTGTAAATTATTTAAACAATATTAATAAGTAAAAAATGGTTGTTTAAAAAATAAAAATAAAAATCGCGTCACAATTTAAATTTTAATATTTCTCACCAAGATCAGAACCAAACAAAAAAAAAACCTCAAATTTTGCCTACGAGAAAAATTTTCATCTAGTTCTATATAGGAAAGGAAATTGATATTCACAATAAAAAAAATAATATTTTCACATGAAAAGTGTCGCTATAGATCCTATAGCGACGGTTTTCTCTGTCGTTATACATCTATTGCGACACTTTTTATGTGAAAATATCAAAAAATATTGTCAAAATATCAATTTACTCTATATATTATCAGAACTCAAGTTGAATAGCATCATTGCAGAAAATATTTTTGAATATTTTAGATAATTAATTTTAAATCAGAAATAAAAAAAATTAATTATTGAATCTTCAAAGTTCAATCATAGCTTCTTGGAAAGTTTGTTGGAGCAAAGCCCAAGAGGCCTAGAGGCCAAGACTAACAGCAGCCATAGGCCTTTGTAAAAGGCAGTGCAAATAACACAATTTTGCACTTTGAAGAGGGTTATTGAAGATAATAGGATCTGAAAACTTAGGTTTGTCATGTACACTCAATTTTGAAATATATGATCCCTCGGTTCTTTTTTATCTATTTTTTTAAAGAGTAAAATTAATTTATTTTTATTTATCGTTTATAGATTTCAAAAAAATAATATTAATAACTTAATTTTTCATAATATCTTTACATTAAATATTAATTTATTTCTCTTCCATCTTTTTAAATGAGATTATAGAAAGATAATGTCGAGATTTTGTAACTATTTTAATCAATCAACAAAATATTAATTAAATTTCTTAATCATTGTGTTCTTTTTCTTAAAATTTCAATTAAAAAGGAATAAAAATACGTAATATCTGAGAACATAAACTCGTGACCATATTGCCAAACACGAAATCCTACCCTTTGTATATCTAGCAAAATAGCTCATTCTAACAAATCCAAATCTTTCAACTTGTGAAATTTTCAAGAAGTTTGGGTGATAGATCCAGTCGCATGCATTACTATCAATGAGAAAGATAAATCCCAACCATAATAATTACTCCTATTTTTATAGGTATAACTTATAAGAATATGTGAATGGTTAGAGAATTGATATTTTCAGTAAATTTGATAAGTTCAGAAGCTCTTCCTCGCATGAATAGTAAATGGGGTCCACTTCATGTGAGAAAAAATCTTGTGCAACTATCAAATTTATATGTGGAAATATCAATTCCCGAGTGGTTATACTCTCGTTGGAGTTGAACAAAAACAAAATAATGTCGGCCTTGACAAGTGTATAGTGTTAAACCAGTAATAATTATATATTAATTATATAAACAGAAGTAAAAGATAAACAATGTTTTTGCTTAAAGCAAATTTTGTCTCCGCTATCGGTGTTTACGGATGGAGCAATGGACGTCTACTTCTCAGGATAAAATGGTCTTTAACTCTCATAAGAAACACTTCAATATAGGGAAGAGTTCCACGAACCAATAAAATTTGAATACTCTCTATGACTTTTAATGAACGAAGAATGAATTTAGTTTTAAGAACTTGAGAAGGATTGAAGTTGAAGTGATTGTTTCGGGTAGATTTAGAACCTATTTATAGGTTTTCAAATACCCCTTTGAAGATGTACATCCTTTTGTAAAGGTTATATCCCCTTGAAAAGGTACATCCCTTTGAAAATGTTACATCTCTTTGAAAAGATACGTCCCTTTGAAAAGCTGGTACCTTTTCAATTTGAAAAGATATGAACCAAACACATTCTTCCTAAAGGTCACACCCAGTAATTTTATTTTAAATAAATTTCTCATTCATATATATATATATATATATATCCAACATATAGTACATATTTTCCAAGTCAACTTCCATACACCTCAAGGAACAAATGACATTTCAACCATTTTTTTTGTGACATTTCAATGCAAGCTTGTTTATAAAAAAAAAGAAAAAAAGATTTGCAATCTCCATAAAATACACCCCAGCTGACCATGCCTTAGGTCCGCCACTGTTTATAATTGTAGATATCTAACCCTAGTTCACTAGGGTTTAAAAATTAGTAGAAGTCAATCCATTAGAATCAATAAATATAAATTTATTTAAAAAAAACAAGCAATAATGGATTATCTACCTTGAAAAACGAATCGACCCAAATGAAATGATAACAAAGGAAAAAGCAACTATTAAATTAAACCACAAAATTGCAAGTAAATTGAACTTTTCTAGATTCACCTAAGTTTGATCAATTTCACCTATGATCTAATCTAAACCCCAATACAATTATTATGACATAAAGTAGAATATGATTACATTAATATTAGAATAATTAGGTCACCTAGCTACCCTTTAAAAACTGATGGAACATCATTACCAATTAATTTACCATACCAATAAGCTATAATTGAAAATAATTTACCCCTGGGTTAGCCCAAAGGCTGTATTAAGTTGCCTCCTTTTGACTAGAGCATGCATGCATGTATTAACTTTTTCCTATAGTCAATAAAAATCATTATTATTATTATTATTATTATTATTATTATTATTATTATTATTATTATGTTAAATAGTTTAAAATTAAAATATCTACTTACTTTAAATAATTTATTTTTTATATACTCATTCCGTCTCACGATAAAAATTCTTATTACTATTTTGGGTAGTCCCATGTTAAATGTCCACTTTCCTTTAATAACCAAACTTTTACACAATTTTTCCTATTATACCCTTAGCATTAAATATCTCATATTTTTCGTATTCTAATCCTCTCTATATTTAATAAGTATAATTAGTTATGTGCTAAAATCATTTTTAATTGAAAAATTAGAAAGTCACTCTCTCACCTACATTGAAATTGATTAATGACATATTATTATGGATAATTTTGTCATTTCATTCTTCTTAATATGCGTAAAAAGTCCACAAGATCGGATTTTTATCTTGGAACGGAGGGAGTAATAATTTGCGTATAATGCATGCCTTTAGTACTAATAATTGTCATATTTCTATTGTCTATACTTATTTATGAAACAGTATCACCGATCACGTGTAAAAAATTATATCATTAAATAAGAATTTATATATAGATAATTTTGTCATTTTATCTTCTTTTTATTATATATGGTCCGCTTTTAATGATTTGTGCGCAAATAAATTCATGCATTAACAGTAATGTTTGCATTTCTAAAACCCTAAACTGTTCTTGAAAGTTGCATGAAGGGTCTAAATAAAGTATTTTAAAAATTAATTTTGTAGAGTTGCGTAGAATCTCTCCAAAATAATAAAAATTTAAGAATAATGGAAAGTCGGACCAAATGAAATAATAAATAAACAAGGACACATACACTTGTCAAACGGGTTGGGCCTCTAACGGGCCGGACCAAAACGGTTCGGATTTTGACGGGCCGAAAAATATAAATCCAAAATTCACGGTGTTCATGGGGAGTTTACCATTCGGGCCAAAAGGTATTTTATGCCTATTTTTTAATATTTTTTTGGCTTAAAGTGAAATGTTTGACCGAAGCTTTCAACTGGCCACGCCAAAAAGGCACGGTTTCGTAAATAAAAAATGCTATTAAAACTCACTTTTTTATGATCGAGACTACCATGGTCTTTGGGCCTGCTTTTGTTGTGTCTAAAGTACACACATTAGTGTGTGTATCTATATATATATATCAAAATGATTCATAACAAGTACTAATATGTCATTTTAGGAAAATATTTTTATCTCTTAATATAAGTCGTTTGAAAATTTCAAGTAAGTATTAATTACTTAGTTTCCAATATTACCCCAATTATTAAATACAATTTTGGTTATCTCATTATTCTCTGTCTAATATTTCATTCATTCCTTAATATAAGTCGTTTTAGATAATTATTTATGTTCCTTAATATAAGTCGTTTGACCGATATTATCCCAAGTAATAAATATAACTTTGGTTCTCTCACTATTTTTTATCCAATAAATAATACTCTTTTTCTAATACAATGGCAATATAGACAATTGATATTATATTTAATATTATACAATCATTACCTTAATACTTATGCATAACTCTAAAACGACTTATATTAAGGAACGAGGGGAGTAAATAACACTTTTTTTTTCTAATACAAGGGAAATATAGACAATTGATATTATATTTAATATTTTACAATCATTTTTTAATACTTGTGCACACTTATATTAAGGAACAGAGTGAGTACTTGCTATGAATGAAAAATGAACAAACACTATCATTAGCGTCCAATACAAGAACCAACAGCTGAGATTAGAACTAAAAAATTCACGTTTGCTATTTTTAGTAGCAGACGATGGACGAGTTACGTCTGTTACTAATAATAGCGGATGACGGATGCCCTATTAACTTGTCATCCGTTACTAATAGTAGTGGATGTCGCTGAAAATAGTACAGTTGTCCACTATTATTAGAAGCGAACGCCAATTTCTCAGTTCAAATCTCAACCGTTAGGTCTTATATTAAACGATAAAGATGATGTATGCCTCATATACACACACACCAAATTGGCAAATTGTACATTGAAATTGATTAATACTAATAATTAAGGAATGAAGATCAATTACTTGCCAATTGCCAACTTCGTGCATCCCTCTCTGTTTAGTTTATTGTCTCCATACACCGGTATCTTTCAAATGTTATCACGAGCTAGGTCAAAGTCCATTTATATATAGGCATAATTTGGTACTACTATGATATTTTAATTTTGAATAAATTATAGTATTCAAATGAAATAAATTCCCATTAATTTTGAGTTTTAAAATTTTATAAATTTACTAAAAAAATTAATTAAATGGGACTGACTTTTGTTTAATTTGGTTTCGTTAGGCAGCTAACTGACATATATATCATAGAAAAATACATTTCTTTAATTAAGCCGACTCCATCACTCTCACTACCAAAACTAATGTGCACATTTATGATGAATTAATGATAAACAATTATACACATATTTATTTATAAGATTTGATATATATATATATATATATATATATATATATAAATATATATATATATATATATATATATATATATATACTATTTTATTATAATTTGGTGCCTAAATCTAAAAGAAAACACATGGGGTTGAGAGTGATGTTAGCATTTATTATCAAGTGCTTGACAAGTCAAATTGAAAGATTTGTGACTCATTTTATTTTGTCCAACTTCCAGAAAACCACTTGTTGCTTTCCTTGGGGTCTTCCAATTATTAGATAACAAAAATGGAAGGACAAAACATGAAATTAATTAATTCTTTTGTTTGTGATAAATAATTTAAAATGGTGAAGGTGCCTAATTATTGTTGAAACTAAGGGAAAAAGCAAGGAACAATATATATAAAACTTTTGTTGTCAACCACTGTATTATGAAAAAATTTCAGTTCCATAAAATATTAAACTTTTATTTTTAGTTGTTTTAAAAAAAAAAGCAAAAAAAAAAAAGCCACAAGATTTTAAGAAAAAGAAGCCCCCTACATGTGAACAGGAATTATATATATATATATATATATATATATATATATATATATATAAGAAGAAAAAAAAAGTTACTTTTGATCGGGAGTGGTTAGCGTGAAGTTAATTTTTTATTATAGATCAATATAGTCATTTATTAACGTAGAGAGAGATCAACAGGCCGAGAGGTGATTTTTTTCTGTGTATCAATACTGTATTGATTAATTGATCAATTTACCATAAAGTTAACTTAATCCTTTTTAATTAGTTGGTTCATGATAAAAAATAAAATTGATCCTATTCTTTTACCAACTTATGCAGAATTAATGTGAAAACTAGAGAAAAAATATAAAGAAAGGATAGAATAGTTGTAGGCTTCTGAAGGCATAGTAAAGAATAACTTTCTCTCAATCATGAGAAATTAGTGTATCGTTAGGTGTGTCATGGAACCTATTATTAGAGTCGGTTCGGAAATGATGAGAAATTAGTGTATCGTTAGGTGTGTCATGGAACCTATTATTAGAGTCGGTTCGGAAATGACTTGTTTTAAAATGGGTAAAATATAAAGTGGATCACTGAATTTAAGGGTTTACATGTGCATTGACTTGCTGACGTGGCAGTTTTTGAATTTTATCCCAAAAATATGTTGCAATTTGGATTTGAACTCAGAACCTCTTGCATGGAATTTTAGATCAATGACCAACTGAGCTACAAAGCCTACACATTATTATTTTATAAGGATTAATGATTATAACTAAATTAGTCTGCTAATAGAATAATGTTGTATCTATTCGAGCAATCAAGGGTTGTTTTGTATTAGACAATAATAATAAAAACAATAATAATAATAACAATAATAATAATAAAAATAATAATTATAAAAATAATTATTATTATTATTATTATTATTATTATTATTATTATTATTATTATTATTATTATTATTATTATTATTATTATTATTATTATTATTATTATTATTATTATTATTATTATTATTATTATTAGTATATTAATATTATTATTATTATTATTATTATTATTATATTATTTGTCTAGCAAATCGCAATCAAAATATGTTTAATAATAATAATAATAATAATAATAATAATAATAATAATAATAATAATATTACTAATATTAATAATAATTATACTACTAATAATAATAATAATAATAATAATAATAATAATAATAATAATAATAATAATAATAATAATAATAATAATAATAATAATAATAATAATAATAATAATAATAGTAGTAGTAGTAGTAGTAGTAGTAGTAGTAGTAGTAGTAGTAATAATAATAATAATAATAATAATAATAATAATAATAATAATAATAATAATAGTAATAGTAATAATAATAATAGTAATAATAATAATAATAACTATAATAGTAATAATAATAATAGTAATAATTATTATAATTATTATTTTTATAATTATTATTTTTATTATTATTATTGTTATTTTTATTATTATTGTCTAATACAAAACAACCCTTAATTGCTCGAATTGATACAACATTATTCTATTAGCATATCTAATTTAGTTATAAATATTAATCCTTGCAAAATAATAAGAAGTAGGCTTTGTAGCTCAGTTGGATATTCAGCTAGAATTCCATTCAAGAGGTTCTAACTCCAAACCCAAGCAGCTATTATTATTGTTATTGTTATTATTATTATTATTAATATTAGTATTATTATTATTATTATTAGTATAATTAATATTATTATTATATTATTTGTCTAGCAAATCGCAATCAAAATATGTTTAATAATAATAATAATAATAATAATAATAATAATAATAATAATAATAATAAAATAATAATAATAATAATAATAATAATAATAATAATATTACTAATATTAATAATAATTATACTAATAATAATAATAATAACAATAATAATAATAATAATAGTAATAGTAATAATAATAATAATAATAATAATAATAATAATACTAATAATAGTAATAGTAGTAGTAGTAGTAGTAGTAGTAGTAGTAGTAATAATAATAATAATAATAATAATAATAATAATAATAATAATAATATTAATAATATTAATAATAATACTAATAATAGTAATAGTAATAATAATAATAATAACTATAATAGTAATAATAATAATAGTAATAATTATTATTTTTATTGTTATTTTTATTATTATTGTCTAATACAAAACAACCCTTAATTGCTCGAATGGATACAACATTATTCTATTAGCAGATCTAATTTAGTTATAAATATTAATCCTTGCAAAATAATAACAAGTAGGCTTTGTAGCTCAGTTGAATATTCGGTTAGAATTCCATTCAAGAGGTTCTAACTCCAAACCCAAGCAGCTACATATTTTTGGGAAAAAATTCAAAAACTGCCATGTCAAAGCGCTTGTCCACATGTAAAATAAAATTAAAAATATCCACGTCAGATCTGCCACGTGTGCCATGTAGGCGCCATGTAAGTAAGTCAATGCACATGTGGCGCCTGGAGTTCAAAGTCCAAATTTTTTAATAAAAAGGGGCTCAATTTGCGTTGACTAAAAGAAAAGGGCTCACTACCCAAAAACCCCTAAAGTTCAGTGGTCGACTTTGCATTTTACCCGTTTTAAAATGAGTTATAAGTTAACGAGTAATTCTACACAAACAGTTTTTTGGGATAGGTTTTTTGGAATGGTCCAAAATTTATTTATTTATTTTTACTTTGACTCTCAAAAAGTGTATAGTATTTATTCTAATTGAAATTTTTATAGAATTTAGTGATTTAGGTGTAATTTATATACAAAAAAAAATAGTGTTGTACAGTCTGTGCAATACTATTTTATATGTATCCAAATTACACCTAAATCACTGAATTCTATAAAAATTCCAGTTAGAATAAATACTATATATTTTTTGGGAGTTAAAAGTGAAAAAAAAAAAAGAAACAAATTTTGGACTAGTCCAAAAAACCTGTCCAAAAAATCTGTCTGCCTAGACTTATTGTATGTTAAAATATAAGATGACTTGTAACTTATTATAAGTAAAAGTGTTCGATATCAATTTGATTTATAAATCGGAAATTAAGTTAAAATAATTACGAAGGTGTTTGACTCATAATGACTTATAAGTTAAAATAAATATAAATATTACTAAAAAAGACATTAATAAAAAGAGGGACAAAATAGACATTATATTTGGTCAAACTAACTTATTTTAAAATGATTCATAAGTCAATTTTAAATAAGTCACAAATATTTACTTATTTTTTTGACTTATAAGTCAAAAAATAAGTAGTTACAAAACACCTAAATAGTGAAAAATAACTTATAAATTGTTCCCAAACATGGCCTAATTGATTGCAATTAATTATATCTTTTATATATGTCACACACACACACACACACACACACACACACACACACACACATATATATAGAGTCTAAATCTTAAACTCACTTTTATTTAACTCACCCGAAGCTCATTTCCCTTTTTAATGAGCGGATTGGACGGTTTCGGTTAAACAACCGTCGCCTATACTTTTTAATGACATTTATATGTTGTCCGTCGTTAAAAGTATGTACGATTTACTGTACAGATGATCAACCGTCACGCCCGTCCGTCGCTAAAGAGGGGGTGAGCTCGGGTGAGTTGGATAAGAGGTGAGCTTAAGATCGGACATATATATATATATAGCTCGGATCTGTCCGGACTTTGAACAGTTTAAAATTGGATTTTTTTTTTTTTTGGATACATATAAAGAAAACATGTCTCAGAGACTGTGATAAATTGCATGCACATATATTTTGTTATATGTATCCAAAACACACCCAAAACACTGTATTATGTAAAAATTCAAGTTCTATAATTATTTATTTATTTTTTTAGTTATTTTAAAAATAAAAATAAATTTTGGTCCAGATTAAAGCTCGTCTCGAGTCCGGAGACCTGACAGATCAGCTTCTATATATATACATATATTAACGTGATTGTAGCGTTCTAAATGCAATTTTTTTTTACAAATTATTATTTTACAAAACTCAACGAAGTAAAAATTAATTGATCATGTCTAATAAACTTTATAATTGAAACGTATATATTCTTTTGACGGTTGACAATATCAGAAATATATGTAATTTGAACAAATACATATTTAGTGATATTTTAAATTTTCAATTAAATTTATTAATATGATAATATAATTATTGATCTCATATATTATGAATGATTTTTTTCCCCTTTATTTCAATAAGTAATTGTTAATTATTGTATTTGACCGGTATAATTTATAAATTATCAAACTCGAGGCAATATAAAAAAGGGTCCTTTACATAAGTATACAACAAATAGAAAGTAATTACAAGAATAGTGCATCAACTAAATAATTACAAAAAAGAGTGTAATTAGGACCCATATTACAAAAATAGTACAATTCACATTAATAAGGAAACCTAAAATCAAGGAGAAATAACTGTTATAATTAATAATTCAAATTCAAATTCAAATTCAAATATTTGGGATCTAATAACAAAAATAAATTCAAATTCTGATTCAGGAACATCAGGAACTTTATAACTCTCTGGCGTTATCTCCGTCAACCACAATCCAAGAACAAGTGCCTGCAAAATTTTGGTTTCAAAATCATGTAATAAACTAATCAAATATATAACCATATTAATTACAACTATATATAGCAAGATATCAATGTATATACATATACAGACATTAAAATATATGTATCAATTTTTACTTTTTTAGTTCTCTCTTTTCGCCATGACTTCTTCCGCTTACACCGCCGCTGAATATCAGATTGTCCAAAACGCCAAGAAGAAAAGAAAAGATTCGCCTACAAAAGTTAAAAAAAATAGATAGATGTAACATTTATTGTTCAAATTTTTTTATGACTATTTTGTTACTCATAAATACTAAAATAGTTACCTTTGTATGAATGGTTGGCTACCAACTGCATCACATTCAAACAAAATTGGTAACTTACTAAAACTGAATTAGTTACCTTGGTTTAAAGGTTTGACTACCAATTGTAATATAAAAAAACTGCAGGTGTGTATATGTGAATTGGTTACCTTGGTATGAAGATTTTGTTACCTTGATATGAAAGTTTGGTTACCAACTACATTAAGAAAAAATTGAAAGTGTGGAGGTTGATTGGTTACTTTGATATGACAGTTTGCTTACTTTAGTATAAAGGATTGGTTACCTTTATGTGAAATTTTGGTTACCAACTGCACTATATATTAATAAACCGGTTATAATATCTTCTGCATATAAAAATAGAAAACAATTTCAGCAGCAAAGCAAATAGTATATAGAGAGAGTAGTAATAGTAATAAAAGGCTTCCACTGCTTCCACATCCACACCTAAAGACACATATAATATATATATATATATATATATATATATATATATATATTAAAACTGTTTGGTGCAGGACTAAAATGCGATGACACCTTCAGAAGCGAACTCTTAAGCGAACTCTTAGAACGAACAAAAGACGGACTTTAAAAAAAAATAGGCACGCGGGTCAAAGACTCAAAATGGGTTGGCTAAATGGGTTAACAGAAAATGGGTTGAAGATCAGATGCACCCATCCCAATCTCTCTCAAACTCTTCCCCCCTCTCTCTCTCAAGGCCACCGACGCCCCTCTCTCTCTCTCTCTCTCTCAAGGCGACGCATCTGATAAGGACGTAAAGCTCCAGAAAGGGACCGACGCTATCAGTCACCGGAAGGTACTTCACTTTATTATTTTTCTAATCTAGGGTTTATTAGGGGGTTTTGATTTAAGATTACATTGTTGATAGCACCAACTGTGGAATTTCATAGTCGAAATCTAGGGTTATTCGGCACCTCTAGAATTTGATGTTTGTGCGAGTGCTCTGTTATAGTATATAGATGTTCTACCTTTCTTAGCTTACTGTAGTGTATATCAAGCTCTGTCATAGTCTTAGCTCTGTTCTATCAAGTTCTCTTAGAATTAGTATAGGATATTTTGTGTCGTTTCTTTCTTTTACAAAAGGAAAGTAAACTTTATTGGTACGATTTTTTCTTCTGAAAAAAATGAATTTTTTTGACAATTGTTTCAAAATTTTAACCAGAGTTGGATATGGAACCTAGAGAATGGGAAGTCTATAAGATTCTGGTATGATATATGGACAGGGACTATTGCATTAAATGAGCAATTTCCAAGACTGTTTAGACTAACAAAGGAGAAGAAAGCCATCATTGTTCATGTTTTAAGAAAAGAAAGGGATAGTATTATTCCCTGCATAATCAAGACATTAGATTCATGTGTACAAAATGACATTAGATACATGTTTTAAGAAAAGAAAGGGATAGTATTATTTTCCCTGCAGTATTATTCCCTGTACAAAATCACTACTTCAGTGGATTCATGTGTACACAAATCATTACTTCCCAAAAAGTTTTATGTGGAGGCATTCTACGATCAAATTGAAACATGTGAAAAAATTCAAATTTAAAAAAATGACAGCAAAGAGGTTAAAAACAAATCAGAACAATACCTTCCCTCATTTATTTTGTCTTAACAATATTTTTTTTTGTCGGAGTCTCCAAGGTGGCTTGTGAGTAAAAGGCGAATGCTTGAGGCCAAACAGGTTTTGCAGAGGTTACGTGGGAGGGAAGATGTTGCTGGTGAGTTCCTTTTTTGCAGCACTCCCTTTTCTGCATTTTGTTTACAAAAATAGTATGATAGGGACCAACATTAAATGGTCCTGATTACTGTACTATACCAAAATAGACATAAAAACTTAAAATTTGATGACTTATATATATTACCCCATCACTGTTATATATCTAAATTCATGTTTTATTATCATGTACAGTAAATGATTAGTATTAGTGCTTAATGTGGGTGAATAGGTTTTTGTTAGTCTATTTTTTACATGTAAATATATGCGTTTGGTTTAATGAAAAGAAGATAAAAATTTTTGTTTGCATTACATTTTGGTTTAGTGGACACTATTATTCTTGCCCAAAAAAGGTATGTATTTATTTATTGTAATTTTTGTATATTTGTTCCTTTTACACAAGTGAATAAATTTATTGTGTCCCAAAATATGCAGCAATGTGGTAACTTCATCAGCTGGTGTGACGAATATGTTCGAGTGTTGCATAATCAGGGGAGGTTGCAAATGGATACATCCGAGCGTTTAAATGTAACAACTCATCCAACGAATACTAACGACTCCAACGAATTAGCGATGGCGAAAATTGAAATGCATCAATTGCGGTGTTATGTATGCGGTGTTGTTGTTAATGTTATTAAATCGGTTGTAATTTTGATACTTTTGAGGCAATTACAGAAAAAGGTGTTGGCAAATGCTTACCTTTAAAGGAACGTCTATGCTAGAAGGCAGTTCCCCAGTGTCGAATTACCCGCCAAGATGCGGCTGTTATTGATGTTTCTATTGAGTACCAAGATATGGCTGTTGATGCTTCTGTTGAGGACCAAGATACTGATGTTGTTGATGTTTCTGTCAAGGACCAAGATGCAAATGTTGTTGAAGTTTCTGTTGAGGACCAAGATCTGAATCTTGTTGATGTTTCTGTTGACCACCAAGAGGACCAAGATATGAATGTTGTGGATGTTTCTGTCGATGCGCAAGATTCGGTTGTTGTTGATGCATCTGTTTTGGAGCAAGATGCAGCTGTAGAGGAAATTATACCAGATTCTGTTTTTAATAGATGTATTATTTTCTTTTACATTCTGGGATAATAATTGGTTACTTTTACAAATTCTACACTGGAGAAATTTAATTAACGTGCAACAATGACAAGATCATTTATTTTTATCTTAAGGAGTTGCCTACAAATGTTGCTGCTTCACAATTATATACACCTATATTTTTATAGGTGTATATAATTGTGAACCTATAAACCCAATTAAAATGTCATCACCACCCAAATATTATTAATATATATCACATAAAAATTTAAAAAACTGCAAACACTTTCCCTTCAAGTAGTAGAACAAGCAGAGGAAACGCATGCACAATAAAAAAAAAAAATTTAAACAATGTTTGGCAAAGAAGATGTTAACAAATTACTCCACAAGATTTCCAGCCGAAAAAATCAGACTATTAATTAGAAACTGCTATAATAAAATTACCCAGTTAGTCAAATTTTACAACCAAATTGGAATTTACAGTTTTTTTGCAAATAAATAGCAAATAGGAGAGATAAATTTTGATACACTATAATCCAATCCCAAAAACAGATGAAGGAAACTCTAGCACTCATGTTCACAATCCACTAGTGCCAACCAACTTGGTTAAGCCAAATGTAATAACCATAGCCATCCAGCCTCCAATCAGCACCCTAGCACAAGATTTCACCACAGGAGTCCTTCCCAGCACTGCCCCTACTACTCCAAACACCACCAATGTTACGATCAACCGCAGTACAGGAACTGGGATGTGGGGGAAGAGAGTATCAAAATAGTACTGCAATAGAACACCAACTTGTAAGTATTTGGCTTAACACCCAGAAAGAAATATAGACAAGATAGAAAAGCATGAATTATATAGTCATCATAAAAATCATTTTAACTTTATATAGTAGCACAACCCTATTCCTAGGTTTTGATTTTAAAACTTTCAAACAAATAACAAAAGCATGGTGATCTCACATAGTGTTGTAAATGATCCAAATACCTGACAATCTATTATGTATTTCTTAGCTTTCTCCTTGTCCATGTCACTCCAGTTTTCCAACATAAAAAACAGATTAAATTTGAAACATCAAGTATGGTGATCCCACATCATATACAAAATAAAAATTATTATGTGGCAATTTTTCCTTACTGCACAATATCTGAAAACAAAATAAATAACTTAAAGATTAAACTTGTGGAACCATTAATATTTTATATAGTATTTTCAATGTGCAAGCTCTTTATTTGAATGAACACATCTTTAAAATGAATCATCTAAAAATGATTTAAAATAATGAACATGTCATTGACTCATTTCACGAAAATCTAAAATTGTCCACTACAAACAAAATTATGTAATCTCTCTCTCTCTCTCTCTTTCTCTCTTTTTTTTTTCTAAATGAGGCCACTCAAAAATCAGGAGTTTACAAATGTGAAAATTTTAACAAACTTTGGCATATGCAGTTTTGTCAAGTTCATAGTTTACAGGAAACTAAGAACAAAAGATATAAAGAAACCAAAACAGAATAACTTGTTCTTGACTAGATTCCTTTGCCAAACTTGTAGAATTTGATGTCCACGAGTCCTTAGTCCAGCTGAAACACTTTTTTGCTGAGTTCCTTGCTAATTTCATCACTTAAATTTGAATTTTCATCAGCTCGAACTCCCTAGAACCAAAGCAACTAATCACAAAATATATTCCCATTTTGGAAAAAAAATGATAGGTTTGTGTTGTAGCAAAGAAGGGTTTAACAATGCTTATAAGACTTTCAAGACAAAACAAGAATATGCTTGAATTTTTATGCATAATTATATATACGCTTTACAAAAAAAAAAAATCACAAGATGATTAAAAATTACTTGGAAGATGATTAAAAATTACTTGGATTAGTCGAAGCTCGAAAACATCACAAAATCTTACCTTCCAAATTGAATTCTTTCTTGATGTATCTCCGTAAAAATAAAATTAAGTACAAATACAAATAGACAAAGAAGTCTTTTATTACCAAAGAACCGAAGCGTTGTCCCTCCTTGGAGTAAGAAAACCTTATCTAGTCTTTGAATAAATAATTTACAAATTCCACCAATAAAAGTCTTATCAATTTTACTATTAATCGTTGAAACACCCGGTGTTAAAAGTATAAAGATTACGCTGTGGGAGTGCATAGAAATACACCAGTATTGATTATTGATGCTTACGTGAGAAGTTATTCAGTTTTGTTCAATTATTGCTATAGTAATTGTTGTGAATTTTGGCGTATTTATGGACACCTCATTTACCCATTTTTCAAAATAACCGATAGAAAGTTATTCATTATATATATATAAGTTTTATATATATATAATATATATATCTATATATATATACTTTCAGTGGCTTGATTGATTGGGGGGGGGGGGGGAATAAGGTTAGCAGGAGGATTTCAACTATAATGATTATATATATATATTAATGTTTTGAAAGTGGGGGGGCAATTATTATCATTATTATATATATTTATATGTCTTGATTTGGGATAATTGGCAGGGAGAGTCACGGGGTTTATAACTCGTGACTAATGTCACACACACACATATATATATATATATATATATATATAATATTATATTTTATTTAAAAGATTTTGTTTTAATTATGGAACGTCCGATTAAAAGTAAATTAATCTGGATCGTTCATGAATTAGTTACTATATGACGTCCCCAAAATAGGTATACATCACCTATCTTGAGTCGCCAGATACATGGTACAAAATTCAAATATAATCTTTAATATACAACAAGAGAGCTGTGAGTTTTAATACAAATATTATCTTCTAGACAATATCCACTCTCAGAATAAGTCCTCATTACATTTATTGTCACACTATTTAACAGAATAGTGAGGACTACTAATACTATCATCTGGACCGTCACTCCATTCCCACACTAGTCCCGGCTACGTTCTCATTTTCTGAAGAGAACAATGAAAGAAAGGGTGAGCTCAACTAGCCAAGTAAGAAATATTATGACTAAGATAATGCAGAATAAATTATCATTAGTCTTCAACAATGTTAAACCGATAAAATACAATAGACATCAAGTTTAATCGCAACGAACAAACAATCCATTAAAAGAGTCAAGTAGAGAATAGAATCTACTATCTTTTATGATTTAAAAAGTTTTCATCACTTTTATTCCTAGGACTCAAATTTCAATAAATAATCCACATCATTAAATCATCCCGCACTATGTGCCAAGGATATTCTTTAAGTATCACGACCACAAATTATCCATGCACTACGGGCCAAAGATAATCGTGTTTTCATCAACTATCCCCGATCATGCCATAAAATAATTCATCTTTGCTCCCTGGTCAAGAGAATCCATAGCCATAATCATACCAAAAGCTGTCCATCAATGCACTACTACTAATGAGACTTTTTTTCCACATCATTTGTAACATTACGGTCATGATTATATCGAATAATTCTCGGCCATAATCATACCAAGTCCATCTATGCATTACGAATGCCACAGATGACTTTCAACAAAATATAAACATGAGGATGATGACAATGATATAAGAATTCAATAAAACAAGTTCAAGAATTAAATTATCCAGAACTAATAACGTCCAAATTGTCAACATGATACTTCTTTGTAGAGTAAAATTCAAGAATGCTCGTAAGAATATTTCCATGAAAAGATATCTTTGGATGAAGAGCAAATATCAAGGATATTCCACTAATTTCATGGAGTATAGAAGTCAAAACTTTAACCAACCGAGTATAATAAAGAATGGAATAACAAAAGAAATCACCATGCATGCAGATTGCATGAAAAAAGTTATTCCAATGTAATAATAAGTAATCGAAACGTGTCAAAGCGTAATAATGACCGACAAGATATTCCAAATGTAATAATAAAGAATGGAATAACAACAGAAATCACCATGCATGCGGATTCAGATGGACAAAGTTATTCCAATGAATAATAAAGATGTAACCAGTCCGACGAAACGCATGCATGTGATATTCCAACAAAATAATAAAGATGGAACCAAGTCCGGCGAAAAACGACATCATGGCGAGGATATTCCAATGTAATAATAAAGAGCGGAATCAGTCCAAACAGAAAACGCATGCAGACAAGATATTCCAACAGAATAATAAAGACGAAACCAGGTCCAACGTAAAATGCACAGACAAGATATTCCAACCGAATAATAAAGAATGGAATAACAGAATAATTTCACCAAGTATAGGGTAATTCACAGTGATACAAAAGTTATTCCAATGTAATAATAAAGAATGGAATAACAAAAGTTCTCTTCATGAATACAAAAGAAATAATACCCCTTACAGGTACAACAAATAATATCCTTTACCGTAAAAAAAACTTGATATCGGAGTAGTGAAGTAGCAGAATACTCTTCTTCTTTCTCTCTATAATTTCTCTCTCTAGAGTTTCAGTGAATTCGTAAGAAAATAATGAAGGAATGAGCTTCTATTTATAGAAGAATGGACTATATAGTAACTAATTCATGAACGGTCCAGATTTATTTACTTTAATCGGACGGTCCATAATTAAAGCAAAATCTTTTAAATAAAATATAATATATTCTACTTATAATCTAATAAAACGAATAATTTTATAAAAGTTTTCTGTTTTATATAAAAAGATTTTACTATGCAAAACACTATGCAATACTATGCAGGCACTATGCAACACTATGCATAATAAAATATAATATAATCTAATTATTGTCTAATAAAATGAATAACTTTATAAAAGTATTCTGTTTTATATAAAAAGATTTTACTATTAGCCTAATAAAATGAATAACTTTATAAAAGTATTCATTTTTTATATAAAGTTTTTCTGCTTTATTACGTTAATAATACTAATAAAACAAAACCGAAAGTGACTTATCACATAAGCCTTAATAATCAATACCGTGTCTTTACTATGCAACCACGCCAGACATCAGATTTACTTTTACTACCGAAAGTAGTTCAACAAGATAACGGTAAAACATCCGCCGTTATTTTTATAAAATATTTTTGTCGTTTTCAATTCGACAATAATTACATTAATGGGGTCCATGAATGATTGATTGTAAACCGCGTGCATGATATTCCCCGACAAAAAGAATATTTCCCGACCAATCGAATATAATATGAAAACTTGCATACTTTGCAAAATTTGTAAATATTACCCACAACTATAACATTATCTCAAATCCACACCATAATATTAAAAAAAATATTTCGAGAAATTTAAATCTTTATTCATAAAATCTGGAATTTTAGAATCTTCCCTCCTTATGAAATTTCGCCGTCGAAATTTACGTACATACCTGGTATGCCGAACAGGTGAGGATACCTCGACTTCATTTCAAATTCTAACTCTTGAGGTATAACCTTTGAGTGTCGAATGTGATCCTTCTTATCTACGATTTTAACACGTATCTCCTCATATGTTAAATCATCCGCTATCTCGTTCGGTTCTAAATTAATAATTTGGTTCGGGTCATCCACATATTTACGTAACATCGATACGTTATGAACACGCGATATACTTGGCGGTAAAACGAGTCTATAAGCCACAGTTCCTACTCGACCGAGGATTTTAAATGGGCCAATTAAATCGAGGGCTGAGATTTCCTCTCTTTGTCGATTCTTGCTTCTAGAATAACGCCTTCTTGAACCTTCTTCATTCATCAGCTCTGAGTATGTAGCTTGAGCGGCTTTAACTTTATCGATTAAAGTTGATTCTAATCGTATATTCGTTATCTTCACGTGGGTTCGTATATTCGCACTCGTAAACGCATACGATCTTCTACTCAACACATCAACTATCACGTTCACTTTTCTACGATGATATTGAATGGTATGATCGTAATCTTCAATAGCTCGAGCCAACGTCTTTGGCGCATTATACGTTCGTTTTAAGTAAAGAAATATTTGAGGGTTTAAGAAATGGGTTTTGTACTGGGGTCAATACAAAATTCAATTTCACGCTCTGGGGTAGGCCAATAAGTCTTCAAGAATACGTCAAGAATTTATTATCAATAGAAATATCATTCAAAACTGTGACCCTCATCCAAGACTTGGATAGTACGTCACATTGATACCTATCAACTTGTCATCTTCATTCATGTCGTCGCCACGTAAAGACCGGTTTTGCAGCATTCCACACAAGGAAGTCAACAACGAAAGGATCGAGCTCTTTACTTATGGCTTGATATGACAATGATTGACTTTTAGTGGTTTGGTTACTTTGAATTCGCATAACAAAGTTGGTTAGAGTATGAAAGCTAACAACCTTACGAAAAGCATGATGAGTAGTTATCCAATCGTTTCCAAAAATCACATCAAAGGCAAGTATTTTCAAAGAGATAATATCGACAGGTAATGTGAGACAACCAGATTTTATAAATAAAGATTTAAATTTCTCAAAATATTTTTTTTAATATTATGGTGTGGATTCGATATAATGTTATAGTTGTGGGTAGTATTTGAAAATTTTGCAAAGTATGCAAGTTGTTATATAATATTCGTTTGGCTGGGGAATATTTTTTTATCGGGGAATATTCGCATGACGGCAAGATAATCATTGGTGGACCCCATTAACGGAAGCTAATCGTCAGAGTTAGAAAACGACAAAATATTTTTATGGAAATAACTACGGAGGTTTTACCAATTAATACCGCTGAACTACCCTAAGTAGTAAAAGTACAAAGAATATGCATGGTTGCATAAGTACATTACCAGATTGATTATTGATGCTTGATACGTGATAAGTCACCGATTATACTCAATTATTGTTATAGTAATTATCATATCATATCTCTCTATATTATTGATTTGATTATTGTCACAAAGATCATCCGCATTATATGTTATATTATTAAATCAATAATTGAGACGACAAAGTTATTCATATTATTAAATTGCAATATTTACAATGTCTAGAAGTTCACAAGGAGAGGTTTGGTCACCTAATGCGTGCCAATAGGAGAAATCCTTATTGAAAGCCCTCTTTCTCGGAAACAACCTCGGGTTGCTAAATATTGTGAGTTATAATATTAATGATGAATAAGTTCGTGTTGATTAAAGATGAATTTGATAGTTTCATTGTGTTGGAATTTGAAGTTATATTAGTGAATCATTATGGACCGCTGGTGAAAATTATAATAGTAAATCAATATGGATCGCTGGTTTAAAGTTTTAATAGTAAATCAATATGGATCGCTGGTTTAAAGTTTTAATAGTAAATCAGTATGGACTGTTGCTTTAAGTTTTAATAGTAAATCGATCTGGACCGTTCGTTTAAAAGTAAATTGATCTGGACCATTCATAAATTAGTTACTATTCATTCCATTCTTCTATAAATAGAAGCTCATTCCTTCATTATTTCTTACGAATTCACTGAAACTCTTGAGAGAGAAATTATAGAGAGAAAGATGAAGAGTATTCTGCTACTTCACTACTTCACTACTCCAGTATCCAACTTCTTCTAAGGTAAGGGATATTATTTGTTGTACCTGTAAGGGGTGTTATTCTTTTTTATTCATGAAGAGAACTTCTGTTATTCCATTCTTTATTATTCTATTGGAATAACTCTGATACGAGGCATACCCTATACATAACTCAGATCACGCAGATACCCTATACTTGGTGAAATCCTTTATGTTATTCCATTCTTATTTATTACATTGGAATAACCTATATATGCAGATACCCTATACTTGGTGAAATTCTTTTATTATTCCGTTCTTTATTATTCTCGCCGAATATATCTCGCTTGCAGTGAATTTCAACGACCGGTTCCATTATTTATTATTTCAGATTTATTATTCGTTGAATAACTGCCTACATCAAGCATCGCATGCATGGTGATTTCGTTGTTATTCCATTCTTTATTATACTCGGTTGGTTAAAGTTTTGACTTTTATACTCCATAAAATTAGTGGAATATCCTTGATATTTGCGCTTCATCCAGTATCGTTTCATGGAAATATTCTTCTGAGCATTCTTAAATTTTACTTTACAAAGAAGTATCATGTTGACAATTTGGACGTTATTAGTTCCTAGATAAACTAATTCTTGAACTTGTTTTATTGAATTCTTATATCATTGTCATCATCCTCATGTTTATATTTTTGAAAGTCATCTGTGACCTATAGTGCATAGATGGACTTGGTATGATTATGACCAGGAATTATTCGGTATAATCATGACCGTAATGTTACAAATGATGTAGTAAAAGTCCTCATTGGCCCGTAGTGCATTGATGGACAGTTGTTGGCATGATCATGACCATTGATGAATACACGAATATCCTTGGCCCGTAGTGCATGGATAATTTATGGTCGTGATACTAATGAATATCCTCGTGGTTTGTAGGGGGATGATGTGGATTATTTATTGTCGAGTCCCAAATGATAAAAGTGATGAAAAACCTTTTAAATCATAAAAGATAGTAAATTTTATTCTCTACTTGACTCTTTTAATGGATTGCTTATTCCATCGCAGCTTAAACTTGTTGTCTATTATATTTTATCGTTTAACATTGTTGAAGGCTAATGATAAATTTATCCCGCATTATCTTAGTCATAATATTTTCATGGGCTAGTTGAGCTCACCCTTTCTTTCACTTGCTCTCTTCAGAAATGAGAACGTAGTAGGGACTAATGGGGACCGGAGTGATGGTCCAGATGATAGTATTAGTAGTCCCTCACTATTCGTTAAATAGTGTGACAATAAATGTAATGAGGACTTATTCTCGAGAGTGGATATTGTCTAGAAGACAATATTTGTATTAAAACTCATGTACTCTCTTGTTGTATATTAAAGATTGTATTTGTAGATTCGCACCATATATTTGGCGACTCGTAATAGGTGATGTATACCTATTTTGGGGGCATCACAGCTTGGTATCAAAGCTTAGGGATATGATCCCGGCCGAGATGTGAGATAAGAACTAGGAGGGAGAGACGGGAATTTTTCGCCAGTAGTATGACCTACCTAAGTTTATTTGGTATTTAATTGGTCGGTCAGAGTATAGGGATAATATGTGATATGTTAATTAATCCTTTTTTTGTGGTAGTATTTGAAAATGGCATCCGAGAATGTTGAGAACATCAATGGAGCACAGGAGACCGTTGAGTCTCCACAGATCAATAACCAAAACAATGTGCATCAGGAAGGCGACAATCCTCATGCAAACAATAACACTGATCAAATGATGAAATATGGAATGTTTCGAGGCTTCATGCAATTCATGCAACATCGCAGTAGAGCGCCTCGCCCAAAATGCAGTGAAAACACTTGCAACTCTCGAATCAGTCCACCGCATAAGCGCTTCAAGGAACTGGGACCACCAGAGTTTTTTGGAGAGCCAAACCCACTTAAGGCAGAGAGACGTGGATAATGCAGATCTGTAAGATATTTGATGTCTTGGGATGCTCCGATGAGCAAAAGGTTCCCTTTGCCACCTTCATGTTGCGTGCAGAGGTAGATCTTGGTGAGAATCAGAAGCGACTCAACCCGCCGCATCAAGATGACATGTGAGAAGTTCCAAGAATTGTTCAACGACAAGTACTTTCCGTAAAGTATAAATCACATGAAAGAGGTAGATTTCATTAAACCGAGCAAAACATCATGACCGTGTCGCGAAGACGAAGCCAAGTTTGCTTTGAAGTTATCCGGTTCAACGCCCCATTTGGTTGATAATGAGGAGAGAGTGACGCTGGATGTTTCTAAGAGGTTTGAAACCCAAGATACGCCAATACCTCATTTCTCATAAACTTTGTTTGTATTTAGATGTTGTTAATAGGGCTCTCGCCATCGGAGCGCCGATAGTGAGTCAACCCAACCAAAAGAGAGAAGCGATCAAGAAATGATAATACCAGTGATAGCAGTCATCGAAGCGGTGATAATAAGCGTGAAGGGAATCAACATGCCAGAAATGGTAACCACTTCGATGGTAATCATGGCCAAAACAATAAGAATGGACATTTTAAGAAGAGGAAATTTAACAATGATGGAAAGACGTTAGCACCAGCACTCGTTGTTAAGGAAGGAGAACGACCACCTATCATATGTTTCAAATGCGGAGGGGAGGGACATATCAGTCCAAACTGCGCGATGCCTTCCAAAGAATGTTATAATTGTGGAAAAGAAGGTCACCTAGCCCGATTTTGTAGTTCACCGAAGATAAGTTTAGCTAGGATGGAGGAACCAAAGACCATTCCAGAAAAGTCAAAACCGGTAGTGCAAGGGAGAGCGTTTTTCGTGACTTCTCAAAAAGTGAGTAACCCGAACGAAGTTAGCACGGGTTAGTTAATTATAAATTGCGAAGTCTATACCTTATAAGATACCGATTGTACCTATTATTTTATCTCTCTTGCTTGCGTTCAACGTTTAAATTTGACTCCGGAGAAGTTAGACTTTGATTTATTGGTTGAAACTTCGTTAGTAGAAGCCTTCATTACCTCCACTGTTTATAAATCTTGTTGATTCAAATAAACATTTTCACGTTACCTGTAGATCTTATCTCTTTGAAAATATTTTCCTTTGATGTGATTTTAGGAATCGATTGGATAACTACTCATCATGCTTTTCGTAAGGTTGTTAGCTTTTATATTCATAACCAACCTATTATGTGAATTCAAAGTAACCAAACCACTAAAGTCAATCACCGTCATATCAAGCCATAAGTAAAGAGGCCCAATTCTTTCGTTGTTGACTTCCTTGTGTGGAATGCACCAAAGCCAGACTTTCTGTAGGCAACATCGTGAATGAAGATGGCAAGTTGATAGGTATCATTGTGAGGTGCTATCCAGGTTAAGGGATAGAAGTCACAGTTGGTATCGTTAATAAATTTCCTGACGTATTCTTGAAGACTTTCTAGCCTACCTCTAGAGCGTGAAAGAGAATTTTGTATTGACCCCAGTACAAAACCCATTTCCTAAACCCTCAAATATTTCTTCAACTAAAATAAACGTAACATGCGCCAAAGACATTGACTCAAGCTGTTGAAGATTACGATCGTACCATTCAATATCATCGTGAAGAGCGAACGTGGTAGCTGTCGCGTTGAGTAAAAGATCATATGCGTTTACGAGTGCGAATATACGAACCTACGTGAAGATAACGAATATACGAGTAGAATCAACTTTAATCGATAAAGTTAAAGATGTTCAAGCTACACACCCGAATTTGATGAATGTGAAGAAGAAGGTTCAAGAAGGCGTTATCTCAACCCTCGATTTTATTGGCCCATTTGAAATCCTTGATCGAGTAGGAACTATGGCTTATAGACTCATTTTACCGCCAAGTGTGTTGCGTGTTCATAACGTTTTTAACCTATCAATGTTACGTAAATATGTGGACGACCCGAACCACATTATTGATTTAGAACCGGACGAGATAGCGGATAATTTAATGTATGAAGATGTACCTGTTAATATCTTGGATAAGAAGGATCGTATTCAACACTCAAAGGTTATACCTCAAGAGTTAGAATCTGAAATGAAATCAAGGTACCCTCAACTCTTCAGCATACCAGGTACGTATATAAATTTCGAGGGCGAAATTCCATAAGGAGGGGAGATTGTGAGACCCCAGATTTTATAAATAAAGATTTAAATTTCTCGAAATATTTTTTTTAATATTATGGTGTGAATTCGATATAATGTTATAGTTGTGGGTAGTATTTGAAAATTTTGCAAAGTATGCAAATTGTTATATAATATTCGTTTGGCTAGGGAATATTTTTTTTGTCGGGGAATATTCGTACGACGGCATAATCATTGGTGGACCCCACAACGGAAGCACTGTCGTAGTTAGAAAACGACAAAAATATTTTATGGAAATAACGGCGGAGGTTTTACCGTTAATACTGTTGAACTACCCGGTAGTAAAAGTACAGTAATACGCGTGGTTGTATAGTAGCACACAGTATTGATTATTGATGCTTACGTGATAAGTCACTCAATTATACTCAATTATTACTATAGTAATTGCTGCATCATATCTCTCATATTATTGATTCGATTATTGTCACAGTATCATCTACATTATATGTTATATTATTAAATCAATAATTGAAATGACAAAGTTGTTCATATTATTAAATTGCAATATTTACAATGTCTAGAAGTTCTGTCAAGGAGAGGTTTGGTCACCTAATTGCGCGCCAATAGGAAGAAATCCTTATTGGAAAGCCCCCCTCTTTCCTGGGAACAACCTGGTTGCTAAATATTGTGAGTTATAATATTAATGATGAATAAGTTCGTATTGATTAAAGATGAATTTGATAGTTTCATTGTGTTGGGATTATTTGTGTTAGTAGAAATTGACATCTATTCTGATGATAACTGATGTCTGGAGGTTATATTGTTCAATCGAGTATTCGGGACACTTTTCGTGTCGGAGTTACTATTCACGAGTTACTATTCACGAGTTACTATTCATGAGTTACTATTCACGAGTTACTATTCACCCGGTTACTATTCACTCTAGTATTGTGCATTCGGGTATTTGGGTACAATATTATTCCATGAGGAGATGTGCTAATTTTTCAGACCGTTGGTTGAAGCTATATTATTGAATCATTATGGACCGTTGGTGGAAAATTATAATAGTAAATCAATATGGATCGCTGGTTTAAAGTTTTAATAGTAAATCAGTATGGACCGTTGTTTTAAGTTTTAATAGTAAATCGATCTGGACCGTTGGTTTAAAAGTAAATCGATCTAGACCGTTCATGAATTAGTTACTATTCATTCCATTCTTCTATAAATAGAAGCTCATTCCTTCATTATTTCTTACTAATTCACTGAAACTCTTGAGAGAGAAATTATAGAGAGAAAGAAGAAGAGTATTCTACTACTTCACTACTCCAGTATCCAACTTCTTCTAAGGTAAGGGATATTATTTGTTGTACCTGTAAGGGGTGTTATTCTTTCTTATTAATGAAGAGAACTTCTGTTATTCCATTCTTTATTATTCTATTGGAATAACCTGTATACGAGGCATACCCTATACATAACCTGTATACGCGGCATACCCTATACTTGGTGAAATCCTTATGTTATTCCATTCTTATTTATTCTGTTGGAATAACCGGTATATGCGGCATACCCTATACTTGGTGAAATTCTTTTATTATTCCATTATTTATTATTCTCGTTTAATATCATGTACGCAAGTAAATAAATTTCACACGACTGTTTCCATTATTTATTATTTCAGTATTTATTATTCTCGTTGAATAACACGCCTACATCTTAAGTACCGCATGCATGGTGATTTCTGTTGTTATTCCATTCTTTATTATACTCAGTTGGTTAAAGTTTTGACTTTTATACTCCATAAAATTAGTGGAATATCCTTGATATTTGCGCTTCATCCAGTATCGTTTCATGGAAATATTCTTCTGAGCATTCTTAAATTTTACTTTACAAAGAAGTATTATGTTGACAATTTGGACGTTATTAGTTCCTAGATAAACTAATTCTTGAACTTGTTTGATTGAATTCTTATATCATTGTCATCATCCTCATGTTTATATTTTTGAAAGTCATCTATGACCTGTAGTGCATAGATGGAGTTGGTATGATTATGACCAGGGATTATTCGGTATAATCATGACCGTAATGTTACAAATGATGTGGTAAAAGTCCTCATTGGCCCGTAGTGCATTGATGGACAGTTGTTGGCATGATCATGACCATTAATGAATACACGAATATCCTTGGCCCGTAGTGCATGGATAATTTGTGGTCGTGATACTAATGAATATCATTGGTCAGTAAAGTGAGGGGATGATGTGGATTATTTATTAAGCTGAGTCCCAGCGATAAAAGTGATGAAAAACCTTTAAAATCATAAAAGATAGTAAATTGTATTCTCTACTTGACTCTTTTAATGGATTGCTTATTCCGCTGCAGTTAAACTTGTTGTCTATTGTATTTTATCAGTTTAACATTGTTGAAGGCTAATGATAAATTTATCCTGCATTATCTTAGTCATAATATTTCTTACTGGGCTAGTTGAACTCACCCTTTCTTTCAATGTTCTCTTCAGGAAATGAGAACGTAGCAGGGAATAGTCGGGGGACGGAGTGATGGTCCAGATGATAGTATTAGTAGTCCTCACTATTTTGTTAAATAGTGTGACAATAAATGTAATGAGGACTTTTTCTGAGAGTGGATATTGTCTAGAAGACAATATATGTATTAAAACTCACAGCTCTCTTGTTGTATATTAAAGATTGTTTTTGTATTCTGTACCATGTATTTGGCGACTCAGAATAGGTGATGTATACCTATTTTGGAGGCGTCACAGGTAACGTGAAAGTGTCGATTTGAACAAGATTTATAAATAGTGGAGGTAACGAAGGTTTCTCCCAACTGAGTTTAAACAGATATATCAAAGTCTAACTTCTCCGGAGTTAACTTCAAACATTGAACACAACTAGGTGAAATAAAAGAGTGAGTAGAACCTCATTATCAACACGGTATAGACTTCGCAAGAGTTTATTACTAACATACCCGTGATAATTTTATTCGTGTTCCTCATCACAAAAAAAAACGCTTCTCTCTTAAACTATGGCTTTGGCTCATGCGGGACATCCTTTGGCATCACTATCCCGGTGGACTTGACTTCACCATACGACAAAATCGAGCTAGGTGACCTTCTCTCCGCAATTAAAACACGCTTTGGATTGTTGCGCATAGTTTTGACGGATGTGTCCCTCTTATGCGCATTTGAAACATACGACCGGGTGGTCGTTCTTCTTCCTTTGAAATGGGTCTTTGGTCTTGACGCGTCTTCACGTCATTGTTGAATCTTCTCTTCTTGAAATTTCCATTCTTATTGTTTTGGCCATGATTACCACCGAAGTGGTCACTATTTCTGGCATGTTAATTCCCTCCATGCTTATTGTCACCGCTTTGATGATTGTTATCATTGATATTATCATTTTGCCGGCTGCTCTCTTTTGGTTGGGTTGACTCATTATCGCGCTCCAATAACTGAGCCCTACTAACAACATCTGAATACAAACACAGTTTATGAGAGATAAGATATTGACGTATCTCAGGTTTTAAACCTCTTAGAAACATTCGCGTCATTCTCTCCTCATTATCAACCAAATGGGACGAAAAATCAGACAACTCGGCAAACTTGGCCCGTCTCTTGCGACACCTGGCCATGTTGTTTTGTTCCAACTTGATAAATTCCACCTCCTTCATGTGACGAATGCTTTTGGGAAAGTACTTGTCATTGAATGACTCTTGGAACTTCTCCCAAGACATCTTAAGTGCGTCAGTCAGAGTGCGTTTCTGATTCCCACCGAAGAATCGACCTCTTTCACGCAACATAAAGGTGGCAAAGGGAACCTTTTGCTCCTCGGAGCATCCCAAGACATCAAATATCTTGGTCATCTATTTTAACCACGTCTCCATCTTAAGTGGTTCGGGCTTTCCCAAAAACTTCGGTGGTCCTAGCTCCTTGAATTGCTTAGTGGTGACCGACCGTGTGTTGCCATTATTTTTACCTGCATTATGAACAGGAGCCTTCGCCTGATGTTGCATGAATTCTAAAAAGCTCCTAAACGTACTGTCGTTCGTCAATTGATCCGTGTTGTTGTTTACAAGAGGATTATCGCCATCCTGTTGCACATTATCTTGATTATTGATCTGTGGAGACTCAACGGTCTCCTGTGCTCCATTGCTTATCTCAACATTTTCGGATGCCATTTTCAAATACTGCCACAAAACAAGGGTTAATTAACATATCACATATTATCCCTATACTCTGACCGACCAATTAAATACCAAATAAACTTAGGTAGGTCATACTAGCGAAAGAATTCCCCGCTTTCTCCCTCCTAGTTCTTGTCTCACATCTCACCTGGGATCACATCCCTAAGCTTTGATACTGTTGTGACGCCCCCAAAATAGGTATACATCACCCATCTTGAGTCGCCAGATACATGGTACAAAATTCAAATACAATCTTTAATATACAACATGAGAGCTGTGAGTTTTAATACAAATATTATCTTCTAAACAATATCTACTATCAGAATAAGTCCTCATTATATTTATTGTCACACTATTTAACAGAATAGTGAGGACTACTAATACTATCATCTGGACCGTCACTCCATTCCCCGACTAGTCCCGGCTATGTTCTCATTTCCTGAAGAGAACAATGAAAGAAAGGGTGAGCTCAACTAGCCCAGTAAGAAATATTATGACTAAGATAATGCAGAATAAATTATCATTAGTCTTCAACAATGTTAAACTGATAAAATACAATAGACATCAAGTTTAACTGTAACGGAACAAGCAATCCATTAAAAGAGTCAAGTAGAGAATAAAATCAACTATCTTTTATGATTTAAAAGGTTTTTCATCACTTTTATTGCTGAGACTCAGCTTAATAAATAATCCACATCATCGAATCACCCCTGCACTACGACCAAGGATATTCTTTAGTATCACGATAACAAATTATCCATGCACTACGGGCCAAAGATAATAGTGTTTTCATCAACGGTCCTGATCATGTCATAAAACAATTCATCTTTGCTCCCTTGGCCAAAGAGAATCCATAGCCATAATCATACCAAAAACTATCCATCAATGCACTACGGCCAATGAGGACTTTTTTTACATCATTTGTAACATTACGGTCATGATTATACCGAATAATCCCTGGTCATAATCATACCAAGTCCATCTATGCACTACAGGCCACAAATGACTTTCAACAAAATATAAACATGAGGATGATGACAATGATATAAGAATTTAATAAAACAAGTTCAAGAATTAAATTATCCAGGAACTAATAACTTCCAAGTTGTCAACATGATACTTCTTTGTAGAGTAAAATTCAAGAATGCTCAGAAGAATATTTCCATGAAAAGATACTTGATGAAGCGCAAATATCAAGGATATTCCACTAATTTCATGGAGTATAGAAGTCAAAACTTTAACCAACTGAGTATAATAAAGAATGGAATAACAAAAGAAATCACGACGCATGCGATTGCAGATAAACAAAGTTATTCCAATGTAATAATAATGCGGAACCGGTCAAAGCGTAATCATTAACCTGACGTGATATTCCAATGAGAATAATAAAGAATGAAATAACAACAGAAATCACCATGCATGCGGTACTTCAGATGACAAGTTATTCCAATGAATAATAATAAAAGCGAGAACTAGGTCCCGCCAAAACGCGTAGGCGATGATATTTCAACAGAATAATAATAAAGACGGAACCAGTCCGCGTAAAATGCACCAAACAGGATATTCCAATGAGAATAATAAAGGCGGAACCGAATTAAAGTCGTAAAAGAAACGCAGAGGCAGGACATTCCAACCGAATAATAAAGAATGGAATAACAGAATAATTTCACCAAGTATAGGGTAACTGCACAGATACAAAGTTATTCCAATGTAATAATAAAGAATGGAATAATAGAAGTTCTCTTCATGAATACAAAAGAAATAATACCCCTTATAGGTACAACAAATAATATCCCTTACAGTAAAAGAAACTTGATATCGGAGTAGTGAAGTAGCGAGAACACTTCTTCTTCTCTCTCTAATTTCTCTCTGTAGTTTCAAAGTGAATTCGTAAGAAAATAATGAAGGAATGAGCTTCTATTTATAGAAGAATGGATCTGCGATAGTAACTAATTCATGAACGGTCCAGATTGATTTACTTTAATCGAGCGGTCCATAATTAAAGCAAAATCTTTTAAATAAAATATAATATATTCTATTAATAATCTAATAAAAGCGAATAAATTTATAAAATTTTTCTATTTTATATAAAAGATTTTACTATGCAAAATACTTTGCAAACACTATGCATAATAAAATATAATATAATCTAATTATTGTACAATAAAAGCGAATAACTTTATAAAAGTATTACATTTTATATAAAAATATTTTACTATTAGCCTAATAAAACGAATAACTTTATAAAAGTATTACATTTTTATATAAAAAATTTTACATTTTATTACGTTAATAATACTAATAAAACAAAACCGAAGTGACTTATCACATGCCTTAATAATCAATACCGTGTGCTCTTATGCAACCACGCCATTATTGTATTTTTTTACTACTGAAAGTAGTTCAACAAGATAATACAGTAAAACTTCCGCCGTTATTTTCATAAAATATTTTTTCATTTTCTCAATCAACAATAATTACATTGTAGGGGTCCACTAATGATTGTCTGGTAAATACGAATATTCCCCGACAAAAAGAATATTTTCCGACCAATCGAATATAATATGACAACTTGCACACTTTGCAAAATTTAAAAATATTACCCACAACTATAACATTATCTCAAATCCACACCATAATATTAAAAAAAATATTTCGAGAAATTTAAATCTTTATTCATAAAATTTGGGATTTTACATACTATGCAGTCCATTCTTCTATAAATAGAAGCTCATTCCTTCATTATTTCTTACGAATTCACTGAAACTCTAGAGAGAGAAAATTATAGAGAGAAAGAAGAAGAGAAGTCTGCTACCTTTCTTTTCCTATATCCAGTTTCATTTACTGTAGAGGGTATTATTTCTTTTGTATTCATGAAGAGAACTTACATTATTCCATTATTTATTATTCTCTTTGGAATAACTTGTATATATGCGGACTACCCTATACTTGGTGAAATTCTTACGTTATTCCATTCTTTATTATTCGTTGAATAACTCAGATCATGTGCTACCCTATACTTGGTGATATTCTTCTATTATTAAAGTCTTTATTATTCTCGTTAGAATATCACATTTTGTGCGTTTTTATGTAGGACTGGTTTACGTCTTTATTATTATTACATTGGAATATCCACATGCATGCGTTTTACGCTGTAACACAGTTCTGTCTTTATTATTATTCATTGGAATATCCTGTTTGTGTGTTTTCTGTAGAGACACGGTTCCGTCTTTATTAGTATTACATTGGAATAACTTTGTTTATCGCGGCAGTACCGCATGAATGGTGATTTCTATTATTATTCCATTCTTTTTATTACATTGAAACATCCGCTTGGGTGCGTAATTTACTTTGACACGGTTCCGTTATTTAGTATTCTGTTGGAATAACCTGTCTATGCGAATTACCGCATGCATGGTGATTTCTTTTATTATTCCATTCTTTATTATATTCAGTTGGTTAAAGTTTTGACTTCTATACTCCATGAAATTAGTGGAATATCCTTGATATTTGAGTTTCATCCAGTATCTTTTCATGGAAATATTCTTCTGAGCATTCTTGAATTTTACTTTACAAAGAAGTATCATGTTAACAATTTGGACGTTATTGGTTCCTGGACAAATTAATTCTTGAACTTGTTTTTATTGAATTCTTATATCATTGTCATGGTCCTCATGTTTATTATATGTTGAAAGTCATCCGTGGCCCAGAAAGTGCATAGATGGACTTGGTATGATTATGACCAGGATTATCTTAAGTATAATCATGACCGTAATGTTACAAATGATGTGGTAAAAGTCCTCAATGGCCCGTGAGTGCATTGATGGACGATTGTTAACATGATCATGACCATTGATGAATACACAAATGTCCTTGGCCCGAAAGTGCATGGATAATTTGTGATCGTGATACTAAAGAATATCCTTGGCCGTAATGCACGGGGGTGATTCGATGATGTGAATTATTTATTGTCGAGTCTCAAATGATAAAAGTGATGAAAACCTTTTAAATCATAAAAGATAGTAGATTTTATTCTCTACTTGACTCTTTTAATAGATTGCTTGTTCATTTAGATTAAACTTGATGTCTATTGTATTTTATCGGTTTAACATTGTTAAAGACTAATGATAATTTATTCTCGCATTATCTTAGTCATAATATTTCTTACTAGGCTAGTTGAGCTCACCCTTTCTTTTCATTCTCTTCGTGAAATGAAACGAATGGGATTTAGCCGGGGAACGAGTGATGGTGGGATGATAGTATTAGCTAGTAGTCCCCACTATTACATTAAATAGTGTGAAAATAAATGTAATGAGGACTTATTTCGAGATCGGATATTGTCAGAAGACAATATTTATATTAAAACTCACAGCTCTCTTGTTGTATAATTAAGATTGTATTTGTATTCTGTACCATGTATTTGGCGACTCAGAATAGGTGATGTATACCTATTTTGGGGGCGTCACAGTTGGTATCAAAGCCATAGAAAAGAGCCCCGAGGCTTTATCTGGTGACTTCCAAGTCTTGGGATGCACCGCGCGACTTTTCAGTAGGGACCTTGTGAGTAATCTGGTGGCAAATTAATAGGTATCATTGTGAGGTGCTATCCAGGTTAAGGGATAGAAGTCACAGTTGGTATCAAAGCTTAGGGATATGATCCCTGGCTGAGATGTGAGATAAGAACTAGGAGGGGAGAGACGAGGAATTCTTTTGCTAGTATGACCTACCTAAGTTTATTTGGTATTTAATTGGTCGGTCAGAGTATAGGGATAATATGTGATATGTTATTTAACTCTTGTTTTGTGGTAGTATTTGAAAATGACATTCGAGAATGTTGAGAATATCAATGGAGCACAGGAGACCGTTGAGTCTCCATAGATCAATAGTCAGGATAATGTGCATCAGGAAGGCGACAATCCTCAGGCAAATAACAAAACTGACCAAACGATGAACGATGGAATGTTCAGAGGCTTTATGCAATTCATGCAACATCAGGCAAGAGCGGCTCCTGTCCAAAATGCAGGTGGAAATACTGGCAACTCTAGGACGGTCACCGCCAAGCAGTTTAAGGAACTGGACCACCGGAGTTTTTTGGAGAGCCAAAACCACTTAAGGTGGAGACATGGATAAAACAGATCAACAAGATATTTGATGTCTTGGGATGCTCCAAGGATTAAAAGGTTCCCTTTGCCACCTTCATGTCAATGCGGTGAGGCGACATTCTTGGTGGGAATCTGTAAAGCATACTCAACCTGCCGCACTAAAGATGTCTTGGGAGAAGTTCCAAAAACTATTCAACGACAAGTACTTTCTTGAAAGTATTCGTCACATGAAAGAGGTAGAGTTCATCAAGCTGGAACAAAATAATATGACCGTATCGCAGTACGAAGCCAAGTTTGCCGAGTTGTTCTGGTTTGCATCCCATTTGGTTGATAATGAGGAGAGAATGACGCGAATGTTTTTAAGAGGTTTGAAACCTGAGATACGTCAATATCTTATCTCTCATAAACCGTGTTTGTATTCGGATGTTGTTAATAGGGCTCGCTTATTGGAGCGTGATAATGAGTCAACCCAACCAAAAGAGAGCGGCCGCAAGAAAGTGATAATATCGGTGAGAAACGATCATCAAAGCGGTGACAACAAGCGTGGAGGAATCAATAAAGCGAAATGGTAACCACTTTGGTGGTAATCGAGTACAAAACAATAAGAATGGACATTTCAAGAAGAGGAGATTCAACGTTGATGGAAAGACGCGTCGACCAAAGATCCGTTGTTAAAGAAGGAGAACAACCACCTATCATATGCTTTAAATGCGGAGGGGAGGGACACATTAGTCCAAACTGCGCGATGCCATCCAAAGCATGTTATAATTGTGGAAGAGATGGTCACCTAGCCCAATTTTGTCGTTCACCGAAGACAAGTTCAGCTAGGATGGAGGCACCAAAGGCCGTCCCAAAAAAGTCAAAGCCGGTAGTTCAAGGGAGAGCGTTTGTTGTGACCTCCCAGAAAGTAAGGAACCCGAACGAGGTCATCACGGGTAAGCTTATCATAAACTCTAGCGAAGTATATACCTTATTAGATACTGGTTCTACCCATTCTTTTATTTCTCCTACTTGTGCTCAACGTTTAAATTTGACTCCGGAGAAATTGGACTTTGACTTATCTGTTGAAACTCCGTTGGGAGAAACCTTTATTACGTCCACTGTTTATAAGTCTTGTTTAGTTCAAATCGGCCATCGCATGTTACCTGTCGATCTTATTTCTTTGAAAATACTTGCATTTGATGTGATTCTAAGGATTGATTGGTTAACTACTCATCATGCAAAAATTGATTGTTTTCGTAAGGTTGTTAGCTTTCATATTCCTAACCAACCTATTATGTGAATTCAAGCAACCAAACCATTAAAATCAATCACTATTATCTCAAGCCATAAAGCTATTCGTTTATTAAAAAATGGATGTCAAGCTTTCTTAGCTCATGTCATGGATCTAAACAAAAATACGTTAGTTTTGAATGATATTTCTATTGTTAATGAATTTCTTGACGTATTCCCTGAAGAACTTCCTGGCCTACCCCCAGAGCGTGAAATTGAATTTTGTATCGACCTTGAACCCGGTACAAAACCCATTTCCAAAGCCCCATATCAAATGGCTCCTATTGAACTTCAGGAATTAAAGACCCAACTACAGGAATTGTTAGACATTAGCTTTATTCATCCTAGTACTTCTCCTTAGGGTGCTCCTATTCTATTCCTGAAGAAGAAAGATGGGAGTATGCGACTTTGTATTGATTATCGGGAGTTGAATCATGTCACCATCAAAAATAGGTACCCATTACCACGTATTGATGACCTGTTTGATCAATTGTAAGGCGTCAAATTTTTTTCAAAGATTGATCTTCGTTTCTGATATCACTAATTGAAGATTAGAACCGATGACCTTCCAAAGACGACTTCGAGAACTCGATGCAGACGGCATTATGAATTCCTAGTCATGTCCTTTGGATTGACTAATGCCTCGCTACCTTCATGGATATGATGAACCGAGTATTCAAGGAATATTTGGATCACTTTGTGGTCGTCTTTATTGATGACATCCTCATATATTCCAAAACCCGTGAAGATCATGAGCAACACTTGAGGAAATATTTTATGCCAAGTTGAAGAAATGCGAGTTCTGGCTTGAGGAAGTAGCATTCCTTGGGCACATGGTATCAAGTCATGGAATATCTATTGACCCAGCAAAGATTGAAGCTATTCAAAGCTGGGAGCAACCTAAATCAGTGACCGAAGTACGTAGCTTTCTCGGTTTAGCTGGTTATTATCGGAGATTCGTGGACGGATTTTCCCGAATCGCTACTCCACTAACTCAGCTGACTCGGAAAGATACAAAGTTTGGTTGGAGCGAGGAATGTGAGAAGAGTTTTTAAGAACTCAAGAGAAGACTTATTTCAGCACCTGTTTTGACAATACCATCTGGCTCGGAGGGATTTATCACCTACAATGATGCTTCGGGCAAAGGGTTGGGATGTGTTCTCATGCAACATGAGAAAGTCATAGCTTATGCCTCACGACAACTCAAAGAATATGAGAGGAATTATCCTACTCATGATCTAGAGTTGGCAGCTGTTGTCTTCGCACTTAAAATTTGGAGGCATTACTTGTATGGGGAGAAAGTGGAGATCTTTACGGATCATAAAAGCCTCAAATATTTCTTTACTCAAAAGGAACTCAACATGCGACAACGACGTTTGCTTGAACTGTTGAAAGATTATGATCATACCATCCAATACCATCTTGGAAAAACAAACGTGGTAGCTGACGCATTGAGTGAAGATCATATTCGCTTGCACGAAAAGCGATATTATCAACGCGAAAGGCCCATTTGTATGACTTGAAAAGGATGGAGATAGAGATAAAGACTCCAGGGACCCACGTGATGATGGTGAATATACGAGTAGAACCGACTTTAATCGATAAAGTTAAAGTCGCTTTCAAACTACGGACTCGAGCGATGCGTATATGAGGAAGAAAGTGCAAGAAGGTGTTAAGGAAGCAAGAATCGATGATGAAGGAATACTTTGAGTCAACTCCAAACTTTGTGTTCCTAACGACCCTGATTTAAAGTATAAAATTATGATGGAGGCACACAACACACCGTTTGCAATCCATCTTGGGAGTACCAAAATGTATCGTGATCTTCGTCATACGTTTTGGTGGAGCAATATGAAGAGAGAGATAACACTGTTTATCTCAAGGTGTCTAACTTGTCAACGAGTTAAGGCGGAACATCAAGTACCAAAAGGTCCATTGCAACCACTTGAAATTCCAGAATGGAAGTGGGAGCACATTACCATGGATTTTGTTACTAGTCTTCCCAAGGTTTCTCAAGGCATTGATGCAATTTGGGTCATTGTTGATAGATTGACCAAGTCTGCTCAATTCTTACCAATACGAGAAACTTATACACTTGAACGTCTTGCTTGTATATACATAAACAAGATTGTAAGACTACATGGTGTGCCAGTATCCATAGTTTTTAATCGAGACCCAAGATTCACTTCACGATTTTGGGTTAGTTTGCAAAAAGTTATGGGCACGGATTTACGATTTAGTTCGGCTTATCATCCTCAAACGGAAGGGCAGTCAGAGAGGACTATTCAAACTCTTGAAGATCTATTAAGACTCTGTGTCCTTGACTTCAAGGGAAGTTGGGACAAGTTCTTATCGTTGGTGGAGTTTTCCTACAACAACAGTTATCAAGCAAGTATTGGCATGGCTCCATTCGAGGCGTTGTATGGAAGAAAGTGTCGTTCTCCAGTATGCTGGGATGAGGTGGGTGAAGCAACGTTGTTGGGACCGGAGTTCGTACGTATGACTACGGAAAAGATTCAAACGATCCGACAACGTATAAAGACCTCACAAGATAGACAAAAGAGTTATACTGATCTTCATTAAAAGGACATGGAATTCGATATAGGAGATCATGTGTTGTTACGTGTTGCTCCATGGAAAGGAGTTACGAGATTTGGAAAGAGAGGAAAGCTCAATCCTCGATTCATTGGCCCATTTTTAATCCTCGATCGAGTAGGAACTGTGGCCTATAGACTCGCTTTACCGCCAAGTATGTCTCGTGTTCATAACGTTTTTCACATATCCATGTTACGTAAATATGTGGAAGACCCGAACCACATTATTGAGTTAGAACAGGACGAAATAGCGGAAGATTTAACATATAAGAAGAGGTTCTGTTCAAATCTTGGATAAGAAGGAACATATTCTACGCCCAAGGTTATACTCGAAGTTAAAGTTTTGTGGAGAAACCACAATGTTGAGGAAATGACCGGGAGTTAGAATCAAATGAAGTCAAGGTATCCTTACCTCTTCGATATACCGGTCACGCATCTCTAATTTCGAGGGCAAAATTTCATAAAAAGGGAGGTTGTAAGATCCCAACTTTTTGAATAAAGATGAATTTTCTATAATTATCATTTTGAATATTATGGAATGAATTTAATATAATGTTATAGTTGTGGGTAATATTTACAAATTTTGCAAAGTATACAAATTGTCATATTATATTCGATTGGTCGGGAAATATTCTTTTTGTCGGGGAATATTCGTACGACGGCACAATCATTGGTGGACCCCACAACAGAATTATTGTCGGATTAAGAAAACGATAAAAATATCTTTTTATGAAAATAACGGCGGAAGTTTTATCGTTAACTGTTGAAACACCCGGTGTTAAAAGTATAGTACTACGCGTGGTTGCATAGTAGCACACGGTATTGATTATTGATGCTTACGTGAGAAGTTACTCAGTTTTGTTCAATTATTGCTATAGTAATTGTTGTGAATTCTTCTGTTATTCCATTCTTTATTATTTTGTTGAAATAACCTGTATACGCGGGCTACCCTATACTTGGTGACATTCTTCTATTATTCCGTCTTTATTATTACATTTGGAATATCACATGCATCATGCGTTTGACGCCGGACCGTTCCGCTCTTTATTATTATTCTGTTGAATATCCCATCTCATGCGTTTACGCCGGATTCTGGTTCCATCTTTATTATTATTCTGTTAGAATATCCGTGCGTTTTACGCCGGACCTGGTTCCGTCATTATTAGTATTCTGTTGGAATAACCTCTCTATGCGAAGTACCGCATGCATGGTGATTTCTGTTATTATTTCATTCTTTATTATTCTGTTGGAACATCCTCAGTGTTAAATTTCACTTTGACCGGTTCCGTTATTTAGTATTCATTTGAATAGCCTGTCTGCGCTAAAACCGCATGCATGGTGATTTATTTTGTTATTCCATTCTTTATTATACTCGGTTGGTTAAAGTTTTGACTTCTATACTCCACGAAATTAGTGGAATATCCTTGATATTTGTGCTTCATCCAGTATCTTTTCATGGAAATATTCTTCTGAGCATTCTTGAATTTTACTCTACAAAGAAGTATCATGTTGACAACTTGGAAGTTATTAGTTCCTGGATAATTTAATTCTTGAACTTGTTTTATTAAATTCTTATATCATTGTCATCATCCTCATGTTTATATTTTGTTGAAAGTCATCTGTGGCCTGTAGTGCATAGATGGACTTGGTATGATTATGACTAGGGATTATTCGGTATAATCATGATCGTAATGTTACAAATGATGTGGTAAAATTCCACATTGGCCCGTAGTGCATTGATGTCAGTTGTTGACATGATCATGACCATTGATGAATACACGAATGTCCTTGGCCCGTAGTGCATGGATAATTTGTGGTCGTGATACTAAAGAATATCATCGTCAGTAGTGCATGGGTGATTCGATGATGTGGATTATTTATTGTCGAGTCTCAAATGATAAAAGTGATGAAAAACCTTTTAAATCATAAAAGATAGTAGATTTTATTCTCTACTTGACTCTTTTAATGGATTGCTTGTTCACCGCAGATTAAACTTGATGTCTATTGTATTTTATCGGTTTAACATTGTTAAGGACTAATGATAATTTATTATGCATTATCTTAGTCATAATATTTCTTCATTGGGCTAGTTGAGCTCACCTTTCTTTTCACCGTTTCTTCTTGAAATGAGAACGTGAGTCGACGAATGAGAGAAACGAAAGCGAGTGATGGTCCAGGATGATAGTATTAGCTAGTAGTCCTCACTATTCTGTTAAATAGTGTGAAAATAAATGTAATGAGGACTTATTCTGAGAGTGAATATTGTCTAGAAGACAGTATTTGTATTAAAACTCACAACTCTAGTCTTGTTGTATAATTAAGATTGTATTTGTATTCTGTACCATGTATTTGGCGACTCAAAATAGGTGATGTGTACCTATTTTGGGGGCATCACAGATAGTGTCGGTTGGTCGTCGGTCGGTCCCTTTCCGGAGCTTTACGTCAATCGCCTTGAGAGAGATTGTCGATCGCCTTGAGAGAGAGAGGGAGGGGAAGAGTTTGAGAGAGATTGGGATGGTGCAGTCTCAGATATTCGACCCACGCTTCTGTTTTTCTTTCTTTTTTTCATTTGGTCCGTTGCCTGGTCCGTTGAAGAGGGTCGTTCCTGAACGGCTCTTGATATATATATATATATATAGTTCGGCTTTCTCCAACGAGCTGGAGAGAGAAAATTAAAAACGAACTGACTTTAGTGACGGTTTTTTCCGTCGCTATAGCATAAAAAACCGGCTTTCTATGTTATAATCTATGAAAAAATTGTCGCATATATACCAATTCGTTTTAGCTTCTTTCTTTCTCAGAGGTTCAATGAAGAAGTGGACTATATATATATAGAGAGAGAGAGAAATAGAAAATATATTGCGATAGACTTAAGGTTACTTTGAATTTCGTCGTCGCTATATATCTATAGTAATATATATTATATAAAATATCAAAAAATTTATAAAAATATCAATTTCTTAAAATTTAGTAGAGATTTCTGGTACACACCCAAAAGTGTATCTATCGTGTGAGTCAAAAGTCACATATTAATTTTTCTAACTCGACTATAATATTGTGTAAAGAAAAAATTACTTGAAAAGAATTTTGATCAGACTAAAAAAAGAAAACAGAAAAGAAGAAGAAATAATGAATTCAATAGCCTGAAAAGGGACATCTTTAAAAACTAAAATCAACCCAACTAAATTGATAACAAAGGAAAAAAGAGCTACTTTAATAACAACTATTGAATTACAACTACTGAATCGCAAGTAAAATTAAACTTTTCTTTTATATTCCCCTAAGCTTCTCAAGTATATTCAACATTTATGAGCTAAACCCCAATATAGTTATGACAAAGTGTAATACGATAATAATATTAAAATAATATAGAAGTTAAAAGACAATAAGGTTGTGTTTGATTAACCTGTGAATTAAGATCTGAATGATTATAATGTCTTAATAGATTAGATTATCTGAATGGTTATGGGGTCTGAATCTAAAAAATTATTTGATAACTAAAAAGTAAGTTATTTCTTAATGACACTATTTTACCATTTTAAAGGGTAAAATTTTATTTAATAATTTTAAATATTCAATTTAATAAAAATGAGTGCATAATATTGTTGAATATATTTATAAAAAAAATTCAAAAAAAGTTCATATATGTTATATGGGCTTTAGATTTAACAATCCGCTAAAGCTAAAAGGTCGATCGTTAATGACAGGTCCATTTGGAGAGCAACTTCGATATATAATGATAAACAATATACATATGTTCCTTTCGTTATCTAGTGCTTAACATGGTCGAATTGTGAGATTTGTGACTCATTTTAATAATTTTGTCCAACTTCTAGAAAACCAATAAAATGGAAGGACAAAACATGAAATTAATTAATTACTTTTGTTTGGGTGAGAAATAATTTGAAAAGATATGCAGGTGCCTAATTATTGTTGAAACTGTGTGAGTGTGTAAGAAGAAAAAGAAAGTTGCTTTTGATTAGTAATTTGTTCATAATAAAAAATGATTCTTTTACCAACTTAAGCAGAATTAATTATGAAAACTAGAGAAAAAGTTATGAAAATGATAAGGATTTGTCTTTTGATTGGCTTGTATATATGTGCATAATTTCTTGTCATAACTAAATGACAAGAAAATTACATAAAATTTGTAGGCTTGCATGTGAAGACATGAATATTAAAGAATAATTTTCTTTTAATCGTGACAAATTAGTGTAACTTTAGGTGTCATGGCATTGGCACCCATTAAATGCCCACGATCAACAAAAAAAGATGAATATATATATAAGGTTTCATCCACAGCAACAGCTTGTTGTGGATGAAATTTTATATATATATATATATATATATATATATATATATATATATATATATATATATATATAATCCGCTTTCTAGCGAATCGAAAGGAGAGAATAGGCAAGTTTTATAGCGATAATTTTTTTCACTCACATAAAATAAAAAACTTTTCATGCTATAATGACGGAAAAAATGTCATTATATATTTATTGTAGTAATCATTCCTTCCATTTCATTAAGCGTTACTATATATATATATATATATATATATATATATATATATATATATATATATATATATATATATATATATATACTGCTTTGTTCATCCAGTTGTTCATGTTAAATTGATTTAAAACTTTGAATTTCCAGCTTTTCCTACTTATTAACTGAAAGAAATTCATCTTTATATTATTTCCCTCGTTGGAAAATATATTTAGGATCAATAAATCTTCCACACTGTTTTCATAAAATTACAAGCCTTCCATTTTCTATAACCGCTTTCTACATAATCTAAAAGATAAATTAAAATTTGCGGTTGTAATTCCACTGTATTTCAAAGTGTATTGGCTAACTAACTTTGATTGACCTTGACTTATATGCTTAAATTGTCTTGTAATTTTCTTTTCTTTTTTTCAAAAGGCAAAAATTTATTTTATTACTGAAATATATTTCATAATTTTAAAGATTTAGATAATAGAATTTAAGATTACAAACAATATACTTTCACCCCTCGATCCCTCTTTTCAAAACTATAAGATCAAGCCAACATCACAAATAAACGTGATTTAATAAAAAATTTAATTAATTAATTTTGTATTTTTTAACAAAAAAAAATTATTATATAGTCTAAAATTAAATCAATTCGTATTAGTTTTTAAATTAAAAAATATCTCAAAATATTCTTACAAAATCAAAATTAATCTTATATTTCTGAAACAAACGATAATTAAATTACCGTTTTCACTATTCCCCCCCTCTTTTAAATCTTGATAAAAGTGTTGTTCCTAAACGTGTTCTTCTTAGTTAAAATTAAGAAATTGATATTTGCACAACACTTTTTAATATTTACACAATTAAATATCGCTATAAATAGAATCTATAGCGATATTTTTGTTGTCAAAATATCATTTTCCTAAAATTATATTCATATAGTGGTATATATAATAAGATTATTTAGATATATAACCTTTTCTAATATATATATATATATATATATATATATATATATATATATATATATATATATATATAATAAAACAGAGGCGGCTTCAACAAATAATCTGACTTGATTAAAATTTCATCATCCAATGACTAAAATTTAATCTCAATTATTTCATTTCACAAAAACAATTCTCATACCTTTGCCCAATTCAAAATTTCTCCCATTTTGAGGAGAGAAAATTGTTTAAATCAAATACAAAGATTCCCCAAAATTAAGACTTTTTCGGATCACTATTGCATGTTCGATCACTATCGCATCAAGCGGCAAAGGTTATGAGAGACCAAACACCAAAAAATCGATTTCGATTGGGGAAAATCAATGGTTGAGAGCAAATTGATTTCGATTATAAGGAGGAACAGATCCTTGAATCAAATATGTTCATCACCATCTTCCTTAGAAAATTCGAGAGGTGTTCATCGACTAGGGTTGTCAATTATTCTTCGTTGGTACAACCTTCCAAATTCTTTTCTTCTTCACTACATCCGAACTTATTCCTTCAAGTGATATCAAGCGGCATAACTCGCAAGAAATTTCGTAATCATTAATGGGTTTAGATCATTACTCCATTATCGAAGGTTCGAGCCTTTTTCCCATTTTCTTTGGGTTATTAAGTTATATCTATATAATAAGTATAGTGCCAGAAGACTAGAAGTAATAGGATTTTATTCATTTCTATTGCGTCTGGTTCCGCAATACAGATACTTGTTTGTTTTTTTGAAAATGCAACCAATATTAATACTCATATGACTAACTATGTATAAATGTGATTGTTAGTAAACTTCTCTTTCCCTTTCTCTACTTCTATACATGTACAAGCTTGATTTATATTATAGATTGCTTTTTAATTTTTTAAATGATTTGCCTAATTTTTTTGATTTTGATGAATTGTTTATCTGGTTGAGTATGTATAGTCATGACCTTTTAGAAAACAACTCAATTCCGTTCATTTCTTGTCATACTTCTAAGGGGTTTGTTGTTAATTGTCTGGCTAGGGGAAAGATATATTTTTGATGTTTAACTAGATCTTTAACTAGATGTTTACTCCGTGTTCTTGGCAAAAAATAATATTGTTTTGATGATGGCAAAACAAACAGGTATGGGATGACAATATAAGTGAGACTATAGATGGTCTAATGCCACTGGAGATGGTCTAATTGACACGATCGAGAAGAATATCAAGGTATCTATATCTATATCTATATCTCTGCACCCATTATTCCAACTAAAACAGACATTATTAGTATGTATTGTTATTTCACTCATAAATTCATAATATACCCTCTTTCCCTAATAGATAATAAATAGGCATACCAAGTTCAGAAATAAGAGAAATGCAACCATAATAAGCTAATGGAATCACTGCTCTGGATTCCATTGATTTGGTTATTGAAAGTTACCATTATAGTAATAACACTGGTTTGTTGTTTGTGTGTGGTATTCATATATCGTTTGTGGGTTTTGTTTTAGTAGATAAGGGTTATGACACTGCCAGCCCACACTTTTGGTACTCTATTTGTTCCATAAAAAGATTACTATTTGCAAAAAAAAGAATTGATATTTTCACAAGTAAAATTTGATATTTTCACAAGATCTCTCACATGATTATTCATGTGAGATGAACCTAATGGAAATATCATACTTATCAATGTTTTGTCCCACATATTAAAGAAATAATATTTATTTTGAGATTCCTAAAATAATATAAATCATCCCCACGAAAATTATTCTAACAATTCTAAGCTATTTTCATAGTTGAAAATAGATTCAATATCCCGACTTCAAAATATGGTTTATTCTCGTCCAATTCAATTAAAAGAGGTCCTTTTGTACATGGAAGCATGTCCCAGCTTAATACTTAATAGTATCATCTTTTGTGGCTTAAATATTTTATATTCCCCTCCTTTTTCTCTCTCACTTGGTATGGTTTTAACTGCATTATACTATTATACTTGGATTCTTTCACCAAGACTTTTCAAGTTTATGTAGTTACTTATGCTATTAGATAGTCTCAAGTTTATGTAGATATGCTAGAGAAATGCTCAGATGATCATTCTGGCTTCTAGCTGTGCTCAGAACTCAAAGTTATGGGTTTAACATTCCTTCCTAGACTCTATGGAATCTACTTAAAAGCTTGTATTGCAAGATTGGGTTTACAATGTTAGGGGGTCATTAGTGGGGTAGTGGTGTCATGTTATGATTTTCATTATCCTCCACCTCTCAACTTAGTTTCTTAATTTCATTTATTTTGTTGCGTAAATCTTGGTGAGGGAGTTATGGGCTTTGGTTTGCGAAGCTTTGCTTGTGGAAAATCGGTGTTCGATTGACTACAAGATTTTATATTTCTTTTTGCAGGATTTTGTTTTCTCACAAGTGCATTGTTTTAGTAACAACATACATACCCAATGTTTTGTCTAAATGTGTGCTTAATCAATTACATATGGATAAGGTAACGCCATCTTGGTATTGTTAAAAAATTTCATTTTGATATTAGTTTGTATTTTTTGACTAATGTCTTATTTTGTACTTCCTAGGAGAATTCACATGTGAATCACTTGAATAACCTACATGTTATTCCATCTTCAACGAAGAGGAAAGAAAATTGGTTTAATCAGTCCGTATGTTGTACTAATAATTGTTTATTTGTTGATTAAAATCAATTAACACAACATACTCGGTTATAGCATTATACACTAATTGTTCGGTTTGAAATTTTGAGTTCCTCACCCTCAATCTCACTCTCACTCTTACACTTCCATCTCACGCACACACAACTCCATACCATCATTGAGTAGAATTGTTGTGTTGTGGTATTATTATGAAAGCGATATTTATTATGAATTTGATTTTAAAAGTTATGCTTTTTGGACATGCTAACCTAATGCCTTATTTTGTACTTCCTAAGCGTAATTCAAATGTGAATCACTTGAACAACCTAAGTATCGCTCCATCTTCTACGTAGGGAAACAAAAATTGGCGGTATTTCAACTGAAAAGAAATTTGGTTTACTCAATCGGTATGTCAGATTGATTGTTCTTTAAGTATTGATAACAATTATTTAACACATCATATCTAATAGCTATCTAACGTGTTGGTATTTCGGTTAGAGCGATATACACTATATTGTCGGTGATATTTTTGAGTTTCTCACCCCTCACTTTCACTCTTACACATCTCTCTCACGCACACACGACTCTATTCTTACATGAATTTCGCAGCTTTACATGAATTTGATTTTGGACCTGCTAACATATTGTCCAAATTATGAATTGATTTCCTTAGCCATTCTTACGTATTATAGATGTTAATTTTCTTAATTGGTTTAAAGGGATGAAGAAAACATTTATGAGAGTTAAATGATATGCAATCCAGTACCGTCCTGTCCACCTTTGACGATTGTCCCATAATTGACCAAACAATTGTCTAGGTATGAAAGTCTCTCTGACTAAGACTATATTTCTCTACTTCTCATGCAGACACACAACACAAACAATACATTCAAAAACACACACACATAATTGTAACCAATCAAACACTCACAAATCAAACTCACACACCATTATACTGCCATCAATACTGATTTATGAGTTAAATCATCAAGCAAATGAACCGTTTGTTGAAATGGTACTAAGAATACTTTATATGATTGATAATTTGTTACAATCTAAATTCTTACTTATATCAATCTAAATCATTTCTCCCACTACATACAAATGTGTGTGCTCATTTGTTTTTTAAATAATTCAGGGTAAAGTAAGGGTTCTTATGTTTCGAATTTACAGTTATTTTATTTTGACTCACTTCTTCCGATAATTTTATATTTCAAATATTTTCGTGTATACATCAAGGATACTTGGTGTAAGTAGTAAAGAATCATTGTGTGTACTCAGAAAGTAATGGGTCTTATGCAACATGTTGTTTCTCTATTTTCTGCACATTTATATTTTTTGTGTTCCGTCTTTTGTAAAGTTAACTAATTATACATGGTTATGATGATTTTTGGGTATGAAATAATGGTTTTTTTGGTGGTTTGGATATGTATTGATGATTGTAAGTTTTGTAGAGAGGTTTAGAATTTTTGGATATCTATTTTTAAAGGAAACTCTGCCGAAATTTCTTGTAATTAGTACCTACTAACTCGATGTTTTGGTGATTTGATATGTATTGATGATTGAGTATGTATTAATTGTTGTGGTGGTATGTGTCTTTAGATAGTGCAATATTTTTTGAATTTTAATTTAATTTTTTACATTACGCGATGCGCAAAGAGTGCAAGTTATCGCTAGTATATATATATATATGGATACTTTTTTAGGTCTTTACTGACATGGGGTCTAAACAAAATAATTAGGTTTTAAGAAAAAGGTCCATATATAACAAGTACTTAATTAGGATAGGACGGTTGTTAATCAGCCTTAAATAATCAAAACAAACAGTACTAGGTAGAGCCTAGAGGAGATGGATCATCTAAAAGTGCTTTTTCCAAGTTAGAATAATCAAATAAATTAAAGTAGTGCGAACTTGTGAACAACTTTTGTCCAGCTTCTAGAAAATAAGCTGCCACTACTGCTAGTCAAAGAAGAAAGAAGTTCCATTTAATTTGTTGCTTCCTTAATTTGCTTTAGAGCTCTTTTATGCGAACTGAAAAATTAGACATGATTATATTTAAATTTTGTTTATTTGTATTTTTATTTTTTATTGATAATCAAAGTATAAATAATTAAAATTTAAACACACTCGAATCCAATTTTTCTGTCCAATTTTCATATTCACAATTTTTATTTGCTTTATCCTTCCTTCCGAACATTGGATACCAGAAAAGGCTGGAAAAAAATGGGAAAAAGGGACATTAATGCTGAGACTTATAGGAAAAGGGGAATATATATGATATATATAATTGCATATATTCCTATTGATTAGTTGGTTGACAATTTGAAATTATTCTCCTCTACAAACTCATGCATGCATGAATATATTGCTTTTTAATTTTTGATTTATTAGTTTATTCCTTAAAAATGTATTTACTTATTGACAAAGGTAAAGAGCTAGAAAACGACCTAAAAAAAGTCACTAGTAAAGTAGAAATGTTGAGTGTGAATATAATGCTGATTTTTTAAAAAAAAATAATTATATATATATATATATATATATATATATATATATATCTATCCGGATCAAGTGCATACCCCTTATCTTACTCACCCGTGCTCACCCTCCTTTATCGACGGACCCGGCGACGATTTGGTCATACAACCGTCGTCTATACTTTTAGCGACGCTATATGTTATCCGTTGCTAAAAGTATTGTGAGACCCCAGATTTTATGAATAAATATTAAATTTTTCGAAATAATTTTTTTGAATATTATGGTGTGGATTTAATATAATGTTATAGTTGTGGGTAATATTTATAAATTTTGCAAAGTATGCAAGTTGTCATATTATATTCGATTGGTAGGAAAATATTCTTTTGTCGTGGAATATAAAATGCGACAAAGACAATCATTGATGGACCCCACAACAGAATTATTATCGGATTGAAAAAACGACAAAAATATTTTATTGAAAATAACGACGGAAGTTTTACCGTTAAAACTGTTGAACTACTCGATAGTAAAAGTACAGTAATACGTGTGGTTGCATAGTAGCACACGGTATTGATTATTGATGCTTATGTGATAAGTCACTCAGTTTTGTTTTATTAGTATTATTAACGTAATAAAACAGAAAAACTTTTTATATAAAACAGAATACTTTTATAAAGTTATTCGTTTTATTAGGCTAATAGTAAAATCTTTTTATATAAAACATAATACTTTTATAAAGTTATTCGTTTTATTAGACAATAATTAGATTATATTATATTTTATTACGATAAGTCTTTGAATAATTGTTCATGCATAGTGTTGCATAGTGTTTTGCATAGTAAAATCTTTTTATATAAAATAAAATACTTTTATAAAGTTATTCATTTTATTAGATTATAAATAGAATATATTATATTTTATTTAAAAGATTTTGCTTTAATTATGGACCGTTCGATTAAAGTAAATCAATCTGGATCGTTCATGAGTTAGTTACTATGCAGTCCATTCTTCTATAAATAGAAGCTCATTCCTTCATTATTTTCTTACGAATTCGCTGAAACTCTAGAGAGAGAAAGAAGAAAAGTATTCTGCTATTTCACTACTCCGATATCAAGTTTCTTTTACGGTAAGAGATATTATTTGTTGTACCCGTAAGGGGTATTATTTCTTTTGTATTCATGAAGAGAACTTTTGTTATTCTATTCTTTATTATTTTGTTAGAATAACCTGTATACGCGGGCTACCCTATACTTGGTGAAATTATTCTGTTATTCCATTATTTATTATTACATTGGAATAACTCAGATACTGTGGCTACCCTATACTTGGTGAAATTCTTCCGTTATTCCATTCTTTATTATTACATTGAAATAACTTCAGTATACACATTTACCCTATACTTGGTGAAATTCTTACATTATTCCATTCTTTATTATTCGATAGAATATTACATGCTCATGCTTTTCACTGGGACTGGTTCGATCTTTATTATTCATTGGAATATCCACATGCATGCGTTTTTATGCCGAACCTAGTTCCGCTTTTTATTATTCATTGGAATATCCCGCATGCATGCGTTTTTTGTGGGACTTGGTTAATTATTTAGTATTCATTGGAATAACCGCCTACATGCAAAGTACCGCATGCATGGTGATTTACATTGTTATTCCATTCTTTATTATTCTCGTTGGAATATCCCGCCGGTGCGTATTACGCTTTGTTTTGTTCCGTTATTATTATACATTGGAATAACATGTAAGCAATCTGCATGCATGGTGATTTATTTTGTTATTCCATTCTTTATTATACTCGGTTGGTTAAAGTTTTGATTTCTATACTCCATGAAATTAGTGGAATATCCTTGATATTTGTGTTTCATCCAGTATCTTTTCATGAAAATATTCTTTTGAGCATTCTTGAATTTTACTCTACAAATAAGTATCATGTTGACAATTTGGATGTTATTGGTTCCTAGATAAATTAATTCGTGAACTTGTTTTATTGAATTATTATGTCATTGTCATCATCCTCATGTTTATATTATGTTGAAAGTCATCGTGGTGCATGGTGCATAGATGGACTTGGTATGATTATGACGACTGGGATTATTCCGGTATAATCATGGTAGTAATGTTACAAATGATGTGGAAAAAGTCCTCATTAGCCCGTAATGCATTGATGGATAGTTTTTGGTATGATTATGGCTTTGGATTCTCTTCGGCCAAGGGTGCAAAGATGAATTGTTTTATGGCATGATTAGGACCGTTGATGAAAATATGATTATCTTTGGCCCGTAGTACATGGATAATTTGTGGTCGTGATACTAAATAATATCCTTGGCTTTATAGTGCTGAGGATGATTTGATGATGTGAATTATTTATTGTTTGAGTCCAGCGTGATAAAAGTGATGAAAACTTTTAAATCATTAAAGATAGTAGATTTTATTCTCTACTTGACTCTTTTAATGGATTGCTTGTTCCGCTATAGTTAAACTTGATGTATATTGTATTTTATCAGTTTAACATTGTTGAAGACTAATGATAATTTATTCTGCATTATCTTAGTCATAATATTTCTTACTGGGCTAGTTGAGCTCACCCTTTCGTTCACTGTTCTCTTCAAGAAATGAGAACGTAGCCGGGACTAGTCGGGGAATGGAATGATGGTCCAGATGATATTATTAGTAGTCCTCACTATTTTGTTAAATATTGTGACAATAAATGTAATGAGGTGTGACGCCCCCAAAATAGGTATACATCACCTATTTTGAGTCGCCAAATACATGGTACAGAATACAAATACAATCTTAAATATACAACAAAAGCTGCGAGTTTTAATACAAATATTGTCTTCTAGACAATATCCACTCTCAGAATAAGTCCTCATTACATTTATTGTCATATTATTTAACAGAATAGTGAGGACTACTAATACTATCATCTGGACCATCACTCCGTTCCCCGACTAGTCCCTGCTACGTTCTCATTTCCTGAAGAGAACAGTGAAAGAAAGGGTGAACTCAACTAGCCCAGTAAGAAATATTATGACTAAGATAATGCAGGATAAATTTATCATTAGCCTTCAATAATGTTAAACTGATAAAATACAATAGACAACAAGTTTAACTGCAACGGAATAAGTAATCCTTTAAAAGAGTCAAGTAGAGAATAAAATCTACTATCTTTTATGATTTAAAAGGTTTTTCATCACTTTTATCGCCGAGACTCAAACTTAATAAATAATCCACATCATCCTCGCACTACTACTTACCAATGATATTCATTAGTATCACGACCACAAATTATCCATGCACTACAGGCCAAGGATATTCGTGTATTCATCAATGGTCATGATCATGCCAACAACTGTCCATCAACGCACTACGGGCCAATGAGGACTTTTATCACATCATTTGTAATATTACGGTCATGATTATACCGAATAATCCCTGGTCATAATCATACCAAGTCCATCTATGCACTACAAGCCACAGATGACTTTCAAAAATATAAACATGAGGATGATGACAATGATATAAGAATTCAATAAAACAAGTTCAAGAATTAGTTTATCTAGGAACTAATAACGTCCAAATTGTCAACATGATACTTCTTTGTAAAGTAAAATTTAAGAATGCTCAGAAGAATATTTTCATGAAACGACATTGGATGAAGCGCAAATATCAAGGATATTCCACTAATTTCATGGAGTATAAGTCAAAACTTTAACCAACCGAGTATAATAAAGAATGGAATAACAATGTAAATCACCATGCATGCGGTATTTCAGCATGATAAAAGTTATTCCAACAGAATAATAAATACGAAATAATAAATAATGGAACCCGTGTCGTGAAATTATTACAAGCGATGTGATATTCGACGAGAATATTAAATGCGGAATAAAATGCGGAATAATAAATAATGGAACCAGAATCAGTGAAATTCACAAACAAGATATTCGGCGAGAATATTAAATGCGGAATAATAAATAATGGAACCAGTCGTGAAATTACATCTCGCGAGGATATTAAACGAGAATATTAAATGCGGAATAATAAATAATGGAACTGTGTCGGTGAAATTCACCGAAGCGAGGATATTAAAACGTAATAATAAAAAAACGGAATAATAAAAGAATTTCACTAAGTATAGGGTGTGACGCCCCCAAAATTAGGTATTAATCACCCATCTTGAGTCGCCAAATACATGGTACACAATACAAATACAAATTTAACTATACAGCTGTCGTGTAAAATACGACAAAATATAAATTGAGAGTTTAAACAAGAATACCGCCTTCTAAACAATATCCATTCTCAATGGAGTCCTCATGGCAATGATACAAACTCAAATTCAGTCCTCGTTACATTTATTGTCACACTATTTAATGAATAGTGAGGACTACTAATGCTATTATCATCGGGACCGTCACTCCGTTCCCCGACTCGTCCCATTTATATTCTCATTTCACGAAAGAGAGCAGTGAAAGGAAAGGGTGAGCTCAACTAGCCAAGAAGAAGAAATATTATGACTAAGATAATCTGAGAATAAATTATCATTAGTCTTCAACAATGTTAAACTGATAATATACAATAGACATCAAGTTTAACTACAGCGGAATATGCAATCCATTAAAAGAGTCAAGTAGAGAATAAAGTCTACTATCTTTTAGGTTTTAAAAGGTTTTCATCAATTTTTTATCACTGAGACTCAACTTAATAAATAAACCACCACATCTAATCATCCCTGTACCACGGTCAAGGATTTTCATTAAATCATCAATGGTCATGACTATAAGAATAAACCACAGTCATAATCATACCAAAAACTATTCATCAATGCATTATGTGCCTTTGAGGACTTTTATCACATTATTTATAATAGGTCATGATTATACTTAGAATGATCCTCGTCATAAACATACTAAGTCCATCTATACACGTAAGCCAAAGATGACTTTCAACATAATATAACATGAGGATGATGACAATGACATAATAATTCAATAAAACAAGTTCAAGAATTAATTTATCCATGAACTAATAATGTTTAAATTGTCAACATGATACTTCTTTGTAAAGTAAAATTCAAGAATGCTCAGAAGAATATTTCCATGAAAGATCTTTGGATGAAGCGCAAATATCAAGGATATTCCACTAATTTCATGGAGTATAGAAGTCAAAACTTTAACTAAATTGAGTATAATAAAGAATATATGAAGCGCAAATGGATTTTCACCCGCCATGCAGTAATCCACGATATCTGAGATCATTTCCACAATTTAATAAGGAATGAATACAAAGGATCATTCACCATGCGTGTGGCAATCCACATGCATGAGTTATTCTAACGGAATAATAAATGCGGAATAATAAATAATGGAACCAGGTCAGGTGAAATTCACACCGACAAGATATTCCGACAGAATAATAAATGCGAATAATAAATAATGGAACCGAAGTCGGTGAAATTCTGCAAGCGAGGATATTTCGACGAATAATAAAAACGAATAATAAAAGAATTTCACCAAGTATGCGGTGCCGTATAAAAAAAGTTATTCCAACATAATAATAAAGAATGGAATAACGGAAGAAGAAGATCACCAAGTATTGGGTAAACCACATATCTCTGGTCATTCCACCAAGTATTGGGTAAACCACGACACAAAGTTATTCAAATGAATAATAAAGAATAGAATAACATATGGATTTCACCAAGTATAGGGTATCTGGCGTATCAAAGTTATTCAACAGAATAAATAAGAATGGAGTAATGAAGTTCTCTTCATGAATAAGAAAGAATAACACCACACTACCGTGAAAAAAGAAGCTGGATATAAAAGTAGTGAAGTAGTAGAATACTCTTCTTCTTTCTCTCTATAATTTTCTCTATAGCTTCTCTCTATAATTTCTCTCTCTAGAGTTTCAATGAATTCGTAAGAAATAATGAAGGAATGAGCTTTATTTATAGAAAAACTAAGAGTGGCTCTCGGTCTTAACGAATGGTCAAAATGACTCTTGGTAATATTGAAGAGGCAACTACTATTTGCGAAGGGGTAATTAACTCTTGGAACACCAAAGAGGCAAATAACTCTTAGAAAGCTGAAGGGTCAAGTTACTTAAAACTCATGAATAGTAACTACGACAGTACTTCTGTTGTGGGGTCCACCAATGATTGTGCCGTCGTACGGATATTCCAGATAAAAAGAATATTCCCCAACCAAACGAATATTTATAACAACTTGCATACTTTGCAAAATTTTCAAATACTACCCACAACTATAACACTATCTCAAATCCACACCATAATATAAAAAAATATTTCGAGAAATTTAAATCTTTATTTATAAAATCTGGGGTCTCACATAGGGTATGCCGCGTATACCGGTTATTCTAACAGAATAAATAAGAATGGAATAACATAAGGATTTCACCAAGTGTAGGGTATGCCGCGTATTCAGGTTATGTATAGGGTATGCCTCGTATACAGGTTATTCCAACAGAATAATAAAGAATGGAATAACAGAAGTTCTCTTCATTAATAAGAAAGAATAACACCCCTTACCTTAAAAGACACTGGATATCGAAGTAGTGAAGTAGCAGAATACTCTTCTTCTTTCTCTCTATAGTTTCTCTCTCAAGAGTTTCAATGAATTCGTAAGAAATAATGAAGGAATGAGCTTCTATTTATAGAAGAATGGATTGAATAGTAACTAATTCATGAACGGTCCAGATCGATTTACTTTTAAACGAACGGTCAAGATCGATTTACTATTAAAACATAAAGCAATGGTCCATACTGATTCATTATTAAAACTTTAAACCAGCGATCCATATTAATTCACTATTATAACTTTTCCACCAACGGTCCATATTGATTTACTATTATAACTTTCCACCAGCGGTCCATATTTATTCACTATTATATCTTCAACCAACGGTCTGAAAAATTAGCACATCTCCTCATGGAATAATATTGTACCCAAATACCCGAATGCACAATACTAGAGTGAATAGTAACCGGGTGAATAGTAACTTGTGAATAGTAACTCATGAATAGTAACTCAAGAATAGTAACTCATGAATAGTAACTCGTGAATAGTAACTCATGAATAGTAACTCGTGAATAGTAACTCAGACACGAAAAGTGTCCCGAATACCCGATTGAACAATATAACCTCCAGACATCAATTATCATCGGAATAGATGTCAATTTCTACTAACACAAATAATCCCAACACAATGAAACTATCAAATTCATCTTTAATCAACACGAACTTATTCATCATTAATATTATAACTCACAATATTTAGCAACCAGGTTGTTCCCAAGAAAGAGGGCTTTTCAGATAAGGATTTCTCCCTATTGGCGCGCAATTAGATTATCTATCCTCTCCTTGGCAGAACTTCTAGACATTGTAAATATTGCAATTTAATAATATAAATAACTTTGTCGTCTCAATTATTAATTTAATAAAATAACATATAATGCAGATGATACTGACAATAATCGAATCAATAATATGAGAGATATGATGCAGCAATTACTGTAGCAATAATTGAGTAAAATTGAGTGACTTCTTACGTAAGCATCAATAACCAATACCTGGTGTCTTCTTATGCGACGCCAGTATTCTTGCATTTTTACTACTAGGGTAGTTCAACAGTATCAACGGTAAAACTTTCGTCGTTATTTTATAAAAAGATAATTCTGTCGTTTTCTAAATACGACAATACTTCCGTCTTGAGGACCACTAATGATTGTGCCGTAGTACGGATATTGCATGACAAAAAGAATATTCTCCGACCAATCGAATATTTTATAACAACTTGTATACTTTGCAAAACTTATAAATACTACCCATAACTATAATATTATCTCAAATTCACACCATAATTTTAAAAATAATATTTTGAGAAAATTTAAATATTTATTCATAAAATCTGGGGTCTCACAATCTCCCCTCCTTATGGAATTTTGCCCTCAAAATTTATGTACGTACCTGGTATGCTGAAGAGGTGAGGGTACCTTGATTTTATTTCAGATTCTAATTCTTGAGGTATAACCTTTGAGTGTCGAATATAATCCTTCTTATCCACGTATCTCCTCATACGTTAAATCATCCGCTATCTCATCCGGTTCTAAATTAATAATGTGGTTCGGGTCGTCCACATATTTACGTAACATCGATACGTTAAAACTGTTATGAACACGCGATATACTTGGTGGTAAAACGAGTCTATAGACCACAGTTCCTACTCGATCGAGGATTTCAAATGTGCCAATTAAATCGAGTGTTGAGATTTCCTCTCTTCATCGATTCTTGTTTCTAGAATAACGCCCTCTTGAACCTTCTTCTTCACATTCATCATCTCTGAGTATGTAGCTTGCACGGCTTTAACTTTATCGATTAAAGTCGATTCTACTCGTATATTCATGGGTTCGTATATTTACACTTGTAACCGCATACAATCTTCTACTCAACGCGTCAGCCACCATGTTCGCTTTTCCACGATGGTATTGAATGGTACGATCGTAATCTTCAACAGCTTGAGCTAATGTCTTTGGCGCATGTTACGTTCGTTTTAGTTGCAGAAATAATGGAGGGTTTAAGAAATGGGTTTTGTACTGGGGTCAATATAAAATTTGATTTCACGCTCTAAGGTAGGCTAGGAAGTCTTCAAGAATACGTCAGGAAATTTATTAAGGATACCAACTGTGACTTCTATCCCTTAACCTGGATAGCACCTCACAATGATACCTATCAACTTGCCACCGCAGAACGGCGTCCCCTACGGAAAGTCTGGCTTCGGTGCATCCCAAGACTTGGAAGTCACCAGCAAATGGCTCAGGGCTCTTTACTTATGACTTGATATGACAATGATTGACTTTAGTGGTTTGGTTACTTGAATTCGCATAACAAGTTGATTAGGAATATAAAAGCTAACAACCTTTCGAAAAGCATGATAAGTAGTTAACCAATCAATTCCTAAAATCAAATCAAAGGTAAGTATTTTCAAAGAGATAAGATCGACAAGTAACGTGAAAATGTCAATCTGAATCAACAAGATTTTATAAACAGTGGAGGTAACTAATGTTTCTCCTAACAGAATTTCAACAGATAAGTCAAAGTCTAATTTCTCCGGAGTCAAATTTAAACGTTGAACTCAAGCAAGAGAGATAAAATAATGGGTAGAACCGGTATCGAATAAGGTATAGACTTCGTAAGAGCTTATGATTAACTTACCCGTAATAACCTCGTTCGGGTTCCTCGACAAACGCTCTCACTTAAACTACCAACTTTTGACTTGTTTGGGACATCCCAGTTGGACTTAACTTTGCTGTAGAGTACATTCCACCCTTAATTGCTTCGTCACATTCCTGATCCATGATTCGAATCATTATTCTCCGATCCATATCGAATTGGGGTTGACCGCTATGCACAGTTTAATTCCGAATTCGATGTTGGATTCTCCCAATTGCAGTCCAAAAAGCAAAATTCATTTCATCTATTTTGGCTTTATTGGATCGAACGTCTTTTTCTACACTATCAACGCGTCGTGCGACTGTTACCCACGCATCATCTATTCTTCTTCGTTCGATTGTTTACGCTTTCTCATTGAACTTTGATCATAGCGTTCTCGATTCGGCTCTAATATCTTATACTCGCCAAAAGTGCTTACATTCAAGCATCGCACATCGGGTGACACAATTTTGAATTGTTTCATCTATTTGCTCCATGACCGCCTGCCATTCTTCAACCTGCTCTTCTAACTCATGAACACGATTTTGTAATTCTAAGTTTTGATCATAAAATTAAATCAACCAATTCTCCTCGAGTTCCTCTTCTTCCTCGCTCTCATTGCTACCTCTCAACTAGCTCAAGATGCAATTATTAGTTCTTCACTCACCACGTAGATATCTCTAATTCCTTCTTCGTCTGACATCACATTAACCTGAATAGTGATTAAAGGTGTCTCAATGATCTCATGTGCTTCATTGCTTATCTCAACATTTTCGGACGCCATTTTCAAACACTACCACAAAACAAGGGTTAATTAACATATCACATATTATCCCTATACTCTGACCATCTAATTAAATAACAAATAAACTTAGGTAGATCATACTAGCGAAGGAATTCCCCGTCTCTCCCCTCCTAGTTCTTGTCTCCTATCTCAGCCAGGGATCATATCCCTAAGCTTTGATACCAACTGTGACGCCCCCAAAATAGGTATACATCACCTATTCTGAGTCGCCAAGTACATGGTACAGAATACAAATACAATCTTAAATATACAACAAAAGCTGTGAGTTTTAATACAAATATTGTCTTCTAGACAATATCCACTCTCAGAATAAGTCCTCATTACATTTATTGTCACACTATTTAACGAATAGTGAGGACTACTAATATTATCATCGGACCATCACTCGTTCCCGACTAGTCCCTCGCTACGTTCTCATTTCACGAAGAGAGCGGTGAAAGAAAGGGTGAGCTCAACTAGCCCAAAGAAGAAATATTATGACTAAGATAATGCATGATAAATTTATCATTAGCCTTGATAATGTTAAAGCGATAAAATACAATAGACAACAAGTTTAAGCTGCAGACGGAATAAGCAATCCATTAAAAGAGTCGAGAGAATAAAATCTACTATCTTTTATGATTTAAAAGGTTTTCATCACTTTTATCATTTGAGACTCGACAATAAATAATCCACATCATCCCTCAGACTACGGCAAGGATATTCATTAGTATCACGACCACAAATTATCCATGCACTACTGGGCCAAGGATATTCGTGTATTCATCAATGGTCATGATCATGCCAACAATTGCTCATCAATGCACTACGGCCAATGAGGACTTTTATCACATCATTTGTAACATTGCGGTCATGATTATACAGAATAATCTTGGTCATAATCATACCAAGTCCATCTATGCCTTTCACAAGCCACGAGATGACTTTCAAAAATATAAACATGAGGATGATGACAATGATATAAGAATTCAATAAAACAAGTTCAAGAATTAGTTTATCTAGGAACTAATAACGTCCAAATTGTCAACATGATACTTCTTTGTAAAGTAAAAGTTAAGAATGCTCAGAAGAATATTTCCATGAAACGATACTGGATGAAGCGCAAATATCAAGGATATTCCACTAATTTCATGGAGTATAGAAGTCAAAACTTTAACCAACTGAGTATAATAAAGAATGGAATAACAACGAAATCACCATGAATGCGGTGCCTTCAGATATGTAGCGAGTTATTCAAATGTAATAATAAATCTGAAATAATAAATAATGGAACCGAAGTCGGTGAAATTACACCGCAAGCGAGGATATTAGATAGAATATTAAATGCGAAATAATAAATAATGGAACGAGGTCGGGTGAAATTCACGCAAGCGAGATGATAAAACATAATATTAAATGCGGAATAATAAATAATGGAACGAAGTCAATTGGGTGAAATTCACTGCAAGCGGGATATTAAAGCGAGAATAATTAAGAACGGAATAATAAAAGAATTTTACCAAGTATAGGGGTATGGCGATATCTTTGGTTATTCCAATCAGAATAAATAAGAATGGAATAACATAAGGATTTCACCAAGTATAGGGTATGCTGGCGTATACGAGGTTATGTATAGGGTATGCCTCGTATCTGAGTTATTCCAACGAGAATAATAAAGAATGGAATAATGAAGTTCTCTTCATGAATAAGAAAGAATAACACCCCACTACTAGTAAAACCTTTGGATATCGAAGTAGTGAAGTAGCGAGAATACTCTTCTTCTTTCTCTCTATAGTTTCTCTCTCAAGAGTTTCAATGAATTCGTGAAATAATGAAGGAATGAGCTTTATTTATAGAAGAATGGATTGAATAAGTAACTAATTCATGAACGGTCCAGATCGATTTACTTTTAAGCGAACGGTCCGGATCGATTTACTATTAAAACTTAAAAGCAACGGTCCATACCGATTCACTATTAAAACTTTAAACCAAATGATCCATATTGATTCACTATTATAACTTTTCCACCAAATGGTCCATATTGATTTCTATTATAACTTTCACCACCGGTAGGTCCATATTGATTCACTATTATAACTTCAACCAACTATTCGAAAAATTAGCACATCTCTTCATGGAATAATATTGTACCGAAATACCCGAATGCACAATACTAGAGTGAATAGTAATCGGGTGAATAGTAACTCGTGAATAGTAACTCATGAATAGTAACTCGTGAATAGTAACTCATGAATAATAACTCGTAAATAGTAACTCATGAATAGTAACTCCGACACGAAAAGTGTCCCGAATACCCGATTGAACAATATAACCTCCAGACATCAAATATCATCGGAATAGATGTCAATTTCTACTAACACAAATAATCCCAACACAATGAAACTATCAAATTCATCTTTAATCAACACCAACTTATTCATCATTAATATTATAACTCACAATATTTAGCAACCAGGTTGTTCCCAGGAAAGAGGGGGCTTTATGATAAGGATTTCTCCCTATTGGCGCGCAATTAGATTATCTAACCTCTCCTTGACAGAACTTCTAGACATTGTAAATATTGCAATTTAATAATATGAATAACATTGTCGTCTCAATTATTGATTTAATAAAATAACATATAATGCGGATGATCTCGACAATAATCGAATCAATAATATGAGAGATATGTCATAACCAATTCTTCGTAGTAATAATTGAGTAAAACTAAGTGACTTTTACGTAAGCATCAATAACCAATACTGGGTGTGCTACTTATGCAACCACAGCGTATTCTTGTACTTTTACTACTAAGGGTAGTTCAACAAAGATCAACGGTAAAACTTTCGCCGTTATTTTATAAAAGATAATTACGTCGTTTTCTAAATACGACAATACTTCCGTCTTGGGGACCACCAATGATTGTGCCGTAGTACGGATATTCCATGACAAAAAGAATATTCTCCGACCAATCGAATATTTTATAACAACTTGCATACTTTGCAAAACTTATAAATACTACCCATAACTATAATATTATCTCAAATTCACACCATAATTTTAAAAAAAATATTTTGAGAAAATTTAAATATTTATTCATAAAATCTGGGGTCTCACATGAGGACTTATTCTGAGAGTGGATGTTGTCTTGAAGATAATATTTGTATTAAAACTCACAGCTCTTTTGTTGTATATTAAAGATTGTATTTGAATTTTGTACCATGTATTTGGCGACTCAAGATGGGTGATTTTTACCTATTTTGGGGGCGTCACAGTTGGTATCAAAGCTTAGGGATATGATTCCTGGCTGAGATGTGAGACAAGAACTAGGAGGGGAGAGACGGGGAATTCCTTCTCTAGTATGACCTACCTAAGTTTACTTGTTATTTAATTGGTCGGTTAGAGTATAGGGATAATATGTGATATGTTATTTAACCCTTATTTTGTGGCAGTATTTGAAAATGGCATCCGAGAATGTTGAGAATAGCAATGGAGCACAGGAGACCGTTGAGTCTCCACAGATTAATAATCAGGACAATGTGCAACAGGATGGCGATAATCCTCATGTAAACAACAACATTAATCAATTGACGAACGACGGTACGTTTAGGATCTTTTTAGAATTCATGCAACATAAGGCGAATGCGGCTCCTGTTCATAATGCAGGTGAAAATAATGGCAACCCACGGTTGGTCACCGCTAAGCAGTTCAAGGAGCTGGGACCACCGAAGTTTTTGGGAAAGCCAGTACCACTTAAGGCGTAGACGTGGTTAAAGTAGATCACCAAGATATTTGATGTCTTGGGATGCTCCGAGGAGCAAAAGGTTCCCTTTGCCACCTTTATGTTGCGTGAAGAGGCAGATTACTGGTGAGAATCTGTAAAACGTACCCAGCCTGATGCACTCAAGATGTCTTGGGAGAAATTTTAAGAATTGTTCAACGACAAGTACTTTCCTAAAAGTATTCGTCACATGAAAGAGGTGGAGTTCAACAAGCTGGAGCAAAACAATATAACCGTGTCACAATACGAGGCTAAGTTTGCCGAGTTGTCTCGGTTTGCATCCCATTTGGTCAATAATAAGTAGCGAATAACGCGAATGTTTCTAAGAGGTTTGAAACCCAATATACGTCAATACCTCATTTCTCACAAACTTTGTTTATATTCAGATGTTGTGAATAGGGCTCAGTTATTGGAGCGCGATAATGAGTCAGCATAACCAAAAGGCAACGACCAACAACATGATAATAATCATACCGGTGGCAACGATCATCGGAACAATGATAACCATCATGGGGGAAATTATCATGCCAAGAATGGTAACCACTTCGGTGGTAATCATGGCCAAGATAATAGAAGTGGAAATTTCAAGAAGAGGAGGTTCAATAATGATAGAAAGACAGCAGCATCAGCACCCGTTTCAAAGGAAGAAGAACGACCACCGGTCGTATGTTTCAAATGCGGACAAGAGGGACACATCCGTCCAAACTGTACGCAACAATCCAAAGCGTGTTTTAATTGCGGAAGAGAAGGTCACCTAGCTCGATTTTATCGTATGGTGAAGTCAAGTCCAGCTGGGATAGTGATGTCAAAGGATGTCCCAAACAAGCCAAAGCCGATAGTTTAAGAGAGAGCATTTTTTTTTCTCGTGACGAGGAACCTAAATAAAATTATCACGGGTAAGTTAATCATAAGCTCTTGCGAAGTTTATACCGTGTTAGATACCGGTTCTACCTATTCTTTTATCTCTCTTGCTTGCGCTCAACGTTTAAATTTAACTCCGGAGAAGTTAGACTTTGATATATCTGTTTAAACTCAGTTGGGTGAAATCTTCATTACCTCCACTATTTATAAATCTTGTTCAAATCAACACTTTCACATTACCTGTTGATCTTATCTCTTTGAAAATACTTGCCTTTGATGTGATTTTAGGAATCGATTGGTTAATTACTCATTATGCTTTTTGTAAGGTTGTTAGATTTCATACTCCTAACCAACCTGCTATGCGAATTCAAAATAACCAGACCACTAAAGTCAATCATTGTCATATCAAGCCATAAGTAAAGAGCCTGATTCTTTCGTTGTTGATTTCCTTGTGTGGAATGCACCGAAACCAGACTTTCTGTAGGCGACATCGTGAATGAAGATGACAAGTTGATAGGTATCAATGTGACGTGTTATCCAAGTCTTGGATGAGGGTCACAGTTTTGAATGATATTTCTATCGTTAATAAAGTTCCTGACGTATTCTTGAAGACTTCCTGGCCTACCCCTAGAGCGTGAAATCAAATTTTGTATTGACCCCAGTACAAAACACATTTCTTAAACCCTCAAATATTTCTTCAACTAAAATGAACGTAACATGCACCAAAGACGTTGACTCGAGCTGTTGAAGATTACGATCGTACCATTCAATACCATCATAGGAAAATCAAACGTGATAACTGACGTGTTCAGTAGAAGATCATATGCGTTTATGAGTGCGAATATACGAACCCTTGTGAAGATAACGAATATACGATTAGAATCGACTTTAATCGATAAAGTTAAAGCCGTTCAAGCTACATACCCGGAGCTAATGAATGTGAAGAAGAAGGTTCAAGAGGGCGTTATTCTAGAAGCAAGAATCGACGAAGAGAGGAAATCTCAACCCTCGATTTAATTGGCCCATTTGAAATCCTCGATTAAGTAGGAGTTGTGGCTTATAGACTCGTTTTACTGCCAAGTATGTTGCGTGTTCATAACGTTTTTAACGTATCGATGTTACGTAAATATGTGGACGACCCGAACCACATTATTAATTTAGAACCGGACGAGATAGCGGATGATTTAACATTTGGGGAGATACGTGTTAAAATCTTGGATAAGAAGAATCATATTCAACACTCAAAGGTTATACCTCAAGAGTTAGAATCTGACAAGGTATCCTCACCTCTTCAGCATACCAGGTACGTACGTAAATTTTGAGGGCGAAATTCCATAAGGAGGGGAGATTGTGAGACCCCATATTTTATGAATAAATATTTAATTTTCTCGAAATAATTTTTTTGAATATTATGGTGTGGATTTAATATAATGTTATAGTTGTGGGTAATATTTACAAATTTTGAAAAGTATGCAAGTTGTCATATTATATTCGATTGGTCGGGAAATATTCTTTTTGTCAGGGAATATCCATACAACGGTACAATCATTGGTGGACCCTACAACAGAATTATTATCAGATTGAGAAAACGACAAAAATATTTTATTGAAATAACGGCGAAAGTTTTACCGTTAATACTGTTGAACTATTCGGTAGTAAAAATACGATGAATATGTGTGGTTGCGTAGTAGCACAAGATTGATTATTGATGCTTATGTGATAAATCACTCGGTTTTTGTTTTATTAGTATTATTAATGTAATAAAAGCAGGAAAAACTTTTATATAAAAAAAGAATACTTTTATAAAGTTATTACGTTTTATTAGGCTAATAGTAAAATCTTTTTATATAAAACATAATACTTTTTTAAAGTTATTCGTTTTATTAGACAATAATTAGATTATATTATATTTTATTATGCATAGTGTTGCATAGTGCCTGCATAGTGTTGCATAGTATTTTGCATAGTAAAATCTTTTTATATAAAACAAAATACTTTTATAAAGTTATTCGTTTTATTAGATTATAAATAGAATATATTATATTTTATTTAAAAGATTTTGCTTTAATTATGGGACCGTCCGATTAAAGTAAATCAATCTGGACTGATTCATGAGTTAATTACTTATCGATCCATTCTTCTATAAATAGAAGCTCATTCCTTCATTATTTTCTTTACGAATTCTTTGAAACTCCTAGAGAGAGAAATTATAGAGGAAAGAAGAAAAGTATTCTCGCTACTTCACTTTACTCTAGATATCAAGTTTTTTTTTACGGTGAGGGATATTATTTGTTGTGCCGTAAAGGGTATTATTTCTTTTGTATTCATGAAGAGAACTTACATTATTCCATTCTTTATTATTACATTGGAATAACTTTGTATACGCTGGCTACCCTATACTTGGTGAAATTCTTACGTTATTTCATTCTTTATTATTACATTGGAATAACTCATATCATGCTGGCTACCCTATACTTGGTGAAATTCTTACATTATTCCATTCTTTATTATTACATTGGAATATTATACATGCATGCGTTTTTTCTGGGACACGGATTAGATTATTTAGTATTACTGTTGGAATAACCCGCACATACATGCAATCTACCGCATGCATGGTGATTTGTTGTTATTCCATTCTTTATTATTACATTTGGAATATCATGTCGATCGTATTATGCGATTGGTTCCGTTGTTATTATTACGTTAGAATAACTTTTGTCTATCTGAATTCCGCATGCATGGTGATTTATTTTGTTATTCCATTCTTTATTATACTCAGTTGGTTAAAGTTTTGACTTCTATACTCCATGAAATTAGTGGAATATCCTTGATATTTGTGCTTCATCCAGTATCTTTTCATGGAAATATTCTTTTGAGCATTCTTGAATTTTACTCTACAAAGAAGTATCATGTTGACAATTTGGACGTTATTGGTTCCTGGATAAATTAATTCGTGAACTTGTTTTATTGAATTATTATGTCATTGTCATCATCCTCATGTTTATATTATGTTGAAAGTCATCTCTGACATGTAGTGCATAGATGGACTTGGTATGATTATGACCAAGGATTATTCGGTATAATCATGACCGTAATGTTACAAATGATGTGGAAAAAGTCCTCATTGGCCCGTAATGCATTGATGGACAATTTTTGGTATGATTATGGCTATGGATTCTCTTGACCAGGTGCAAAGATGAATTATTTTATGGCATGATCGATCTGTTGATGAAAACACACGATTATCTTTGGCCGTAGTGCATGGATAATTCGTGGTGGTGATCTTAAATAATATCCTTAGCTTTTGTAGTGCGGGGATGATTTGATGATGTGAATTATTTATTAAAATTTGAGTCAAATGATAAAAGTGATGAAAAACTTTTTAAATCATAAAAGATAGTATATTTTATTCTCTACTTGACTCTTTTAATGGATTGCTTGTTCATTGCGATTAAACTTGATGTCTATTATATTTTATCGGTTTAACATTGTTGAAGACTAATGATAATTTATTACGCATTATCTTAGTCATAATATTTTTCTTGGGCTAATTAAGCTCACCCTTTCTTTCCTTTGTTCTCTTGTAGAAAATGAGAGCGTGGTAGGGACTAATCGGAGAATTGAGTGGCGGTCCGGATGATAGTATTAGTAGTCCTCACTATTACATTAAATAGTGTGACAATAAATGTAATGAGGACTTATTACGAGAGTGGATATTGTCTTGAAAGGCAGTATTTGTATTAAAAGCGATAGCTCTCTTGTTGTATATTAAAGATTGTATTTGAATTTTTGTACTATGTATTTGGCGGTTGAAGATGGGTGATGTATACCTATTTTGGGGCGTTACAAGTATAAACTGACGGTTGTATGACCAAAAAACAAGTAAATCGGGTCCCGTCGTTAAAGGGGAGTGAGCACAGGTGAGTAAGATAAGAGGTATGTACTTGATCCTTGCTCTATATATATATATATATATATATATATATATATATATATATATATATATATATATATATTCAAAAAATAACAAAATATTACAATCATAATGTATAGTATTATATATAAATATTAAGAACTTTCAATCTATCATGCATGAATATATTTCTATTTTTTTATGGAATATATTGTACATATTATGCAGATGAATTATATATATAATATATTCAACATATGATATGATATTATGTAATATTTTTCTAAATTTGAATATTCAAAGAATTTTACTGTGAACAATATTATTCTGTTTTAATATTAAGTATTCATGAATTTTGGATAGATAGATACATAGATAGATAGATAGATCCGCGCGTGTGGAACAAACATAGAATATATTCCCTTGAACTGCAATTTCAGTTATGGAAATGAAAAGAAGAAAATAAAACATAAGTTTTTGTTTTATTTTTCGTGGGTGTCGTAATTATCTTGGAAAAAGAAAACTGGAGCTCTTATTATAAATAAAAGAATATTGTGAAACAGATCATGCATATTTCCTTAAGGAGTATGAGAGATATTAATGGCGGAACTAAAAGTGGGGGAAGGGGCAAGCAGCCCCAGTGAGCCAACGTCGGCGAGGCGAAGGTAGAGGCGGGCGGTGGCGGCTCGGCGGCGATGGCGGTGGCGACCAGTTCTTCTCTTCTTCTCAGAGCTCTTTTTAAGCGAGGATTCGTCTAATATTTGTTTGTTACGCTAATTAGAGGTAATACCAAACTCTACACACATCTCTTCCTTCTCTTTTCATTTGCAGATAATTACGCACATTTTTCCTTGTGTTCTTTTAATTCTCCATTTATTGTTTCAATCTCCTTACCTACTTGAGAAAGGAGATTGTCAAAATCTAACATAAGAAATGGTCTCATCAAATCAAAGCATCTTTGCATCTCCAAGTAATTCCTCAACCCAAGTCGATTTTTCTTGCAAATAATTCATTACCTAAAAAATTTCGATGTCACAGTAACCAATTATATATCGGCATTCAAAATTATTAAGGAAGAAGATAATGATCAGAAGCTCGAAACATAAAGTATGAGAAAAAATTCAGGACATGGAGTATAGACTTATAATTGTTAACTTTCTGTTAACTTGTATGCTTTTATGGTATAAATCAGTTAGCTTTTGATTGAATTAGTGACATGGAGTATAGTTGTTAATTTGCGGAGTAATAAGGATGGCGAATTCGGGTTGGAACACAAAGAAATGGCTAAGAAATCTGATTGTTAAAGTGGCGCACATAACATGTTCGCTAAAAGTCCTCTTAGGATTGTTTTTGCTAAAAACTAGGAATTAAGCAAAGCCAAGACCCAAACTATATACATATATGCTTTATATAGCTAATTAAAGAGCTTGGACAAATTGAATCATGAAAAACATTTTAAAATCAAAATAAAAAATTAGTGTAATAGGTCATTTTTGGGACTGTTATGACTGTCAAGCGAATCTAAAAAATTAGTGTGTCGGGTTAAATTTTTTTGCCCCCCTCTAAAAAACCGCTCTGGTTTCGCCATTTGGAGATATTTAACTATATTAATTAAAACACTATACAATGACTGATTTTTTATAATAAAAAAAAATATTAAAAGGTAGTTTAATTTCTCGTTAAAAGTAAAAGTTTCACAGTAATTTCTTTTACAGAAAACATTATTTTCTCAAATTTTATCTTATATTTTTTAACAAGAATTTGCGTCATTATTATAAGGTTTTTTAAGTCTTATTTTCTTAAAATTGTAATGTCAATTAAATATTTATAATTTTTTTTAGTGGAGAATGTTGTAAACTTTTCAAAATATCGAGTAATAAAATCTTTAATATGATTTGAAAATTATAAATAAATAAATATTTTTACTATAATTTTTTTATTTCAATCATTCGAATGCATTATTATCAAACACAGAAAACTTGTAAATCAATGGACATAACTTGTGAGTTCGAAAGACTTTGAGAATGATGAAGCCAAATATAAATAAAATGAGTTCGCGGTTTTCAGGTAACAGGTTGTGTATATATATACAATTATAAATGTATTAGTTAAATTATATATATATAAAAATTAAATGGAGGTGCACAGTTGAACAAGTTCTAAATGTACACAGTCTACGATCGTAGAGTTAAGTCATCTTAAGATCGTAGAGTAGTTACTGACTGATATTAGAATAGTCACTCTTTTATCGTAAAAACGTAGGGTAAATCATCATATCGTAAAGTGACTTAATTCTAAGATAGTACACTGTGTATATTTGGAAGTCTGCACAATTGTGCAACTCCATTAACCCCAATATAAATATATATATATATATATATATATATATATATATATAGAGAGAGAGAGAGAGAGAGAGAGAGAGTCCGGACTCCCGTATTTTCACATAATACAGTATTTTGAAACTAGAATTTTCACATAATACAATGTTTTGGATGTGATTTGGATACGTATAACAAAACAGATATGTACAGTTTGTGAAGACTGTACATACATTTTTTTAGTATAGGTATCCAAATCACGCCCAAAATATTATATTATGAAAAAATTTCAATTCCATAAAATATTAATTTTTTTTAGTTATTTTTAAAAAAAAAAAAAAATAGGGTATGAATTTTCTCCCATCAGGAGTTTATTAATGAAATTTAATTTTCTCTATTTATTATTTTGAAATAGTAAGGGTTGATTTGATTAATGTGGATAGTTATGGGTAAAATATAAATATTTCAAAATAAGTGGTGGTTAAAAATATTCATTGTTGGTGTCGGGGAAATTATTTTGGTTTGGTCGTGGAATATTAAATTGTGTCGGGGAATATTAAATGCTATATGTATTGTGTGAATTTCATTTAATGTTTATTCTTGACCCATAAGGCCCCATGAAATAGAAGCGATTGGGAAGAAAGCGACAAATATAAGTTGTTTTAAAAATACTTGGGCGTAGTTATTCACAGATTATCTTGTTAAAATACTCGATTGGTGAAAAAAACACGATGTTGTTTTGCGTAGTATTGCACCAATTATTGATTCTTAAAAAGAAGGCACTATTCATATAATGGTTACGTAGAAGGCCTTACTCGATAATAATTCTGATAATTCTTATTTATATTTTATTGATTTAATAATTCTTTGCGTTGATATTTTATATTCTTTGTTGTTTGATAATTGTCATTACGGTATTTTTCATTATCGAAGCAATAATTCATATTATCTGAATAATATTATTAGATAACATTATTGGCAATGTCTAGAAAGTTACATACAGGAGAGGTTTGGTCACACTAATTGCTTGCGCTTGATAAGGAGAAATTCTTATTGGAAAGCCCCCTCTTTCACAGGAGCTGCTGGTTGTCGATATTGTGATTACGTAATATTATTTGTGAATAATTAATTATTGATTCATATGATGAGGAAAATATTGATTTTATGTGGATATAGATGGAGAAAATTTTTAATGTGACAATTGTTGAAAATTGAAATTTTATCTTTTTACGATAAAATAATTCATTTAAATATATTATTATATTTTAATAATATAATAATGATGATATTTTTACGATGAATGTGGGATATATGAGTATATGTGGAGGAGAGTATTTTTGTTGCAAAAATATTTAAAGCATATTTTATGTGTCGGTGGACCCCATTTCTTGGTTGAAATTTGATTATAGCTTTGTAAAATCGCTTGGTTTGTGGATTTTGGTCAATTTACATTTGGAATTTGGAAAAACTTTTTCTTACGTAAAGTTGTAGAGAATTGAATTTCCTATAAAAGTCATGAGTTTTGAATTTTTACGACAAAAGGGCTATTTATTGTGAATTATTGAAGTTAGAAGCTCAGAAATAATTGATTTTGGAAGTTTAAAATATTTTAAAATAACAAAAGCGTTTTTTTTCATTATGGTGTATTTTACATGTGTGTTGAATGATTTGAATTGAGTTCTTGGAAGGTTGGCGTAGGAAAATTTAATTTATATATTAATATTATATTAAATTTTACTACTTTGGTGTTCTAAGCATTTTTCTATAAAATAGGGTCTTAGGTTAGAATTGAAAATCACACGAAGCTGAAGTTTTCTCTCTATATTATCGGCGTATTCTTGTGAGTATTTTGAGTATATTTTGAGTATTGCTATCTCTGGTGCAAGTTCAAGTCATAGCTTTATATCAAGGTGTTTAAATTTAGAAATCTTGATCTTTCGAGGTAAGGGATATTATTTTTTTTTAATGATATTATTTCTTCAATATCATTATCTTTGAAATATTGATCTGAAGTTTTTATCAAATTTGGAACTTTTTGGTGTCGGGAGTTCTTATTCACGTATATACGGCCTTTATTCACGTATCTGATCTTATTCACGAATCTGACCTTTATTCATCGAAAAATGAAAATTTTCCTTTTTAGTCAAAATATCTATTACGGATACTAGCTTTGATTGTATCCATGTTTTGATCATTCTTGAATTTTACACCACTATGATTATTTTTGAGGTATTTTTGGACATGGATAAAACAAAAGTACGAATCCTTAATCCTTAATCCTTGTCATTTTGTTTCCTTTGGATTCGTTTCTTTAAAAATATTTTTCATCATCCTCGGTCTTAAATGATGATATTATTGAATATCTTTGGCTTTTGTAGTGCAAAGATGAATGATTTCGATGAATATCTTTGGGCGTAGTGCAAAGATGAGCAGTGTTTAGATGAACATGACCGGTGATGAATATCTTTGGCTTTTGTAGTGCAAAGATGAATATTTGATTCGGATATATATTGATTGATGTTACGGGGATAAAAGATAGGCGATGAACTTTTAAATTCATACATAGAAGATAGTAGTTTGCATTCTCTACTTAACTCTTCTAATGAATTATTATTTCCGCTGCGAATATTGATTTAAAACTTGTTGTCTATTGTATTCTATTAGATTTTTTCCTGTTGAAGACTAACGATAATTTGTTGTATATTATCTTAGTCGTAATATTCTTTCTTGGGCTAGTTGAGCTCACCCTTTTCCTTTTGTTCATTTTTTTCTTCTCGGGGAGGCGAGAATATAGCGAGTGCAGTGGGGTATGGAATGAAGGTTCTAGAGAGAGTTGTTTAGTAGTCCTCACCATTTTTGTAAAATAATGTATCAATAAATGTGATGAGGATTTATTTGAGTATAGATATTATCTAGAAGATAATATTTGTATTCAAACTCACGAGTTTCTTGTTGTAATAATAAAGTTGTAGTTGTTTACGTACCATGTATTGACAACTTTCGGAATGGGTGATGTATACCTATTTTGGGGGCGTCACGGTTGGTATCGAGCTTAGGGATATGATCTCTGGCGGAGATCGGGGAATAGAACTAGGAGGGAGGCAGTAAATCCTTGCTAGTGTGTCTACTAAGCTTATTTGTTAGTTAGTCGGTATATAGGGATATTATGTGATATATTGATTTCCTTAATTAACCCTTGTTTTATGGCGGTATTTGAGAATGTCGTGAGAATATTAACGATGGAAATGAGGCCAGTGGAGGCGCTTTGTACTCACCAGCGAGGAGAGCGTGCTGCAGTGGCAATGTTCCTCACCATGAACAACACCTGCTGAAGCGAGATGATGAGCGAGGGATGTTTAGAAGCTTTTTGCAGTTCATGCAAAATCGAGACGAGGAGACTTCGTGTTCAAAATCTGAGGAGGAGAAATGATAGCAATTCACGGGTTATCCTGACCAAGCGATTCAAAAGTTGGGACCACACGAATTTAAGGGAAAGCGGATCCGATCATGGCGGAAACATGGGTCAAACAAATTACCAAGATATTCGATGTCTTGGGATGCGGAGAAAGAAGGTTCCATTCGCCACCTTTATGTTAAAGTGGCGAGGCGGACTCTTGGTGGGAGATGCGTGAAGCGTACCCATCGGCCGCTTTTCGGCGTATGTCTTGGGAGACATTTGAAACTATTTAATGACAAATACTTTCACGAAAGTGTTCGTCATATGAAGGAAGTGGAGTTTATTAGATTAGAAGCGAGAATAACATGGCGGTGTCGATGCGAGGCAAAGTTTGCGAGTTATCGGTTTGCACCTCATTTGGTGGAGAATGAGGAGCGTATATAGCGGATGTTTCTTAGAGGTTTGAAAACGGCATCGTCGATATCTCATTTCTCATAAATTTTCTCTCTATTCGGATGTTGTAAGCGAGGGCTCAATTATTAGGCGAGATAACGAAAATACGGTCAGTGGGGGACCTGACGAGGATCATCTAGGAGATAGCGATCAACAAAACAACGATAACCGGCGGAGAAAGAAAAAAGGCGGACAAAAATGGTAACCACTCTGGTGGTAATCATAGCCATGAAAATAGAAAAAGCGAGTCGGGAGGAGATTTTAAAAGAGGAGATTTAACAGCGACCATGTGAAGGCAGCGGTCTTGCGTGACAAGCTGGTTCTAAGGAGGAGAAGCGACCACCGGTCATATGCTATAAATCACGGAAAAGAGGACATATCGGTCAAGCGCCCTATGATTCAAGGTATGCTATAATTGTGGAAAAGGACATATATCGCTCGAGATTATGCGGTAGCGAAACCTAGTTCAGTGAGGGGACGGTGACTCAAAAAAGTATGTCGAGAAAAGTCAAAGTCAGCGGTTCTGGAAGGCGTTTGTTGTATTTGGTCAAAATCGAGGAACCCAAGCGAGGTGATCACGGGTAAGCTATTTATAAATTCTTGCGAAGTTTATACCTTACTTGATCTACGGTCTTTACCCATTCATTTATCTCTCTGCTTGTGCTCAGCGTTTAAACTTGACTCAGGAGAAATTAGACTTTGACCTATCTGTGGAAACTCAGTTAGGAGAAACTTTCATCACATCCTTTGTTTATAAATCTTGTTTGATTCAAGTTGGCACCATCACCTTACTGTTGACCTTATCTCTTTAAAGATACTTGCTTTTGATGTGATTTTAGGGATTGATTGGTTAACTACTCATCATACCAAAATTGATTGTTTTTCGTAAGGTTGTTAGTTTTCATATTCTAACCAACTGTTGTATGCAATTCAAACAACTAAACCATTAAAATCAATCCTTTGTCATATCTAATCATAAAGCTATTCGTTTATTGAAAAGCGGATGTCAAGCTTTCTTAGCCCATGTTATGGATTTGAATAAAGACACGTCAAATTTGAATAATATTCTGTTGTTATTGACTTTCTGGCGTATTTCTGAAGAACTTCCGGTCTACCCCGAGCGTGAAGTTGAATTCTTTATTGATCTTGAACACTGAGTACAAAGCCCATTTCTAAAACCCCATATCGAATGGCTCTATTGAACTTGAGGAGTTAAAGGTCCAACTACTGAGGAGTTGTTGGACATCGGTTTCATTCGATCTAGTACATCTCCTTGGGGTGCTCTGTTTTATTCGTAAAAAGAAGAAAAAGCGGTAGTATCGACTTTGTATTGACTATCGGGAATTGAACCATGTCACCATCGAGAATAGGTATCCTCTACCTCGTATTGATGACTTGTTTGACCGATTGCAAGGAGCACAATTCTTTTCAAAAAATCGATCTTAGATTTGGATATCATCGGTGAAGATTAGGCGAGGATATTCAAAAAGCGCCTTGAGAACTCGATGCGGGCATTATGAATTCTTAGTCATGTCTTTCGGATTGACTAATGCTCCTATGACTTTCATGGATATGATGAACCCGAGTATTGAGGAATATTTGGATCGATTCGTTGTTGTCTTTATTGATGACATCCTCATATATTCCAAAAGTCGTGAAGATCATGAGCACCATTTGAAATTTGGTACTCAAAAGGCCCGTGAAAACAAACTATATGCCAAATTAAAGAAATCGAGTTACGGCTTGAGGAAGTAGCATTTCTTGAGCGCGTGGTGTCAAAACATGGAGTATCAAGTGGACGTGAAGATTGAAGCAATACAAAGTTGGGAACAGCAAAAGTCGGTGGCCAGAAATCGTAGCTTTACAGGCTTATTTGGTTATTATCGGAGATTCGTGGAAGGATTTTCTCGAATCGCTACTCCATTAACTTCGGTTGACTCGGAAAGATATAAAATTCGTATGGAAGCGAGGAATGCGAGAAGAGTTTCAAGAGCTCGAGAGGAGACTCATTTATTTTGTTACAACAATACCATCTGGTGCGGATGGATTTGTTATCTCTGACGATGCTTGGGCAAAGGGTTAGGATGTGTTCTCATGCAACGTGGGAAAGTCATAGCCTATGCCTCGCGACAACTTAAAGAATATGAGAGGAATTATCCTACTCATGATCTAGAGTTGGCAGCAGTCGTTTTCGCGTTAAAGATATGGAGGCACTATCTATATGGGGAGAAAGTGGAGATATATTAGGACCATAAAAGCCTCAAATATTTCTTCACTTTCAAAAGGAACTCAACATGCTGGCGGTGGCGGCGTTGGCTTGAGTTGTTGAAAGATTACGACCACACTATTTGATACCATCTGGAAAAGCGAGCGTGGTAGGTGGCGCGTTGAGTAGAAGATCATATGCGAGGAATGAGTGCGATGATGTCAAGTATCGCATAGAGCCGACTTTAATAGAAAAAGTTAAGGTTGCTCAAGCCCGCAGGCAGGAGGTGATCGTATGAAGAAGAAAGTACAAGAAGGTGCTATTTCGAGCGAGAATTGATGAAGAAGGAATACTTGAGTCCACTCCGGACTTTGTGTCCTAACGACTCGATTTGAAGTACAAGATTATGATGGAGGCACACAATACACCATTTGCAATCCATCTGGAAGTACCAAAATGTATCGTGATCTTGACATACATTTTGGTGGAACAATATGAAGAGAGAGATTGCAAAGTTTATCTCAGCGTGTTTAACTTGTCAGCGTGTAAAGGCGGAGCATCTAGTACCTAAGGGTCCGTTGCAACCACTTGAGATTCCGAAATGGAAGTGGGAACACATTACCATGGATTTAGATTCACGGGTCTTCTCTACGGTTTCTCAAGGCATCAATGCCATTTGGGTTATTGTTGATAGATTAACCAAGTCTGCTCATTTCTTGCCGAATCGGGAGACTTATTCCTTGAGCGTCTTGCTAGTATATATATAAATGAGATTGTGAGGTTGCATGGCATGCCGGTATCCATAGTTTTTGGATCGTGACCCAAGATTCACTTCAAGATTTTGGGTTAGCTTGCAAAAAGCTGAGCGCAGTTCTGATTGATTGGCATACCATCCTCAAGCAGACGGACAATCGAGAGAGGACTATTCAAACTCTTGAAGATCTATTAAGACTGTGTCCTAGACTTCAAGAGGCGATTTAGGATAAGTATTTACCATTGGTGGAATTCTCCTACAACAACAGTTATCGAGCAAGTATAGGTGTGGCTCCATTTGAAGCATTATATGGGCCGAAAGTGTCGCTCTCGATATGTTGGGATGAGGTGGGTGAAAGCAACATTGTTGGGACCGAGTTAAATGCGTATGACTCTAGAAAAGATCCAAATGATTCGACAAGCGTATACAAAGCGGCACAAGATCGACAAAAAAGAGTTATGCGGATCTTCATCGAAAGGGCGTGGAATTTAGTATAGGGGATCATGTATTGTTGCGAGTTGCTCCATGGAAGGAGTTCTACAAGATTTGGGAAGAGAGGAAAGCTCGATCCACGATTTATTGGTCCATTTCAAATTCTTGGCCCGAGTAGGAAATGTAGCCTATAGACTCGCGTTACCTCAAGAGTATGTCTCGTGTTCATAATGTGTTTCACATATCGTACTTGCCGTAAATATGTGAAAGACCGAACCACGTTATAGAGTTTAAAGCAGGACGAGATAATAGAAGACTTAACGTCTGAAGAGGTACTGTCAAGATCTTGGATAGGAAGGAGCATGTCCTACGCACAAAGGTCATACCACAAGTTAAAGTTTTGTGGAGGAATCATCTTTATAGAGGAGATGATTTTGGGAATTGGAAGCGGAAATGAAAGCGAGGTATCCTCACCTTTTTGAAACACAGTCAGTCGTCGTCGATTTCGAGAGACGAAATTTCATAAGGAGGGAGGTTGTAAGACCCCAACTTATTATTAATGAAATTTAATTTTCTCTATTTATTATTTTGAAATAGTAAGGGTTGATTTGATTAATGTGGATAGTTATGGGTAAAATCATAAATATTTCAAAATAAGCAAGTGGTTATAAAATATTCATTGTTGTCGGGGAATATTCGTTTGGTCGTGGAATATTCTTCTTTGTCGGGGAATATTAAATGCAATGTATAGCGATCTTTTTATGGGCCCCATGTGAGCGATTGGATGAAGAAAAGCGACAAATATAAGTTGTTTAAAAATAGCGGCGGCGTAGTTATTCACAGATTAATCTTTGTTAAAATACTAAATTGGTTAAAACACGGTGGCACTGCGGTATTGCACCAATTATTGATTCTTACGTGAAGGCACTACTCGATAATGGTTACGATAATTCTTTATTCGAGTATTTTATTTTATTGATTTAATAATTCTTTGCGTTGATATTTTATATTCTTTGTTGTTTGATAATTGTCATTACGGTATTTTTCATTATCGAAGCAATAATTCATATTATCTGAATAATATTATTAGATAACATTATTGGCAATGTCTAGAAGTTTACATCTAAGGAGAGGTTTGGTCACCTAATTGCGGCTTGATGAGGAGAAATTCTTATTGGAAAGCCCCCTGCTCACAGGAGCGCACTGGTTGTCGATATTGTGATTACATAATATTATTTGTGAATAATTAATTATTGATTCATATGATGAGAAAATATTGATTTTATGTGGATATAGATGGAGAAATTTTTAATGTGACAATTGTTGAAAATTGAAATTTTATCTTTTTACGATAAAATAATTCATTTAAATATATTATTATATTTTAATAATATAATAATGATGATATTTTTACGATGAATGTGGGATATATGAGTATATGTGGAGGAGGAGTATTTTGTTACCAAAAATATTTAAAGCATATTTTATGTGTCGGTGGACCCCATTTCTTATTTGAAATTTGATTATAGCTTTTGTAAAATCGCTTCCGTTTGTGGATTTTGGTCAATTTTGTTTGGAATTTGGAAAAACTTTCTTACGTAAAGTTGTAGAGAATTGAATTTCCTATAAAAAGTAGCGAGTTTTGAATTTTTACGACAAAAGGGCTATTTATTGTGAATTATTGAAGTTTAGAAGCTCAAAATAATTGATTTTGGAAGTTTAAAATATTTTAAATAACAAAAAACGTTTTTTTTCATTATGGTGTGTTACACATGTGTGTTGAATGATTTGAATTGAGTTCTTGGAAGGTTGGCGTAGGAAAATTTAATTTATATATTAATATTATATTAAATTTTACTACTTTGGTGTTCTAAGCATTTTCTATAAATAGGGTGCTTAGGTTAGAATTGAAAATTACACGAAGCTGAAGTTTTCTCTCTCTATATTATCGGCGTATTCTTGTGAGTATTTTGAGTATATTTTGAGTATTATCTATACGGTGCAAGTTCAAGTCATAGCTTTATATCAGGTGTTTGATTAAATCTTGATCTTTTCGAGGTAAGGATATTATTTTTCGTAATGATATTATTTCTTCTAATATCATTATCTTTGAAATATTGATCTGAAGTTTTTATCAAATTTGGAACTTTTGGTGTGGGGGTTCTTATTCACGTATCTGACCTTTATTCACGTATATCTGATCTTATTCACGAATACGACCTTTATTCATCGAAAAATGAAAATTTTCTTTTTAAGTCAAAATATCTATGTGGATACTAGCTTTGATTGTATCCATGTTTTGATCATTCTTGAATTTTACACCACTATGATTATTTTTGAGGTATTTTTGGACATGGATAAAAAAAAAATACGAATCCTTAATCCTTAATCCTTGTCATTTTGTTTCCTTTGGATTCGTTTCTTTAAAAATATTTTCATCATCCTCGGTCTTAAATGATGATATTATTGAATATCTTTGGCTTTGTAGTGCAAAGATGAATGATTTTCGATGAATATCTTTGGCCGTAGTGCAAAGATGAGCAGTGTTTAGATGAACATGACCAGTGATGAATATCTTTGGCTTTTTGTAGTGCAAAGATGAATATTTGATTCGGATATATATTGATTGATGTTCTGGGGATAAAAGATAGGCGATGAACTTTTAAATTCATACATAGAAGATAGTAGTTTTGCATTCTCTTAACTCTTCTAATGAATTATTATTTTCATTGCGAATATTGATTTAAAACTTGTTGTCTATTGTATTCTATTAGATTTTTCCTGTTGAAGACTAACGATAATTTGTTGTATATTATCTTAGTCATAATATTCTTCTTGGGCTAGTTGAGCTCACCCTTTTCCTTTTTGTTCCATTTTTCTTCTCGGGGAGGCGAGAATATAGCGAGTATGCAGTCGGGGGGTATGGAATGAAGGTTCTAGAGAGAGTTGTTTAGTAGTCCTCACCATTTTTGTAAAATAATGTATCAATAAATGTGATGAGGATTTATTTGAGTATAGATATTGTCTAGAAGATAATATTTGTATTCAAACTCACAGAGTTTCTTTGTTAATAATAATAAAGTTGTAGTTGTTTACGTACCATGTATTGACAACTCGAGAATGGGTGATGTATACCTATTTTTATTATCACATCCACGAATTATCCATGCACTACGGGCCAAGGATATTCGTTATTATCACCAATGATCATGATCATGTCAACAACTGTCCATCAATTCACTACGGGTCAATGAGGACTTTTACCACATCATTTGTAACATTACAGGTCATGATTATATCGATACAAAATTTTTGGTCATAATCATATCAATCAACAGTCCATCTATGCACTACAGACCAAAGATGACTCTCATCACAATATAAGCATGAGGATAATGATCACAATGATATAAGAATTCAATTAAATTAGAGCAAATATAAATTTTAAAGATTTATAATTCAATTTATCCAGAATTTAATAATGTCCAAATTGTCAACATGATACTGATTAGTGGAGTAAAATTCAAGAATAATATTGTATCAAAAATAATTTGGACAGAAAAGAAATCAATTTTTATCATGAATGGTACCCCGGGTGAATAGTACCCCGTGAATAGTACCCCATGAATAGTACCCCAACATAAAAAGATTAAAATTTAACAAGAATATTCAGAAAAATATTTTTGTGAAAAAATATTAGATGAAGCGTAAATTTTAAAGATATTCTACTAATTTCAAGGAGTATAGAAGCAATACTTAACAAAATGAGTGTAAAATCTAGAATCTGAAATGAAATAATATTACTTATATACTACAGAGTATGGAAGAAAATATTATTTCTTACGAATATTGAACAAAAATAGCATCCCTTACCTTAAAAGGAGAGTACTTCTGACTGGTAAGGCGGGAATGTAAGACCCCAACTTATTATGAATAAAATTGAATTTCCTCTATTTATTATTTTGAAATAATAAGGAATTAATTTGATATAATGCTCTGGTTATGGGTGAAATGTGTAAATTTTGCAAAATAAGCAAGTGGTTATAAAATATTCATTCTTGTCGGGGAATATTCGTTTGGTCGTGGAATATTTTTGTTGTCGGGGAATATCCGTACGACGACGCAGTCATTTATGGGCCCCATAACGGAATAACTGTCGAATGAAGAAAACAATAAAGTTTGAGTTTTTATAAATAATAAAGTAATTGTTACCAATTAACACTTTGTTGGAATATTCGGTGGTTAAAATACGTGAATCTGGCGTGGTTGCACTGAAAGCACGGTATTGCTCAAAAGATTGTTGAATTATTGATTAAATACGTGAAGAAGCCACTACTCAATAATTGTTACATGAATTCTTTATTCAATATTTTATTTAATTGATTCAATAATTCTTTGCGTTGATAGTTTATATTATTATTGTTTTAATAATTGTCCACTGATATTTCCCATTATCAGATCAATAATTCATATCATTTGAATAATATTATTAGATAGCATTATTGGCAATGTCTAGAAAGTTCTGTCAATGAGAGGTTTGGTCATCTTTTGCACGCCAGTAAGGAGAAATCCTTATTGGAAAGCCCCCTCTCTCTTGAGAACGGTCTGGTTGTCATAATTGTGATTCTGTAATATTATTTATGAATAATTAATTATTGATTTATATGATAAAGAAATATTTATTTGATGTATAATTGATGGATATATTTATTTTTGTGGTTATAAATAAAGAAATTAATGCTGAGGTGTTTTATCAGTATTTTGTCGGAAGGGAGGTATTAAAAATCACCCGTTTGTGGATTTTGGATATTTTTTGTTTGGAATTTGGAAAAACTCAAAGCTACAAAGTTGTAGAGAATTCAATTTCGTGTGAAATGGACATAAAATTCGTATTTTTCTGATAAACAGGATATTATTTATGAATTACTGAATTTTCAGAAAATAAAATAATTTTTATTAAATTATGGGTGGTACCCACTTTTGTTTTAACATGTGGGCTGCTGGGATATTTCAAGAATGGCATACTAGATGGCTGGTCCTTGCATGCGTAGGAAAAAAGGAAAGAAAAAATAATATTTTATTATTTTAGTCTCCTATGGCATTCTAGCATTTTCCTATAAATAGGCGCTTAGGTTAAAATTGAAAATCACACGGAAATAAGTTTTCTTTCTCTACAGATTATCGAGCGTATTTTTGTGAGTATTTTGATACTTTGAGAGTTCTTTATTGGTCTGCAAGTTTCATCAAGACTATATCAGAAATTCAATTGAAATACGGTTATTTTGAGTAAGGGATGTTATTTTCTTCGTAAATGATATTATTTCTTCAATATCATTATCTTTGAAATATTAGTCCGAACTTTTATCAAATTTAGAACTTTTTGTGTCGGGGGTTACTATTTACGTATCAAGCCTTTATTCACGATATCTCTGACTATTCATAGAAAAATAAAAATTTTCCTTTTTATCCAAGATGTCTATTATGGTTACTATCTTTGATTGTATCCATGTTTTGATCTTTATTTTTGAATTCTGCTTCAAAATTGGTTATTATGGAGTATTATTGATCTTAGATAAACTATAATACGAATCCCTAATATTTGTCCTTCTGTCTCACTGGATTCGTTTTCTTTAAAATATTTTTCATCATCCTCGGTCCTAAATAATGATATTACTGAATATCTTTGGTCTGTAGTGCAAAGATGAATGATTAACTAATGAATATCTTTGACCCGTAGTGCAAAGATGAATAGGTATTGAGATGAACATGACCAACTTGTGTTACAAATGAATATCTTTGGCCTGTAGTGCAAAGATAAATATTTAATTCAAGATGTATATTGATTGATGTTATAGGGATAAAATATTGATGATGAACTTTTAAATCTTAGAAGATAGTAGAATTCATTCTCTACGTGACTCTTCTAATGGATTGATGTTCCGCTGCATTTGTTGATCTAAAACTTGTTGTCTATTATATTCTATCAGATTTTTTCCTGTTGAAGACTAATGATAATTTGTTGTATATTATCTTAGTCATAATATTTTTTACTGGGCTAGTTGAGCTCACCTTTTTCCTTTTTGTTCCATTTTTCTTCTCAGGAGGTGAGAACCTAGCAGGATCTAGTCGGGGTATGGAGTGATGGTTCTAGAAAGATGTTTTAGCAGTCCTCACTATTTCTGTAAAATAGTGTATGAATAATTATAATAAGGACTTATTTGAGTGTGGATATTGTCTAGAAGATAATATTTGTGTTTAAACTCACAGTATGTGTAGTCGTATTTTGCACAATAATTATATTATTGAAGTTGTAGTTTGCTTTCTGTACCATGTATTTGGCGGCTAAGAATGGGTGTTGTATACCTATTTTGGGGGCGTCACAGTTGATATCAGAGCTTAGGGATATGGTCTCTGGCGGAGATCGGGGAATAGAACTAGGAGGGGAGAGATGAGTAAATCCTTCGCTAGTGTGTCCTATCTAAGCTTATTTGTTGGTCGGTCATAATATAGGAATATTATGTGATATATTAATTTATTTAATTAACCCTTATTTTATGATAGTATTTAAGAATGGCTGCTGAGAATGTTAACAATGGAGTGTATGAGACTGTGGAACAACCTTTAGTCACAAACCAGGAGAACGTGCAACAGGAATACAATATTCCTCCTGTAAACAACGCTACTGAGCAAACGATGAATGATGGAATGTTTAGGAGCTTTTTGCAATTCATACAAAATCGAACGAAGGAGACTCGTGTACAAAATACGGGTGGAAGTGATAAGCACGCCTTGATGCATCACAACCAAGCGATTCAAGGAGTTGGGACCACCAGTTTACGGGGAAAGCCGATCCAGATTAAAGGCGGAAAAATGGGTCAAGCAAATTACCAAGATATTCGATGTCTTGGGATGCACGGAGGAACGAAGGTTCCATTCGCCACCTTTATGTTCCGTGGAGAGGCAGATTCTTGGTGGGAATCAAGTGAAGCGTACCCACCACCGTGCTTTTCAACATGTCTTGGGAAAGATTTTAGAATCATTCAATGACAAGTACTTTCTTGAAAGTATTCGTCATATGAAGGAGGTAGAGTTTATTAGACTGGAACAGAACAACATGACGGTGTCTCAGTACGAGGCGAAGTTCGCGAAGTTATCCAGGTTTACACCTCATTTGGTAGAAAATGAGGAACGTATGACGCAGATGTTTCTGAGAGGTCTAAAACCCGAGATTCGTCAATACCTTATCTCTCATAAATTTTCTCTATATTCAGATGTTGTCAACAGGGCTCAATTATTAGAGCGAGATAATGAGTATTCTCAACCGAGGGACCACAACCAGGGTCATACCGGTGATAGCAGTCATCGGAGCGATGATAACCAGCGAGGAGGGAAAAATACAGACAAAAGCGGTAACCACTCGGGTGGTAATCGTGGCCATGATAATAGGAGAGGTGAGTCAAGTGGAAATTTCATAAAGAGGAGATTTAACGATGACGGGAAGATGTTAGCAGCAACACCAGCACCAGCAACAAATTTTAGGGGAGGAGAACGACCGCCAGTTAGATGATACAAATGCGAAGAGGAGGGATACATAAGTCCAAACTGTTCACAGCCTTCCAAGGTGTGTTTCAATTATGGAAAAGACGGTCACATAGCTCGATTTTTTTCTGTAGCGAAATCAAGTCCAGCTGGGACGGTGGCACCAAAGATGGATACGGACAAAACAAAATCGGAAGTTTCTAGAAGAGCGTTTGTCGTGACTGTCCAAAATGCGAGGAACCCGAACAAAGGTATCACGGGTTAGTTAATTATAAATTTTTGCGAAGTCTATACCTTATTAGATATCGGTTCTACCCACCCTTTTATTTCTCCTGCTTGTGCTCAACGTTTAAACTTGGCTCCAGAGAAATTAAACTTTGATTTTTCAGTAGAGACTCCGTTAGGAGAATCTTTCGTTACATCCACTATTTATAAATTTTGTTTAATCCAAGTTGGCACCATCACATTACCTGTGGATCTTATCTCTTTAAAGATACTTGTTTTTGATGTGATTTTAGGGATTGATTGGTTAACCACTCATCATGCCAAAATTGATTATTTTCGTAAGTTTGTTAATTTTCATATTCCTAACCAACCTGTTATGCGAATTCAAGCAACCAAACCATTGAAGTCAAACACTTTCATATCAAGCCATAAAGCCATTCGTTTAATGAAAAACGGATGTCAAGCTTTCTTAAGCCCATTTCATGGATTTAAACAAAAATACGTCAGATTTGAATGATATTTCTGTTGTTAGTGAATTTCCTGACGTATTTCCTGAAAAACTTGTTGGCCTACCCCCGGAGTGTGATATTGAATTTTGTATCGACTTTGAACCCGGTATAAAACCCATTTTCAAAAATCCATATCAAATGGCTCCTATTGAACTTCAGGAGTTAAAAACCAAACTACAGGAGTTGGTACCCGAGCCTCTATCTGGTAACTTCCTTTGTGGAATGCACCGAAGCTAGACTCTCCGTAGGGGAGGTCATATTCATGCGGTGGTAAACTGATAGGCGCCATTGTGACGTGCTATCCAAGATTGGGATATGAGTCACAGTTGAGAGCAACCTAAGTTAGTAATCAAAATATCTAGCTTTCTAGGCTTAGCTGGTTACTATCGGAGATTCATGGAAGAATTTTCTCGAATCACTACTCCGTTAACTTAGCTGACCCGGAGAGATAAAAAAATCGTATGGAGCGAGGAATGCGAGAAGATTTTCCAAGAGCTCAAGAGGCGACTCATTTCGGCACCTGTTCTGACCATACCATCCTGGAAAAGAGAACGTGGTAGCTGACGCCTTGAGTAGAAGATTGTATGCGAGTATGAGTGCGATATTGTCAAACACAAAGACCTATTTTGTATAATTTACAAACGATAAAGATCTTGTTAAAGACTCTAGGGACCCACGTGATGATGTCAAATATACGAGTAGAATCAATTTTAATCGATAACGTTAAAGTCACTCAAGCTACACACCGGAGTTGATGAATATAAAGAAGAAGGTGCAAGAAGGCGTTATTCTAGAAGTAAGAATCGATAAAGAGAAGAAAGCTTAAACCTTCGATTTATTTGAAATCCTCGATCGAGTAGGAACTGTGGCCTATAGACTCGCTTGACCGCCAAGTATGTCTCGTGTTCATAATATTTTTCATATATTTATGCTTCGTAAATATGTGAAAGACCCGAACCACATTATTGCATTAGAACCAGACGAGATAGCCGAAGATTTAATGTACGAGGAGGTACCTGTTAAGATCTTGGATAGAAAAGAGCATGTCCTACGCACCAAGGTTATACCACAAGTTAAGGTTTTGTGGAGGAACCATGCTATTGAGGAAATGACTTGGGAGTTGGAATTGGAAATAAAAATGAGGTATCCTCACCTTTTTGAAACACCAGGTACGTACGTTAATTTCGAGGATGAAATTTTATAAGGAGGGGAGGTTATAAGACCCCAACTTATTATGAATAAAATTGAATTTCATCTATTTATTATTTTGAAATAATAAGGAATTAATTTGATATAATGCTCTGGTTATGGGTGAAATGTGCAAATTTTGTAAAATAAACAAGTGGTTATAAAATATTCATTGTTGTTGGGGAATATTCATTTGGTCGTGGAATATTCTTGTTGTCGGGAAATATTCGTACGACGACGCAGTCATTTGTGGGCCCCATAACGGAATAAATGTCGGATGAAGAAAACGACAAAGTTTGAGTTTTTATAAATAACTTAGCGTAATTATTACGAATTAACACCGTTGGAATACACGGTAGTTAAAATACGATGAATGGCGTGGTTACAAAGTAGTACGATATTGCACAGTATTGTTGATTTATTGATTCATACGTGAAGGCACTTACTCAATAATTGTTACGGTGAATTCTTTATTCAATATTTTATTTTATTGATTCGATAATTGATGCGTTGATAGTTTATATTATTGTTGTTTTAATAATTATCACTGCACAGTATTTCCCATTATCAAATCAATAATTCATATCATTTGAATAATATTATTAAATAGCATTATTGGCAATGTCTAAAAAGTTCTGTCAAGGAGAGGTTTGGTCACCTAATTACGCGCCAGTAAGGAGAAATCCTTATTGGAAAGCCCCCTCTCTCCTGGGAACGGCCTGGTTGTCATAATTGTGATTCTGTAATATTATTTATGAATAATTAATTATTGATTTATATGATAAGGAAATATTTATTTGATGTATAATTGATGGATATATTTATTTTTGTGGTTATAAATGAAGGAATTAATGCCAAGGTATTTTATCAGTATTTTGTCGGAATGGAGGTATTAAAAATCATCTATTTGTGGATTTCGGATATTTTCTGTTTGGAATTTGGAAAAACTTAAAGCTACAAAGTTGTAGAGAATTCGATTTCGTGTGGAATGGACAAAAAATTCATATTTTTCTGATAAACGGTCTATTTTTTATGAATTATTGCAGTTCCAGAAAATAAAATGATTTTTATTAAATTATGGGTGGGACCCACTTTTGTTTTAACATGTGGGCTGCTGGGATTTTTCAAGAATGGCATGCTAGATGGCTGGTCCTTTCATGCGTAGGAAAAAAGGAAAGAAAAAAATAATATTTTATTATTTTAGTCTCCTATGGCGTTCTAGCATTTTTATATAAATAGGCGCTTAGGTTAGAATTAAAAATTACACCAGAAACAAGTTTTCTTTCTCTCTAGATTATCGAGCGTATTTTTGTGAGTATTTTGATACTTTGAGAGTTACTATTCAATGCAAGTTTTTGTCAGCACTATATCCGAAATTCAGTTAGAAGTAAGATTATTTTGAGATAAGGGATGTTATTTTCTTCGTAAATGATATTATTTCTTCAATATCATTATGCCAAAATATTGGTCTGAACTTTTTGTCAAATTTGGAACTTTTTGTGTCGGGGTTACTATTCACGAATACGGCACTATTCACCAAAAAATGAAAAATTTTCTTTTTGTCCAAGATGTCTATTATGGTTACTATCTTTGGTTGTATCCATGTTTTGATCTTTATTTTTGAATTCTCGCTTCAAAATTGGTTATTATGGAGTATTCTTGATCTTAGATAAAGCGTATGTCTGAATCCCTAATATTTGTCCTTACATCCCTTTGGATTCGTTTTCTTTAAGATATTTTTCATCACTCTCAGTCCTAAATGATGATATTACTGAATATCTTTGGCCTGTAGTGCAAAGATGAATGATTAAGCGATGAATATCTTTGGCCCGTAGTGAAAAGATGAGCAGTGTTGAGATGAACATGACTAGCGGTATTCTAAATGAATATCTTTGGCTGTAGTGCAAAAAGATGAATATTTGATTCAAGATGTATCTTGATTGATGTTACAGGGATAAAATATTGATGATGGACTTTTAAATCTTAGAAGATAGTAGAATTCATTCTGTGAGAACTCATATTTTATGAATAAATATTTAATTTCTCGAAATATTTTTTTAAATATTATGGTGTGGATTTGATATAATAGTTGCGGGTAATATTTATAAATTTTTCTAATTATGCAAGTTGTTATAAAATATTCAATTGATCGGGGAATATTCTTTTTATTGGGAATATTCGTACGACAGCACAATCATTGGTGGACCCCACAACGGAAGAATTATCGTAGTAAAAAAATGACAGAATTATCTTTTTATAAAAATAACTTATGAAAATGTTACCATTAAAACTGTTGAACTACCGGTAGAAAAAAATACGATGTCTGGCGTGGTTGCGTAGTAGCACGGTATTGGTTATTAATGCTTACGTAAGAAGTCACTCGGTTATACTCAATTATTGCTACAATAATTGTTGCATCATATCTCTCATATTATTGACTCGATTATTGTCACAAATTATCATCTCGCATTATATGTTATATTATTAAATCAAGAATTGAGGCGACAAAGTTATTCATATTATTAAATTGCAATATTTACAATGTCTAGAAGTTCTATCAATGAGAGATTTGGTCACCTAATTACTTGCATGATAGGGAGAAATTCTTATTGGAAAGCCCTCTTTCCAGGAACAACTTTGGTTGCTAAATATTATGAGTTATAATATTAATGATGAATAAGTTTGTGTTGATTAAAGATGAATTTAATAGTTTCATTGTGTTGGGATTATTTGTGTTAGTAGAAATAAACATCTATTAGATGATAATTGATGTCCGGAGGTTATATTGTTCAATCGGGTATTCGGGAACTTTTTGTGTCGAGTACTATTCACGAGTTTATTATTCATGAGTTCTTATTCACGAATTAATTACTATTCACTAGTTACTATTCATGAGTTCTTATTCACGAGTTATTATTCACCCGATTCTTATTCACTCTAGTATTGTGCATTCGGGTATTTGGGTACAATATTATTCCATGAGGAGATGTGCTAATTTTTAGGCTAGTTGGTTGAAGTTATATTAGTGAATCAATATGGACTGCTGGTGGAAAGTTATAATAGTGAATCAATATGGAACGTTGGTTTAAAGTTTTAATAGTAAATCAGTATGGACCGTTGCTTTAAGTTTTAATAGTAAATCAATATGGACCATTCGTTTAAAAGTAAATCGATCTAGACTGTTCATGAATTAGTTACTATTTAGTCCATTCTTCTATAAATGGAAGCTCATTCATTCATTATTTCTTACGAATTCACTGAAACTCTAGAGAGAGAAATTATAGAGAGAAAGAAGAAGAGTATTCTGCTACTTCACTACTTCGATATCCATTGTCGTTTACGGTCGGGGTGTTATTCTTTCGTATTCATAAAGAGAACTTCTGTTATTCCATTCTTTATTATTATGTTGGAATAACCTGTTTATGCGAAGTACCGCATACATGGTGAAATTCTTCTATTATTCCATTCTTTATTATTCTGTCGGAATATCCTGTCGGTGCGTATTACTCCTCACCTGGTTCCATTAATTATTATTCTGTTGGAATAACCTGTATATGCGGACTCCCCTATACTTGGTGAAATTCTTCTGTTATTCCATTCTTTATTATTACTCGCGGAATATCACCGTTTGGTGCATTATATACGCTCGACACAGTTCCATTAATTATTATTCGTTGGGATAACTCGTATACGCGGACTTCTATACTTGGTGAAATCTTACGTTATTCCATTCTTTATTATTACATTGGAATATCCTATCTCATGCGCTTTTACTGTGGGACACAGTTCCTTCTTTATTATTACATTTGGAATATCACATGCATGCGCTTTTCTCTGGGACATTTTCGTATTTATTATTCTCATTGGAATAACACATGCATCTTATCTATCACATGCCCGGTGATTTCTTTTGTTATTCCATTCTTTATTATACTCAGTTGGTTAAAGTTTTGACTTCTATACTCCGTGAAATTAATGGAATATCCTTGATATTTGCGCTTCATCCGAAGATCTTTTCATGGAAATATTCTTACGAGCATTCTTGAATTTTACTCTACAAAGAAGTATCATGTTGACAATTTGGACGTTATTAGTTCCTGGATAAATTAATTCGTGAACTTATTTTATTGAATTCTTATATCATTGTCATCATCCTCATGTTTATATTTTTTGAAAGTCATATGTGGCCTGTAGTGCATGGATGGACTTGGTATGATTATGATCAGGGATTATTCGGTATAATCATGACCGTAATGTTACAAATGATGTGATAAAAGTCCTCATTGGCCCGTAGTGCATTGATGGACAGTTGTTGGCATGATCATGACCATTGATGAATACACGAATATCTTGCTTTTGTAGTGCATAGATAATTTGTGGTCGTGACCCTAATGAATATCCTTGGCCGTAGTAGTGCGGGGATGATGTGGATTATTTATTAAAATTTGAGTCTCAAATGATAAAAGTGATGAAAAATGTTTTAAATCATAAAGATAGTAGATTTTATTCTCTACTTGACTCTTTTAATGGATTGCTTATTCACCGCAAATTAAACTTGATGTCTATTATATTTTATCAATTTAACATTGTTGAAGGCTAATGATAAATTTATTCGGATGTTGTTAATAGGGCTCAGTTACTGGAGCGCGATATTGAGTCAACCCAACCAAAAGAGAGCAGCCGGCAAAATGATAATACCAGTGATAGCAGTCATCGAAGCGGTGACAATAAGCGTGAAAGGAATCAACATGCCAAAAATGGTAACCACTTCGGTAGTAATCATGGCCAAAATAATAAGAATGGACATTTTAAGAAGAGGAAATTCAACAATGATGGAAAGGCATCAGCACCAGCACCCGTTGTTAAGTATGGAGAACGACCACCTATCATATGTTTCAAATGCGGAGGAGAGGGACATATCAGTCCAAACTGCACGATGCCATCCAAAGAATATTATAATTGTGGAAAAGAAGGTTACCTAATTTTGTCGTTCACCGAAGACAAGTTCAGCTAGGATGGAGGCACCAAAGACCGTTCCAGAAAAGTCAAAACCGGTAGTGCAAGGGAGAGCGTTTTTCGTGACTTCTCAAAAAGTGAGTAACCCGAACGAAGTTAGCACGGGTTAATTAATTATAAATTCTTGCGAAGTCTATACCTTATAAGATACCGGTTCTACCTATTATTTTATCTCTCTTGCTTGCGTTCAACGTTTAAATTTGACTCCGGAGAAGTTAGACTTTGACTTATTGGTTGAAACTTCGTTAGTAGGAGCCTTCGTTACCTCCACTATTTATAAATCTTGTTGATTCAAATAAACACTTTCACGTTACCTGTCGATCTTATCTCTTTGAAAATACTTTCATTGATGTGATTTTTGGAAACGATTGGTTAACTACTCATCATGTTTTTCGTAAGGTGGTTAGCTTTCATATTCCTAACCAACCTGTTATGCGAATTCAAGCAATCAAACCATTAAAGTCAATCATTGTCATATCAAGCCATAAGTAAAGAGCCCCAATCCTTTCGTTGTTGACTTCCTTGTGTGGAATGCACCGAAGCCTGACTTTCTGTAGGCAATGCCATGAATGACGATGGCAAGTTGATAGGTATCAATGTGACGTACTATCCAAGTCTTCGATGAGGGTCACAGTTTTGAATGATATTTCTATTATTAATAAATTTTCTGGCGTATTCTTGAAGACTTCTTAGCCTACCCCTAGAGCGTGAAATCTAATTTTGTATTGACCCCAGTACAAAAACCCATTTCTTAAACCCTCAAATATTTCTTTACTTAAAACGAATGTATCATACGCCAAAGACGTTGGCTCGAGCTGTTGAAGATTATGATCGTACCATTCAATATCATCGTGGAAGAGCGAACGTGGTAGCTGACGTGTTGAGTAGAAGATCGTATGCGTTTACGAGTACGATGTTGTTAACATAAAGACTCATTTCGTATAACTTACAAATGATGAAGATAGAGTTAAAGACTCTAGGGACCTACATGAAGATAACAAATATACAATTAGAATCGACTTTAATTGATAAAGTTAAAGCCGCTCAAGCTACAGACTTAAATCTGATGAATGTGAAGAAGAAGGTTCAAGAAGGCGTTATTCTAGAAGCAAGAGTCGATGATGAGAGAAAATCTCAACCCTCAATTTAATTGGCCCATTTGAAATCCTCAATCGAATAGGAACTATGGCTTATAGAATCGTTTTACCGCCAAATATGTCGCGTGTTTATAACGTTTTTAACGTATCGACGTTACGTAAATATGTGAAAGACTCGAACCACGTTATTGTATTAGAACCGGACGAGATAGCGGATGATTTAACGTATGAGGAGATACGTGTTAAAATCTTGGATAAGAAGGAATATATTTGACACTCAAAGGTTATACCTCAAAAGTTAGAATCTGAAATGAAGTCAAGGTACCCTCACCTCTTCAGCATACCAGGTACGTACGTAAATTTCGAGGGCAAAATTCCATAAGGAGGAGAGATTGTGAGAACCCAGATTTTATGAATAAATATTTAATTTCTCGAAATATTTTTTTAATATTATGGTGTGGATTTGATATAATAGTTGCAGGTAATATTTATAAATTTTTCGAAGTATGCAAGTTGTTATAAAATATTCGATTGATCGGGGAATATTCTTTTTTGTTGGGAATATTCGTACGACAGCACAATCATTGGTGGACCCCACAACGGAAGAATTATCGTAGTAAGAAAACGACAAAATTATCTTTTTATAAAAAATAACGGCGGAAATGTTACCATTAAAACTGTTGAACTACCCGGTAGTAAAAAGTACGATGTCTGGCATGTGGTTGCATAGTAGTAGCATGCGGATTGGTTATTAATGCTTACGTAAGAAGTCACTCAGTTATACTCAATTATTGCTACAATAATTGTTGCATCATATCTCTCATATTATTGACTCGATTATTGTCACAGTATCATCTGCATTATATGTTATATTATTAAATCAGTAATTGAGACGACAAAGTTATTCATATTATTAAATTGCAATATTTACAATGTCTAGAAGTTCTGTCAAGGAGAGATTTGGTCACCTAATTGCGCGCCAATAAGGAGAAATTCTTATTGAAAAGCCCCCTCTTTCCTGGGAACAACCTGGTTGCTAAATATTGTGAGTTATAATATTAATGATGAATAAGTTCGTGTTGATTAAAGATGAATTTGATAGTTTCATTGTGTTGGGATTATTTGTGTTAGTAAAAATCGACATCTATTCCGATGATAATTGATGTCTGGAGGTTATATTGTTCAATCGGGTATTCGGGGAACTTTTTGTGTCGGAGTACTATTCATGAGTTACTATTCATGAGTTACTATTCACGAGTTACTATTCACTCTAGTATTATGCATTCGGGTATTTGGGTACAATATTATTCCATGAGGAGATGTGCTAATTTTTCAGACCGTTAGTTGAAGTTATATTAGTGAATCAATATGGACCGCTGGTGGAAAGTTATAATAGTGAATCAATATGGATCGCTGGTTTAAAGTTTTAATAGTAAATCAGTATAGACCGTTGCTTTAAGTTTTAATAGTAAATCAATATGGACCGTCCGTTTAGACCGTTCATGAATTAGCTACTTTTCAGTCCATTCTTCTATAAATAGAAGCTCATTCCTTCATTATTTCTTACGAATTCACTGAAACTCTAGAGAGGAAAATTATAGAGAGAAAGAAGAAGAGTATTGTGTTACTTCACTACTTCGATATCCACTGTCTTTTACGGTAAGGGGTGTTATTCTTTCGTATTCATAAAGAGAACTTTTATTGTTCCATTCTTTATTATTATGTTGGAATAACCTGTTTATGCGAAGTACCGCATACATGGTGAAATTCTTCTATTATTTCGTTCTTTATTATTCTGTCGGAATATCCTCGCTTGGCAATTAGCGTATTACGCTACCGATTCGGTTCCATTAATTATTATTACATTTGAATAACTGTATACGCGGACTTCTATACTTGGTGAAATCCTTACATTATTCCGCTCTTTATTATTTATTACATCGAATATCCCGCCGGTGCGTGACACGCCTGACATTCGGTTCCATTAATTATTATTTCATTGGGATAACTCAGATACGAACTCCCTTATACTTGGTGAAATCATACATTATTCCATTCTTTATTATTCATTGGAATATCCACGCTCATGCGTTTTATCTTTGGACTCGGTTCCGTCTTTATTATTCAGTTGGAATATCCTATCTGTGCGTTTTATGCCAAACCTGGTTCCGTATTTATTATTCTGTTGGAATAACCTGTCTGTCCTATCTATCACATGCCTGGTGATATTTTTTGTTATTTCATTCTTTATTATACTCAATTGGTTAAAGTTTTGACTTCTATACTCCGTGAAATTAGTGGAATATCCTTGATATTTGCGCTTCATCCAGTATCTTTTCATGGAAATATTCTTCTGAGCATTCTTGAATTTTACTCTACAAAGAAGTATCATGTTGACAATTTCGACGTTATTAGTTCCTGGATAAATTAATTCGTGAACTTGTTTTATTGAATTCTTATATCATTGTCATCATCCTCATGTTTATATTATGTTGAAAGTCATCTGTGGCCTGTAGTGTATAGATGGACTTGGTATGATTATGACCAGGGATTATTCGGTATAATCATGACCGTAATGTTACAAATGATGTGATAAAAGTCCTCATTGGTTTTGTAGTGCATTGATGGATGAGTTGTTGGCATGATCATGACCATTGATGAATACACGAATATCCTTGGCACATAGTGCATGGATAATTTGTGGTCGTGACCCTAATGAATATCCTTGGCGTAGTAGTGAAGGGATGATGTGGATTATTTATTGTTCGAGTCTCGGTATTAAAAGTGATGAAAAATGTTTTAAATCATAAAAGATAGTAGATTTTATTTTCTACTCGACTCTTTTAATGGATCATGATTTATTAAGATTTGCAGCTTAAACTTGATGGCTATTGTATTTTATCGTTTAACATTGTTGAAGGCTAATGATAATTTATCTGCATTATCTTAGTCATAATATTTTCTTCGGGCTAGTTGAGCTCACCCTTTCTTTCATTGTTCTTTTCGTGAAATGAGAACGTAGCAGGGACTAGTCGGGGAACGGAGTGATGGTCCAGATGATAGTATTAGTAGTCCTCACTATTCTGTTAAATAGTGTGAAAATAAATGTAATGAGGACTTATTCTGAGAGTGGATATTGTCTAGAAGACAATATTTGTATTAAAACTCACAGCTCTCTTGTTATATATTTAAGATTGTATTTGTATTTTGTACCATATATTTGGCGACTCAAGATGGGTGATGTATACCTATTTTTGGGGTGTCACACATTCTCTACGTGAATATCTTCAGTTTATCATCCTCAGTCCTAAATGATGATATTACTGAATATCTTTGGCCTGTAGTGCAAAGATGAATGATTAACTGATGAATATCTTTGGCCCATAGTGCAAAGAGAACAGGTGTTGAGATGAACATGACCAACTGGTGTTACAAATGAATATCTTTAACATGTAGTGCAAAGATGAATATATATGATTCAAGATGTATATTGATTAATGTTACAGGGATAAAATATTAATGATGAACTTTTAAATCTTAGAAGATAATAGAATTCATTCTCTACGTGACTCTTCTAATGGATTCTTTTGTTTCTCATTTGTATTTGTTGATCTAAAACTTGTTGTCTATTATATTCTATCAGATTTTTTCCTGTTGAAGACTAATGATAATTTATTGTATATTATCTTAGTCATAATATTCTTTACTAGGCTAGTTGAGCTCACCCTTTTTCTTTTTGTTCCATTTTTCTTCTCAGGAGGTGAGAACATAGCAGGATCTAGTCGGGGTATGGAGTGATGGTTCTAGAAAGATTTTTTAGCAGTCCTCACTATTTCTGTAAAATAATGTATGAATAATTATAATGAGGACTTATTTAAGTGTGGATATTGTCTAGAAGATAATATTTGTGTTTAAACTCACAATATGTGTTGTCGTATTTTGCACGACAATTGTATTATTGAAGTTGTAGTTTGCTTTCTTTACCATGTATTTGACAACTCAGAATGGGTGTTGCATACATAATTTGGGGGCGTCACAGGGAATATTCTTGAAGAAAATTTATACTGTTTGCTACACTCAAAGCTTCCTTAAACTCAAAAGAAATACGTTCAATATTATAGAAGAATAATTCTCTGATTCTGGTGTGATTTTCAATTCCAAACTAAACATCCTATTTATAAGAGAATGTAAGGATACTTTTAGAAGAAAAAAATCACGAACTGCACAGTGACATATCACGGGCGCGCAAAAAATTCGGCCAAATATAATTTTCTGATTTATTATGCAACACTATGCATAATAAAATATAATATATTTTATTTTTCATAAAAAAACAAAACTTAATATATATATATATATATAATAATCATAATACTCCCCCGCATGACCAAGTTATCCCCCCCGTGACTAATATTAAATATATATATATATAATACTTATATATATATATAAAACAAAACTAAGATAACTTTCTCCCGACAATTTTAAAAAATGAATAAATGGGGGTCCATATAATAAACCAAATTTACAACAAAAATACTTCATAAAAATCTCCTCTATTTATTTTAATTCACTTGGCTTCACAAAACATATTTTTAACAATATTTATTCATCATTTATAACTCACAATATTAACAACTAGATCATTCTCAGGAAAGAGGGGGCATTCCGATAAGGACTTCTCCTTATTGGCGCGCAACTAGGTGACCAAACCCCTTTCCTCGATAGAACTTTCTAGACATTGTCCATAATGCAAATAATAATAACGTTGTCCTCTCAATTATTCATTTAATAATATAAAATATTGTGACAATAATTGAATCAATAACGTAAGATACTATGCCGCAATTACTGTGGCAATAATTGAAATAAACTGAGTGACTTCTCACGTATGCATCAATAATCAAAGATACTGTACAATACAGTGTGCTACTATGAAACCACGTGTATTACTGTACTTTTATCACTTGGTATTTCAATAGTTAACGGTAAAACTTTTGTTGTTATTTTATAAAAAAGTTATTTATGTCATTTTCTAACTCCGACAGTAATTCCGTTGTGAGGTCCACCAATGATTGTGATGTCGTACGAATATTCCCTGATAAAACGAATATTCCCCGACCAAACGAATATTTATAACAACTTGCTTACATTGTAAAATTTGTAAATATTACCCACAACTATAACATTATATCAAATTCACACCATAATATTCAAAATGATATTTAGAGAAAAATTAATCTTTATTCATAAAAGTTGGGGTCTTACAACCTCCCCTTCTTATGAAATTTCGTTCTCAAAATTGGTGTACGTACCTGGTATGTCGAAGAGGTGAGGATACCTTAATTTCATTTCAGATTTTAACTCCCAGGTCATTTCCTCAACATCGTGGTTTCTCCACAAAACTTTGACTTAAGGTATAACCTTAGAGCGTAGAATATGTTCCTTCTTATCCAAGATTTTAATAGGTACCTCTTCATACGTTAAATCTTCCGCTATCTCATCTGGTTCTAAATCAATAATGTGGTTCGGGTCTTCCACATATTTATGCAACATAGATATGTGAAAAACTTATGAACACGAGACATACTTGGCGGTAAGGCGAGTCTATAGGCCACAGTTTCTACTCGATCGAGGATTTCAAATGGGCCAATGAATCGAGGATTGATCTTTCTTCTCTTTCCAAATCTCTTAACTCCTTTCCATGGAGCAACATGTAACAACACATGCTCTCCAACATTGAAGTCCGCGTCTCTTCGATGAAGTTCAACATAACTCTTTTGTCGATCTTGTGAGGTTTTTATACGTTGGCAGATCATTTGAATCTTTTTGTTGTCATGTGTACCAATTCCGGTCCCAACAACATTATTTCACCCACCTCGTCCCAACATACTTGAGAACGAAACTTGCGTCCATATAACGCCTTGAATAGAGCCATGCCTATGCTTGCTTGATAACTGTTATTGTAGGAGAATTCTATTAATAGCAAGAACTTGTCCCAACTTCCTTTGAAGTTTAGGACACAGAGTCTTAATAGATCTTCAAGAGTTTGAATAGTCCTCTTCGAATGCCTGTGACGCCCCCAAAATAGGTCCACACAACCCATTCTGAGTCGCCAAATACATGGTACAAAAATAACTACAACTTCATTATTACAATTGTCATGCAAAATACGACAACACATATACTGTGAGTTTAAATACAAATATTATCTTCTAGACAATATCCAAACTCAAATAAATCCTCATTATAATTATTGATACACTATTTTACAAAATAGTGAGGACTGCTAAAATAACTATTTCGAACCATCACTCCACACCCCGATTAGTTCCCATTATATTCTCGCCTCCTGAGAAGAAAAATGGAACAAAAAGGAAAAGGGTGAGCTTAACTAGCCCAGTAAAAAATATTATGACTAAGATAATGTAGAAAAAATTATCCTTAGTCCTCAACAGGGAAAAAAATCTGATAGAATATAATAGACAACATGTTTTAGATCAACAATTACAGCGAAAACAACAATTCATTAGAAGAGTTAAGTAAAGAATGAAATCTACTATCTTCTATAATTTAAAAGTCCATCATCAATATTTTATCCCTGTAACATCAATCAATATACATCTTGAATCAAATATTCATCTTTGCACTATGGGCCAAAGATATTCATTTGTATCACCAGTTGGTCATGTTCATCTCAACACATGTCCATCTTTGCATTACGGACCAAAGATATTCATCAGGTAATCATTTATCTTTGCACTACGGGCCGAAGATATTCAGTTATATCACCATTTAGGACTGAGGATGATAAAAATATTTTCAAGAAAATTAATCCAGAGAGATAAAAGGACAAAGATTAGAGATTCGTACTTTAGTTTATCCAAGTTCAAAAATACTCCATAATAATCAATTATGAATAATACTCCATGAAAAGATTAAAATTTCATAAGAACAATCATACTTCGTGAATAGTACTCATGAATAGTACCGTATTCGTGAATAATGTCGTATACATGAATAGTATCGTATACGTAAATAGTAACCTTGACATGAAAAGGTAAAAATTTCATAATAAAATTCATACCAATATTTTGGTATAATGATATTAAAAGAAATAATATCATTTACGAAAAAAATAACATCCCTTACCTCAAAAGAATAATACTTCTGCCTGGAATATCGAATATAATGCTGAAAAAAACTTGCACTGTATAGCAATACTCAAGATATTTAAATACTCACAAAAATACGCTCGATATTATAGAGAGAAAATTTCTGATTTTGGTGTGATTTTTAATTCTAACTTAAGCACTATATTTATAGGAAAATACTTAGAACACCAAAGCAGAAAATTTAATAAAATAATATTTTATAAAAAAAATTTCCGCACACCTCCTTGAAAATCTGATTTCAGCACACCAGTGGGGCCCACCAACATAAAAAACATTTTTCTTAAAAAAATATTTAAAACTCCACAAATCAATTATTCCGAAATTTCAATAATTCATAATAAATAGCTCTTTTATCAGAAAAAATTGAATATTTTGTCCATTCCATAGGAAATTTAATTCTCTACAACTTTGTAGAAGAAAGTTTTTCCATCGAAATCTACATACGGATGATCTTGTAGGTTATAATCAAATTTCAGTTAAAATGGGGCCCACCAACATGTTTAACATATTTTTTTGTAACAAAATACTCTGAACCCAATTTGCTCTCTTTCTCCTCATTAATTCATATATCGTGCATTCATTGTAAAAATATCATCGTTATTATATTGTTATATTATCACATTATAAATTTATAATATAATATAATAATATATATGAATGAATTATTTTATCAAAAAAGATAAAATATCAATTTTCAACAATTGTCACTTTTCTAAAAATTCCTCCATTTATATCCCAATTGAATAAATATTTCTTTATCATTTTTATCAATAATTAATTATTCACAAATAATATTACAGAACCACAATAATGACAACCAGGTCATTCCCAAGAAAGAGGGGGCTTTCCAATAAAGATTTTTCCTTACTGGCGCGCAATTAGGTGACCAAACCCCTTTCCTAGACAAAAATTTCTTAGACATTGCCAATAATGTTATCTAATAATATTATTCAAATAATATAAATTATATATTGATCTGATAATAGGAAATATTGTGCAGTGACAATTATTGAAGCAACAATATAAAATATCAACGTAGCAATTATTGAATCGATAAGATAAAATATTGAACAGTAATTACTATAACAATTATTGAGTAGTGACTTCTTACGTAAGAATCAATAATTTGTGCAATCTAATAATGCGCTGCTACTACGCAACACATTATGACATCAGTATGTTAACCACTGTGTATTAACAGCAATGTTGTTAATTCAGAATATCACGTTATTTATAAAAAAACTCATACTTGTCATTTTTTTCATCCGACAATTTTTTGTTATGGGGCCCATAAATGGTTGTGCCGTCGTACGAATATTCCCCGACAGCAAGAATATTTCACGATCAAACGAATATTTTCCGACAACAATGAGTATTTTATAACCACTTGCTTATTTAAAATATTTGCGCATTTTACTCATAACTAACCACATTAATCAAATCAACCCCTTACTATTTTAAAATAATAAATAGAGAAAATTTCATTTTATTCATAAAAGTTGGGGTCTTACACTGCCCGTCCGTCAGAGGATGATATGTCGAACTGAATCGTAAATTCTTGCACATAGCTTTTTGCAAACTAACCTAAAATCAGTAAGTGAATCCTGGGTTTCGATCAAAAACTATGGATACTGGAATACTATGAAGTCTTATAATCCCATTTATGTATATACGCCCAAGACGTTCAAGTGAATAAGTTTCTCGTATAGGTAAGAAATGATCAGACTTGGTTAGTCTATCGAAAATAACCCAAATTGCATTTATGCCTTGAGAAACCTTGGAAAGACCAGTAACAAAATCCATGGTAATGTGCTCCCATTTCCATTCTGGAATTTTAAGTGGTTGCAATGGACCTTTTGGCACTTGATGCTCCGCATTGACATGTTGACAAGTTAGACACCTTGAGATAAACTCTGTTATCTCTCTCTTTATATTGCTCCACTAAAATGTATGTCGAAGATCACGATGCATTTTAGTACTTCCAAGATGGATTGCAAACGGTGTGTTGTGTGCCTCCATCATGATTTTATACTTCAAATCAGAGTCGTTAGGAACACAAAGTCTGGAGTTGACTCGAAGTATTCCTTCTTCATCGATTCTTGCGTCTGGGATAGCCTTTGGTGTCATCATTACCGCTGGAATTGACTTTCACTATAGGGCATATTCTACCGTCAACTTCTTCATCGTACTCCTGATCCATAATCTACATCATTAATCTTCGATCTATATCGAATTGGGGTTGACCGCAATGTACAGGGTAATTCAAAACTCGATGTTAGGTTATCCCAATTGTTATCCAAAAAGAGAAATGCATATCATCTATTTTAGCCTTCTTGGATCGGACTTCTCTTTCTAAAATATCAACGCGTCGTGCGGCTTTTACCCATGCATTCTTCATTCTCACTCGTTAAGTTATTTTTTCTTTCAGTTGATCCTTGACATTTGAATTCTCAGATTCCAGCTTTATTATCTTATACTCTGCCAAAGAGTGCTTATGTTCAAGCATCACATATCGGGTAACACAATCTTGAATTGTTGCATCCCTTTCCTCCATGACCGTCTACCGTTCTTCAGCCTGCTCTTCTAACTCATGAATATGATTTTGCAGTTCTACATTTCGATCATAAAGTTCTCCTAATAACTCCTACTCAGGTTCCTCTTCTTCCTCACTCTCAGTTGATACCTCTACGACTAGCTCGGGTGCAACTATTAATTCTTCACTCACCACATGGATATCTCTAATTTCTTCTTCGCCTGACATCCTACAATCAAGTTTAATAACTTAATTAGTAGTCCCCAATAAAATCTTTGTTTTAACAAAATATTATACTACAATATTTATTCTTTAAATGAATCTCCTCGATTCATCACTTAAAAATCTATATGAGTTCATCTCTTGATTTTCAGATGTCATTTTCAAACACTGCCACAAAACAAGGATTAATTGGAATGCCACATATTATCCCTATATTCTGACCGGCCAATGAAATAACAATTAAGCTTAGGTAGGTCATTCTATCGAAGGATTTACTCTTCTCTCCCCTCCTAGTTCTAGCCTCAAATCTCAGCCAGGGATCATATCCCTAAGCTTTGATACCAACTGTGACTCCCCTAAAATAGGTATACATCACCCATTCTGAGTCGCCAAATACATGGTACAGAATATAAATAAAAGCTTAATTATACAACTGTCGTGTAACATAAGCTGAGAGTTTTAACACGAATAATTATCTCGTAGACAATATCTAAACTCAAATGAAGTCCTCATTATAATTATTATCATACTATTTCACAGAATAGTGAGGACTACTAAAGCAACCATTTGGACCGTCACTCCATTCCCCAACTAGTCCCAACTATATTCTCATATCCTAAAGAGAACAATGAAAGAAAAGGGTGAGCTCAACTAGCCCAATAAAGAATATTATGACTAAGATAATGCAGAATAAATTATTGTTAGCCTTCAACAGTGTTAAACTAATAAAATACAAAAGATAACAAGTTTAACTGCAGCGGAACAAACAATCCATTGGAAGAGTCGAGTAGAGCATGATATCTACTATCTTCTATGATTTAAAAGTTTATCATCAATTTTATCTCTGAGAATTAGCTCAATAAATAATTCACATCACTAAATTATCCATGCACTACGGGCTAAGGATATTCATTATTATCACATCCACGAATCATCCATGCAATATGGGCCAAAGATATTCGTTATTATCACCAATGGTCATGATCATGCCAAGAACTATTCATCAATGCACTACGGGCCAATGAGAACTTTTACCACATCATTTGTAACATTACAGGTCATGATTATACCGATACATAATTTTTAGTCATAATCATACCAATCAACAGTCCATGATCTATGCACTACGGGTCAAAGATGATTTTCATCACAATATAAGCATGAGGATGATGACAATGATATAAGAATTCAATTAAATGAGAGCAATGATAAATTTTAAATATTTATAATTTAATTTATTCAGAATTCAATAATGTCCAAATTGTCAACATGATACTGCTTTGTGGAGTAAAATTTAAGAATAATTTTATATCAAAAATGATTTGGACAGAAAAGAAATTAATTTTTGTCATGAATAGTATCCTGGGTGAATAGTACCCAAGTGAATAGTATCCCGTGAATAGTACTCTGGTATGAAAAGGTTAAAACTTATCAAGAATGTTCATAATAATATTTTTGTGAAGAGACACTAGATGAAGCGCAAATTTCAAGAATATTCTACTAATTTCACGGTTTATAGAAGCAATACTTTAACAAAACGAGTGTAGAATTCGAAATCTGAAACGAAATAATATTACTTACATACTACAGAGTATGGATGAAAATATTATTTCTTACGAATATTGAACAAAAATAAAATCCCTTACCTTAAAAGGAGAGTACTTTTGACTGGTAGGGCGGGGATATTCTTGAAAAAAACTTATATTATTTTCTACACTCAAAGCTTCCTTAAACTCAAAAGAAATACACTCAATATTATAGAAGAAGAATTCTCGAATTCTGGTGTGATTTTCAATTCTAAACTAAACATCCTATTTATAGGAGAATGGAAGGATACTATTTAGAAAAAAAAGTTCACGGACTGCATAATAAACTAAACATCCTATTTCACGGACTTACGAATACTAAACTAAACATCCTATTTCACGGGCGCGCGGAAAATTTGGCCGAAAATAATTTTTTGATTTACTATGCAACACTATACAGTACTATGCATAATAAAATATAATATATTCTATTTTTCATAAAAAAAACAAAACTTATAATATATATATATATAATCATAATACTCCCCCCGTGACCAAGTTACCCCCCCCCCCCCAATGACTAATATTAAATATATATATATATATAAACTGAGATAACTTTCTCCCGAAGATTTTGAAAAATGGATAAGTGGGGGTCCATATAATAAGCCAAATTTACAACAAATACTTCATAAAAATCCTCTCTATTTATCTCAATTCACTTGGCTTCACAAAATACATTTTTAACAACATTTATTCATCATTTATAACTCACAATATTAACAACCAGATCATTTTTAGGAAAGAGGGAGTTTTTCGATAAGGACTTCTCCTTATTGGCGCGCAATTAGGTGACCAAACCCTTTCCTCGACAGAACTTTCTAAACATCGTCAATAATGCAAATAATAATATGAATAACTTTGTCATCTCAATTATTGATTTAATAATATAAAATATTGTGACAATAATTAAATCAATAACGTGAGATACTATGCAGCAATTACTGTGGCAATAATTAAAATAAACTGAGTGACTTCTCACGTATGCATCAATAATCAAAGATCTTTGTACAATACGATTGTGCTACTATATCAACCACAGCAGACATCGTACTTTTATCACCGGGTATTTCAACAGTTAATGGTAAAACTTTTACCGTTATTTTATAAAAAGTTAATTCTGTCATTTTGTATCTCCCACAGTAATTCCATTGTGGGGTCCACCAATGATTGTGTTGTCGTACGAATATTCCCTGATAAAATGAATATTCCCCGACCAAACGAATATTTGTAACAACTTGCTTACTTTGCAAAATTTGTAAATATTTCCCACAACTATAACATTATATCAAATCCACACCATAATATTTAAAATAATATTTAGAGAAAAATTAATCTTTATTCATAAAAGTTGGGGTCTTACAGTTCATGTAATCTATTTTTAAAAATTCTATACATAATAAATTTAAAAGAATGATTATGTCCACACTCAATAACATTGTCTCAAAAAATGTAAAATAAAATTTAATAATACTATTGTCTTTAGTTCTAGTTTGGCAACTGCATTTGGCAATAATATTGAAGGTATTGGTGTTTTTTTAGTCCTCAATCAAGCCTTATTTCAAACTCGATAAATTCTATGAACCAAATTTAAATAACTCAATACTCAATTTGATTTACTTAAACCCCCTGAGTGTTAATAACACCCACTCGTGAGCCATCATTGTTTATTGTCTTTTCAGTATATGATGTTGGCTTTAGAATTGGTTTACCTGGAACAACTCTAACAGATGGCATGAAAAATGAGTAAAATGCACAACCACATTATTAACCCCAGCGCAACAAAGGTTAGTCTAATATTGAAGGTTTGAATACCCCAATTTATACCAACACACCTCCATATATAAGGGGTTGGATTTGTTAAAATTTAGGGCCCAAATTAAGAGAGGAAAGAAGTTTGGTTTGTTTTGTTTGTGTTAGGGCTGAGATTTTTAGAGAGATGAACAAAATTGAAAATATATATAAGCCCTAGATTCATACTTGATTGTCGATTGCGAGGATCTCCGGTGGTGTAAGATGGGCTTGCAACACTTCGATCGAGGCTCCACGAGATAGCTAAGTCGCGAGGAGATGGGAGACAAAGCACGAGAAATGGGCGGGGCTTTGTTTTGTTTTGTCTTGAGTCATAAATGAGGAGAAACCCTGGTTTATATAGATGAGTTGGGTAAGCAAAATGAGGGGTGAGCTTCTGATCCAGACTATATATATATATATAACCATGTATATAAAAAAATATAAATTGTTATTCTTTTGAAAGGGCTGAGTGCATGTAAAAACGAATACATTCTATTAGAAATGATAATTTGTCCCGATTCCACAATGATTCTCACGCCCCGTTCCGAATTGAAACATTAATTTTGATTCTGATAAGGGATGAGATCGGAGATGGGAATCACCGAATGTTATTTACAGGTATGGGGAGAGGATGATATTTGCTTCATCCATCTCAATTATCACATCATACTTAACCCCGAATAGTTATATATTAATTAAATTAATATTTATACTATTATATACTATATAATTAAAATATATGTCCTTTTGTGTGTGTGTGTGTGTATATATATATATATATTATTTGATTTTTTCTTAATTTTATCATGTATGTACTCAAATATGATTAATTTTTATGTAGGTATTATTGTAAATATAATTAAAATTAATTATTTTTATTTAAAAAATTCACAAAATATTAATAAATTCTCGTTTAAATTTCTCATGCTAATAGAGAAGATTTATTAAATTTTAATCCTTGTGAGAAATAAAGTTGAGTATAGAGAATTTTAATAAGATAAAAGATAAAGATGAGATGGTAATCTTGGCTCATGGAGATCCAGGTCCCCACTCGACTCACGGCGCCATTACTAGCCATTACTGGCTTCCCTACATCCCACAGGCTTTTGTCACCAAAACAATGTTGGATATATATATAAATGAATGAATGAAATAAACCAATAGGTGTGACCTTTGGTTCATACCTTTTCAAAAAGGTGCGTCTTTTCAAAGGGATGTACTTTTTCAAAGAGATGTATCTTTTTAAAGGGATATAACCTTTCAAAAGGATGTGACCTTTCAAAAGGATGTGACCTTTTGAAAAGATGTATATCTTCAAAGGGGTATTTGGAAACCTATAAATAGGTTCCCAATCTACCCAAAATAACGACTTCATCTTAAACTTTAATCCTTCTCAAGTTCTTAAAAAGTAATTTCATTCTTCATTCATATAAAAGTCATATAGAGTATTCATATAAAAGTCATAGAGAGTATTCAGAATTTTGTTGGTTCGTGGAACTCTTCCATTGAAGTGCTTCTTGTGAGAGTTGAAGACCATTTTATCCTGGGAAGTAGACGTCATTGTTCCATCCGTAAGACCGATAATGGGACGAAATCGCTTTTAAGGAGAGACTATCCAACAGTTGACTTGGTTTTAAAAGTTTGTCAATCAGATCTTGTAAGTCATTATTATAAAATTGTTTATCTTATATTTACATTTATATATTTAGTATATAATAACAATACTTTAGGAATAACAATCTTAAAGTAGATTTTTTTGTTCTTCCTTGTAGTATTCATTTTATACTAATTTATAAAAATGTAATTTTCAATACTTACTTTATATATATATATATAGAGAGAGAGAGAGAGAAGATCAAGAAGATTCTCCTTAAATAACATTCCTAATAAATAAAGACTCCTTTATTAAAACTACGCTGCTTTTTGAGTCTTTTTAAAAAAAACAAGTAGGTAGTGAGTGGCATTTTTATAAATAAAAGGAAAAGAAGTGGGACCTCTCTCTTTAAAAGACTCCAAAACGCATTTAGTTTTAATAAAAAGGAGTGTTATTTAAGGAGGAATGCTATTTAGGGGAACGCTTCTTGATTCTGCTATATATATATATATATATATATATATATATATATATATATATATATATATATATATATATATATATATATATATATATATATATATATAGATATTCTAAAATTAACATTAAAAAGCGAACCAAAGATTTAACTGTCGCTTATAGACACCAAAGACTTACGACGGTTCGCCTTTGGTTCCTTTAAGGTTAACTTTTGAAATTTGAATATATATATATATATATATATATATATATATATATATATATATATATATATATATATATATATATATATATGGATCAGGATCAAGTCATCTTTATTACTCATTAGTGCTTATCTCCCTTTAGGCGACGATTTGGTCAATACAACAACCGTCGCCTATACTTTTAGTGATTTGACTGACATATAGCGTCGTCAAAAAAGTATAAAACGATTGTACAGATGATCGAAATCGTCACTTAAAAAAGGAGTAAAAGGTAGCAAAATAAATAAAGATGACTGATCTCGCTTCATATATATATATATATATATATATATATATCAGTAGTTAGTATATATATGATATATATATCCGGTAATTGTGTTTCAAAGTGGTGTAGTATGCCTTCGAGTTGCATAAAATGCTAAATCACATAAACTGTATATTTATTCAATTCATGGTCAAGTTTAGTCCGGCCAACAAGGAGTAACACATGGGTGGCCAATATTCATGCTAAGTAGAATATGTTCTGTCCTGATATAATATTGGTATGATTGTGATATTGTTGATATTTATGTTTATTGTGAGAGAATTATTGTAATATCATATATATATATATATATATATATATATATATATATATATATATATATTTAATAATTGGTTGGAAGGGAACTTCGGTTCTTTCTCTCTCTGCCTGGAAATTTATATGGTGATGATTTTATGAAACATTTGAAGTTAAGATCGAGTTAATGTTTATTCTGTTTTTGTGAGATTAATAAATCTAAAGTTTGTGCATGGTGCTTTAGTAAAAGATTGTCCATGTCTTTAATATCTACCATGCATTTCTTCTTCTTTCTACATGCACACGAACAACAGCTACTTTATTCAGGTATACCTTCTTTGCAATATAATTATACAAGTTTTACTCTCCTGCTTGTAATACGAAGTGCTCTATGGTTGGACGGTAAGATGTAAGGCATACAAATCATATGGCATCTCATAATAGGTAATTGATGGGAAAACAATTACCTCTATTCTTGGTATTCGTAATAGTAATTGATACACAAATATCTAAAATGGGAAAACAGTTACATCATTGATGGTACCATCTCCATTTATCCAAGGCAATATTGGCCTACATAAATGGCAATATTCAATCAGTGATTGGTATTGCACAAAATAATAATTATAACGGTAAGTTTAGACATATACGTCGATGACATGAAACTGTTAAACAATTATTCTCAAATGGTATAATATCTATTAACTATGTGAAGTCAAAGGATAATATTGCGGATCCACTAACGAAACATATACCTGGAGAGCAAGTGAGAAGTTCATCAAGGGAAATGGGTTTAAAGCCTATAAAATCCTAAAGAGTCGCCATAATGGAAACCCAACCTAAATGATTGGAGATCCTAAGAAATAGGTTCAAAGGAACAACCTAATTATGTGTGATCTAGTAAGCACTGAGAAGATAAATACTTCTTCCCATTCCTATATGATGATAAGATTACAAACCCGCCGAAAGTGAAAGCAGGATAAACTTTGTTTTAATAATTTCTATAGCTTGAATATAAAAAGGTCAAGTGGGGTATTAGAAGGACACTCTTTATAGAAATTACCTATGTGAGTGAGAAGGGCCACTACCTATGAGAATGACGAAGGCTAAAATCTCTAGCACACTCATGAAACCGGGGAGGTGTCCAAGGCCAAAATGGACACAATAATGAGAACCAATAAAATAAATTGAAAATCTTGTGTGAATTCTATTGTCTCGGTTTTACTAAAAGGTTGAGCAGTTCAAGACATCACGTTCACCGATTGGCAAGAACCGATAGTCTTTCTTTAGGAAAGGTTCAAGGCCACAAGCTACCTTCACCGATTTAGTATTTTTTGTTCAACGATACTCTCTAAGTCTGCATACGCATATTCATTTGCATTAATTTACCCAAATTTCATTCATGTGCTGGATTGTTGGATATATATATATATATATATATATATATATATAAATGAATGAAATAAACCAATAGGTGTGACCTTTGGTTCATACCTTTTCAAAGAGGTGCGTCTTTTCAAAGGGATGTACTTTTTCAAAGAGATGTATCTTTTTAAAGAAATATAACCTTTCAAAAGGATGTGACCTTTCAAAAGCATGTAACCTTTTGAAATGATGTATATCTTCAAATGGATATTTGGAAACCTATAAATAGGTTCCCAATCTACCCAAAATAACGACTTCATCTTAAACTTTAATCATTCTCAAGTTCTTAAAAAGTAATTTCATTCTTCATTCATATAAAAGTCGTATAGAGTATTCATATAAAAGTCATAGAGAGTATTCAGAATTTTGTTGATTTGTAGAACTCTTCCATTGAAGTGCTTCTTGTGAGAGTTGAAGACCATTTTATCTTGGAAAGTAAACGTCCATTGTTCCATCTGTAAGCACCGATAGCGGGGACGAAATCTGCTTTAAAGAGAGACTGTCCAACAGTTGACTTGATTTTAAAAGTTTGTCAATTACATCTTATAAGTCATTATTATAAAATTATTTATCTTATATTTCTGTTTATATATTTAGTATATAATAACAATACTTTGGGAATAACAAACAAATGGAAACATTAATTCCTGACATCTTTTTTGTCCTACCAGACATAGATTCCAATTTAATCACAAGAAGTACTTTGAAAGTTTGAAGAAGTTTTTTACTCTTATAGAATTATTATTTTTTTTATATTTTTATAAATTATCTCCGTTGTGAAACCCGTCTATTATTCATGTTAGATAAAACTTGTGGAACTATTATTTTTATTTATGAAAAATAAAAAGTTTATACAGACAAAAATATTAGACAGAAATATATTTAACTTTCATGTTTTGACCCCCAATGGAGATAAAAATATAAATAGGTGAAAGTCAAATACATCTCCTGTCCAATATTCATGTCCCATATTCCTGTCAGTCTAGAAGAACTCTGTGAAAAAATATCAATTCCCAAAAAAAATAACCAAAAATATAGTACTCTCTCTTCTACAAAAGAATTTCTTTTTCTTTTTATTTTGATTTTGATTTTAGTAATTTCAAAATTTAAAATTTTAAAATTGATGTAATTTATTTATTTTGATTAATTTAATAACTAATCATTCAAATTATTAGAAAGTTTAAATTTATTATTTAAAAATTAAAATAAAATTACATCATAATTCAAATTTTAAATTTTTACAAATTAAGTAACATTAAAATCAAATAAAAACATGAACACTTCCACTTCTATGATCTGCCAACTTTTTCACCTACCCAACAAATATGGATTCCAATTTAATCACAAGTACTTTAAACAAGTTTTAGAGAAAATATATATGTATTTTCACAATTCCACAAAAAAAAGTCCTATTTTTAATTATTTTTTTTCCTTTGAAATATTATAAATTTTTAAAATTTGAATTTATGTAATACAATAGTTAATAATACAGATTACCCTATTTAAATTTTATAAAATAAAGTAAGATAAAAAATCAAATGAAAAAAAATTGTGAAAAATAAAATAAAATAAAAAACTCAGAAGACTATCATATTGTGGGACTATTTGCACGTGATTCGGTACCCTCACACAGTAAAAAAAGTGACAAGTTTATGGGACCCACCAAGACTCTAATTTTGACTTTGAATAATCCATTCAAAACCAGTCAAATCCATATAAGTGGCATTATCGTAATTTAACATTCAAATCAAATGATAAAACCAACCCCTGAGCTCGCCACATTTGAACTCAACGATACCGTCAATAATCACTTTTTTTTTTCTACTCCTCCCAAAGTTTCCCGGCAAAAAAAGCGCCTCCACGGCGCTGCCATAACCACCACAAAATGACTGAACTACCCCAGCCTTATCAAGAATTCCCACTCATTTTCCTCACCATTTCCCTCGCCCTCCTGTCCTTTCAAGTAAATTCACAGAACTCCACGGCGGCGGAACTTGCCACCCTGCTGAACATCCGGCGACAGTTCGGCAACCCATCCGCCCTCGACCACTGGAACAACTCCACGTCGTCGCCGTGTGACTGGAAGGAAATTTCCTGCTCCGGTTCCGGCGTCAACGGCCTGAATCTCACCGGCAAAGACATCACCGAACTGATACCGGCGTCAATCTGCGACCTTAAATACCTCGAAGTCATCGATCTGTCCTTGAATTACATCCCTGGTGAGTTTCCTACGGTTTTGTATAATTGCTCAAAGCTCTCAAAACTCGACCTTTCTCAAAACTATTTCATCGGCAAAATTCCGGCGGATATCGACCGAATTCGCACTCTCACTTGGCTCAGTCTCGAAGCCAATAACTTCACCGGCGACATTCCACCGGCGATCGGCCGGTTACCGGACCTTCAAGTTCTATATTTGCAGGCAAACTTGTTCACCGGAAAAATTCATGCTGAAATCGGAAACTTGAGCAACCTTGAAATTTTGGGCTTGGCGTTTAATGATTTCTCGCCGTCGGCGATACCGCCGGAGTTCGGAAATTTGAAGAAGTTGACTTTTTTGTGGATGACGGAGACGCGTCTGATCGGAGAAATACCGGCAAATTTCTCGGGACTATCAAGTCTTAAGCATTTGGATTTGAGCTCAAATAATTTGGAAGGTTCAATTCCAAATGGGTTGTTTTTATTGAAGAATTTGACTGATATATTGTTGTTCAAGAATCAATTATCAGGCTCAATTCCTTCAGCTATTGAATCACTCAACTTGATTCAACTCGATATTTCGAATAACAATTTGACTGGACAAATCCCGGAAGAATTCTCAAAATTACAGCAATTGAAGCTGATGAATCTGTTTTCAAATCAGTTATCCGGTGAAATCCCATCAAAAATAGCCCTAATTCCATCCCTAACAGACTTCAGAGTATTTCGCAACCATTTGAGCGGTGAATTTCCACCTGAATTAGGCCTGCATTCCAAGCTGGTAGCATTTGAAGCCTCCGACAACCGGTTCACCGGAAACTTGCCGGAGAATTTATGCGCCGGAGGGGCTTTATTGGGTATTGTTGCTTTTTCTAACAACCTGACCGGAGAAATTCCTAAATCATTAGGAAGTTGTGGGAGTTTGAGAAGTGTTCAGCTGTATGATAATAATTTTGTGGGTGAGGTTCCACTAGGCCTTTGGACATCAGCGAGTATGATAAGCTTGATGTTGAGCAATAACTCATTTTCCGGTGAGCTGCCGAGCAGGTTTCGGAATATGTCCCGGTTGGAGATTAATGATAACAAGTTTTCCGGGCAAATTCCTGGTGGGATTTCTACTTTGGTGAGTTTAGTTGTGTTTAAAGCTAGCAATAATCTGTTTTCTGGTGTTATTCCACTTGAACTCACTAATCTTTCTCAGCTGACCACCCTTTTTCTTGATGGAAATTTGCTTTCCGGTGAGTTTCCGCCAGAAATCAAATCATGGAAATCTCTCAATACCTTGAGTTTAGCACGAAACAAACTCTCCGGTCCAATTCCTCCGGTGATTGGTACTTTACCAAACCTTATTGATCTTGATTTATCCGAAAACCAATTTTCAGGTTCAATTCCATCTCAATTAGGCCATTTGAAGCTCATTTCATTGAATTTGTCCTCCAATGAGCTTACTGGGAAAATCCCGGGTGAGTTTGATAATATGGCATATGATAAAAGTTTCTTGAACAATTCCAAACTTTGTGCCATTACATCAGATTTGAATCTTGCTAGTTGTTACACCAAACTCCCCAACTCCAACAGACTGTCGAACAAAATCCTTGCCATGATTTTAGTCCTTGCAGTAATTGTTTTACTAGCTGCAATCGTATCGACTGTGGTTTTGGTTAGAGATTATCGCAGGAAAAAGCACAAACGCGATTTAGCGACATGGAAATTGACCTCATTCCATAGATTGGATTTTACTGAGGCTAATATTTTGTCGAGTTTAACAGAGAGTAACATGATTGGAAGTGGTGGCTCAGGAAAAGTTTATCAAATTCCCATTGGTCGAGTTGGAGAATATGTTGCTGTTAAGAGGATTTGGAGTAACCATAAACTAGACCACACCCTTGAGAAAGAATTTCTGGCTGAGGTTGAAATCTTGGGCTCTATTCGACATTCCAATATAGTGAAGCTTTTGTGTTGTATTTCTAGTGAGAACTCCAAGCTTCTTGTTTACGAGTACATGGAGAATCAGAGTCTAGATAAATGGCTACATGGGAAGAGGAGAATGGTGTCGAATAGGTCAGCTCATCATTTTGCATTGGATTGGCGAGAAGAATGCAAATCGCCATTGGCGCTGCACAAGGTCTTTGCTATATGCACCATGACTGCTCCCCAGCCCATCATTCATCGGGATGTGAAGTCTAGTAATATTTTGTTGGACTCTCGAGTTCCAGGCTAGAATAGCAGATTTTGGACTGGCCAAGATTTTAGTCAAGCGTGTGAGGCTAACACTATGTCTGCTATTGCTGGCTCATTTGGTTACATTGCTCCTGGTAAGAACATTACCTTGTTTTGGATTAATCTATTTTGAGTCTTCAAAATACCTTTTTGTGTTAATTTTTCTAGATCCTTGCTGATTTTAAGAAAATTTAGCATAACAATAATCTCCATAACATAAATATATCAAAAGTTTGTTTACATTTCAGGTTAACATTAGTTCAACTATGCAAGCTTTGTAACACTTAAAAATGTTGGAATGTTTTTGAACGACTAAAATGCAAAATAGTTCACTTTCTGAAGATATCGTACCTAACTTTACAATTAATAAGCATATATAACTATATTTCTAAAATTATAAAATTAGGATTAGTAATAAAACTATACATTTTGTTATAATTTGCACCACTATTTTAGCAAAATTTTTATTACTCATAATCGTACTTTGAAAAGGGACCAAGAATTAATTTTTTCTAATTAGTCAGACTCCAGGACGAAAATATCACACTCACACAAACATGAACATAGGGTAGAGTTTTGCATTTTAGTCTTTTCACCAGTTTTAAACCTATCTATACTGAAAACCCAACTTTCTTTAATCTTCTTTCATCATTGGCTTGTAATTATCATTTGATGAAATGAAGTTCTTATCGATTAACAGAAGAACTATCTATACTGGTATTTGTGTTAAAATTTGTAAGTTGTAATGGTTGCAGAGTACGCTTATACAACGAAAGTGAATGAAAAAATCGACGTTTTTAGCTTTGGAGTGGTACTTCTAGAACTGGTGACAGGAAGAGAACCTAACGACGGAAATGATAACAACAACATAAACCTCATGAATGGGCGTGGAGGCACTTTTCAGAGGGAAATTCCATTGCTGAAGTCTTAGATAAGGAGATCAAGGAACAATGCTACTTGGAGGAAATTAGTGCTATTTTTAGACTGGGGCTAGCTTGTACTAGCACCTTGCCTGCTAGCAGGCCTTCTATGAAGGAGGTTCTGCAGATTCTTCGTCATTCAAGTCCTCAGGAAGGTCATGACGGAAAGAAAGGAGGGGAGTACGATGTTGCACCGCTCCTCGGGAGTGGTGCTACCTGGGATACATACCTGTCCAGTTACCGGAAAAGCAAGATGGTATTGGATGATGATGAAAGTAGTTTCGTTCACATACTATAATATTTTGTAGTACTCGTAAGTTATAAAGCATAATAGAGTAAAGAAACTGCTAGGTGAGACTAGACATAAGTTTTCTAGTATATCTAGACAAAACTTTAGTGGAGCCGTTATATATAGGGGACGTTATGGCATTTTCTGTGATGGCAAGAGCACGAGTACGGGTTGAGTTTGTCGTGCTTTGAGTGTATTGTGTTATAATCATGTCAAGTGTTGTTACATTGCAGGCATGTCAAATGAATCTTTATTTTAGGGCATTACTTGTGTGTGAATGTTTTAAGTAACTAGGGAGATTCGCTACTGTCGATGACAAGAGATGCTGCTGCAGTGTACTGAAGATGTCATCTTTTGGGTTGAAAGATGACATATATATATATATATTTGGGATTTCTCAACTTTTGAAACCTGAGGCATTTTTTAATCTGTTTCGAGGAATTAGCCGAAATCCCATAAAAACTGTGTTTGGAACTGCCCACCAAATGAAATATCAAGTATAATAAGGATCTATGTTTAAAAGATTATCACATCACTACGTCAACTCGCCAGGATCTTCAACAATCAATGCAAGGATGACTTGTATTCCAGACGCATTTGAGACCCAAAAATTTGAGACAAATTACCCAAGTCCGGGAAGTGTAACCAAATTGAAAGGTAGACAAAACCTATTGTTTTAGCAACTACAAGATACAAGCACCAATATATATCTCAAATGGAACCTGGTACAATTTGCTAAGCCGACTCGCAGATCAAGTCTTGCAATAATGTATAATGCAAAGATGCAAAAGTTGTATTGTAACAATAGAGTATCAAGTACAAAATAGAGGCATTTGCCATCCTTTACATCTCAAACTCACATGTCGCCCATTCTTCAGATTAGCTGTTCTGAATCCTCTAACTCAAAAATCCCACAACCCCCTTCATATTCTCCTTCTGGGTTTTTTTTAATTTCCCCTTTTCGACTTTTCTATTTTTTCATAATCAAAAGGAAAATAAAACATGAAGTCTCCAACACCAACAAATACATGGTAAACAGAGCTTATATAAGCCAAGCTCCCTTCAGAAAGCCAGAGCAGTGCTCAAAGTTTCAACAGTTCTTCAAAAACAACGTTCCCTTGCATCCCCCTTCACCAAGAAAAACAACGTTACCACCACGACCTTGCATCCCCTCTTCACCAAGTTGAATAATCCACCTTTGCAGCCTCTATGCTGAAGATTCCAAACTCAACCTGCTAGGAGAAATTCAAACCAGACAAGACAGTATAATTAGGGAAATGACATTTCCACAAATGAAAATGTTAGTTCCACAAGTTCCTCTCTCCAGAGGGTGGACCCCCACTTACAGATCTTGTTAGGGGAACTTGTGGAACTAACAATTTTACTTGTAAAAATATCAATTCCCAATTAGGGTATAACATGTATCAAAAATAATTCAAGGTTTTAGAGAACATGCCTTATCACTGGCTGTTGCACCGGTTCAGAACTTGATCCATCATGCGACTCCCTGACCATCCCGAGTGCAATATTTGGCTTAGACAACATAAATAAAAAGAAGATGAGCAAGTTTAGTGCCAAAAAAATATGGGTATTTTAAGAGAGGAGAAATCATGAACCCAAGCCCGGAAAACAAAGTATGGTCAAGCACTTGAGCCATAATCATTGGAGATGAACACCATGCATACACAAAGTTATGACTTATGAGTGCACAGAAAATTAATAATTTAATATGAACATTTTGAAAACATCTACTCAAATGAAGTGGCAAATTTGGTGCAAAAGAAATCGGCACATTAAGGATTTTACTAAAGTCAGACTATGTTCCAAAATCATCTGATATCCTTGCTCTTCCAATCCTAAGATCCTGTTGATGTGACAAACAAGGCTCACTCTGCATACTTATAAAATCTAAGCACCAATGTTCATTTTTTTTCCCAATAATCTTCATCACTGCCAAATTGATTCCTCATATAATAGGAAGAATGAAAAAGAAAAATCAAGCAGTAAATAAACAACAGTATTTCTCTGCACGAAAAGTAAAGAATAAACTAAGAAACCAAGGGTTAAATGCACAACCTTCAACTCTTCTGCCAAGCCATTTTTCGATACTCCAATCCCCCGCAAACATCCATTTCCCAGTGACAACTCTGGATTTGACATGCTTCCAGAACCCTGCAAGTACCCATGGTTCTCACTACCTTCAAAACATCCAGAATGCTCATGGCCATCTGCTAATTTCTAACCCAAAAATCTTCAAAATGAAGAAACTCACCTCGCAACTGAGATTATGAATCTTGTAATTTGATCCAAATACACTTTCAGCTCCTAAAGTTCGCTTACATGGATCAGCCAGCTGTCTGTCACCCTGAACAACACCTTCTCTCTGTTTTGCCGTTCTCCTGCAATATTTACTTTCAGCATTATCAAGATCAGCGGATGCCAGAGGTCCCAAATTCTCATCAAGTCCCAATTGATTTGTTCCCATAATCCTAGTAGATTTTAGTTGACAAGGAACAAGTAACCCCTGGCAAAGAGGGCTCTGTCTCCCAGGTTCTTCAGGGTCTTGTTCTTTTGCATCACTTAAGAAACTAGATCCATTTAAAACAGTTTGTCTGTTTATCTTAGCAGGTGTATGATCGTTGGTTTCACCAGTACAAACATTATTTCCCACAGCCCCTTTTTCAGTCTTTAATTGTACACCAGAGTTACTATCCACATCACAATCTGCCAAGCTTTCCACTTTACCTTCCTCGGTGATGCTGATCCTAGCAGCTCCACCAGAAATACTTGAATCACTTTTTGGAGAAAATGATATAGTTCGTTGTGGGCTAACAGAGACCCGCTTCTCTGGTTTGTCTGGCTTCACATCAACCAATTCAGAATCCTGTTTCCTCTTAAGCTGCTTTCCTACAGATGCAGTCCTGCAGCATTCGGCATCTGCCTTGGAATTTTTGACAGACTGCTGGGTTGTGTACCTTGGTGGACGTGACCGCTTATACCCATCAGGAAAAACGTACGAAGGAATTTGCTTCCAACGAACATGAGAAACAAAAATATCCATCCCTGGTTTCCAGAAGGTGTACATACTAACCTCAATCTTAAACTCATCAACTGTTCCGCGGATATCAAATTGCTGTCCTTCTTCAACTTTCACTCCCTGCTTTCTCTGCAGGCCCATGAAAAAAGAACAATGTGGACATGGTTTGGACGTGTCCGAGTATTCGTTCGGACAAGGGTGGCACTGCAACATCCCATATGTATCTCTTTCTATCTGCAGAGACCACAGATGAGAAATGAAGAAACATTGCATCTTTTATCATTTTGTGCTTGAGATATCGGTAAATAATTTGTTCCGAGTACACAAACTAGCTCAACTTTTACCTTCAAAGTAAGTTGCCTAAGCCGGGATTCCACCCAACCTTTCCAAGCTAGCAAATCATCATCATCTGCTGCAACAATGTCAATCTGCAGGTAGTTTTTATATCCTGGATAAACAGAGTACTCCATTGCGAGAAACATAATCTCCTGGATACACAAACATAATTGGAACCAAAGAAGCTTGGTAAGAAAAGAAAAAAAAAAAAATAATATTATATGAATAACCGCTTTATGTCTCACCTCACATATCTTATTACCACTATGAAACTGGTCCATCATAACCCGAAGTGTACTAGTTGAGACATTGTAACTAGAGTTCATACAAGGGTATGCAGGTGTGATGATTGGCATATGATGTGTGCGGTCCCAGCGTTCTTTACGAGGATCCCACACAGGAAACCCAAGTTCTTCCTCTTCAATTGGGCATAACATCACAGGGTTTGGCCAACGCCATTGTGTATAGACTCTGAAAAAACGGGAAACCAGCATGCTAGGGATTGCATTCGGATAAAGCTGGCAAACCCGAGCAACTAAGAGAGCCCAATTTACCCCGCCAAGAAATCCTGTAACCTAAATGCAAGGATGAATAGAAAAGAAAATGTCATGGATGAATGAGAAAATATAGAACAAAACAAAATGTAGATGATAATTTATAGCTTACATTTGAATAAACACCTCTTCTTTTTGCCCAAAATTTCAAACATCTAAGGGTTTTGCGGAAGTGCTACAATATTTAAAATCAATTAATGTTTAAGTCCGTAAAAATTGTTAAAAGAACCAAGGTGAAGAATAGACTATATCCACCTCAATATTTGGAACAAGCTTAAGAATTTGATCAGCAACCCGGCATCCATTAAAACTTCTCACAGTTTTCTCATCAACATTGTACAGCACAGAACCATGTGAGATGTCCAAGTCCTGTCCAGAACAATAAAGAAAAATGAATTAGATATTACCAACAATAGATAAATGTTAAAAATATGTAATGACTTTTCAACTACACAACATTTTGAAATGACAAGATATCAATCACCAAAAAAATTGTTGAGAGTCAAAATTAGATCTGACAGGCATGGAGAACATCAACCTTCACTTATTCCAAAAATAGTTGCATACACAGTAATGGCTGCTAGATTTAAAATAGGAACAACACATCATGACAATTACACATTAGCAACCACTAGATTTTACATGGGAATAGAAATCCCATACATATAACTATACAAGCAACCACAGAGATCTCATACTTTTTCCCGTCAATCTCCTTTAGTAGATTCCATACTGAACTTATAATTATAATTAGTTTTTAAATCATCCAAAAAGACTCCATGAAAAATGACTACATGAAAAATGACTACAATGCTGTGAAACTACTGCATCTAATATATACATGTAGGTTCTGGTTCAACATATTAATGTGTCGAGGGTCTTTCATAATGAAGATATAAATGGCATACATCACGGGTACAATACTCCGCAAAGGTAATGATTGTCAAAAAGGATCCAGCTCAGAATCAAACCAAAGACCATTGTCGAATCACAGAAAATTGAGGCCTGGCACCAGGAAAAATATAAAATATTTGATGAAAATAAAAATAACATATAAACATGTTATGTGAATTAAATTGCAACTCTACTAGACAACCCATAGTAATAATAATATACTAAAATTTTCTTGAGGAAATCCTATCATCAAAAATGAGCTCGTCCCGAAACCACCAAAAGATGTCAAATGTAGAGTAATAAGTACCTCCAAACAGCTCTCAAGAAGGGTCAATCTTCAACCAACATACCAATTCTATGGCATGACTCAATCTATATATATATATATATATATATATATATATATATATATATATATATATATATATGATTTGTGTGTGTATCCAAATATGGAAAAATTTCAGTTCCATAGAATATTACACTTTTTTTAGATAAAAAAAAAGTCCGGATTTTACTCACAGACGGAGTCCCGGACCTGATCGATCCCGACTCACCGACCACGACCTATATATATATATATATATATATATATATATATATATATATAGAGTGAGAGAGAGAGAGAGAGAGAGAGAAGATAAAATTCACATACTAGAAAATTTAGTGACTGCAGAAAAGGAGGGAGCCCTGTTTTATGATTTTTCCTTTATTGCATGCATTATAATCTAAGTAAGATTAAGGATTCGAAAAGGCAGGGGATAATTAATAATTTATTTAATTAATAATTTATTATAAAATAGTAAGTATATATTTTATATTATAATCTAATATACATTCATATTTAAGTTTGTATACAACTAAAGTGTCGGGAGTGATGTGCAAAAACATAAAAATATGGGACTATAATCTGAAATGTATAAAGCATAAAGGATTTAACTGTATATATCAGATACATATCATGTACAGAAGAGAGTAAAAAAAAAAGAAAGAGAGGGAAAGAGCAAAGCCATGAAGAGAGAGAAGAGTCGCAAAGAGAGAAAGAAGAAGATTTGGGAAGAGAGAGAAAGTGACGACGCTCCTTTGTAAGAATCTATGATATACGTTATTGCCCATCAGCCGCACCCCTGCTTCATAGATTATAATTAACTTAGAAACAAAGTACACAGCTAATCAATCAAGTGCAAACACAAACATAAGATGCATTTCACAAAACAAAATATAGATACTTTTTTTCTTTTGTCAAGTACCCAAAAGGGGACATCGCCCATTTTACATTCATAATATAGAGTGCTTTCTGTCTGCATCCAAAAGCTCAGTATCCAATTAACACGTTAAAATAGAGATTCTCAATCTATCTAGTACTGCCGTATATTTTAATCATTTACTGTGTGTTTTCTCATATCTTGTGCGTTACAAACATATCCTCCGTGTCAGCTGATTTATGATTCATATTGGACTATGCAAGTTTCAAACACTTTCTAGGTGTTTCCAAGAAGTGTTGGTCCCACAATCAGATTAAACACGATGATATTTATTAAAAATCTATGAAGCATTAAAGTAACTGATTAAAACAAATAGACATACTAATTAATGGACCAAGTATGTAATAGTAGCTTGAAGGGATTGTCTTGGAACTTACTTCTGGAACAACTAAAAGAGATATACCAGCATAAAGGAGATCAATTGATATTCCCTGGAACTTGAATTTCATTACTGGGACGTGAGCATCCGACACTGGTTGAAGTTCGGTAACTTCATCCATTTCAGCCAAAATATCATGCAAAATAATGAAGAAATCTTCCTGAGGAAGAAACGCATAGATTAGCAAAATGTTTAAACAAAAGGTTGGATTCACCATGATGACTAAATAAAATTTAGGAAGTTTATAATTCACCTCTCGATTCACATAAGAAGGCCCAACACACAAGGTGTCCATGTCAGCTCCAGGCCCATGTACCTGGTACAACATGCATTGTCAATTATATGCCAAATTTTACTATTTAAAAAAAACAAAGTAGAACAGAAGCCATTTCACAAAGGTCAACACTCCCGCCTTCCTGGAGTGGGGGCGGGGGGGTATTTCTATTTCTTGCATTATTTTTGGTTAACATCACTTTGCTTGTCATCTTAATGCCTGAAACCCCATTGGCTACAGCTAATGCAACTGACCTATTACAGTCAACACTCTCAACGTTAACACAAGTTTAATAATATCTAGGGCTAAATACACTTATGTTACACCAATTATCACTAAATTCATAATTTGGCCCCCAAAGTAATTGGCATTGCAAATTGCTACATAAACTACCTAATTACATACAATGTCAACCCCAAAATCATTTTTCAGCGAAATTGGCCGGAATACTCCATTTTCCAGCAACTCATTTGATTTTCTACGGTTTGACCGTTATTTAGATACGGGGTTTGACTTCATTATACAATAAAAATACTAACTTAAGGAATTATTTTTATAATAACTAATTTAAAGACTTAATAATGTAAAAAAATAAAATAAAATATCACCACACAACCGTCACCCCTTATCACCACTGTCGTCTGTCGCACAACCACTAACACCACCAACATCACCAACGCCATTACCAACTCCTCCATCCCCATCATCAATCAAGCACCCCTTTCTTTCCTAAACTCCAATCGTATCTCAAATTACTTCACAAGCACAACACAATCTTCAAAATTTTCACCTTCAAATAAATACATCTGAGCACAAAATTGAAAGCAAAGTGGGTATCAAAACAAAAAATTTGAACCCACCTCTTTGATCTTCTCCCGTCGTCAAAATTGAACCCAGATTTGGATGATTTTCTTCTTTCACGATGTGAAATGTTTGGATGGTGGTGAGAACTGAAAGAGATTTCATGAAAGGTGAAGAAGAAATTAGAGCTCATAAGGAGAAGATGAAAGATGAGGAGGATGAAGAGGATTTCTAGAAATTTTACCCCTCAGTTCAATAGGCGCATTCTAGATGAAGAATAGGACGTGATGGCCGTCATGATTGAATCAGAGCGATGTGAATCTTTCCGTCACTGCAAATAGGTCTTGTAACAAATTCCTCCATAAGCACAAAATCGATTTTGTGGATCATGATTCTCTCCCTTACACGATTCTAATGGAGCTGCAAATGATGTTTACGATTTTGTCCAATCAATCAATAAAATTTAGTATATGATTTGGATTATAATCATTATGTGATTTCAAATTTGGATATGGTGTATTCGAGAAAGGAGCTTGGAGTTACCATAAAAAAATTAGGAAGCAAATGATTTAATTATATACAGTATTAATTACTATTTTTTTGTTTTTTTAGGGCAAAATACACTTTTGTTAAACCAAATTTATAATTCAGCCCTCAAAGTAATTGAGCTTACAAATTGCTACATAAACTACCTTATTGCATACAATTCCAACCCCAAAATCATTTTCCGATGGAAATTGGCCGGAGTACTCTATTTGTCGGCAACTCAATTGATTTTATACGGTTTGACCCTATTTAGATACAATTTTGACTACATTAAACAATAAAAAACTAATTTAAAGAATTATTTCTATAATATCTAATTTAAAGACTTAATAAAGTCAAAAAAAATTAAAAAACCACCATAATCACAACTACCATGGAGGTGGGAGTTGACGAAATGGTTTGAGATTAGGGATTTTTAAGGCTTTCAAACAATACGGAATTGGAGGAGAGATTTAGCAGGCAATCGTGAGAGTGATTTGCACCTCTTGAAACACTTAAAATCACAACCACCATCATCCCCGCCATCAAAACTCTTAAAATAGAAATCACCATCATCCCCACCTCTTGAAACCCTTAAAATCACAACCACCATCATCCCCACCATCAAAACCCTTAAAATTAAAACCACCATTATCACAATCACCACCTTAAGATTTGCAAAATATATGCGAACATAGATCTCTCTCTCCAATCTTATCTACAACTTCACAATCACAACACAATATTCAAAATTTTCACATTTAAATAGATAGATCTGAGCACAAAATCAACAATCTAATTCTAGAAAATATAGATCACACTCTCCAATTGAGTATATGAGAGACTTAACAGTAGAGAGAGAAGAGAGAGGAGCTAGCATATACAGGTTAAGGACAGAAGGCAAAGGAAGGGGATGGTGTTGGTGGTGCATGGCTGGACTATGCTTGTCAAGTCGTCGACTGGTCGTCGCCTAGGCGACGACTAGGCATCTAGTTGGTAATAATTTTCGAGGCCTCGGGACGACTTGGTGGGTGAGCAGAAAGGCGAGCGCTCAGTCGCCGACCTAGACAACTTGGACGAAAGACGATCGACTTGGACGACTATATTGATAAGCAATCAACTTGCCGGAGTGGGTTTGGTCCGAGCCGAAGCTGTTAATAGGGTAAAAAAAAAAAATAAGCCTAAAGTTCGAGACCTAATCGATCCCTCACGAGTCACAACTTTGGAACTTCAATTCATCAGAGAAGAGAAACGAAAAAGAAGCCATACCCAATCGATTGGCGACTAACTCCAGCGACTCAACCGATTTCGGTGACTTACAGGTCTTCTTCTTCTTCTTCTTCTTCTCCATCTATTTTTCTATGCTTCTGTTCTTCAGAAAGAGGGAGTGCTCTGCTTCGTTGAGTGATTGCTCTACTTTTTTTTTGTGGGTATTCTGAGTCCCTTACTTCTTTTTGGGGTAGGGGTATTCTGACTTCTTTTAAAAAAAATTATATGATATGATATGGTTTGGTTTGTTGATTGTATTCTATGCATATGCTTAGACCATCGTACACGTGGCAATCTTGTGGTCCTATTATACGGATGCATGAAGTAGTAATTGTTTATTGCACAATTGAATTAAAATGAAGTAGTAATAACTTTATTAGTTGAGTTGAAGGCATGTGATGCTGCCTATATACTGCTATTACTTTATTACATAACTTTATTACTTTATATAGTGCATAACTTTATTACTTGTCGATATTTATATTATATTATAATTTGTACTATATTATATTGTAATTAAATTGTATTATATTATCTATAATACAAGTTATCCTTGTTTCATCTCTTGCTTATCTTTGCTATATTATATATATATAGTACATAACATAATTCTACGCTTTTTTGTAAAATTAATGTAACATCTTAATGTAAAATTATAATAGGATGCTTAATTATAAATTTATGGTATTTATATATATAATATTAAAACTTAAAAACTAAACATAAATTTAAAATTTATATTGAATTAAACTAAATATTGCAAATGTATCACCATTTATATAATTTGAAGTTGGTAAGTTTAAAAAATTACAAGTTTACAACTATAGTAAAATTATCCATTTTGACTTGATCTTGTTCACTTCTTGTTGTGATTTGATATGCTACAACATACATTATGAATATTCATTAGAAAAATAAATATATCAATATTCATATAAATATTAAATATATATAATTTCATTCATATAAAATTTACATTGTTAATGACTTGTCGACTATGGGGTGCCTTGTCGGGCACCTAAGCGCTTAAGCTTAAGCTATCGACTTGTCGACTTGATAACTATATGGGCCTAGATATGGTGGGGATGGTGGTGGGGATGGTGTTGGATGGACTGATGGTGATGGTGTTGGCGGTGTATGGCTAAACCGGTGGTGTTGGTGAGTGAACTGTTGCTACTGGTGATTGGGTTGATAATTAATTAGACAAGCAGCACTAATGGTTAAAAGGATAAAACCAATTTTGTTATATAATTTCATCTAAATGTTATTTAGTTTTGTTGTAATTTATTTTTATATACAATTTGGTTTTAACTAATTCAAATTTAACGTTAATGATCATGAAATATATTGGTTAAGTTATTATTCTTAATGATAATTGTATTTAGAAGTATTTTAATTTAGGGTTACTTGTATTTAGAAGTATTTTAATTTTTTAATGAAGTCAACATGTATCTAAATATGGTCAAACCCCATAAAACCAATCGGATCCAATAGGGTTGCTTGTCGTGTCGGGTATTCCGATCAATTTTCACCATAAAATGATTTTGGGGTCGACATTGTATGCAATTAGGTAGTTTATATAGCGATTAGTAAGCTTAATTACTTTGGGGGCTGGATTATGAATTTGGTGACACTTTGCGTCACGTGTATTTAGCCCTTTTTAAAATTTGTTTTTTTATTTGTTAAACATTATGAGGTATAATCTTATATTTTATATTTTAAAGTCAACATTATTTGGGGTGAATTGTATTTAGAAGTATTTTAATTTGGGGTCAATTGTATTTAGAAGTATTTTAATTTAAGGCTAATTGTACTTAGAAGTATTTAAGTTTTTAATGAAGTCAAACCATATTATGAATACAAATAAAATAGTAAAAACCAAAGCGGGTTGTCAAAACCGAAGAAGTATTTCTTACCAATTTCAAAAAAAACTAATTTTGAAGTCAACATTGTATGAAATTAGGTAGTTTATATAGCAATTTGTAAGCCCAGTTACTTTGGGGACCGAATTATGAATTTGGTGATGCTTGGTGTAACAAATGTGTATTTAGGCTTAATATCTATTAATAGGAAAAATATCTATTGAATCAATAATAATTTTATTACCTCATAATTTATAGAATTTCTAGAAAATTGATGATTAGATCAAAATATTAGGTACCTTAATAGATATCCAAGACATTTTCCATACATTGTGAATGTAAGTACTTACAGTTGAGCTAGAATCTCCACAGCCGATTTTAGATATTCAAAAGAGCGCAATAGTTGCCAGATCTTTTACAATTGGATTGTGATCAGCAGGGGTGCAGATCGTTGGAGGATGATTACCTTTTTGGTGTTAAATTATGGAAAGTTCAGACCATATTTCTGATGTTGGCTGTTAAGTATATATAAGTAAAAACATTTTGGGGCTGGGGGGCAGGTGTTTTGAATATGCTCCATTATATAACAGATTTCCAGAATTATACAGGATCGCTATGTAATGTGTATAAAGGGCAGGCAGTCGCTGATTGCAACTCAAACCAAGGGGCCAAGCTCACTTGGAAAAGGATAAGAAGATAGTTTCAGGACAGGGAGGCAACATTTCGAATGAGTTGTATAAGGTGAATTTACCAGTGGGGCAGGAATATTCTGAGGTGGTTAGATCATGCAAGTGGCACTTTTCTGTCAAATCAGATTATGTTTTTACTTTCTGATGGTTCACACTAGAATTTCCCATGGGAAAAATATGATTTCTTTATCTAGAGTTTGGACAGCAGCGCACGGAGCTAACCTGAACATTAATAATGGGTCAAGTACTTCACTTCTTACTGTCATCTATCTGTAACATGTGGAGGAGAGTAGAATAGTAGATTATCTTATTTCTTTTTCATTGTGTAGTGGCTAGCAGTTGTGGTAGTTCATTCAGTATTTTGGCATGCAGTGGGTCAGGTTCCTGTGTGCAAAAAGAGCTCAAAAGAAGAGGAACACTATTCCTATTTGCCTGATGTGGTCTATTTGGAGGAGAAGAAATGAGTAATAGGATGAATTTCGCAGCAGTGGAGTTATTAGCAACACATTTGCATTCATCAATGTCAAAACTACTTTTTATTTCTTTTTTTTTTAGAAGGATTTTCCTGAATATGATTTTTCTTTTCTTGATTTTCAAGGAATTCGGTGATATAAGACGAGCCCGTGAAAGTTGGTTAGAACAAAATAAGAGGCTTTGGAAGCCCATGAATTAGAAGTTGTTTAGTTTGCAATTATTTATTTAATTTGTAGTTATCTTATTAGTCCTAGTTAAGTTAGGAAAGTTGTCTAAAAGTATAATAAACAGTGATGTACTTTATTTTGATACATTGAATGATTAATTGATTAAGTTTTGTGTGAGAATTATGTTTGTGATATTTATCCTGTCCCCATCAATTTGGTATTAGAGCCCAACCCTAAACCACCTTTAGCCGCCCATACCTCTGTCCCAAAATCATTGTCCCATCCATCATCATCATCATCATCATCATCATCATCATCATATATATATATATATATTTATATATATATATAAAATAAAAAAAGCCAGTCAAACGAAGCCTTATCCAATCCCTAAACCATCTCCCAAACCCAAAATGTAACATCACATCATCGCCTACAACGTACTACCATCGTTAACCTTCATAATCCCTAAATCCAAATTTCAGCCCCCATCCAAATCAAGGAATCCGAGATTGCAGCCCCTCTCTTTAGTTTTAAAAGAGAAAAAAAAAGGTGAGAGGAAGTGAAAACTCGTCGCGGTTGCACCTCGCCATCTTTATTGCTGCTTCCCGCCGCTACTTCCTGTCGTCAAAGTCATCCATCTTCGTTGTTAGTCTTTTATCTACTGCTCGCCAAACTCACGCTAATAATATAACGTTAAGAGACCAGTTCTGGGACTTTAAAATATCTCCTGGCAAATTATAGTTAAATACCCTATAGTTTTTATAGTTTTTTAGTTTAATCCCCCAAGTTTTCTTAAATTTTAAAATACCCTTGACAATTTTACATATCAGTCCTTGTACTTTCATCTTCAAGGACCACGAAGTTTCATTAGTTTCAGTTTTCTTTATACTTTCACACTTAATCCCTAAAGCAACTCCAAAAAAAAGTCTATATTTTTATTATACTTTCAAGAAATACACTTAATCTTAAAGCAACTCCAAAAAAAAGTCTATATTTTTATTAGCAAGAAGCGCCATGGTAAATGTAGGCAAGTGAAAAAGTTCGTGAAAAATCAATGTCATCGGCGCTTGAGGCGTCGCGAGGCGTCACGCCTTTGTTTTAAAAAAAACCTAATATCAAATAATAACTTTTAGAAATTACCTTATTACGCGACTCTTCTTACGGGCTTCCTTCTCCTTTTCCTTCTCAATGAGAGTCGAGGCTTCCTTTCTCCTTCTCCTTCCTTCGCAAAGCTTCTCCTTCTCTCGCGACCGATGATTCGTCTCTTTCTCCTAGCATGATCGAGTTCTCTTCGATCGATGAAAGTCCGAAAGTTATAGGTTTTTTTTATAATTTGAATTATGAGACAGTTCTTGTTCTTTTTTTTACGATTAGTCGTGTATTACAAATTTGATTAGTTACTATATACTTATAGTGTATAACAATTATTACAATTATATAATTTATAGTGTATTACAAATTTTATAGTTTATAATTATAATTTTATAGTTTACAATTATATAGTTTACAATTATAGACATAGATGAACGTCTAAAAAAAGATTGAAGAGAGATGAAGTGAAAAAATACAAAGTGGGTCTTATTATGGTAGTCATCCATCCTTGGGAATGGGAGGTTCAAGCGTGGGTATTGCCTCCAGAGGGGAGTTCGGGGACCCATGGATAGATCTTTGAAACCCCACCCCATAATGAGCTTAGCTCTTGGATATTGAAGGAGGAAGAGACTACTAAAGGCCTTTGTTGAGGAGGTCAAAAAAGATTTGGGCATATCTGGGGGTGTCAATCTTGCCGGATGGTTGGAAAGATAAGGGAAGACAACTAATAAATTTTCTTGTAAACAACCCCATGGAACTGTATTTTTTTAAAATCATGATGCATCCGATGCAATTAAAGATGCTACTTTGATGTTTAAACTACTAGATGAGTTGTTTGAGGAAGTGGGAGAAGACGACAATGCATCAAATTATAAGGGGGAAGGATGTTTCCGCGTTGCATTGATTTGATGCTTGAGAAGCTTGAGAGTTTCAACATAAAAATGCTTTGACAAAGCAAAGAAGGTAATTACTATTATTATTATTTGGATCTAATTTTTTATTCAATGAATACTTGAATTATTATTATTTTTATTCATTATGTAGGTAGCAACTTCATATATAATCATGGATGGGTCTTAGCATTGATGAGGCAAACACTAATAAAGACCTTGTTTTATTTTCGCCACTAGATTTGCATCGCTTATTTAACTTTGCAGGTATGCATAAGACAGTCTTTGGAGGCTATGTTTACATCTAGGAGTGGGCAAATTTTGGGCAAAAAACACGAAGGTAAGGAGGCTTAGAAAAATCATTGTTGATAGGACGACAGACTTTGGGGGTAGTGTGGGATATGCAATTAAGACCACAAAACCTCTAAGTAGGTGTATTGAGGATGGCGATTCAGGAGAAGGTGCCGGAATGGGATTTTATGGTGCGGTATAGACAATGCAAAAGAAGAGATTGCAAAAAAACTGGATAATGAGGGGGGCTATAAAGAGATATGGAACATAATAGATGCTAAGTGGGATAATACGTCTTTGCATATTATTTGAATCCTCAGTTTCAATATGAAGATAATTTCATATGCCAATGCGGAAGTTAAAGTGGGATTGTACTCATGTATGGACAAGCTTATTCCTAATGTTGTGGAAAGAGAGAACGCTGATTTGCAATTGGATGCATTCCGATTGAGGCAAGGGTTATTTGGCTACACAAATGCCAGAAACACGTGTAAGAAACGAGCTCCCGGTAAGTACCGTTGATTAATGTCTGGTTATGCTTTCATTTTGATTAAACGTGTACCAGTAAGATTGACATATGTTTTAATATTGATCCAATTTGATTGGTGAATCGATATGGAGATGAAGCTCCATAATTAAGAAACTTTGCGTTGAAGATTCTCGAGTTTAACTTGCTCATCTTTGAGGTGTAGCGTAATGGAGTACTTTTAGTCGGTATTTATTAGATATAATCATATAAATCATTTATTAAGAATGAGATCGACATATGTCACTAATGCTAAATTACTTGTAATATGATACATACAAAGAGAATTTTGAACTTAACTCCCTGAAAGATCGCAGATCCAAATCTTAATCATTTGATGAAAATATAGACTACCGGAATGATGAACATGACAAGTAGTAAACAAGGAAGTTGATCCACATTACTTAAGTTGCTTTAAAGTTAATCATTTCGATTAAATATATATTCAGATGGTTGATGAAGGATGAGGAGGAAATAGATACGATGATGATTCCATGGAGGATCCTCTTAGTGATGATGGATGATGGTGATGGGGATGATGATCTAGGATTTGAATTATTCAAGCCGCTACATACAATGAATGTGGATGGGAGATTTCAATGGAGATAATGATACATTACTAAAACATTCTTTAATTAGTATTTTTCATAATTTTTGGGGGAGAGCTAATGAAAGAAAAATTCTATTTTTAGCTTTTTCGAACATTGAAGCGAAATTGAAAGGGATTAAATAACGCGTAGATAAGGGGACAAGAAAATGCTCATCATATTTGGTGGGATCGATTGGATAGAGGAACATGGGAGATTTCAATGGAGATAATGGTCCGAAACAAATGGATTATATGGAAGTTTTTTCGATGGTAGAGATCGATGAAGAAATGAAATTGAAACAGACATTCATATTTGGTGGGATCAACATCATGTGAAATTTATATAGTCGCGTGAGAAGATTTAGATATGAAAGCTACATCGACACGACGCTTTGTACCTTGGATTATAAGCAACGAGCATATTTGCAGTTAACTGAGTTGGTACAAGAAAGTAAATCTATAGCCGAGTATATTTCAATGTTATACAATTTGGTTACACGGTCTGAATTCTCTTGGGTTGAAGAACTTTTAATCTCCATGTACCATCGAGGATTGAATCTAGAAATTGCAGGTGGCGTAGCTTCAGGAAAACTCTTACGCTTGGATGATGTTGTTCAAGTTGCCACCCAAGTAGATAATTTGAAAAGGAATTCTGTTAGGCCTCCAATACAAGTCCAAACTCGGAGGTAGCGTACTTTTGTGGAGCCTATTTTAAATAAGTCAGTGGCCCTTCAACTACTAGCAGGTCTAATCGTACCCCAAATTCTTCTAATGCTAGCAACAACCATATGTCTATGTGCTATAACTGTCGTGGTTTTGGTCATGTCTTTTGATTGTCCTTACCCGAATATGAATGTTGTCTCTTCTCCCTCTACGCAACTTGCTATTGTTGACAAAGAATGCAGGAAAACTAACTTAAACGAAGAGGTTTGCAAGCCGTTGGATGTCGAATATGAGCCCGATGAGCAAGATTTGGAAGTTGTTGATACTCATTTGGAAGGATGTCTAGGTGTTCTTCGAACCTTTACCTGTTGCTCAGAAACACAAGGATGATCCTAAAATTCATCGTGGGCAAATTTTTCGTGCGAGACAAGTGTGCGAGACAAGTGAGAGTAATACGAATGAGGAAGCAGTTAAGAAATTTATGTTAAAAATTGAGTCTCACCTGGAGCCGTATGATGTTGCATGGATTACCAATACAAGGTAGCGAGTTACCCACAGATATTTGGTTACATTTTCCGTTGGCAAGCTTAAGAATACCGATATGTGTGATGTTCTACCCTTTAAGGTTTGTCACATTATCTTAGGGCGTAAATGGCTATGGGATCGTCAAGCGCAACATGATGCTCGTGCTAATATCTATTCGATTATCAAAGGCAATACCAAATTCACTCTTATTTATGCTCTCGACATGCCAAATTTGAAGCTTACAAAGACTTCCTTAGTGATCCGACGTGATTGTTCTTGTGTTTATGTTCATAACTCGATGGAGTAGAGTTTTTTTCAGCGAAGAACTGATGTAGGATGACCAATCAAAATTGGTTAGAGCTTAGAACAATATAAGAGGCTTTGGAAGCCCATGAATTAGAAGTTGTTTAGTTTGCAATTTAGTTACCTTATTTAGAGTCTTGGTTAGGTTAGAAAAGTTGTCTAGGAGTATTATAAATATTGATGCACTTCATTATTTTGATACATTGAATGATTAATTGATTAAGTTTTGTGTGAAAATTATATTTGTGATATTTATTCTTCATCCCAAAACCTCCGGCCCCATCATTCGGCATTGGACTACGATGATGTATTAGTAATAGGAGACGAACAGATTTATAGTTTTAGTAAAACTTCCATAAGAAGCACAGGTGTTTTTGTTTCCAGTTTTCAGTATACATCTTGTGTACATTAAATATAGTGTCATATCACTATATCAGTAACCATTCTTCACACTTAATCAAGTATGGGAACAATCAGTAACACACAACAAAATAACTTTACAATTAGATCAGCCTTGTTACTATCTTTTGGGATATTCAAAATGTATTTTTAGCATGATCAATATGCTCCCAAAAAAAAGTTTTCCAGATTTCTCAGAAATTTCAAAATCACATGCAATTGCTTGATTAATTAACTATGTATTGCAGGTTACAATGGAACACTCAAGAGAGTTCGAAACTGCTTAAAGATCCAGGCAGATCATGCACTGCTTCCGCTTAACTCAGTCTTATTCAGTTCACAAAATGAGAAAATACTGCCAAAGTTCAAACTTTACCACTCCCAACTTGTATCCCATCTGAGCTATAATACAGTGCCATATTGGATTATGCAACTAATTAGCTTCATTCTGCGTCCCAACTCACTTTTAATTCTTGTATGAAAAGCTAGATTTATGGATTTTTACAATCCACCAGAATGAAAACATATTACTTCCAGTACCTATTTGAGAATGGGTCACATATCCATGCAATGACAAGTATAGAATTAATCATCAGATCCTTACTAGAACAACTAAAAGGCCTGCATCCATCCAAAGTAATGCAAATTTTCACTTACCCCTAGGCGATAAGACCCAAAAGTATATATGACAGCATTTGCATCTTCCACCATTTGATCCGTGTACCCTGGCGGGTTAATTGCTTCACCCAATATTTTACAATCTAAATTCAAATTTAACCATTATTATAAACATATGGTACACAACTGAAATTTCAGTTAATACATCAAAAAGCAAGATCATAAAAGCCACCCACAGGTTTAATGAAAATTCAGTGTAGAGCATGCAAAGAAGTGAATATATTTAGAGTGAATAAAGATGGCCAAAGAGCATCAACATTGAAAAAGTTGTAAAACTGTAGTTTGTTATCAACAACAATACAAAATAACCGTTTGACTTTTTATCTTCCCATACTTAACGAATTCAGACAACACAAATTACAGGATATAAAATAATCCAGCAAGCCAGTTATCTTTACAAAGCTATACAATGCCAAGGAAAATGAACAGTCATCGTTAAAAAGCACAAGAAAATTTGAAGGAACCACTATTGAGCGAAGACCAGATATATACACCCTCCATCCCCAAAAGGACGACTTAAGTGTTAAAAAATCTTGTCCTCGAAAGAATGACCAAAGTACTACATAAACTTTTACTTGGACAAAATTACCCTATACTTACTATCATATTTTACTTACCTCAATAGTCAACCACTCAAATCACTAATTCTCTCATCCAAAACCCAATTAAATATATTAACGCATACAAATATCAACTCATCACACTGCTCGAGGACAAGGTTAGATTGAGAAAAAATATATACTCTCCTAATTTTTTTCACTACCTTAATTTGTTTGAAAATTGTACTTCCGTCATCCTTTTGGGGACGGAGGGAGTACTTACTTGGCACCACATATATCTAGCTCAAAGAAATGAAAAGGAAATAAGATGTAGGTAACTATTTCAGACAACAAGAAAAATGTTACTATAGAGAGAAAGGGAAATACACAGATGGTGGACAAGGAGTCCTCCAAGAAATACACGGTGGAAAGAAATGAAAAGAACAACCTTCCAATCTCTACGGACTAATATGACATAGGACGGGGTAGAAAAGAATGAATAATAGCACCTAACCAAGCAGAGAATCAGTAAAGAAACACACAAAAGCACACAACTTCAATCTCAAATCAATTCATTCAATAATCTATCAAATAATGTACTATTACAATGCTTAAATAGAAAACTCAATACTTGGAGACCAAGTTAAAACCCTAATTTAAAAAGGAAACAATTTCCTAATTAAAATTTACTTCTATAATTAAAACTCTCCTAATTAAAATCTACTACTATAAGTAAAACTTCTAGAATATCCTACTAAAATAGTTACATTAATAATCCAATATTTATCTCTAAATAACAATACACAATTAATAATAAATTTCTTAATTTTCGTCTTCTGTGCCGCATCATCATGGGCTCACATAATGACTGAAAATTAATATTAGTAAGTAAAGGGGAAAGAAAACAAAATGTGATGAAGAACTCTCAGCAAATGAGACAAAGAAAACAATATATATATATATATATATGAGACAAAGAAAACAATATATATAGAGAGAGAGCAAGGATCAAGAGCATTCCTCTTAAATAGCATTCTTCCTTAAATAGCACTCCTTTATTAAAACTACGTCGTTTTGGAGTCTTTTAAAAGAGAGTGGTCCCACTTACTTTCCTTTTATTTACAAAAATACCACTCACGGCCCCAACTTGTTTTTTAAAAAAAGACTCAAAAGCAGCGTAGTTTTAATAAAAAGAGTGTTATTTAAGGAGGAATGCTATTTAAGGAGAATGCTCTTGATCATTGCTCTATATATATATATATATATATATATATATATATATATATATATATATATATATATTGAATGTTTAAAGTTGTCATATTAGAAAATTAATAAAACTTACTATAACTAAAAGTTTGGTTGTTATTTTCGGTTTTACCAAACAGGCCTCAAGTATGTTCAGCATTAAGCCTAATATTTTGACTTTAAATTTTAGTTATTTTTAGTTCAAGATTTTAGAAGAGCTTAATTTTTTAAAGGATATGCTTAAAACTTATCAAACGAGCTTAATAACTTAAATCACTTAATGCATTAAGTTTTAAGACTTAATTCACTTAACAAACAAGCTCTAATTGATGTGCAATACAAAAAGTATGGCAAGTACTACCTAGAGGTGGCAAACGGGCCGGGCCAAATTGGCCCGACTTTTGGCGGGCTGCTAAAGTGAGGCCCGTGGCCCGGGTTGGGACGGGCCGGCCCGCGGGCTTCTTCCTCTATTTTTTTTTTTTTACAAAATCTTATTACACCAAAAAATAGTAATAATAATAAATATTAAAAATAATAAAATAATTTATAATAAACAATAATTCTAATTACCTACATTAACTACATATCTCAATCAATTAAAATTTTAATAGTATTATAAATTACTTTCAAAGTATATAATCAAATTTGATTCTTTAAAATTAATATAATTTATTTAACTTTTAAAAATGCAATCATGACTACACAAATATTGTTCCAAGAGATATCTAATTAATTTCCAAGATTTACACGGTTGGAACTTGGAGATGCCAAGATTTTAGCACTTTGAATATTTAAATTGATTTTCAGAAGATTTACATGACATGATTTTAGGCATTACCCAATATCTCATTATTAACAGCCACATCAATTAAGAAATTTCAAACTACAATTATTATTTACTACAACTATAATAGTTAAATACCGTATTAGCATATGATATTTTTGTATAAAAATATATTTTTATATTGAAGATTGCATTAAAAATAAACAGTTGTTGTAGCTCAGTTAGTTTGAACTCTTATTTATTTACTTACAAGTCTTGTGTTCAAATCTCATAACCCACAAGTAGCAACATTTTGTTAAATAAAAAAAAAAAGTCAATGTATCTTCCTCCTAGCCAAAACCACCTAGAATTTGTGGGCTAAAAATTAGGTGCCCAAAGCCCAATTTCAAAGCAGCCAATACGAACTGGGCCATCTTTGTACTACCCACATACCCAAATCAATTCTTTAAGCGAACAACTCAATTACCCAAAACCTTAAATGCCTTAATATAACCTCTTAGGTTGATCAGTTGTTACCCCGAAATATCGACGTATTAGTTAGGTATCGCCTCAGTGGGTGCCAAACCGCAACTTTGACACAAATTGCAAAATTAGAAAATTATTCATGTAGAAGGTAACTTTCAACGAAATTAACCAAATAAAGGTGGAGAAACGCCACACAAAAAAAAAAGCGAATATGTTGGAAGCTATAAAAGGGAGCCAATAAAAGAGAACGAACATTTCTCTATAAATTATACTTAGGTTGTACATATGTAGTACCTAATTAATTATACCTTAAAAATATTGTACTTTAAATATGACTAATTAAGTTAAATTGTACTTAAAATGCACCTATATAATGACTAGTTAAGTATAACTTAAAAAAATACAACAATATGAACTTAATATATAATTAGTTAACCTAAATTATACTTAAATTGTATATATATATATATATATAGTACATATACAACTTGAAAAAATTGCACTTAAAATATTCTTGGTTAACAACAAGTGTGCTCTACAGAACGTGTGTTCAACCATTTGAGCTAAGACAACATCAATATCAACTTCATTCAAAATTTAAATTGATTAAATGTATCTACGAGATGTCTGTTTTTATCATTTGGATAATGTTATGTGCACTAAATAGTGTTTTTCGTGTGACCTAATTGGTTCATCTTGTTATTATTAAGAATTTTTTAAACCTTTTTTAGAAACTCCTAACTAGCTAACGGTGCGTATCGCCCAAAACCGATACCAAAATTGATACCGAGTCAAAAAATAACCTTTCGAGACATAAGTCGCTGCCGCGATTTTAAAGGATAAGTTAATCATACCCAATTCAGAGACAATACGCATTTATTTATTTTTATAACTAATTCCAAAGAAAACATATAACAAAGTAAATGTAACGCACATATGTGATCCTATAAAAATGTAAGATAAAAGTTGCACCCTTTTCACCCATCTCGGTTTGAGACTTTGAGCTACACAACAAGCCAGTTACCTCGTTAATTCGCGAAGGAACTTCTTCTCTCCTCGCAGTCTCTTCTGTACTCTCGTATAGACCCGAAGCAACCAAAAACTTCAAAATATTCAAAACAACAAATCAGAAAAAGATGCAATTGTAGCAACAATAAACTACAAATTTCCTCTATAAAAGTAAAAAATATCTACCTTTTCCAACTCTGCATTTCTCTGAATATCCGACTCAGTCGGCCCAGCAAGCGATATTGGCTTCGTCACCCCATACTTGATTTCTGGGGTCAGTTGAGGCAGGGGCCGTGAAGCCCCAATTATACACTCAGAGTCCAACATTTCAGTACCACAAATACCCTAACACAAACCTTTTCATCACAAACAAACAATTTTATATAAAAACCAAAAATTAATCAAAGTAACATAAGCTAAATTTAGTTAAAAATTTGAGGCGATTAGAGCTAATATAGTAAACCCTTAAACAAAAGGCGCAAAATCAAAGATTGAATTTTACGTAAAACCCAAAAAATTAAACAAAGAGAACAAACTCAATGTGTAAGCTAAATTTAGTTTTACAAAATGAGAAATGGTGATTATAACTAAAATAACAAATCCTTACCAAAAGGTACTAAATCAAACAGTGGAACAGTTGTACAATAGGAAGAAAGATCAAACTTTATGAATAATTAAACAAAATCAAAAACCTAAACCATAAAAGGGAATAAAATTTTGGAGATATAAATACAATTTAAAGAACAATGAGTGATCGATTAGATAATCTACCTGAGGGCAGAAGCAGGGTTGAACATCGGAGGAGAATTGGGGGAATCGAAGTGGGGTTTGTTTGAAGCGGATTCCAGCTAAATGGCCTACCTATTTAGGGACTGTTTGGGGGTTTGCTTATTCAAGTCAAAGTGTATATTTATTCAATTTTATTTTATTTTTTTCAATTAATAATTTTTCCGTCTCTTAATATATGTCATTTTAAAATTATTACGATCTTACGAAATTAAAAAATAATTATATAACATTAAACATAATATCAATTATTTATAATACCCTTTAAATTTTTATAATTATCATATCATATCTTATCTCATACTCTCTCTTATCTGTAATATTTTTCAATGAAGGGTAATTTTAAAAAGATTATAATTCTCCTAATTTATATAAAACGACAAATAATTAAGACAAATAATTAAGAAAAAATAAAATCATCTAAAACAACATATATTAAGTGACGGAGGAAGTAATACATTATTCTCTATTTTCTCTTTAATTGATTTTTTTATAAGAAGTTGGGCCCCACTTCAGCGACAGATTAATTTTGTAAAATTAACAACAACAAAAATACACGTGAAAATAGTACTTTCGTATAAAATCTCTTTTGTTTTGATATTTTTATTTATGTATAATTATTTTTCTTTCAATATTTTAAATTTTTAGAATATAAAAACATATAAGTGTGTCCTAAAAAAGTTTATAGGAAATAAGTGGATTAAAACTTTGTCTTTTTTATTCTTTTTATATATTTTTCTTAATAATATTGACATTTTAAGATATATTTAGTGTTTAATATTTCACGTATGCAGTATTTAAGATTCTTATTTTAACATTTTTTCCTAATAATAATGTAACAGGGACCTATATTCAAATTGTTCTATTTTCAAATTATGAAGAAAAAAAAAAAGAATTATCAAGAGAGACAAATAACTAGTGAAGCCCAATAGAAATATTATTAATGGAAAAATGAAATTATCATCAGAGATAAATAATTAATTACTAACAAATTTATTTTTCCACTAAACATTAAATGCATATTTGCTTATCTCTCATTTTTACAACTAATTTAACTCCAACAAGATATTTTCTCACATGATATTGCATATTTAATGTAATTAATTAGTCTATATTAATTGTATTCATAATCTATGTGCTTACCTCTAAAAAGATACTCCCTCCATTCTGATTTTATTTTCCCAAGTTATTTGAGGTTTTATATAATTTAAGAAGAGTAATATAACCATGCATAGCTGTGTATGTTTTATTTTGTGTCATACCGTTAAAATTATGTCGTTTTGACATATTTATTTTTTTCAAAATAGCTTCTCTCCTCCCAAGTCAGAAATCAAAAATAAATATGCCAAAACTATGTAGTTTTGATAGACTATGCACAAATAAAACATACATAGCTGTGTATGGACATTATTCTCATTTAAGAAAATTAGCCACAATCTTTCTAAAATTATTACTCATGGGAAAATGTTACAGATGAGAGAGAAAGAGCATGAGATAACCATGGTAAAGGATATTATAATCAGGATTTGGTTATCATGAAGTTAACTTCATGGTAAGTTGGTCAATTGATTAATACAGTGCTGACATGCAGAGATCACCTCCCGGCCTGCATGTCGGCACTGTATTGTTCAATTGACCAAAGTTAACTTCATGTTAATCACTCCCTTATAAATAATTGATACTATATTTAATACTATATAATCATTTCTTTAATTCTTGTGCACAACTTTAAAACGTCATATATTATGGGACAGAGTGAGTATTTAAAAAGGAACGAAGAAAATAATTAATTTTCATTAGAAATTTGACACATAAAAAAACAAAATATCTAAAATGACAATTAAAAAGAAATAGAGGGTAAGTATGCAAACATTAGTATCTCCATGTAAATCGTAAGTCATCATTTGGCTATTTTATATTTATTTTTAGGTAGTAAATAATTTCAAGAGAATAATTATTTTCATATGAAGACCTAATCTTTTGCATCTAGTATTTTTATTTATAGGTATCTTTTTTATTATTAATGTAAGGAGAGTTTTTGACATTATCATATTTTTATTTAAAAAATACCAAAGTATCCCATTTTTAATTGCTATTATAAATTGTCATATTCAAGATAGTAAGATGTATTCCTAAAGTCTCAAGAGCTTTAATCCCAAAAAATGTTGGAAATGAGATTTAAATTGAATGGGAAAATTGACTTCAAAGTCCGGTCGAGTCGAATCGGGTTGTGGACGTGACAGGCGGGTTCGTGATATATATTTTTTATCATCACAATACTACGTCGTTTTGACGACGGTTGTGACGCCCCCAAAATAGGTATACATCACCCATTTTGAATTGTCAAATACATGGTACAGAAATAACTACAACTTTATTATTACAACATATAAAGCTGTGAGTTTAAATACTGAGATATTGCCATCTAGACAATATCCACACGCAAATAAATCCCCATCATAATTATTGATACATTATTTTACAAAAATGGTGAGGACTACTAAACAACTCTCTCTAGAACCTTCATTCCATACCCCAGAGCTAGTACTGCATTACATTCCGCCTCACGAGAAGAAAAATGGAACAAAAAGGAAAAGGGTGAGCTCAACTAGCCCGGTAAAGAATATTATGACTAAGATAATATATAACAAATTATCGTTAGTCTTCAACGAGGAAAAATCGAGAGAATACATTAAGCAACAAGTTTTATATCAATATTAGCGATGAAAATAATAATTCATAGAAGAGTTACGTAGAGGATGAAATCTACTAATATCTATGAATTTAAAAGTCCATCATCATTATTTTTTATCCTGTAACATCAATCAATATTCATCTTGAATCAAATATTCATCCTTGCACTTCTCTGGGCCAAAGATATTCATCGATTCGGTCGTATTTCATCTAAAAACACTGTTCATCTTTTGCCAAAGATACTCTAAACACTCGGGCCAAAGATATTCATCAAGAAATCATTCATCTTTGCACTTCACGGGCCAAAGATATTACGTTATATCATCATTTAGGGTGAGGATGATAAAAAAAATATTAAAAGAAAAGCGAATCCGGTGAAAGCAAAAGAACAAATATTAAGGATTAAGTACTTTAAACAATTCCCATTCAAAAATACTTCATAACACGAGTGGGGTAAAATTCAAGAATGATCAAAACATGGATCTGATCAAAGCTAGTATCCGAATAGATATTTTGGACAAAAGAAGAAATTTCATTTTTGGTGAATATTGTAAGTATTCGTGAAATAGTGTATATATGAATAGTCTTAGTATCGTATGTGAATAGTAACTCAGAGCACCAAAAGATAGAAATTTCAAAAAAACATCATCACATCATCCGTGAATAGTACTCGTGAATAGTAACTCGTGAATAGTAACTCGTGAATAGTAACTCATGAATAGCATGAAAAAGTTCCAAATTTGATAAAAAGTTCCAACCAATATTTTGGCATAATGATATTGAAGAAATAATATCATTTCTGAAGAAAATAACATCCACTTACCTCACCAAAGGCAGTACTTACTAGTTTGAAACAGGATATAGGCTATGACTTGAACTTGCTTAGTATAGCAACACTCAAAGTATACTCACAAGAATCGCTCGATATATCGAGAGAGAAATAGAGAAAACTTTGGTTTACGGTGTGATTTTCAATTCTAACCTAAGCACCTATTTATAGGAAATTGCTTAGAACACCAAAGCGAGAAAATTGAATATAATATTAATATAATTATACAAATTTTCCTTAGCCCACCTTTTGGTCAAAAACACCAGCCACACATGTTAATGATGTCCAAAAAAAAAAAATACAAAAACGTTTTTAACAAAAATAATTTAAACTCAAAAATCAATTCACTTTTAGATATACTAGAAACTTCAATAATTCACAATAAATAGCTTTTTTATCGGAAAATTGAATCTCTTGAATTTTTATAGGAAATTCAATTCTCTACAACTTTGCGAGAAGAAAGTTTTTCCAAATTCCAAGCAGAAATTGCCAAGAAATCCACAAGCAGGCGATTTTACAATTTATAATCAAATTTCGGTCAATAATTGTGTCCACTAACACACAAAACATGTGTTAAACATTTAATGCCACAAAATACTCTTCCTCCTCATATACTCATATATCCCACATTCATTGTAAAAATAATATATTTAAAAGAATTATTTTATCAGAAAAAGATAAAATATTAATTTTCAACAATTGTCACATTAAAATTTTCCTCCATCTATATCCTCATAAAATCAATATTTTCCTCATCATATATATCAATAATTAATTATTCATAAATAATATTATGAGAATCACATTATTATTGACGCAGGCGGTTCAGGGAAAGGGGCTTTCGATAAAGATTTCTCACTTCTTGGTAGCATGATTAGGTGACAAACCTCTCTTAAGCAGAACTTTCTAGACATTGCCAATAATGTTTTCTAATAATATTATTAGGATAATATGAATTATTGCTCAGATAATGGAAAATCTTGTGTAGTGACAATTATTGAAACAACGATAATATAAAATATCAATCGTATGACAATTATTGAATCGATAAAATAAAATATTGAGCGATAGCTCTTTGTAACAATTATTGAGTAGTGCCTTCTTACGTAAGAATCAATAATTGGTGCAATCTGGGTGTCTTCTTGTGAAACAAAGCGTATTCTTGTGTTTTTTATGGGTTTTAACAATTGGGTATTCAATGATGTATTGCCGGTAATAAACAACTTATTCTTGTCGTTTTCTTCCTCGATCGCTTTTTTAGTTATGGGGCCCACACATGCATTTGCAGCGTAAATACGAATATTCCCAAGCAGTCTGAATATTCCACGACCAAACGAATATTCTCAAACAACAATGAATATTTTATAACTACTTGCTTATTTGAAATATTTGCGCATTTTACCCATAACTAACCACATTAATCAAATCAACCCTTACTTATTTCAAAATGATAATTAGAAATTAAATCTTTATTTATAAAAAGTTGGGGTCTTCTGACCTCCCTCCTTATGAAATTTCGTCCTCGAAATTGGCGTACGTACACTGGTGTTTGAAAAGATGAGGATACCTCGCTTTCATTTTGTTTCCAACTCCCGGTCATTTCTTTGATAGCATGGTTTCTCCACAAAACCTTAACTTGTGGTATAACCTTCGTCGTAGGACATGCTCCTTCTATCAAAATCTTGGCGGTACCTCTTTAAATACGTTAAGTCTTGACTATCTAAATGCGGTTCTAACTTCGATAATGTGGTTGGTCGTCCACATATTTACGTAACATCGATCGTGAAAAGCGTTATGAACACGCGTCATACTACTTGGCGGTAAAAGCGAGTCTATAGGCCACAGTTCCTACTCGATCGAGGATTTCAAATGGACCAATAAATCGAAGGTTTGAGCTTTCCTCACATCCATGATTCTCGCTTTTGGAATAACAACTTCTTGCACCTCCTTCTTCGTATTCATCGACTCGGTGTGTAGCTTTGGCGATTTTAACTTTATCGATAAAAGTCGATTATACTCGTATATCATCACGTGGGTACCTAGAGTTTTCATCTCCATCTCTAATATTTGTAAGTTATCTGAAATGAGTCTTTGACAATATCATACTTTCGTCTTTCGTATCGATCTTTTTTACTCAACACGTCGGCTACCACGTTAAACTTTTCGAGGATGGTATGGTGAGAACATGTGCCGAAATGAGTCTCTATTGAGTTCTTGAAGCTCTTTCCACATTCCTTGCTCCATTCGAATTTTGTATCTCTCTGAGTCAATTTGCGTTAATGGAGTAGCGATTTGAGAAAATCTTTCCACAAAATCTTCGATAATAATAATTAAGCATAGAAAGCTATGTATTTAGATTCTTGACTTAGGTTGCTCTCATTTGTGACTCATATCCCAATCTTGGATAGCACGTCACAATGACACCTATCGATTTTACTCTGCTTGCGAATATGGCGTCCCTACGAATGCGGCGGTGTATTCCACAAAAGGAAGTCACCGGATAAAGGCTCGGGTACCAAATTCTATAGTTGAATTTTTAACTCACGAAGTTTAATAGGAGCCCATGAGATTTTAGAAATGGGTTTTGTCTGGGTTCAAAGTCGATACAAAATTCAATATCACACTTTGGGAGTAAGCGAGAAATTCTTGAAATCGTCGGGAAAGTCGATAACAACGGGAATATTATTCAAATCGGCGTGTCTTTATTCAAATCCATAACATGGGCTAAGAAAACTTGACATCCGTTTTTTCAATAAGCGAATGACTTTATGGCTTGATATGAAAGTGTTTGACTTCAATGGTTTGGTTGCTTGAATTGAATAACGAGGTTGCTTAGGAATATGAAAACTAATGACCTTACGAAAGCAATCAATTTTGGCATGATGAGTAGTTAACCAATCAATCCCAAAATCACATCAAAAGCAAGTATCTTTAAAGAGATAAGATCAGCGCGGGTAATGTGATGGTGCCAACTTGAATCAAGCAAGATTTCTAAACAATGGATGTAATGAAAGTTTTCTCTCTAAGGAGTTTCCACAGATATAGGTCAAAGTCTCTAATTTCTCAAGAAGTCGAGTTTAAGCGTTGAGTATAAGCAAGAGAGATAAAGAATGGGTAGCACCGGTATCTAAGTAAGGTATAAACTTAGCATGAGAATTTATAAATAACTAACCGTGATCACCTCGTTTGGGTTCCTCGCATTTTGACCGGATGACACAAGCGCTCTCTTCGAGGCCGTTGACTTTGACTTTTACGGGGACGACCTTTTGAGTCACCATCCCCATTTGGGCTTGGTTTTATTCTGCGTCTGATCTCGGCGATATGTCCTTCCTTTCCATAATTATAGCATACCTTGAAGCTGTTGTGGGCGGTTTGGGGTGATATATCCCTCTTTCCGCATTTATAGCATATAATGGGGTGGTCGTTCTCCTCCTTAGAACCCGATTCTTTCTTAAACCTTTAGCGTCTTCACATAGTCGTTGTTAAATCTCCTCTTTTTAAAATCTCCTCTGACTTCGCTTCTTCTATTTTCATGGCCATGATTACCACGGAGTGGTTACCATTTTTGTCCGTCTTTTTCTTTCTCATTTGGTTATCGTTGTTTTGTTATTTCTTATCCGGTATGATCTGGTTGTGGTCCTCGGTTGGTAGTACTCGTTATCTCGCTCTAATAATTGAGCCACATTTACAACATACGAATATAAAGAAAATTTTGAGAGATAAGATATTGCGAGAATCTCGGGTTTTAAACCTCTCGAAACATCCTCGTCATTCGTTCCTCATTCTACCAAATGAGGTGCGAACTGGATAACTCTGCGAACTTCGCCTCGTGTTGGGACACCGTCATGTTGTTTTGTTCTAGTCTAATAAACTCTACCTCTTTCATATGGCGAATACTTTCGGGAAAGTATTTTTCATTGAAAAAAGTTTACGAAGCGTTTCCCAAGACATCTTTGAGTCTTGTTGGTGGAGTCCGTTTCTGAGACTCCCACCGATGTCTGCCTCGCCACGGAACATAAAGGTGGCGAATGGAACCTACATTCCTCCGTGCATCCCAAGACATCGAATATCTTGGTAATTTGCTTGACCCGTGTTTTCGCCATGATCGGATCGGCTTTCCCTTAAATTCTGGTGGTCCCTGACTCTTTGAATTGCTTGCATTTGTGACAACTTGGTGAATTGCTATCATTTCCTCTCTGTATTTTGAACACGAGTCTCCCAAATGCGATTTTGCATGAGCGCAAAAAGCTTCTAAACATCCCCTCGTTCATCATACGCTTTCGGTGGTGTTGTTTCACGGGAGGAACATTGCCCGACTGTTGCACGTTCTCCTCGTTGGTAGTCAAGAGGCGTCTCACGGTCTCATTTTCCTTTATTAATATTCTCGATTCGACATTCTCAAATCTTGTCGTAAAACAAGGGTTAATTAAAAGAAATCAATATATCACATAATATCCCTATATCTTGACCAACTAACAAATAAGCTTAGGTATGACATCTTAGCGAAGGATTACTCGTCTCTCCCCTCTAGTACTATTCCCAGATCTCATGGAGATCATATCCTAAGCTACGATACCAATTTGTGGCGCCCCCAAAATAGGTATACATCACCCATTGAGGTTGTCAAATATGAGTCTGAAATAACTACAACTTTATTATTACAACAACATAAAGCTTGTGAGTTTAAATACTGAGATATTGCCATCTAGACAATATCCACACGCAAATAAATCCCCATCATAATTATTGATACATTATTTTACAAAAATGGTGAGGACTACTAAACAACTCTCTCTAGAACCTTCATTCCATTACCTGAAGCTAGTACTCATTTACATTCTCGCCTCTTGAGAAGAAAAATGGAACAAAAAGGAAAAGGGTGAGCTCAACTAGCCCGTAAAGAATATTATGACTAAGATAATATATAACAAATTATCGTTAGTCTTGACGAGGAAAAAATACGAGAGAATACATTAAACAACAAGTTTTATATCAATATTAGCGATGAAAATAATAATTCATAGAAGAGTTACGTAGAGGATGAAATCTACTAATATCTATGAATTTAAAGTCCATCATCATTATTTTATCCTGTAACATCAATCAATATTCATCTTGAATCAAATATTCATCCTTTCTCAAACACTGGGCCAAAGATATTCATCGATCGGTCGTGTTCATCTAAACACTGTTCATCTTTGCACTACTGGGCCAAAGATATTCATCGAAATCATTCATCTTTGCACTTCTGGGCCAAAGATATTCCGATTATATCATCATTTAGGGTGAGGATGATAAAAAAAAATATTTTAAAAAAAGCGAATCCGGTGAAAGCAAAAGAACAAATATTAAGGATTAAGTACTTTAAACAATTCCATTCAAAAATACTTCATAACCAATCGGTGGGGTAAAATTCAAGAATGATCAAAACATGGATCTGATCAAAGCTAGTATCGAATAGATATTTTGGACAAAAAAGAAGAAATTTCATTTTTTGGTGAATAATAGTAAGTATTAAGTGAATAGTAATAGTATCGTGAATAGTGCCAGTATCGTGAATAGTAACTCAGAGCACCAAAAGATAGAAATTTCAAAAAAAATCATCATCACGCCGTGAATAGTACTCGTGAATAGTAACTCGTGAATAGTAACTCATGAATCATGAATGAAGTAACTCAGAGCATGAAAAAAGTTCCAAATTTGATAAAAAGTTCCAACCAATATTTTGGCATAATGATATTGAAGAAATAATATCATTCTGAAGAAAATAACATCCACCTTACCTCCACAAAAAATGAGTACTTCTAGTTGAAAACAGGATATAGGCTATGACTTGAACTTGCCTTAGTATAGCAACACTCAAAGTATACTCACAAGAATCGCTCGATATATCGAGAGAGAAATAGAGAAAACTTGGGTTTACGGTGTGATTTTCAATTCTAACCTAAGCACCTATTTATAGGAAATTGCTTAGAACACCGAAAAAGAGAAAATTGAATATAATATTAATATAATTATACAAATTTTCCTTAGCCCACCTTTTGGTCAAAACACCGACCACACATGTTAATGATGTCCAAAAAAAAAAATACAAAACGTTTTTCTAACAAAAAATAATTTAAACTCAAAAATCAATTCACTTTTAGATATACGAAACTTCAATAATTCACAATAAATAGCTCTTTTATCGGAAAATTTGAATCTCGCGATTTTTTATAGGAAATTCAATTCTCTACAACTTTATAGAAGAAAGTTTTTCCAAATTCCAAGCGAAAATTGCCAAGAAATCCACAAGCAGGCGATTTTACATTTATAATCAAATTTGGTCAATAAATTGTGTGTCCCTGACACACAAAACATGTGTTAAACATTTAATGCCACAAAATACTCTTCTTCCTCCTCATATATACATTCATATATCCCACATTCATTGTAAAATAATATATTTAAAAGAATTATTTTATCGGAAAAAGATAAAATATTAATTTTCAACAATTGTCACATTAAAATTTTCCTCCATCTATATCCTCATAAAATCAATATTTTCCTCATCATATATATCAATAATTAATTATTCATAAATAATATTCTGAGAATCACATTATTGACATGACGGCGGTTTCCGGAAGAGGGGCTTTCGATAAAGATTTCTCCTTCTTGGTGGTATGATTAGGTGACCAAACCTCTCCTTAAAGCAGAACTTTCTAGACATTGCCAATAATGTTTTCTAATAATATTATTGAGATAATATGAATTATTGCTCAGATAATGGAAAATCTTGTGTAGTGACAATTATTGAAACAACGATAATATAAAATATCAGCATGACAATTATTGAATCGATAAAATAAAATATTGAGCGATAACTTCTTTGTAACAATTATTGAGTAGTGCCTTCTTACGTAAGAATCAATAATTGGTGCAATCTGGTGTCGTTCTTGTGCAACAACAGCGTATTCTTGTGTTTTAACCACCGGGTATTCCAACGATATTAATGATACAATGAACAACTTATTCTTGTCGTTTTCTTCCTCAATCAACGCTTTTAGTTATGGGGCCAAACCTATAAATAAATGGGAAAGCATTTGAGTAACAAAATACGAATATTCCTCCGACGGTCAGAATATTCCACGACTTTTGTGTTGAAAAAACGAATATTCTTCAGACAACAATGAATATTTTATAACTACTTGCTTATTTGAAATATTTGCGCATTTTACCCATAATTAACCACATTAATCAAATCAACCCTTACTATTTCAAAATGATAATTAGAGAAATTAAATCTTTATTTATAAAAAGTTGGGGTCTTATTTTGTTTTGTAAAAAGTGCATTTCGGAAACTCTGTTTTTGTTTTAGTTTTCTGCAATTCATTTTTGTTGCACTCAAATTGGAAAATCGTGATTCTGCACTCAAATTGAAACGTGATTCTGGAAATTGCTGCATGCATATTACAATGATTGTGCATGTTAATTAATGTTCCTGCAGTATGTTAGAAATATATATTATGTATATATATATATTGTATGTTAATATGTTTGAGTTTTACATGCACAGCAAGTATGTTAATATGGTTAAGTTTTGCATGTTAATATGTTAAATTGTTTTATTTGAAATAAGTCAGAATATTCTACATGCAAAGTTCACTCACTGCATTCTCTAATTTAATAGTTTTTGTTCATATTCTGTTATAAATTTACTGTTAGAGTGTAATATATTAATTACATAGCATTAATTACATATTACCTATAAATGTAGTATATTATTACATCTCTAGTTTTTGTTTTAAAAGTTAATGAAGTGCAGTAAGTATTCTGCAAAAATGATTGCATCATCATTATAGCGGTACTTGTGTAAATTCCTTTGGTTTGAAATTCTTTTTCTTTTCGGAAATCAAGTCACCAAAGTAGAATTTTGTAACATAATTACATCTTGCATATATTTTACAATAATGATTACGTTAGTATATATTATTCTTTTGCAATTTTGATTTCAAATTTTAGAAAGTTTGAATTCTTGTAAGAATTGAATTGATAATTTCTATCACTTGTTAATATCTCGCAACAACATCACATGAAACTATACTTGTTGAAATACACTTGTTGTTATTAGTAGGTAAACATAATTTCACATTTATTATCTTGTCTTCTTATCTTATCCATATGAGTGCATGTTTTGTTATGATTTACGTGTATGACATTTATTATTGCATGTTCTGATTTCCTGCAATAAAGTGCAGTAAGTTTAAATAGTAAATATATATTGAATTTAATATTGCATGTTCTGTTAATCACATAAGTCTGAAAGGTATTAATATATTATAATATATTATAATATACTATAATGTGTTCATTTTGGCCAGAGTAAATATATACTGAATCAAGATATTTTATACCAAGTATATCGTTGATTCTAATTGTGACTTATATTAAACATAAGTCAGTAGTTCTTATATTGTGTAAATTGAATATTCATATAGGATAACATATATATATTGTGTTCATTTACTTAGTAATTGATGTATCTGAACTTAACAATTAGCGATTACTTATATTTAGTAGGTTACTTACTATTTATAAATATTGCATGTTAATAGATATATAATATTTTGTTTATATATATTACATTATTATATATAAATTACATGTTAAAAATTGCATGTATTTCTAATATTGTTTAAATATATACATGTGTAGTATATATAATATTTTGTTTTATGTAAGCAGAAAATTGTTTTTGCATATTAATAGATATTATTACATTATTGTTTTCAAATTCATATACGGTTTTATTTTATTACTAATATATATTATTGTGTTAATATATAATTATTATAAAAACAAATTTGTAAACAAAATTTGTTACATCTTATATAAACAGAAATTTGTTTTACATCTATTGACAATAGACTTTATTTGTATAACAGAAATGGCTTCTACAAGCACCATTCCTGCCGTGAGTATGTCTCATGGAGAAAAGCCTGAAAGGTTTAATGGAACTGATTTCAAGCATTGGCAACAAAAAATGCTATTCTATCTCACAACATTGAATTTGGCTCGGTTTCTACAAGAGGACTGTCCTACTCTTGTTGAAGGGAAAACTGATAAGGAGAAAGTGGCTGCTGTTGATGCATGGAAACATGCAGATTTTCTTTGCAGGAACTATGTGATGAATGGATTAGATAATACTTTGTATAATGTGTATTGTACAATCCAAAGCCAAAAAAGAGTGTGGGAATCTTTAGACAAGAAATATAAAATCGAAGATCTTTGGCATGAAAAAATTCATAGTCGGTAGATTTCTAGATTATAAAATGGTAGATTCCAAAGCGGTTATCACTGATTCAAGAATTACAAGTAATTCTACATGACATCATTTCGAAGGAATGTCATTAAGTGATTCATTCAAGTTGCGACAGAATGATTGAGAAGCTTCCACCATCGTGGAAAGACTTCAAGAATTATCTGAAGCATAAACGCAAAGAGATGAATCTTGAAGAACTGATTGTTCGACTTGGATTGAAGAGGATAATCGAGGATCTGAGAAGAAGAGTGGGAAGAATTTCATTGAAGCAAAGGTAAATGTTGTAGAACAAAGGCCAAACAACAACAAAAGGAAGCGTGAAGGCAAAGAAGCCTTCAAGGCCAAGAAGAAATTCAAGGGCAAATGCTTCAACTGTGGCATCCAAGGACATAAATCAAGTGAATGTCGCAGGCAAAGAAGTTCAAGAAAGAACGAAGACTCAAGCAAATGTGATCGAATCTGGAAAAGTCATTCAAGATGTTTTGGACATTAATCTTTCTGCATTGTATTCGAATGCAATTTGGTAGGAAACCCTAAAGAGTGGTGCGTGTGACACTTTGGGGCTACTCGCCACATATGTTCAATAAATGGATATTTTCTCTTACAAACCAAAGAGAAAATGATAATCAACTCTTCATGGGAAACTCCTCAAGTTCAAAGGTTGAAGGACGTGGAAAGATTATACTGAAAATGACATCTGGCAAAGAACTGACTTTGAATGAAGTGCTTCATGTGCCAGATATTCGGAAGAATCTAGTTTCTGGGTCACTACTTAGCAAGAATGGCTTTAAGTTGGTGTTTGTGTCTGATAAGTTTGTACTTACAAAGAATGATATGTTTGTAGGAAAGGGCTACATGAATGATGGGCTCTTTAAGATGAATGTTATATTTGTAAATCGAAGTCTATTAATAATAATAAAATTAATTCTTATAACTTACTTGTTAGAGTCTTCAAACATATGGCATGCTAGATTAGGACATGTTAATTATAATACTTTGCGTAGATTAATTAATTTAGAATTTTTGCCTAAATTTGATATTAATCTAAAACATAAATGTGAAATTTGTGTGGAATCAAAAATAACAAGATTACCCTTTCATTCTGTTGAAAGGAAAACTGAACCTCTAGATTTAATTCACACTGATATATGTGACTTAAAGTTTGTGCAAACTAGAGGTGGGAAAAAATATTTCATAACCTTTATTGATGATTGCACAAGATATTGTTATGTATATTTGCTAAGAAGCAAAGATGAGGCAATAGAAATATTTCAACTTTATAAAAATGAAGTTGAAAATCAACTTAGCAAAAAGATTAAAGCAATAAGAAGCGATAGAGGTGGTGAATATAAATCACCATTTGAAGAGAAATGCTCTACTCATGGTATTATTCACCAAACTACAGCTCCTTATTCACCTCAATCTAACGGTATTGCTGAACGCAAGAACCGAACATTGAAAGAAATGTTGAATGTTATGTTAAGCAGCCTCGAGCAACTTTTTATAAATAAAGATTTAATTTCTCTAATTATCATTTTGAAATAGTAAGGGTTGATTTGATTAATGTGGTTAGTTATGGGTAAAATCGTAAATATTTCAAATAAGCAAGTAGTTATAAAATATTCATTGTTGTCGGGGAATATTCGTTTGGTCGTGGAATATTAAATCTTTGTCGGGGGATATTATTAAATGCGATAGTATGACCATGTGTGGGCCCCATGTGAAGCGATTGGAGGAAAAAATGACAAGAATAAGTTGTTTATTAGCGGCGTAGTTATTCAAAATAATCTTTGTTGGAATACCGGTGGTTAAAACACGATGTCTGGCGTTGTTGCGCGATGCTGCGGTATTGCACCAATTATTGATTCTTACGTGAAGCCTTTACTCGATAATTATTACGGTAATTCTTTATTCGATATTTTATTTTATTGATTTGATAATTCTTTGCGTTGATATTTTATATTCTTGTTGTTTGATAATTGTCACTACGGTATTTTCCATTATCGAGACAATAATTCATATTATCTGAATAATATTATTAGAAAACATTATTGGCGATGTCTAGAAAGTTACATCTAAGGAGAGGTTTGGTCACACTAATTGCTTGCTTGATGAGGAGAAATCTTTATTGAAAGCCCCTCTTTCACAGGGGCTGCTGGTTGTCGATAATGTGATTACTATAATATTATTTATGAATAATTAATTATTGATATATATGATGAGGAAAATATTGATTTTATGAGGATATAGATGGAGGAAAATTTTAATGTGACAATTGTTGAAAATTAATATTTTATCTTTTTACGATAAAATAATTCTTTTAAATATATTTTTTACAATGAATGTGGGATATATGAGTATATGATATGAGGAAGAGTATTTTGTGGCATTAAATGTTTAACACATGTTTTTTGTGTGTTGGTGGACACAATTATTGATAGAAATTTGATTATACTTTGTAAAATCATCCAGTTTGTGGATTTGGTTCAAATTTACATTTGGAATTTGGAAAAACTTTCTTACGCAAAGTTGTAGAGAATTGAATTTCCTATAAAAAGTATTGAGATTTGAATTTTATGATAAAAGAGCTATTTATTGTGAATTATTGAAGTTTGATTATATCGGGTGTGAATTGATTTTTGGAGTTTAAATTATTTTTGTTAGAAAAACGTTTTTTGTATTTTTTGGACATCATTAACATGTGTGGTGGTGTTTTTTGACCAAAAGGTGGGCTAAGGAAAATTTGTATAATTATATTAATATTATATTCAATTTTACGCTTTGGTGTTCTAGCGATTTTCTATAAATAGGGTCTTTAGGTTAGAATTGAAAATCACACGAAGCTGAAGTTTTCTCTCTATTTCTCTCTCGATATATTGGCGTATTCTTGTGAGTATACTTTGAGTGTTGCTGCTATACGGTGCAAGTTCAAGTCATAGCTTTATATCGGTGTTTATTAGAAATCTTGTCTTTGTGAGGTAAGGGATGTTATTTTCTTCGTAAATGATATTATTTCTTGATATCATTATCTTTGAAATATTGGTTGGAACTTTTTATCAAATTTGGAACTTTTTCATGTCGGAGTTACTAGATTCTTATTCTATGAGTTCTTATTCATGATTCTTATTCACGATTCTATTCTATTCACGAAGCGTGATGATGTTTTTGTGAAATTTCTATCTTTTGGTGTGGAGTTCTTATTCACGTATCGACCTATTATTCACGTATCGACCTTTATTCACGAATCTGACCTTATTCATAGAAAAATGAAATTTCTTCTTTTTGTCCAAAATATCTATATGGATACTAGCTTTGATTGTATCCATGTTTTGATCATTCTTGAATTTTACCCCACTACGGTTGGTTATGAAGTATTTTTGAATTGGAATTGTTTAAAATCACGAATCCTTAATATTTGTTCTTTTGTTTCTTTGGATTCGTTTTTCTTTAAAATATTTTTTTTATCATCCTCGGTCTAAATGATGATATAACTTGAATATCTTTGGCTTTTGTAGTGCAAAGATGAATGATTTCTTGATGAATATCTTTGGCGTAGTAGTGGTGTTGAAGATGAGCAGTGTTTAGATGAACATGAGCAGTGTTTAGATGAACATGAATGATGAATATCTTTGGCACTGTAGTGCAAGGATGAATATTTGATTCAAGATGAATATTGATTGATGTTCTGAGGATAAAATAATGATGATGATTTTTTAAATTCATAGATATTAGTAGATTTCATCCTCTACGTAACTCTTCTTATGAATTATTATTTTTTCATTGCGAATATTGATATAAAACTTGTTGTTTAATGTATTCTCTCGAGATTTTTCCTGTTGAAGACTAACGATAATTTGTTGTATATTATCTTAGTCATAATATTCTTCTTTTGGGCTAGTTGAGCTCACCCTTTTCCTTTTTGTTCCATTTTTTCTTCTCGGGGAGGCGAGAATGTAGCGAGTCTTAGTCGGGGTATGGAATGAAGGTTTAGAGAGAGTTGTTTAGTAGTCCTCACCATTTTGTAAAATAATGTATCAATAATTATGATGGGATTTATTTGCGTGTGGATATTATCTAGATGGCAATATTTGTATTTAAACTCACAGTTTATATGTTGTAATAATAAAGTTGTAGTTATTTACGTACCATGTATTTGTGACTTTCGAGAATGGGTGATGTATACCTATTTTGGGGGCGTCGCGGTTGGTATCGAGCTTAGGGATATGATCTCTGGCGGAGATCGGGGAATAGAACTAGGAGGGGGAGGCGAGTAAATCCTTATTTAGTGTGTCTACTAAGCTTATTTGTTAGTTGGTCGAGTATATAGGGATATTATGTGATATATTGATTTCCTTAATTAACCCTTGTTTTATGGCGGTATTTGAGAATGTCATTGAGAATATTATGATTGGAAATGAGGCCAGTGGAGCGCTTTGTACTCACCAGCGAGGGAGAAGCGTCTGTGGTGGCAATGTTCCTCTGTGAACAACACCACCTTGAGCGAGATGATGAGCGAGGGGATGTTTAGAAGCTTTTGCAGTTCATGCAAAATCGAGACGAGGAGACTCGTGTTCAAAATCTGGGGAGGAAATGATAGCAATTCACGGGTTGTCACGACCCAAGCGATTCGAAAAGTTGGGACCACGAATTTAAGGAAAAGCGGATCCGATAATGGCGGAAACATGGGTCAAACAAATTACCAAGATATTCGATGTCTTGGGATGCGGCGGAGAACGAAGGTTCCATTCGCCACCTTTATGTTAGTGGTGAGGCGGACTCTTGGTGGGGATCGTGAAGCGGACCCGACTGCTTGCGCTTTCGCATGTCTTGGGAAGCGTTTGAAACTTTTCAATGAAAAATACTTTCACGAAAGTATTCGCCATATGAAAGAGGTAGAGTTTATTAGACTAGAACAAAACAACATGGCGGTGTCCCAATACGAGGCGAAGTTCGCGCGAGTTATCGAGTTTGCACCTCATTTGGTAGAGAATGAGGAGCGAATGGCGAGGATGTTTACGAGAGGTTTAAAACCGAGATCGTCGATATCTTATCTCTCATAAATTTTCTTTATATTAGGATGTTGTAAGCAGGGCTCGATTATTAGGCGAGATAACTTGATACGGTCGATCGAGGGACCCTGACCGAGGATCATCACAGGGGATAGCGATCAACAAAACAACGATAACCGGCGGAGAAAAAAAAATACGGAAAAATGGTAACCACACTCTGGTGGTAATCATGGCCATGAAAATAGAAGAAGAAGCGAGTCGGGAGGAGATTTTAAAAGAGGAGATTTAACAACGACCATATGAAGGCAGCGGGTCCGATGACAGCTGGTTTAAGGGAGGAGAAACGACCACCGGTCGTATATCTATAAATCTTGGGGAAGAGGACATATCGGTCAAGCGCGCGCCTGACGATTCAAGGTATGCTATAATTATGGAAAGGAAGGACATATCGCTCGAGATTATGCAGTATGAAACCAATCCAGTGGGGATGGTGACTCAAAAGGATGTCCCGAGAAAAGTCAAAGTCAGCGGTTCTGGGAGAGGCGTTTGTTGTGTTGGTCAAAATCACGAGGAACCCAAGCGAGGTGATCGCGGGTTAGTTAATTATAAATTCTTGCGAAGTTTATACCTTACTTGAATCTGGGTTCTACCCATTTTTTTATCTCTCTTGCTTGCGCTCAGCGTTTGAACTTGACTACGGAGAAATTAGACTTTGACTATCTGTGGGAACTCAGATTTAGGAGAAACTTTCATTACATCCATTGTTTAGAAATCTTGCTTGATTGAGTTGGCACCATCACATTTACATTGATCTTATCTCTTTAAAGATACTTGCTTTTGATGTGATTTTTGGGGATTGATTGGTTAACTACTCATCATGCCAAAATTGATTGCTTTCGTAAGGTTGTTAGTTTTCATATTCTAAGCAACTTTGTTATTGAATTCAAACAACCAAACCATTGAAGTCAAACACTTTCATATCAAAGCCATAAAGTCATTCGTTTATTGAAAAGCGGATGTCAAGTTTTCTTAGCCCATGTTATGGATTTGAATAAAGACACGTCGATTTGAATAATATTCTGTTGTTATTACTTTTTTCTGGCGTATTTCTGAAGAATTTCTTGGCTTACTCCCAAAGTGTGATATTGAATTTTGTATCGACTTTGAACCGGTACAAAACCCATTTCTAAAATCTCATGGCTCTATTAAACTTGAGGAGTTAAAAATTCAACTATAAATTTGGTACGAGAGCCTTTATCTGGTGACTTCCTTTGTGGAATACTGAAGCGAGACTCTCCGTAGGGGGCGCCATATTCGTGCGGTAGTAAAGCGATAGGTGTCATTGTGACGTCTTATCAAGATTGGGATATGAGTCGCGGTTGAGAAGCAACCTAAGTCGATAATCGAAATACATAGCTTTTTATGCTTATTTGGTTATTATCGAAGATTTTGTGGAAAGATTTTCTCGAATCATTTACTCCATTACTTAGCGGTGACTCGTAGAGATACAAAATTCGAATGGAGCGAGGAATGTGGAAAGAGCTTGAAGAACTCGATAGGAGACTCATTTTGGCACATGTTACGACCATACCATCTGGAAAAGCGAGCGTGGTAGGTGGCGTGTTGAGTAAAAGATCGTATCTGATATCGAGTGCGATATTGTCAAAGACTCATTTCAGTATAACTTACAAATATTAGAGATGGAGATGAAAACTCTAGGTACCCGCGTGATGATATCTGAGTATAATCGACTTTTATCGATAAAGTTAAAATCATTTCAAAGCTCTGTGCGGGTGATGAATATGAAGAAGGAGGTGCGAAGTTGTTATTCAAAAGCGAGAATTGGCGATGTGAGGAAAGCTCGAACCTTGATTTATTGGTTTATTTGAAATCCTCGATCGAGTAGGGGCTATGGCCTATAGACTCGTTTTCTGCCAAGTATGGCGTGTTCATAGCGTTTTTCACGTATCGATGTTACGTAAATATGTGGACGACCGAACCACATTATTGAGTTAGAACCGGACGAGATAGTAGAAGACTTAGCGTATGAAGAGGTACACTGTCGAGATTTTGGATAGGAAAGAGCATGTCCTACGCTACGAAGGTTATACCACAAGTTAAGGTTTTGTGGAGAAACCATCTTTATTGAAGAAATGACACGGGAGTTGGAAGCGGAAATGAAAGCGAGGTATCCTCATCTTTTGAAACACCAGTCGTCGTCGATTTCGAGGACGAAATTTCATAAGGAGGGAGGTTGTAAGACCCCAACTTTTTATAAATAAAGATTTAATTTCTCTAATTATCATTTTGAAATAGTAAGGGTTGATTTGATTAATGTGGTTAGTTATGGGTAAAATCATAAATATTTCAAATAAGCAAGTAGTTATAAAATATTCATTGTTGTCGGGGAATATTCGTTTGGTGGTGGAATATTAAATCTTTGTCGGGGAATATTAAATGCGATAGTATGACCATGTATGAAGCCCCATAGGAAGCGATTGGAGGAAGAAAAGCAATATAAGAATAAGTTGTTATTAAAAGTTAATCAGATTATCTTTGTTGGAATACCGGTGGTTAAAACACGATGTCTGGCGTTGTTGCCGCGATGCTTTGCGGTATTGCACCAATTATTGATTCTTACGTGAAGGCCTACTTCGATAATTATTACTGTAATTCTTATTCGATATTTTATTTTATTGATTCAATAATTCTTTGCGTTGATATTTTATATTCTTTGTTGTTTCAATAATTGTCACTACTACGGTATTTTCCATTATCAGACAATAATTCATATTATCTGAATAATATTATTAGAAAACATTATTGGCGATGTCTAGAAAGTTACATCTAAGGAGAGGTTTGGTCACACTAATTGCTTGCGCTTGATAAGGAGAAATCTTTATTGGAAAGCCCCCTCTTTCTGAGGAAGCTGCTGGTTGTCGATAATGTGATTCTATAATATTATTTATGAATAATTAATTATTGATATATATGATGAGGAAAATATTGATTTTATGAGGATATAGATGGAGGAAAATTTTAATGTGACAATTGTTGAAAATTAATATTTTATCTTTTACGATAAAATAATTCTTTTAAATATATTATTTTTACAATGAATGTGGGATATATGATGTGGAATATATATGAGTATAGAGGAGAAGAGTATTTTGTGGCATTAAATGTTTAACACATGTTTTTTGTGTGTTGGTGGACACAATTATTGATAGAAATTTGATTATAGCTTTGTAAAATCGCTTGGTTTGTGGATTTGGTCAATTTTGTTTGGAATTTGGAAAAACTTTCTTACGCAAAGTTGTAGAGAATTGAATTTCCTATAAAAAGTCGCGAGATTCGAATTTTATGATAAAAGAGCTATTTATTGTGAATTATTGAAGTTTCGGTATATCGGGTGTGAATTGATTTTTGGAGTTTAAATTATTTTTGTTAGAAAAACGTTTTTTGTATTTTTTGGACATCATTAACATGTGTGGCTGGTGTTTTTGACCAAAAGGTGGGCTAAGGAAAATTTGTATAATTATATTAATATTATATTCAATTTTCTGCTTTGGTGTTCTAAGCAATTTCCTATAAATAGGGTGCTTAGGTTAGAATTGAAAATCACACCAGAAACTGAAGTTTTCTCTCTATTTCTCTCTCGATATATTGAGCGTATTCTTGTGAGTATACTTTGAGTGTTGCTATATGGTGCAAGTTCAAGTCATAGCCTATATCCAGTGTTTTATTTAGAAATCTTGTCTTTGTGAGGTAAGGGATGTTATTTTCTTCGTAAATGATATTATTTCTTGATATCATTATCTTTGAAATATTGGTTGGAACTTTTTATCAAATTTGGAACTTTTTCATGTATGGAGTTCTTATTCATGAGTTCTTATTCATGAGTTCTATTCATGAGTTCTTATTCACGAGATTCTTATTCACGAGTCTTATTCACGAAGCGTGATGATGTTTTTTGTGAAATTTCTATCTTTTGGTGTCGAGATTCTTATTCACGTATCGACCTTTATTCACGATGACCTTTATTCACGAATCGACCTTTATTCATAGAAAAAATAAAATTTCTTCTTTTTGTCCAAAATATCTATTATGGATACTAGCTTTGATTGTATCCATGTTTTGATCATTCTTGAATTTTACCCCACTACGGTTGGTTATGAAGTATTTTTGAATTGGAATTGTTTAAAGTCACGAATCCTTAATATTTGTTCTTTTGCTTCTTTGGATTCGTTTTCTTTTAAAATATTTTTTTATCATCCTCGGTCCTAAATGATGATATTATTGAATATCTTTGCTTTTGTAGTGCAAAGATGAATGATTTCTTGATGAATATCTTTGGCCGTAGTGCAAAGATGAGCAGTGTTTAGATGAACATGGATGGTGATGAATATCTTTGGCGTAGTTTGTAGTGCATGAGGATGAATATTTGATTCAAGATGAATATTGATTGATATTCTGAGGGATAAAATAATGATGATGGTATTAAATTCATAGATATTAGTAGATTTCATCCTCTACGTAACTCTTCTATGAATTATTATTTTTCACTGCGAATATTGATATAAAACTTGTTGTTTAATGTATTCTCTCAGATTTTTTCCTGTTGAAGACTAACGATAATTTGTTATATATTATCTTAGTCATAATATTCTTCTTGGGCTAGTTGAGCTCACCCTTTTCTTTTTGTTTCAGGCGAGAATTTTTTCTTCTCGGGAGGCGAGAATGTAGCGATGTATCTTAGTGATGGGGTATGGAATGAAGGTTCTAGAGAGAGTTGTTTAGTAGTCCTCACCATTTTGTAAAATAATGTATCAATAATTATGATGAGGATTTATTTGCGTGTGGATATTGTCTAGAAGCAATATCTTGTATTTAAAACTCACAGAATATTTATATGTTGTAATAATAAAGTTGTAGTTATTTTACGTAGCCATGTATTTGTAATCCGTAAAGATTTCGAAAGAATGGGTGATTAGACAAAGCCGGAGAAGAAAATTCGAGTGGCTTCGTAATTTCTTAGAGATATTCCAAATTGGTCAAGACCTGTGCCAGCTATATGTATACACTGTGATAGCCAATCAGCGATTGGAAGAGCACAGAGTCATTTATATAACGGTAAGTCACGTCATATACGACGAAGACATAATAATGTTAGACAATTGCTCTCAAATGGAATTATCTCAATTGACTATGTAAAGTCAAAAGATAATATTGCGGATCCGCTTACGAAAGGTTTAACAAGAGAGCAAGTGAAAAAATCATCGAAGGGAATGGGTTTAAAGCCTACTGTTTAAATAAGGGTCGTCATAGTGGCAACCCAACCTAGCTGACTGGAGATCCAATGATCTAGGTTCAATGGGAAAACCGAACTATGTAGTACTCAGTAAAGCACCGAGGAGATAATTACTCCTAACCATTCCTATTATGAGACACTGCACATCTGCCGCGAGAATCAGGATAAGTTACACTTTTAATGACTTTTATATCTTGAAATATGTTCAAGTGGGGTATTGCAGGATACTCTTGATAAAAGTCACCTAAGTGAGTAAGAAGGGGGCCACTTCTGTGAGAATTTTGAAGGCTGAATTCTCTAATATACTTACAGAACCAAGAGGTGTTTCAAGGCAAAAATGAACACAAACGTGAGAACCAATTATGTCTAAAGAGATATTTTGTGAATTCTATTGTCTTGGTTTTTACAAAAAGTCAATTGATTCAAAGACATCAAGTCTACCGATTAGCCAAGTAAATCCGATAGATTTTACTAAGGCAAGTTCAAAGCCACTAGGCTACTTAACCTGATGAAATATCTTTTCTTATGTACTCGAACTAGTGTCTGCATATTCATAACATATTTTGCATATTGTAAAGCCAATTTTACATTCATGTGGGGGATTGTTAGAAATGAGATTTGAATTGAATGGGAAAATTGACTTCAAAGTCCGGTCGGGTCGGATCGGGTTGTGGACGTGACTGGCGGGTTTGTGATATATATTTTTATCATCAATCTACTACGCGTTTTGTTTGATTTGCTACATGCAAATTTTTCCTATAAATAAATGGTGTGGGAAAGCATTTGAGATAACAAATTTTCCCTTCTCAAATTTTTCCTCCAGATTCGAAAATTTCATTTCCTGCCCGCTCGCAAAAATTTCCCATTCTGATTCGCAAAATCCCGCCCGCTCGCTTTTTCCGTTCCATTCTTTGTGTTGAAAAAGTGAAGTGTGTTCTTCATTTTCTTACTGTAAGTACATGCATCATTACTATAGAAATAATTTCTATTTCTATTTACATGCATTCTTATTGAAAAGTTCGGTACATAACATAAATTTTGGTTCGATGAATTCTTAATTTTGTAATGCTACTAATTAAGAATTGAAATCCGTTTTATCTTGGGAAGCAATTATTCAATTAACCCTTAGCATCTGTGGGGGAATAAATTTGCTTTAAGGAGACTTTATGAATTCAAAGGACTCGGATTTATATTTTTTATTTTACAAATTGTTTCTGTTTTGCATAATTTATTATTATTATATTTATATGCATTATTAAATAATACTATATATTACAGATAACAAAAAATACATAAAAAAAAGAGAAAAAAAAGTAGATTTAAGTTTGAAGAAACACAACACTATTGGCAGTAGTACTCCCTCCGTCCCAGATAAAAGTTTTTATTATTATTTTAGGTAATTCCAAGTTAAATGTCTATTTATTTTAAATGATTTATTTTTTACAATAATTTGTCTATAATACCCTTATTATTAATTGTTATATTTCTATTATTTATGCGTATTTATAAAGCATCACTAGTAATACGTAAAAAATTATATAATTAAATAAGAATTTAAATATAGACAATTTTATCATTTTATCCACTTTCTTAATATATTCAAAAAGTCAACTAGAATTTTTATTCTTGACGGAAGGAGTAGTTGTTTACAATTTGTACATGGTCTTTCCTGTTAGATTGTGGCACTTGATTAATCAAAAGTGACGAGAGGTGTGGATGAGCTGTTAACTTAGTGGTTTAGAGTAAGTTACCTATTTTTTACTTATAATATTTGATTGGTTTGTGAGTTTATTTTTTCGTCTTTTAAACTTTGTTTTTTAATTTTAAAATGAACAGAAAAAAAAAAATAAACGGAAAATTGAAGTTTTCTTTTTAATTATTATGTTTCTGAGTTTTTTAATAAACGGAAAATAAAAAATAGATAGAAAACTTGTTCACTTTTTCTACCAAAGTTTTCTGTCCAAAATTGGCCTGATTTGAACGGAAAATAAATTGGAATAAGTAATATTTTTATAATTCCCATATTATCCTCAACTTTTAATATAATAAATTTTAAATTACAACTCATGTCCTCAATTTTAAATTTTCTATTAAAAACTCAGAAACAACACAATTTTTTTTTTTAAGTTTTCTATTTTTTTTTTCTTTTCTATTTTAATTTAAGTTTTCTATTCTTTTCTTTTCTATTCAAAACTTAGAAACAGGGTGTTAGTGAGGCTCAGTGGGTGTTTGGGTTGACTTAAATTTATTTGTTTATTTTACGTGAGTTTATTTCTTCTTTTTATGTGAAGTGTGTTTTCTTTAAGGATTGTTTGATTTGTGAGGTTCGATTTTCACGCAAGTGAGTTTATTTTTTCTTTTATGTAAAGTGTGTTTCCTTTAAGGCTTGTTTGATTTGTGAGATTATTTCTTTCTTTTCTAGTGAAGCTTAGAGGGTGTTTGGAATGACTTATATTTATTTTTTCTTTTATGTGAGTTTATTTCTTCTTATATGTGAAGTGTGTTTCCTCTAAGGCTTGTTTGGTTTGTAAGTTTTTTCTTCATCTTCTAGTGAGGCCTTAGAGGGTGTTTGAGATGGTTTATAAATAATTACTTTATGCTTATAATCAGTTTCAAGAAGCAAAAAGTATTGGGTAAACTGATTTTAAAAGTGCTTATAATCACTTTTTATGAAAATATCAAAAGCTCCAAATTTATTTATCAAATCTAATAATCAGGTTTGACCAAGTATATTACTAATATATCCCTATTTATTTTAAGACTTCCAACCATTACTCATATTTACTTTTGAAAACATTCCTTTTTAGTAATTTACACTCAAAATAAATAATTAACAAAAAAAATTATACTAAACATTTTGCACTTATTACTAATTTAAGTGCTTTTTATTTACCAAACACAAAATAATTTTAATTCAAAGCACTAATTAGAATCAATAATCACATTTTTTAAGCAATGGCAAACATACTCTTAATTGTTCTTGATATTGCAATAGTTAACAAGAGGTCTTTTTATGAGAACACATTGCAATTCAAAATACACAACTTCCATACAACTGCCATCTGCTCCTCTATTCAATCATCATGCTATGAACCACCAATATCAGTTGGCCAGCCCTATTAATATTCCCATCCTCTCACAAAAAGAGTCTCAGAAATTAAGTTTGACACATTATGTGGAGGCTAATTGTATCAAGTACAAGATTCATAAATGTACAATATATAATAGACCAAATACCTTGACAACATTACCATCAGAAGGCCTTGGTAGAATGGGATGCCAAGGTAGTCCTGGTAAAAGATGAAAAGAATGGAAAGAAGATAAATTCAACTTGTTAGGATTGAATCACACACGCACACGACAGTAGAAACAACGCAGAAAAATGCAGTCCTGTTGAATGAACCTAATCAGTTTTCGGGTTCATGGAGAACCCCAAGATATTCAAAAAGGGAGGTAAAAGGTAGAGTTAAATGTTTTCAATACACATAAATAATGCCAGAAACCTCAAAATTGCTTAAACGTTGTCGGAACCAAATCCCACACAACACAATTTAAGCAATGAATGTTTCCACATTTCACAAGCTCACTCAATTACGTTCCATGATTCCATCGTATACCATGAAAACTTTCACTACAAACTTGAAAAAAACATTTGGTAAATAGTACACTGGGGAAAAGAAAAACAAAGACGAAGAATCATATTAAAATTATTTCCCAGTTGTCAGCTATGGAAATGTTAAACAGGTCTTAAGTTATTAGAGTGTCCCACTTCTGTATATAGATTTACACAATCAACTCCTGCAATGAACATACTTAATTGAAACTAATCCCCTAAAACTTGTGTAGACTAGTCCTTAAAAGTAAGAGAAAAAGGAAATCAATTTGCCAATCTTGAATATTCAACAATAGTCACAACTGCATATGAAGCAATCTATTCTTTGACCAATTGAGATTCTGATTTTCCACACTGGCTATCCATATAAGAATTTCATCAAGTCAAGGCAATTCAAATTCTATTATGTACCTTGGATCAGAATGAATATTGCCCTTCAGACTCTGAGAATCACAGCAATGACAAAATTCATATCGATAAGGTCCTATCTTGACCTACATTCATATGAAGAAACATTTATTAAGATTTAATATATCAACAGTAGAATAGGAAAATTCGCAAAAAAAGACAGAAAAGAAAAGATAAGCGGATACCTGAACTTAAAACCGACACTTTTGGAATCTATGTATTTTCTGTTTTCCTTTGGTAATCCAAAGTTGCATCCTTCCTCTTTTCATTAATAATGCGCTACACTTAAATTCAATATGAATACAGAAAATGTTAAAGGGAATTGTTATTTCCTCAAGGATATTTGCTATTACCGCAAGGTCTTACACATGATTGTGCAACCAACTTACTATTCATGTGATGAAGTTACCTTGTGGAAATATCCCTTCCAATGTGAACTCTAACTTCCCTAATTAAAAGGAGATCAGAAGGACTAGATGGGGAGGAAGATGCCAGGGTAAATGAGATTCACAAGAAATAATATATCTGAGATGCCAAGTAAAATTCCATTTGATCTGGACCCCTTGCACCTTTCAGCAGTCCACAAATATAAATTTATTTCAAGAGGAAATATAGCCTACACTGTAAGTCAAGAAGTTTGACACTAAATCGGAGATATTCCATGTTTTTAACAAAGAAAACCAACCTGACTCAGTTACTTAGGATCCTTCTTGCAAAGTTTCTTCTAGGTATTTGATCAACTTCTGAGGATACACAAAAAAAATGCTCAACCTTTCAATCCTGTCCCCTTTAACTCTCAATGGTTTTGGGAAAATGAAAATTTCCAAGTGACAAATAAATCATAATCAGATCCTAACAAAGAGATATAACACTACTGATTCATCCTGCCCTCCTTATTGTCAAAATATCTATCTATGAAAATGCAACTTCATATCCTCAAAAAACTGCCATCCCACGCAATACTACTCAATCTACCTTCTTTATGATGAGACTAAGCTGTGGTAGTCTCGTTGATCACTTTAATTACAGGCACTGGAGTTGCCACTACTTTCCAAGCTCCGTGCTTTTCTAATTAACACGATTCGGCCTAATTACACCAGGTACTTAGATTACAGCTCAGATAAATTATACTCGAGTCAAAAACTCATTAATGGTGTCATTATCAAAGAATCAGTCTAGTTGCCCTAGTTGTTGCTCATCTTATTCACAATAATTCAACACAGACGTTAATAACTTCAAAATTTATGATTGCAAGTGGTTGCTAACTAGATAGACAACCGAATTCTCACTATTTAAGTGAGAAGAATCAATATGCGGATAAATTGGAAACCTACAAAGAATCCAAGCAAAAGATTTTACTATTCATGCTTTTTACCAAGTTTATAAAACTAATAAACATGCTGATACTAGGGTTATACAGTACCAAAAACTAATATACAGAGGTACTTCATTTTTCTTATGCATTTTACTTCTATCAAAATGTGGAAAAAATGTAATTAAATCTTATAGACCAACAATACATGCATAAACATAATTAGAAGCTGAAAAGTTTTACATCAAAAAACCGGACGAAAGCCTTGTACATTGCAAATTGTAAATGATAGAACCCCTTCACCAACTCAACCTGTATAGCAAGCATTAGCAATCGTAGATTATTAGGGATATAACAAAGACAAATTCAAAAAATGCCATAGTGAGCAATTCTGTACTTTCGCTGTCGACCGACTTCCATAAAGCACATTCGTCACATTATACAGAAGCTTCCATTTCTAAAAACATTTAAGACAATCATAAAAATGACCTGGAGAACCAAAATAAGTAAAAAAGGGGTGTAGAAGCAGATCTAAATAATTTTCATCACATAAGAACAGCCCAAAACCTCAAATTGTTTCAACATTCTAGAACCAAATTCCATATGCCACTATTTACAAGCAATGATGACATTTATCCTCTTTTGTTTCAACATTTCACCTCCTCACTCGACGACGTTCCATGGGTTTAGGTAAGGTTGTCAACCTCATAATCATACTCATGCCGCAACATATATATAGCTAAGGCTAAGCTAATCAATAGAAAGTATGTACATAAGAATGCCATACGTACACATGTATTAAACATTAAGGAAGAGTTATAATAATTTTCAATAAGTAAAATAAAGAAAGTAAATGAACCAGCAATTACATATCTTTAAGAAATTTAGCAAATAGTTTTAAAATATCATGGATCATGGATGTAATTGTATCACTTTCATATTAAATATAAAACTAAATGTCGCTAAGACCTTAATCTGCCACAAGGCCACCCCTTGAAACATAAACCTTCCCCTATTTCTTTTTACATACAACATCCTAACTGTTGTCCTCATCATAGCAAATTCGAATCCAGCTGAATTCACCTAAAGTAGACCTGCGGGTTATCAACAATCACCACCCCATTTCTCAGCAGAAACTCATCCTCTTCACCACTTGAAGCAGCTGGCAAAACCTCCCCCATTACCAGACCTCCACTAGTCTCCCCTTTCTCAGTCACTTCAGAACAAAAAGACTCACCCAAAGATTCCTTCTCAGACTCATTTGCCCCAAAACCCATCTGGGTTTTAGCCCAATTCCCAACAGCGCCCACAATTCCCTTACCTTTCCCCATTTGAATTCCATTATTTTCATCAGAACCACCAATTTGCTTCCTTTTAACCTTGGCCTTGTTCCTTTTCTTGTGAGACTTCGCATCAACCCCACCTACATTACTATCCCCATTTTCAGTACCATTTTCATCAATCACCCCAGATGAAAAAGACCCATCCAAAGATTCCCTACCCACTTCATTTCCCCCAATACCCACCAGATTTTTACCACACTTCTTCTTCTTCTTTGGCCTGCACTTGCTACATTTTTTACCACAACTAGAATCAAACTCGGGCATGCCTCTTTTCATTTCTTCAAACTCCCTCTTTTTCGCCATATAAGCCTCTGAAGCTTCCTTGGCAGTATCAAAAGAGCCCAGCCAAAGCCGGATCTTTTTGAAAGGATCTCTAATCTCCGCTGCATACTTCCCCCATTTTCTCCGGCGAGCACCTGGGTATTTTATTTCCGGCGCCGCCGGTTTTGGAATCCGATGAAGAATCATCAGTAGCATCTGGGTCAGAACAAATAATTCTGACCTTTTGAAAATTCCCCTTGTTGAACTCATCAATCTCATTTTTTCTGCTTCTCCTCTTCTTCTTTCCTCCTGCCGCCGCCGCCGCTACAAAACCCATTTAGATTTGATTTAACGTTTTTTATTTGATTTGATTAACGTTTTTTATTTTTGTTTGTGCTGTGGTATTAGAGCTTAAGCCTTTGTGTGTATATATATAATTATATATTTAGAAACCTCGTACCTGATTGGTTTATTCTAGAATCTTTGTAATTCAAATCCATAAAGTAAACTACAGGGATGACACGTGGAATCTCTTCTTTTTTTATTGATTTAATTTAAAAAGGCTTAAATAATTAAATGCAGATACTATCTGACTGGACCTGCGGATAGGATTGAAAAGTAATAATTAATTGAGTCAAGGGATGGGGTCCATTATATTCGTTTGACTTCTTTTTTTTTTTTAAGTATTAATAAGAAATTACTATTTTTTAGAAAGAAAACAAATATTTTCACAAACCTGAATGTAGATCTCATTTATTATTAATTAATACTCTTTGTGTGTATAATTATGTAGAATAAATAAAAATTTTACAAAATTTAAAGAAATAAATAGAAATATAAAAAATAATAGTAAATTTATACATGCCAGAAATTCGTTTGTGAAGATTATTTTTAGTTTATAGTGTTGCTATACATCACCATCAATATATAACGATATTAAATAATATTATATATATATATATATATATATATATATATATATATATATATATCAATTCTTCTACGGGGACAGCCGGACAGGGACGGTGCGACCGGTCTAGCGACCGAGTAAATTTTTTTTAACTTTCAAACAATTTATAGTATTTATTAGATTTAGAATTTTTTATATAATTCAATGATTTAGGTGTCATTTGGATACATGTAAAAAATAGGGCTCTACAGTCTGTACAATCCTGTTTTTTATATGTATCGAAATGATATCTAAATCACTGAATTCTAAATAAATATTATAAATTATTTGAGTCATAAATTATTTGAGTCATAAATTATAATTCCTGATCCTCTAGACTTTTCTTATATATATATATATATATATATATATATATATATATATATAAAGATAGAAAATAATAAAAAAAATGCTCCACAAATTAGTATTATTATTATATTAATACTTTTTATTTCACGTTAATCACACACTCCACATTTAACATAAAATTAGTCATCATTTCCTTTGTTGTTTTTTTTTAATCTATTTTTCCTTGTATTTTATTTATTAGTCCGATCACTTTCAATACTAATTAATAACATAAACTACAAGATGCATGCCAATAATTAAAATTTTGAGGGTAAGTATCATTTTCCAAATCATTTTAAAAACAAAAACACAATCAAACATGCGAGAAGCACATGATGATTTATTTAAGTCCATTTAAAATTCAGCAAATTTTAATTTTTTAAACTTGTTAGGAAACTAAATTGTCATTAATTGTTAGTGTGCACGTTTGAGTTTATTGATATTGTAATTATGATTGTTTATCTAATAGTATTAATTTTAAAATTGTATTCTATTTAAGTTTATTGATAGGTAATTGATATTAATATCGTAAACTTGTCAAAAAATTATAAATTATCTCTATCTTTACTGTCTTGTTAATAAGGTTGTAAAATTAACAAACAGTTTGAACTCAATTCGTACTCGTCTGACTGCTCGACTCGAAATATAAATGATTTAATTATAAGCAAATTTTGAAGTTCGATGAATTAAAATTGAGAATATATTTTATTGAAAAAATTCGAAAAAAATCATTAGGGCTCGATTCGAGATCGTACTCAACCTTCAACTAAATAAAGCCTCAATCAAATCCTATTTTATACTCGATAAATTTTATAAACCAAATCTAAACAACTTAATACTTAACCCAACTCAATTTATTTTAATTTATTTACACCCTTACTTATTAATATCATTCCTTATTGGTATTAGTATTGTAATTATGTTATTGGTATTGTAATTATAAATTTATGATCATATATCTAATGGTATTAATTATAAGAATTTATTGTACTTATACATGCACCTAAACATGGGACCCAAAAAAAATTGTTTTTAACCTTCTTACCCCACCTCAACTTTTCTCCCCAACCCAAAATCCGGTCAATATCAATTAAATTTCATTTTTTATGTTTTTGTAATTATCTAAATGAAAGTCCAATTTATAAAAGAAAACAACTTTTTAAGGGCTTAATGCTTCGAGTTTAATTACCATTCATGAAGGTGGCTAAACCTAACATTATAAATATTAATATCATTATTTAAAATGAATTGGAAGGTTAAATTGATTGGTAATTCATCAATTTTTCTTAAAAACATGACTTTTTAGTAACGAATTTATATTTTTCCATATAAAAGTACATCACTTACATCATGTTTCTGAGTTTTAAAATGGACAAAACAAAAAATGGACGGAAAAGAAAAAAAATGAATATAAAATTTGACCACTTTTTTTGCCAAAGTTTTGCGTCTTAAATTTGCCTGATTTGGACGGAAAAGAAATTGAAATAAGTAATATTTTTATAATTCTCATATTATCCTCAACTTTCAATATAAAAAATTTTAAATTACAACCAATGCCCCCAATTTATTTTTATTTACTAGAAAATAGAGAGGTTGTGCAAATTTGGAACGAAGGAGATCCAATCGCCATTGATGTCGAGGTTTGAGAGCTTTGATTCGACGGTTGATGAAGCCATGAAGAAGATTAAGTTCTAAAAGATTTGAAAATGAGAGGATTTTGTATAAATAAGAGGAGGATGAAGTCGTAACACTAAAACTGAGCACGTTATTTGTTTCAATACTATTTATTTTCTTCTTCGATTTCTTTATTTAATTTTAATAAATATAATAGTTAATATTAAAAATTATTTAAGAAGTATTACTAATTCAAAAATATTGTTCTGAAATTTTAGATAAACTTATATCGCAATTTAAATTTTTAAAAATTTTATGAATTAATTAGTGTATATTTTAGTTACTCAGTGTTTAATGCGTTTAGAGTTTAAACGTTCAAACGCGCTTGAAAATCTTATTCATCTAATAACAGTTTATTTTAAACACAATTTATTTAACTCACAAACGCAACACACGTTAGTAACCGATCAAACCCTTTGATTAAACTCAAATGAGAATCTATTTATAAAGCAAAAAGAGTATTACATAAATAAAGAATATTTATATCAATTTTTTAGTCTTCACTTACATAAATAAGTATCTCAAACATTTATGTCCATATTTTCGTTCTCACTTACGTAAATAAGTATCTTATATATTGACATGTTTTATACTTATAATTCGTAAAAAAATATCACAATACATGACTTTCTTTAAACCACACTAACTTCCATAGTAAAATTTATATACAATAAAATTAAATAAATAAGAACATCTTAAAAGTGCTTGGCGTGAACCCCTTCTGTTGTAGTATTAGATACTTATCGATTTTATAACATTGTTAAAAAGTATTAATATTACAAATTTTATTTTAAATTGTGAAGTATCGTAATAATTTAATATTTTACAAATTATGTTAAAAGAAATTGTTAAAGAAAAGGAATAATAAACATAATAGATGGATAAATCGATGAGGTTACTAGAAAATCAAGACAAGACACGAAAAGTGTTTGAGTTACTATTAAAGAGGAGATTGAATTTTTTGAAGAATTTAATGAATAATCTCCGTTAGTATTAATAATACACATTATGTTTGATGACTTTTGGGTATGGTATGACAATGACTTTGTAGAAGTAATTTTTATTTAACATTTATTTAGATATTTGTATTTGATTATGGAATTTTTTTCTTTGATTAAATTTATCTTGCATATTTTTATTCGTGATTCAATGGTTATAATTAATAGAAAAGTAAATTTGTAAAAGTGATATTTTTTTTATTTTTTTTTGGAACACAAAAATGCAAGAAAAGAATTTTTTTAAATTTTATATTCTTTTTTATTAAAAACTCAGAAACAACATAAAAGAAAACTCAAATTTTCTATTTTTTTTCTTTTATGTTCTAATTTAAGAGTGTTAAATTATTTAGGTTATCTTATTTCTTTTGTATGACTTTTGTACTCTTTAGGATATGCTAACATGTATATTTAGACATTTGGGAATGGAAGATCAAACTTACTAGTCAAAAATAAAATTAAAAAAATGCCCCCTTCCACATGTTGCTCTTTCCATCATGAATAAAATATATAATAAAAAAAATAATGATAAAAAAATTAAAAGATAACTTATGAGTGTTTTTTTTTGTTCTGAATATCATATTTATTTAAATTATATAAATATAAAAAGTGCATAATAAAAGAAACTGATATTTTTCCATAAAAATATGATATTTCCACATGAAAATATTACATTTCATGAGAACTAAATCATCAGTTAATTAAACACAATATATTCGGAGTAACTAATACTTTCTGATGAACCTCTTACGTTAATTGTGGACTAAAAGATAATTTGCACCTTAAACTTTATTTTCTATTTATTTTTGCATCCCAAACTTAAAAAGGTGTCTAAATACATCCCAAACTTCATTAAACGTAACAAAATGCACACTTTCTTCATTTAACCGGTCAAAAGTGACCGACTAAGACTGTGACATAAGTTTGGGATGTAAATTGTCTTTTAATCTTAAAAATAAATAATTAAGTGAATTATGAGCTAATCTTAAAATTAGCTCTTTTTTTGTCAATTTTTTTTTATAAAGGAATAAAACGATTTGAACGAAAAATTAAATAATGTAAACAAATACTCTGTAAGACCTCAACTTATTATTAAATAAAATTGATTTTTTCTCAATTTATTATTTTGAAATAGTAAGGGTTGATTTGATTAATGTAGTTAGTTATGGGTAGAATACGCAAATATTTCAAATAAGCAAGTGGTTATACAATATTCTTTGTTGTCGGGAAATATTCGTTTGGTCGTGGAATATTAAATGCGACTGACGCAACCTTATGTGGGCCCCATAACTTAAAAGCGATTGGATGAAGAAAAACGACAAGAATAAGTTGGTTATAAATACTTGGCGTAGTTATTCACAATTATCTTTGTTGGAATACTCGGTTGTTAAAACACAAGAAGTAGCACAGTATTACACCAATTATTGATTCTTACGTAAAAAGTCACTACTCAATAATTGTTATTATGAATTAATTCTTCATTCGATATTTTATTTTATTGATTCAATAATTGATCGTTGATTATTTATATTATCGTTATTTTAATAATTGTCATTGCACGATAGATTTTCTATTATCTGAGACAATAATTCATATTATCTGAATAATATTATTAGATAACATTATTGGCAATGTCTAGAAAGTTACATCTAAGGAGAGGTTTGGTCATCTAATTGCGGCGCTTAGAGTAAGAGAGATCCTTATTGGAAAACCCCTCTTCTTCGGGAAGCTGCACAGTTGTTAGTAATGTGATTTCGTAATATTATTTGTGAATAATTAATTATTGATTTATATGATGAGAAAAATATTGATTTTTATGCGGATATAGATGGAGAAATTTTTTTAATGTGACAATTGTTGAAAATTAATATTTTATATTTTTACGATAAAATAATTCATTTAAATATATTATTTTAATAATATATTAATGGTGATATTTTACAATGAATGTGGGATATATGAGTATATGAGGAGGAAGAGTATTTTGTGGCATTAAATGATTAACACATGTTTTGTGTGTTGGTAGAACCCTAATTCTTGATAGAAATTTGATTATAGCACTGTAAAATCGCCTGCTTATGAATTTTTGGTCAATTTCTATTTGGAATTTGGAAAACTTTCTTCCGCAAAGTTGTAGAGAATGAAATTTCCTATGGGAAGGACACGTGGTTCAAATTTTTACGATAAAAGAGCTATTTATTATGAATTATTGAAGTTAGTAGATTAAAATAATTAATTTTTGAAAGTTTTAATTATTTTAATTACAAAAATGTTTTTTTTTTGCTTGGTGGGCTGCATTAAACATGTACAAGGTGGTGAATTGATTCAAGAGGTGGGCTTGACAATTTTATAAATATAATAATATTATATTAAATTTTACGCTTTGGTGTTCTAAGCGTTTTTCTATAAATAGGGTCTTAGGTTAGAATTGAAAATCACACGTAAACCGAAAATCTCTCTTTCTCTCTCGATATATTGAGCGTATTCTTGTGAGTATTTTGATACCTTGAGTGTTGCTATATCTGGTGCAAGTTCCTTCAAGATTATATATCTAGTATTCAAAATCGAAGTCTAGTTTTTTCGAGGTAAGGGATATTATTTTTTTTAAAATGATATTATTTCTTTCAATATCATTATACCGGAATATTGGTAAGATTTTTCTTGTGGAATTCTGATCTTTTTATGTCAGAGTTACTATTCATGAGTTACTATTCATGAGTACTATTCACGAAGCATGATAATTTTTCTTGTGAAATTCTTGTCTTTTAGTGTCGGGGTTACTATTCACGTATACGACACTATTCATGAATTCGGCACTATTCACAGAAAAATAAAATTTTTATTTTTTGTCCAAGATATCTATTATGGATACTAGCTTTGATTGTATCCATGTTTTGATCATTCTTAAATTTTACTTCATTATGATTATTTATGAAGTATTTTTGAACTCAGTTTGGTTAAAGTACGAATTCTTAATATTTGTTCTTTTGTTTCACTGAATTCGTTTTCTTTAAAACATTTTTCATCATCCTTAGTCCTAAATGATGACATGTTGTTGAATATCTTTGGCCTGTAATGCAAAGATGGTTGATTTTATTATGAATATCTTTGGCCCGTAGTGCAAAGATGTACAGGTGTTGAGATGAACATGACCGACTGATGAATATCTTTGGCCTGTAGTGCAAAGATGTACAGTGTTGAGATAAATATATTAGGATCGATGAATATCTTTGGCTTTGTAGTGCAAAGATGAATATTGATTGATGTTACAGGGATAAAATATTGATGATGAATTTTTAAATTCATAGATGATAGTAGATTTCATTCTCTACTTAACCCTTCTAATGAATTGTTGTTTCCGCTGCAGTTGTTGATCTAAAACTTGTTGTTTGTTGTATTCTATCAGATTTTTCCCTATTGAAGACTAACGATAATTTTTTGTACATTATCTTAGTCATAATATTATTTACTGGGCTAGTTGAGCTCACCCTTTTCCTTTTTGTTGCATTTTTCTTCTCAGGAGGCGAGAATATAGCGGGAACTAGTCGGAGTGTGGAGTGATGGTTCAAGATAGTTGTTTTAGTAGTCCTCACTATTCTGTAGAATAGTGTATCAATAATTGTAATGAGGACTTTATTTAGGTATGGATATTGTCTAGAAGACAATATTTGTATTTAAACTCACAGTATATATGTTGTCGTAGTTTGCACGACAAATGTATTAATAAAGTTGTAGTTGTTTCTATACCATGTATTTGGCGACTCAAAATGGGTTGGATGGAATGGACCTATTTTGGGGGCGTCACATACTCCCTCCGTCCCATAGTTATAGGCTGATTTCTTTTGGCACATAGTTTAAGAAAATTAGTTCAAGTGACAATTTTAACACAAATTTTCCACATATACCCCTTAATATGGAATTAATGAATAAATTAATTACTCCTTACTTATCACATTGGAACTCTTAACTTCATTGATTATTGGTACAATTGTCTTTTATACACAAAATATGTTAAACTAGTAAAGCCTAAAAAGTTGAATTCTTTTATTGAGAATACAACAACATTAAATGTGGTGATAAAAATAATGACATTAAAGATTGTTTCTTCAAAAAAAGAGTAATGGTTGAATATTTATTATAAGGGCATAAAAATAAAATAATGAACCAACTAAATTTTATAAATAGTAAGTAGCCTATATATTGAGACATCTCAAAATGAAAAATCAGCCTATAATTATAGGACGGAGGGAGTATTTTATAGTCTCTGTTATAGTGTTTACATATATACAAACACAACAAAATTAACACAAGGATATAATAATAGTATATAAGTTTAAAACTAGATATCTTTTAATTTTTTTAAAAATTATAAACTCAATAACAACCTGAAAAATTAGCATTAATGTAAGACCCCAACTTATTATTAATGAAATTTAATTTTTTCTATTTATTATTTTGAAATAGTAAGGGTTGATTTAATTAATGTGGATAGTTATGGGTAAAATATAAATATTTCAAAATAAGCAAGTGGTTATAAAATATTCATTGTTGTCGAGGGAATATTCGTTTGGTGCGTGGAATATTAAATCTTTGTCGGGGAATATTAAATTTACCAGTAGCAAAATGACCATGTGTGGAGCCCATAACTGAAAAGCGATTGGATGAAGAAAGCGACAAAAATAAGTTGTTCAAAAATAATGGCGTAGTTATTTACCGTTTATTAATTGTTGGAATACAAATTGGTTAAAACACGATGTCTGCGTTGTTGCAAGAAGATAGCACTGCGGTATTGCACCAATTATTGATTCTTACGTAAGAAGGCACTACTCAATAATGGTTACTGATAATTCTTATTCAAAGTATTTTATTTTATTGATTCAATAATTCTTTGCGTTGATATTTTATATTCTTTGTTGTTTAATAATAATTGTCATTTACAATATTTTTCATTATCGAAGCAATAATTCATATTCTCTGAATAATATTATTAGATAACATTATTGGCAATGTCTAGAAAGTTTTGTCTAAGGAGAGGTTTGGTCACCTAATTGCGCGCCAGTAAGGAGAAATTCTTAATGGAAAGTCCCTTCTTTCACAAGGCTATCTCAGTTATCAATATTGTGATTACGTAATATTATTTGTGAATAATTAATTATTAATTCATATGATGAGGAAAATATTGATTTTATGTGGATATAGATGGAGAAAATTTTAATGTGACAATTGTTGAAAATTAAAATTTTATCTTTTTACGATAAAATAATTCATTTAAATATATTATTATATTTTAATAATATAATAATGGTGATATTTTTATAATAAATGTGTGATATATGAGTATACGAGGAGAAAGAGTATTTTGTTTGCAATAAATGTTTAAAACATGTTAAACATGTCTGGTGGACCCCATTTCTTGACTAAAATTTGATTATAGCTTGTAAAATCGTCAGTTTATAGATTTGGTCAATTTCATTTTGGAATTTGAAAAACTTTCTTACGCAAAGTTGTAGAGAATTGAATTTCCTATAAAAACTCACGAGATTGAATTTTTTCGACAAAAGGGCTATTTATTGTGAATTATTGAAGTTCCGAAATAAAGTTTAAAATAATATAATTAAGAAAAACGTTTTTTAAAAGTTTTGTGAGTTGGTGGGCTAAGGTAAATGTGATGAAATGAGGATTCAAATGATGTGTATGATTATTTAATAAATATTAATATTTTTATTAAATTTTACATTTTAGTGTTCTAAGCATTTTCTATAAATAGGGTGCTTAGGTTAGAATTGAAAATCACACCGAGAAATTGAAGTTTTCTCTCTATATATTATCGGCGTATTCTTGTGAGTATTTTAAGTATACTTTGAGTATTGCTATACTGCAAGTTCAAGTTATAGCTTTATATTTAGTATTCCAGGTTAAATCTTGTCTTCTTTCCGAGATAAGGGATATTATTTTTTTGTAATGATATTATTTTTTCAATATTATTATCTTTGAAATATTGATCTCGAAGTTTTTTATCAAATTTGGAACTTTTGGTGTCGGAGTTCTTTATTCACGATATGGCACTATTCATATATATCGACCTTTATTCACGAATACAACCTTTATTCATCAAAAATGAAAATTTTTCCTTTTCGTCTAAAATATCTATTGTGGATACTAGCTTTGATTGTATCCATGTTTTGATCATTCTTGAATTTTACACCACTATGATTATTTTTGAGGTATTTTTGGACATGGATAAAACAAAGTACGAATCCTTAATCCTTAATCCTTGTCATTTTGTTTCTTTGGATTCGTTTCTTTTAAAAATATTTTTCATCATCCTCGGTCTTAAATGATGATATTATTGAATATCTTTTGCTTTTGTAGTGCAAAGATGAATGATTTCGATGAATATCTTTGGCCCGTAGTGCAAAGATGAGCAGTGTTTAGATGAACATGAATTAAGTGATGAATATCTTTGGCCTGTAGTGCAAAGATGAATATTTAATTTTAGACATATATTGATTGATGTTACAGGGATAAAAGATAGACGATGAACTTTTAAATTCATACATAGAAGATAGTAGTTTGCATTCTCTACTTAACTCTTCTAATGAATTATTATTTCATTGCGAATATTGATTTAAAACTTGTTGTCAATTGTATTTTATTAGATTTTTTCCTGTTGAAGACTAACGATAATTTGTTGTATATTATCTTAGTCATAATATTCTTCTTGGGCTAGTTGAGCTCACCCTTTTCTTTTTTTGTTCTATTTTTCTTCTCGGGAGGCGAGAATATAGCGAAAGTCTGAGTGAGGGGTATAGAATGAAGGTTAGAGAGAGTTGTTTAGTAGTCCTCACTATTTTTGTAAAATAATGTATCAATAAATGTGATGAGAATTTATTTGAGTATAGATATTGTCTAGAAGATAATATTTGTATTCAAACTCACAGATTTCTTGTTGTAATAATAAAGTTGTAGTTATTTACATACCATGTATTGACAACTCGAGAATGGGTGATGTATACCTATTTTGGGGGCGTCATGGTTAGTATCGAGCTTAGGGATATGATCTCTGGCGGAGATCGGGGAATAGAACTAGGAGGGAGGCGAGTATAAAATCCTTCGCTAGTGTGTCTTACCTAAGCTTATTTGTTAGTTGGTCAGTATATAGGGATATTATGTGATATATTGATTTCCTTAATTAACCCTTGTTTTATGACAGTATTTGAGAATATCGACTGAGAATATTAACAATGGAGTAAATGAGACCGTGGAGACGCCTTTACTCACCAACGAGGAGAACGCGTCTGACAGTGACAATGTTCCCTGTGAACAACACCACCGAAAGCGAGATGATGAGCGAGGGATGCTTTGAAGCTTTTTGCGGTTCATGCAAAATCGACGAGGAGACTCGTGTTCAAAATCTGAGGAGGAAATGATAGCAATTCACGGGTTGTCACGATCAAGCGATTCAAAGAGTTGGGACCATCGAATTTAAGGAAAGCCCGATCCGATCATGGCGGAAACATGGGTCAAACAAATTACCAAGATATTCGATGTCTTGGGATGCGGATGAGAATGAAGGTTCCATTCGCCACCTTTATGTTCCGTGGCGGCAGTATCATCGGTGGGAGTCGTGAAGCGTACTCATCCACCAAGACTCAAAGATGTCTTGGGAGGCGTTTGAAACTATTTAATGACAAATACTTTCACGAAAGTGTTTCGTATATGAAGGAAGTGGAGTTCATCGATTAGAACAAAACAACATCGCGGTGTCTCGAAGACGAGGCAAAGTTTGCAGAGTTGTCCGTGTTTTCACCTCATTTGGTGGAGAATGAGGAGCGTATGACGCGGATGTTTCCGAGAGGTTTGAAACTCGACATACGTCAATATCTCATTTCTCATAAATTTTCTCTCTATTCGGGATGTTGTCAGCGAGGCTCAATTATTAGAGCGAGATAACGAAAATAGCACGTTCAACCGGGGACCATAACCGAGGATCATACCGAGATAAGGTCAGCGTAATAACGATAACCGGCGGAGAAAGGAAAAGACGGACAAAAATGGTAACCACTCTGGTGGTAGTCATGGCCATGAGAATAGAAGAAGCGAGTCGGGAGGAGATTTTAAAAAGAGGAGATTTAACAATTAACAATGACCATGTGAAGACGTCAACACCAAAGAAGAACTAGTTCCGAGGAGGAGAAACCACCACCGCATCATATGCTATAAGTGCGGGAAAGAAGGACATATCAGTCCAAACTGCCCACAACATTTCAAGGTATGTTATAATTATGGAAAGGAAGGACATATCGCTTGAGATTATGACGATAAGCGAAACCAAGTCCGGGGGACGGTGACTCAAAAGTACATCCCAAAAAGTCAAAGTCAGCGGTTCCTGGAAGAGCGCGTTTTTCAGTGGATGGTCAAAATGCGAGGAACCCAAACGAGGTGATCACGGGTAAGCTAATCATTAATTCTTGCGAAGTTTATACCTTACTGATAATCGGTGCTACCCATTCATTTATCTCTCTCCTGCTTGTGCTCAACGCGTTTAAACTTGACTCAGGAGAAATTAGACTTTGATTTATCTGTGGAGACTCAGTTAGGAGAAACTTTCATCACATCCTTTGTTTATAAATCTTGTTTGATTCAAGTTGGCACCATCACCTTACATTGACCTTATCTCTTTAAAGATACTTGCTTTTGATGTGATTTTAGGGATTGATTGGTTAACTACTCATCATGCCAAAATTAATTATTTTTGTAAGGTTGTTAGTTTTCATATTCCTAACCAACCTGTTGTTATTCAATTCAAGCAACTAAACCATTAAAATCAATCGTCATCATATCTAATCATAAAGCTATTCGTTTATTGAAAAGCGGATGTCAAGCTTTCTTAGCCCATGTTATGGATTTGAATAAAGACACGTCGATTTGAATAATATTCCTGTTGTTATTGACTTTCTGGCGTATTTCTGAAGAACTTCCCGGTCTACCCCGTAAGCGTGAAGTTGAATTCTTTATTGATCTTGAACACGGTACAAAGCCCATTTCTAAAACCCCATATCGAATGGCTCTATTGAACTTCAGGAGTTAAAGGTCCAACTACGGGAGTTGTTGGACATCGGTTTCATTCGATCTAGTACATCTCTTTGGGTGTGCTCTGTTTAATTTGTAAAGAAGAAAAGACGGAGTATGCAACTTTGTATTTATTATCGGGAATTGAACCATGTCACTATCAGAGAATAGGTATCCGCTACCTCGTATTGATGACCTATTTGACCCGATTGAAGGAGAACAATTCTTTTCAAAAATCGATCTTCGATTCGGATATCATCATTTGAAGATTAGGCGAGGATATTCCAAAGACCGCCTTTTAGAACTCGAAGACGGGCATTATGAATTCTTAGTCATGTCTTTTGGATTGACTAATGCTCCTGCGGCTTTCATGGATATGATGAACCGAGTATTCAAGGAATATTTGGATCAGTTTGTTGTTGTCTTTATTGATGACATCCTCATATATTCCAAAAGTCGTGAAGATCATGAACACCATTTGAAGCTGGTACTACAAAGGTTTCGTGAAAACAAGCTATATGCCAAGTTGAAGAAATGCGAGTTCTGGCTTGAGGAAGTAGCATTCCTTGGGGATGTGGTGTCTAAACATGGAGTATCTGTCGACCCAGCGAAGATTGAAGCAATACAAAGTTGGGAGCAACCAAAGTCGATGACCGAAGTACGTAGTTTTCTGGGCCTAGCTGGTTATTATCGGAGATTCGTGGAAGGGTTTTCTCGAATCACTACTCCCTTAACTCAGCTAACTCGGAAGGATACAAAATTCATTTGGAGCGAGGAATGCGAGAAGAGTTTCCAAGAACTTAAGAGGAGACTTATTTGGCACTGTTTCTAACAATACCATCTGGTTCGGATGGATTTGTTATCTCTGATGATGCTTCGGGTAAAGGGTTAGGATGTGTTCTCATGCAAGCGTGGGAAAGTCATAGCCTATGCCTCATGACAACTTAAAGAATATGAGAGGAATTATCCTACTCATGATCTAGAGTCGGCAGTCGATGTCTTCGTGCTTAAAGATCTGGAGGCACTATCTATATGGGGAGAAAGTGGAGATATATTCAGACCATAAAAGCCTCAAATATTTCTTCACTCAAAAGGAACTCAACATGCGGCAACGACGTTGGCTTGAGTAGAAGATCATATGCAGGAACGAGTGCGATGATGTCAACTTTAATAGAAAAGTTAAGGTTGCTTCGAGCCGAAATGAAATGATGCGTATGAAGAAGAAAGTACAAGAAGGTGCTTTATTAAGCGAGAATCGATGAAGAAGGAATACTTTGAGTCCACTCGGACTTTGTGTTCCTAATGACTCTGATTTGAAGTATAAGATTATGATGGAGGCACACAATACACCATTTGTGATCCATCCTGGAAGTACCAAAATGTATCGTGATCTTGACATACATTTTGGTGGAACAATATGAAGAGAGAGATTGCAAAGTTTATCTCGACGTGTTTAACTTGTCAACGTGTAAAGGCGAAAGCATCAAGTACCTAAGGGTCCATTGCAACCACTTGAGATTACGAAATGGAAGTGGGAACACATTACCATGGATTTTATTACACGGGTCTTCCTACGGTTTCTCAAGGCATCGATGCTATTTGGGTTATTGTTGATAGATTAACCAAGTCCGCTCATTTCTTACCGATCTGTGAGATTTATTCCTTGAACGTCTTGCTCATATGTATGTAAATGAGATTGTGAGATTGCATGGCATGCTAGTATCCATAGTTTCGGATCGTGACCCAAGATTTACTTCAAGATTTTGGGTTAGCTTTGCAAAAAGCTATGGCACGGATTTACTGATTTAGTTCGGCATACCATCCTCAAGCAGACGGACAATCGAGAGGACTATTCAAACTCTTGAAGATTTATTAAGACTACATGTCCTAGACTTCAAAAGGAGTTGGGATAAGTATTTACCATTGGTGGAATTCTCCTATAACATGCAGTTATCGACAAGCATTGGTGTGGCCCCATTTGAAGCATTATATGGACGAAAGTGTCGCTCTCTAAAATTATGTTGGGACGAGGTGGGTGAAGCAACATTGTTGGGACCAGAGTTACGTATATGACTACGGAAAAGATCCAAATGATTCGACAACGTATACAAACGGCACAAGATCGACAAAAGAGTTATGCGGATCTTCATCGAAAGGACATGGAATTTAGTATTGGGGATCATGTATTATTGCGTGTTGCCCCATGGAAGGGAGTTACAAGATTCGGGAAGAGAGGAAAGCTTAATCAACGATTTATTGGTCCATTTCAAATTCTTGACCGAAAGTAGGTAAATGTAGCCTATAGACTCGCGTTACCTCAAAAGTATGTCTCGTGTTCATAATGTGTTTCACATATCTGTACTTCAGTAAATATGTGAAAGACCCGAACCACGTTATTGAGTTAGAAACAGACGAGATAAATAGAAGACTTAACGACGAAGAGGTACCTGTCAAGATCTTGGATAGGAAGGAGCATGTCCTACGCACAAAGGTCATACCACAAGTTAAAGTTTTGTGGAGGAACCATGCTATAGAGGAAATGACCTGGGAGTTGGAAACGGAAATGAAAGCGAGGTATCCTCATCTTTTCGAAACAACAGGTACGTACGTCAATTTTGAGGACGAAATTTCATAAGGAGGGGAGGTTGTAAGACCACAACTTATTATTTAATGAAATTAAATTTCCTCTATTTATTATCTTGAAATAGTAAGAGTTGATTTGATTAATGTGGTAAGTTATGGGTAAAATGCATAATTATTTCAAACAAGCAAGTGGTTTTAAAATATTCATTGTTGACGGGAATATTCGTTTTGGTCGTGGAATATTTTTCTTTGTCGGAGAATATTCGTATTTGGCTGACGCACCTTGTGGGCCCCATAACTAAAAAGCGATTGGATGAAGAAAGCGACAAGAATAAGTTGGTTATAAATAACGGCGTAGTTGTTACCGTTAATACTGTTGGAATACCCGGTGGTTAAAACACACTAACACACGGTATTACACCAATTATTGATTCTTACATAAGAAGGCACTACTCAATAATTGTTACAGTAATTACTGTTCAGTATTTTATTTTATTGATTCAATAATTGATGCGTTGATTATTTATATTACTGTTGTTTTAATAATTGTCATTGCACAGTATTTTCTATTATCGGAGCAATAATTCATATTATCTGAATAATATTATTAGATAACATTATTGGCAATGTCTAGAAAGTTCTGTCTAAGGAGAGGTTTGGTCATCTAATTCAATGCCAGAGTAAGGAGAGATCCTTATTGAAAAGCCCCCTCTTTCCTGGGAACTGCCTGGTTGTCAGTAATGTGATTCTGTAATATTATTTGTGAATAATTAATTATTAATTTATATGATGAGGAAAATATTGATTTTATGTGGATATAGATGGAGAAATTTTTTTTAATGTGACAATTGTTGAAAATTAATATTTTATATTTTTCTGATAAAATAATTCATTTAAATATATTATTTTTACAATGAATGTGGGATATATGAGTATATAAGGAGGAAGAGTATTTTTGTGGCATTAAATGATTAACACATATTTTGTGTGTCGGTAGACCCCAATTCTTGACCGAAATTTGATTATAACCTGTAAAATCGTCCGTTTGTGGATTTCGGTCAATTTTTGTTTGGAATTTGGAAAAACTTTCTTCTGTAAAGTTGTAGAGAATGAAATTTCCTATGGAAAGGACATGTGGTTTGAATTTTTCTGATAAAAGAGCTATTTATTATGAATTATTGAAGTTCCGTAGTTCCGAAATAATTAATTTTTGAAAGTTTTAATTATTTTTAATTACAAAAACGTTTTTTTTGCTTGGTGGAAATTTACGCGTGCAAGGTGGTGAATTGATTCAAGAGGTGGGCTTGATAATTTTGTAAATATAATAATATTATATTAAATTTTCTCGCTTTGGTGTTCTAAGCATTTTCTATAAATAGGTGCTTAGGTTAGAATTGAAAATCACACCGTAAACTGAAATATTCTCTCTCTTCTCTCGATATATTGAGCGTATTTTTGTGAGTATTTTAATACTTTGAGTGTTGCTATCTGATTGCAAGTTCAAGTCATAGCCTATATCCTGTTTCAACTGAAATACTATCTTTTCGAGGTAAGGGATGTTATTTTCTTTTTAAATGATATTATTTTCTTCAATATCATTATGCGTGAAATATTGGTTTGAACTTTTAATCAAATTTGGAACTTTTTGTGTGGGGTTACTTATTCACGTATCTGCCTTTATTCACATATATGACCTTATTCACGAATACGACACTATTCATCGAAAAATAAAATTTTTTCCTTTTCGTCCAAAATATCTATTATGGATACTAGCTTTGATTGTATCCATGTTTTGATCATTCTTAAATTTTACTTCACTATGATTATTTATAAGGTATTTTTGGACATGAAATAGCTGAAATACGAATCCTTGATATTTATTCTTTTGTTTCACTGGATTCGTTTCCTTTAAAATATTTTTCATCATCCTCAATCCTAAATGATGATATTATTGAATATATTTGGCATGTAGTGCAAAGATAAATAATTTTATAATGAATATCTTTGGCCCGTAGTGCAAAGATGAACAGGTGTTGAGATGAACATGACCGACTGATGAATATCTTTGGCCTGTAGTGCAAAGATGAAAAATTGATTCAAGATGAATCAATTTTTGATCATTCTTAAATTTTACTTCACTATGATTATTTATGAGGTATTTTTGGACATGAAATAGCTGAAATACGAATCCTTGATATTTATTCTTTTGTTTCACTGGATTCGTTTCCTTTAAAATATTTTTCATCATCCTCAGTCCTAAATGATGATATTATTGAATATCTTTGGCATGTAGTGCAAAGATAAATAATTTTATAATGAATATCTTTGGTCCGTGAGTAAAAGATGAGCAGTGTTGAGATGAACATGACCGACTGATGAATATCTTTGGCCTGTAGTGCAAAGATGAAAAATTGATTCAAGATGAATATTGATTGATGTTACAGGGATAAAATATTGACGATGGACTTTTAAATTTATAAATAATAGTAGATTTCATTCTCTACGTAACTCTTCTATGAATTATTATTTCCGCTGCGAATATTGATCTGAAACTTGTTGTCTATTGTATTTTATCAGATTTTTTTCCCTGTTGAAGACTAACGATAATTTGTTCTATATTATCTTAGTCATAATATTCTTTACTGGGCTAGTTGAGCTCACCCTTTTCATTTTTATTCTATTTTTCTTTTCAGGAGGCGAGAATGTAGTGAGTACTAGTCGGGGTATGGAATGATGATTCTAGAAGTTGTTTAGTAGTCCTCACCATTTTTGTAAAATAATGTATCAATAATTATGAAGAGGATTTATTTGGGTATGAATATTGTCTAGAAGACAATATTTGTATTTAAACTCACAGTTTTTATGATGTATTAATAAAGTTGTAGTTGTTTCTGTACCATGTTATTGACGACCTAAAATCGGTGATGTATACCTATTTTGGGAGCGTCACAGACAGTATGTTCCAACAGAATAATAAAAACGGAATCAGGTCCGGCATAAAACGCACAGATAGGATATTCCAACAGTATAATTAAGATGAAATCGGTCCCACAGAAACGCATGCATGTGATATTCAATAGAATAATAAAGAATAGAATAATGAAAAATTTCACCAAGTATATGGTGGCAGCATTATCTGAGTTATTCCAATGAATAATAAAAATAGAATAATGAAGTTCTCTTCATGAATACAAAAGAAATAATACCCCTTACCTTATAAAGAAGAGTACTCTAAAGCGGTGGGGCGGGGGATATACTTGAAGAAACTTGTACTACGCGCTTAAAGCTTTCTTAAACGCTAAAGAAAGACGCTCAAGATTATAGAAGAAAGTATTCTTTCTATAGTTTTCTCTCTAGAGTTTCAAATTGAATTCGTAAGAAATAATGAAGGAATAAGCTTTCTATTTATAAGAATGGAATGGTACATAGTAACTAATTCATGAGCATGCATTGATTTACTTTTAATCGGCGAGTGCCTATATTTAAAGCAAAATCTTTTAAATAAAATATAATATATTCTATTTATAATCTAATAAAACGAATAACTTTATAAAAGTATTCATTTTATATATAAAAGTTTTTTCATTTTATTACATTAATAATACTAATAAAATAAAACTTCATCATCATTATTATTATTCACACTATTAATCGACTGTGTCGCTCCCGTGAAAGAGGGACTTTCCAATAAGGATTTCTCCTATTGGTAGCGCAATTAGGTGACCAAACCTCTCCTTGGCAGAACTTCTAGACATCGTTAATATTGCAAATAATAATATTAATAACTCTGTCATCTCAATTATTAATTTAATAATATATAAAATATTGATAATAATTGAATAAAACTGAATGATTTCTCACATAAGCATCAATAATCAATACCGTGTGCTACTATGCAACCACGCATATTACTATACTTTTACTACCGAGTAGTTCAACAAAGATTAATTCAGAAAACTTCCGCCGTTATTTTTAATAAAATATTTTTGCCGTTTTCTCAATCTGACAATAATTCTGTTGTGGGGTCCACCAATGATTGTGCCGTCGTGCAAATATTCCCTGTTAAAACGAATATTCCCCAACCAATCGAATATTATATAACAACTTGCGTACTTTGTAAAATATATAAATATTACTCAGAACTATAACATTATATCAAATTTATTCCATAATATTCAAAAATGATATTTATAAAAAATTTATTTTTATTCATAAAAGTTGGGGTCTTACAATTATTGTGGCATGAGATTTTATATATGTTGAAAGCGTTCATATTATTCTACTCATTTAATAATATATGTGGATACTCAGATACCAATAAAACTTTAGAAATTACAGACGCAATACAAAAATTAAACTCATTTTTCATTGAGCTATATATACTTTACACATATGTGTACGCTTATTTGGAATTATTATTTTTCATTTCAGTCTACAAAAGTTGTCATCAATACTTATTTACGTAATTAGCAATTAAAAAATTAATATAAACATTGCAATATATATCGATTTCCATTCAAATATTTGAATATTACCTCATCTTAGTTTTAAAATTTGCAAATAAAAATAATATATATTTGTTTCATGTATATTTTAAATTAACAAGTTATTTTTTGAATAAAAAAATATTTTTTATTTATATTCTTTTTAATAAATTTTAGTTTAGTAATGTAACATATAATAAAATTATGATAAAAGCTTGAAGAACTTATATATTTTATACAACTATATATCACTATAAAATACGCATTCTATATAAATTACTTTTCCTCTCTCATTTTTTTTCTTCATTTTAACTCGATTCTAAGTTAATTTCTGAAATTATAAAATTTTAAAATATTGTGTATTTATTTTTATTTTGAAATAATAACGTGTGTTTATTATTAAATAACAAATAAATTCAAAATTTAAAATTTTTGAATTTTATATGTTGACTACTAAAAACAAAATAAATATTTTATTTTTTTGTGGAGTGCAATGATATTAATTATTCTAGATTATAAAGTAATTAGACATATTGGATTCAAGTGAAGTAATTAGAAATATTGGATTCATGTAAATTGTATTTTAAATTTATTTAGTTTATTAAGATGAGATATGAAGTCTTTAGAAATCTTTAGAGATAGTTCAAACTTTGGATATGGGTTGATAGTTATAATTCTTCTTCTAAAGTCTATCAAACTCTAGAATACCAAAATACTTTCATAAACATTGTAAAATTCTTAATTCAATACCACCTAATTTTTAAAGACATTAAAAAAGTTGTTATTGAATAGCACTAAACTTTTATAAACTCTTTAAATGTCTTGATTGAATACAACCAAACTTTTAAAATCTTTAAAAAGTCTTTAAAAATCTTAATTGAATACACCCCCTAAAGTATTTAGAAACTAAATAATTTATAATAATAATAAAGCTACTCTTATTAATTTATAATTAATATTTTAAAATACTTAATTATAAATATTAAGTTATTTAATTTATTTCACCAATAAATTAAATATATTTAACTTATTATTATTAAGTCAATTACTTCTAAAATTATATTTATTTTTTCATGGTGTGACTATTTAGGTTCAATATTATATCAGTAGTAGAAAAAATTAATTTGAATCATTCTAATATTATTTATAATGAATTAAACTTCTTTACGTATAATATGAAATCAACGTTTAATCACAAATAACCTATAGAGTAAATAAGTACCATATAATTTAATTCTTCTACCATACAATGTCCCGATCAAATATAAATATGAATTTTCTGTCAAATTTTATTAATTTGATCATATGTATTTTGAATTTAAAATGCACAACTCTAGTTAATGTAAATTAAAAACTCCTTTCTAATTTTCATTTCTAATTTACATTCACCCTAACCAGGGATTTCTGAGTTATCACTTATCGAATCACATAGGACATTATATCCCTTTTATTATAAGTGGTAGATCATTTGTTTATCATTTATCTACCTTCATATACACTTTATTATACTCAAACATACCGTTTTATATATACCCAACTAGTCTTAAGAAATATGACAAGTATAAGTCGTAATACACAATGTATTATGATTATCTTAAATCTAATGATCACTTATACTACTATCATTATAAAAATTCCTACTATTGACAAATAAATAAACTTCATTAGGTATTTCTTAAGTGAGTCACGTTCAGTGAATTTATTCTTCAATAAACACATATATACACAAATGATTATGAGAATCGGTAACCAGCGATTCAACGATTATAAACATTTTAATTTTGAACTATCTTGAATTTAAATCTCATTAACATGATTATTATCTCCAAAACTATTAGTTTATCACATTAATTAATTCAACCAATTAAACATAAAAAAATAAATGAACAAAATTACAAGAGAATCCCTGTGCATTAATCCCCATCAATGTCTTTCACCTTTCATATTCATAAAAATCTGCTTTTATATGTAGAATTGAAGTTCAGGGGGGCTACACGAACTCGGATAGTGTCTTGTTGGACGCGAGTCCGACACGAATAATTCTCAATTTTGTCATTTTTTACACTAAAATGAAGTGTTCATTACCCATATGTTAAGTGTCAAACTCGAGTACTTTAGGGGTAAGGTTAAGAGTCCATGTAACAGAGCATGGGGGTGATGTTTAACTGCAAATACCTTTGCTACTAGTGAAAAATAAAAATTAAAAAAGACAGCTTCAGATGAGAAAGATGTTTTTCAAGTTTGAATTTGTTCATTTGGATCTAACACATTTCAGAAGTATCCTACAATCTTGAAGCTTTTGCAGCTTAAAACCCTGCAGTTGACAGAATATACATGCATATCAGAGCACTCAAGAAAGCTATTTATTTGAAATCAGAGGAAATAATTACATGAACAATACAGTGAAAAGCAATTATTATGTTTGGGATCAGATATGTGCTCAAGAAAGTTCTGAACAGGTCATTTACCAGTTAGAGCCGCTTGGGCGTAAAAACCAAGCCAGACAATCATAGCAAAGTGCTCATTTTTGAATTCTTTCACTTTCGGTTCTTCAAAAGCTATAGGGTTTTTAGAAAGACTCAAGAGATCAAAAAGGGCACCTCCTTGATAATTAATGTCACCTGGCAAGTATATTCCTATATTCCTAACAAAGGTTCAAGAGCTTCAGTCCTGCAGTATCTCACATGAAAAACAGCAAGTTCCAAGAAACATTTTGCTCTAGGCCAAACTTAAATATTGTGTAGCCATGTAAATCATATTTCCTATTATATTGTGGCGCTCATTTAGTTAACCTATTTGTACAAGTAACTCAAGGAATTCTTTAATTCTTTTATACGTTTAACATTCTTGCAGTTCAAAATACAAGACTTGACCAATATCAGGGGCCATCCTAATATGTTATGCTTACTGAAACCGACTCTAACACGACCTTCTTGTGTTTTGGGACAGAACAAGTATCGTTTAGCTTCAGAGAACATGGTAACAAATAAAATCCCACAAATATCTCCCATAATCTTGTTATAATCCAAAATCATCAAAGTTCATCAAGGAAAAACACAAGAAACTAAAACTAAAACTAAGAAACCAAAAAAATAACTTAATAAAAATCATATTTTAATGCTTACTAAACATTAAAAAGATACCTCTAAGAATGTCTGCTATGCTCTAACAAAATAAAAGAATGTCACATAGTGTGTATGATATATTGTGCAACAAAATGAGTGTCCCAAAAGTTTGACACATTATGTAGTCTATGTCAACTTATCAAAAACAAGATACATCAAAGATAGTAGACCAAAAAACTTGGGATTATTACCAGCAGAAGGGTTTGCCAGATTGCTATGATGACGATCACACCTTGAGTCCCAGCTAAGTGGAGTACAGGGATGCCAAGGTAGTCCAGTGTCTCTCCCTGGTAAGAGATAAAAGAAAGGAATGAAGATAAAATGTGTTGGTAATATAACCCTCCTCGCCACACTCTTTCCAAATTCTCATTCACATTCTTCATGCGAATGATGTTAAAAACTAAAGAACATAATGCAAGATGCAAAGCTGTGCAATAAATTATCCGCCAGCAACAAGACAGACCAAACAAAATAACCAACGTGTTCAAGTACCATATCAAATTAATATCGATAGATGCATTTAGGAAGAATGCCTAACAAACAGTTGCAGGCAAGAATCTACTATTAATATGGCCCCACTGGACTTAGGCATCCTATGCATGTACATGATATACATGTAAATTCCAAAATATAGATAAACCCACAGCCATCTTATTTTTAAAAAAAAATGAGGATATCCCTCAACCCCATGTAGAATAGCCAAGTTTGAACCTTGGGGATCCTCCAAATGAAGTTTTAAGGGTTCATCTTTTACCTTGTGGCTTATATATATATAGATTAGATTATTTAAATTACTTTCCACAGTTAAGGCAATACACCATAAGTCATGTTACAAAATCAAGACTGCATAGGCATACTTCATACAAAGGATATCTGGAATACAATTTACTTATCAAATGTCATAGCCAGAAAATAACTTGGGCAAATAGGATGTTCCTACTAAATGGAGGTAAGAGGATTACAAAATGACTTTTCCCCATCGTAGTAATCTTTACCCCTGTTTGTTTTCTTTAGGAGTGGTATATTGAATCAACAAGGTATTAATGGCCTAAAAGGCAAAAGAAATCTCGAGCTTGCAGCTCTGAAGGACTATTAAAGAGGCTGGTAGTTGTTCAATTTGTCAGAGAACAATGGAAAGGTGAGGGGAATATAAATCATTCATTCAATACTCTACTCCGTATGTCACACACGATAATATGTTTCTTTTGAATCTATTAATTTTCTCTAAGTACCTTCAAAAGATTTGTTTTGGAGTTTATTATAATAGGTTTTCCGCTCCAAATCTCCTATATGCTGATTGTGTTAGGAATGTCTTAAAATGGGTACATTGGCTTCAATAATTTTCTTTTTTGATAAGTTGGGCATCTATTATGCTAGAGAAAGAAAATATGGAAAGTCGAGTCTCCAAGATGCCATTTGCTTTCTTATAAAATTGGCTTCATTATTGGAATTTCAGTCTAGATGCCCAAGTTATTGTTTTGATCTTATTAGCAAAATTCTTCACAAAGAACTACAACTACAAAATTTATTATTGCAAGTGGTTCCTAACTACATAGACAACTGAGATCTCTCGCCATTTAAGTCATGAGAATCAATGTGCGGATAAATTAGAAACCAAAGAAGAATCCACGCAGAAGTTTTAATTATTCATGCTTTTTACCAAGTTTATAAAACTAATATTACACATGCCGACATTAGGGGTCTATACAGTACCAAAGATAATATGTAAAGGTACTTCATTTCCCTTATGCATTTGCTTTCTATCAAAAGGTGAAAAAATGTAAAGTTCTACAGACCTTTAGTAATCATCAAAGCTGATGCATGCATAAAAATAATTAGGAGCTGAATTTTTTTATATCAAAAGTTCAAAAACCAAAGGAAAGCCTTAAATTCCACATACCTTGCAAATTGCAAAGGATAGAACTCCTCCACCAAATCAACACGTAGACCAAGCATTAACAATCACAGCTAATTAGGGATAACAAAAACAAAGCTCGAACGCTCTCACAACGAGAAATATTGTACATTCCTGCAGTCAACCTACTTTCATAAAGCACATTCGATATCATCGTACAAAAGCTTCTACTTGTAAAAACATTTAAGACATACTTCAAGAGGATTTGGAGAACCAAGAACGTAAAAACAAAAGAAAAAGATAAAATCAGGTCTAAACAGTTTTCATCACATACAAAAGCCCAAACCTCAAATTGCTTCAGCATTGTAGAACCAAATCTCACATACCATGAGATACAATCAATGAAGACATAGCTCCTATCAGGTTTCAACATTTCAGCTCTCCACTCAACAATGTTCCATGGGTTTATGGTATGATGTCAATTCCATAACCATATCCATGCCCCAATTGTATAGCTAAAGCTAAGCTAATCAATAAAGAGAATCTATATAGAATACTACCATATTCATGTAGAAAAGAAGGGTGCCAAACTTGGTAGTAAATAAGATTTGTAAAATAAAGCAGAGGTGTAATAATTTTCAACAAAAAAATCAAGAAAGTAAATTGGACCATCAATTAAGAATCCTGAAGAAATCTGGCAAAGAATTTACAAATATCATGCATGTAACTGTTACAATGTCATGTTAATATAAACAACAGTGTTGACCTCAATCTGCCATAGCGCCACATATTGATACATAAACTTCCCCTATTACTTTTAACATACAGCATCCTAATTTCTGTCCTCATTGCAAATCCGAAGGTCATCCAACCAGCTGAATTCACCCAAGATAGACCCGTGGTTATCGATACTCACCGGACCAACTCTCAGTAGAAAATCATCATCTTTACAACTTGAAGATGGCAAAACTTCCCCAATTAAGGAACCTGCACTATTGTTTCCTTCCTCATTCACAGCTTCAGCGCTTTTTCCAAGCACAGAGGAAAAAGACTCGGTCACTGATTCACTTCCAGATTCAATGGCACCACCAATACCCAGTTGGGTTTTCCATAAATTCTTAGAGGCAGCCGCAAGTTCTTCGCTGTAAACAGGCTTCCTAATTTGGGGGTCAATTTCCTCACAAAAAACAGATTTGCAAGTGGCTAGTTCATCATAAACATCAGGCAGTACTGAAGAAGGAGACTCATTCAGTGATTCTCTTTTCGACTCCTTAGCCCTAATACCCATCTGGGTTTTAACCCGATTCTCATAATCACCCACAATTTCTTTACAGTGAACAGGATTTTTCTTTAACTGGGTTTCAATTTCTTCACCAAAAACATTAATGGGTTTGTTACTTTTTCTGTGGGAAGCAACCATAACCATACCTCCTCCTAAAGTAGTATTAACCCAATTCTCATAAGCACCGACAATTTCTTCATTATAAACAGGATTTTTAATTTCTTCAAGAAAAAATTCAATGGGTTTGTTTCTTTTTTTGTGGGAAGAAGAAACCATACCTCTTTTACTTGCATCCAATTCCTTCTTCTTGGCAGCATCCAATTCCTTCTTCTTGGCAAGATAAACCGCGGAGGCTTCCTCAGGAGTTCGGAAAGTGCCCAGCCAAATCCTGCGATTGTTGGGTCCATCCATAATCGCAGAAGTCCACCTGCCCGACTTTCTCCGATGAGCCCCTGGGTATGGATTTGATTTTGTTGAGGTCATGTTCTTGACGTTTTGATGAAGGATTTTTTTCATCGAAAGAAGAATCATCGGTGGTATCTGGGTTGGAGCATATGATTCTGATGGTTTTCGAGCGCTCTCAGTAGACCCGTGGTTATCGATATTCACCGGACCAACTCTCAGTAGAAAATCATCATCTTTACAACTTGAAGATGGCAAAACTTCCCCAATTAAGGAACCTGCACTATTGTTTCCTTCCTCATTCACAGCTTCAGCGCTTTTTCCAAGCACAGAGGAAAAAGACTCGGTCACTGATTCACTTCCAGATTCATTGGCACCACCAATACCCAGTTGGGTTTTCCGTAAATTCTTAGAGGCAGCCGCAAGTTCTTTGCTGTAAACAGGCTTCCTAATTTGGGGGTCAATTTCCTCACAAAAAACAGATTTGCAAGTGGCTAGTTCATCATAAACATCAGGTAGTACTGAAGAAGGAGACTCATTCAGTGATTCTCTTTTTGACTCCTTAGCCCTAATACCCATCTGGGTTTTAACCCGATTCTCATAATCACCCACAATTTCTTTACAGTAAACAGGATTTTTCTTTAACTGGGTTTCAATTTCTTCACCAAAAACATTAATGGGTTTGTTTCTTTTTCTGTGGGAAGCAACCATAACCATATCTCCTTCTAAAGTAGTTTTAACCCAATTCTCATAATCACCGACAATTTCTTCATTATAAACAGGATTTTTAATTTCTTCAAGAAAAAATTCAATGGGTTTGTTTCTTTTTTTGTGGGAAGAAGAAACCATACCTCTTTTACTTGCATCCAATTCATTCTTCTTGGCAGCATCCAATTCCTTCTTCTTGGCAAGATAAACCGCGGAGGCTTCCTCGGGAGTTCGGAAAGTGCCCAGCCAAATCCTGCGATTGTTGGGTCCATCCTTAATCGTAGAAGTCCACCTGCCCGACTTTCTCCGATGAGCCCCTGGGTATGGATTTGATTTTGTTGAGGTCATGTTCTTGAGATTCAGATGAATTTCACGGACAATAAGTTTTGAAGAAGGATTTTTTCCTTCGAAAGAAGAATCATCGGTGGTATCTGGGTCGGAGCATATGTATCTATTTCTGATGGTTCTCAAGCTCTCTTTCTCCGGGTAAAATGCAAGGTTGTGTTTTTGGTATTGAGCTCTTTTTTTTAGTCAACGCATCTTTTCTATTAAACAATTTGAACTTTGAACCTCTGTTGTCGGATATCACCTACCGTGAAATATATGATGTGCATATTTTAATTTTTATTTTATAACTGACATGTATGACGCGGTGAATATTGGACTTTGACTTAAAAAATTTGTTGCAGCTCAGATTTGATCGCAAGGTTTATACTTTATAATCGAACATAGAATTTCTCCAAAATTAAATAATATTAATACTAATATTAATACTAATACTAATAATAATAAAAATAAAAATAAAAATAAAAATAAAAATAAAAATAAAATAAAATAAAATAAAATAAAAAATAACAAAATATAATAATAAAATAATAATAATAATACTAATAACAATTAACATAAAACAAATTAATTTTTTTTTTTATTATTATTATTATTATTATTTTATTTTTATTATTATATATACTCTCTCTATAGAAAATTTTCTAAAAACAGTTTTCCTCTGTGATTCTGCCATTAACAGACTTAGTTTTGCCTGCACGTCTAGGAATCTCCAACGCCATTGAAATGGATTCGAGCTCCAGAAACAGAGGCAAAACACCATCTGCTGCAGCTTCTAATTACGGTGACACTGAATCTATACAGAAGGAACTTATCAGAAGAGAGAAGATGGCTGAGAATTACTCTATTCTTCAATCCATAGTTCCATTGTACGTATCCCATACTAATATATATAGTTATGACATGAATTTGATTATTGTTCAAAAACTTATTCTCTCTGATTTTGAGATTGAAGGCAACTAGAGAGAGGACTCTGACTGAAACAATTGAATTCATTCGCCGGCTCGAAGAAGAGAGAGTAAGGTTGGAGCTCCTGAAGAAATCGCCGGAATCAATGGCGGCAAAACCCATACTGTCTACTTTAAATGTTTTAGTATATCACAAAATTAGAAAGAAAAACAAAAATTTTTTTTAAACATATCAGAAGAGAAAATCAAATCATACGAAACAACTGCATCTTTTGCCAAAATCGATCAGATCTACTCTTTTAAATCCATCATCAACAACCAAATTCTTCAAGCCACCCATTCTTTCACATACACAACACAATCGGAGAAGATAAATCCAACAAGAGTCAGACGGAAACCCGGCAACAATGGCAAGATCGGAATCTTCTTCTCTTTTTCTATCCCTATCACAGTTCCACGAATTTTTTGTTTTGTCTCTTACAATGACTGTTGAAAAAAGTAGCCGATGAAGAGGATGATGGTTGTACAGATCTGGAGGTTGAAGAAGATGAAGAGTTCGTCGCTGCTTCCTGACTTCCGGATCTGTGGTTGAAGAAGGAGGTTGTACAGATTGAATTATTTAATTAATTCAATTGATTCCATATAAAAGATGCTCATTGATTTAATCTGTTAATATAAACCGAAACTATTCATTATTTAAATTCTTCCTCACAGTATGTTTCCATTATCTTTATTGAGAGAAATCAATTTGAAATAACATTTGAATATTATATTGTTTCCCTAACAATAATAACAAGATGTAAATTAATTAGAAATAACATTTGAATATTATTATTATTGTTATTATTTTTATTTTTATTATTATTGTGATTGTTGTTGTTATTATTATTATTATTATTATTATTATTATAAGTATTAGTATTATTTAATTTGGGGAAATTCTATGTTTGGTTATAAAGTATAAACCTTGCAAAAATATAATAGCTAACATGTGGTGCTTGGGTGGTCAAGTAGATTGAAATTTGAATGGGAGGTTTGGAGATCAAATCTGAGTAGTAACAAATTTTTTAGGTCAAAGTCCAATATTCGCCACGTCATACATGTCAGGTGTAAAATAAAAATAAAAATATCCATGTTATATATTCTACGTAATAATACGTGGTAAGCGTTAATAAAAAGAAAACGACCAATATAAAAAAAACACTTAAAAAGTCGGGTCAATTGCTTGCATTTACCCAAAAAAAAAGTGTAATTAATGGTTTTATGAATTAATTAGAATAAGTATAAGATATATACGGTTCCAAAATTAGATATACATTTTCTTTTTTAGTACGTTTCAAAATTAGAGATACATTTATATTTTTAAACTATAAAATGACATGATGTTTTTAATTTGTAATTACTTTTTCATTATCCTTTTCAATATCACACCACCACAACTAAACTCCTAGCCAATACTTAGGCTATATTTGAGAACATATAATTATTCTTAAAAATTGTGTTTTTTTTTTAATTTTAAAACAGAGAGAGTATAAAAAAAGTAATATGAAAATCAAGTAATTAATTGTTCTGGCAAAATGATATAGTGAAAAAAAGAAGAAAAAGATCTCTAAAAAAAATCTTTAAAAAGTAATAGAGAGGTTATAGTTATACTATTATTTGTCGAAATTATAGATTGTCATAATTTCATTAATGATGATTAAATTATTGTTTAAGGTAACAAACTAGTAATAATCAAACTATATGATAATAAGATTTAATTACATGTTAGAATTATATATTTAGATATTAGATGCAACAATCATCAATTCCAAATTAGAATTTTGGTCAACTCTTGAATTTTGACTTTGACCATTGCTTGACCGCCCTGACTTCACTGGAAAACTTGCAAAAAATCCATCGGAATTGGGGGGCTCCCGGAGGACTCTTTGATGCTTAAGTTAGAACACTAATATTCTGTTTTTGAGTTTTGGACGGAGAAGAAAAAAATAAAAAACTTAAATTAGAACAGAAAAGAAAAAAATAGAAAACTTAAAGTTTTTCGTTGTGTTGTTTCTGAGTTTTTAATAGAAAAGAATAGAAAATTTAAAAAATTTCTTTTCTTAGGTTTTTGAGTTCCAATGAAAAGAAAAGAAAAATATCACTTTTACAAATTTACCATTCTATTAATTATAACCATTGAACCATGAATAAAAATATACAAGATAAATTTAATCAAAAAAAAAATTACATAATCAAAAACAAATATCCAAATAATTGTTGGGTGTGAACCAAAGTTTAGAAGGTGAAGTACTACAAGTGGCAAGAAAAAGGGAAAACAATTTTCAATTATTTGAATACCATTTTCAGCAAACAAAATTCTGCTAAAAAATAAAATAATATGTATATCTAATACTACTAACAAATAAACTTGCAAATTCAAGTTCAAACAACAAACATAGAATACACACATATATATAAATATTTATGTACGTATAAATAGTGAGAGATTCAAAAGAGAGATAATACCAAACCTTGGGGTTGGGACGAGAATCAGAAAAGGGTTTTTGCAGGGGAGCATTCAACAAGAAGAATTGTGAAAGAATTCGAAGAAGAAGAAGTTATTACGGTATAACTGCTGGTGGTGGCAGATGAAAAAGAAGTTGTTCGCGCCAAAAAGTTTTTTCTCTTTACCAGCTTAGGTTTATTAGATAAAAATAAATTGGATATATGGGTTGTAATTTAAAATTTATTATATTGAAAGTTAAGGATAATATGGGAATTATAAAAATATTACTTATTCTAATTTCTTTTCTGTCCAAATCAGGCCAATTTTGGATGAAAAACTATAGCAGGAAAAGTGATCAAGTTTTCTATCCATTTATTTTCTTTTCTATTTAGTAAAAAACTCAGAAACATAGGAATTAGAAAGAAAACTTAAATTTTTCGTCTATTTCTTTTCTTTTCTGTCCATTTTAAAACTCAGAAACAAAGTGTAATATAGACGAAGAAAATTATTATGGGAGTCAAGATTTTGTACCTTAATTATATGTTGGAACATCTCTTATTTATAGCATGAAAATCATCTCCTTCAGGAGTTGGGAATTAGAATATATATATATATATATATATTATAAGTTTTATTTTTTTATATAAAATAGAATATATTATATTTTATTGTGTATAGTACTGCATAGTGTTTGCATAGTAAATCAAAAAAAATTCAGTCGAACGCCCGTGATTTTCTTCGACTGTTCACCCGTGATTTTCTAAATTCAAATAGTGCCATTTCATTCTCCTATAAATAGGATACTTAGTTTAGAATTGAAAATCACACCAGAATAAGAGAATTCTTCTTCTATAATATTGAACGTATTTCTTTTGAGTTTAAGGAAGCTTTGAGTGTAGAAAATAGTACAAGTTTTTTTCAAGAATATCCCCGCTATACCAGTTAGAAGTACTCTCCTTTTAAGGTAAGGGATATTATTTTTGTTCAATATTCGTATGAAATAATATTTTCTTCCATACTCTATAGTATGTAAGTAATATTATTTCGTTTCAGATTTTGAATTTTACACTCATTTTGATAAGTATTGCTTCTATACTCCTTGAAATTAATAGAATATCCTTGAAATTTGCGCTTCATCTAGTATCGTTTCACAAGAATATTTTTCTAGACATTCTTGTTAAATTTTAAGCTTTTTATGTCGGAGTACTATTCATGGATACTATTCATACATACTATAAAGATTCATATATACAAGATCTTATTCATACATACGGTATTATTATTCACGGGTACTTATTCACGAAGTACTATTCATGGGTACTATTCACTCTAGGTATTTTATTCACTGGGGTACTATTCATGATAAAAATTAATTTATTTTCTGTCCAAATTATTTTTGATACATGAATATTATTCTTGAATTTTACTCCACAAAGCAGTTATCATGTTGACAATTTAGATATTTTTAAACTCTGGATAAATTAAAATCTTTAATATTTATCCTTGATTTTGTTTGATTGATGCTTATATCATTGTCATCATCATCATACTTATATTGTGATGAAAGTCATCTTTGGCATGTAGTGCATAGATGGACTGTTGATTCGTATTATTATGACCAGGAATTATGTATCGGTATAATTATGACCCGTAATGTACAAATGATGTGGTAAAAGTCATCATTGGCTCGTAGTGCATTGATGGACAGTTGTTGGCATGATCATGACCACTGGTGATACTAACAAATATCATTGGCCCGTAGTGCATGGATAATTCGTGGATGTAATAATAATGAATATCCTTGGCCCGTACTATATGGATAATTCATGGATGTGATACTAACGAATATCCTTGGCCCGTAGTGCATGGCTAATTCGATGATGTGGATTATTTATTGATCTGTTGTTACAACGATAAAATATTGATGATGAACTTTTAAATCATAGAACATAGTAGATATCATGCTCTACTTGACTCTTCTAATGGATTGTTTGTTCCGCTGCAGTTAACTTATTGTCTATTGTATTTTATCAGTTTAATATTGTCGAAGGCTAACGATAATTTATTATGCATTATCTTAGTCATAATATTCTTTACCGGGCTAGTTGAGCTCACCCTTTGCTTTCATTGTTCTCTTCAGGAAATGAGAATATAGCTGGGACTAGTCGGAGAATGGAGTGACGGTCCGAGATGGTGGCTGTATTAGTCCTCACTATTTTATAAAATAGTGTGATAATAAATGTAATAAGGACTTCATTTGAGTTTGGATATTATCTACGAGACAATATTCGTGTTAAAACTCTCAACTTATGTTTGATCGTATTTTACACGACAGTTGTATAGTTAAGTTGTATTTAAATTCTGTACCATGTATTTGGCGACTCAGAATGGGTGATGCATACCTATTTTGGGTGCGTCACAATAAAAGCTTAAATTACTTTTATATTTTGTGTGAAAAATGCTTCTTGGATAACTAAATAGATAAATTTAGCTTTAACGAAAAAATTTGTTTCTGTATAAGCAGATAAATAATTTTAATGCAACTTTATAAAGAATCATTTATTCTTTAAAATAAAGAGTGTTTTTCTACGGATTAAAAAGGACTTGTTTTTAAGATATTCTCTAACAAGTATTATATGAATGAATTTGTGTTCAAATACTTGTGATTAAATGAATAAATCAATTTAAACGATAATTATCGAGTATAACAATTTAATTAGTTAAGCATTACTTGATATAACAAATATATTTGTTTAACTCAGATAATATGTAATAATATTTTATCTATTATGTGATTTATAAATAAATTCACTTAGTACTACAAGGAATCGTACTGTTCGATTCCCTCACTTAAGAGGAATATCTCCGCAGCCTTTCGGCGTCTAAGAATGACAGAATTTATAATTTCACAATTGATATTTATATAACTATTTTCAATATATCACTTAGATTTTCAAATCCGGTTCGGATGATTCACTTTTTTTGGAGGAATATCTCAGTGTCGTTTTGAACTATCAAGTGTATATCTATTTTACAATATTTATATAAATAATATCAATAAAAAGTTACTTAGTAATATAAGAAAACGTACGGTTCGATTTCCTCACCTTAGAGTAATATCTTCGTAGCCTTTCGGCGTTTAAGTATAACTTTTTATTTGATAAATAGATGAAATATAAATATATAAAATTGTGTATAACAATTTATATTCGTATATCTATAAATTTAAAACAAGTAAGAAATAATTCAACTAAGTTAAATCAAATGACTTATCTCAATTACTTGGACCAATTTTCTCTTCTCAAATAATCAAAACTTTGATAAAAAGAGATATAAAGCTTTAGAGAGAGTATGTAGGCAAGGAGAGTAAGTTTTTCATCACTTGAATTGGCAAAAACTAAATGAATGAAAGACTCCCTATTTATAGATTTTTGAGGTCGGGGAAAAAATGGTAATTTTGAAATCTGTTTTTGAAATCAATGGATGAGATTGCTTTAATTTAATTTTAATGGTTCAGATAAGACCATAACACACAGATTGCCAAAATGTTTCAGCCCATCAAAAATTTCATCTTCTAACGAGAGTTTATCAAATTCGGTCAAGGCATGGGTTTGAATTTTCGGTCAAGGCATGGGTTTGAATTTCAAACTTACTAATATTTGGTCAAACTAATAAATGATCAAGCACATTCAATTTCTCTTTCCTAAAAAGATGGTCACTTCATACTTTACACACACATACACAGTTATATATATACACACACACATACACATGCATGCAATAAAAATTTTTTGTCCAATTTTATTTTGTGAGTTTGAAAGAAAATAGGATCTCATTGCCTTGGAAATTTTTATATGAATTAATTTATTTAACACTTGATATTTAAATTATCAAGGTCAATAAAAATTAATTCAAATATAAAAAATAATATTAAAATAATTAATATAACATACAAAATGATTAAATTATAAATTTACGGAGAAGATTATATTACCAATAATTGTTATCATCAAAATACTAAAAACTTGGAAACCTATCAACTACTTTTTAATTCCACATTAATATTTTGATTTTATAATCCCCTAAATGACTATAAATCTAAATTGTTTTGAAAATATTAAATGATCTAATATTATCATTACTAATTTAATTATTATCTCCTAAAATCACTACTTTTTTAATCCGAAATTGATATTTTGAATTTATAATTCCCTAAATCACTACAAATCTAAATTATTTTGGTAATGTCAACTGTTCTGATAATCTAGATACGATTTTGTTGATGACATCAATCATATCAAAGAGACGTGGAAGATTAAAGTCAGGATAACTCGACTCTGAAATATGTCAAGCTTCAAAAAAGCAAACTACATAAACAACATCGAGATGATATTGTTGGATGAAAAGGTGTGTGTGTGTGTGTGTGTGTGTATACACACACACATACGCAACTCCAAATTACAACATCTTACCATATGCATATATATTATACTTTTATAGGACGGCAAAATACAAGCGAGTATCAAAAGGTCACTTTTTACTAAATTTTAAACAACAGTCAAGGAACAAAAAGTTTTTATAATCACCAATTTCATTGTCAGTCAGAACGGTGGTTCTTTCAGAGCTACTTAACATCCATATAAGATTTATTAAATATACTAAATTGCAGTACATAATGTTAGGTTTGTAATATTCATGAACGCAATCAAATTGCACAAAATTAGCGAAAACGTGTAAAAATCAGAATTTAAAATTTTACAAACCATAAACCCGGATCATCCTTTATGCGCAATTATTAATTAAACGAAAAGATATGAATAAGAATCATACCCTTGAAGATCCGAGCTTCCTCAGGTACAAGTTCACCTCCAATCCTTTTCGCGTTCAACTTGAATCCACCGGGTTTGGTTCCTTCTTTTGATCAACGTTAGCCACCCAAGTGTTTGGCCTCTAGAGGTGATCCACCAAGGAAGAAGAAGGATTCAAGAAGATGGGTGGTTGGCTAAACCCTAGTTTTTCTATCTCTATATAAAAAGAAGTGTACTCTCCAACAATTGGAATAACGTATATCTAATATCTGATATAAGACTCCTCTTATAAAGATATCAAGTAACCCTATTAAAAATAAGGTATTATTTATTTAATTAAACTCTTTTAATTAAATGGGCTCCCTAATCTTATTAGGAATAATTAATTAAACTCCTTTAATTAATTTTCCCTCCTAATCCTATTAGGAATAAATGAGAGTACTTATATTAAATTAATTCCTAAACTCTTTTAGAAATTAAAATAATAATAATTGTAATAATATTAATAAGACTCCTCTTATTAATTTATATTTAATATTTCTAAAATATTAAATAATAAATATTAAGCTATTTAATTTATTCTATCACCATAGATTAAATTAAATATACTTAACTATATTATTACGATTATGCCATTAACTTCTTAAATAATTATTCTTCCTTTTATGGTGTGACCCTTTAGGTTCTCCATATTAAACCTAGGTTGTGAATAAATCAATTAGAACAATTCTAATCTTATTTAAATAAATAAATTAAACTAATAATTTATTTAAATAAATAATATTTATTCTCTGATAGGGATAAGTCTCCTAAATGATCAACGACTTTCCGAGATAATATAGATTTCAACATTAATCATAAAAGAACCTTTGAGTAAATAGTTACCGTACAATTCAATCCTTCCACCATACAATGTCCCAATTAAATATAAGACATTGAATTACTGTCAAGTCTTATTTTATTTAATTATTTGTATTTCGACTCTTAAATGCACAACCCCAAATAATGCAAATTAGAAACTCCTTTCTAATTTCATTCGCCGCCGCCAAGGACTCTTTGGGTTGTCATTTATCGAATCACATAGGACATATCTCTTCTTTTACTAGAAGTGGTAGATTCTTTATTGATCATACATTATCTCCATGTACAACTTATTATACCCAAGCATATCCTTTGATATACCCTAAGGGTCTTAAGGAATAAGTCAAAGTATAACTCATCATACACAAGATACTATGATGATCTCAAGTCCAAGGATCATTTGTACTATTATCACTTCAGGAATTCCTATTGACAGGCAAGTAAAACTCCATTAGGTATTCCTTAGCGAGCCACGTTCAGTGAACTTATTCTCTAATAAGCACCTACATACTTGCTTTAGTGTCTCCACACAAATGATCATGAGATCAATCATCCTCATCCAATAAGCAAGCAACGTATGTACCAATCTATCCGGATTCACTAATCCTCAATTTAGTAATCCAACGATTGGGAACAATTTTAGTTTTAAGCTTTCAAAGAATTTAGATCTCATTAGAATGATCATCATCATTATTCTAAAAGCATTGCTTAAAACTATGGGTTTATCACATATTATAAAACAGCATCATGTAGATAATTTAAAAGCCTTTAATAAATTAATACTTTTTATTAATAAATGAATAAGATTGTTTACAAAGTATATGCTTTATCATCAAACATGATTGGCTTGTGTGCATACTACTTTCACATAACACCATTGCATGACATCTGTCATTCCCATATTGCAACATTTGTCCTACATAATTAATGTGTTCATCCTCTACTCCGGTTTTCACCTGTCCTACATAATGACACCGGTTTTTGAATTTTATAATATTATACCATACATATATATAAGTTCCAATATTACTAACCGTGATAACTCAATAAATCCATTTTTTAGAATTTTACAGTATTATATATCATTTATAATCTTATACCATACATTATATCATATATATATATATAATTTCACACCAATATGTTTATTTTATAATCCCCAAAATTCACTACTTTTCTAAATCGTTACTAATTTAATTATGTTAAAACATAATTATTATATCCTAAAATTATTATTTTTTTAATATTATATCATTCATAATTATATCATACATTATATCATACATGTATGGTATAATATTATAATAAACGTATATAACAAAATCACTACTTATCTAAAGCTATGCGGATATTATCATTACTAATTTAATTATATTACAACATAATATTATACCATTTATAATTATATTACAACATAATATTATACAATTTAAAACATTTAAAACAAAATTAAAATAACAAATAATATCAATCATAACTTACTATGTTGATTTTATAATCCCCTAAATCACTATTTTTTCAATCTAAACGGTGTTTATATTTATGGCTTCTTCATCTATTGCATTATATTATCTGGATTGTGGCTTTACATGATTTGTTAAGTACTAGCATTCGGTAAATCATTTTCATCATCATTAATAGTTTTCTTTGGCATTATGGCAATACTGTGAGTGCCTATACAATTACCAAAAATAGATAAAAACTAATGAGGTAATGTATTCGTTCATTAACTATAACATTGTGTTATGTATGATACGGTGCTGTACTGCTATGTTTTTGGACATGCATGGTGTTTGTTTGACATGAAGATCCAACATAATTATTAATGCTCGTTCTTTTAGTTTTCGCATGTAACATGTGATTTCCTTTCAGGTATGAGGACCGAAACTACGACATTCTTTCGTTGTTTCCCTTTTCGTTTGGATGTTAGAATTCTGGTGCAAGTAAGTGTATATGAGACATGGACTCTTCAAAATGCATCAAGTATCTATGTTAGATATTTGAGGCTTGATGAGGTTTGTGTATTGTGTAACAGACTTCAAATATGTCACTAGCAATCATATCAATATAACAACTCGATGACATTGTGTATTACACTTTCTAAATGTTTGTTAGTACTTTAGAATGAAAGAGGTACCCATTTTTAACTCTATTGGTAACATTATAAATATTTTTATCACAAAATTAATATACACACACACACACACACAACTGTTATATAATGTCTTGGAATTTAGTTATTAGATTAATTATATACTTGGATATGTATTTGCGCACAAAACTTTTACCAAACTCTATGTAACATATGCTATCAAAATTTGATCATCGCGCAATAATCTACCATTTTTTTATTATATTTTAATTTATTAATTGCACAAGTAAATTTATTATTAACAAAATGAATAATCCCGTCGCAACGCACGGGTTTGTATCTAGTACTTAGACTATATTTGAGAATATATTATTAATGGTTTTATGAATTAATTAGAATAAGGCCTAAATATGGAATGATAACCTGAATTTTTTTAAAAAAATCACTTTGGGAATTGTCTTCACAATTTTTTTAATTTGGGATTAAGCTCTTAATTTTTTTTACACTTTGGGGATTGTCTTCTTAATTTTTTTAATTAGAGGATTAAATTTTTAATTTTTTCTGATTACATCTAATTGATAGTACCACAATCGAAATTGATGACATGGCAGCGATATTTGGCTAAAAATGCTTATCTGTAATACTGAGTCATATTTTAACATTTATTCTATTAATTTTTTATACCAAAAATGAGAATATAAAATCATTATTAATTTTTGGCTTAAATATAAATTACTACCTTAAACTATTGACCATTTTCTATTTCGGTGATCGGCGTTTTAATTTTTTCAATCAGATGATTAAACTATTAATTTTTTTTTACTTTGATTCAATTAGTACCGACATATCACAAATTGGTGACGTGGTTAGGACACATTGGATATTTAGTGCTGATGTTCTTTCAAAAATCTTTATTTAATTTATTTTTATGATTTTAATGTTTTAAAAGGACAAAAATATAATAAAACATAATAATAATTTAATAAAATCAAACCAAATCAATTTCTCACCCATTTAGTCCAACTAAACAAAATTAATTAATTAATCAAAAGAAAAAAAACCCAATCTGAATCAAACTAAATTTTTTACAATTAACATAAATTAAACAAAATACAAGAAAATACATAAATTAAAAATAATTACACAATTAACTTAATAACTAAAAATTAACATAATTTGCAAGTTAAGTTAAAATAAAATACACCATTAACAAATTACTATAAAATAAATTCAGTAAACAAATTAGACAATTAAAATTAAAATAATCATAACATCACAACACTCATCATCCACGATACCCAAACCTTCATCGAAGAGCCATCTCCGTCTTCATTCCCAAAATTTGAAATCCTCAGTCTCCAATAATCAGACCCAAACAAGCATCCACCCCTGCCATCCCAGATCATCACCATAGTTGTCGGCGAAAGGATCATCGAAAAATACAGGGGATATCGCCTAGATCTACAAAAAATTCCTAAGAAGAAACCCCGATTCTCTTTGAAGACCATAGCTGGACAAGGCGAATCACAACAAAGAGGCCATGGGAACCCAATACCCGAATAGATCAACACATGAAGACAATATAAACATGTGGCACCCCCAAAATAGGTATACATCACCCATCTTGAGTCGCCAAATACATGGTACATAATACAAATAAAACTTAATTATACAACTGTCGTGTAACATACGACAAAACATAAGCTGAGAGTTTAAACAAGAATATTGCCTTCTAGACAATATCCACTCTCAATGGAGTCCTCATTACATTTATTGTTACTACTAATGTTATTATCTGGACCGTCACTCCGTTCCCCGACTCGTCCCAGCTATATTCTCATTTCCTAAAGATAACAGTGAAGGAAATGGTGAGCTCAACTAGCCCAGTAAGAAATATTATGACTAAGATAATGCAGAATAAATTATCATTAGTCTTCAACAATGTTAAACTGATAAAATACAATAGACATCAAGTTTAAGCTCGAGCGGAACAAACAATCCATTAAAAGAGTCAAGTAGAGAATAAAATCTACTATCTTTTATGATTTAAAAGTTTTTCATCACTTTTATCAACTGAAACTCGACAATAAATAATCCACATCATCAAATCATCCCCGCACTTTCTGAGCCAAGAATATTATTTAGTATCACGACCACAAATTATCCATGCACTACGGGCCAAAGATAATCGTGTTTTCATCAATCGGTCCGATCATGCCATAAAACAATTCATCTTTGCTCCTTGGTCGAAGAGAATCCATAGCCATAATCATACCAAAAACTGTCCATCAATGTACTACGGGCCAATGAGGATTTTTTTTACATCATTTGTAACATTACAATCATGATTATGCCGAATAATCCCTGGTCATAATCATACCAAGTCCATCTATGCACTACAGGCCACAGATAACTTTCAACAAAATATAAACATGAGGATGATGACAATGATATAAGAATTCAATAAAACAAGTTCAAGAATTAAATTATCCAGGAACTAATAACGTCCAAATTGTCAACATGATAGTTCTTTGTAAAGTAAAATTTAAGAATAATATTCATGCACCAAAAATAATTTGGACAGAAAAGAATCAATTTTTCATCGTGAATAGTATCCCGTGAATAGTACTTCGGAAATAGTACCTCATGAATAGTAACCCGACATAAAAAGTACTCCAAATACCCAAGTGAATAATATTCAGGTGAATAGTAATTTGGGTGAATAGTAACCCGAGAATAGTACCTCGTAACATAAAATACCAAATAAAATAATATTTCATGACGAGTATAGAAGTCAAAATTTTAACCAACCGAGTATAATAAAGAATGTAATAACAAAAGAAATCACCGGGCATGCAGATTGCAGATGATAAAGTTATCCCAACAGAATAATAAATAACGGAACGTGTCAAAGCGTAATACGACCGCAAGCGCAGGATATTCCAATGTAATAATAAAGAATGAAATAACAATGTAAATCACCATGCATGCGGTACTTCTCATAACAAAAGTTATTCCAATGAATAATAAATAACGGAACCAGTCGGCGTAAAATGCCTGAGATGGGATATTCTAATAGAATAATAAATATGGAACGTGTCCGGCAGAAAACGCATGCATGAGGATATTCTAATGTAATAATAAAGGCGGAACCAGTCCCTGCAGTAAACGCAGAGAGCAGGATATTCCAATGTAATAATAAAGAATGAAATAACAACAAAATTTCACCATGTATGCGATTGCGCATATGATAAAGTTATTCCAGTGAGAATAATAAATAATGGAATAATGAAGAATTTCACCAAGTATAGGGTAGCCCGCGTATACAGGTTATTCCAACAGAATAATAAATAATGGAATAACAAAAGTTCTCTTCATGAATATGAAAAAAAAAAATACCCCTTACCTCAAAAGAAAACTGGATACTGGAATAGTGAGGTAGCATGCTTCTCTTCTTCTTTTTCCCTATAGATTTCTCTCTATAATAATGGCTCTAAAGCTTTAGTGAATTGGTGAGAAATGAAGGAAGAATGAACTTCTATTTATAGGAAAACATAGTTTCGATAATTGCTCGTTTTGGGGCTCAAAAAATTACAGTACAATACCTCCAACTTTTTCTTCATTTTTAATTTAGTTCTGCAAGTATTATCAAACCTGCACCACCTCCCCTAATAGTAAATCATGTGAATCAATAGTAAAATCATGTGACTCAATAGTAAATCATGTGACTCAATAGTTCTAAACATGTAAAAATACGAATTACAGTATAGTACCTCCATCTTTAATTTAATCATGCAAGTATTATCAATCTTGCACCAACTCCCCTAATAGTATAAGAATGTGATTCAATAGTACACACATGTGAACAAATAGTTATATAAACATGTGAATAAGTAGCAATTAATTGCTCATTTATCCGATAAATTCTCCGATTTATCAATATAACCCCCAGACATCAATTATCATCGGAATAGATGTCGATTTCAACTAACACCAATAATCCCAACACAATGGAACTATCAAATTCATCTTTAATCAACACGACCTTATTCATCATTAATATCATAACTCACAATATTTAACAACCGTGTCGTTTCGAGAAAGAGGGGCTTTCAATAAGGATTTCTCCTATTGGCGCATGATTAGGTGACCAAACCTCTCCTCGCGCAGAACTTCTAGACATTGTAAATTTAATAATATGAATAACTTTGTCGTCTCAATTATTGATTTAAGAAAATATCATATAATGCAAATGATACTGTGACAATAATCAAATCAATAATATGAGAGATATGATGCAACAATTACTATAGCAATAAATGAGTATAAGCGGGTGACTTATCACGTAAGCATCAATAACCAATACCACTGGTGCTACTACTTAACCACGCCAGCGTATCAGATTACTTTACTACCGAGTAGTTCAACAGTTTTAACGATAAACTTCCGCCCTTATTTTCATAAATATATTTTTGTCGTTTTTTCATTTCGACAATAATTTCATTGTGGGGTCCACCAATGATTGCGTTGTTGTACGAATATTCTCTGATAAAACGAATATTCCTCGACCAATCGAATATTATATAACAACTTGCATACTTTGCAAAATTTATAAATACTACCCACAACTATAATATTATCTCAAATCCACACCATAATTTTTAAAAAAAATATTTTGAGAAAATTAAATCTTTATTCGTAAAATTTGGGGTTTTACAAAACATATCTGGCAGAGAAAAACGAATCAAAAGTAGCCACAAACTACATCAAATCAAACCCAAAATTAGATCACCAGAACATTTGAAAACTGAACTGGGACCAAAACACCAATGAACAATATGGCAACATCCGATTAAGAAATAAAACAAGCAGATTGAACAATGGTAAAATAGATCCGAATCCTAAAACTCAGACCAAGAGAAGAACATCCCAAATATCAGATTACAAAAATAAACAACAAAGAAAAGGAAATCAGATTTGGGGAAAAGTAAATCTTTAAACCCCAGCCAACCAATTCAATAAGAGCCAGCATACACTAGGTTTTATTAACTTAAAACAAATCAAGATTGAAAACGATTGAAGAAGGATTTCTCTGTGCAGATCACCTTCCCTCAACTGCGCCGAATATTTGGAGGAGGAACAAGAATGAGTTTAATGATATTGGTTAGGTTTAGTTATATTTAAAATGATTTGACATATTTACCCTTGATGTTTAGAAGAGATAATTAAAATAATATTTTTTTAATATAAGCATTAGTTTGTCTAGTCAGCGGGCCACGTCAGCAATTTCTGACATGGCAGCTTCAATTGAATGAAATTGAAAAAAATTAATAGTTCAATCATCTAATTGACAAAATTGAAAGGTGAATCACCGAAGTGGAATATAGCCTATATTTTAAGGTAGTAAATTATATTTAAGCCTTAATTTTTTAAAGTAAATTTAATACATTAAAAACTCAGCTTAAAAAAATCATCAATAATCAATATAATGATAGATATTTTAAAATATATAAATGTAATAATTGATTAAAATCTTGTTATTTCATAATCATCAATAATCAATATAATGATAATTTTACCATTTTTAATATAAAAATTATTGTCTAAATATAGATTAATACCTTGAACTTTAAGTTTATTTCATAATCATCAATAATCAATATAATAAATTTTTTATACCAAAAAGGATAAAATTGTCATTAAATTTTCTTTAAAAATTAATAATAATTTTATATTTACTCTTTTTGGTACAAAAATGTAATTGAATAAATGTTAAAATGAGACTAAATAGTACACATAAGTATTTTTTTTTAGTTACGTGTCGTTGTCATGTCATTAATTTTCTTACGTGACACTATTAATTAGACGTAATCAAAAAAATTAAATGTTTAATCCTCTGATTGAAAAAATTGAGTAGACAATCCCTAAAGTAAAAAAAAAATTAAAAGTTTAATCCCTTAATTGAAAAAATTGAGAAAACAATATCCATAGTGAAAAAAAAAGTTTAGGATATTAATCCGTATTTAGGCCTTAGAATAAGTATAACATATTAATATTACATGTATGTGGGCCCTTTAAAAATAAAAGAGGGAGAGAGAGATAAAAGAAATAATTTTATATCATTGGGAAACAAATATATACTTCCTCTATTCCAAAATTAGATATACATTTTCTTTGTTAATACGTTGTAAAATTAGAGATACATTTCTATTTTAAAACTCTAAAGCGACATGATGTTCGTAATTTGTCATTATTTTTTTATTATCCTTTTTAATATCACACCAACACAACCAAACTCCTAGCCAATACTTAGGCTATATTTGAGAATATATAATTATCCTTAAAAGTCGTCGTTTTACAAATATATTTCTAATTTTAGAACAAATGAATTATAAAAAAATAATATGAAAATCAAGTAATTAATTGTTCTGACAAAACGATATAGTGAAAAAAAGAACAAAAAAAAATCTCTAAAAAACCTTTAAAAAGTAATAGAGAGATTATAGTTATACTATTATTCGAAATTATAGATTGTCTAACTTGATTAATGTTGATTAAATTATTGTTCAAGGTAACAAACTTGTAATAATCAAACTATATGATAATAAGATTTAATTACTTGTTAGAATTATATATTTAGATATTACATGCGTCAATCAGCAGTTTCAATTTAAAATTTTAGTTAACTCATAAATTTTGACTTTGATCATCATTTGACTGTCTTGATTTCGTCGAAACCTGCAAAGAGTCCACCGGAGTTGGGGGGGGCTCTAAGAGGACTCTTCGATGCTTAAGTAGAACACTAATATGGACAGAAAGAATTATTATGGGAGCCAAGATTGTGTACCTTAATTATGGTTGAATATCCCTTATTTATAGCATGAAAATCATCTCATTCGGTAGTTAGAAATTAGAATTCTAATTAGTTTTAGAGACATTTCAGGTTATAATTCTTAGTTGGTTAAAATTTCTGAGAATTTTATTTCTTATTGGATTTAATATACTTCTTGAATACTCAATTAGCGAAATTATTATATTACCCTTCATTAACAAAGTTTTAGAAATAACACGTGACAATTCATCATTAGTGAGTTATTTTTACCCACATCATTTGCTCCATACTCCTCTAATATATTTTTAAAGGACTAGATAAATAATAATATAGATTTTTTTCGCGTTCATGGCGTTAATTTAAAGCCCCATAACCTTAATTATGGTTTCTACAATCCTAATTCTTGGCACCCATGACACTAATTTCTGGCCTTCATGACCTTAATACTGGACCTCCATGCCCTTGATTCTGGGCCTAAGTGACCTTGATTCTGAACCTTCATGACTTTGATTTTGCTCTCTATAACTTTAATTCTTGGCATCCATGACTCTAATTTTGAGCCTCTATGGTCTTAATCTTGGGTCGCCATGACTTTAATTCAGGACCTCCATGACTTTAATTTCGAACCTTCATGACCTTGATTCTAACCTCCGTTACTTTAATTCTAGCCTCCATGACCTTAATTTTGGGTCTTCACGGCCTTGATTATGGCCTAAATAGCCTTAATTCAAGGCCTTCATGACTTTAATTATGGGTCCATATGGCTTTGATTCTGACCTCCACGACTTTAATTTTGGGTTCTATGGCATTGATTCAGACCTTCATGCCTTTAATTTTGGGCCTCTATGTAAATCTCTCCTTTTATTTTAGGGTCCTCAACACTAATATACAACAATTAGAAAGTAATTACAAAAATAAAACACACACAAAATAATTACAAAAATAACAAAACAAAATATATTACGTTGTTAAAATCATGTCATTAACTCCTACACGTCAGTTGTCGAGATAACTGATCAACGCCAAATCAATAACAGATCAACGCCAAATCAATCGGAGAAGAGAAAATCTTCTGTCGCGACACAATTCTGATATCGGAGAAGACGAAGCATCCTATCGCGATGCAACTCGTAATCAGAGAAGAAGAAACCTGTTGTCGCGACGAATCTGTAAGATCGAAAATAGCATACAAAATCAACAACGCCTTCAAGTTCAAGAACAAAAAAACATTATCGCGGTGATTGTTGAATACAAAATCAACATCAGCTTCGATACAAATACTGTTGTATGTGAGTTTAAAATTTATAAGCATATAGATACCTATGGTTACTACGAATTACTAAATTGATTACCTTTCTTAAGTTTTTCGAACTTAAAATTGTCACAAAGTTTGAATACTGAATGGTGTGCTTGCAAAATGTATTTGAAAACATGTTTTATATTATGGTTACTAAGGTTATATAAATTGGTTACTGTATAATGTTCGCTTGGTTACTGATTATTTTGTATTGGTTACTGTGAACAATAAATTGTCTAATGTTGTCTTAGTTACTGACTAATGTTGTCTTGCTTACTGCATAATATTACTAATTAATGTTGACTTGGTTACTGACTAATGCTGACTTGATTACTATGTAATATTATATTGGTTACCGACTAATGCTGACTTGCTTACTGTGTAACACTATAATGGTTATTGACTAATTCTGAATTGGTTACTGTATAAAATTATAATACTGACTTGGTTACTATGTAAAAATATTATTTAGTGACTCATGCTGACTTGGTTACTGACTAATGCAAACTTAATTACTGCAGTGATTAATTGGTTACTGTATTATTGGTTGCTGAAGCATATTAATGTACACTTCTACTTATGTTTTTTATATTAATGGTTACTTGTTAGCCAAATTGGTTACATTCTTACAAAAGTCTGCCTTTAGTTGGTAACAAACAAATTATACTGGTTGTTTTTTACTGTAAAATGCAATGAAAAATGTGTTTATGTTCTGGTTACTAAATAGATATATGTTGGTTACTGTCTAATCTAAATTTGGTTATTGTATAATGTTGTTATGATTACTGTATAATATTAGTGTGTTTTATACTGGTTTGTTTTATATTGATGATTACTTATTGACTACATTGCTTAACTTCATACAACTGTTAGTCTTTAGGTGGTAACAAACTGATGCGGTTGAAGAGCAGGCGTGTCAGTTTATATAAAGATTTGATCCAGTGAGAATTTGGTATTTTTTATCAAGTTTGGAGTGTCGGATTTTGGCATTTTCAGAGCCTAATTTCATTGAAAACAGGTCAACGATCAAAAGTCACCTGCCTTGTTGGTGAACTGTAGGGTTTTTTGATCAAATTCCATCTTTTAGGCCTTCAAAATTGCATGTAAAAATGTGGTTTATATTTTGGTTACTAAGATTATGTAATTTGGTTACTGTCTAATATTGATTTGGTTACTTTACAATGTTTATTCAGTTGTTAGACAATGGAGACTGACAGTAATCAATACAACAAATTTAATTATTTACAGGAATATATAATTGTTTACTGTTAGTAACCATATATTAACCACATGGTTGTTAACATTTTTGATGGTGTACAGTAACCAAAATTGATGTTGATTAATATTTTTATTTTTGATTCCATCATGAGTTATCAATATAAAGTAAACATATACAAACTTTATAATAGTCTTGATACAAGCTTATAACAGTATTGATACAAGCTTATAATTATCTGTTACTAACAAGCTAGTAACTATCTATGATAATTATCTGGTTACTAACAAGCTTGTAGATAAATAGGACACTCACACATGTACATTTAACAATTGATGTTTGTCCTGATACAAGCTTGTAACTATCTGGTTACTAATAATAGTAACCATAATGTAACATAATAAAATAGTATCCATATAATTATATGATAGTAACCAGAACAAGTTTTAATGGTAACCAAAATAGAAACATCATGTAATGAAACCCAGTTTAGGCAATCCATATATACTATAACCATAATGTAACATAATAAAATAGTAACCATATAATTATATGATAGTAACCATAACAGGTTTTAATGGTAACCAAAATAGAAACATCATGTAATGAAACTCAGTTTAGGCAATCCATGTAGACTAAACAATTACATATTAACCAGAATAAAAAAATAAAAGTATTCGAAATTCCACATTGAGGACACAATAATAGTAGCCAAACCATAAGGTAACAGTAACCAAAACATAATAAAGAAGTAACCAAATAGTTATATGAAAGTAACCAGAACATGTAAGATGTGTTTGTGGAAATGGAAGTAGAAATAGAATAGCATAAACCTTGTAGAAGATATTTGAAGGAATTTATAAAAATAATACATCAATGTATACTAAGCAAATACATGGTTTATTATGACTTGGGTTTATTATTTACAAAAATAATACATCCACAAACGAATGATGCCTTAAACTTCTTCAACTGTCTTGGGTTCAATTTCTTGGTAATAATGCCGGGGATTTCCATGTCACACTAATATATAACTTTTCCAATGAATTTTCTATTGCATTCCTCATAGTAAAGATTCCATAACTGCAAATAAACAAAATCAGATTTACACAGTCATTAGTAACCATATATAAATAATATTTATATCATAAACAGTTTACCAAACAAATACATTGTAACCAAAACAACATATAAAAGTAACCAAAATCTCAATTGAGGGAAAAAGAATGGTATCCAAATCATAAGCTAACAAAGAATAATAAAAATATACTAATGAAGTAACCAAACAGTTTATATGTTAGTAACCAAAATATATATTAATGGTAACCAATACATAAACAACATATAGACCAAATAAAGTTTAGTCAACCCATATATTAAGCAAATATATGGTAACCAGAATAACAAAAAACAGTAAGCAAAATCCTAACTCAAGGAAACAAAATGGAATCCAAATCAGAAACTAATAAAGAACAAAAAACATACTAAAGAAGTAACCAAATATTTATATGATAGTAACCAAAACATGTTTTAATGGTAACCAATACATAAACAACATGTACACCAAAACTAATTTAGTCAACCATGTATACTGTTTACCAAACAAATACATAACTGTTTATATCATAAACAGTTACCAAAAAAATACATTGTAACCAAAACAACATATAAAAGTAACCAAAATCTCAATTGAGGGAAAAAGAATGGTATCCAAATCATAAGCTAACAGTAACAAAAAATATACTAATGAAGTAACCAAACAGTTATATGTTAGTAACCAAAACATATATTAATGGTAACTAATACATAAACAACATATAGACCAAACAAAGTTTAGTCAACCCATATATTAAGCAAATATATGTTAACCAGAACAACAAAAAACAGTAAGCAAAATCCCAACTCAAGGAAACAAAAATGAAATCTAAATCAGAAACTAACAGTAACCAAAAACATACTAAAGAAGTAACCAAATATTTATGATAGTAACCAAAACATGTTTTAATGGTAACCAATACATAAACAACAAGTACACCAAAATCAGTTTAGTCAACCATGTATACTAAGCAAATACATGGTAACCATAACAACATAAAAAATTAACCAAAATACCAAATCAAGGTAACAAACATGGTATCCGAATCTCAAGCTAACAGTAACCAAAACATAATGCAGAAGTAACTAAACAGTTATATGATAGTATCTATTTTTTATTGCTTGACGTAGCTACAACGTAAGCATTACATCAAGCCCCCAAAAATTGGTCTTGTGTCAGTATATGATGCAGAAGTAAAATGGAAAAATGAAGATGAGACAATCATGATCATTCAAAATATGTTAAGAGCCTAAACAATTTGAAAATAATTATCCACTGTAGCAAATATTATGTTGTTAAATGATGTCTATCACAAATAACCCAGTCATAGAGATAAAGGAAAATTCATTCAATAAAAAAATTAACATAAACAGAATGTCGCCAGAAATACAGACTCATAGTATGACAACAGAACTTCAACCATGTACATACTGCATGATAGGTTCCAAAAGGAGGCGGTTCTACCAAAGCAAGAACTCCATCGTCTGAAGAAGTAGATTCAGTCCGCTGACGACGAGTCGCTTCAAGATGAGAGAGAGAAGTAGTAAGGGCAGAGAGAGAGAAATCGAACGAGAATTAAGGGCGGAGAGAGAGAGACCGAACGAGAAAGGAATGTTTGAGGAAGATGAAAACTAATTTGCCATGTCAGCCCATTAATGCTAATCCCTTAATTTAAGGACTTTTAATTGTATTAGTATTGTAAATAAAAATGATGAACTGTAGTATTTTTGTAATTATTTTATGGATGTATGATTTTTGTAATTATTTTTAAAAATGTACTACTATATGTAATTAATCCTTTGTTTTATAGATCTCTTTTTTAGGTCAATATTCAACTTGTGAATGATAACAAATAAATTGTGTATCAATTCCTAACATATCAGATGTTGTCCAAGCAAACGCATCCTTATTATTCCTAAGGATTGGACGAGTTTGTCTTTAATTTCCTCTTTCAAAGTAATTTTTTCAGGATCTGCATTTTCAAATAAAATTAGGAATAGTTCTTTTACAGGTTACCTCTTTGCTCTTTATCCTCATCCCTCACATATAAAGAATTAATAGGCAAGACTTGCCTTCTAGAACTATTGTGCTTCATGGCTAATAAGTAGCAGCTTCTAGCTACTTTCTAATCACCCTTGACTTCCTCTATTCCACTTGTTGTTGGGAACTTTAATTACATATAATATGTAGAGGGGATAACTTTAAATTTATTCAGTCATATCTTACCAAGGAACATGTTGTATGATGAAAGGGCTTTCACAACCAAAAAAATGATCATAGTGCTAGATTGATTTGGTGCTGAAGGGCGTGTATTCACTATGCTTTTTGGGATTGTGAGAACAAGAATATGATTTTTTGTTCCTTTCTCACAGATGGTGCCAATCTGATGCGTCAATCAACAACTCCAAATTAGAATTTTGGTCAACCCATGAACTTTGATTTTGACTGCCTTGACTTCGCCAGAAAATCTGCTTAAAGTCCACCACAGTTGAGGGCTCGGAGAGGACTCTCTAATTCTCAAGTCAGAGCACTGATATGGAGGGAGAGAATTATTATGGGAGTCAAGATTGTGTACCTTAATTATGCTGAAAAATTCTTTATTTATGGCATGAGAGTTCTCTCCTTCAGGAGTTAAGAATTAAAATCCTAATTGGCTTTAGAAACTTTTCAGATTGTCAATCCTTGGTTAAACTTATTGGGAATTATATCCCTTATTTGATTTAATATAATTCTTGAATACTCAATGAGCGAAATTATTATATTATCTTTCATTAACAAGGATCTAGAAATAACACATGACAACACGCTATTAGTAGGTTATTTTTACCCACATCAATATTCATAATTAATAAATCCATATATACCCTTTTAATAGTTTTAATTTGGTTTTTGTAGTTAAACTGACCATTTTTAAAAGTAGTCAATTGTATTTAGTTCGTTCCAAATATAAGATCATTATTAACCTTTTGAAATTAATTTAATTAAGACATTTTCAAATTTTAAATTTACAAAATTTATCTAATTTTAGTCAATACAATTATAAATAATGTAAACTACCCAAAAATATTATTAATTATAATATTGATTGTTTCCTAATTTTTAGTGAATCTTAATAATTTTAAATTTGAAAATATTTCAAATTCACTTTCAAAAATCAACACTGATCTCATAATTTAGAATAAAAAAAAGTATTATTTTCTAGAATATAGATAGAGACACTTTCACCATGATAAAGTATATATAGTTATAAACTATTATTCTAAGTTCGTGATTTCGTAAATATAAATGGCTAAATGACACTTATTTCCTTTTAAGGTGCTATCCACTTTTAAAATCATCCTTCAAATTTATTTTTGGTACTAATAAAGTCTTTAAAGTGATATTTTTTTTATCAATTCCGTTTTTTTACTTGATTTGATTGTAACCCGACCTACTTTGATCAAATTTTGACTCAACTCGACCTAATTTGACTCGACCTCGATTTCACCAATTCAATTTTATAAAAAATAACTATAAAATTTTAAAAATAATAATTATTTTAAAATATTAAAAATTATTATTATTTATATTTTTTTTTAAATAATTAATATTTTCAAGAAAAAATATTAAAAACTTTTTTTTTCATAAAATGAGTAGGGCTGTTTGATTGGTTCTGAATGGGACTTAATGGCTCTAAATCTGAATGAGTAAGTTATTAAGACTGTTTGATTGAAACAAATATATCTCTGAATAGATCTTGCTTTTACCGACCGAATCAGCCAAATATTGCTAACTTACTTGCTCAGAAGAACAAAGAACAACTGAATAACCTTTTACTGTTACACCCTCCAACAACATAATGAAATCAAGAGTGATAGCATTTTCTTTCTCTTGTAAACTATTATCCGTGAGATTGTTTAAAACTCCCTCAACTTCTTTTCCGGCGAGTTCGTTTTCCTATGAGTCTCTGGTAATTATGGAGCATAACAAATTTGAATTTGGTTAGATTTTCTGTACATCAATTCTTTTCCAAAAGATATATACTTCTCGATCGCTCTCCTTCGCTCTTTAAAATTCAATTGGTTTAGGGATGGAGTTCTTTAATTCATAATGATGAGTTTTATTTTTTAGGTGTGCAAATGAAGGGTGGAATAATGGCGTGAACTAGATGAAGTAAAAAGAGAGAGAAGTAATTTATTCTACCCAACAATCTGTTGTTGCTTACCTTGTTGTTTCAATTTTATATTATTCATATTTTTGTTTTTGAATATATTCTAATATTAAATCAAAAACTAAAGAGTTGTTATTAAAAAGTTATGTTCCATTGCATGCAATTTTTTATAATTAGAAAAGTATTTACAAAGAAAATAATACTTTAATTTTATGATAAATGAAATACTAATTAATAAGTAATTTTTTTGTCAACAAAGTGTTATTATTAATTGTATATCAATATTAAATAAAAATTGTAAACTTCAAAAGGTTAAAATAGGTAAATACACTTGTTCAGATGTATCATACCATCTAATTATCAAACATATTATTTCATTCAGTATTCAGCATTCAGCTCATTCAGATTACTTTAATATCCAGAACTGTTTCATTCAGTTTTATCAAACAGCTCCTAAAGTTTCATAAAATATAGAATCAACAAAATAAAATAACAAAATAAAATTTTACTTTGTAGATTTTTTTCTTTTTTTATGTAAAACTCTATTTTCAGAAGAAAAAAAAAGTTTATGTATTTATCATTATTATATGTATTCTTAATATTAGAAATTTTAAAAACAAAAACTATAAATAGAAATTAAAATACAAAAATAGTAAAAGATAAATAAAAATTGATTCAATTTTAAAAAATAAATAAATAAGTTTTAAAAATAATTATTATTTTCAGGAAAAAATTAGAAAATTTTTTTTTTTTAAAAAAAGAGTAAAGTTTTATAAAATATAGATTCAAAAAATAAACTTTATTTTCAAAAAAAAAAAAATTTTGATTTTTTAAAATGAGTAAAGTTTCATAAAATATATATTTTGAAAAAGTAAATAAATAAAAACTTTATGTTCATAAAACAAAGTTAGAATTTTTTATTTTTAAAAGATGTGTAATGTTCATAAAAATAATTAAGAATTAAAAAATTTAAACTTAAAATTTTTGAATCTATATTTTATGAAATTTACTCATTTTGAAAAAATAAAATTTCAAATATTTTTTCCTAAAATAATAATTACTTTTAAAACTTTTTAAAATAATAATTTTTAAAAAATATATTATTTTTAAAGTAATTTTAAAATAATAATTATTTTTAAAATAATTTTAAAACTTTTAGTTTTTCCTTTTAAAACAATGAATTGGTGAAATTGAGGTCGGTTCACACTGGTTCGGGTTACAGTCAAATCGATAAAAAGAACATAATCAATAAAAAATATCACTTTAGAAACGACTTTAAAAATGGATGACAACTTAAAAGAACAAAAGTGTCATTCAATCAAATATAAATTAAGGGGTACACCCTAGATTATTAGTAACACACCTAAAATAAAAAAGTGACTAATATATTCTTAATAAATAATAAACCATTTCACACTTCACCCTTTACCCAATTCTCCTTAATTTTAACCTATTATATATATAGACTATAGTAACTATAAAATACACACAATTAAAAAATGAACACAATTCTATCAAATACAATTATCATCTGTAAAATATCACTTCTTATTTGAATATCAAATATTAGATACAATGTTTAGATATAATAAAATTTGAGTAAAACTATTAACAGTAGTAACGGTGCTCTTGTGAATTAAGTATAATACAATACAATAAGTTAAATCAATGACAGTGTCATTTTAAAAGTATTTTAATCAACATATTGACAAATAATACTTGCGACAGCAATAGCGACATTTTTTCTGTCGCTATAGCATACAAAGCCGACGACATAGTTATGACGATGGTTCGAACAGTCGTTATAGCTCAAAAAATCGTCGCTATAGCCGGTTCGCTGAAGAAGGGAATCATATATATATATATATAGGGTCCGGTTCCTATTCGGAATTCCGCATTTTCTTATTTATTTTTTTAATTGTTTAAAAAAAAAGCAAAAAATAAATAAATAAAAGCCCGCATTTCAACCCTGTCCGAACTCTCGGGACAGATCTCTCTATATATATATATATATATATATATATATATATATATATATATATATATATATATATAACCAGGATCCTATGAGGGATCCCGAATTTTAGTAAAAGACGACCTTTTTTTTTTATACAACTAAAAAAATTCAAGTTCCATAAAAAAATTTTAGAAAAAGACGGACCTTTTTTACTTGATTTGATTATACGATGCATGCATGATATGTTTTATTATATGTATCCAAATCACATCCAAAACACTGTATTATGTAAAAGAGAATTGTTAAATCCACAACAGAAATTATTATTTCCACAACAAAAGTGTCGCTATAGATCTTATAGCGACGGTTTTTTCAAATCACTATACATCTACAAATGACACTTTTGTTGTGAAAATAACAAAAAATATTATGAATTTAACAATTACCTATGTAAAAATTCAAGTTTCATAATTTATTTATTTTTTAGTTGTATAAAAAAAAAAGCAAAAAAAAAGTCCAAACGCTACTAAAATACGGGCGTCACCAGAACCGGACTCTCTCTCTCTCTCTCTCTATATATATATATATATATATATATATATATATATAAACATTACAATTAATTAAAAAAGAAGCTAAAAGACAAATTGGATATTCGATAAAGGAGTTAATTCATTTTTTATTAAATGAGGGTATAATAGTCACTTTATTACTTCAGAGTGTGCACCTAGTAATTTAGGATGTACACATATCAATACCTTAAATTAATAGATTTAATTATTCATTATAAAAATGATTAAAATCAAACAATTAAAATGAACAGAGGGATTGTTGACTGAGTTTGACAACAAATAACTTTTAAATTTGAAGTGACCGAAATGTGTTACATGTTATAAAGTTATTTTAAAACTACAAAAATTGTGAGTAAAACATATGTACATATGATGAATATATGTTTAGATATATGTACAGATCATTAGATATGAATATAGTGTAGATATATACCCTTCAGAAAAATAAAAATAAAAAATAAAAAATAAAAAACAAGAAAATAGTATTTAATTGTTAAAATTTTCATTTAGTAAATTAATATTTTCACAAGTTAAATTTAATATTTCTACAAGATCCTCTCACGTGAGTGTTAGAGAATTTTGTAAAACTATTATTTTTACTTTGTGAAAAATATCAATTCTCTTACCTTATCCTTGTATCCACAATTTATGTTAAAACAAGCTTTCCTCCAAGCAAATATGCAGCCTCAAAAAAAATGGCTGGGAATTAGGACACAAAGTATATAGCCTTCAAAATAAAAACTGGCTGGCAGCCTGAATATCGACCTTTCGAAGGCCTATCTTAACTCTTCCAATATGGAATCCGAGTTGATTGTATATAGTTTCCGAAATTATTATTATACACATGAATTTGATATGCAAGCTTCTAAATTGTCCAGAAAGCTTGATTAGTCTATCGAAGAAAAGTTATAACTAAAATAACAAGCAGCTATTAATCAAGGCAATTGCCATCTTTTCTGCTAAACTAATTTTAAATAAATTATGTGCCTACAGCCAACAGCGAAAAGGAAAAGATACTTGAAACTTTAAAAGTTATACCTATACTGGTCGATGCTTCTGTGCTGAGTTAACTATCACAGCCGCCAACGTTCCTACACAATCACCATAAACATATAAAGTTACATTCAGCCTCAAAGTACCAAATAAAAAAAAACTAGTAATACATAGACACAAAGGCAACTGGGCAACAAAAGAAATGAAAATAATGACATTTATGTGAACAAAGTGGATACCAGAAATTTAACAGGAGAAGGCGAATATAGATTATAGAAAAACAGACATCATTCAGCCGAGAATAAACTGTTAGGAGGATTTTGCAAGACTTTGTCCAGACTAAAACATCAATTGACCAGGACCTTGTCTTCTTTATCGTAAGAAAAGATAGAATAGGTAGATTGAATATAATCGGGCAATGTTAAATGTACTCCACTATAAGTCATAAATTTACACTTGATGAAGCACAATTGATTAAATGTGGAGTGCATTTGGCAAATTCATCAAAATCAAAGTACACATCCATTTGAATTTGAAAGTAATTATAGGAAACAAAATTACTACTACGACGCAAAAGATCGAGCATGTGCCTTGTATTTTCTTTTGAACAGGTAAAGGGTAAATATATGTCAATACTATATTTACTTCCAAATCATCAACTTCAACGCTAAAAATAAGTAACTTCAAATCTTAGCTTCAATAATTTTGTAAATGAAATCACACACCAGCAACAAAAATAGGTTGCAAATCTCATTTGTACTCGAAAGATGGTGGGCTAGGAGCATCAAAGCTCTCCAGAACTTCTGTCTTGCTTCCACTGTTTGTACGTGTCTCCTGCTTCTTTCCACCACCAAAAATCCCTCCAAACCAGGAGGAAGAAGAAGATGATGGCAGAGGTGATGTTGGGGGAGTTGATGATGCTCCACTCCCCAAGCCCTCAACATTTACTGGAGCTTGACCAGGAAGTTGACCCATTGGAAATCCAGGCACGCCGGCCATGTTAGGTAAAGGCTCTTCCATTGGAGGAAAATTTTGTGTGCACTCATAAGTTTGTTCAACATGATTCCAGCCCCTTCGATCAAAGCAAGTAATACCCCACCGAATGCTGCAGACCTTGAAGCAGCACCAAATCCCTGACGCATCTGCAGAAAACCCCCGGTGGCTGCACCAGCAATAATCGAATTCCAGGGATCCTCTTTTTGGCGGATATAGACCATCGTGCAATCAAAGGTGGAAAAGAGACCACCCCAAACAGCAAAACTACCACCAACCCGAGGCGCATTCATACGCACTGCTTGAGAGCCTCCAATGAAGCGCTCACCTTTGGGGGAGTTATAGATGCCCTTCAAGAAGTGGAACGCTGCACCTCCAACAGCACCCATGCCAAATGCTCCGCCAATATCATCCAGTATACGATCAGGGCAAGGTTCACGAGAGGTCTCTGGCGTGCCCATGAGTCACTGAAGACAAAAACAAGATTGAAGAAGGAGAAGATGTTGGATAGGAATTTTGACAGGAACTGGAAACGTATTTAAAGCAATCCCAGTGTGGCCAAGGGCTCCACAACTATTCTTCTATTATAATTTGGTCACTTATAGGCAGCCCATGTACATTCCCTGCAATAAAATCAGGACTGCTCTGAGAAGAGTCTATGATTGCATCCCTAAAGGTATATCTCCCAATGCGGTTCTGTATACTTCATTATTATTGGACCAGTATCATGTAGATGGCACTGTTTGGTGCTTCAAAAATTGGCAAGGTAATATGCATATTATCTAAATAATCCAACTTGCACAGCTACATTAGCATGTGCTTCTTTATTAAGTTTGAGGTACCATAACAAAAATGTAAAAAGGAATTTATTTTCATGATGGTTTAATGGAACCTACGCTCCATAAAAAATGTTGTTTCTTCAAAACTTCCAATTTTGTAACTTTTTATAGTAAACTTTGTGAAGAGAAGCATGAGAAGAATTTTCCATCGAATGTGTCCAACTGTAGATTTACCAATACAATAACTATGACACCCAAAGTTCAGAAATTATACTTTTAAATGATTTTGGAACATCAATACTAACAACTACAGTTATCTCTTTAATAAATCTTTGGTTCCAAGTATATGCTCGCCTTCTATGGCCTTAAAAAAATAATGGTGCATTTCTTAAGGTTTTTAGTGAGGTGATGTGTTAGGAACTCAAGGGAAGAGAGAGACTTTTGCCCCTCATTGCTTCCTATGGGTCATATGGAGGAAGAAGAATTATATCTTTTAGGATAAGGAATGCTGAGTTATTAAGTTAAATTATTATAGTAGAGTATGCTATCTTTGTTAGAGAACAAAAAATTTATAAGTCAGTGGATTACTGGATTGTTTTGTAAAGAGGAATAACTGAGAGATTTTGTTTGGGAAGCAAGAGCGCAAATACTTTTTCTGTTCTTTCTGCTGTGTTTAGGTATGTTTTGGTGGAGTCCTTTCGACATCTTTCATGGGAGAGCTAGTGTAGCATAGCTATCCCCCTTTTTTGTAAGTTTTATTTTGGAAAGAACTTTCCCTTCCCTCCGAAACAAAACTCACAAACACAAGAAATACTTGCATCTATTCTTTTCATGTTCTTTTCGAATATAAAAAATAAATATATACCCCTTTTAAGTGCATCAAGGAAAAGAAATGGCACCACACAAAACAAAGTCCATGAAACGGAAAACCCTTATTTTAGAAAGGGAAAATGGTGAAAAACGGTTGAAATATGTAGCCAATAAGCTATCCTCCAACAACTATGAATAACTTTACAATTGCAATCATTTATGCAAAATAACCAATCATTGATATCATACTCAACTAAACTCCACAAGGTCAACATAAAAATATCTATACTTGCAATCCTTAAGCAATTCTGATAAAAAAAAAATCTTCATTGTCCCAAAGAAAAATGATTATCCCAGTTGCTTAAGGCCGGCATAGTAGGTGCTTTTTCCTATTAAGTCCTGGCTACAAGCAGATGCTCAATGGTGATTTAGAAAAAATAAAAGTTGTATCTCACTAATTCTAGAATAGACATAATAAAACAACGCCACACAATCCAAGATCAAAGCAATGACAAAAAAAATTCTATACTCTATATAGCTCAAGTAAAAACTAACTACGAGTATACCATTTAGCAGAACCTCATATTTTCCACCTCTAAAAACACAAAATAGTTAAAAAGGTTTCACATTTCATATACATTTGCTCCATATAAACTACCTTCGAACCAAAATACAACCCTTGACGTTTCCTAGATTCCACAACAATCGATTAGATACGCACAAAGATGATCTCAATATTTATCAAAAAAAAAAAAAAGAGTCGATCTCAATCTTTCAAAAATAAGGAACCTAATCAATTAATTCGAAATGAAAAACAACCAAATTTTATTTCCCATATTTCAAAACTATAAACAACCCAATTTATATAAATTTAACACAAATTTCGAATTTCGTTAGTATCTCAGCAACCAAGCAGATATATAGCTCAATCAACCATTCAAATAATTATATCTATATAGAAAACAAAAATATGAAATTGAAAACCCTAAACAAAAAAAAAAGGATTGAATAACAGAGGAGTGATGGAACGTACCCAACTATGGAGGAATCTGGAATGTCTTGATGTGAAAGAGAAAAAGCACAAATTACTCAGTTTGCTCTAATAAGTAATAATATATCATACAAGGTGGGAACAAATCATGGCCCATATGTGGCCCGTGGGTATCAAAAAAAGAAGGAAACAAATTGCGTATATTTAATTCAACCCGTTAGGAACCAACCAATACCAATATATGAGGATGAGGATCCAAACCAACCCCTTTGGCTTTATGAATATCAAATGCCAAAATTATCTCCTAAAGCTTCGAGTGATTTCAAGTATACTTCAAAAGTATGGGATTTATCAACTTTTACACAAAAGTTTAAAAGACAAATGTAATTCCTTGGTTACGGTTAATTTTTGAACAAAAATATGCATGTCAGTCAGTCACATGTGTCAAAAGTTCGGTTTGACTCGAGCTCGTTAACAAGTCAGTTCGAATAAGATTTTTAGTCCGGTTAATTAAACGAGTCAAGCTCGAACATAGTGTGGTGTTCGACTTAAGCCTGCTTATTTAAGCCCAATTCGAACTCGACTCTTTTAATAATTATTTAATTAAGATATATTTTATTTATAACACAATATTTATTTTTTCAAAAAGGTGATTTTTTTAAAAAAAAAATTAAAAATATAAATAAATAAACGGGTCGGACTTAGGCTAGGTTTGACTCGGCTCATTTAATTCTTATTCAAACTCGAGTCCAACTTGTTTATAAACAAGTCGAGTTCGTATACAAGATTCCAAGCTCGTTTAAAGTCCAGCTCAACTCATAAATTTAAAATTGCCTTTAATTGGATGCTAAAAATAAAGTCATATCAATCATAAATTCTTAAAAACAAACACACACCAACACAAAACAATTAAACAAATTAAGCAAATGAACTCCACCACCTTGGAAAAGCTTGCATGCATTAAGACATTTTCCTTTTATATTATCAAACTTACAGATTGAACATAATTGAGAGAGAGAGATAATAAAAGTACAAAATTAGCCTGCAACAAACAAGATCTTGGTGAAAGGAGTCCTCTTTGTTTGGCCTCACTTCATTATCTTGTATGTATATATTCCATTAATTTTATTTGGTCAACTTGGAATGATCAGGCCGTTTGTCTTGCTAGCTGAAAATAAGTCTCAAGCTTTCTCCTTAGAGTTGCATGCTCTTGCTTCATCAGTTGGAATGTCCTCTTGCATCTGCATAAAAAAGAAATTAAAAAATTAAAATATTATCATAAGAATATATATAATAGGAATTTTATACAATTTTAAGAATAGAATAAAAAAATTATAAATATAATAAAACCAAACTTGTATATATATATATATAGGAACAAAAAAAAAGGAAATTTATGCCAACATCAACATAGCGATTATTACTCTCTCTTTATAAGAGACTAGTACTATGTGTGTGTGCAATTAAAAAATAAATAAACTTTAAATAAAAATTATAAAATGTGGGTAAGCAAATGCGAGAGATATTTTAAAAATAAAAAGTGAAAAAGACACAACCTCAAAAATAAGCCGTTATTTTTCTTCCTCTCCTTAATTTTATAATAAGATACAACACTTCATTAATAAAGCAATATTGTGAATATGAGGATAAGGATTCTTTATATATATATATATATATATATATATATATATATATATACTTTAATTAATTATGAACCCAGCTCAATTTAATTAGGTTAGTGCTGGAGTAATGCAAGAAATTTAATAAACCAATATAAATATAAATGTTATGCAACATATTGAAGATGAGTTTTAATTACCCTTCGGCATTGCTAGCCTTGCAGTAATCCTGAAACTGTGCGCACTCTTTATTGACCTTTTGGCCCCAATGCTGCATTATATATATATATATATATATATATATATATATATATATATATATATATATATGTCAAAGTAATTAAGTCACGTACATATTTTTAAAATTAGAGATACGTAGTCAATTTAACCTATAAAGTGACGTACGTGAACTACTTAATATGTCATTAATTATTTATATTTTATGTTGATTGCGTATTATCATGTCAGTAATATTACAGTTGACCTAATGTTAAGAATATGAATGGAAAAGTAATAATAAAAATAGGAGGGAAAAAACCGTTATTTTAAAAATTTATCTCTAATTTTTATTTTTTTAAAAATAAAAATATATCTCTAATTTGAAAACGAAAGTAATATATATGCAAGTCCTTTTCAAACACCGACCAAACGAAAACAAGATATGATGAGAAAATTAAAGTTTTTCTTTCATAAAGGCAGAAAAAGAGAGATGTGCCTCTTCCTTTTCTCCCCTTTCCCTCCCTTTTTAGTAGATAATTAATATCCCTTCACCACTCATAATCCAGTATATATATATATATATATATATATATATATATATATATATATATATATATATTCAAAAATCATGAACAATATTAAAATAAATTAAAAATTCTAACAAATGTTTAAGTTTTAATTATTTTACAGTTTTTTTTTGAAGTTTTTCGAGTTCCAAACACACAACAAGTTTTTTATATTTACCTTGAGCTGCTGCCCTTGAATTGGTGCATGTAATGATCCAACTTATTAAAGTCAAGAGGAATATTTTCCCTGCATATTATAACTAATTTATAAATTACAAGAATTTTGTTCTTCTTAATTTGTTACATTATTGTAAGGACAATAACTTTGATATCATAATAAAAATATTTTTACATGACTTTTTAATATTTTTACATGAAAATCGTCGCTATAGATCCTATAGTGATGATTATAGTGATGGTTTTTACCGTCGGTATACATCTATAGCGATACTTTTCATGTAGAAATATCAATTTTCCTAAAAATAATTAAGGTCGATGGTTTTGGCTATACTTACAATGACATTTCTACGTTGCGGATCAATCTGGTAGAATCATTGTAAAACAATGTTACTATTTCCTCCACAAAATTAGGGTTCGCCTCGTCTTGCAAGTCTTCTAGCTGAATAAATTGCTCATCAAGGTATCCCTAAAAAAATTGGGAAAATAAAAATATGTTACAATTTATACATAAATTCAAGTTCTATATGTTTACAACTGATCGGTTCCGATTATAGATTGAAATTGAGCGACAATTCTAACTACATTTCAATCGTAAATTAAGAACTATACGTACAAATGTGCTTTCAATTTCAATTCTAAAACTTTAATATTGAACTTTCAAACATAACATACATCATCAGGTTCTAAATAGTCTGTTTTTCCTACAGATGGCGAAAGATGTATCTGTCCGAATTAATAATACCATAACAAGCATTTGCTATGGATCATAATTCTGCTATGTATATATAGGGAATAACAGTCTGCCAAAACTACATTTGGGAGAAGAGAACTTGTTTTTTTTTAAAAATAAATCTGCCAAAACGACACAGTTTTGACAGACCGTGCACAAATAAATCATACAATGGTCATATTTCCCATATATATGGGAAATTGCATGCAAAAATTAAAATTTAAATGAAAGAAATTGGGGGGTGGGAGTGGGGGTGGGGTGGGGGAAGTGGTAAGAAAAATGGATCCTAATAGTTAGGGTGGCCAATATTCAGAGGGAAGGTAGGAGGAATAATAGTAATAAATAAATAAACCTGATCAAAGAGTGACTTCCTCATCACATAGGCATTCTGTCGTTGAACTTGATTTCTATCCATCCTTAACTTGTTTAAAATGTGATATAGCGAAAAGGAAAAAAAAATAATTAAGAAAGAATATTATATATATATATATATATGGTTCTTTTCTAATTTAAATGGAGTGATCAAGAAAGGTAGCTTCTTGGCTTCTGAATTTCTAAGCTAAGATATGCATGCTATTTATAGGACTAAATTGTTAAAAGAGTCGAGAGAGAGGAAATATATAGAGAGAGAGAGAAACAAGATCAGGTGCGGGACTCCGCATTTCCTTAAAATGCAGAATTTTTTTTTTTTTTTTAAAACAATTAAAAAAAAGTTTAATATTTTATGGAACTGGAATTTTTACATAATAGTCTATACAGACCTGTTTTGTTATATGTATTCAAATCACCCAAAACACTGTATTATGTAAAAATTCCAGTTCCATGAAATATTAAAAAAAAAATTAGTTATTTTAAAAAAAAAAAAAAAAAAAAAACCGTAACTTAAGAAAATGCGGGAGTCGGGATAGGAACCGGACCATATATATATATATATATATATATATATATATATATATATATATAGTTGTTTTGTTTTGTTTTGTTTTTCCTTTCTTTTCTGACATGAGAAAAAGAACCGATAATCATGGAGATATATATATATACTCCATGGATGATCCTCTTTACCTTTTACAAAGAATATTATTGTTATTATCGGAGTAAAAGTGATGATATTAGGAAAAGCGACACTTATATTAAAAAAAAAAATTGTAACATTTTAACACTTTAAGTTACATTTATTTTTATGAGAGAATTATTTTTGCTATGGAAATTTCATTTTTGCCTTAGCAATATCATCTTCCTTTAAATGAGTACTATTCATTTTATTTTTTTTTAAAATTAAGTTTTAAGAAGTTAAGTTGATCAAGAATTAACTTTTACTCCCTCTGTTCAAAAATTAGAGATATAATTCGACTTTCGAGGTCAAACGACAGCATATTAAACTTCAAATTGATGAGAATTTATTTAATTTTTGTTGATAAAATTATTATAATTTTATAATATATAACAAAAACTATTAATCAAAAAATTTATTTTATTCTAAATTTTTATAAGTTAATATCAATTTTAAAGTTTAATATATTGTGATTTGACTTTTAAAGTCAAATTGTATCTCTAATTTTGGAATGAATTGAGTATTTAGGATCATTCATTAAATAGACGTCAGCAAAACAGGAATTACCTAGCCATGCACGCTAATTTTGGTACAGATTTTGATCCCTCCATCACACAGCTTCTAATTTATCTCAAGAACACACATATAATGACATAAATATTATATTTAACGATAAAACAAAATTCATCGCGAATAATTAACGACAAAAAAAATGCATGTTCATTCGAGCTTATTTGGATTAGCTTTTCCAGTTTTATGTATTTTTTTTTAAACAAAGTAAAAGAAATAATTTTCAGTATTCATTTAGCAAAGTAGGGAGGAAGGCTAAAACACTGTTTTGAAATGTGGCTCGGATTGACCGATATTGAATTGAGAATCGGTTTTATGTTCGGTTCGGTTTTGCCTGATTGAACTAGTTTGGTCAAAATTCGAATTGAACCAGTTGATCACCGGTCGAACTAGTAGTTCAACTAGTAAAACCAGTTAAATTGACCAGGTGAACTGAGTTTTTATTATTATTTAATTTTTTTATACCAAATTTTTTTAATATTAAAATTAATCACTTTTAGGAATACTGTAACTCAACTTTATTATGTTTTAGTTCATACAAAATAAGATTTTTTAAATTTTATTTAATTATTAATATATATATATATATATATATATATATATATAGAGTCCGGATCTTAAGCTCACCCCTTATCCAACTCACCGAAGCTCACCCCCTTTTTAGCGACAGAGAATTGACGGATTTGGTCATACAACCGTCGTCTATACTTTTAGCAACCGACAACATATAGCGTTGCTAAAAGTATAAGCAACATTAATATGTATGATCGATCGTCGTCTGTCCGTCGCTAAAAAGGAGAGTGAGCTCTGTAAGTGGATAAGTGTGAGCTTAAGATCCTCCCATATATATATATATATATATATATATATATATATATATATATATGACGTTACACGGCTCAATAACGATTCGATCACTGATTGAACCAGTAATCCATCTACCCAATAAATTTTCTGATTCGATGACCAATAACTCTACATGGGCAGCTAAATTAGACACGGTAATTGGACCGTGGGTCCCTTAATTCTTGATTGACACTTTTTTTTTCTTTCTCCTTCCCGGTGCTTGGGCCATTTCGAGTTTTTTCTTTTTTATATTCTTGCCTTCTTCTCCTACCTCCTCCCGCCTCCCACCCCCACCCCCACCCCCACCCCCACCCCCACCCCTCTTCACCCAACGTAATTTTCATCATCATTTCTTTGCCATTATCCAAAACACTCTGCTCTATTTCACCTTCTATTTTTTTTTCTCTTTTATGTTTCTTGCTATCTTGGTCGACATCGATAATGGCATAAATGATTTGGGCCTTCATTTTCTACTCTTTTTTTGTTCTTTTTTCTCTTTCAGGATTGTGCTCGAGTCTCGATCTAATGGTTCTAAAGTAGATCGGAGATTATAAAAAGAGATATCATGAGGGCTATTGAGAGGTTTGGAGAGATGTCCAACTCTATCTCCCAACAATAAACTTTACTTTTTATTTTCTTTATTTTTTATCGCTCTTCAACAAATTAATCCATTCTTTTTCTCAATTAATTTCTTCATTTATATCTCTCTTAGAGTAATGCTAGAAACACAACTTATTTTATAATTATTTTATAATTTGTTGATGTATCATATTTCACCCTAGCATATTAATGAACAAATTACCTTCAATGTAGCCTTGGGCCTAACATAAAAGCTGAATATCTATTACTCCCTCCGTCCGTAATTATTAGGGACGTTTTAGAGGTAGACACAAGAATTAAGATAATGATTAGAAAACATTAAATATAGTATTCAATTGTTTATAATATCCTTAAATCTTTTGTTGGGATAAGGAGAGTTTTGTTGGGGGTAAGGAGAGAGTTTAAAGTATCAAAAGGTAATTTTGAAAAAATTGTCACTAATTCTCCTAAATTTGAATAAACGTTAAATAATCAAGGATAAATGAAAAATTCTAAAAGGTCAAATAATTAGGGACATATGGAGTATCTATTATCTTTAGTCTTCGGCCCCACATTCGCTAAATATCTACTCTCTTCGTTCCTTAATATAAGTCATTTTAAAGTTGTTCACAAATATTAAGGTAATGATTGTATAGTATTAACTATAATATCAATTGTCTATATTGTCCTTGTATTGGAATAAGAGATTGTTATTTATTGGACAGAAAATAGTGAAAGAACCAAAGTTACATTTAATACTTGGAGTAATATTAAAAACTAAGCAACTAATACTTACTTGAAATTCTTAAACGACTTATATTAAGGAACAAAAACATTTCTCTAAACGACTTATATTAAGAAACGGAGGGAGTATTATCTTTAGTAGAGTGTAAAGAGAGGCTAAAATACTCTCCGAGTCGAGAGCAAATTCTGTCCCCAATTTCCCTGTGCCCTTGAGTCCATCCACTTAAATTTTGACACTTAGTCTCTTACTTAACACTAATTAATTTTAAAATTAAATAAAAGAATGTGTCAAAATTTAAGTGGAAGAACGGAGACAAGAAATTTGAGAACAGAGGATCTGTTCTCCTCCGAGTCCGGGCAAACCAACTGATTGGGCAATGATCATATGGATAATGGATTCCACAACTTCATAGGCTTGCGTCGATCACTTGGGCACGTGCCTTGCAACAACACGTGCCTCGTGCCTGTGACTTGTGTGGCAGTGATGCTAATATTCATAATATTTTTTGGAAAGTAATAAATTCACAACAAAATATGATATTTTTAAAATAAAATAGTTAGCGACGATTCTCACCGTCGTTATACATATATAACGACACTTTTGTTGTAGAAATATCAAAAAATATTACGAGGTTCCTATTAATTAGGTACATGCTCCAAGTCACGAGTGTTTAGCTCCTCCCCCACACTCACTCACATGAGTTAATTCTCTTCCCCGTATGATATGGGAAAAATGAAGTCCTCAAGAACAAACTGACCAAAAAAGAAAAAGCTTTCGAGAATGCCAAATAGAAAAGAGAAAGAATTTGCTGCAATTTTCATCATCCAACAAGTCCAACACCAATGAAGTAAATTGGTTGCTTTGCTTTCTAATAACCCCTACCTTGACTTCCTGGGTTGGGTTGGGTTGGGTTGGGTTGGGTTGGGACAGGGTTTACCTTGGTTGAACCAATAATTAAAAAAAAATAACAAAAAATGTTTTGGAAAATTAAAAAAAAAATACTCTTTTGTATCAACTTGCAACCAGAGAACACAAGTTTCACTGCAAAAATGCATTTACTAGCTTCAAAAACTTACAAGAACATTGCTTACTTGACAGTCACAAGTGGCCTTCTCCAAAGTGGAGAATCATCAAACAAGAAGAATAAAAGAAAGAAGCATATGGAAGAATCATAGATGATGAGTTAGCCGAAAGGAAAGGATAGAGAAAACATCAATAATGATTGGGGAATGAGTGCGTTGCATTACCTTTAGATTACCAGACAGCGGTCCTCCTCAGTGTCTCTCTGTCCATCTCTCAGCAATTGCTGCAGCAGCCAAACTTTAAAGGAGATGAGACCAGATGCCCCCTCTTTATTCCTTTGCCACCCAATAGTGAGGGAGAAAGGGACAGAGATTAAGCCGTTATAGAATACCGGCCACCCCTCACTGTCTCCCTACAATGTGCTTGTATGGAAATTTGTGGTCACATACCTCTGTGGATGGGTGAGTGGAATGGGATCAGAATGAGTGAATTATTTGTAACTTTCATTGGGCAGTTAGATATTCTTTCTTTTCCATTACCCTCTCTCTCTTATGTGGATAAGAACCCCACGGTGGACATGATGAATCCTGAAATTATTGGTGTTGGGTTCTTATCGACATCATAGGAGAGGGTGATGGACATGTTGTAACAACTCAAGTCAAATCCGAGTCCGGAACAAATCTCGGGTCCGAATCGAATCAAATCCATCCAAATAAGGCTTTAAACCACTGCCCCAATAATATCTTCTTGGGTCAGCTTAGCCCAACAAACTCACCCAAAAAGTCATGACTGAAAGTACTATTGTTAGTAATTTAATTCTTTATACACAAACAAATTTTTTCCATATCTTTCAACGTGGGACTGGAGTGTTACACATGTCCACGGTGAACATGTCGATAATTTAGACACAACTATCTGACGGCTACTCTCTGTGTTTTAATGTTGCCTAACATTTAAGAACAGAAGATAGCAAACAAGAATTTGAAATGTACCTCCAGAGAAGTTACTAAGCATTTTCACCAGTCTTCTAACAATGCATTATGTGTGCCTTCTATCATTCTATTCTATGAAAGAACCTCCTAACACAAATTACTGGTACACCTTATCAAATTAAACACACATTGAACAGTTAACACTAAAGACCTATAAAAACAGAAAACTTCAGTATACTCCTAGGAGCAATCTCAATCTTTGATTAACAAGACGCCATCACTCACAAAATTTCAGTCATCCTTCACAGAAAAATACTAATTCAACTAACAAGAAAGCAATACCTTCAGTAGAGAAAAGTTTTTATCATAACAGCGTAACCAATTTTAAAGAATTAACAGGTTCATCCATAAAAGAAGCGTACAAATAAAATGACAATTAGCGAACTAGCTATCATTTGGGAGAGGTTTTGGCACGTCAGCTCCTAATAAACAGCAATAGCGCCTTAATTTCATAATAAATTCCAATTACATGATACAGTTTGCAACCAAAAAATCCTGAAAAAACCAAATAGATATAAAAACATGCACCTAACCTATCTGAAGGGAGAAATCTGTGTAACAGCATAAAAGATGTGGGCCACTTGGATAAGTTACTTTTTCTTCAATCAAAGAATGTGTTCCTTGGTATAAATATCAGAAACTTGTGGGCGATGATGAATCATCCAAAAGTTTTTTTCTCAGTGTGGCTTTCTTACTGACCTCCTAACACTATCTTTCTGCAGCATCAATTCTCCTCATCTCTGCAAGAATCCCATTGCCTGATAGACATTATTGAGAGTATCATCTGCTATGTCAGCAGCTTTCCTGGCACCCTCTGCCAAAACTCCATCCAAATAACCTGTATCAGATATGATTTCCTCGTAGCGAACCTGAAAAGGTTAAAAACCCAATTCATGATGGGGACATGACAATTGGTCCATAGAATATCAGCACCAACAGACTGCTTCCTAGTTAAATGCAGCCAACTAATACTTGGCACAAAGTTACCAAGACTGAAGTGATTTGAGATTAAAATCTTAAAATGCATTTCAATTTTTTCCTAATTAATTCAATCCACCTTTAGTGTGCTCTGTCCCTAAAGCCCATTAGCTGTCACTAGAGGTAGATCGGTTAATTTCTGTCTGGAGAAACTCCCACTTGCAGAATGTTCAAAAAGTTTGTGGTAATGAAAGAAATGATGTACATAGGCAAATGCACATAAAATACATTGACGTCAACCAAAAAGCCTTGGCTCAATGGTTACTCTCATCCCTTGTGTACCAAGAGGGTGGGGTTTTAAACCTTGGCAGTGGCAAAGGTGGGTGTGTGTGTTTACATTGCTAGCACCAAAAAAACAAACATCGACGTGAATAGCTGAAAAAAATATATATATTAGCATATACGGGAGTACTGAAATATAAATTATAGCAACATGATCAGAAGTGAACCATAACTGCAAAAGTACATAGAAACACGCACATAACAAAGAAGGTTCAACACAAAAGCAGAGAAAAACATGTGCCAATATTGATGTTGGAAAACAAATGTCAGTGGTGGATCCCAAAATTTCACCTTTGAATGAGTACGTCAGTTAAAGGACTTGGGCAAGAGTTGGAAAATAAAGAAACTTTACCATGTTATCACTTATTTTCTACTTTTGTTTTCCCTAAAGGTGCCAAAGTTTTGGACAAACTACTCATTTTCAACTCATGAAGCTTTTTATTGCCAAGCTTGGCATAGTTCACAGAGACTTACTATCTTGTCTTGGGCGGAAGGCGGGTGAAGTAGTACATTTTTGTTACAAGTGTAAGTGCAGCTGACCCCCTTCCACCATTGAGCGCATGTACATTAATGTTTTCTTATAGAAAAAGAAATTTTACTGAAAGAAAATAAGAGGATACATTAAGGGAGGAGAAGAGGTCTACCACAAAGAATAAGTGGGAATCAAAAACAAATAACTTCATAAAAAAAGGTGCAGCTCCCATTCCCATCATAAATATGAAATTGAGGTGCCCATAGCGGAACCCCAAAGCAACAAGCATTTGAGAACTAAGTTTGAAATACCATAAAGAGAAATGGGCAAAACTAGGAATTAGCCCATTGTATTTGTACACTTTTGTGCAATAGCTCACTAAACTTTTAATCTATAATTGCTCTATTAAACTAATTAAAAAACTTCAATCAGGTCATTCTGTTAAATTAATCAAACGTCCATTTGTTTTTTTTTTGTTTTTTGCACAAATGACGTGAAAAAGCCAACTGACCTGATTAATTTAACAAAATGAAAAGGAAAAGCCATCAGAATCGACTTGGGCACAACCGCACCACCCCCTCCTACGGCCGCCGTTCCTCCACCACCATAGAGCAACGTCATCTCCTCCGCTGCGTAATTACTGGTAAATCTTTCACTCCTCTTTCCCTCACCCATGGAGATTGATGAATCTAGGGTTTGACAACAATCCAAGCTCATCAAAAGGTTTGTCCGTTACTGTTTTTGTCCAAAAATTGATTTTCTATTGTAAATTTGGTTTGTAATTGGTTCTTTTATCTTTTTTTCTTTCTTTTTTCCTTTTGTTAGATTTTGTAGAGAACCCAGTTTATTATGATATTTTGGGTATCATGAGAAGAAAATTTCCCCCAACTTTGGCTAAAACCTATTCCTCCGGCTGATTTTAGAAATCCCAATTCCCCCAATTCGTGCATCAATTTTGAGAAGAAGATTGATTGATTATCCAGCTTTTGATGAAAAGAAAATTGATGGATTTGTATGTGTGTGTGTGTGTATATATATATATATGTGTGTGTGTGTGTGTGTGTGTGTGTATATCGATGTGAAGAACACTGATTAACTTGAGGCTACTCATCAGATGATTTTACAGTTTGATAAGTTTGGGATTGTTCTTCACCTTGGGTTTAGGGTTTGCAATAGTGAAGAAGAAAATAGGATGTGAAATTTATTTAATATTTGATTTTATTTTATTAAATGACATTGACCTTTTACTGTTTTACCCTTTTAAAATGTTAAAAATTAAAATTTTATTTTCCATATAATCACTTAATTGTTAGATTTGGGTTTTCTTTTTTCCATGTCATTTTGTCTGGTATATTCTTTTAATTTTAAAGCAGCCACGTAGGCAAAAATGGATGTCTGTTTAATTTATTTAACAGAATAACTCAATTCCAATTTTTTAATTAGTTCAATCGGACAATTGCGTAAATTAAAAGTTTAGTGGGCTATTGCACAAAAGTGTTAATGGCTATTTTTGCCATAAAGAATGTAATATACTCAAGTTGCGGAGAGGACTCATGCAGGTGCCAAACTATGAGTTCCTACTCATACGTAGTATGAATTTGCAAACATAAAAAAAATAATTATCCATTGACGAAAAATAATCAGCTTAGCACTAATTGCTAGAGGAAGAAGTAGCTGCAAATAAATTTTCTTCTAAAACTAACAAAATTTAAAGAAGGCGCTGCAGACCTCAAGATATTATATAACAGGTAGCTTAAGAGCAAACATTGTCGCAAAAATCAGTTTATAACTTTCCACCAAGCCATAACTAATGTTAAAGTTGGTGCGAATTAGTGGGTTGATATTCGCATCATTAGTTCCAATCAGGCACCAAGATGACTATAGCTTATGGAGAGCCCAAAGCTTATTATGCATGTCATCCATAGAAACATGTTTATTTATTTGTTAAGAATGAATCTATACTGCTCAAATGGTGGAAGGATCACAGACCTGTAAATTACACTCAGATTATGCAGTCAAATTACATTGTGATTATGGGGTCATGGTTCATACATAAGACATATAAAATAGATTATAAATACAGATAAATAAATAAAAAGCACAAGCATACACAACAACTCTCAAGGTACCATATAACTGTTCATGAAGGTATTAGATACAGAAGTTGAAACCTGGATTGGATCTAGATGAGCAATTAAAGCATCGGTAAGAATGACTTTAAACGTTCCCCAGTTCATATCTTGACATTCTTGTGCAACTTCCTGCAGTATACATTGTTCAGAGCATAAATTTCTGCCTGGAGGATGCTAAAGTTTACCGAATGCACAAATACTACGAATAGCATAAAGGTCCAATCACATTAGAGTTATTTTTTTTTCTTTTGATAGGTAAAAGGAATGGCTAAAAATGAGAGCTCTAATCAAGATACAAACCCAGCTGGTCGCTGGAGTCCAGTCAAATTAACAATGCCAATAAATTAATACTTATTACTCCAACTGATTATCAAAATACCAACATTAGGTATTCCGAGCTGGATACCTTATTCAAGTACAAACACAAGTACACAAAAACCTTTATGCATGCAAATACATAATTAATCCATAATGCCCATATTGAAACACCATGCCCAATTTTCAAAGATTCTCCAGCCATTAAGGTGCAACTAAAAGATCATGAAATTTTCTAGTCCCAAACGGTTAGGATGACCTGTGTAACTTGTTAAGTAATAGCCCAAATAATACTGATTTATTTCAAGTGCGAGGGTTTAATAAGGACCTTGCTTCCGGATATGTGTCATGGACTCATGTGTAGCGAATCAAATGAACTCATTCACACTGATTTTTGCAATGATCTGCTTGACATCTTTAGAGTACGTTGTTTGTTGTTTTGGGGATTGTATTACACGTTTTCAGGTATTTTACAATGTGATAAACAGGCTCCTAGTGTTTTCTGTCTCAAAGTTTCAAAGGGATGAAAGATTCATTTGAGGATACACTCAGGCCAAAATGGGTCCACATACTGACAATGAGAAAGAAGGCAGAACCTGCCAAGTAAAATTGCTAAGAACTAGTAAACAAGTTTCTAACACTTACAAGATATAAAGGGAACAAGAAGAGGGAGTTAAAAAGAATGAGATCCAGAACAGCATGATATGGAGTATGTATAAGAGTTGCCATTGAAGCATGCATACCAAATATACTAAGTTGGTGGCCACAATTTACATCATACGAGAATCTGAGAAACTCTAGGTCATGACAAAAGAATTCAACACTGCTAAATTACCTAACATGAGCAATGACTTGATTATATATTCTATCCTCAACCAAATGCTACTTGTTTCCACATAAAAAGGATTAAACATTATAAATATACTAGATATGTACTGATACTTCCAAATATAGTAATAACTAAAGCATAGCAACTGTTAACAACATAATGAAGGTAGATCCTTTACCTCTTTCATTTTGCCTGTAATGATCTGATATACTGAAAGAAGGTTGTTACATTCAGGTCTATCTGGATTGTCAAATTCCAATCTGTAAAAATCACAATGGAAGAAGAAGAAGTACAGAGAAGAGCTTGCTTTTTACTGGGAAAAAAACTTTGGAAGGAAAAGAGTGAACAACAAACAATAGCTGACGAGATAATTTTATTGGAAAAAGGACAAACAATTGTATAATCAATACTTTGTGAAATCAGAAATAAAAGATGAGTACTCACCCTGAAAATGAGTCGGTCTTGCAACGCTTTATTTTATTAGCTATTACCTACGAAAAGGACAAGTTTATAATAATCAAGCAAATGAAGGAATAGTATATAATATCAACCTAGATATGTTCTAGTTCTAGTTCTAGTTCCAGTCCAATTTATTTGAATAGGTCACACACCCACATCACAACTGGAAAATGAACCCAGCACCTTCCAGAAAAGAAGCAAAAGATATTAATAAAACTACCAGCTGGCAGCATTAAATAAGTGAAGCTTGACACCCCAAAACTAGTTGTCTCACCATTCAGATCTTGGCCAAGAAATCAAGTCACAAAAATAGTGGGAAAGAGAGAAAGTTGCCTTAGAACTCTCAGTTAGGGTAAGAATGTACTGGATATTGGTGTAACTAAAAGATAATAGACTAGATCAGTAGTTAAACCGACATTGGGTCATACATGTCACCAGCCAACATTCAAATCAGGATAAACTTCATTAATTGAATTCAGTTAAAGAAAACAGCATTTTCAGGCATTCAATTTTGAAAAGGAGAAGCAAAGTGTGGCTACTCACATCTTTTGAGTCGAGTAAATTTATACGGGACTGATCAGAAGGTGCAGATTTTGACATCTACAGACATAACAAAACATACATAATCAGTAATTTTTTAAAGAAACTTGTTACAACAACTACATGAAAAATGCCAAATATGGAGCAGACCTTGGATCCAGTGATTACAGATATAGGGAAATACAGCTTATTAGAAAAAGAAACTGCTTTGGGAAGGAAGTAGAGATATTTACAAAATATATATAAATACATAAATAAAAATATTGCTGCAAATTGGTTTCCTAAACAGCCGTGAATGCAAGGAGAAACTAGACCCTTTATTGGCACATCCTCACCATGTCCATATTATACTTTTATATTTTCTCCTTCAAATTTCTAGTCCGCCCAGCCTCTAATATTTCCATTGGATGGGATGTTGAGATAGAAAAATACAACACTACCTAAAAGAAAAAAATAAAGTTTAAAGGATTATTTTATTGCTTTGCCAAAGAATACCTTAGAGCGACCATCAGTGAGGGACATCACCCGAGCACCAGCAGGTGGAATAAGGGGCTCGGGAACCTACAAGAGTAAAAATATTTTGGTCAGATTTCTTCTAACTATTTATGATATTTCATGAGATGAAGTGGAGGGTTTCACCCAGACATCAAAGAACATAATCCACCTTAAAAATGGAACCACCTCGCCTGCAAGCAAAAGAAAAAAATGAAAACTCATTGATTCAGATTAAGATTGTAAAAATATATAACATGTATCTCTATATCTTTAAGGAATGCTTCAAATCATATGCTTTACCCTCCCAATTTCTTCCACTTCCTTCCCCCGTACAAATAATTAACACGTTCAGCTAGCTCTCTGGTCAACTCTAAATGTTGTTTCTGATCCTCACCAACTGGGACAAAATCAGACTGTAGAAAAATGGTGCAGCATGTAAGAATTGTGAATATTCAGGCAACCTAATCAAGATATGATTAATATTACAACCAGATTGGATAACTGACATCTCTTTTCCAAGCCATACTACTGTGATTCAATTGAACAACTGATATTGCTCTTTGTCTACGAATAGAATAAAGTATGTGGTTTAAGCATATTCAAATATATTCATGCTGCAAAAATGAAAACCACCTGATATAAGAGAATATCAGAAGCCATCAGAACAGGGTAGGTAAGGAGAGCGACCCCAACATTTTCATCGCCCTGCAAACCGAAAAACAAAGAAAGAGAAAAACAAAATGTGTCATGCAAGAATAGAATATTGTAAGAAAAGGCTAAAAACAGAAAAAATCATAATAAATCACGCTAGACACAACATATCAGTGTTTTAAGCTTATTCACTTCAAAACAGGACAAGAAAAGAAAAGTCGCTTAAGTAATAAAGAAGAATGTAGAAAAGAATGTAAGAAAGAACATTGGGCCATGAACTAAGCATCCATATGTATAATGTGAGAAAAGAAGCTCATCAGTCCAATTCTTCAAGCAGTTATTTAATAAGATAATCAAAAATAAAAAATGTTTTTACGAACTTGCAAAAGTGTGGTTTTGCATGCAAGAGATATTCAAATTCTAAAGAGAAGATTAAAGTAATAAACTGAAAGGAATATTAGAAGAATATATATCCCAAAATACATAGACAAAATAAAAGAACGGTAGAGATTGAGCCTCATACAGCAGAGACGCACCGCCTTGCGGGATTTCTCTTTAAATTGAATCATTCTGTTCAGCCAACCAATTGGGGTCACAGAACTTAACAGCCACATCAGTTCTACATGAGCACGAACATGAGACTGCACAAATACGGAAGCCTGTATATATAAATAAAAGTTAGAAGGTCATTCAGTCGCATTTGGGCTAAAAATGGACATGATTTCAGAATTAAAACAAGGTAAGAAGGACAATAAGGTCATAGGACCTTTGAGGTGTCCACACCACATGCCAAATAAATAGCCGCTGTATCTTTTGTTGCTTTTGATAGTTCTCGGGTATCATAGGGTAGAGTTATCTGCGAGTAAAATGTTGCAGAGCACTTAGAAATACTCAAAGAAAAAAATAGTCAATATAAGCATCATGGTTAATAGTCCCATAACTCCTTATGATTTACGAAAGAGATACTATATTAGAACTGTTGATACAAATTCAATAACCATTATAAAATTACAAAAGCAACTACAAATATTTCTTGCTATTTACTTGATCAGATGGTTATCTTATGATATGCATATTGCTTTATTGAAAATTAAGCTGGAGTAGCTCCACATTCAAGAGCTAAGATAAGTTTTGAGCATATGGATCTCACTTTTCGACATTTCTTAATCATGCCACTTCCCCCAAATAAGTGACTTTACTGTGCATCGAAGCATACCACCCTGATTTAGCAACCATCAGTGATATGGATGGTGCTTCAATGTGTTTGCTTTGAAACTTTCTTACTTCATAGACCATGTCTATGTGGAATGAGATTCTTGATACAGTTTAAAGTTAATAAAACAAGGACAAGGAAGTTCAAAGGTTAAGTTTCAAGCATTTCTTTTGAACATTAATCCTATAAATGAGGAATTAATTTGATGGCAACTCATTAGATAGCTTGTTGATTTTGTATATTTCGTACTCCTCCCATCTAACTTCAAATGTTATCATTTGATTTTCATTTGGTTAAAGAAAAACAATGAAATTAGTGTAGAAAACATTGAGATCGGTTAGCAATTCAGAAATAAGCCTTTAGTGAAGCTCACTTTAGATTCCTTTTATTTCACAGTAATAATAAAGTAAGAATCTTTGATCAAGTTAAATACTAAGAGGACATGGACTTTGGACATCCTAAAAGGAAAGAAGGACAACTAAACCTAAACAGATAAAGTAACGACTTACAACTATTTTTTTCATTTCTAAGGCTTTCTCTAACTTGTCCTCTTATATCTCAACCTCCAACATCATTGAGGACTTTTTTATAGGTCATTGAGGAACTTTTGAAGTATTATGATTTATGCCAATAAATACAGCTGCAAATACACTTGGCCTAGTGGCAACTCATCCAACAATAATATCAATAAGCTAAGATTAGTTGAATAGTATGTCTGGAACATTACGTACAGCATGGAGATCCACAATGAAGAAAAGAGTATCATATTTATCCTGCAAAGAACAAAAAAGAGCATTAAAGCAAAGAATTCAAGGTTATGAAAAATTAGATTTCATGAGATGGGGAAGTTTCTTTTAACAATTTTATTACCCTGTCTTTCACTAAAAAATTACTACAAAATAGAGATTTAACTCCCTAAACTGACAACCATCCCTTTACATCTAGTGTTACAATTTGAATTCAGCTTAACTTTTACAAATATGCAAGTATGATAACTTTATGTTACAGATCTGCAGAAATAGTTTAAAACCCATCTACAGAGATATTGTAGTAGAGCCAACCTGCTTTTTCCCTTTCTCTCTTTTTCTCGTTTGGTTTGACAAATTGTTGTATCCCACAAACAGTTCCAACCATCTTCAAGAGGAGGGGACGGAGGGAAGGGGGTGGCTGGAGCTATGGCCCCTGCTTTAATTTTTAAAACTTACATATGTTATATTGATTTTCACTAGTTTAATTATGACATGTTCTTTTCTTTGATATATTATATAATAAAGTTATTCAATATGTATGCAGGTATATCATAAAGAAATTTAGTTCAAGAATTCAAATAGAGTACGTTTTAAAAGAAATTCTTATTTATTTTATTATATGAAATAATGTAAAATCTAACATTAGTACAAATTTTGGAGGTTTTGTAAGCTTATTTTAATATTTTAAAGTATACTTATCTATATATCAAACTAAGAGTTTGTTTTTTAAAAAAAGAAAAAAAAATCATTCATTTCAAAAAAGTAGTAAGTTTTTAAAATCAACCTCCTAATTCAAGTTAAATAGATATTAATTAAAAGTTAGGTTTAGTCACATTTCACTAAGCATAACTTTGAACATTCTGTCACTTCTTAATCTATTTCCAGTAAGTGAGATCTCATTTGGGGACATACGGACATGAAATGAATTGTTCTCATTTTGGGACAGATGAAGAATATTAACTCATTGATTATAATCTTTTCGAAAATTCATTAATTCTAGGTGACCTCAGCTTAAATGGATTCCTGGCTTCGTCACTGATCAGTGGCATGCTAATAAATCAGATATAAATCCACAAAATCAGTTGCCATCTTTATTCAGGTATATCACATAAAAAGGAATCCAAAAGGTAATCACTTGTAGATCCCAATGCAGTAGAAATCGAAACATAATGTGTGTTGCTCCAGGGTCATCTTTGACATTAACAAGAAAAAGATGTCGCTTGTAAATGCTATGTCATAAATACAGACAATAAAACAGACTCAATTTGTTATTCTTAATGTAAAATCTGAAGCATATATAACAAAATAACATTAGGTGTTATGGGTTGAACTAGGTCATAGAACTAACTCTTGGTTTAAGATTCTAGCTAATTAACCAATAAGTTACATTTGAATGGAAAAAAACAAAGCAAGCTTAGAATTGAATCTAATGGCTCCAACACATATTATCAAAACCTTCATGACTTATTAATTTGCTAAGAGATGGATGGTAGGCTGGCCAAGATCATTTTACTCTCTCTGTCCCAAAATGAAAGCCCAGTTGTGAAAGTACAAAGTACCATTAAATGTTTTAACAAAAACATTGAATTTAGATCATGATTCATGACAAAAACTTACGTAAATATAACAAGATTTGGCACATTAACAAGAAGCAACAATATTACTAAGTTAATATCATCATTACATCCACTCAGTTAAGATACTACGCTAGTCAGAATGCTCATCGTTAAATTTTATATGGAAGGACTCCTGACCTGCAACAAAATCCAATTCTTGATTGCACCAAGATAATTCCCAAGGTGTATAGATCCTGTCGGCTGAACACCAGACACTATTCTCTTCCTGTAGTTTGAATTTATTATTATGTATTATTAAAAGGAGCAAGCATCCAGGGAACAAGTAACAAAGTATTCAGCTAAGAACATGCAAGGAGAAGATGATAACCTATTATTAGTCCTTAGCCCTCAGCTTAAAACAGAGTTTTTAAATTAGATAAGATAGATAAAATAAGACTAATGTAGACATATTTAACGTGTTTGTGAACATTTTGGTTCAAGCAACATTTGATATGGATTGCAGATATTGATTTTGGTTCACTAATGCATTTTCATTATTACTTTTATGGTGATGGTATACTCGATAAAGTTGTTTTTTTATAGGTAAATAAATCCACTAGAAGCGTCTAAAGGGGGAAAACTAAGTGTACTCGCAGTAGACAAAAACACAGGGGAATTAAAAAACACAGTTATGCCCCCAAAAACTCAATACATCACCCTATACAAAGAGCCTCCAAGGAAAGTACCTAAACTAGGCTCCTAACACAAATTCTTCCTAATGCACAATAGAAACTAAAAAACATCATAAAGCCCAAAGAAAAAGAAACCCAATATGCACAAGAGGTCTCTCTATGCCTTCAAAATGAAGGTTGTTCAGCTCCTTGCAAATCTTCCACCAAATGCTAAGATGCACCAAATTATGCCACCTTCTCCATTCCTTCCTACCCTTCACCCATACCATGCATGTAGCACTCTCTTATTAAAGGCGTCATAAACATACTTTCCCTGACTACGTACAGGAATAGTTTATTTAAACTAGAAAAAATAAATAAAAATAGTAGATGCAAAAATTATTACCAAAAACAGTTTTCAAGGTAAAAGAGCATTGTTTAGTACAACTGTAAAATATGAGGCTGTATAAAGCATGAGAACAGCTTGAATCCACATCACCAAGTGTTATACAAAATATTCCAAATAGCACCCAGTATTAGAACTGGGAGGAACACTATGTAAAGCCATATTTACATGAACATTACCATTGACAACTCCTTCACCTTAGATTCACAGAATTATTAACTGTATTGTCTTTATAAGTCTGCATTTCCCAAATTAACAAAGACCCATTTATCAAATATCATCTCAAACTGCAATATCAATGGCCAGTTCATATAATAATCAATTATATTACCTTACAGAAGTAGAAGAATTCTCTGCAACTTCCGGTTCTGAGACTGATGAACTGCAATAGCACCGGCCACGGCTAGCAAAATGGCGAACTAATTCAGGTTTTTTCGAGAATTTCCTTCGGATTCCACATGACCTGCTCTCCAAATCATAAACGAAATGTCAAAAAATCTGTAGAATAATAAACAAAATTTCCATAGAATGCATTCAATCCGTAGTATCATACATATATAGATAGATTTATAGAGAGAAAAAGAAAATTAATGATTACATGGACGAAGAAGAAGGAGAAGATGTGAAGAAGCGTGAGGAAGTAATAGTGAGAAAGTGAGAGACAAGTGAGCGGCTCATCCCTTCTTCTTCTACTACTGAGGATGGATATAATAGTGATGAATTTTGTACCTATTAAGAGCCCGTAAAATATAAGTTTACTCTGTTTTAAGTCAGGACTTAAGAATAAAAGCACTAAATTTAATTTATAAGTCAGAACTTAACTTAAAATAAGGTAGGAATGTATCCGGCTCATAATAATTTATTATAAGTTAAAACCAAAGAAAAAATTAATAAAAATGACAACAATAAAAAGAGAAGTAAAATAGACATTATATTTTAGTTAAATTAACTTATTTTAAAATGACTTATAAGTCATTTTAAAATAAGTTATAAATACTTATTTACTTTTTTGACTTAAAAACCAACATATAAATAGAAAAACAAGTCATTATCAAATAGAGGAATAGTAACAAATAATTTATAAGTTGGTCAAATCAACTTATAAATAATGGTGTAAATGAGTCGAACCGAAACAAACAAAAAACTACTCGAATTAGACTCGAAACGTTAAATTCAAATTCGAATTGTATTTGAAATTTTTTACTCAAATTCGACTCACTCGAATTCGATTCGGATCGAATTATATTCAAACTATTCGCGAGCTTCAAATTAAAATTCGAATTCGAGTATCCACATAATAACTAGTTTTATAATAAATATAATTATAAATTAAATTTGTTATTTTGCTTAAAAATAAGAAAATATATTTATTATTACAATTTACAAATATAAAATCACAATTAAAAATAAAAATAAAACAAAATAATAATAATTAATTAACCTAATTTGATTTAATTTTGTATAAGGATAAGGTCCAAAAAAACCCCTGAACTATACACGGATGTCCCACTTGCACCCTAAACTAATTTTTTTTTCCAAAAGTGTCCTTAACGTTACAGATTTTAGCTCAACTATACCCCTACCACTAACGGACATACCACGTAGACTAATTCCGTTTACACCCTGGACATTTTTTGATGACAAACCAAAATTTTGGTGACAAGGCATGACTACTCATTTTACAACACATTCCTTTCTCTTCCTTCATCACCGTAAACTTTTTTCCTCTCCAAAAACTCATTCTCTCTCTCTCTGCAATGGAAGAATCAAACAAACAACTCGCAAATCAACCGGCGGCAAGGCCCCTCAAGGAAGCAGCTAGCAACCAAAGTCCGAAAATTAGCTCCGGCCACTGGTGAAATGAAAAATCCCCATCGATTTCGTCCCATAACTGTGGCTTTGAGATGACCTAGTCTTTGGTCTATGTGTTGAATTTCCTCTTAAAGAAAAGACTTATGGGGCTTTTATCCAAGATTTTGATTTTTAAAAGTGATTTGAGTATGATTTTACCCTGATTCCTTTTTCTTTTTGGGTTTAGGGTTTGAAATTAAAGTTTTGCTTTCTTCGGGTTTGGTGTTATATGGGCTGAACAAATTCTTTCTATTCTGAGAAAGCTTTTGTTATTAGTTCTTTATAAATTTTCTCGTAGTTTGGTTATATAGCAAAATATTGGTTGCAATTCGAAGTGCTGAATTGATCTCTTCAAGAATCGAAAAACTGAGAGATGAAGAACTGCAGCCCCAAATCTTTGAACTGCGCTACGGGTAAGTAGATAACTCGAGAGATATAAATGGGTCAAGCGATTAATTGCCGAATCTCGCTCAAGTTTGTTGTTCTGAAGTTGAATTCTACTCTCAATGAAGGAGTTACGCTTGCCATGTCAATTAGCAAAAATAAATTTTGCTGCTGGCCATTCATATTTTTTTTTCTCTCTCTCTAAATATATTTCATCATCATCATCAATTGTGATGACTTCTGAATAAAACTAGTTTGGTGTTTATTAATTAAATTTCAAAGATTTGTATGCTCTGCTCTTTCTGTTCTGACAAATAAGTGGGTCAGAAATTTGATTCTTTCTTCATTTATGGTTTTCCTCTAGCTTCAAAGTCAAGTACTTTAACCAAAATATATACACCCTTTTGCAGTTCTTCTTGTTACAGCAAAAGGAGATGATGACAATGAAACACAAGTCCACGGGCACGTTTATGGCCGGAAAAGGGAGCAAATGATAATGAAAAGAGAAAGAAAGAGAGAGATTATTTTAAGATAGAAATTTTAATGAAAGAAAAATCCACGTCAAACAAAATTTATTTAGGTGTCAATTATATTTTATCTCGAGTGGCATGTCAGTTTAGGACAGGGGCACAATTGAGCTAAAATCTGTAACGTTAAGGACACTTTTGGAAAAAAAAATTAGTTTAGGGTGCAAGTGGGACATCCGTGTATAGTTAAGGGGTTTTTTTGGACCTTATCCCAATTTTGTATATATTATAAGAGAATATATCGAGTATCTATTCGAATCTGTATCAATTGAGTATGTATCGAATTACAATTGAGAATTCGAGTAGTTTGAATGAGTTAAGTATAACATTGCTCAGATTCTACTCATATTTTTATTCGAATTATTTTTATGTTCAAATTTGGATCATATTATTAACAAATTTTTTGTATTTTTGCGAATCGAACCCGAACTGTTTAACCGAATGATATATATAGAGAGAAAATATTTTTAAATACAGAGTTTTTGATAAAATACTTTTATGAAAAAGTTAAAACACAGTTATATAATTGTAAAAATATTATTTAAAAAATTTAAGATAATTTTGTGGTATGAAAATTTATCTTTTTTCAATAATTTAAACATAAATTTGTACTTTATACTTTTCCCAAAAATGCTTCCATCAAAAGCACAAATTGTGATAGAATTTATAAAATTTAATGTATGAGCTACAACTTATGGTTTAATAATTATTTTTTAATAAATAAAATAGTTCAAAAATCAAAAAGTTGGATTGGGTAAACACCCCAACAGAAATTTTATTGTAAAGGAGACCGAATAAGTAGCTGACAAATTTATAACCAAGTTAAATTGTGACCAACTTGGTTGGAAATTTATTGATTCAATAAGATAAAATAAAATAAGGTAAAATCATTCGTAAACCGAAAACTTTTACAATCCTTTGAAACACTTAGTCTATGTTTATCGATTATAAAATTTTAATTATAATGTCAAAATTATTAAATTATTTTATAATATCGAGATTAACAATTTCAAGTCAAAATAAACAAAACACTTAGAATTAATAATTTTTTCCAAATATTATACTTTCAAAAAAACATAGCCGATGTATAATATCCAAAAAAAAAATATCACGTTGTATTTAAATGTAGCATTGACTTGTTTAAAATCCGTGGCACATTTCCTTGTAAAGAAGGATGAAAAGTTGATTAATATATTTAATAATAAGTTGATGATTTAAGAAACCCTAGCCAAATAACCTACTGCAACTCTTATAGGTCTCCAACCCAATGGAGAAACACAATAGCACCATGGAAGTAGAACAGAAGCAACATAAGCGCACCATTATATTCCTAAATACACATTGAGCTCAAGTTCCCCCACACATGACAACCAAATAGGCAATGTACATAAAGAAAGCAAATCTAAATATTCAGATAGATCTCTATACATTTACCCTTTCCACAAAAAAGAATAAAAAAATCTACTTGCAAACTGCATTTTCTCTTGTTTCTTTCATGCGTTGAAGAGCTTCCTGAAAGGCCCGTCCTTTCGGTCTTTAGCAGCCTCGGTCAGAGCAAGGAACCTCTTAAATCCTGTGGTGGCTGCACCTCTCCCAAGTGCAGCTGCTCTCGTCAACACATCCTCTCTCGAGGCAATAATTCCAGGTGAGGCCGGATTGATCAAGGCGGGAGGTGCTGGGGCGCTCGAGACAGCCGGGACAATTGATGTGGCAAGAGGCGGCGGTTGAGTGATTCCTGACCCACGTTTGTTAAAATCGTCTAGTATATTTTGTTGATCGGCCTTTTTCAGACCCTGTACGTATCAAGCAAACAAAATCCAGCATCAACACGTTTAAAACTCAAAACCAAAATGGCACAGTTGAAACAGAACTAGTGTCTTGCTTGTCCTAAAACAGTAATACTGGAATAAACAAATTCCAATCTATTTCTTCGCATTAATATGCAAAGTGTTCTAAAATATCAAGTACCCAGGCTATGAGCGAAGACTACAATACAATACAATGATCATGTATTCTATCATATTTTCATTGGTCTTTAGCAAACGGAAAGAAGTATAACAAACAAAAGTAAAGTAAAAGATTAGGGATCAATGACTCCAACCTTAAGCTCTAAAATGCGTTGAAACTCCAAAGGCGTTCCCTCAGGTAACAGTGCACGATATGTATCCGCCACAGAATCAACTGGGGACAATATAACCTGTAAAACCAAAGACAAGAATATGTTACTACCACTTCCCCATAACAACCCAAAATTCCTCAACCACTCACCTTCAGTAATGCCTCTGCTTTGCTCATCTCACGGCTTACAAATTTCGAATAGCTAGCTGCTCCTGATGTCTGTTAAAGACGATAAATTGATCTTTTAAGCTCCACAAAAGAAATTAAGATAGCAGTTCAAATTAGAAAATAGCAGTCTTGGAAAATTTATCACTTTATCAGAAGCATGAAATACCATAAAAAAATTTGTGGGAAAGGTTCTAGAATTCCAACTAGCACATTAAATCTATTGATAAAGATTAAAATGCTAACAAAGTACTTGATAGAACCCTTAATGTTGGTGCCAATATTTTCTTCCCTTTTGGACAAGTCAAAATAATATAACTAAAGCATCAAGAGAGCCAACACATATACACAAAAAAGCTAACCCTGCCAAAGGGAAGCAAAGATGCTCTGCAAATTCAAATAAAGAATCAAAAGACCCAGGTTGTGGTTCTGAAAAATACAGAAAAAGAGGATAGACTAAGAGGTATTTTTGAGGTTCAGAACAGACAACTCAGTTCCCTGCTACACTCAAATCATACTCATGAAGATTGAAGAAACACATAACCATCCAGAAAAACCTTCTCAAAGTAGATATCTAACTTCACTTCTGCATAAGGATCATGCTTAAACCTAAATGCAGAATTTCTGATCACAAATGTAGAAACAAAGGAAGGGAGGGGGAGTGGGGGGGGGGGGAGGGAAGGATGACAAAACAGACAATCTTGACATTAATTATTATATTATGAATAATAGGATTCACTTTGGCGGTATGATTGATTAACTTTTTATGTTTTTTTATTAGCAACTTAACCCATGCATTAAAATAGTATGTTAACAGAGTGATTAAAAAATTAATTAAAGAAACTAAAACTAAGATGTTAGATTCAAGAAATATATTTCTTACTTCTGACATGGTCTACTTTTTTAAGTCTGAAAGTAAATTAATGTTTTTCCAATGCTCTTTTCTTACACTCTTGAATCTTTTGAACATTGGGTAGAGTTGATATCAAGATGTCATTGTAGTCCCAATCAGGGACACAAGGAAGAGGGGTGATTAAATCAGTCTAGGACAAGCTCAGTATATTAACCCTAGATAAAATCAATATTTAAGCATATACAAACCCAGAAGAACCTACAAAAAACATTTTATATTAAGACGGGACTATAGGATTATCTATGTTCCCAACACCAAATGTATAGAATACAGTCAAAAACAATCATAAAGGATGTATTAAAGCCAGGATAATATATTACAAATTTTAGTCATGTTCAAATATATAGACAAAAAAAATAGTTTTTAAATTTTAGATTAAACAAATTTGATTTAATGGAAAAAGCATATAATATCTCACCTGTCTTGCAAGGTGGAGAGATCAAGAAACAACAAAGGAGAAAATCTTTTTGGAATATCTAGAAGAATTGTCTTTACAGCCTGAGTATCCAACAACATCTGTTGAAAATCGAGATTGAGAGATGGTGAGATAATAAAGTAGGCGATCTTGGCACACAGCTAACTTATATCCAAATCGCGGAGAATGAGTTATTAAAATTAATAAATTATACTTCCAACTAATATAAATTGTATAGCACTAAGAATTGATAGTCATTTGTCAGGATCCAAACTGCTTGCTGACACGTATTTCTAAACTTCTTGATACCAAACAGTATATAAGGAAAAAGAGTAAACTTGATGAAAACCTGCTGAGCTCCTGTTTCTGATATTTGTTTGCACTTAAAAATATTCAGGTAGAAGTGTGGTCCAAGACATGATGCAAGCTGCATAAGCAATCAAAAATGAGATGATTGAGCCAACAGAAAAAAATAGAGTTATAAATGTCGAGGAACTTTTTTAACACTCCTAGTGTTGACGCTGCTGGTTGACAAAACACCATACAGTGATGGAGGAGAAAATGTTAATTGCACATAAACTATGCAGGTATCCACATAAATCTGGTAATAATTATCTAGTCTGAACAACTGAAACTTAAAGGCATTAACAATGAACCTTAAAGATCTATATATTAAATGAAAGTTCTATAATCACCTTGTCCAAGAAGAACTGGAAATAAATGGGAGAAAGAAGGCTGCCAAGTACAGGAATGCTACTGGTAAGGATCATATTTATGCCATTGACATACCTAAAACAAAATGCACAAGTTACTTTCATTTTGTTCCTCTTTTGGGAAAATCTGGACAATACTATTATTGATTTAATTCAACTATTGAAACTGCATCTTACTCTGACTGATCACCAACACTTTCAAGTGTGGCCCAGGGAACCCGTGTCATTGCAGCCATTTCAGCATCAAATTTAGTTTCCAGACCGTGGACTAAAGTTACCAGTGCTTTTGTTATAACTGCTGAGAATTCATCCTTCACAAACGCCATCATTCTAATTAAAATCAAAAGCAACAAAGAATTATAAATACTTATTTAAGAAAACTCAATCATGAAATAGTTTTAACCTGCACTTCGGACATATCCACTGCATCAACCAATTGAGAATCAATTATTTTAGAAACATTTTCAGCCAACTCACCAGACTGCAAAAATAATGAAATCAAAGTCACAATCATGGATTAATTATAATATACCAACGGATTAAAAACTATCTTCAGCGGTTTGTATAGTGTAACAAAAGCATATCATGTATATCATACAATCGAATTCAAATTATTCTTGAGTTTCAAGAAACTGCACGACTCTTGCAAGCAATAGAAAACACAGAGTATACAAAATAAGAGCTTATAATTTCAAACTACTGTGTCCTAACCTTTTTTTACAAAAGACGAAGATCATATATCTGACACCTATGCAATACATAAACCCGTGCTATATATAATTATAATTTATCGAGAAACCAATCTTAGTCTCAGGCTAGCAACCTTGTAGGTAATTTTCAACAGAAATAACAAAACCAATAAATAGTTACATATATGAGATCAAACTGACCGTTTTATGGCAATATTCAGCAGTATTCACGATATAACAAATGACACGTTCGTCCCTATCAGATGTCTGCGTGGTACAGTTGGACAAAAAATTCAGAATCAACAATAGGTGTAAAGAATAAGAATTTTTCTTGATGAAGGTGCAAGGCGAAAGAAATTGGTCAATACCTTAATCTGTCCATCCATCCCCGTTGCAGCTGCAACAATCCCTGTACCACCCTTAGGCAATCTTGCAAAAAGCTTTGTAGCATAGGATTTGAGAATCCTTTGAAATACCTAATTAAAAGGCCCAGCAGATCATAATAATATAGATCAATATGCAGTATGATGGATCAATAAAATCCTACAATTGTCATTCATAGACTGGAGATTTCAGAAAGTATATACTTCATTCCAACTATAATTACATGAAGCATTTATCCAGTCAGCAGGTCAGTGACCTAACTGTAGCATTCCTAACAAGGTCAAATTAAGATTTATTGGCAAGTGACCTCATTCCTGAACTAAATAAAATTCAAATCACATTGGTGATCGGTTAAGTTTCCTATCAAATGGCGAACCTGCACACAAAATTCTCTAAAAGCTAAATGAAATTATTAACTTTCAAGAAGTCAAAAACAGCCATTATATGTTGATTTGTTCTCAGAATTTATACAGGCTTAACATTTCTCATATTCATATGGTATCATGCAACATACTTGGTTATACAGCATATTCATCGCGAACAACCATTGGGCACAATACCCCAAAAGCAAAATTAAGAATGGAACAATTCTAGTTTCCTTGTACAAAAAAATAATAATAAGGTCTCCGTTTCGTTCTTTTATCCCCAAGTAATATATTACTCCCTCTGTGCTCAAAAGTATGTCCAGAAGTACATTAAGATTTTATCCTCAAAAGGATGTCTAAAAGTATACAAACCAAATGTAGAATATGATTTAAATACTAACTTATCCCAAAGTGCATATATCCCCATATAAACACTCCACTCCCAAGTTAATTATCGTCTTGTGTGATCCAAACAAAGAGTGTAACTGGAACAAATTTTATACTCTCTCCTCTAATTTGTGAAACTTAATTCGTGACTTAGTGTGCCCATTGTACTCTTAGACATCCTTTTGAGGACGGAGGTAGTACTATACTAGGAAGAAAAGTTTCTTCTGAAACTAACAAGGCTCCACTTTTGGCGAATTCATGAACAAGGTTTAAAAAAATATTTAAGTGAAAGCAAGCAGAGAATATAATAATTCACATTGATTAAACTACCCTTTAGATGACCTAGCACAACATTTCTAGTTATCAATATAAGCTCTATATACCAACAATCAAATCTTTCAAAGTGAAATAGCTTGCAACTATGCCAAGCCATATTTCAGTGAACATAAGTTAAAGCACACTGTAAGGTACAATGCATCACAAAATTTAGGGTATATTTGGAACTTGGAAAATCCAAGGGAAAAGAAACGGAAACAAAAAAAATGAAATCTAAAATTTATGAAACATTATTGACCTTCTATAACACTAAATCTGAACATTGTTATTGATATTAGGACTTTTAAAAGTATAAATGATTGGATTTATGTGCACTAAGATAGTTTTTTCATTTTTATATTTATTTTTGTTTTCCTTTCCTTTTGTTTCCTTTGCATTTCCAAGTTCCAAACAAACACTTGCAGAATCTGAGTTCTTCGGATATTAGAACATTCAGGTATAGACAGCATAGAGTGAGGAATATTTACATGTTGCTGACCTTGATGATTATTTCAGTTACCCCAAGTTTTGTTCGACAGTCTTTCATTGATAGTCATTACTAAATATGCACTTTTAGTTTTTATGAATACCTCATCCAGACACAAGTTAAGTATAAGCTTTAAAACACACCTTGAACAAATTGAATAATGTGTGGTCCTTTGTTAAAGCGCTGCATCTTTTTAAGCTTCTCCTAATAATCAAAAAGACCTTCATAAAACAACGAGAAAATAAATTAGCACAGTAGAATACGTCGACAATACAATAGATGCAGTAAAAATAGAAACTGATCATGTAAATGCATTGGCATGGCTGCTTCAAAAGAAAAATGGAATTGATAGGACATCGACAATTAAAACTAAACAGTTTAGAGGAACATACAATGACTGAAGGATCAAATAGGTTATTAACAGACCTAGAATAGCACTATAGAAAATCCACCATAAGTAGTTCTGAAAATGCCAAAAAATAAATAAATAGAAGTTTTGAGATACAAATAGGATACAAGAACAGAGGGGGGAAACAAGTTCACCCTCCCTAAACAAGTGGAAATCAATAAATAATATGTCAGTGCAGTCTCAGAAAAGCATATGCTCTCTGATTGAGAATGGAAGAAAATGACAAGTTCCCTATAACAACTGAAACTCTCAAAAGTTTGTACTGTCAACTCCAAAATATAATAGATGCCGCAAGGAATTTAGCAGGAAAATTGACAAATGTATACAGCATAAAAACTAAATAGTAAGAATTATATTCTCACTATTTAGGAGAAGACAAACCTCCCAACAAGAAGTCATATTTTACCTGCATGCTACTAGACAATATATTAGTCTGGCTTCCTTCCTCAATTTCCCATGTTTCATCCTGTTTGTTGTACAAAACATAATGCATATTAGTAAAATACATCAAAACAAAGGACCACATAAATTCTAAAAGGTTCATCAAACTCACCTGAACAAGTTTCTCTAGATGCTCCATAAGAGTCTTCTCTTCTAGTTCTACATATACCGTCAAATGAGGTTCAAAGCAAGATGAAACAATTCCATGAAAATTGAACTGCAAAACCAGTGTATACAAGACAATATTCAGTAAATAGTCTTCTCTTCTAGTTCTACATATACCGTCAAATGAGGTTCAAAGCAAGATGAAATAATTCCATGAAAATTGAACTGCAAAACCAGTGTATACAAGACAATATTCAGCAAATACATTTTTCTTTTCTTTTTTTTCTAGATAAAATATTTAGCAGATAGCTTTATTAGCTTCATTCTGAAGAAAGACACAATTAATAGAAATAGCTCATAAAAGACCACACATTAGGGTGCAGGACCTGTAAACAACCCAAAAGAGAAAGCCTTAAGAAAACTATAAACGAAAAGGCACAGCCTTCCTTAGTCTCAAACCGAAAAGACTATATACCCAACCCTGCCAAGGTCTTATAAAAAACTATCTTGCAAGAATGCAAACTCATCTTGAAATCCAAAAAGGCGGAAATAGAAGCCAGAAAGTTCCTCCTCATCTCAAAAAAAAAAACATAAGACACAACACCATAGCAATAAATTTGCACATTGGTTAACAAATGCCTTAGAAGCGGCACTTATCTTATTTCAAACTGTTCACCACAAACATAAAGGAGCTATATTCCATATTCCATTTCTTCCTGAACGTCTCTTCTTGTCCTTACAATCCGAAAGGAACTTTAAGGAAGGTTGCATGCATTTGACTCTCATCGACCACATCAATCTACTTCCACCCAAGCTGTCAAACATCTGTCTCTCGATCTCTATCTTATTTGATTTGGACTCCAATGATAAATGGTGTTATAATAGCAAACATCACAACCAACTAAAAGATTTATGTTCAGTAAATGATTCTCAATTTGAAAAATACCTTTACTCAAACCTCCCAACAAAACAAGTTTCAGATGATGCAATTAATAAAGAGCACATTAATAAAACTAATTGAAGAGCGTGTACTTGGATTCACCTCCTTTTCATGCTTATAATCAATCTATTTACTTACCAAAAAAATTCCAATCTGATAAATCTATGGCTCTATGCACATAACTATTCTATTGTCATTCCACTGAAGCAGGAGAAAATAAGAAGATTAGCCCATCTTTTATATGGAAACAGAGACTTTCAACTATGAGAATGTTGAGCCCATTAAAATGTAAAATTATGATTATCACCTGCTTCATTTTGTCTCTTGCTATAACAGTATTAGCTTCAAATTAAAATAAAGGACTGCAATAGTATAATCAGATGAAACAACGAAGTGGATTTTAGTGTTTGGACATTGTACTTTTGACCCATCACTATTCAATGTACTACAAGTAGCATTTTCATTAGAATAATATATGAAAATAAGAACGTACCCCAGCTCCAGGCACTGATAAATTATGTCCATCTTTATCCTGACAATACCACCAACAGGCACAACAAAATTAACAATTTTAATAAGCTATATTTTTAAAGGCTAACTATTATTGGGTAAAGCAAGCAATCACTAAGACATACTTCATTTCCACTTAATTCATGAGTAGCAAGCTTTTTCTCGTACTTCTTACGGATATCTGATACAGTTTGACTATTATTCTCCTCTCTATCTGTCTCCCCAGTGTCACTCCCCAATTCTTTACTACGACTGCCCCCACCAAATTTCTCTGCCAGCTCCTCCTCAAATTCTAAAGTTCGTTGCAGTGCCTTCAAATATTTATAAAAGGAAAATTTCAAGAGTGAAACTAACAAAGAAATATTGAAGTGATAAAAAAAGAATAACATAAGTATTACAAGACCCAGGACCTTAAGAAAATAACAGAAAAGTTAAATTACAAGACCAAGTGTCCAAAACTAGGTTGCACACAGAAAGAGGAAAACACATGATAACTGAAACTTACTAGCAACAACGTTCCAACATCAGGCTTTTCTTTCAGATTATCGAGAATTTCCACAAGTTGTGTCCTGATAATATCCAAACCAACCAACAAATACTAGTCTTGTTCGTAATTATTCAAAGGGAAAATAATATAATTGTACTCTGTCAAGGAAAATATGAGATATTGTCCTCAATTATATTTATTATAAATAGGGTCCTAGCTCCAAACCTTTTTATAGTTTCTTTATATTCAAAATATCAATAACTTTTCTCATTAAATTTTTTTCGAGGACCAATTTTTATTATTAATTGATAACACATGTCTGATGACTGGCCTTGTGTAAAGCAGTATTTTGCAGGAAGTGGCTGCCTAAATTTATAAATATATTTTCTTATGTAAAAACAAAGTTTGAACTCAAAGATAGGTTGAAAGCTAAACCTTGTCAACTTGCAGAATCGAATACATAGCAAAAGGCAACGCGTGCCATGAAGGAGGAAAGATTTTCCATATCTCCTCATTTGTTCTTAACTCACGCTTGATCCAGCATACCTTCGATTCTGCTTTATCCAACTTGGCTAGTTCTAATACAATAGTAAATTTAAAGAATTTCAAAATCAGGAATTTCACAATTGGGAACGCAGTGTACCATAAATCGATAAATATAGATAAAATTGGACAAACCAGCTCCTTCAAAGATCTGCCGATATGAAGTAAGCTCACGGTTACAAAAATTCTTTACCAACTCTTCTCTTACTGATGGCTCCAAAGCATCAACAACTAAACAAGCATCTGATAACTGCTGCAGCAAATTACTTTCTTCTGTCTCCTTCCCTGTACCTAAGCTGCGATTAAAGAATAAATAAAAAAGGAGGAAAAGAAAAAAGACAAAAGAACAATAATCTTTCAAGGTACCAATAGCATATAAGGTGAGAATTCAGGTTAATATAATACAAATGATTTGGCTAGTTACTTTTTGAAGCAAGTTTGAAAGACAAACAGCAAAAGATGATTGGTAATTGATTGGTAAAACTTTTGGGAATCCTGGTTCAAATACCCCCAAAGTTGAATTAACTAATATTTATTAAATTTAGGTCTTTTATATATGACACAATAAGATTCAGGTCTATTCTTTGTAACAGTCATATTTGTCTAATAGCATCAAAACTGAAATATTTAATGTAGCAATCTGGCAGAATCAGATTCTTGTTGCAAAGTTAAGTAGTTGATACATGTCTTTAGAGCTAAAGTGTAAGAATATACATGGTGTCACACTAATAGCTCTAACCTTTGTTTTTTAATTGATAAAGAATAATTTAATGATAAAGAGTGATAAATGCAATGCATATGGAGGACAAGAACTCCACCTAAACAAAGCTAAGAAAGTAAAGAAAGCTAGTGGAAAAAGCATTCAGGTCCCAAGCCCTAAGAAGGAGATGTATCCATAGTCCATACAAGTACTAGACAAAAGCACTCTAATACATGTTTCAAAACTACTTTGATGCGACTGCAATATAATAATAAAATTATAGCTTAGACATGCAACAAGCAATGCTTTGAAATTTAACAGGACATGGAATTGACTGTAAACCTTTGGAGGCTTGGAAATCAAGATATATATTGTTTTTTAACATGCAAAATGGCATGTCTATTCATAAAAGCCAAAATTGAAGGTTTATCAATGAAATGTAAAAGCATAAACCTTAGCGAAAAAAATTTATGGAGTGTTAAATGAAGCTTATAAAACAAGTCTTTCTTCATTTTCGTTTCTACTGCATTTTTATTTCCCTTTGAGAAGTGGGGGAAAATAAATAAAAGAAGAAATTTTACTAGAGATGGGGGGCATGCAAAAGGAGAGGACAAGAAATCCTCCAAAATTGAGAAAGTGGAAAAAATACAAAGCCCTTAAAGCAGGGTAATAAGCAATTTGGGGTCTCACAGTTAACTTATACCAATTACACATAATCAAATCAAAAGTATAACATATAAATAACAATCTCCCCCTATTAGACACAAGCTAGCACCCCTGCAAATCAGAATTGACACCCGCCTCCAGCAAAAATGCCCATTGTCGAGGACCACGACGAAGCAAGAAGAGTGATGGTCCCAAAGAAGATGCACAGAAAAGAAGACCACTGAAAATATGAGCAATTTTCTCCCTTCAAAACCTAAGGAAATGCAAAAACAGTTACACTGTCAAAGCACCTTAGTATCCTGCTTCCTACCAAAAGCTTGAAGCCTAACAAGAAGCAACTCCCTAACTCCTGATGGACACACCCAACATTTCCAAACACCCTGAAAAACGACACCAAAACTGTTGTTCCACAGGACAATGGAACCTTACAAGGGTCTTTATCAGTTAAGTGTCAACTATGAGGTGCTTATTTTTTACTCTGATGACCTACGCTTATTAATCCATTTACTGAAACAATCCATTCTTAAATAGGCTTGTAAAGGATTGACATTTGAACATAACAGTTTGTTTAATTTGAGAAGATGACTTGATGAGCCAACATCATTCTAAAATGTTGTGTGGAGTCATGGACAAATAAGACGGTGAATCATATACCCCTTTTTTCTGGCTTTTTTTCTTTGGTGGTATTGCTTTCATCAATTTGTGTCGGCTGGAGATTGCCAATTCAAGCAGAGGCTAAGACAAAAAACTGAAGGTCCTCTGAGGCAAATGAGCAGCCAACGTATGAGCTTAATTATATTCCTGTGACTATGTTGGTTTCATGTTAAAGAAGTATTACCCAAAGATCATTAATTGTTTAATAGATCCAAATGATATGCTCAGTTTTTTTGGAGCTCTAGTTCACTTATGTATTACTCAAATTTTTACTCAGAGTTCATTGCATCTTTTAGCAGTTTTAACAAATTCCTGCTAACGAAGGAAAAGGGGGAGGGGGGGGAAGGAAGAAAAAAAAGAAAGGAAAAAACATCACAAATAAACAAGCAAGTATTCGGTATTCCCATAAACCGTCTAGTTCGAGATCAACAAATATAAGCACTGTAATGTACTTTCATCATTTTAATGGAATATTCGGTCAATGGTCTTTTCAAAACAGAACTGCAATAACCGGAAACGAAACACACCTTGAGAAATCAGAGAACACATGTGACTTGAGAATTTGTTTGATGTTCTTAAACTTCTCCCTGAGCTCTGTAATTTTTGGAATATCTCTATAGGCTTCAAAATGACTACATAACTGGTTCACAGCCTGAACACATCAAAAACAAGAAAAACAGTACTAGTGTTCATATGGTCATGCCAAAGTTAATGATCCATAGTGATACATAAGGTAAGAAATGGAGAAAAACATTTACTGAAGGTAGTTATGAAATGGATATCAAATGTTTGGCTTGGCACAGAAATGTCAACTAGAGTGGAGAAGGTTCTCTATTGGCTGTCAGCTTTAAGCAAGCATTATGCAGATAATGTTTGTCAAGTTACTAATTTCTCCAAAAGTTTAAGTTGTTCAACAATAGCCCAACAATGTATATCATGTTTAACTGTCTCCCTCATGTGTGATGCTTGCCCGTGGAGAGACAAACCATAGTACATTACCACTTAACATTACAAGATTGGTTTACCTCGAGCTGTGCAGCTGCCTCTTTATATTGTCGTTTCGAAGCCATTACTTGAAGTTGCTCAACTGCAGAGACTGCAATTGGTACAAGAGAGTGTTGCAATTGAAATTTTTGACAAAGATATAAGATTTTTGATATTTCAAACTAGTGTAGATTAAATAACCTCATGGTACAGTTATATAACAACAAAAACTATTTCATTGAGAAATTAAGCATGTACTATAGTCCAAGGGGTTCCTTAAGCAGTTTCTAACTTCTAAGCAGGAATTTATTACTAGAAACCTCAAGAATATAGGTTGTAAGTTTCAATTTAAAACATACGAGTACATGGCCAGGTCATGCAAAACAAAAATAAGTTGTTTTTTAGTGCATATTGACTCGGGATTCTTAATGGAGCAAGTTTTTAGTGACCTGTGCTACATGTGCAAGAAGGATTGGGAATCCACCGAATCACCGATCATATCCTTCTGCATTGTGAGTTTGTTAGCCATCTGTATTTCATGGTGTTCTCCCTTTGGAGGGATGCGATGGTTGATGCCTGCTTCTGTGGTGGAATTTTTGGGAACTTGGAAGGGGTAAGAATTCCTAAGAGATGACGTTCAAAATGGAATATGATTCCTCATTTCTTGTTGTGGGTGCTATAGAGAGAACGGAATTCTATATATTTTGAGGAAAAAGAACGGTTTGTTACACATATAAAATATTAAATAGTCCCATTTATTCTTTTGGCAAAATATGAGTCTCATGATTCACCCATTGTTTTAGTTGACTTCTTATCAGAGTTTAAAATAGGGACATGATGTAGTTCTTGTGTCTTGTGGTGCAGGTCTTTCCTACGTCTTTGTATCTCTGTATGTATTTGGGTGGCCCCACCTTAGTGCCTTCTTTTTAATACGTCTATTAATAACTTTCATACAAACTAGAGCACAAAGGCATATGCACTTACTAGAACTGGAAGTTCAGAAACAACTAATATGAAGTTGTGGTTATTGATTTTCTCCCATACATAACCAAGGTAAGAACTAATCTATTATTCTAGTACCTACAACCAATAAAAATTTCAAGCCAACTAGTGTTGAATATGCTAGAATGATGGGGAGTTACCAACTATCTTTTATTGCATTGTGAATTTAATAGTGACCTATGGGAGATAGTGTTCTCAGTGTTTCTCTGTGTAGGAGATCAACTGGTACTGATGGGATCACTGGTAACCTTTTTCAGGGCTTGGAAAGGTGCCAGGATGGGAAGAGGGAGAAAGAGGTGATGGGACATAGTGCCTCGTTGTCTTTAGTTGGTTATCTGGAGGGGGGGAAATTGCTTCAAAGTGAATGAGAAATCAATTTTTATATTTGTTTCTTATTTTTATTTTTTTCAGTTTAGTATGTTGTTGGTAAAATGAAGCTTTACCAGGATCAGTTGTGCCCTTTGTTGATATATTAGAGGAAATTTGTCTCGGGAACATAATGTGCATATGTTTTTGGATGTTTCATGGTTAGGAGTTTCTGTCATTCTTGATGATGCAGGATTCTTTTGCATTCCTTCCATTTTGTATACTCCAACTGTACTTGGGAGTCATCCCCTATTGGTGCCTTTTGAACATTATAACTTATGGAAAAAAAATATGATTCGACAAGCTTGTTTACAACGAGACACTCCAAGAAGTCACAGATACCACATGTCATAGAAACATAACATAGAGGTAAAAGAAGACTTACCTAGCATTGTAAGACGATGGAGCACAGTGATCGTAGTTGTTATATGCTTCTTTGCAAAATCCAATTTCTTAATGTCGCGGCATATCTCCTGAACCATTGTTTCACTTTGCTCAGCTTTGGTTTTTATTTCATGAATCTTGTACATGAGTTCCTGCAAAAAAAATTAATGATTGATAAAAGCCAGAAAATAACTAAACTGCAATCAGAAATTCAAGAGCCTTTAACATGCTTAGAGCAGTGATCATTAACACTTATAAATGGAGAAGTCATGCACCAAACTATCACAAGTATCTATTTAACGGACCTCCACAGCACCCGTAGCTGCAGCAAGATCTTCCTTGGCCTTTGTTCCCGAATTACTCTGAAAATAGAATATTTTAGCAATCAGAGGACTCAATTTATGAATATTTGTACAAGTTAAAGATGCATAGGAGAGTAAATGAGTAAACGAATCTAATAGCATAATGTATTTGATTAGAAACAGCGCTCACCTCAAATACAAGGCAAGAAGCTTAATGAATTCCTGCCCTCAAAGTACAATTAATCATATATACATGTAGCAGATAATGGTCTAAGCATATCCAAAAAAATTGATAAAAGAATAAAATAAATTAATAGAAAATGGAGGATACTTTAAATGGTGGAATAAAGAGTCCACAGTCACCAAAATAATGAAAAAAAACACCAAAAGAGCACTTAAAATGTACAACCCTCCAATCTCTACACAAGGTTTCCTGTCCTACAATCATAAAAAATTTCCTGCCATTGATCAAATTTTACTAAATGTAAAGTAACTTTTAAAATCCATCCAATATAAGTTCTGATAACTACGTTGGTGAGGTCTAGTGAATATCATTTTACTTATCAAAATAAAAGGAATCCGGCAACTACAGGTAAATGTAAAAAGAAGGAAGCCTTAAGACTACAAATTCTAGATATCATCTATGCCAAATCACCCATGCTGAGAAAAGATAGTATCTAATCACATAGTTTTAAAGTAGTTGCATCTCGTGCTCTGTGAATTACACATACATACCGTTAAGATTGAATCAATTTCTTTTCCTTTCTCCATAGGATTATTCATATTTACTTCTTTGAAATTGGAGGGGTATCCAGTAGATATTTTAGAATTGGTAATTATGTATCTATTCATTCAATTAAACACATGAACCTGAGTTGGTAGGGGGAGGGAACGCAGCCTCTCCCTTTATATTACTAACCTCATCAACATTTTCAAGTGGAGAATGGTGTTTGTTGATAGAATTAAAAACGTATCATAAATTTATACTTATCAAATATAATATAAAAATGATAAATCTTATACATTTTAGTTTCTAAAGTCCGACGTGTTTTTGACCAACCCTCCTCACCATGACTTGAATCTCCAGAAAAGATTTTTGGCATATTGGTTCCTACTAATTTTCTTTTCTGCATCAAAACTTAAAATTACTTGATATAAATTATCCACAATATTCAATTCTAAAAACTAGGGTATTATGCAAACTAATACTGACCATCAAAACCGGCAACCTTTATATGCGCTGATTAAATGCAACCTACTTCCAATGAATTTAACTGGTTGTTTAAGAACAATAGTTGTAAGCAAATAAAACTACCTGTTGACGAACAGCTGTTAAAATTCCAGCATCCACGCGGCGAATTTCGCTGTGAATTTTTTGCATCAGGGGCTCGACGCCAGATAAAGATGCCTCTGGTAAACCATATTCCATATGTCAGGAAAATTGAAACTCGAGATTATCAAATTGGAAGAAATCTTCACTAAAGACATGATGTCAAGAATGGAGATTCAAAAAAATATTTCTGGCCAATGATTATGTTATCCTTATTCCTTAATAATCTCATTTTTCCTTATTTGCATTAAGATTTAGAAGGGGACAAAAGAACTTTTAAAACCAATATCATCAATTTTGTAAACCGAGACAAGTGCCCCTTATTGTTTGAGCCATTTGAGTTCAAGCTGTAGCAATATGTTATCATGTATAACAACAGACTCTAGGTTATTCATTACTTGCACCTGTGGTTAAGTATAACAAATGAATTTTTTTTCTTTTTCTTTTTGGAAAAAGATGCTTTGGTAACTACTTAAAAGCTCTGGAGGCCAAACCTAGGAGCCTTTATGATGTGAGTAACATTCCTGCAACAATCTAAGTCTTTATGTTTTGTAATTCTGAGGGGTATAATAGTTTACTTTCTATATGTCAATGCTTTCTATCTCTTAGTTTGGAATATTTCCACATACTTGCCCGCATGCCTAACTATACACGTATGAAGTATTGTTCTGATCTACTTCAGGTTCAGCTACAAGAGTTTTGTTTCATCATTTAAGTTCTTACATAAACAAGCAGAAAATCATTTGGTACTGTATGGTCTCTTAAATATGATGATTTGAGTAGGCAAACACTCCCTCTATCCCATTAAAGATGTCTTAAGTGCACTAGTCACACAATTTAAGAAAAACAAAAGTAAAGGATAGAGTATAAATAAGTTCTCATTTTACCCATAATGGACTGCATGTAAGTACGTTAAAGATGCTCTTTTTTTTGCTAAAAGTAAACGATCTTACTTTGAGGATAAAACATTTAGCATTTGAATTATATACTTTAGACATCTTTTATATGACCAAAAAAATAAAAATAAAAATTGTACTCCAGTCATCTTTTGTGGACATGGGGGACTATGTTAATTTCACGTGATGTAGTAATTAGATATGTTTATTGCTGCCTACCATGTACATTACACTTGATATGAAGTGAACTCTGTGTTTAATCACTTTTCATTAGTGGCAAATTTGAAACTCATTTTTGTGTTTATTACATTGTTATGAAGGAGAGGAGACTCTAACTGACATGAGAAAAATATACTAATAATTAGGTATGATGTATCCAGTCTCAAATTTTTCCAATTATAAGAACTGTCTTAAGAAATAAAATAGTAACATCTAAAGAACAACAATCACTAACAATTGGGGATTAAAGTCAATATACACTTCTAATTCTAATAAACACCAATATACTAGTATGCAAATTCAATGTTAAACATGAACAAAGTGTATGATCTAATTCCGACCTGTGGGAAACATCTGGTTAATATAATCCAAAGCAGTTGACTTGTCCATTGCGAGTTAAATCTTCGAAACGAACTGCCGTATCAAACAACCTAAACTTATAATTTAATCTAAAAATCAAAGAACTGCAACCTCAAAATACGTTAAGCTTACCGGGAACAATCAGAAAATCGGGATCCAATTCCAGTTCCCAAAAAAATACGAATCTGATTAGCAGGAGCAACAAGACTCGACAATGGTGAACATCTTTCTCTCTCCACTGTTGTTCTCACTCTATTGATTCGCGGTTAATTTCATAGCTTTTATATACTGTAACACGGGAATGGTAAACTTTGCTCTCTTTAGTCTTTTCCATTTTAACAAATTGATTTTAAAAATTAAATTATAGGATTAATATTAATTTTAAAAATATTTTTAAATTTGAAATTGAAATAATTCATTAAAAATATATAAAATAATAAAACTTATAATAAATATTATTTTTTAGATAATTTATAATATTTATAATTATATTAATTAAATCAAAAAACATTTACATTAATTTTAAATTTAAAAATATAATCAATAATAACCTTGTAAAATAGAGCACATAAAGTATTCGTATTGAACAAATTTTGTTTTGTAATTTTGTGAAATATTGAAAGTTTATAAAAAGATCTCTTTATATTTTTTTTTCCAGCACAACTGGTACTAGTTATTTTTGATTATTATAATCCTGAATATTACTTGGGTAAATTTATTTATTGCCTCTATGTGATGTATGTTTGTCTTTTTTTTATGTTAAAATAATGTAATAGTAATAAATTAATAATATATTTAATTATGAGGTTATATTGTACTCCTCAAAAAATAAAAGTTAAAAAAAAGTATTGTTATTGTTATAAAATGCAATAAATTTTTACTTATAAATTATAATTTTTCCGTCCATAAAAGAATAACTAAATATATAATTATTTTTGTCCTCGATTATATAAATGATGATATTAATGGGGTTTATTAATATAAAAAATAAAAAATATTCATCAATTATATAATTTTGGGCAATATAATTTGCTTTGCAAAAAAAATTTTATAGATTCTCTTATTCCAAATTAGAAATTAAAAATATATATGCCAAATAAAAATGACATTTTTTTTGAGTATATGTTAATTTATAATTAACTGATATGTCAAAACTAAGGGTAAAATTATAATAAAATAATTTGCATATTTTTTTCCCTATTCGTATTACATGAGAGGACCCACATCCAATCGAGACAATTCCATTTGGCGCCACGACCAACGCGGTCACATTTTTTTGGGTGGGAATTTCATTTTCAATTCATTCGACCTATCTATTTGTTTGGCGGTGTCTCAATCGCTAAATATGAAGTTATAAGCACGAATTCCTTCCGTGTGATTCAGCAAGCGAGGAGGAAAATGGAGACGGACATGATTCTAGAGAGAGAAAGGATCCTGATGGATCAAATAGATTCTGAGGAGCTGCAGATCGAAGAAGTCGATGATCTTTCAGAATCTTCCGATGAAGATGATTTCAAGTAATGAAAATTCACATATTTTTTCATAATATAGTGTATTTCTTTCCATTTTTTAGCTTACTAATTTACTTAATTCATATTAAAATGATTATAATACTATTTAATTTGGGGTTTAAGATTCTAATCATACTGGAAAATAATGTAAGCATAAGCTCGGTCATGTGTGAAATTATAGTTGTATATATTGAAACATCCATCTTAAAACCAATTGGCACCAAAGTAGAGAGGTCTCTCAAGTATATATAGAGTGTAGCTCTGATCCCATGTTAAAATGATTATAATACTAATTAATTTGGGGTTTAAGATTCTAATCAACTGGAAAGTAATGTAAGCATAAGCTCGGTCATGTGTGAAATTATAGTTGTATATATTGAAACATCCATCTTAAAACCAATTGGCACCAAAGTAGAGAGGTCTCTCAAGTATATATACAGTGTAGCTCTGATCCCATGTTGAAACATCCATCTTAAAATCAATTGGTAGTTTGGTACTAAGTAGAGAGGTCTCTCAAGTATATAGTGAGTTTTCGGTAACTTAAACAAGCGATGTGGGACTTTAATCCAATAGTATAAAATGTGAAAGGTGCAATAGTGTGTGCAGGATTTACAGTACTGTTAGACATCGTTTTGTTAAGGACTGCTTAGCTCTTGCTGTCCCAATTCGAAATGAATAATTTGAGGTCCAATCATAGTTTATGTTTACTTTTGCACATTAGCATGCCAAATAAATATGTTCATGTACACATACCTGCATAAAGTATGTGTGATTGGTATTTAGTTCATTATAGTTTTAATATAGATATTTTTTTAAACTCGAGCTATTCATAGCATTCAAAATTTAAATTTATGTATATGTACATGATCTTTCCCCCAAAATAATTTGTTGATTTTATATGTTTTGTGTTAAATGGTAACATTTATGGGGTGATTGCACTATTAATTATGCACATGTGGTACAACAATAGTTTACTGCATACTATTAATTATGCACATATGGTACAACAATAGTTTACTGCCTAATTTTTCTCTACACAATAAGAATCCCTATAAAGAACTAAGAAGTTATTTCTCAAAAAAAAAAGGGAATAAACAAGGCCAGATTTGAAAAAGTATGCTCAGGCAGATTTTTTCCTGGCCTAGTTAACTGTTATCTTCTACTTTCTTACTGACTTAACAAATGGAAAGACAAAGAAATTGAGAATTTGTTTAATTCTTTGAATTTCTGTTTTGCAGTACCAAAATATATATGATATATTTCAACTAAGATAAGTATTGACCGGTGAGTTAATGTTCTATGTTCATTGTCAAGAAGCCTGCAACGGAGTGGCTTTTAACTATCCAATAAAAAAAATTTGGTAAAAGAATATTAATAAAATTTTAAATCCAATACTTTTCCATAAATGACAATATTAATCAGTAACGTTATCTGCTACAATTTCATTCTTTTTTTGTTTTGTTTTTTGTTATGGTATTGGTATTGGTTATGTGTTTGCTTATATAGTTACATGTTGCGTTATGATTTCAGTGATCATGGTTATGGAGGGACCTCTGGGTCTGCTGAATTCACCTTTGACCCCTGTCTGGCTTCCTTACATAGTTATCTTGGTGGTAGGCACACGTTTTCCGCCCATTGAACTTCCTTTTATGTGAATCCAATTGTAATCGTATTCTTCATGTGGCAGAGGTTGAAAATACTCAGAATAGGTTGGCTTCCTTGGATGGTGGTGCTGTACTAAACCTTCCGTTGCTTTATTTAGAAGGTAATTGTGAGGTTATTTGTGATTTGCGGAATTTGTACATCTTCATTTTACTCGCATGTCCTTTGAAGGCAAAAGTTTAACAACTGTAAATTGGACTATCAATTGGGCGATTTCAGATTGAATTCAAATTTGGGGACTATTTCAAATAGTTACATTCTTCTTAGTTCTTGCCCACTAATTCTCATTGAATGTTACAAACTTACAATTGTTAATTGCTGTTATTTTTATGGAGACATCCAATTTTTAGTTAGCTTATAACTTGCCAACCTTCTTCTCCTTCTGACAGTTGTGCCTATTTGAATTAAAGTTCTCATCTATTATATATTTCTATAATATTCTAAATACAAGCACTCACTTGTGGCTCTGCTAATTTCTCCAATTTCTTATTGAACTAAAGAAAACCTTAATTCGTGGCTCCATAAAGTGTTTTAACAAACAATCTGTACATTTATACATAATGATGTTTATTTGTTTTCTCTTTTCTGTAATTCTTATAGTACTTACTGGTCATTAATTTATTATCTTTTTGACTGTTGATAGTACTTACTGCATCATTAATTTTTTAGTATCTTTTTTTGACTGTTGTTTTTCAGTTATTAAACGTTGCCGCATCGCCATGGCGTCATTCAATTTATATATTATTTATTTTACTTAACTGATAAAAATTTTATATATTAAAACTCAAAACATAACTTTTTATGGAATAACATTAAAAGCATAATTATGTAAATACTTATGAATAACAATCCAAAAACAACACATTTGATATTAAAAATTAGTAAAAGAAATAAAGAATTCAACAAACACCACATAGAAAATAAAAAAACCAACCATCACAAATATGTAGTCTAATAACTAATTGTATTAGTAAGTCAAAATAATGTTTAGGCTTTACACTAGTCTAATGAAACATCATTCATCAAAATCATCATGAAAAGGTCATCTCTATCTCTTCCATGAGAACTACTCTCATTCAAAGGCGTAGGTGGGTGGTCTTTCTCAAAAATCATCCTCCACGTCTTCATCATCATTTCATACACCAAGTCACTCAATCGTTTGTGTTCCAATCTATTCCTCTTCTTCGTATGAATCTAAAATAAATAGAACAAAAATAATAATATTAATGATAAAATTTTAATAATAGTGAATGATTTATTACTTTTGAAATTTGAACTAACAATAGAAAGTACTTTAAACTCAAATGTACTCCAATTGCGCTTTCAAGATAGGAAGAAGAACAACAAAGGCCTAGAATTCTTTTGGCAAATGAGGATAGCTCAATAGCTTCGCGCTCCAAAAGCATTCCACCAATCAACTAGCAAACATTTAAAAGAAATATAAATATTTTTAAATGGAGGAAATGAAGAATATATATAAATTATAATCATAATATATCTTTATATATATATTTTTAATATACGTCGAGGATTCTTTATTTTCCTTTGCTTAATCACCATTTCTCTTTGCAAAAGTCGCGAGAAGATCATCATAGTTGTTGGCTAGATTGCTTATCTTGTCTAGCAAATCTAACTCGGGCACCATCTTTGCAGCAAGAACGTCATTGAAGTCATCTCGTAAAGCATTAGCAAACAACCGACGCTCCTCTTTGATATCAAAGTACTTGCCGGATTGAAAAACGACGCAATGATTTCATATAATTTTTGCTCCATTTGATTTTTTCCATTGCCACCAACAATTTCAATCACCTTCTTATACGAGTCTTTGTTTGTTATCAAATGCATCTTTGATTTTTTTCTTCGCGCATTCCATCGCAGTTAATAACTTCGGCATAAGCAGAGCTTCTTATCACTATCAACAATCCTCAAGACTATAAGAAGTGGTTGTGGACGCCTCTAATGCAATCCTCAACTCTTTGCCTTCTCAAGTAAAGGAACCCTCAACTCATGATATGTTGGAGGCTTGAAACCCGGCCCATATTGCCTTACGGACTCGACCATTATTTCATATCTCCTTGAATTTGCAGCATTGAATGGTATGCCACATTCGTAAAAAAAAACAACACATTTGGAGTTTATACACTTTCAATATATTGAAATTATTGTTGGAAAGCAGTTAAAATTAGAGATTGTGCTCTTGTATTTTGGCTTGACCTAATGATTTAGGCATCGTGAGAATAGTAAAACTTACAGGTTATACATAGCATATTGAACTTATTGTTGGAGAACAGTAAAATTAGGGTGGCAATCGTGTGTTAAATTCGTGTCTCGTGTTAAAACTCGTGTATACATGAGTTTATAATAAGAACCCGTTTATGAATTGTGTGCGTGTTGAAAATTGATACGTGTTTAAAATGGTTTTTATGACTCGAACCCGTTTATAATAAGTGTTTATGACATCAACCCATTTATGAATCGTGTTCGCGTCATGTTATTGTGTCGTGTCGAAAATTGCCGCCCCCAAATAAAATGCCTTGCTATTCGTCTCAAGTTTTTTTCTTCATATCAAACAATTCTACTTGTCACTCGATAGTATTTTTCTACTTCTTTTAAGTCTTTGACTTCACCTTAAAAAATACATTTCAGGTGTTGTTCTGTTCCCAGAGGCCACCCTTCCTTTAAGAGTTATTCAACCTGATTTTATAGCTGCTGTAGAAAGAGCCTTAGGACAAGCTGATGCTGCTTATACTTTAGGCGTGGTAGGTGAAGTCTTTGATGCTTTTACTTTCTTTTGGTTTCTACGATTAGTTTCTAGCCATTTATCTGAAACCTGGATGAAACTTAAACAACTGTTCAGGTTCGTGTTTATAGAGATACTGGTAATGGAAAAATACGATTGTCAACCACAGGGACAACAACAGAGGTATGGGTACAGATCATGCTGCCAAGAATCCCCCATTTTTAATTTATTATTATTATTTATTTTTTAACTTACTATGATATGGTGTATTAGCAATTTAATTTCTGAAAACTGAAAAAGTCTTGGCATGAAAGTTTTACAATACTTAATTGAGCTCAGTATAACTTTTCCATGTTAGTGAATATATACACACTCATACGTCTATGCATATATACAGCCAACCACAACCATAAACGTTATTTTGTATCCAATTTTAGTATCAATTCTTTAGTCACCAAAGCACTATTGATATATCGTTATATACATATTCCTTTTCTTTTGTAACCTTCTCTTTCCATTAGTTTTTGGGTGGTTGTATAATTGCATTGTTTGTTTTCTCTGGTGTTAATTTCAGGTTCTTAGACTTTAATTAAACAATAGGTTCTGGGCTTTGATCATTTTCAATTATCCGGAGACAAAATTTTACACATTCCAACAGGAAATTGGTCTTCTTTCTTTGTCTGAAGTTGACAAATAATAGAACTCAATAAACTTAATCTGCAAGCTGATGTTTTGATAATAGGATGCTGTAGTTGGAATTTCATAGAGAAGATTTCAGACCAACATGGTGTTCTTAAAGAATTTTTGGTATCAACTTACAAGATAGGGGATAAAAGGAAGGGGATACTTTGAAAATTAAAAGAGAAAATATTTGAAAAGATTAAGTCATTTGTTTTTCAGTGGGTAATTTTTTACATCTATGCGTTACTCAAAGTTTCCTTTGTTAACCCATCATGTTTGATGTTGAATGCTGATTCATATCATTGATGTATATGATGTACTTCATTACTCGCATAGACTGAGTTTGTCATTCACCTTCTTACACTATTACTACATTTGCCAGATAAGGCAATTTCGGCGTCTAGACGATGGTTCTCTGAATGTGGTTACTTGTGGAAAACAGCGTTTTCGTCTAAGACGTAGCTGGATTGATGTGGACGGAGCAATAAGTATTTTCCTGCTGAAATGATTTAATGTTATTCGTCTTCTTTTGTAAACTTTTTGTAAAACTTACTTGTACGGTTTACTTATTTCCAGCCATGCGGTGAAATCCAAATCATCCAAGAAGATTCCCCATTAAGGATTCCACGGGATGTAGTTGGACGATTGGCACCTTTGAGGAACTTTCATAGTGCTAGTACTTTTCAGGCTAAACGGCATGGGCATGAAAATGAAGGTGACAATTCAGATGCCTTGTCAGAGGATAATTTTACGAGTGAACTTTCACTAACAGAAAGGAGATTGCATGAATCTGCACTTGCTTCATCTTGTGGTTCTGATCTAAATGATGACTCAACAAGTGGCGAGAATGCAAACCTAGAAATTGGGAATAAGGTTATATCAGATAGACAAACTTGTAAAGGTGTAGGATGGAGAAAGGACTCAGTAAGCAGGTTTCGGGAAGTTCCAAGAGCATACTGGCCTGCTTGGGTTTACCATATGTACGACTCATATTGTCTTGCTCAACAGGTGGCAGGTAATTTGACTCAACTTTTTTCCATTTTTCCTTTTATATTTGTTAGCTTGTATTTTCCAAACAGTAGAGGTATGGCCGCCACAGCTACTTTAACAACAAAATGAAGAAAGAAGGAAAAAGACAACTTTGGATTAATGATGAGTAGTTTCTTCCCATCATCTTTTCTTCTCCAAATCGTTAGTTAATGGTTAATTTGTAGTTGTGGTGTCTTTGGTCTTATGTAATAATAACTATAATTATGTGTGCTGTCTTATGATATGTAATGTTCCTCACCTTGTGTTCTCCTTACCTGTGATTTAAGAAGTTTGATTTCTCATAATAGAGGAATATTACTGCTTCCTTTTTTGTTATAATTTTTGGTTAATTTTGTTTTGTTGATCAATGATTCTGATAAAGAATATTGCAGATACATGGAAGAAGATAGTTAAGGCACCAAGCATGGATGGTCTTGTCAAGAAACCTGATCTTCTGTCATATCATATTGCCAGCAAGATTCCTGCGTCTGAATCTACAAGGCAGGAGCTTCTGGAGATAGATGGTGTTTCCAATAGATTGCGTCGAGAAATTGAATTACTTGAGAGTTTTGATTGTGTCCGATGTAAAACTTGTCAGGTTGATACAGGCTATTGTCACCTTAATGTCTCTTATTTAGTTTTGTGAGCTATGCCCAACTATTTTTTTATTACTTGCTTTCTCCCGTTCTCCTTGCAGACGGTGATTGCAAGGCGAAGTGATATGTTGGTAATGTCGAGTGATGGTCCTCTTGGTGCTTATGTGAATCCAACTGGTTTTGTGCATGAGTTATTGACTCTCCCGATAGCAAATGGTTTGGCTCTTGTTGGAAATCCAGTTGAGGAATACAGCTGGTTTCCTGGGTATGGTTTTCACCTTTGTTTTCTCCCTTAATTTGTTGCAGAGTTTTGATGAACTGCCATTATGTAACAAGCCAGCCAATGCGTAATTAGAATAGTAATGTACACGCCAATTAGTAACTTGCCTTTTCCCAACTAGGATGGGCTTGAGAAGGTTCAAAATGGTGTAGGGGGCAGACTTGGGAGAAGCAGAGTCGGTTTGGTTCATGGAAGTTTAGTAGACACCTGCTCCTCCCCGCTTCAAATATGATTAAATTTCTCTACTACAACTGATTCTTTTTTATTTCAAAAGTGCCTCCATTTCTTTAAATTTTAATATTTCCTTTTGTTATCATACTCACTGTAACCAAATCTATACTGCTCTAATCTTCAGGCACCTTTTTTTTCGCTTGTGAGAGCTGTAAAAAATTAGTTTACGGTTGCAAAACTACGATGAAGTCGAAAAAAATTGCTATTCATAAGTTAAATGGAGGAAGATCATGAAATAGTTAAAATAGTAACCTTAGGAAGAAAATTTTGCATTATAAGATGCCACCTTTTCTTGTAATAAATTAGAAAAAGTCTTATAATCATGTTAATTGGGACGTCTCTTGTTGTATTTAGTATTACCTGAGGATGGGTTTTTGGGATCTACTGAGAGACGTCTCTTGTTGTATTTAGTATTACCTGAGGATGGGTTTTTGGGATCTACGGAGAGGTAGGATTGAAGCTTGCATTTCTATAGGTTGCTTCTCAATGTTGATTAATAGGTTGCTTCTCGTAAATTTTAAAATTTTAAATAATAATATAAATTGACCCCACTAAAATTTTATAAATTTTCTATTATACTGGGTCAAATTGAAAATTTATAACTTTGTCAATCAAATTTTAATCATATATGACTCATATCCTTTCAATATATATATATATATATATATCTCTATAATATTTTGCTAATTTATATTATTTTTAAAAATAAATTCTTACTTTGAATAGTTGTGATTAAAAAAATTTATTATGAGTCAATATAGCATATATTATTACTCATTATATTTTCATTGTAATATATATATATATATATATATATATACCCGAAAGAGTTGAAGTATTTGGGGATTTTCACCATCTTTGTTTGGGGATTCACCATCTTTGTTGTTTTTGTTGGTGATGGAGGAGTTGAATAGATTGCCGGGGAGAGCTGTGAGGCAGGTGTGTTTTGTGGGTTTATTGAGATGGTTAATGAGGTTGTTAATGGTTGAATATGATTATCTTTTATGATGTCTATCCCCAACAGTAGATACATTTGGGGTGAAGGGTTTGAAGATTAATGTTATTCCTATTGGGGAGGTGGAGGATGGGGTAGCTTCAGGGGAGCTGTTAATACTTTTGAGACGACGATTTAATTTGCTTTATGTAGAGCTGCTTCAGTTATGATTATTTGAAATGCTATAGTAATTAACTTTCTTTTGCAGGTATTCATGGACAATTGCATATTGTGCCACTTGTGAATGCCAAATGGGGTGGCGTTTTACTGCTACAAATAAAAAACTTGATGCCACCATCCTTTGGGGAATTCGGACCTCCTGAGTCGCCGATGAAACACGCCGAAGTGTGCTTTCACTTGCCCCTGGATCCCCCATCTAGTCAGGTTAATATGTTATAACTACACGTGATTATGTAACAAGTAACAACTGATCTAGTATTATAATCCACTTGCTAATCTGGATTTTTTAGTCTTCAGTTGGTGAGAAATTTGGCTCACTAGATAAAAGTAAATGATCAGAGTTTGAATGACATGCTTATAAAACCACAGTATGACTCTATGTCTAGTTTCTAGTTGATTTCTTCTAAATCAGAGTTTCTGACTTATGTTGTGCCCATCATATTTTGCATTCAGTTCTGTAAATATCTTGTTTGGATAGTTGGCAATCCGTTTAGTTTTGTATTTGTGGGCAAAAGGGTGTTTTCTCCATCTACAAGATTATCTTTACAGATGACTTGGTGGCCAGATTAATGACGATGCATAGCAAGATCCATTTAACAGATAAGATGCTTTTGAAAATTAGGCATTACCATCTTAAAGTACCTAAGAGGACAAAAGAAGTATTTTATTATCTGCTGGTTGAAATGTGAGAGATGTGAAGAATCTTTAATTCATAGATGTTACTAAAAGCATCAACTATCCGTTGGTCTAGTGATAAGTGAGTCGTTTTACCAACTTTACGTCCTACACACTATATACTTGTGAGAATCCTTGAGTTTCGGCCCGACATATGCGGTGAGGATGTTACTGAAAGCCAATAGACACTACTACCAACTTAAAGTGTCAAGAACACAATAGCACCCGCCATATTCTGCAGTGTTGCAAAGCCGAACAGGAAAAGTCGTCTTTGGAAATTATAGCTGATATTTTCAAACATGGAATCATGTTTTGGTATTAAAATATATATAAAAGGAGTTTAGAGTCTCAACTTTCAAGTCTATTCCAATTCTATAATGCAGAATTCATGCAGCCAAATAAAAGCAAATGTTTATTACATTGTCTCCGATGAGATCATCGTAGAAACTGCCTAACATCTTTAGAACTAGTAAGACTACAATATTTCTTGTTCCCAATGTGGGATCTTGAGATAACACACCCATAAAACGGTGAAAAACTATAAGAACAAGCTGCAGAAAATAAAACTGCAGGGAGTAGTGCTTCTGATCAGTTAGTGATAGTTGCGGTAAGTTGGGGTGTACATGCAGCTTTCTGCATACTTAACAAGATCTCGAGGCCGTGGTAGACGCGAAGCGAGGCCTAGAAAACAAACAAATGAATGATGTTAGAAATAATAATCACAAGAATGAGAAGTACTGAACCTATCAGAAACTAACCGAGTTCATATGCCTTAGCAGCTACTTTAGCAGCAATATTAGCTGAAATCTTTCTGATACTTGTGAAGGGTGGATATATCAGCCCCTTTTCATAGTTTTCCTCCGTCACTTGAACAGCCAAAGCTTCCGCTGTTGCAGACAAGGTATGGGATTTAAATATTCAAACCATAATTTTCTACCATTATAAATAAGAGGAAATAATAAATAGTGGAAACTGGCAAGTAGATTTCGACCACATAACATGGAAGTTATGAACCCTTACTTTGGTCACACTTAACATTGTATAACCCTTTCTGATTAATTCATCAAATATTTTTTAACCATTCTTGGTCCTTGGGTGTGTTTTTTCAAAATATGTATTCATGCTATTAATTAATTTATTGTTAACTGTATTGTAAACTAGTACAGGAGTTGAATGATTCTCAAACCACAGACAATTTAGCAGGTAACGTGCACTTCTTGTACTTACAGGCTGCCAAAAGCAACTCGTCAGGTAATACCTAACAGTACCAGATATGATTATGCCCAAACCAAATCCAGGAAATATATAAGCATTGTTTGCCTGCAATATATATTATGCAATTTAGTTTCCAGTAAAGTTACAAGTGCGAAAGTACTAATAAAAGACTCTGCTATAGGGTAGACCTGGCCAGGAACATAAACTTTTCCATTATATTCAACAGGGGCAAAAGGGCTTCCACTAGCATAGATTGCACGGCCCTGAAGATTGCAACATGGAACAAGGAGCAGAAGGGCACTTAGTTCACTATCTAGAGGTAAAAACTTAGAAAGGAAACTGTGAATGGTTTACCTCAGTCCATGTATAAGCTTCTTCAGCAGTACACTCGGCTTGTGAAGTTGGGTTGGAAAGAGCAAGAATGAGAGGTTTCTGCATACAATTCATTTGCAAATGTCAAATCTTCATTGTTATTGCAGTTTGATTTGCCCGTGTGCATGAGAGAGAGAGAGAGAGAACCTCATTCAAGGATGCCATGGTCTCCACAACTTCCTTTGTAAATGTTTTTCCGACACCAGATGTGCCTATCAATACTGTTGGTTTAACTGCCTGAGAAATTTGGAAAACAAAATAAGATGAAAGGATATCTTATCTGGAACTGACAATGCTGTCTCACCGTCTCTTTTCATTAAACAGGAAATGACTTCACAAATATTTTGTAAATAACATAGAATTAGCTCAATCAAAGAAATGATATTAACCTTGACAGCATCTACGAGTTCCTTAACAGGTTCGTGCTCATGAGCCCAAGGTTGCTTGAAGTGTTGAAGAGACTCTTTTCGGGAGCTGACAATTAGTCCCTGCAGAAAAAGGTTAAGATACCTGTTAACCATATGCAAATACGATGCAAATATTCTTCAAAGATTACTAAGCACGAGTTCAGATCATCATCCTATTACTTTAGAGTCAACGAGCCAAATCTTCTTGCGATTCTCTTCCACTGGGGTTTGCATCTGCAATGAAAGTCGCAGTTATTGGAAAGCATTTTTTGTATGTACTTGGAAAGGTTAGATGAAGAAAATACAGATAGCAGATACTGAGTTTAAGTTGATACCCTTTTTGATATCTCAAGAGCAATGAGTTCTGCTATACCTGTGCCAGCCTTCAAATGGTAAAAGAGACGCAGTGAGGTGCAAATAGCAGATGTGTAAAAAAAGGCTATAGTTAATGAATCCATTTTTATTAATTCTCTTATTTTTAAAATTTAAACATTTTTATTCATGTACAAATTTATTTATTTTTTTGATATAAAGGTTAGTGGAGGCTCACCTCCCCAGCACCCAGAAATAAGAATGTATGGTCAGCCAAGGTACCACCAACTAATTTCAGAGATGCAATAAGCCCTGCTAGAACCACAGACGCTGTACCCTGTGAAGGAAAATTACAAATTTAAAACTTTTCACAAAAAATAATGAGATATTGCAACTGCATTAGTGTTTCTTACAATGTCATAATACCTGAATATCGTCATTAAACACCAGATGGGATGTGCGATATTTTGCCAGAAGTTCAAAAGCATTGTGGTTTGCAAAATCTTCAAACTATAGAGCATTGTGAAATTGTTTGAGATAATTAAGAGCAAGGAAAAACATTTTAGAAAGTAAGAAACCATATGCTTCCAGGATGTTTGGCACAGACCTGTATGAGGATTTTCTCCCCATAGTTCTGCTTAACTGCAGACATGAATTCCTCCAGAAGCTCGGCATATTCCTAAATTGCAAAAATGAAAGGTAACTCAAAAGTGTCAGAATATGAATCCATTTGCAACAGAATACGAAGTTAATTAAAATAAAAATTGAAATTCTTTAGACCTGCCCAGTTGCCCGCTTTTGCCTGAGCCCAATATAGAACTCATCATCCAGCAACTTCTGATTATTTGTGCCAACATCAATGGTTATGGGCAAGCACTGCAAAGTAATAAACATAAGTAGTTAGTTTTAAATACCGATAGGGCAAAGGTTCCATTGTTGATCTAGCTATATCTAGCTCCAAGTGGCTTTTTAAACCTTAAAGGTAGTTCGCAAAGGGTCCTCTATTGAGAATTAACTTCAGAAGAGCAGATTAAGCAGAATTACAACCAACCAACAAATTATTTGCTGGTTGGAGAGCAATTTTTTTTCCTCCAGCTGCTATATAGCAACGCCAAACTTAAAATTCATAACGAACAATCACACAAAAGAAAAAAAATAACAAGAACTTAGAAGAGCACGCAAAAGGATAATTGATTATATTAATACTTACTACTGAAGGGCGAACTCCTCCAAGTGCAGTATATAAAGAAAGTTTTCCAACAGGAATTCCCATCCCCTGCAATATTTCAATTATTTTAGCAGATCTTGTTCAAATTATGAGACAGAATATATCATTGTCTGAGCCCTCAATGTGGTTGATACCCACTGAGGTATTCCAAGCTTTTCATATTTTAAGTAGATAATGCTAGTAACTTGACAAAATATGGACATGCTCATATATGCATAGCAACTTCTTCTCAAAACTCAGTAATCAACATTGTTTCTTATTGGTGAATTCAGATCAAGTAATCCAGACAGATTTACCTGACATCCAAGATCTCCAAGTCCTAATATACGCTCACCATCAGTAACGACAATAACTTGAATTGTCTTCTCAGGCCAATTTTTCAACACTTCAAGAATCCTCCCCCTAAAAATTGCAGTGGTCAGTATTGCTTGAATTAAAAATTTGTGCATCTTATTGGATCCAATCCACCCAGCACCAGTCCCCATATATGCATACATATATATATATATATATATATATATATATAGAGAGAGAGAATAAATTAGAGAGAGAAATATAAAAGTTAAGCAGATGAGCACATACATACTCTCATTAAGCTGATGTAAAGACCTTGGGGACGCCTAAAAATACTCCCGTATTTCTGGCAAGCTTCACCAACTACTGGAGTGTACACAACCGGGAGCAGTTCCTCAACATTATCGATCAGAAGTTTGTAAAACAACCTTTCATTTCTTTCCTGTAAAAAACAAGAAAATGAGAAAACATATGATGAGACCTCATCTTACCTTTCAATATCCCAAACCAGCAACCAGGCATGTCAACTTCTTGGGATTTGATCCGTAATTAATTGGAAATTTAGTAGACGAAACAATATTAGTTTACGATTTTTCACATATTGTGATAAGCAAGTTACCAAATGCCAAAATGGTTTGAGGATATAAACTAAGCCATACAAGTCTTTTAGAGCCCAAGTTGTGTTTTGAAGCATTAAAGATAAAATTGAGCATTAAGCTAATACTCTAGATCATGCTCGATAATGGGTTCATATTTATACACATAAATAAGTTGGAAATTTAAATTTAATATTTTAACAGGCATTACAGGCAAGCTACCTAACACCGATATCTTGTAACAGTTATCACAGTACATAAAGGCATTTCCCTCCGAAAAATAGTGAGACTATCAAATCACTGAAGGAACCTTGGTTTTAGTTAAACAATAACAATATCCTTTCTAATGCTTCAACATAATTTTGTGGATGTAGATGTATCAGAGCGGAGCTCTTCAAATTTCGAATAAATTAAAAAACTCACATATCAATATGTGATTGGTTCCAGGCAGACAGAATACCTGAAGATCCATCATGGCCATGTATCTTTGCAGTGGAACTTCATAGTTCCGAAGATTGTGCATTAATTTCTTCTCCTATTAACCAAAACCAAGAAAAGCTATCAAGACGATTGGTATAGGTACAAATAGAAAACAAAATACCAGGAAAAGAAAGATGTAATACAAAAAGTAGAGGTAACCTGAAGTTCCTGGGGCATGACAACTGGGGGTAGAAGGCCACGCAAAAAGAAGGTATCTCTCTCTTTCTCGGTGAAGCTGGTCCCTTTATTGTGGCGTGGGTCACGCAACAAGGTTTGGCCACTGCAACAGAAGTAAACAAGATAGTTGGTCAGAGGTGTCATGATGAACAAATTTCACTCATTAAATTTGTAATGTGAGTAGCTAACATGTCACTCTTAAAAGGTACTTAATATTTATTATTCCGATAAGAAACTAAGCAAATAAACATGTCACTCTGAAAAGGTACTTGGTACTTATTACTCCGATAAGAAACTAACCAAATAACATTTTCAGAGAGTTGAAAATATATGATCAACTGGACACCATAAATAAACAGAATGAAATTGAAAGGATCAATATTAATACTACAGTAATTGAGTTCTTCATTCTTTGCCCCAAAAATATTCTAAAGTTTGTACAAAAAGGTAAAAATCATGAGGTATTGTTACAACATAATAATTTAAAATTTCAGAAAAGATAAATAATACCATAAAAAACAGTAAAACTACGAATAATTATATAAGCAAGAGATAACTATGTAATGGAGATCAAAGATTTTCAAGAAACTAGTTTAACACAGACAATATTATCATATACTACCAATCTCTCTATATATTACAAGAAGTAATATATGCACTAAGCGTGTGCATTTTCAAGGTAATCTCTTCTTGTACTAACACAATTACTATGTCAGTTTCATAAAATAAGCATACACACCCGACAAAAAGATAATGTTGGGATGTAATTATTTGGGTCCAGCCAAGGTATAGCCCAATATTTAATGGACCGGATTTGGTGTTGGCCCATATACGTTTATTATCTATTTGCTGAAATAGTGGGAGAGTTCTTATTAATGTAAAATTGTGTTTCCTTATTTGGTGGGATAAGGAGATCAAACTTGGAAAGGAAGCAATCAATCATTAATTGTAGTTATAAGGTGATTTTGAAAAGGAATCCTACTCCTAGTTGGATTCAAGTGGACACGACTTCTATAAATACAGCAACAAGAAAGGGTTGAAGAACACAATTACACATGACACAAACAAACAATTTGTACTCTCCATACTATTTTAGTGGATTTCTCATCTTTCTCCGTGGTTTTTTCCTAATTGGGTTTCCACGTAAATTCTTGTGTCCATATTTTATCTCTTATAATGATATGTGTATGTTTATCTGTATGTATTTCGTGAGTTTGATTTCACAACAATACAATCAACTTGTTAGCGTGATTTTGACCTGCTGTTTTGGTAATTTCGTAAGGCGTACAAAATTTGGCGTTAACATTGGCGCTGTCTGTGGGAAACAAAATTCTATTCGATAAATCAACGATTCAGCAGGAAAGAGAGTTACTCTCTTTTATTAAAAATATATATGCAACATGTGCATGTACCTTTTGCTATTAATCCGTCTGTGAGAATTAAAATTGTAGCTTCATTATCATTAATATTACTTTTCATATATACATATTATGAATACAAATTCATACAAAACAACTTTCTTGATTTATTGGGTTTCTGTTTGTGGTGATATGCTTAATATTATAAAATTCTTGCCTTTTATGGTCTTTGGATCATCAGTTGGTTCCTCCAATCAAAACACAGGATCATGCCCATGCATGTGATTGTTGTTCATGTAGTCCGCAAATTTGGAATGGGTTCTCATGTTTATTGTTTGATCTAATGTGACTAATAATGTATATATTATTATGTCATCTATATTGTCTTACTATTTAAGTTATGGTCTTTGTGGTTGTAGTTATTATCAACATTGGCTATGAAAGACAAGCAGACAGTTTACGTGATTATTAGAACCTAACCATTAAATATGCATGGCTTTTAATAAGAGGAGGAAATCAATCACCACTCTATATTACATGTAAGGGTTTTTTGTCCTTCATCACTATCAATATCCGCCGATCAAGTTGGGCCATGATCCTTTCGGATCACTTCGGCAAGGTGAACACCACTACGACATATCATCTTCGACAAACATGGTTCCGTTCCCAAAAAAAAATGTCTTCACCATGCATGGTTAGTGGACAAAATCTCATCTTCGGTTGTTTACTTTTGACGGATATATAGTCTGATTGAAGCCTCCCACAAGGGTTGGGACGGATATTATGACGGCATAAGGTCGGAGGGGGTATAAGAACGGACAAAACGTCCTTCAGAAGTGGCTTTGTTACACCACCCCCCCCCCCCCCCGAACGGACAAACGTCCTTCGAAAGTGGCTTTGTTCCCCCCGAACGAACAAAACGTCCTTCAGAAGTGGCTTTGTTCCCCCTGAACGGACAAACGTCCTTCAGTTGAGATAAGGTTGGTTATATTCGTCTTCGGTTGTGATAAGGTTAGTTATTTGTCTTCGGTTCTGATAAGGTTGGTCATCTGTTCGGCGTTTAGTGAGACAGTTCGTTTTCGGCAAATACGATGTTTTGGTTAGGATAAATTTGTATACTCTCTTATTTTAAGTTCTTTATAAATAAGAGATTGATTGCACATGACACAAACAAACAATTTGTACTCTCCATACTATTTTAGTGGATTTCTCATCTCTCTCCGTGGTTTTTTTCCAATTGGGTTTTCACGTAAATTCTTGTGTCCATATTTTATCTATTATAATGATGTGTGTATGTTTATCTGTGTGTATTTCGTGAGTTTGATTTCACAACAATACAATCAACTTATTAGCGCGATTTTGGCATGTTGTTTTGGTGATTTCGTCAGGCGTACAAAATTTAACGTTAGCAGATAATAAAAGAAGTAAAAGAAAATTATGTAGAGTTACAAATAAAATATATTGCTCTTGCTTTCTATTCAACCCAAAATTAAAATGTTCCCTAAAGAAAATCAAAATCTTTGTCGCCGTCTATATCATTAGATCTATACACAAAATTCCAGACCTGGAAGTTTTTTAAAAGACATAACTGAAAACGACCAGGAGTGACTAAAATTCGGGAATGTAATCACTGACAGCATTCCACAAGTTGCTGACAATCTAGACATATCAAAAGAAAAAAAAAACACTACAATGTTGAATACTTGAATTAGATTATGCTTCCTATGTTCAAAAAACATATGATCACTAGGAAATGTTTAGAACAACCATGTTATTAAGTGTACTAATTCTACTTATACTATCTACATTTTAGATCTCAAGCCAAATTTCAAAATGATAATCAGAATGAAGGAATGTCAAAGCTCCTCACAAATATTTAATCACTGGTAGGCCCATCAATGGAATAAAAATTATGAAAAAATCAACACAAACCACATCAATATAATAATAAAAACAAATAAATAACAAACATTAATTTAGATATAGTGATCCTCAAACATATTACACAATTATTTATCCCACAAGTAAAAAAGTAAAAAATTAAAAATGGGGACAACTAACACAAAGCCACACCAATGAAATAATATACAGGACAAAACAGAACAAGATAAAAGAAGTATAAAAAGTGAATAATTTATATCACCTGGCAACAGATAGAGCCCAGGGTGTGACCAGCTGATCTTCAGTGGCTTTATCCTCACCGTACATATCCTGAACTCCACCACAAACACCAGACTTACCCTCCAAATCAAGAGCTGAATCACCATTTGTCACATCTTCCAATGTACTATCCATCACAGCCCTAACTTTTATCTCTCCTCTAGGCCCAAAAAAACCAGAACCAAGTTTCTGCAAATGCAAAAAAAACGATTGATGTTTTTGCTTTTGGAATCAAGAACACAAACACCCACCTTTTATTTTATAACCCAGAAAAATAAATTATTTATTCTTAATGTTTGACAGATTTTCTCCTTTCACCCACTTAATATAATGAATATTTTGAGTGTCTGAATTGAAGGAGCTAGAATGTGGGGTTGAAAAATGGTGTGAAAAAAAATATAATATTAATACCAAAATATATCCCCTGTTGAACGGGATCATAGCGGAAAGGAACGTGTAATGAACCCACTAATACACTTTTTATTTTCCGCGTATGTAGAGAGAGAAAGTAGGGAATTTTCTGGTCTATTTTAGAGAGAGAGAACGGCAGCATATGGTAGTTTAAAAGTAAACGAATCAGGATCCGGAAAGTTTCTTTTAGTGGTTAGGATGGAGTTAGGTGGTGTTTGATAAAAGTGAGTATTAAGATTTGAACAGTTTAGACGTCTGAATAATATAGAGTATCTGAATAGAATTATGTCTGAATGAAAAAATATTATTTGATAATTAATTTTTTTTAAATGTCTAAATAACGATATTTTACCATTTTAACCCTCTGAACGTTTAAACAAAACATGTTTGATAATCAGAATGTCTGAATAGTATTTTAGATACATATTTATAATATTTTGACCACAATATGATAAAATAAAAATAAAAAACGTACAAATTAAATTAACTTCAAACATAGTATCATGTCCCAAAAATATCAACATAGCATAATAATTCAACCATACAAATTAAATTAACTTCAAACAGTTGTTAAGAGTTGAAGTGCAATTTATTCACGTAGATTAACCATAAATTCTACGTCTTGATCACCTCATTGTGGTTCATCTTGTCCCTCTTCTTCGTTTCCTTCATTTTGTTCCGCTTCATCGTCAAACATGTTATCTCGATCATATTGAGCAAACAATTCATCCCCAATGTTATGCTTCCTTATGAAATTATGGACTGCGAAGCAAGCGATAACTATATCCCTTTGTATTGTAAAAGGGTAAGGAGCCATTCGTTTCAAAATTGGGAATCTTGCTTTCAACACACCACCATAAGACGCCGATAACATTTCGAGTCATGCATGAGCATGGTTGAATTTTTTCTCTTTATTCAAAGCACGTCTGCGTCGAAAATCAGTTAACCAATACCTTGTATTGCGATATGGAGATAAAAAATTTCGAGTGTTTATGTATGTAGCATCACAAAGATAATATTTATCTGTAATTGAGGAAAAAATAACGATTATTATTAATAACTTGAATGATGAAATTTTATGACAAAAATAAATAATAATTGAAAATGGTAAAAGAAATTGTAATATATACCCGGGGGAGGAAATGGAAAATCAGAAGATGGATCAAATGCAACTTCTTTTAGCACTCGTGAGTCGTGTGTAATCCCTTCCCATCCGGCCCAAACAAATGTGAATATCATGTTAAAATCACATATTCCTAAAATATTTTGATAGCATTCAACTCTTTCTCTTCCTCTATAACGCGTTTGTTGACTAACAGGAACAACTGCATGTACAAGAATAACATCTAATGAACCTACTGCACCCTGCATTAAAAAATTTAAAGATCTCAAAGTATTTTATTGTATGGAATAAATGAAAAAAAAAAGAATTTATATGCTGCCACTTACCAAAAATATTTGTCGTAAATTTTTATGGTTCCCTGGAATATCGGGATTTGGATCAAATGATGTCGGCACTATAATTTCTTGTGAAAACTAAATCATTCCGTTTAACACCTCATGAAAATATCTATGTATTGTTTGGGTAGAATGTTAAAATCTGCGTTTTACAACTCTAAAGCGTTCATTATGGCCTATAATAGTTAAGAATATTGTCATCTTCTCCTCAACTGTTATGTATCTACTATTGTGTACCCATTGTTTTTCCTTGAAGTGTTCAGATAGATGTACATATGCATCACGAGAGAGACGCATCAATTCTCGACACTGTGTACATACCCATTGTTTTGAGTTTCACTGGTTTGTTCCATACCTAAAGTACATAGATTATAAAAGGTTTAAACAATAAAAAATAAACATTTAAATAGTTTGAACAATAAAGAACAAATTATACTAGGTCGGTAGCTTAACTGTTCAACCATAAATCTAACATCTCGGGTCTTAACTTCTCCTAATTATAGATTTTTAGGCAAAATCTCTCTTTTAGGAATTTAATCGAACATAATGCGAGCACCCATTTTAAGGACTGACTTCATAGCCAATTAGTTAAGTTTTCATCAATGTTTTTCCTTCTTATAGCACCGCACAACACATACTAGCTCCATATTTCTAATTCAGTCCATAACAACCAATTACACAACCAAATCCAATATATATATATATACAATTAGTTTATAACTAGTTAGTTTACTAACTTTACAAATTCTTCAAAGTTTCATATTTTCCTTGGTTCATACCCATAATTCAATTACCCAAGGTTTCATATGCCAAATCCAAATCAAGCTAATTCATACATTAATTGAATTCATATGTAATTTAGCATTTTACCAACTAAATCACATACTAACTTCATATAAACTAATAAAACATACATAATTCAATGTATACCTTTTATTAGCTTGATTCTAGTCTCCATAGGCCTTCTTTAAACTTAATTCTTGTACATAGCTAAACCAATTTAAAGTTGAATTAATGAGAGGCGACTTGGCGGGGACCTGTTTTTTGCTTGAGGAAGGGCTTGGCTACATGGAGGAAAAAAGTAAGGAGTATCGACTAACTAGGAGAAATGAGGAGAAGGTCAGCTTTCCAATTTGTAAGCAAATTTGCTTGGTGACCAACAACTTTTCTTTTCTCCTTACTTTTCTCACTCCTCACTCCCTTCACTCCCTCACTCATTCACGGCACACATGGAAAACCTTGGCTTGCTCCCCAAGCTTATAACATTGTTTGGGTTATAAGGAATTCTAAATTAGCTTGGTTTCATTTAATTACTCCCCACGTAAATCGGAAAGGGCAAAAAAAAATCGGATGAACTCCGTGCAAAGTTAAAATCGTGGTGGGAATTGATAATAACGAACAATAGATGAAGAAGGAGAGAAGATTACCGCATGAAAGAAGAAAAGGAAAAGAAATAGCATGAAGGAGAAGAAAAAGAATAGCGATTCAGTGAAGGAGAGAAGAGGCGATCTAGGTTTGATTTGGGATAAAAGAGGAAGAAGTTATTATTGTCCCAAAAAAAATTTCGCTCAGAGGTTCCTCTGGATGCTATAGATTTATTTGTATGTCTAACCAATTAAGAGTCATTAAGAGGGAAAATATTTTTGCCAAACAAGATTTGCCTCTGACCGAATCAGAGGCAAATTCATTAAGAGCCAATAAGAAGTAATCAAACACAACCTTAATCTTATTCGATTGATAAATATAATGTCCAAAAGCATTTTAGAAAGGATCTCTCTGTCTCATTTTTTATAATTATTTTTCTTTCTTTGCATTATAATGGCAATAATTTTTAGGGTTATTTACATTTTTTAGTACATTTTTAAAAAATATTACAACAAAAGTGTATTTAAAAATTATTTATTAAATTAATATATTTACAATATTTTAATTATAAAATTAGTGCATTTAGTATCCCTTTAATTTAGTTAGGTGTTTTTAATAGATTGTTGATGTGACAAATCAGTTTTTTAATTATGTAATTGTTCTCGGACAATTTGAATTGGATGCCAAACCCGAGTAGTCGTGTATTCTGTATATGGTGCAGTTGGTAGCCAAAATTTTATACAAAGGTAACCATTTTAGTTTATGTGGGTAATCAAATAGTCATAAAATAATTTCAGAACAGTTACCAAGTATTACATGTATTTTGTTAAACCATGATGAAATCAGAGAGTAGTCGTGCGGTTTTCCTCTTACTTAATGTAGGAAGAAAAATATGTAAAATATTATTCAATATTGTGTAACACAATCTCGGTTACCTTAGATCAATAAAAAGTTGCAGTTAGTAGTCAAACCTTCATACAAAGGTAATCATTTTAATTTTTATGAGTAACCAAATAGTCATAAAAACAATTCAGAACAGTAAACCAAGTGTTACATACTTATATTTATTTTCAAAATTATGCTTGTGGGACGAATCTTCTACTTCTTCTCATTGGCGTTTTGGACAACGATTTTGAGTTCTTCAAGGATTTCGGGCTGGAGGAAAACTCGAGTCTGGACCTCAGGGGTGCCACTCCAATTGGAGATGGCATGGAGGTCCTCCGGGAGAGGGGCATACCGGAAGATTTGGGCTTTTTTGTGTTTGACGTTTTCAGGGAAAGAAAAAGAGTAGTAGGTAGCGACGGCACAACCAAGGACGAGGGCGGTGTAACCCAGGTACTTCTAGAGCTCCGCGACGGAGGAGGAGGATGAAGGGGAGGAGAGAGAAGGCGGTGAGGGAGATGAAGAGAATGGCCGGATGAGAGTTGTAGGGTTTAATATGTTTGGTTATTGTATTACACTCTTTTTGTAATTATTTTGTGAATGTACTAATCTTATAATTACTTTCTAATTGTTGTATAGTAGTGTAAAAAATCCTAATTTTTAATAGTATTACAGGTAGATCGGGCAAAACATGGCCCAAGCCTGCGGGTCGGGCTTTGGGCTGCAAAATTTTAGCCCAGTAAAATCTGAGTGTTTTTGGCCCGGTTCATTTGGGCCAAACCCCAAAAAAGCATAAATTATGCACGAATTAGTCTCGGCTTGGTGAGTCGCCAAGCGCCACCACGGCCGGGTCACAGAATTTTAGCTCAATGAAAACTAGGCCTTTTGGCTTGATCCGCCACTCGCCCGATCCGTTTGGGCTTGGCCCGCCCGTTTATCAGGTCTAATTATAAGATTCATGTAGGCCCATTTATTAAAATCTAACTTTTTTATAATCAGATCTTGATAATTAAATTTATTTAAGAATATCTTGAATTTAAGAATTTTATTAAATAAATATATTTATTTTTTCTCACATAATTTTTTTTATTATTTTTCTCTCTTTTCTTTAAATTTTATTCTTTTTTATAGGGTAAGGAATGATGTTTGCAATTAATTTTTTATTTTATTACTATTTGACTCATGTAGGACCATTTAATGAAATCTAAGATTGTTATAATTAATTAGAGCACAACTATTAAATTCATTTGAGAATATCTAAAAAATTAAGAAATCTAATAAATTATTGTTCAATTTATAAATTAATAGGATTATATAACTGTGAATAATTTGTAATTAATTATATATTACACTATATTTAGTTAAATAAGCAAGGATCAAGAGCGTTCCTCTTAAATAGCATTACTCCTTAAATAACACTCTTTTATTAAAACTACGTCGTTTTGAAGTCTTTTAAAAGAGAGTGGTCCCACTTACTTTCCTTTTATTTATAAAAATGCCACCCACGGCTCCACTTGTTTTTTAAAAAAGACTCTAAAACGACGTAGTTTTAATAAAGGAGTGTTATTTAAGGAGAGATGTTATTTAAGGGAAATGCTCTTGAACCTTACTCTTAGTTAAATATCTAAAAAAATTAAGAAATCTAATAAATAAATGTAAAATTTATTAGGTAATAAATAAATGTACAGTTTATTAGGTAATATGATTATATATCTATGAATAATTTGTAATTAAATATATATTACACTTATTTGAAACGTGTTTTTTTAGTTTATTTTTTTTATGTTTGGTATAAGGATGAAAATGTAGTAAACAAAATTTAATGACAACTGTAATCTAACAATTACATATTAATGTTCATGTAAGCTTAATTATTTACTTTTTAATTGTTATAAAAGATTACTAAAATTAAGAATAAAATGATTAGAGAGAAGAGACATGTCTCATAATATTTTCATATATATTTTTCATATATATCCACCATTCTCTTTTACAATACTCTTATTTATAGATATATGGACTTGAAAGTTTCAAAACTCAAAAGTCATGAGTTTAAAACTTAATGAACATGGGGGTTCCATACTTAATGAACATGGGGGTTCCAAAATTCCAAAGATCATTACAATTAAATTTAGACATCCACAAATATATATGTTATAATTTTATAACACTCCCCCTTGGATGTCTATTGTATAACCATACGCATAGAAAGCTGCCTCATTAAAAACCTTACCAGGAAAAATTCAATGGAAAAAAAACCTTGGTTAAGGAAAAAAGAGTGCAGTGCGTATTAGCTCCCCCTCATGAATGTATCCTTAAGTCCTCCAGCTGTCGCATTCCAATATTGCGACGCAATCCTTCAAACATTGTAGTTGGTAATGCTTTGCTGAACAAATTTGCTAGATTATCTTTTGATCAAATTTGTTAAACATCAATGTCACCACACTTATCAAGGTCATGTGTGAAAAAGAATTTTGGTGAGATATATTTTCTTCTATCTCCTTTGATGTATCCTCCCTTTAATTGAGCTATATATGCAGCATTGTCTTCATACAGGATGGATGGAGTCCTTTTGTAGCAATTTTCTAAGAATATGCCTCGTTAAAAACCTTACCAAATAAAAACCCAGTGGGAAAAATTTTGGCTAAGAAAAAGAGTACAATATTTTTGTATAACTTCTAGTGCCTTGAGATTGCTTCATTAAAACCTTGCAAAGGAAAATCTAGTGGAAAAAAAACCTTAGCGAAGGAAAAAGAGTACAATCAGCACATATCCTTTTTACTCCCCTTCATAAGTACATAAAATTTTCATTTGTTCATGGTAAAAATATCATTAAGTCGAAGCATGCCAATATTGTGCACCATCTTCTTCAAAATCATAGTTGGTAATGACTTAATGAATCTATCAACCAAATTATCACATGATCATATATGTTTGATATCAATATCGCCATTCTTCTGGGGCTCATTTGTATAAAATAATTTTGGTGCAATATGTTTGGTTCTATCACCCATGATATAGCATCCTCTAATTTGAGTGATACAAGTGACATTATCTTCATATAATATCGTTGGACTATTTATGATTGATGATAATCCACAGTTCACTCAAATATGTTGAATTATTGATCTCAACTAAATACATTCACAACTTACTTCATAAATTGTGATAATCTATGCATCAGCAGATCCAACTAACTGTGGTTTTGATTCATATTGCTTGTAAGTTAACAGCAAATGCTATATTAGGTCATGAGAAATTTTGCAATATACATCAAAGCACCAATTGTACATAGATATGGTACTTCAGGACCAAGAATTTCTTCATTATTTTCTTGTGGTCAAAACGGATCTTTCTTAATATCAAGTGACCAATTTATCATTGAAGTACTTAAAGGATTAACATTATCCATGTAAAGTTACTTCAGGACTTTTTCTGTGTATGTTGATTGATGAATAAGAATTTCATAGCTCAATTTGTTGACCAAGAAAAAAATTTGTCTTACCAATATCTTTCATCTCAAATTTGTTGTTTTTGTCAACTCTTCTAGAGCAAGATCTTTCATCAATAAATACAGTAATAATAGCAAATCCTTATTATGATCTTTGATAAAAATGCATGCACAAATTGGATTATTCTCAGATCCTTCTTTCAAAAGATATCTACTCAGGCGATTATACCGCAATATGCATCTGGATTGCTTTAACCCATATAAAGATCTTTGTAGTTTAAAATACATACTTCGAGATGTAGAATTATATGCTTCAGACATTTTATATCCTTCAGGGATTTTCATGTATATATGATCATTATCTAATGATCCATACAGATATGTTGTAACAACATTCATTAATCTCATATCCAAATTTTCTTTTGCTACTAAGATAATTAAAAATTTGAATATAATTGCGTCCATTACAGGAACATATGTTTCTCCATAATTAATACCAGGTTTCTGCGAGAAACCTTGTGCTACAAGTCGCTCTTCGTACCGTATAATTTCATTTTTCTTATTTCATACAAATACCCATTTATATCCAACAGGCATTACACCTTCAGTTGTTCGGATTACAGGTCCAAAAACTTCGTGTTTACTTTGTGAATTTAGTTCTACTTGAATCGCCTCTTTCCACATTGGCCAAATATTTCTACATTCATCAACAATTTGTGTTTCAGATTCATGATCATTACTTTTGGTAATATCAAGAACAACTTTATATAAAAATATGTTGTCGACAACAAATTTATTTCTATCCAATATATTCATCTCCTGTATATACATAATGTTTCGAGATCTCGTTATTTTCAGGTACCTGATCCTCTTCAAGGGATAACTCATCCTTTTCAGGAGATAACTCTTCAAGAGTTTTATTTACAGGAGATTTTTGTTCATAAGTTTTGGATAGATCAATAACTTTTTGTAGCCTGTTTCATGGGTATAGCCTTTTTATAGGCTGCAACTTGTTTACTTGTACTTTCTTCTTCTGGGAAATTTTATCTTTAACACCGATCATTCTTCCATATTTTAAGTGTGACTTTGATTCAATTTGCTGCTGTATTAACTGATTGTCCTACAGGGAATTCAATCTCTGCTAGAGTATTAGCAGCTAAAATGTGAGATATCACTCTTTTCTTCTTATTGGTGAATAATTCTAGTAATTGATTTTCAATTCATTGCAAATGAATAATCCTTTGAACTTCTAGTTCATATTGATTTGTATGAGAATCAGGATTAAATAACGTTGAAACATTCCAATTAATCTCCCATCGTGCTTCAGGCAACGATCTCACGCCGTGCTTTAGGCAACGAAACATTCTAATTAATCGCCCGTCGTGCTTCAGGCAACGATCTAACGTCGTGCTTCAGGCAACGACTTTTCACCCCCTAATTGTGGGAATACTGTTTCATTAATGGGAGTTTTCAATAATTCAACGCAACATTATTGATCCTGGATGATCAATATGATCATGTCAAATCATAAAAACCTTTGGATCCGAACACTTCTGGTGTATTATACACTTCTGGTGTATTACAACATTTGTTTCAACTATTCTCATTTTAGTATAATATATCTCAGAAGAAAAAATATACAGCTTTTCTAATATGAGCTTCTGGCCCGATACTATTGAAGTAATATAAAGAAATTCTTCACTGCCTTCAATAAAATAGCATGCCCCCAAACAGAGACAAGAAGTTTTGTTCTCATGAGCAATAGTCTTGCAATTAACTGGAGGCGTTTAATAAATGATTCAGCAAGACCATTCTGAGTATGAACATGGGCAAAAAGATGTTCATTATTTATCCCAAGTGATATGCAATAATCATTAAATGTTTGGGATGTAAATTGACCAGCATTGTCAAGACGAATAGTCTTGATTGTATGATCCGAAAAATTGTGCTCGTAATCTAATAATTTGAGCAAGTAATCTCGCAAACGCCAGGTTGTGAGTTGATAATAAGCACACATGTGACCATCTTGTAGATGCATCTATTAAAACCATAAAATATTTAAATGGTCCACTTGGTGGGTGAATAGGCCCACAAATATCTCCTTGAATACGTTCTAGAAACTTTGGAGATTCAATCCCAATTTTAGCTGGTGATGGTCTAATAACCAATTTGCCTTGAGAACAAGCAGCACGTGAGAATTCCTTACATTGAAGAATCTTCTGGTTCTTCAATGGATGACCATTATAATGTATATCTTTAAAGCTGAGCAAATTTCTGCTTGCCTCAGAAGAATATAAAGAATCATCAAGGAAGCCATAGATATCAAAATTAGTTATATCCACTCCATTTGAAAAGTCAAAATAATTCATGGGATCTTCAGGATCATTATGAAAAATAAAGTTTATTTCAATTCCATTTCCTTTTCTTTTATGGAGTCTTGGTACAAATCTATATACCAAATGTTTAGGAGTACGATAGGTACATTCCTTTTCTATATTGATTGTTCCTTTCACGTCTACTACCACAACCACAATCATAATTTCCTTTATGATTATCAAATGAGGTTCCATTCACTTCATGGAATGTAATAGAATCGGTCGAGCAAGATTGTTGATTTTTCAACAAAAACTCATTATTTTGTACAGCTACTAGAAGACATAATTTCACTTCTAGAAACATAGTTTCCTTTATCGCTTCAGGGAATATTTTGTAAACTTACGCTCTCGATATTGCTACTGCAGGAGCATATTCGAGGCATGAAATATAATAAATATTTTCTCTAACATGTCTTCATCAGTGTTTTTCACTCAACACTTTTAAAATCTTGCAACTTCAGGTGCAACCGATTATAATGAGCTTTTAAAATCTTTCCTTTAAATCATTTCATAAGATAAGTGAGTCTTTTACTGTAATGTACTCAACTTTTAATTTTTCATGGAGATGATAGCGTATAAAAATCATTAATTTTGCATGATCCTACAGGGATGCATGATTGCCAACTATAATTGTATTTCCAATGTTCTTTGCCTTTAGATGAATCTCATCATTAAGAGTACATTACAAATAATTCTTGCTCGATATAAATCAAGAACAACAAATTCAAATTTATAAGATTTAAATATTAAATAACTAAACATATTCCCCATCAAATTAAATAATTATATATGTTTAGATTTAATTGTAATGAAACAATTTATAGAAATGCAGTAAAACACGAAACTAAATTTGTCCACTAAAGATAACAAACCAATACTACTAAGCATATTTGTCATTGTAACTTCATACAAAAATTTATCAAAAGGTCATTAGAAATATATCAAATATGCTACCATGCATGCCAAAAGGAAATATATCAAAAATCATTAGAAATTTATCAATTTTTTTTTAAAAGATTGTTTAAGTACATAAACTAGAAAGTACCCTTTTGAAGATTATATCTTCTAGTTGTTATCTGCTGAGATATGAAAATATCTAAAAATGTAATCAGCTTGTATTTTATCGGATCCCTTTTGATTTATTTAGATTGGAAGGAATGCAAAATTACAATACACTTTTATAAAAATAAACCTTTGCACAATAATTGAGGTTAGAGATATTACGCAGTATAACAACAAAACAATTTGAGGGTGGTGTGATGATGACTTACATATGAGTATGACAGTCATTAGCATGCTAGAACCAAGAACAACAAACTCTAATAATAGATTATGAATGGAATAACATTCAGTATGTTATACTAAAAAAATTTGCGTATCCATATATATATATATATATATATATATATAAATATATCTTCTCCTTCAAATCAAATATGATTATCTTCAAGACGAAGGTGAGAAGCAATTCGTGCTGATAACGTGTTATAAAAGATTACTAAAATTAAGAATAAAATGATTAGAGAGAAAAGACATGTCTCATAATATTTTCATATATATTTTTCATATATATCCACCATTCTCTTTTACAATGCTCTTATTTATAGATATATGGACTTGAAAGTTTCAAAACTCAAAAGTCATGAGTTTAAAACTTAATGAACATAGGGGTTCCATACTTAATGAACATGGGGGTTCCAAAATTTCAAAGATCATTACAATTAAATTTAGACATCCACAAATATATATGTTATAATTTTATAACATTAATTATATTATATTATTCTCTTAAGTTAGTAATTATTAGCATGTGTTAGTAATGTGGAAGACACGTGCCTTACAATATTGTGAGTTGTGACCTAGATTTTTATTGACTTGTACCTTCTTCTTTATTTGGTACCTACTTTTAAAAGTGTAAATCAACTTAATTTAGCCGATTGAGTTGATTTTATTCATAAAATTTATTAATTATAAAATAAGATTTGATGTTCGTTTAGCTATCGAGTCAAGTACAATATCGAATCGAGACCAAATAGTTTTAATTTTTCGAGCGAATATGATCCGAATATTAATAAAAAATTATAATTTAAATAATTTCGAATAATTTATCAAATTTTAAATTTTGTTAATATTTAAATCATTCATATTTTGAGTCGAACTCGAATAGAATTTTTAATCAAAAGAGTTGATTTATTTTACTGTAATACCTACTTTCAAACACTTTTAACATATCCCGCTACCAGTTTGGTAGTGAGTTTCTATTGGAGAGTCAGAAAGTCAAAACCTCATGTCTAAGCTTAGGCTTTTGTTGTACAAAGCAGTGTTATTAAACTTAGACTGGACTGTCAGTCCAACCGACAAAAATAGGAATCGGTCGACTCTCCGATCCACTTAAATTCGATTTTATTAATATAGTTAAAATTCGGTTGACTCGGTTGATCATTGGTTCAACCGGTAAAACTGATTAATTGACCTGGTTTTTTATTTTAATTTTCTTGTACCAAAAAAGTTTTAATATTAAAATTAACAACTTTTATAATATTGTAACTCAACTTTATTATGTTTTTAATTCATAAAAAAACAAAAAATTTATAATTTTATTAATTATTAATAATATATATTTTTATATATTAATGACGTAATAACGGTTCAACCACTGGTTGGACCAGTAACCCATCCACCTGATACCTTTCTCTGTTCGATGATCGGTCCGGGTCTGAAAACCTTTGTCACGCCCTCAAAATAGGTATACATCACCCATTCTGAGTCGCCAAATACATGGTACAAAATTCAAATACAACTTAATTATACAATACGACAAAACGTAGCTGAAAGTTTTAACACGAATATTGTAGACAATATCCAAACTCAATGGAGTCCTCATTACAATTATTATCACACTATTTCACAGAATAGTGAGGACTACTATAGCCACTTATCCTGGACCGTCACTCCATTCCCCGACTCGTTCCAACTATATTCTCATTTCCTGAAGAGAATAATGAAAACAAAGGGTGAGCTCAACTAGCCCAGTAAAGAATATTATAACTAAGATAATGCATAATAAATTATCGTTAGCCTTCAAGAGGTTAAACTGATAGAATACAATAAACAACAAGTTTAACTGCAGTAGAACAAGCAATCCATTAGAAGAGACAAGTAGAGCATGATATCTACTATCTTCTATAATTTAAAAGTTTATCATCAATTTTATCGCTTAGACTCAGCTCAATAAATAATTCACATCACTGAATTATCCATGCACTATGGGCCAAGGATATTCATTAGTATCACGTCCATGAATTATCCATGCACTACGGTGTGACGCCCCCAAAACAGGTATACATCACTCATCTTGAGTCGCCAGATACATGCTACATAATTTCAAATACAACTTAATTATACAACAGTCGTGTAAAATACGACAAAACATAGCTGAGAGTTTAAACAAGAATATTGTCATCTAGACAATATCCACACTCAATGGAGTCCTCATTACAATTATTATCACACTATTCCACAGAATAGTGAGGACTACTAATGCTATCATTTGGACCGTCAATCCGTTCCCCAGACTCGTCCCAAATTTATATTCTCATTTCAAGAAAGCAAAGTGAAAGAAAGGGTGAGCTCAACTAGCCAAAGAAGAAATATTATGACTAAGATAATGCGAATAAATTATCATTAGTCTTCAACAATGTTAACTCGATAAAATACAATAGACATCAAGTTTAAGCTGCAGTGTGAATAAGTAATCCATTAGAAGAGTCAGTAGAGAGCATGATATCTACTATCTTCTATGATTTAAAATGTTTTCATCAATTTTTTATATTTGAGACTCGACTTAATAAATAAACCACATCATCGAATCATCCCTCGCACTCACGGCCAAGGATATTCATTAAATCATCAATAGTCATGACTATACCGAATAATCCCTAGTCATAATCATACCAAAAATTGTCCATCAATGCACTACAGGCCAATGAGGACTTTTACCACATCATTCGTTACATTACGGTCATGATTATACCGAATGATCCCTGGTCATAATCATACCAAGTCCATCTATGCACGTAAGCCAAAGATGACTTTCATCACAATACAAGCACGATGACGTGACAATGATATAAGCATTAATCAAACAAAAATAAGGATAAATATTAAAGACTTTAAATTTATCCAAATATTATCAATCACTTAATAAACTCATCATCTAATATTATTAATATTATAACAATATTTTAATCACTTCTTAAACTTATAAACAATTTATTTCAATTGTTTACACTTTATCAAATAATACATTTAATCATTCAAAAATATCATACTCATAAGATTTCATCACCAATGATCAAATCCCTCATCAAAAATTTGCATATACCCTATATAGGATGCCCAAGCCATAAAATCCTATTTTCCAATTTTGTTACTTCACATAACATATTTAATTCATTTACTCATAACTAGTTCATTTTCATGAAAAATACCAAATCAGTCCCAAAAATATTTCTTTTCCGGGATTTAGCAGAATATAGTCCCATATTGAACATATATTTTTCTCAGTATTTTTAAAATTCGTTTACTATTTTTCATATGGCCAAAACTGCCGAATATTTAGACATTTATCATAAATTGTACTTTTGTCCAAAAATTCCGAAATTTAAATGGTATACTCCTATTATATACATGTACTCCCAATAAAAATTTCACCAATTTTGGAGTTAACCACAAAGAGTTATAAGGGTTTACTTTTAAAATAGTTTTTTCCCATAAAATCCATAACTTTTAATCTATACATCCAAAAATCGCCATTTTTGAACACAATCTAAAAAACTCATCAAATTATCATTTTAATTTTTTTCAGAATTTTTGAGGGTCAGAAAAATTATGAAACTGCCTCTGGCAGAAACCCCTTTTGAATGAAAATACTATTCATATGAATACAAAGGATCATTCACCATGCATGCGGTAATCCACATAGACAGGTTATTCCAACAGAATAATAAAGAATGGAATAATGAAGAATTCACCATGCATGCGATAGGCCGCATGCATAAAGTTATTCTCAATAGAATAATAAAGAATGGAATCAGTCATGCGTAAACATGACAAAGATATTCCAATGAATAATAAAGAATGGAACCAGTCATACGTAAAAAGCGCAGATGCATGGGATATTCATGAATAATAAAGAATGGAATAACAACGAGAATTCACCATGCATGCGATAGGCCGCATATATAGGTTATTCAATAGAATAATAAAGAATGGAACCGTGTCTAGCGTAATCGCATTACATCTGAGGATATTCCAACAGAATAATAAAGAATGGAACCAGATCTAGCGTAATTCGCACATACAGGATATTCCAACAGAATAATAAAGAATGGAATAACAGAAGAATTTTACCATGTATGCGGTACTTCGCATAGACAGGTTATTCTAACATAATAATAAAGAATGGAATAACAGAAGCTCTCTTCATGAATACGAAAGAAATAATACCCCTTACCTTAGAAAGAAACTGGATACTGGAGTAGAGAGGTAGCAAACTTCTTTTCTTCTTTCTCTCTATAATTTCTCTCTATAATAATTGCTCTATAGCTTTAGTGAATTGGTGAGAAATGAAAGAAGAATGAGCTTTTATTTATAGAAAAATATAGTTTCTATAATTGCACGTTTTGGGGCTCAAAATATTACAGTATAATACCTCCAACTTTTTTTTCATTTTTAATTTAATCCTGCAAGTATTATCAAACTTGCACCACCTCCCCTAATAGTAAATAATGTGAATCAATAGTTCAATCATGTGAATCAATAGTTATAATCATGTAAAAGTACGAATTACAGTATAGTACCTCCATCTATACCTCCATTTTTAACTTAGTCATGCAAGTATTATCAATCTTGCACCAACTCCCCTAATAGTACAAGAATGTGATTCAATAGTACACACATGTGAACAAATAGTTATAATCATGTGAATTAATATCAATTAATTGCTCATTTATGCGATTAATTACCCGATTTATCAATATAACCCCCAGACATCAATTATTATCGGAATAGATGTCAATTTCCACTAACACTAATAATCCCAACACAATGGAACTATCAAATTTATCTTTAATCAACACGAACTTATTCATCATTAATAATATAACTCACAATATTTAACAACCGTGTCGAATCGCTCGGAAAGAGGGGGCTTTTCGATAAGGATTTCTCCTTATTGTTGGCATGCAATTAGATGACCAAACCTCTTCTTGACAAAACTTCTAGACATTGTAAATATTGCAATTTAATAATATGAATAACTTTATCGTCTCAATTATTGATTTAATAATATATAAAATATTATGCAAATGATACTGTGACAATAATCGAATCAATAATATGAGAGATATGATCAAAGCAATTATTGTAGCAATAATTGAGTATAAGCTGAGTGACTTCTTACGTAAGCATCAATAATCAATACTGGTGTAATTTTCTTATGCAACCACGCAGACGTATCGTACTTTCTTTACCGAAAGTAGTTCAACGGTTTTTTAATAAGTAACACTTTCGTCGTTATTTTTATAAAATGATAATTCTGTCATTTTTTAACTACGACAATACTTCTGTTGTGGGGTCCACCAATGATTGTGCCGTCGTACAGATATATCCAGACAAAAAGAATATTCTCCGACTAAACGAATATTTTATAACAACTTGCATACTTTGCAAAATTTATAAATATTACCCACAACTATAACATTATATCAAATCCACACCATAATATTCAAAAAAATGTTTCGAGAAATTTAAATTTTTATTCATAAAATTTGGGGTCTCACAATCTCCCCTCCTTATAAAATTTGATCTTCAACCCGCATCGTCAATTCTCCTTTTTGCACGTCAATCAAAGTTCTACCCGTTGCTAAAAATGGTCACCCAAGAATTATTGGAATTTCGCTGTCCACTTCACAATCCAGGATAAAAAAGTCTTCAGGGAAAATAAATTTATCCACTTTAACTAAAACATCCTCAACAATACATCTTGGATATGTAACCGATCTATCCGTAAACTGCAAACTAATATTTGTCAGTCGCGGAGCCTGAAGTCCAAACTGGCTGTAGACGGATAATGGCATCAAATTTATACTGGCCCCCAAATCATACAATGCTCGACCCGAAAACTGATTTCCAATTTCACATGGAATATTAAAGCTACTTGGGTCCTTAAGCTTCGGTGGTAATTTATTCTGAATGATCGCGCTGTATTCTTCGGTTAATGCCACTGTTTCGAACTCACCCAATTTCCTCTTCTTTGACAAAACCTCCTTCATAAACTTGAAGTAACTCGGCATTTGTTCCAAGGCTTCGGCAAAGGGGATGTTGATATGCAGCTTTTTGAAGATATCCAAGAATCGTGAAAACTGCTTATCCAACTTGGCTTTCTGAAACCTCTGTGGATCACAGTATGGGAGGCATTGTCTTTGGTTGGTTTAGGATTCTTTCTCGCTCTAAGGTTTCATCTTGACATTTTCGGTGTTCACAACTTCCTCAATTTCAATTGATGCCTTGTCCCTTTTTTCCCCATCCTTGACTGTCTCTTGCAATTCCTTTCCACTTCGTAGAATTCTGATCTTACAATGCTTAACTTTGCGGGTTTTCTCTGTATCGCTCGGAAGTGTTCCAAGTGGTGGTTATTCGGTCATGTCTATCTCGTGTCCACTTGATTTTCCAGATTCTTAATTGGCTTTACCTTGGCTTTTCATATTCAAATTCTAGTTGATTCAATGCTTTATCTTGTTCCTCATTTTTTTTCTCAGACGCTTTAATAAATCTCTCCAACGTTTCTTCCAAACTTGATTTCCTCTCTGGTTGTTGTTGAATCTGATTTTGAAATCCGGACATGTTTTGTTGTCTCAGCGCTTGAGCTTGATTGTTACTCCATGAAAACCCCAGATAATTTCTCCAACCCGGATTATATGCATTTTGATTCGGGTAGGGTTGGGTAGATCGACTATAGCTCCCTACGAACTGAGCTGCTTCAGAATTTATGGCACATTGATCCGTAGCATGACCCCCAGCACATAGTTCACAAATCATTGCTACTTGTTGTGTGGATTTTGGACGCCATGCTTCCATTTGCTTAGCCATTATGGCCACTTGTGCTGTTAATGTTGTCATCGCATCTACGTCATACTTGCCCGGTGTTTTTGGTGGATTAGACCTAGTTATGGGCCACTGATAGTTGTTGGTGGCCATTGTCTCTAACAGTTGATATGCCTCATCAAAACTCTTAGACATAATCTCTCCCCCTGCTGCTGCATCAATACTGGCCCTTGTGGATGCGTGAAAACCATCACAAAATATCTCTAACTGCATCCACTGCAGAATTCCGTGGTGTGGGCACTTACGGAGCATATCCTTAAACCTTTCCCATGCCTCATATAACGATTCTGAATCAAATTGTGCGAAAGTGTGAATATCCTTCCGTAGTTTTGCCGACTTCGCTGGTGGGAAAAACTTAGCTAGAAATTTTTGAGCTAAGTCGTCACAAGTGGTGATTGAGCCAAGAGGCAAAGAGTGTATCCAACTTCGCGCTTTATCTTTCAAGGTAAACGGGAACATCCTCAACCTTGTAGCATCTTTCGATACGTTGTTGAATTTGAAGGTGTCGCAAACTTCCAAGAAACTTAAGATATGCTCATTCGGATCATCTATCGAACTACCCCCAAACTGACATGTATTCTGAAGCATCTGAATTGTTCCCGGTTTAATCTCAAAATTGTTTACATTGATCTCCGGCCTCCTAATACTCGACTGTATATCCATGACATTCAGCATGGCATAATCCCTAAGTGATTTCTGGTCGTTCCCTGCCATATTCGCTGGAATTTCTTGTTCTGCCAGTTCTTCTTCCACAAGTGACTCCGCACTATTCAAACGCAATTTTCGGAACTTCCTTTCAATATCGTCCGTGTAAGGAAAAAGTTCCTTTTTCGCCCTTGATCTAGTGTGCATACACTCGCAAAGAATTCCTGTAAATTCAAGAAGAAAAATAAGTAACGTTTAAATTAAGAATGAATTGATTATAACTAATATGGGATTAATACTAATAAAAAGAAATCCCGTAATGGCGCTAAAAAACTTGTTGGTTGATTTCACAATCAAAGCAAACGTGCAAGATATACTACGGTCAACAAGTAATAGAGTGATAAGATAGAGTGTCGATCCCACGGAGAATTCTAATTAATAAATTCCAACTACTAGCACTATATTAATTCAATTTTATTTAAACAACCAATAATTGTGATTTTTCAAATTAAGAAAATTAAATTAAGCAACTAAAAGAAATTAATCTAAAAAGAAAGCAAGCACGCCAAACTAAGATTTGATTGAATTAGGATAAATAAGGATTAAGACTCAATATCCCCAATTATGAACTATAAATCAATTATCCAATTATCCCAATTATTATGTCTCTTGAATTGTTAATGAGAATTCACAAATGCCAAAAGTCCTTTTCAGTGACCAATTGCCTTCTATTTAACCCAGATTAATTTTGCTATATTCTATGCAAAACAATTGAATTAAACTCGTTATAATCCCAATTCCTTATGTTGTTACATGCGACAAATAGATATTTCCATTCTATTCACAAACCTAATTATTTCATCGTAAAAATAACTAAGTCACATGTCACCATGCCCGATTCTAACCCTAGAATTCCTCTTTCAATTCCTTCAGAGTAACAAGGTAATTATTGGCGGATAATTAATCATTCAAAGACAGCAAAGCAAGATGAACAATTCACTTCAACATAAATAATTGGAATAAATCAAATAATTAATTCATAATCATAAAAGGTTCAATTGGAATCTTAATTAAAGAAATTAGTTCATAACGAAAATTAAAACCAACAATATTTGAAAAATCATCCTTAATGAATTACACAAATTAAAGAATGAAGAAGAAGAAGAGAAAAGCTCCAAGTAAATTCTTCCAATTCTCCCTTAGCTCCTTGATCAACCTCCAATTGTGTAGAATAGTCCCCTAATTCAATGTAAATAAACCTTATATACTTCCCATCTTGTTCCACAATCCAATTCCAACTCAATTTTTGTCACATAACCACCTCTTTAAAGTTTTTAATGCAAGTCAACATCCAGTCAACGCGCGCCTTGGTCAACCAAATTTCGCCCAAATATTTGGGATTAGTATTATATTGAGCACTTACATTGTTGAAGAAGAAAATTCAACTATGCCCTTTTCACTAATTGCTTCATAAACGTTCCTACTGACTCACTGAACCTCGCAACAACACAACTAAACACAGTAAAAAGAATCTAAATACTTTGAGAATACAATAAATTAAGCCCAAATATATCCAAGTCATGAGTATATTACCCAATCATCATTTGGTTTCTTGAATTCACATAACATGTTGGTTAGGAATATGAAAGCTAACAACCTTACGAAAATAATCGATTTTAGCATGATGAGTAGTTAACCAATCAATCCCTAAAATCACATCAAATGCAATTATTTTCAAAGAAATAAGATCGAAAGGTAACGTGAAAGTGTAAATTTGAATTAAACAAGATTTATAAATAGTGGTGGTAACGAATGTTTCTCCTAACAAAGTTTCAACAGATAAAAGAGCCAAGTTCAAACATTGAACGCCACTAGGTGAAATAAAAGAGTGGGTAGAACCGGTATCGATTAAGGTATAGACTTCATAAGAGTTTATGATTAACTTACCCGTAATAACTTCGTTCGGGTTTCTCGACAAACGCTCTCACTTAAACTACCGGATTTGACTTTACTATAGGGTACATTCCACCCTTAATTGCTTCGTCACATTCCTGATCCATGATTTGAATCATTACTCTCTGATCCATATCGAATTGGGGTTGACCACTCTGCACAGGGTAATTCCAAATTTGATGTTGGATTCTCCCAATTGTGTCCAAAAAGCAAAATTCATTTTATCTATTTTGGCCTTATTGGATCGGACGTCTTTTTCTACAATATCTACGCGTTGTGCGGCTTCTACCCATGCATCATCTATTCTCCTTCGTTCAGTTGTTTCTTCTTTCATCAGAACTTTTATCATAGCATTCTCAGATTCCAGCTTGAATATCTTATACTCTGCCAAAGAGTGCTTCTGTTCAAGCATCGCACATCGGGTAACACAATTTTGAATTGTTACATCTCTTTGCTCCACGACCGCCTGCCCTTCTCCAGCCTGCTCTTCTAACTCATGAATATGATTTTGTAATTCTAAATTTCGATCATAAAATTCTTCTAATAAATTCTCCTCAGGTTCCTCTTCTTCCTCACTCTCAGCTGCTACCTCTGCAACTAGCTCGGGTGCAACTATTAGTTCTTCACTCATTACGTAAATATCTCTAATTTCTTCTTCATTCGACATCACATTAATCTAGTTAGTGATTAAAGGTGTCTCAACGGTCTCATTCACTTCATTGTGAACATTTTCAGCTGCCATTTTCAAACACTGCCACAAAACAAGGGTTAATTAACATATCACATATTATCCCTATACTCTGACCGACCAATTAAATACCAAATAAACTTAGGTAGGTCATACTAGCGAAGGAATTTCCCGTCTCTCCCCTCCTAGTTCTTGTCTCACATCTCAGCCAGGGATCATATTCCTAAGCATTGATACCAACTGTGACGCCCCCAAAATAGGTATACATCACCCATCTTGAGTCGCCAGATACATGCTACATATATTCAAATACAACTTAATTATACAACAGTCGTGTAAAATACGACAAAACATAGCTGAGAGTTTAAACAAGAATATTGTCATCTAGACAATATCCACACTCAATGGAGTCCTCATTATAATTATTATCATACTATTCCATAGAATAGTGAGGACTACTAATGCTATCATTTGGACCGTCAATCTGTTCCCCGACTCATCCCATCTATATTCTCATTTCCTCAAGAGAACAGTGAAAGAAAGGGTGAGCTCAACTAGCCCAGTAAGAAATATTATGACTAAGATAATGCAGAATAAATTATCATTAGTCTTCAACAATGTTAAACTGATAAAATACAATAGATGTGACGCCCCCAAAAATAGGTATTCATCACCCATCTTGAGTTGCCAGATACATAGTACATAAATTCAAATACAACTTAATTATACTGATAGTAGTGTAAAATAATTACGTGAAACATAATCTAAGAGTTTTAATCGTATATTGTCATCTAGACAATATACAAACTCAATGGAGTCCTCATTACATTTATTGTCACCTTTATTTATGAGAATAGTGAGGATTACTAATGCTATCATCAGGGGACCGTCACTACCGGTTCCCAGGACTCATCCCGACTATATTCTTATTTCCTGAAGAGAATAGTGAAAGAAAGGGTGAGCTCAACTAGCCCAGTAAGAAATATTATGACTAGGCTAATGCAGAATAAATTATCGTTAGTCTTCAACAATGTTAAACTGATAAAATACAATACACATCAAGTTTAACTACAGCGGAACAACAATCCATTAGAAAAGTCAAGTAGAGAATAAAATCTACTATCTTCTATGATTTAAAAAGGTTTTTCATCAATTTTTATCATTTGAGACTCAAACTTAATAAATAAACCACATCTTGAATCATTCTGCATACCATGGGCAAGGATATTCATTAAATCATCAATGGTCCCGACTATCTTGAATAATCCCTAGTCATAATCATACCAAGTCCATCTCGCATGCGTAAGCCAAAGATATACAACTATAAAACCAACAACCAACAGTCCATCTTTGCACGTAAGCCAAAGATATACAATTCAATAATCCACAGTCCATCTTTGCATGTAAGCCAAGATAACTTTTATCACCATATAAGCATGAGGATGATGACAATGATATAAACATTAATCAACTAAAAATAAGGATAAATATTAAAGACTTTAAATTTATCCAAATATTATTAATCACATAATAAATTCATAATCTAATATTATTAATATCATAACAATATTTTAATCACGTCTTAAACTTATAAACAATTTATTTCAATTATTTATACTTTACCAAATAATGCATTTAATCATTCAAAAATGCAATACTAATAAGATTTCATCACCAATGATCAAATCCCTTATCAAAAATCTACATATACATTATATAGAATTTCCAAGCCATAAAATCCTATTTTTAAACTTTGTTACTTCACATAACATATTTAACTCATATATTCGTAACAAAATAATTTTAATGAAAAATACCAAATCAGTCCCAAAAATATTTCTTTTCTGGGATTTAGCAGAATATAGTCCCATAATGAACATATATTTTTCTCGAAATTTTTAAAATTCATTTACTATTTTTTGAAAATCAATTTCTAATTAATTCCTTAAGAAATTAGCTACCTCAAGTTTAACTCCAAAAATTCCCAAATCTTGGCAGAATCTTACACATGTTAACGTGAGCTTCCAGTTTAAATTTCATGGTCATCGGAGTTATAGAACTCCGGTTATAGCGTTTTTCGTCGGAAAAACCTAAATATTGAAATGGTCATAACTTGCTCATTTTAAGTCGGAATGAGCTCATTTTTGGACAGGATGTTCTTTATACCATATACTTTCATGTCCCAAAAGGCCAAAAATTTTCTCATAAATTAAGTGGCCGAAACTGACCTTTTAAAAATCTGGGTAGTAGAGTTTTCGGTATTTGCAGCTTTTGACTCCTTTGCTTAAAATCACCCTTTGAAAATCTACAACACCTTTTACAGTGATTCCACTTGGAGATGCTACAAAACTCATAGATCTAACTCTAGAACTTGACCATACTCAAAAATTTGAAATATAATAGGAGATATGATCAATTGAATTTCATGTTCCATTTTCACCAAAATCTGATTTTTCAACCCTTTGTGATTTCTAAGAAACTTTCATGTTTTCACATAATAACCGACATAACTCATCATAACACTTACTAATACTTCATATACCCATGATTTTCATCAGTCCAATGCTTTTATTATGACTCTCATCATAATCAACGTAACCAGATTATTTCCACAATTTAATAAGGAATGAATACGAAGGATCATTCACCATGCATGTGGTAATCCACTTATACAGGTTATTCCAACAGAATAATAAAGAATGGAATAACAGAAGGATTCACCATGCATGCGGTACTTCGCATAGACAAGTTATTCCAACAGAATAATAAATGATGGAACGGTCAGAACGTAAAAGCGCATGATGAGGATATTAAGCGAGAATAATAAATGCGGAATAATAAATAATGGAACCGAGTCCGGCGTAAAAGCGCATGACAGAATGTTCCGGCCGGAATAATAATAAATGGAATAATAAATGATGGAACGAAAGTCAAAGTAAATTGCATGCAATGTGGATATTCAAATGAATAATAAAGAATGAAATCATAGAAGAATTTCACCGTGTATGCGGTGCCGGATAATGAGTTATTCAATATAATAATGAAGAATGGAATAACAACTCTTACAGTATTGAAAGAAAGTAATTCTCTTCATGAATCTGAAAGAATAATACCCTTACCTTAGAATGAAGTCGATCTTGGAATAGAAATGTAGCAGACTTCTCTTCTTCTTTCTCTCTATAATAATGGCTTTAAAGCTTTAGTGAATTGGTAAGAAATGAAGGAAGAATGAGCTTCTATTTATAGGAAAATATAGTTTCGATAATTGCACGTTTTGGGCCTCGAAATATTACAGTACAATACCTCCAACTTTTCTTTCATTTTTAATTCAGTCATCCAAGTATTATCAAACTTGCACCACCTCCCCTAATAGTAAATCATGTGACTCAATAGTTCTAAACATGTGAAAAATTAATTACAGTATAGTACCTCCATCTATACCTCCATTTTTAACTTAGTCATGCAAGTATCATCAATCTTGCACCAACTCCCCGAATAGTATAAAAATGTGATTCAATAGTACACTCATGTGAACAAATAGTTATATGAGCATGTGAATTAGTAGCAATTAATTGCTCATTTACTCGATTAATTACCCGATTGGTCAATATAACTTCCAGACATCAATTACTATCGAAATAAATGTCAATTTCCACTAACACTAACAATCCCAACACAATGAAAATATTTTTCTCAAAAATTTCTATTTTGAAATTTCGAAGTTTGACTTTTTCCGAAAAAGTCAACTATTGACTTTTTTGACCAAAAAGTCAACCTCAGAAAATTTTGTATTTATAGTTTATTTCTACTAATTTCATCATTCCGGACTCAAATATCACGTTCGCGTCTCCAAATTCAACTCCGAACTCAAATTCGATTATAATAACATTCATCATTAATATCATAACTCACAATATTTAACAACCAGGTCGTTCCCAGGAAAGAGGGGGCTTTCCAATAAGGATTTCTCCGTATTGGCGCGCAATTAGGTGACCAAACCTCTCCTTGACCGAACTTCTAGACATTGTAAATATTGCAATTTAATAATATGAATAACTTTGTCATCTCAATTATTGATTTAATAATATATCATATATTGCGGATGATCTTGTGACAATAATCGAATCAATAATATAGAGAGATATGATGCAAAGAATTACTATAACAATAATTGAGTATAAGCGGTGACTTCTCACGTAAGCATCAATAATCAATCTTAGTGTGCTACTTATGCAACCACGCGTACATTGTACTTTCTTTACTACTGAAAGTAGTTCAGCGGTTTTAACGGTAAAACTTCCGCCGTTATTTTCATAAAAATATTTTTTTGTCGTTTTTTCAATCAAAACAATAACTTCGTTATGAGGTCCATTAATGATTGTCTTGAAGTCCGCACGAATATTCCTATTAAAGCGAACATTTCCACCTATCAAATATTATATAACAACTTGCGTACTTTGTAAAATTTATAAATATTTAATAACTATAACGTTATCTTAAATCCACACCAAAATTTTGAAAAATATATTTCGAGAAAATTAAATCTTTATTAAGTAAAAATCGGGGTCTCCTGATAGACATCAAGTTTAAGCGCAATCAGTAATAAACAATCCATTAGAAGAGTCAGTAGAGCATGATATCTACTATCTTCTATGATTTAAAATATTTTCATCATTTTTTTATCATTGAGACTCGACAATAAATAAACCACATCATCGAATCATCTCTGCACTACGGATTGGGTCATGACTATACCGAATAATCCCTGGTCATAATCATACCAAAAATTATCCATCAATGCACTACAAGTCAATGAGGACTTTTACCACATCATTCGTTACATTATGGTCATGATTATACCTAATGATCCCTGGTCATAATCATACCAAGTCTATCTATGCACGTAAGCCAAAAATAACTTTCATCACAATATAAGCATGAGGATGATGACAATGATATAAGTATTAATCAAACGAAAACAAAGATAAATATTAAAGACTTTAAATTTATCCAAATATTATCAATCACTTAATAAACTCATCATCTAATATTATTAATATTATAACAATATTTTAATCACTTCTTAAACTTATAAATAATTTATTTCAATTATTTACACTTTACCAAATAATGCATTTAATCATTCAAAATGCCATACTCATAAGATTTCATCACCAATGATCAAATCCTCATCAAAAATCTGCATATACCTATATAGGATTCCCAAGCCATAAAATCCTATTTTCCAATTTTGTTACTTCACATAACATATTTAATTCATTTACTCATAACTAGTTTATTTTCATGAAAATACCAAATCGGTCCCAAAAATATTTCTTTTCGGGATTTAGCGAGAATATAGTCCCATATTGAAACATATTTTTTCTCGAATTTTTAAAATTCATTAACTATTTTTCATATGGCCAAAACTGTCAAATATTTAGACATTTATTATAAATTGTACTTTTGTCCAAAAATTCCAAAATTTACAGGGTTACTCCTGTTATATACATGTACTCCCAATTAAAATTTTACCAATTTTGGAGTTAACCACAAAGAGTTATAAGGGTTTACTTTTAAATTAGTCTTTTCCCATAAAATCCATAACTTTTAATCTATACATCCAAAAATCGCAATTTTTGGACACAATCTAGAAAACTCATCAAATTATCATTTCAAATTTTTCTTGAATTTTTGAGGGTCAGAAAAATTATGAAAATGCCCCTGGCAGAAACCCCTTTTGAATGAAAATACTATTCATATGAATACAAAGGATTATTTACCATGCATGCGGTAATCCACATAGACAGGTTATTCCAACAGAATAATAAAGAATGGAATAACAGAAAAATTTATCATGCATGTGATAGACCGCACAGACAGGTTATTCTCAATAGAATAATAAAAATGGAACAGTCGTGCCATAAACCGCATGCAGAGGATATTCCATGAGAATAATAAAGAATGGAACCGAGGTCATGCATAAATCGCATGCACGGGATATTCAGCGAGAATAATAAAGAATGGAATAACAACGTAATTCACCATGCATTCGATAGATCCGCCTTGCATGACGAGTTATTCCAACAGAATAATAAAGAATGGAACCGGTCTAGCGTAATCACTTGCATACGAGGATATTCAATGAGAATAATAAAGAATGGAATAACGAAGAAAATTTTTATCATGTATGCGGTGATTGCATGCGTAGATAGGTTATTCCAACATAATAATAAAGAATGGAATAATGAAGCTCTCTTCATGAATCTGAAAGAAATAATACCCCTTACCTTAGAAAGAAACTGGATACTGGAGTAGAAAGGTAGCAGACTTCTCTTCTTCTTTCTCTTTATAATTTTTCTATATAATAATTGCTCTATAGCTTTAGTGAATTGGTGAGAAATGAAGGAAGAATGAGCTTCTATTTATAGAAAAATATAGTTTCTATAATTGCACGTTTTGGGGCTCGAAATATTACAATACAATATCTCCAACTTTTCTTTCATTTTTAATTTAGTCCTGCAAGTATTATCAAACTTGCACCACCTCCCCTAATAGTAAATAATGTGAATCAATAGTTCAATCATGTGAATCAATAGTTATAATCATGTGAAAGTACGAATTACAGTATAGTACCTCCATCTATACCTCCATTTTTAACTTAGTCATGCAAGTATTATCTATCTTGCACCAACTGCCCTAATAGTACAAGAATGTGATTCAATAGTACACACATGTGAATAAATAGTTATAATCATGTGAATTAATAGCAATTAATTGCTCATTTATCCGATTAATTACCCAATTTATCAATATAACCCCCAGACATCAATTATTATAGGAATAGATGTCGATTTCCTCTAACACTAATAATCCCAACACAATGGAACTATTAAATTCATCTTTAATCAACACGAACTTATTCATCATTAATATTATAACTCACAATATTTAACAACTAGGTCGTTCCCAAGAAAGAGGGGGCTTTCCGATAAGAATTTCTCTTTATTGGCGCGTAATTAGATGACCAAACCTCACCTTGACAGAACTTCTAGACATTGTAAATATTGCAATTTAATAATATGAATAACTTTGTCGTCTCAATTATTGATTTAATAATATATAAAATATTATGCGAGATGATCTTTGTGACAATAATCGAATCAATAATATGAGAGATATGATGCGACAATTAATCGTAGCAATAATTAAGTATAACCGAGTGACTTCTTACGTAAGCATCAATAATCAATATCGTGTCTTCTTATGCTTAACTACGCCATTCATTGAACTTTTACTACCAAAGTAGTTCAACAGCTTTTAAGCAGTAACACTTTCGTAGTTATTTTTATAAAATGATAATTACATCATTTTCTAACTACGACAATATATACATTGTGGGGTCCACCAATGATTGTGCCATTATATGATATTCCCACGACAAACGAATATTTTATAACAACTTGCATACTTTGCAAAATTTATAAATATTACCCACAACTATAACATTATATCAAATCCACACCATAATATTCAAAAAAAATGTTTTGAGAAATTTAAATCTTTATTCATAAAATTTGGGGTCTCATATACGGGCCAAGAATATTTGTGTAATCACCAATGGTTATGATCATGCCAACAACTGTCCATCAATGCATTACGGGCCAATGAGGACTTTTATCATATCATTTGTAACATTACAAGTCATGATTATACCGAATAATCTCTGATCATAATCATATCAATCAACAGTCCATCTATGCACTACGGGCCAAAGATGACTTTTATCACAATATAAGCATGAGAATGATGACAATGATATAAGAATTCAATCAAATAAGAGCAAGGATAAATTTTAAAGATTTATAATTTAATTTATCCAGAATTAAATAATGTCCAAATTGTCAACATGATACTGCTTTGTGTAGTAAAATTCAAGAATAATATTGTATCAAAAATAATTTGGACCGAAAGAAATTAATTTTTGTCATGAATAATACCCCGGGTGAATAGTACCCATTCGTGAATGGTACCCGAGTGAATAGTATCCCGTGAATGGTACTTTATGAATAGTACCCTGTGAATAATACTTCGTAAATAGTACCGTAATATGAATAGTACTTCGTGAATTGTGTCGTACATATGAAAAGTACCGTACATATAAATAGTGTCGTACGTATGAATAGTGCCGTATAAATGAATAGTATCCATGAATAGTACTCCGATATAAAAAGCTTAAAATTTAATAAGAATGTTCAGAAAATATCATTGTGAAACGATACTAGATGAAGGGCAATTTTAAGGATATTCTACTAATTTCACGGAGTATAGAAACAATACTTTAACAAAATGAGTGTAGAATTAGAAATACGAAAAGAAATAATATTACTTACATACTACAGAGTATGAAAGAAAATATTATTTCATACGAATATTGAACAAAAATAATATCCCTTACCTTAGTAGAAGACTGGATACTGCAATAGTGAAGTAGTAGAATACTCTTCTTCTTCCTCTCTATAGTTTCTCTCTTTATAGTTGCTCTTGTGAGTCTTAGTAAATTGGTGAGAATGAAAGAAGAAATGAGCTTTTATTTATAGGAAAACATAGTATCAATAATTGCACGTTTAGGGGGCTCGAATTATTACAATTTAGTACTTTCATCTTTGCCTCCATTTTTAATTTAGTCCTTCAAGTATTATCAATCTTGCACTACCTCCCCTAATAGTACAAGCATGTAAACCAATAGTTCCATGCATGTGAACAAATAGTTATTTACATGTGAACTAATAGCAATTAATTGCTCATTTATCCGATTAATTATCCGTTTGCTCAATAATAACAAAACCAGTCAATCACCAAATTACCCCCTTTAAGGGTAATTGGGTCACGAAAGAATTAAAGAAAACTAAATGAACAAACATCTTTCACTCATCTTATTTTTAATCAACACGAACTTATTCATCATTAAATTATAACTCACAATATTAACAACAAGATCATTCCCAGAAAAGAGGGGCTTTCCGATATGAATTTCTCCCTAGTGACGCGCAATTAAGTGACCAAACCTCTTTCCTCGATAGAACTTTTTAGACATCGTCAATAATGCAAATAATAATATGAATAACTTTGTCGTCTCAATTATTGATTTAATAATATAAATATTATGCAGATGATACTGTGACAATAACTGAATCAATAATATAAGAGATGCTATGCAGCAATTACAGTGGCAATAATTGAATAAAATTGAGTGACTTCTCACGTAAGCATCAATAATCAAAGATACTATACAATACCGTGTGCTACTATGCAACCACGTGTATTAATGTACTTTTATCACCGGATATTTCAATAGTTAACGGTAAAACTTTCGTCGTTATTTTTATAAAAACATATTTCTGTTCTTTTCTAACTCCGATAGTAATTCTATTGTGGGGTCCACCAATGATTGTGTCATCGTACAAATATTTCCTGATACAACGAATATTCCCCGACCAATCTAATATTTTATGACAACTTGCTTACTTTGTAAAATTTATAAATATTACCCACAACTATAACATTATATCAAATTCACACCATAATATTCAAAATTATATTTCAAAAAAATTAATATTTATTCATAAAAGTTGGGATCTTACAACCTTGGTACAAAATTCTCGTGACTATGTGCATGTTTGGTACGCAATTTTTAGAGTGTTAAGAATATTTAAAAATTTAAATATAATTTTTAATTTTATTTATTTAGGAGCGTTTGATACATTTAAAACGTTTAAAAAATTAAGCATACTTAAAAATTTTATTCATTTAATAGTAAATTATTGTAATAACTAGTGAACAATAATAAGGTGGCTAAATAAAGAACAAATTTATATTTGAAAAGTGGGTTGTCTTCCCGCCAGCCATCTTTTCCTTGTTTTGCCTTGTAGTCTGGAAGCTTGGAAATATTTTTATTCAATTTAAAACCCATGTCCTTTGTTTTATTTAGGTATTTATATCATGATGTTACTTGTTATTGGAGCAACTTTGGGATTATATATATATATATATATATATATATATATATATATATATATATATATAAAAGACTATATATATATATACAAAATTGTGTAGTATACTGGCGACGATTTTTTTAGACTATAGCGACAGTTCACCCGTCATCATAGACCAAGATAGCTATAACAACGGGTGAACCATCGATATAGCCCAAAAAACCGTCGTCATAGACGATCGTGTGCTACACAACCGTGTATATACATTTTTTCCATATATATATATACACACACACATTTGTATTTATATATTTTGCTTAAAATAAATATTTTTTCGTTCTAAATCGAGAACACACACATATATAATAATAAACTTAAACTTAATGAACAAAAAATACGACACGACACATTTAAGCAAAATATTTTTCAATTTGTCTTAAATTTAATATTGAATAATTATTAATTAAAGAACATTATTATAATTGGCAACAACATTTGCATTTATATATTTTGTTAAAATAAATATTTTTTCATTCTAAATTGAGAACACGCACATATATAATAATAAACTTAAACCTAATGAAAAAAAATACGACACGATACATTTAAGCAAAATATTTTTCAATTAGTCTTAAATTTAATATTGAATAATTATTAATTAAAGAACATTATTATAATTGGCAACAACATTAGGCTGACGGCTAATTTATTAAATTACCATCACTTTGAAAAATAAAATGATAAATTTTATTTGACTAACGACAATTAAGGTCGTAAAATGAGTAAATAGCTCAGGCTCAATTCGTACTCACTCGACTAAAAATTCGATTCGAGTTTGATTCGAAAGATAAATAATTTAAATATAAGCACATTTTAAAGTTCGCTAAATTACTCGAACATTCTTAAATTATAATTTTTTATTGATACTCGATCATATTCGTTCGAAAAATTTAAATTACTCGAGCTCAATTCGAGATCATACTCGACTCGATAGTTAAACGAGCCTCAATCAAACTTTTTTTTAAATTGAATAAATTTTATTAACAAAATATGAACAACTCAATACTCAATTCGACTCGACTAGATTCATTTACACCTAAATAACATGCCATATTATGTTTTTCTCCTTTGAATGATCAATTAAGTAGATGGTCATGACTTAACATTTGAAATGGAATACTTCCACATCTCTTGAAAAAAAAAATTCTTGTTTTTTCTATTATTTTTAGAATGTTACAAGTACTAGACACATTTAAATAAAACTATTCAGGGTGTTTTTTTTTCCTTCTAGTATTAAATATTAGAAACTACATATCATCATACGGATTTTTTTCCATACAAACTTGGAATCCGTACGAAATATAAACTATTGTTATAAAATGATAAATAAAACAAGATGTATATTAAACAAAATGTATATTAATAATCTTTTGTATTCAAGTGGTCATCTACAGTTCATTTGGTATTTATAAAGATAGCGTGTCTCTCACTATTCTCTTTATACTTTTGGTTGCCACTTCTCCTTATTCTCCTTCCACACTTCTTCTATCTGATGAGAATATATATAGGCATGTGGGAGAAATAAAAAGGTAAACATAACATTTTCATCTTTCAATAACTGATGAAGATTAATAAGGAGGGAACTTTTCATTTTCCAAACTTTCCACTTTCCACATTCCACTCCTTTATTTCTAACACTCCCTCTTGAATGACCACTTTCAAAGAATATGCCTCGTTAAAAACCTTACCAAAGAAAAATCCTGTGGGAAAAAAATGGCTAAGGAAAATAGTACAATATTCTTGAATAACTTCTAGTGCCTTAGGATTGCCTCATTAAACCTTACAAAGGAAAATTCAGTGGGAAAAAAACCTTAGCGAAGGAAAAAGAGTACAATCAGCACATATCATTTTTACTCCCCCTCATAAGAGCATAGAATTTCCATTATTCATGATAAAAAGATCCTTAAGTCAACGCATGCCAATATTGTGCACCATCTTCTTAAAAATTGCAGTTGGTAATGGCTTAATGAACATATCAACCAAATTATCACATGATCGTATCTATTTGACATCAATATTGCCACTCTTCTGGAGCTCATGTGTATGAAAGAATTTTGGTGCAATATGCTTGGATCTATCACTCATGACATAGCCTCCTCTAATTTGAGTGATACAAGCGACATTATCTTCATATAGTATCGTTGGACTATTTATGATCGATGATAATCAACAGTTCACACAAATATGTTGAATTACTAATCTCAACCAAACACATTCATGACTTACTTCATGAATTGTGATAATCTCTGTATCAGCAGATCCAACTAACTGTGGTTTTGATCCATATTGCTAGTAAGTTAACTTCAAATGCTATATCAGGTCTTGTCAAATTTGCAAGATCCATCAAAGTACCAATTATATTAAAATATAGTACTTCAGGACCAAAACACCAATTTCACGAAGATATGGTACTTCAAAACCAAAAGTTTCTTCATCATTTTCTTGTGGTCAAAACAAATATTTCTTGATATGAAGTGACCAATCTATAATTGGAGTACTTAAAGGATTAACATTATCCATGTAAAGTTGCTTTAGGACTTTTTCTGTGTATGTTGATTGATAAACAAGAATTCCATAGCTCTATTCGTAGGCCAAGACAAAAATGTGTCTTACTAATATCTTTCATCTCAAATTTGCTATTTTTGTCGACTCTTCTGGAGCAAGATCTTTCATGAATAAATACAGCAATAACAACAAATCTATATTATGATCTTTTGATAAAAATGCATGCACAAATTGGATTATTCTCAAATCCTTCTTTCAAAAGATATCTACTCAGGCGATTATTCCACAATATGCATCTGGATTGCTTTAACCCATATAAAGATCTTTGTAGCTTAATAGAATACATACTTTGAGATGTAGAATTATATGCTTCATGCATTTTATATCCTTCAGGGATTTTCATGTAGATATAATTATCTAATGATCTATATAGATATGGAACAACATCCATTAATCGCATATCCAAATTTTCTTTGTTACCAAGCTAATTAAAAATCTGAATATAATTGCGTCCGTTACAGGAGCATATGTTTCTTCATAATTAATATCAGGTCTCTACGAGAAACCTTTGTGCTACAAGTCGCACTTTGTACCTTATAATTTTATTTTTCTCATTTTGTTTATGTACAATACCCATTTATATCCAACAGGCATTACACCTTTAGGTGTTCGGACTACAGGTCCAAAAACTTCACGTTTACTTAGTGAATTTAATTCTGCTTAAATCGACTATTTCCACATTGGCAAAATATTTCTACATTCATCAACAATTTGTGGTTCATATTCATAATCATTACTTCTGGTAATATTAAGAACAATTTTATATGTAAATATGTTGTCGACAGTAATTTTATTTATATCCAATATATCCGTCTCCTGTATATACATAATGTATTGAGATCTCGTTATTTTCAGGTACCTGATCCTCTTCAGAGGATAACTCTTCAAGAGTTTTATTTATAGGAGATTTTTGTTCATAAGTTTTGGATAGATCGATAAATTTTGTAGCCTGTTTCATGGGTATAGCCTCTTTATAGGCTGCAACTTTTTTTTCTTGTACGTTCTTCTTTTCGGGAATTTTATCTTTAACACAAATCATTCTTCCACGTTTCAAGTGTGACTTTGATTCAATTTTCTACTGTATTAACTGATTGTCCTACAGGAACTTCAATCTCTGCTAGAGTATTAGCAACTAGAATATGAGATATCACTATTTTCTTATTATCGGTGAATAATTCTGGTAATTGATTTACAATTCATTGCAAATGAATAATCCTTTGAACTTCTAGTTCATATTGATTTGTATAAATATTAAGATTAAATAATGTTGAAACATTCCAATTAATCTCCCATCGTGCTTCAGGCAATGATCTCACGTCGTGCTTCAGGCAACGACTTTTCTCCCCCTAATGGTGGAAAGACTATTTCATTAAAATAACAATCATCAAAATATATCTTAAAAATATCACTTATTGAGGTTATGATGCAGTATGTAAAATAGCATGACCCCAAACATAAATAGGTAATTTTAATTTCATAATCAAAGGTCAAGCAATATATTGAAGTCTCTTGATAAGTGATTCAGCTATACCATTTTGAGTATGTGTATATGCAATAGAATATTTAACATAAATATAAAAATCTGGTCAATACATCAAGTAAATATATAAAATACTTGAATATACCATAATGTGGGTGTATTGGTTCATATTTATCACCCTGAATTTTTTCTTAGAAAGATGAACAATAAATAACAAAAATTAAATGTGATGGTTTAGTAATTAATTTAATTTGATATAATCAAAAGGTAAATGAATCTTCTGGTTCTTTAAGGGATGTTCATGGGAGTTTTTAATAATTCAATGCATCATTATTGATCCTAAATGATCATGCCAAATCATAAAAATATTTGGATCCGAACACTTCTGGTGTATTGCACACTTCTGGTGTATTACAACATTTGTTTCAACTATTCTCATTTTAGTATAATATAACCCAGAAGAGAAAATATACAGTTTTTCTAAAATGAGCTTCTGGCCCGATACTATTGAAGTAATATAAAGAAATTTTTCACTGCCTTCATTATTGATTTCAATATAATAACTATAATAACGTATATCCTTAAAGCTGAGAAAATTTCTACTTGTCTCAGAAGAATATAAAGAATCACCAATACAAAGTTTTGTGCCCTTTGACAACATTATAATCGATATTCCACAGACTTTAATTAAGTTTGATGAATAATCACTCTTCAAGAGTCTTCAATTATGTTTGATGAATAATCGCTCTTCTAGAGCCTTTAATTAAGTTTGACGAGCTTCTAGCCCATACAACTTCATATATGCAAAACATAAATTTAACTTTATTACATGAAACATAAATAAAACATATAATAAAAATACTTATTATAATGTCATAATATAATGAAATAAAAATAATTAATTGGTATGAACATTTCTATCAACATATCATCAAAGAAATCATAGATATCAAAATTAGTTTAATCCACTCCATTTGAAAAGTCAAAATAATTTATGGGATCTTCAGGATCATTATGATCAATAAAGTTTATTTCAATTCTGTGACGCCCCCAAAATAGGTATACATCACCCATCTTGGGTCGCCAAATACATGGTACATAATACAAATATAAACTTAATTATACAACATGAGCTGAGAGTTTTTACACGAATATTGTCTTCTAGACAATTAGGGCCGAGTAAGTAACCAAATTGGAACCGAAACCGCACCAAAAATCGCACGAACCGCACCAATTAGAACTTCACCAACGGTTCTGGCGTATGTGGCGATTTTAGGTGGGTTGAATAACCAAATTTACGGTTCCGATTTGGTTACTAGCCAAAACCGCACGCATAAAACCGAAATCACACCATGTGTGTGTGTGTATGTATTATCTCTAGTAAATTCTAAAGTTACTTTTCACTTGAACACGCTCAGAGAAACCCCCAGTCTTGCATTGTCATTTTTTCACCAATTGAAAGAAGATCGTTAAAGATTATAGAGTCAAAAATTAAGCAATTGAGTTTTGGAATTTTGAATTTGTTTGATGCGTTATTGGAGGGGCTTATAGCTGAGGGGCTAAATTCGTTAGTTCGAGCACTTGATGCATTGGTTAAGGTCAATACTATAATAGTAATAGTCTAATAGATTATTTTTCAAATTAGGTATAGTTAGGATTATATTCTATAAGTCCTCCCTGCAATATATAAGATAGAATTTCATTCTATCTCCAGTATATATTGTTAATTTTTGGAGAACTAGATAAACCTTCTTGCTTGTTATCGAATATATGGTCTCCGTTGTTTTATATAGCGTATGTTTTAGTTTTAAAGCATCATTCCTTTATTATAAACTAAAATTATTTTACATGTCTCACTGTTTTATGATTTGATGGTGAATTTGACATGTTTGGCAGAAGAAACTTTGGTTCTATGCTTGATATAATTCTCATTGCCGACTATGTCACTAAGTTAATTACTCGATGTAAGTTCTATGTTAAATTTTATTGAAGGCTTAGACTTATTTGTTGTTTCAATTGGTTTTGGAACCGAAACCGCACCAATTAAAACCAAGACCGCAGACACTTTAAAACCGCACTTTTGCTTTTCAATCACAAGCGGTTTAGGTATGCGGTTCTGAATTTTTAAACCGCACTTTAAAGCGGTTTAAAAGTGATTTGGACTTCAAACCGCACCAAACTGCACCATGCTCACCCCTATAGACAATATCCAAACTCAAATGGAGTCCTCATTACATTTATTGGCACACTATTTTATAGAATAGTGAGGACTACTATAATACCATCTCGGGCCATCACTCTGTTCCCTGACTAGTTCCGGCTACGTTCTTTTTTTCTGAAGAGAACAATGGAAGTAAAAGGGTGAGCTCAACTAGCCCAGTAAGAAATATTATGACTAAGATAATGCATAATAAGTTATCATTAGCCTTCAACAATGTTAAACTGATAGAATATAATAGACAACAAGTTTAACTGCAGCGGAACAAGCAATCCATTAGAAGAGTCAAGTAGAGCATGCTATCTACTATCTTCTATGATTTAAATTTTTTATCATTAACTTTATTGCTGGGACTCAGCTTAATAAATAGATCACATCATCGAATCATCCCTGCACTACGGGCCAAGGATATTCATTAGTATCACGTCCACAAATTATTCTTGCACTACGGGCCAAAAATATTCGTGTAATCATCAATGGTCATGACTATACCGAATTATCCCTGGTTATAATCATACCAATCAACAGTCCATCTATGCACGTAAGTCAAAGATGACTTTCATCACAATATAAACATGAGGATGATGACAATAATATAAGAATTCAATTAAAAGAAAACAAAGGATAAATTTTTAAAGACTTATAATTTAATTTATCCTGAATTCAATAATGTCCAAATTTTTAACATGATACTGCTTTGTGGAGTAAAATTCAAGAATAATATCCATATATCAAAAATAATTTGGACAGAAAAGAAATAAATTTTTCAGTGAATAGTAACCCGTGAATAATACCCCGACATGAAAAGTTTTCCAAATATTCGAGTGAACAATATTTGAGTGAATAGTAATCAGGCGAATAGTAACCTGTGAATAGTAACTCGTGAATAGTACCCCGGCATGAAAAGTATCCCGAATACCCGAGTGAACAATATTTGAGTGAATAGTAATTGGGTGAATAGTAACCAGTGAATAGTAACTCGTGAATAGTACTCTGGCATGAAAAGTGCCCCGAATACCTGAGTGAATAATATTATAATGAATAGTAACCGGGTGAATAGTAACCCGTGAATAGTACCCTATAAATAGTACTTCGGGTAAAAATATTAATATTTAATAAGAAAGTTCATATCAATATTCCAATAAAATGATATTGGATGAAGCGCAAAACTCAAGGATATTCCACTAATTTCAAGGATTATAGAATCAATACTTACCATAGTAAGTTTAGATTTAAGAATATGAAAAGAATTAACATAGGAAAACTGCAAATGGATTTTCACCTGTCATACGGTACGTAATCCGCGTAGACAGGTTATTCCGACATACTAAAGGATGAATACAAAAAATAATATTCCTTACGAAAGAAATAATACCCCTTACCAAACGAAAATAACATCCCTTACGAATACAACAAATAATATCACTTACCTTAGTAGAAGACTGGATACTGCAATAGTGAAGTAGCAGAATACTCTTCTTCTTGCTCTCTATAATTTCTCTCTCTATAGCTTCTCTTGTGAATCTCAGTGAATTGGTGAGAATGAAAGAAGAATTAAGCTCCTATTTATAGGAGAATGAACTAAATAGTAACTAATTCACGAACGGTCCAGATTGATTCACTATTAGAACAGACGGTCCATATTGATTACTATTAAAACCACAACCGACGGTCCAGATTGATTTACTTTTAAAACCACCACTTACGGTCCAGATTGATTTACTTTTAAAACCATCATCGACGGTCCAGATTGATTTACTTTTAAAACCACCATCGGCGGTCCAGATTGATTTACTATTAAAACCACCATCGACGGTCCAGATTGATTTACTATTAAAACCACCACCAATGGCCCAGATTGATTTATCTTTATTACACTTTAGTACCCCTAAAGTTTTCCAAGTTTGCATTATTCCCCTCTAACTTTTGTAATTCACTTATCTTCAATAAACACATTCTTAATACTTCAAAAATTATTCATCATTAATATTATAGCTCACAATATTTAACAAACGGATCATTTCCGTAAAAGAGGGGCTTTCAGATAAGGATTTCTCCCTATCATAGCGTTGATTAGGTGACCAAACCTCTCCTCGATGTAACTTTCTAGACATCGTCAATATTGCAAATAATAATATGAATAACTTTGTTGTCTCAATTATTGATTTAATAATATAAAATATTATGCAGATGATACTGTGACAATAATTGAATCAAATAACGTGAGATACAAGCAGCAATTACTGCATCAATAATTGAGTAAACTGAGTGGCTTCTTACGTAAGCATCAATAATCAATATCATGTGCTACTATGCAACCATGCGTATTACTGTACTTTTACCACCGGGTAGTTCAACAGTTTAACGGTAAAACTTTCACCGTTATTTTTATAAAAGATATTTCTGTCGTTTTTTAACTACGACAATACTTCCGTTGTGGGGTCCACCAATGATTGGGTCGTCAAACGAATATTTTCTGATAAAAAGAATATTCTTCGACCAAACGAATATTTCCCGACACAACGAATATTTTATATCAACTTGCTTACTTTTCAAAAAATTTCACATATCACCCTTAACTTTAACCTTTTATCAATTAAACCATTTATTAAGTAGAATAATAATTATAAGAAAATTAAATACTTTCATTTCATAAAATTCGGGGTCTTATAAATTCCATTTCCTTTTCTTTTATGGTGTCTTGGTACAAATCTACCAAATATTTAGGAGTACGACGGGTACATTCCCTTTTCTATATTGATTGTTCTTTTCACGTCCACTACCACAATCACAACCATAATTTCCTTTATGATTATCAAATGAGGTTTCATTCACTTCAGGGAATGTAATATAATCGATCGAGTGAGATTGTTGGTTTTTCAACAAAAACTCATTATTTTGTACAGCCACTAGAAGACATAATATCACTTCTGGGAACATAGTTTCCTTTATCGCTTCAGGAATATTTTATGAACTTACGCTCTCGATATTGCTGCTGCAGGAGCATATTCGAGGCATGAAATATAATAAATATTTTCTCCAACATGTCTTTATCACTATTTTTTTCACATAATTTTAATAGTGAGATTATTTATTTTTTTTAAATGTAGAATTGTTCTCACTCAATATTTTTAAAATCTTGCAACTTCATAAGACAAGTGAGTCTTTTACTGTAATGTACTCATATTTTAATTTTTCATGGAGATGATAGCAAATAAAAATCATTAATTTTGCATGATCCTGCAAGGATGCATGATTGCCAACTTTAATTGTATCTCCAAGGTTCTTTGCCTTTATATGAATCTCAGCATCAAGATTCCATTACAAACAATTCTTGCTTGATATAAATCAAGGGCAACAAATTCAAATTTATAAGATTTAAATATTAAATAACTAAACATAATCCCCATCAAATTAAATAATTATATATGTTCAGATTTAATTGTAATGAAACAATTTATAAAAATGTAGTAAAACACGAAACTAAATTTGTCCACTAAAACAAAATAACAAACCAACACTACTAACTATATTTGTCATTGTAACTTTATACAAAAATATATCAAAAAGATCATTAGAAATATATCAAATATACTACCATGCCAAAAAGAAATATATCAAAAGATCATTAGAAATATATCAAATATTATACCATGCCAAAAAGAAATATATCAAAAGTTCATTAAAAATATATCAAATATATGAGAAAAGTCGTTTAGCGTCACAACGGGCAAAGCAATGATAGGAGATCTTCCCAGTTTATCTTTATGTCATTTATCTCAGCAAATAAAAGCTTATTTATAAAGCCAATATTGTGTAATTTCAAAAAGCTTAAATTATGCGTTGATCATACCTACCTACAAACTTACACAAAGGTGAGTTGCCCTGTATCAAATAAAAGTTCTAAATTTATGAAATTTATCCATTATTGCACAACCCACATTTTCCTGACGAATAGAATCTTTCTACCTTACCACATAACAAGGGATTAAGACAATTTGATTCATTGATTTTATGCATTATATAACACAACTACATAATACAAGGACTATCATTCACCTCAAATCATATCCTTCAAAAATATAGATCAAGTAGATCAGAAATACAAAGTACTACTCAGAAATACTTACATTGAGTTAAGAGAACTCCTTTTCCAAAATTGGGTAGAACTTCGTGCTGATAACGTGTTATAAAATAATAAATAAAACAAGATGTATATCAAATAAAATGTATATTGATAATCTTTTGTATTCAAGTGGTCATCAACAATTCATTTGATATTTATAAATATAGTGTGTTTCTCACTATTCTCTTTATACTTTTGGTTGCCACTTCTCCTTATTCTCCTTCCACACTTCTTCTATCTCATGTGAATATATATAGGCATGTGGGAGAAAGAAAAAGGTAAACATAACCTTTTCATCTTTCAATAACTGATGAATATTAATAAGGAGGGAACTTTTCATTTTTCAAACTTTCCACTTTCCACATTCTACTCCTTTATTTCTAACAACTATTTTTTTAATATATTTTTTGTTTATCAAATTAATTCCATTGTAAATTCCTCTTTTGGATATATATATATATATATATATATATATATATAATGCTTTGTATGACTTTTATTTTATTTTATTATGAGACTCATGCATGCATGTATATATAGATATTAAATTGTAATTATATTCGTTGAATTTGAATATGTAGTATTATCACTATGTAATTTGTATTTCAGAATTATAAGTTAATGACCAAATTATTTTTAAAATGACCAATCGAATTAATTTGAATAAAATATTCAATTGTCTTATTATATATATAGTACGTAATAAATTACAAAAATGAGTTAGCTAAAAATTAAGGCTCTCATTTCCAAATACATGGGATAGATCATCATGGCAACTTTATGATTTTGTGGGTTTGGGCCTCCCAATAGGAAGTTTCATTTTTCATTGCATATATAGTGTACTTGTGATTGTTTATTAGTCCAACTAATTAAGATCTATAATGAAATAATTACAAAAATAACACAACACAATATTACGTTGCTAAAATTACGGTCATTAACTCCCTACACGTCAGTTACCGACTTTTATATTTTCAACCAACCGATCAACAATTCACGCTAATGAAGAAAACAAGCAACTTTGAGATCCAAAAAAACAGAGCAACGACAGATCGGAGAAGACGACTTCTCCAATGGCGATGCAACTCTGAGATCGGATAATATCGAAGAAGATCAACAGTAACTTCAAGATCAACAACAACTCTAAGATCAACAACAACTTCAAGATCAGTAACCAGCCTCGATCTGTAACAAATTTGATTATTGATTGTTGATTGATTCGTTATAGATTTGTATACTGAGGTATTTGAGTTTAAAGTTTATATACATATAGTTACCCCGTGGTTACATATACTCGTATATTGGTTATCTTTCTTAAGTTTTTCGCTCTTTAATTGGTCACAAAGTCGATTATCAATTTATTTTGATTTCAAAATGCATGTAAAAATATGTTTTATATTCTGGTTACTAAGTACATATAAATTGGTTACTGTTTATTATTGATTTGGTTACTGTATAATGTTTATTTGGTTGTTGTATACTTTAAATGTATATTCTACTGATGTATTTTATATTGATGGTTACTTATTAAATACATTGGTTACCTTCCTGTAACTGTTAGATCTTTAAGTATATATTGATGTTTTTTATATTCTGGTTACTAAATAGATATATGTTTGTTACTGTCTAATCTAAATTTGGTTACTGTATAATGTTATCAAGTTTGGAGTGTCAGATTTTGGCGTATTCGGAGCCTAATTTCATTGGAAACGAGTCAACGATCAAAAATCACCAGCTTTGCTGGTGAACTGCATGGTTTTTTGGTTAAATTCCATCATTTAGGCCTTCAAAATTGCATGTAAAAATTTGGTTTATTTTCTGGTTACTAAGATTATGTAGTTTGGTTACTGTCTAATATTGATTTAGTTACTTTATAATGTTTATTCAGTTGTCATACAATGGAGACTGACAGAAACCAATACAACAAATTTAATTGTTTACAAGAATATATAATTGTTTAATGTTAGTAACCATTAACCACATGGTTGGTAACATTTTTGATGGTGTACAGTAACCAAAATTGATGTTGATTAACAAAGTCAGTATACTAACTGTTTTGATAGCAAAATGCATGAAAAAAATATATTTTATATTTTGGTTACTAAGTACATAGAAATTGGTTACTGATTATTATTGATTTGATTACTGTATAATATTTATTTGGTTGTTGTATACTTTAAATGTATATTTTTCTGATGTTTTTTATATTGATGGTTACTTATTAAATACATTGGTTACCTTCCTGCAACTGCTGGATCTTTAAGTACATATTGATGTTTTTTATATTGATTGTTTTTGTTGTAAAATGCATAAAAAAATATGTTTTATGTTATGGATACTAAGTAAATATATGTTGGTTACTGTCTAATCTGGATTTGGTTACTATATAATGCTGACTTGGTTACTGTGTAATATTACCATGGTTACTGCATAATATTACTATGTTTTATACTGATTTTTTTATATTGATGGTTACTGATTAACTACATTGGTTACCTTCATACATCTGTTACTCTTTAATTTATAACAAAGTCATTATTGATTATTTTGGTTGTAAAATAAATGTAAAAATATTTTTTATAATCTTGGCTATTAATTACATATATCTTGAGTTCTTTATACAATATGTATTTAGATACTATAAGGTGTTTATTTGGTTCTTTGTATAATGTTATTGTGTTTTATAATTGTTTCTTTTATATTGGTGGTTACTTATTGACTACATTGGTTACCTTCATACATTTGTTAGACTTTAGTTGGTAACAAACACATTATCTTTGGTTGTTTTTACTATAAAATGCAATGAGAAATGTGTTTATGTTCTGGTTACTAAATAGATATATGTTTGTTACTGTCTAATCTAAATTTGGTTATTGTATAATGTTGTTATGATTACTGTATAAAATTAGTGTATTTTATACTGGTTTGTTTTATATTGATGGTTACATATTGACTACATTGGTTAACTTCATACAACTGTTAGTCTTTAGTTGGTAACAAACTGATGCGGTTGAAGAGTGGAAAGATTTGATATATTTGATCCAGTTTATGTAAATATTTGATCCAGTGATAATTTGATAATTTCTATCAAGTTTGGAGTGTAGGATTTTGGCGTTTTCGGAGCCTAATTTCATTGGAAACGGGTCAACGATCAAAAGTCACCATCTTCGCTCGTGAACTACATACTTTTTTGGTCAAATGTCATCATTTAGGCCTTCAAAAGGCATGTAAAAATGTTGTTTATGTTCTGGTTACTAAGATTATGTAGTTTAGTTCTTTATACAATATTGATTTGGTTACTTTTTACAATGTTTATTAGGTTGTTAGACTATGGAGGTAGCGAGAATGTCAATACAACAAATTTAATTATTTCTGAGGAATATATAATTGTTTATTGTTAGTAACCATTAACCACATGGTTGGTAACGTTTTTGATGGTGTACAGTAACTAAAATTGTTATTGATTAATATTTTATTTTTTGATTCCATCATGAGTTGTCAATATAAAGTAAACATATACATTGAACAATCAGAATCGCTACGAAATATTTTTATGTAAATTTGGTTATCCATCTAAAATAAAATGGTTATATCTATATTCATATTTAATTACCAACTGGACCATTTCTAAATTACTTTTATAACTATGTAATTTAAAAGTATCCATCAGCTAGATAAATGGGAATCCTCACATGTACATTAAGCACTTGATAAGCTTTGTTCTAATATAAATTTTAATTATTTGGTTACTAACAACAACTAAAATGGTTACCCTTATATCTGATTTGGATACCAACCGCACTCTCTCAAACTATTTTTATTTTAATATGAGATCTATAAGTGACCATCATATATATAAATGAGAACTCTTAATTGAAGTTTCTTATTCCATCATGATGACATGGTATAAATAAAAACAAACATATACATTTAACACTTTATAACAGTCCTGATACAAACTTAAAATTATCTAGTTACTTATAAAAACAAAAATGGTTACCATATATGTAGGTTTGGATACCAACCTAATAAAAATGGTTACCATATATTTTAACTGAAATAGCTGATGGATATTGTTCTAAACCAATTTTATGTAAATTTGGTTACTCAAGAAAAAATAAAATGGTTACCTCTATATGCAGATTTAAATACCAATTGTATAATTTCCAGATAATTTTTATGAGTATGTAATTTATAAGTATACATTAACTATATAAATAGGACACTCTCACATGTACATTTAACACTTGATGTTTGTCCTGATACAAGCTTGTAACTATCTGGTTACTAATAACATTAACCATAATGTAACATAATAAAATAGTAACCACATAATTATATGATAGTAACCAGAACAGGTTTTAATGGTAACCAAAACAGAAACATCATGTAATGAAACTTAGTTTAGGCAATCCATGTATACTAAACAATTACATATTAATCATAATAAAAAATAAAAGTAACCAAAATTCCACATTGAGGGCACAATAATAGTAGCCAAACCATAAGATAACAGTAACTAAAATATAATAAAGAAGTAACCAAATAGTTATATGAAAGTAACCAGAACAGGTTTTAATGGTAACCAAAACAGAAACAACCTGTATATCCAACCCAGTCTAGGCAACTCATGTATACTCTCACATGTACATTTAACACTTGATATATGTCCTGATACAAAGCTTGTAACTATCTGGTTACTACCAATAAATAAAATGGTTACCCTTCTATGCATGTTTGGTTACCAAATCGCACTTTCAAACAATGTATCGACATACATAAGTTCCAATAAACATTACAGACTCACTTAACCATAACAAATGGTTATGGATATCCAACAAAAATCAAAGTCTGAAACACAATCCTTTTAATTCTTGATTGAAATTTAAATAATGTTTATTTCTTTTCATGAAATCACGCCATACGATCTCTTCCCGAGAAGCATCATCATGAGACTTGTTTGAAGCAAAATTTATATTATCTCGATAATAGAAACAACATGAATGCTTTACGATCCAAAACCTTCTTCTCACTAACTTGAACAACACAGCGTGAATCAACAAGTGCAGCAAAAGTAAATTAAAAAATAATCAATTTACGCCACCAATTAGTTAATTAGTCTAACAACTATGAAGAAGAAGAAGAAGAAGAAGAAGAAGAAGAAGAAGAAGAAGATTTTAGAGACAGAAATACCAGTACATAAATTATGGAAGTTGGGAGAAAAAGAAGGGATTCACGCGTTTCAAATAAAAAACTACCAAATTTGCCATGTCAGCCCACCAATAATAATCCCCTAAATTAAGAAATCTTAATTGTACTAATATTATAAATAAATATGGAAAAATGTATTATTTTTGTAGTTATTTTATCTATACACCATTATTGTAATTATTTCTAAAAATATACTAAGATATGTAATTAATCCATAAATTAAACAAACTGACCACAACCTATCACCTAAAGAAATATGTTAATAAATATTTGGTGATAATGAGTTTAAATTTATGTAAAAAAATAATAAATTTGAATTATTTTTACTATTTAAATTTAATAGAAATTTTAACGATTAAATTATAATAAAAAGTGCTTATATTCATTAAATGTTGAATCAATGTCGAATTGTTTTCATTTTCGGATAAATAATACAACTCAATGTTATAAATTCAATGATAAATGTTGATTTCAGGCTTAATTTATTTATAATCAAAAAAGAGAAATAATTTTTCCAAATATAATTAGAATACATTTAATTTTTCAAATTATATATTTATTTTCCCTTTAAACCACTTAGACAGTTGATGGGATTATTTATTAACTCTTTTTAACTGTCCTTATCAAATACAATTAAATTTTATTAAATTTCTTATGGTAATATAATTTTACCTATGTTGAAAATTTATTCAATTTATAATTATATTAGAATTGAAACTTTAAATAAAAAATATTATGTTAGTTAATATTAAAAACATAATAAAAGTTTTAATCATAACATAAGGAATAAAACACTTAATAAATGAGCATAGCAATGGTGAACATAGTGATAAATAAAAATTTTATTTTTTGAATTTTGAGCATCATCTATATTTCAATCTAATTATATGAATATATTTCGTGTTTGATAAAACTGAATGAAATAGTTCTAAATGTTTAAATAATCTGAATGAAACAGAATTTTAAATATTGAATAAAAAATTATTTAATAATTGAGCGTATCGAAATATCCGAATAACAAATTTTTATTATTTTACAATTGAAAAAATTCAAAATTATTATAAATTTATTTATATTAATTAATATTAATTAATATTGTAAAAAATTATAAAATACTTTCATTATCAACAAAAAAATTATACTTTGACTATAAAATAACAACAAATATATAAAATATGATATATGCGTGACACCCTAAATATGATATAGTATAAAATAACAACAAATGTAAAAAGGCGCCCTATGCAGAAATCAAATTTATTCCCCAAAATGTCTTTATGAGATTATCTGATTCTTTCCATAAACCCATCAGCTAGGTTTTTGGTCTATAAATTCGCAAACTTTTAGGGGTTTTGCAACAGATTTGAGTGTCATGGATCGTCTTCGGCCTAGAGAGAGAAAGGTTTTCACTGGCTTCACAACAGCTGAGGTATGATTTTTAATCATCTCCATTAAAACCCCTGCTATAGTGTTTATTTTTCACCTGGGTGTTGATCATGCATTTTTTATTTTTTTAAAATTTTTTAGAAACGAATTGTTAATTGCAGCTGTACATGGTGTTGGGTTACTTGGGTATGCGAAAACTTGCATGGAAATGTTATGCGTCTATGTTTCGATGTGATTCATGGTCCAGTTTGCAAATGTGAAATAATTTTTTTTTTCATTTAATTTATTTATTTATTGTGGTGGGTAAGCCCTAGAACTTGCTTCCAATTAGCAGGGAATGTGGGTATCACAAGAAACAAATTTTATCATTTTAAAATGAAAAATTAAAAAATCAACTGTAAAGGTAAAAGCTGATTGTTAATTGGCATTTTAGGGGGTTTATGATGTTTTTGGTGGAAGCAATGTTCGAAAAAGCTAAAATCGGTACGAGGCGTTTTCTACGGGCTATGCTTGGCGTAAAAACCTGAGAGGCGGAGCGAGAGGCGGAAGCCTTGATTTAAAGACACAAGTCCCCAAAAATTATGAAAAAATACTAATAAAATCATAAAATAATTCATCATTACAATTAAGGTCATAGAAGACATAAATAACCAACGTCATAGTAATGTATCATTACAAAACATCAAAACAACATAATATCATCAAGTACTTATATAGTGATCATCCATCACTATGTAAGTAATGTATCATTTGTATCTAGCGGCTTGAATAATGGATCAAATCCTAGATCATATTTCCATGCAGGATCTTTTTTACCCATAATCTTAATTCACTGTAATAATAAAAGCAATTGTTATTGACAGTCTAAAAAATTCAACTGTAAACAATAACAATTAAACAATAACAATTAAACAGAAGCAATTGATACGAATTGTTATTATAATTGTTATTATAGTACTGTTACGAATTTGTTAGTGGAATAAATTATAACTGTTAGGAATTACAATAACAATAAACACTAACAAAGTAACAATAACACTGTAAACAATAACAATTAAACAGAACAATTAAAACAATAATGAACTCAGGACCCTCGACAAAAAACTCGATCGCTTCTAAGGCGAGAAAGAAGGAGCGACAGGCCTCGTGGAAGTTGTTGGGATTTGGTGACAATGTCAATAATTGCGGCCTTCAATTGGAATGGAACTCAAATGTGGATGTGTTTATTTATTTTTCAAAGCTAATAGAATTTGATCCTCATTAGTCATTTCAGGCATTTTGTGATTGCTTTTACTTCAATTGTACCATGTAGTAAAGGATTAGCTGGTAGCATGAGTTATTGTTAGTGGAAGTTATTGCTATTAAATTGAATTATCTGATGTTAAATTTGAAGCTTATCTGCTTTCAGTATGTGAAAGGTTTCAGCTTTGTTGGATTAATGTGTGTAATAATGGTATGGTGGGTGCATTATTTAGTTTTTTCTTTTTATTGGATTTGGTCTTTTAGGTCAAGAACAGTGGCCTCTTCTAGGGGAAAAACGTGGGTTTACATTAATTATTATTACTATAAAATGGACGGTTGACTTTCAGTTTCAGTTTAGTGTTCATAAGCTGAGACTGATTGTATGGACATGTAAGATTACAGAGATGCATTTTTTGGTTTTTGTGCTCTGAACTGTAAAAAGATTGTCAATGGTGATTACACTTAAATAGACGATAAATATATGTACTGTCCAAAAACAAAATTAAAAAAATTAAATACTGGGGATATGGATAGTTATCTTTGATATATTAACTTTCAATTTCAGCTTTGTCCTTGTTGGACAAGGTAAAAAGTAGTACTGTGCAAAAGGTTACTGCATAATGTTTTAACAATATGAGTTTCGTCCAGCAATTGGCGTATAAATGTGGTTTTAATAATAAACAAAATCTTGCAGGAGGTTGAATGTTTTCTCTGGAACAATTTGTTATAGATTCGTTGAAAAGGCTGTAACTTTGTGGCAGCCAGATTGATCTTTTGTATCTAATACATTATGTAGTTTTCTTGCAACATGGATTCCCCCCCCCCACCCCACCCCCACCCCCACCCCACCCCCAGTAACTGCATTGCACTACCCTTAAGTTTCTTCTTTGAGGAATATCTGGTTTTATTGCTTCAATCATTTATTTTTCTTTTTATAATGATTGATTGTTTAAGAGCTTTAAAAATTAAGTAGCTTTCACATTTGGCACTTGTGCCCGTTTGGTTTTAATAGTTCTTTATATATATTCAATGCCAGAACTATGATATTAATTGGAAAACTTAATCCTAAAAACTATTCTTTGCGTGTTTGTAATCTCTTTATAAGGTAAACATGAATTTGATATCTTTATTTGGGGTATTTTGTATTCAAGTCATAACTAATATGAATCTGTTGGTGATGTCATATCTGAGTAACATCTTTTGTGTCTGTTCAATTTACCTGTTTCACTTTCACAGTATCGTCCTTCTCTTGTATACTAAGTTCATGAATAGTTTGCACTTTCAGAAAGTTTGTTTGAGTTTGTGGTGTTTGATTCCTTCTTCCAGTCAGTTTCAATGGAATCAGTTTGAGAGATATATTATGGAGTTCCTATTGTCATCTCAATCTGCTCTAACGTTTGGCTTTGCTGATATATACCAAAGTAACTTAATTTTTTTTGTTGGATTTTTCAATGATATTAGTATTTAGTAATCAATTCATTTTTCAGTTTGTTTCTTGTTGTTGAATGATGTTAAATTGTTAGTCCTGCCATCAGGTAAATGCATGGTCCTTAGTCTCAGTTTGTCATGGAAATTAATTGATTCTTGAAACTATCTGTATTGTTTATTTCTTTCTTTAAAATATTTTGTCTAAAAAATGATCAAAGATGAGTTTCTCCCAAATGAAACAGGTTGAGAAAATGGAGAAACTTCTAAAGGAAGCAGGAGAAAACTCTATCGACGTAGCATTTTATAAGAAATTAACAAACAGATTTAAGTGAGTAATGTTTCATGCAGTTCATATCTTCTTACATCATTTATCAATTGTTTGCGACTTTAATGATGTTTGTATTCTTTGTTTTAAATTTCTTGAGTGAGCTTTAAGTTTTTGTTTTTTGGCTTGTATACTTTTTCAGCAATTCTAGTGGCCGTTCTGGAAAATCATTTCTGAAGTGGACTGAGGTTCTAACTCACTTCATCCTACTCTACCGTCTTGTTCATCTCGTGGTTACTACTATTTGAATGCAATTCTATTATTACACTTGCACTTTATAAAACTCCAATGTTTGTGGTTATATTATAGGTCCAAAATTGGTACCAGAATCATGTAGATTCCCCAGCCAAAGACAAATCACTTGAGGGATACAACAATTCGAATCCAGATGCTTGCCCCTTGGAAAAACCAGATGAAAGTACTCCAAATGAGTGTACTCCAAATGAAAGCACTCCAAATGAAAATACTCCAACCTCAAAAGGTACTTCTATTGTTATTGCCGTTATTTGTGCAAAGTAGTAGATAGTATGGTTGCAAATGGCTGTTCATGTAAAACACCCATGTGATACAAAAATAAAAAAAACGCTTTCTACATTGAAAAAGGTTATTCAACACGTTAGCACCTTCATAATGCATATCTTCTATCATCATATAGTAAATCAAAGACATGTTGTACTCTAATGCTCTCCACATCATCTCTAAATGTTCCAGTTAATTCTTAGTCATGTTGCTTTACGTGGTGGAGGTTTCGGATATGATTATTATCCTAAGGCATCTAGTTTGGTAGGTCGTTAGTTTCGATATCCACAACATTAGTGCAGCCCAGTTGTTGATGAGTTTGATTTTGCTGATATTCAACTGATCTCTAGGTTTCCTTTTACTTACCATATTATTTGTTCAAGAATTTCCCTTTTATTTTTTGTTTTCTAATTCTGTATCTATCAGCTAGAATTTGGAAGAACTTTTTTCTGCAGAGTTTTTTGGTACTCAGTTCTTCCTGCATATATATATATATTTTAAAACGACAATGAAATTTATATTTTCCAGGATAATTAATTGATTGCCACTTTCTTGACAAAAATTGTTTTTAAAGCAGGAGAAAAGGTGCGAGATATATCGAAGTTAGAGTTTGAAGCTAGGTCTTCGAAAGATGGGGCATGGTAAGCCTTCATATAGCAATCAAACAAGGTTTTGGTTATGTTGTTGTTGAAATTATTTAGCTACTTCTCATAGCTCTTGTAGTTCTTACCAAAGCTCATCTAGCATATAAAATGTTTACTAATTGGTAATGAAAGAAGTTTTTCCTCATTCTAAGTTTAATAGTTTCTTTTCTTTTTTGATAAGAATATAATCTTTCCTTCTCTTCCAACCACTTGAAATATGTTAATATTATTGCCACTGATTTTAATACTGCAACAAATTATTAAACAGTAGGCCTTTCTCTTTCTCTCTCTCACACACAGAGAGACACAGACACATCCAAACCCAAATGCGCCCAAGCACTCTGTACATGTAAACATCTCAACTAAAGTAAGCAACATATACTTTATCTTTTAACTGTGACATGCTTAATTCTTTTAGAAGCCCATGACTCTAATTAGCATTGGTTCAAGGTTATTAGTCAATGAATCATCATTTAAGAGCACCCAGTATCTCTCTCTATCGACTATCGTTATCTTTCTGCCAGTAACTTTTAGCTCTATCTTCATGAACTTCCTTTTATTAGCTTAATAATTTTCACTCTTATTTGGTAACAGTATAAGTGTGTGCCTGACCCCTTCACCTTTCCCCATCTTCAATACAAGGGCATATATAGGAGTATAGGACCCGTTTGCTGCTTGTTACATTACATGCTTCAAATTTGTTTGTTTACGCTCTTCCATCCATTGTCTTTGTTGCTCGCTGCCATACGTGCTTGGAACTTGTTTGTTTAAGCCCTGTAATTGACGATGTCACAGTAATTAGCTTGTACATAATTTGTCACCTTTATTTTTTTTGGGCTTAACAGGTATGATGTGGAAAGATTTATTACTTGCAGAGATCTTAGATCAGGAGAAACCGTAAGTATTTGAGTTACAACTTGATCTATTTCTTTTTACGTTATTGAATGGTTGCATGCATGTTCTGTAAAAAGAATAATGGATTGGCATTGTTCTGCTGTTTAAAATAACTGTGCTTCCTTGCCCCATATACATTTGTTGTGTTCAAGAATTAGTTGTATTTGCCAAAATGGGCTAGCATAATGTTTGAGACTGAATATTCTCGGCCAGCACTTGGATCTCAGATTCAATGTACGCTGTCTTTATATTATTTCCATTTTTGTTTTTAAATCAAACCTCAACTTATAAATTTCGCTGTTTGGTGCGGAATTTTGTGATGGATAATGTTACTCTTTTGAACATATAATAAGATGTCTTATGAACTCCGTTGGGTTGCCCTTTTGTGACCAAAAGTAAGTTTAACATGCCATTTATTGCAGGAAGCTCGGGTAAGATTTGTTGGGTTTGGATCCGACGAAGATGAATGGGTTAGTGTAAAAGAATCCATTCGTGAACGCTCTCTTGGTTTAGAGCATTCAGAATGCCATCTGTTGAAGGTTGGACATCTTGTATTGTGCTTTCAGGTAACTTGGTTTTTTATAATTTTGGAGTTTGAAATATCCAAAAAACAATCTTTTGCCAATAGTAGCCGGCTTACATTTGGGCTCCACTTTTTTTTTTTGGTTGGGGTGGGGAGGTATATTATCAGGAGAGAAGAGATGTAGCAAGGTATTATGATGCTCACGTTATAGACATCCGAAGGAGAATGCATGATATCAGGGGCTGCAGATGTATTTTCTGGATTCGTTACAACCATAACAATGTCGAGGCAAGTGTTGAAATAAGTCTGCCCACAACGCCCAGAAATCAGACTCTTTCCTTTGAGTTCATTGTTTATTACTCGATTTATAAGTGTAAATTTTCAACTCTTACACCTGCTGCTTCCTTTTTCTTACTTTAGGAAAGAGTCGAGTTGTCCGGATTGTGCCGCAGACCATAACAGAGGCGCTACGCTACCGGAGGATGCGCAAATGTTTTCTCATTTCTTTATTTATTGCCATCTTTTGTACCGGGGCTAGTTAGGTAGGTATACAAGCAGGATAGCTGAATTCACAGTTGAAAATTTAGTGAATTACAAATATAAAAGGAAAGCTATCTCTTGTAATTTAGTGAACTCACTATAGATATACTTGGAAGGCTTTTTCCCTTGCATGTGCTTTCCTTGACCCTTCAACAATACTAGAATATAGTGCAGTCCTTTATAATAGCTGAAAGCAGTGTTCAACTTGTTGCCCTACTGGTGGTTTTGTGTTCACATTTTTATTATAGGTTTTAGAAATTGATATTTTTACATGAAAAGTGTCGCTATAGATATATAACGACGGTAAAAATTGTTGTTATAGACGACAATTTTTGTGAAAATATATAAAGTCATGGAAATATTATTTTCCCATTAAAAAGAAAATTCAAAATTCAACGTTGAATTTTGTGTTGCTAATAATAGCCAATGAAAGGTTATTTAGTATTTTTCTAATAGCATAATTCAAAATAAAACTGTCACTTTCATCCAATCCAACCTCTTATGTATGAAAATTTAGTACTCCCTCATTTTTATTATATAAAGTCGCATAATATAATACATTTTACATATATCTCTCTAAAAAATAGTAATTAAAAATAAAAAAGAAAGAGTAATTAATTAGTACATATGTAGCAATAACATTAATTAACTAATATTAAAATTAATGAAATTTCTTAATATGTGATTATATTTTAAACTATTTATAGAATGAAAATGAGGGAGTAATTAATTTCAAAATTAAAAAAAACAAAAACAGATTAACATATCAAAATCCAGAATTAAAAAAAAACAAATTTGTACAATTAATATCTACATAAACTAAATTAAAAGAAAAGAATGAAATAAAGCTAAATCCAATCTTTAGCTGTTGACTCGAAATACCATTCCTTTTAAAAAAATAATAATAATTGGATTCACTTGAAATAAGTCCTTGCGACATCAAAGATTGAATTTAAATTTTCTAATTTTCATTTATTTATTTATTATTATTATTTTGGTTTCATTTTGTGTGGGATGGAGGGAGCATATATATCTCAAATATTTCTATATAGTTGCATAGAAGAGGTTAAAGAGTCGTACGGATGCAAAAGTATACATATAATATAAAATGACTAGTTGTGTTATGTTGCAACATCAGAAGAGATTTATAAAGAGTTCGATGATTTATGAGATGCAGAAAATTCAAAATCATTTATATTTTGTTAGATAGATATAAAAAGCAACCAGGGAGACAACAAAGATCAGTTTTTGATGTCCAGAGAGATCAAAAATATAACATTTGCACAGAGCCCTTAATACCATCATCATTAATAAAATGCATAGAGCCTTGACACATGCCTTCAACCAAGTAATTCCTGTTCAAGACTACAAATTTCTCCAACAAGTAGAAGTATATCCCTCTTAAGGTCAAAAACTGCTTGAAATCATCTCAACCCAGTTGAAAAACAGGCCTGCGTAAATATTCTACATCATGATGACAATTCATGTAAAATTTTACATTAACCTGATGGTCCAGATCCCAAATGACACAATTTAGCTACTAGACTGTAGGAGATTCAGTGCTTCGTTTTCTTACTAGTGTGTGCCCCATTAGTTGTGAGTTTCAAAAAGCACATCCTAAACAAAAATGTGGCAGCTCATGAAACTGTTCGACCATAACAAATGGATGCAATATAAAGATTCTTCGCCCACTTTTCCTGCAGAAAACAAACCACATAAAGTTAAGCTGTATGTAATATATATATATATAAGACGTATGTAGATATAAAAGCTATAACATTAAAAGATATACATAGTTATCAACCTTGACATGTGTACTAGGAAAAGCAGAAGTCCGAAGCGTTTCTTGTGTCTCATCAGTTGGTTTTCTTCTTGGTACACTAAGAACCAAAGCAGTTTGGTCTGAAGTTGCAGCAGTTGATGTGATGCGATAACCTGCATCCCATCTCCTATGAATACCTTCACTGGGATATAAAAAGTCTAATTCCACAACCTGTAATCCCATAGAAAGAAATATAAGTCGAGAATGTAATGATTGCAAGCATGAATTACACCAACTGAAAGGAGTTCTGAAACCAAGAAAACCTGATCAGAATATCCATTACAACGTGACATAACAATACCCCACCGACTTCCAGCAGTTGCCATAGCAGTGACATAGAAACCCTCTCTCCACTTCTTATTTATCCACTTAAACGGAAATGACTCACTAACTTTATAGGACTGCTGCGAATATTGAGTACCTAGATTGTAAATAGAAAGAAACTAGGTCAGATAATAATTTTGGTACCATTTGACTAAGCTCGTCAAGTAAATTTTTACCTTTTTGCTTCTCTTTCTAGTTTAGGTAATCCCTTTTTTATATAGGTAATTTTTACACCAAGTATGGGGATTGGAACCAGCGACCTTGAGTATATTCATCAAGGCCTCTGCCATTTCACCCACCCTTTAGGTAAGAACGTCCTAATTAGATAAAAAGGTAAAAAAAGTAATTTAAAAAATTCTCATAAAAGATTTAAAATATTTTGAGTTATCTAACAATTTAACTAACCCTTCGACATTACTACAAGTGAGCTGCCATTGTTAGCCCCTGCAATTGCACTAATGTAGTAATTCTTCTCCCACTGTTCCATAATCCATTCCTTGAGCAAGACATAGAAGTGTTAGCTAGTTGGTTGAGAATCAAAATTACATGAAATAAACATGTGTACGAGAACATAGAAGCATGCCCTAATAATATCACAGAGCATAATCAACCTTGTGAAGAAAAAAAGGAGAGAGTTCATAAACTTGAGAAGAAAATCCTGTCCCAGCATCCATGATCAGGGCCCATAGGTTTGTGCAAGATGCCACGCTGCTGATATATAACCCATCTTCATTTCCTTTCTCAATGTGCTGACCAAGTCTTGCTTCTGCCACATTGTAATGATATCTACAACTATAAAAAAGATTACCTTTATAACTATTTGGAATAAACCTGAAAAGGTTAGGTGTGTAAGTTGTATATACCTTTGCTTCATAGGGCGCCGAGCATTGTAAATACTAATCCATTGGGTTGCAGGCATTCCCATCCTAATTTTCTTCTTTGGTTGGTCATCATCATCCTCATCCATCATCAACCGTCCCCTCTTATGTCCAACTTGAATTATAAGCTACATAATATATTATGGATATATGTGTTAGAAAGAAATGTACAATAAAAATCAATATTCTAGCCCTCTGTTACGTCCAACTTGATATACAAACTACACATTACGTATACATGTATTACAATAAACACCATGCAAAAAAAATCAACATTCTAGTAAAATGCTCAAGAATTCAGGCAGGATAATGAAGGCGGGCATGAGAACATAAAGCATACCTTTTGAGCACCTTCAGTATTAATTGGCCTGACATCCGGATTTGGACCAACAATTCCATCAAAGAGGGAAACATATTTTGCATAGTTGGGTGTTTCATCAAACTTCAAATTTACTACAAGTTCAATGAATTCTCGAAAAGGCGCAGGACAAAGGGAACAAAGAGCTTCTGGAGGAGTTGACATCTTTTTCTTACCGACAAGGAATCCTTACTCTCGCCCTAAAACCACGCTATGTAAGGAATAACAGAGTAATGACATGTGAAATAAACACCATTAAGTTTGGAAAATACAAACCTGGAAACCCTGCCAAGGCAACCGCCCTCGGAGAAGAAAAATGAGTGTGTAAGCAAGAGATTCTAAATCATCTCTTCGGCTCCCAGTTCTTCCCAGATGAGCATGCACACTAGCATAGCGCACAGTTCCCCTGAAATACAATAATGCTTGTGCCTCAATTGAAAGAACCCACAAATATATAGACATGAAATCAAAGATAAGAGGGAAGAAACAACGATCATATTATAGATTTATGACATCATCACCCTACCTAAAAACATCCGGACGCTGATCATAATCAATATGTAAGCCAGTTGAACTATCTCGCCACTTGGTGGCTGGCATGTCAAAGAAGACAAGAAGAAATCAGTATATTTGAGCAGTTTCTAGAGTATCTGAACTACAAAACATCATTATTTATAGTTTACCTAATCCGAGATCAACAAGAAAGAGTTTTTTCTCCTCGGGTGTTCCGGGTGGACCAAGCAAAAAGTTCTCAGGTTTTACATCGCCATGCACATATCTACAAAAATTGCAGTTAGAAATATCATTTCAACTTGCATGGTAAATCAATATTGTATCAACAGTTTATCGTGAGGAAAAAAAAAAGAGCAGTGAATTTTCTTATTAAACATAAGCTCTATTTTTTTTTAATAAAAAAATGGCAAAGCAACATGGAACAGACTCTATCATATTATCCAAACATAAAGGACTTAGACGTATGCATTTATCAGCATACAATCCCTACTTATAACTTAAGTATCTTACTATTTTTGCAAGACAATAAAACGCAGAATGGGAAAAATCTTCTCTTATAACACCTCTCAAACATTGGGAAAAAACCTGACATGAAAAATTTGAAGCTATATATGCTATATTCCCAAGCCCACCCTCAAAAAGCATCATATATATGTTTCCTTACAGTTTAAAAAGTAAACGAATGCGCAAATAGAGACAATTACCCTCTAGAGTGCACCTTCTCTAATATGGAGATTGCTTCAATAGCGATACATGCAACCATTTCAATGGACATCCTAGAGTAAACAACAATAAAATACTGCATCAATTAAATGTTCATTAGGCCAAACCCAAAAGTAGGGGGGAAATCAAAATTCAATCTTGAGACGTAAGTTACGTGTGGGAATTGTTACTCCAGACATCCCATAAACTAGGTCCAAGCATATCCATGACCTGCAAAAGTCATCAGGTTTCTGTCACACATTCATAGGCAATAAGAGATACAGAAAAATCTAGAAGAACATCAACAGTCAAAAAATATGACAGAAAAAACTATATAAGAATAAACATTTACCATTATGTAGTAATCGCCTTGTCGGCCCTTGTAGTGCACACGTGGAACACCATGACTACCACCAAGTGCACTGGACAATCCACAAAATAACCAAATTACACAACCAAACTTATCCAATAACTTACAACATTAAGAACACAATGCATACAACAGTACAGATCATATAACACAGAACTACTTACCCGTAGACTTGCCATTCATAAGGTGGCCCATAATTACATCCTTTGCTGCTTCTATGCTCAAATTTTAGAGCAACCTAAATATCATAATAAAATTCAACACATTAGAAATATGTATTCAACAATTGAGGACCATGCAGAGGTCAGAATACCAATTAACACATAAATTCTATACCTCTACTGCTCCTGAGCCAATTCTTTCATGTGGAAATGGAGCATTAACTCGACGACCAACATACACTTGTCCAAATCCTCCTTTACCTAATTTTTTCTCAACTTTATATAACGGAGAACCACCAACTTGGACCTGTTATAGAGAAACCAAAAATATGTAAAAGCACTACCCAAGTACCCTGACCAATCAAATTAGTTAACAAGTACCAATAAAAACTGCACAACAGCATAATCACATTTTCTTTCACTGAAAACCAACTTGTTTTTAAACTTTGACCAAAAGATAAATAAATGAAATCACAAACGTCCAAGAAAAATACCTCCCTAAGGGTATCCAGTAAAGATTTTAGAGAAAATATTATTTAGCAAAATAATGCCCAGCAGAAATTCCATCGTTTACGGGTTAAACAAAACAGAATTAGAACAATAGAACTTCCATCATAGCCACCATACTTAAGGAACTATAGAACAATACTATATGCACACTACAACGAGAAATATCACATTCAACATATAAAAAAACATAATAATTAATTTTTCCTAATAATAATTAAAAAAAACAGCTCTCACTGCCTAGATGCATATAATTTCAACTCCACTCAAGTTTTCTAACGGGAAGCCCTTATACAAAAGCTCTACCCAGATTGTCAGTACTATCCACTGCTGAAATCAGTCAAACAAATTGATTTTGATTTAGTTTTTTGAAATCCAAAACAAGATGACACATTTAACATTATCAAAATCCCATAAAGTTTTCATCTTACTAACATACAAGCATAATTCAATTAAACACCTAGTAAGAAAACAATAAATAATCTGAAACAATAAAAAAATATAGAAAATTAACCCTCTCAGGAATTGGAGCGGTTCCTTCATCTTCAGGACACAAAGCCTTATCACCACCACTTTCATTCATCTCTTCTTTCTCTTCCAAAACCCTAAAAACTTCCTCTACTTTCTCTTTCTCTTCCTCACTCTTCAACGGCGTCGTATTCAGCACATTCTCATCGGCCTTCTTCCTCCTGTTCTGTCCGGCTCCGTTTACCCTACGACGACCCCGCACAGCTCCAGCCGCCTTCTTCTTGTTCTTCTCCACTGGTCCGGCTCCGGCAGCCTCCGGTACGATTTCAGTGATCGGTTTCTTCGATGCTCGGCCTCTGCGCACTCCACTACGCAGCTGAGGCATATCACCGACCAAACTGTGAAAACCCTAAAACGACCTTCATGAAGGTTCTGGATTTACTTATAGATACCGATGGCGATCAGCAGATAAAGTGTTCAGAAATGTAAAACTGTGAAAAAAAAGTTATATGTGATGATCGGAGTTGGATTATATGTAAATTTAGAGAGAGAGAATTAGGGTTTGATTTGGGCGATTTCAGGGATCTGTGGAGGGAAGAGAAAAGTATGGCTTCAAAAGTAGTATCTCCTAATTCCTATGAGAGATAATGGAAGAAGATGTGCAGTAAATTGGTTTAGATTTTTTTGTAATTTCTAAATTTAATTAAAGTGATTAAAATTATAAAAATAGAACTTTTCTTTCTCTTTTTTAATTTTTTTTTTTTGAAAAAATTATATTTGATTAGAATATATTATAAATTTATGCTTATTTATAACTACTTATTGATGCATGAGATGTATAAAATTATTAAAATATTTTATTTATTATATATCTCTTTAAATAAATTACCACTAATATTTATTTATCTAACCGATAATAAAAAATTCGCAAATATATATTACTTTTTAAATATATGTGTGATTGACTTATAGTATTTTTTGACAATTGAAAATGTTATTTTTTATAATAAAACATTATAGATCCTATATGTCGGTTTTTTTGTCGATATACATCTAGAGTGATATTTTTATTGTGGAAATAACAAAAAATATTATGGATTTAACAATTCTCTATTTATTTTTTAATAGGGTCTCCTTTTTTATATCAAAATTTATGCATATGGTAGTTTTTATAATAGAATCTTATAGAACAAAGGTGAAAAGTATAATTCATCAATTGAAGACAGAGTGGGAATTTTTTTTTTGATATTATGTATTTTTTTTAGTTAAAATTATTATTATTAGTATTATTATTATTATTATTATTATTATTATTATTATTATTGTTGTTGTTGTTGTTGTTATTATTGTTATTAGTACTATTATTATTATTATTGTAGTATATATCTTTCTGAGATTATATTAAGGGTAAGTAGTGAAGGAAAAGAAATGAATATATGGGGGAAATCTCATGTTTTGATATAAATATTAATCATTGCAAGATATTAATAGATAACTTGTGTTACAATAATTTTTGAGAAAAATTGAAAAGAATCCACTTCAGCAACGGACACGTGTCAATTTATTCAGTTTGCGTTGACCAAAACAAAATAGCTCAATACTTAAATATTAGAAAAATTCAATAGTCGACTTTATATTTAACCTCTTTTTAAATATACGTATGTCTTTTAATATCGTCTCCTTTTCTTTTTTTTTTTAATCAAAATTTATGCATACGGTAGTTTTTACAAAATTTATGCATAACAACCATCCACCACCATAGACGAAATGAACTCTCTACGCAGAGAGAATCCAAACTTTCAAAAGGAGAAGAAATTACAGTCACAAAAGTGAAGAAAGAACAAAAGATCTTAACCCTAAACTAAAAGAAAATAAAATCCCACAAAAGGAAAAAAAATAAACTTCTCGAAGGGATAAAATACGAACCAAATAAGTGACTAATGATAACCAAAAGATTTAAAGGAGAAAATACGAACCAAATAATTTATATTTTTTAAAAGAATGCGTGGGGTTATAGAAAAATAATTAATGTTTTTTTTAAAATAGACAAAATAATACTCCATGGAGATGGAAGAGAAAGAGTTGAAAAGACAAATACCATCCATACAAATCTCTCCTACGAAAATATATCAGTTAGGTGCTATTTGTTTATATCTGATTGTCTTTTAATGGACTGCTTAAGAAGCATGATGTTATTTATTTTTATTACCTCTGAATGCCTCTTAATCGGTAAGACAGAAAATAAAATTTTAATAATTAAAAGGTACCTCTTAATGAAATTTTTTTGATAATTTTTTATATATAAATATATTCAATAATATTATGCACTCATTTTTATTAAATTGAATATTAAAAATTATTAAATAAAATTTTACCCTTTAAAATGATAAAATAGTGTCATTAAGAGACAACTTACTTTTTAGTTATCAAACAATTTTTTAGATTCAGACCTCATAACCATTCAGATGATTTATTTTATTAAGACATCATAATCATTTAAATCTTAATTCCCAAGTGTTAACGCCAAGTTTCACCGACGCGTCCAATCATAGAATCCACGCGCTAGAACCTGCACAATAACAGATCACACAGAAGTTGACTTGACATTGTGCCACGGGGATAGTTTGAGGTGTGAGAATAAGTCTGGTAGTTCACAAGGTTTAACAATGGAGGCTAAGTGTTTAGTGCTCAAAAGTAGGTATTACCTGTTAATTGTAACCTTGGCCTCGTATTTATAATGCTCACCACCTTTTGAATCCTTCTCCGAGTCGGATTAGGACTCCTAGTCATGGTAGTTACTATAACTTGGGTCCAATACAATCTCCTTAAAAGGTGCAAGTGGAATCCAATCCAACCACTACCGTTGGAGTTACCTTATTCAATTATGATTAAGATCCTGAACTCTGCACGCAAGAGAGCCCACTGTGCAGGCCCAAATAATCCCACCATTAAGTCTAGGCTTCGGCCCAAAGGACTCGAAGACTCGACCCCGAACTTCGCACGACAGGGTAAGGCTCCGGCCCGAGGGGCTCGGATACCGAACCCGACGATCTCCACTAAGATGAGGCCCCGACCCAAAAGGACCCGAAAGCCTGCCCGAACAGCTCCAACCCCTCCATGGGCTTCAGTTCAATGGTCTCCTAATACCCTTCTAATGTCAGGCCTTCGGCCCATGTGAAGATCGGTAAAATGCTCCTGAACATTGCCCCCCAGTCTCTGATTGTAATATACTTATAATTGGAGACTTGAAAGGTCAGGTATATGAAAGGTCACGACAGCTAATGATGAGTTGTCTGGGGAAGCCAAACGGTCTATCCTTGTTTCTCAAAATGCTGCACGCCTTTCCATGTCTGGTCCCACCTTGAGCATTTAATAGCCGCCCTTGGGTAACGTGCACCTACACCTATAAAAACCCCCTTTTCCCCCTCATTATCACTTTTCCAGATTTCTCAATTTCAAACTCCTTGTCTGACTTTTCCAGTCAAGGCGATTCCCGGCGAGTACTCAACTCCTCCCCATTCTTGTTGATTTTAACCATTCTACTTATTTTCGAGCTCCATTCTTGTCCGTATTCTTCCTAAAGCTCACGTCTGTGTCCCATTCCCTTCCAATCACACCAAATGGCTGAATCTAGCACTCCTCTCCCAGTCAGTGAGGCAATTACTCCCCCCGTCACCACCGGCGACCTGGTTCTAGTCGAATTACCTGTGGTCCTTTCCGACGTCACTCCCTCATCGGTCCTGCCTACTCCAATAAGTGTCGAGGCTAGGATCCGAAACGCTTATCACTCCAAAGAGGAGTTTTCTCATCTTTACACCCCCTCCACCATCACATCCTCTCAACTCTCTGACGTCCGAATCCTTTACAACATCCCTCCTGAATACAAACTCCGGGCACCGAAGCCCGGCGAGAAGATGCTCTGGAGGCCTGACGGCGAGTGGGTGGCCGTCCCCCTTAATATTCTGAAATACGGGATTCGGTTCCCCCTCCATGAGTTCATTTCCTCCTTTCTGAATTTTATTGGAATCGGGTTCGCACAACTCGTGCCGAACTCGTACATCCATCTAGTTTCCTTCGTTGCACTATGCCAAGAGATCGAGATCACTCATAGTCTCGATTTCTTTTTTGCCTTATTTACTGTTACTGTAAAATCTCAAATTTTACGAATAAAGATTTAATTATCTCGAAATATTTTTTTTCAAAATTATGATGTGTATTTGAGATAATGTTATAGTTGTGGTAATATTTATAAATTTTTAAAAGTATGCAAGTTATTGTATAATATTCGATTGGTCGGGGAATATTCCTTTTGTCGGAGAATATTAAATGCGGCGGCACAATCATTAAGTGGACCTCATTAACGGAATTATCCGGATGATCGAGAAAAGCGACAAAAATATTTTTATGAAAATAACTACGAAAGTTTTACCCGTAAAAGCGTTGAACTACTTTCAGTAGTAAAAAAATCAAAGATGTCTGGCGTGGTTGCATAGTAGCACACGGTATTGATTATTGATGCTTACGTGATAAGTCACTTAGTTATACTCAATTATTGCTACAGTAATTGTTGCATCATATCTCTTATATTATTTATTCAATTATTGTCACAGTATCATCTGTATAGTATGTTATATTATTAAATCAATAATTGAGATGACAAGTTATAATATTAATGATGGATAATTGTTGAAAGATTAAATATGTGTTGATTAAAAATAAAATGATTTGTGGTAATATTTATTCAATCCTTGATGTATATAAGAAGTCTATTATGAGACGTTTGTGGTAAGTTTGGTTATTCTATGGGGGCCCATATGTCATCATCTAAGAGTCTCTTTCGCCAATAGTAATTGTCTTTACCAGGCGTTGAACCAATTGCCGTTTCATATTACAGGCGTCGAACCAATTGTCGTTTCACATTACAGGCGTCAAACCACTTGTTGTTTCACATTATAGGCGTTAAACCACTTGGTGTTTCACATTACAGGCGTCAAACCACTTGGTGTTTCACATTACATGCGTCAAACCACTTTTCTTTTCACATCACCAGTCGTCAAGCCACTTGCCTTTTCACATTGCATGAGCTAAATTAGAAATCTTCTATAAATAGAGTCCTAGTTCTTCATTATTTTTCATGAATTCATTCAAGCTATAGAGAGAGAAAGTATAGAGAGAATAAGAGAGAAAGAAGAAGAGTATTCTGTTACTACACTACTGTAGTATTCAATCTCCTACTAAGGTAAGGGATATTATTTGTTGTACTCGTAAGGGGTATTATTTCTTTCTTTCATCTTCATGAAGAGAACTTCTGTTATTCCATTCTTTATTATTCATTGGAATAACTCAGATATCGTGAGCTACCCTATTCTTGGTGAAATTCTTCTATTATTCCATTCTTTATTATTATGTTGAAATAACTTGTCTATGTGAAGTACCGCATACATAGTGAAATTCTTCTTTTATTCCATTCTTTATTATTCTCATTGGAATATCTCACATGCATGCGTTTTTACCTTGGGACACGGTTCTGCTTTTTATTATTACATTGGAATATCACATGCATGCGCTTTTTACCGGACCGATTAAAGTCTTTATTATTACATTGGACCATCCATGTCTGCATGCATTTTACGTAGAACTGGTTTCGTTATTTATTATTCTGTTGGAATAACCTATCTGTGCGGTCTATCGCATTCCTGATGATATCTTTTGTTATTCAATTTTTTATTATACTCAGTTGGTTAAAGTTTTGACTTCTATACTTCATGAAATTAGTAGAATATTCTTGATATTTACTCTTCATCCAGTATCTTTTTCATGGAAATATTATTCTGAGCATTCTTGAATTTTACTCTACAAAGAAGTATCATGTTGACAATTTGGACGTTATTGGTTCCTGGATAAATTAATTCTTGAACTTGTTTTATTGAATTATTATGTCATTGTCATCATCCTCATGTTTATATTATGTTGAAAGTTATCTGTGGCCTGTAGTGCATAGATGGACTTGGTATGATTACGACCAGAGATTATTCGGTATAATCATGACCGTAATGTTATAAATAATGTGAAAAAAGTCCTCATTGGCCCGTAATGCATGGATGGACAGTTTTTGGTATGATTATGGCTATGGATTCTCTTCGGCCAAGGGTGCAAAGATGAATTGTTTTATGGCATGATCAGGACCGTTGATGAAAACATGATTATCTTTGGCCCGTAGTGCATAGATAATTCGTAGTCGTGATACTAAAGAATATCCTTGGCCTGTAGTGCAGGGATGATTTGATGATGTGGATTATTTATTGAGCTGAGTCTCAGCGATAAAAGTGATGAAAAACCTTTTAAATCATAAAAGATAGTAGATTTTATTCTCTACTTGACTCTTTTAATGGATTGCTTGTTCCGCTGCAGTTAAACTTGATGTTTGTTATATTGTATCAGTTTAACATTGTTGAAGACTAATGATAATTTATTCTGCATTATCTTAGTCATAATATTTCTTACTAGGCTAGTTGAGCTCACCATTTCTTTCACTGTTCTCTTCAGGAAATGAAAACGTAGCCGGGACTAGTCGAGGAACGGAGTGACGGTCCGAGATGGCGTCTTAGTAGTCCTCACTATTCTGTGAAATAGTGTAATAATAAATGTAATGAGGACTCCGTTGAGTGTGGATATTGTCTAAATGACAATATTTGTATTAAAACTCACAGCATATGTTTTGTCGTATTTTACACACACCGTCAGTATAATTAGTTTGTATTTGTATTACGTACATGTATCTGGCGACCCAAGATGGGTGATGTATACCTATTTTTGAGGGCGTCACAGTTGGTATCAAAGCTTAGGGATATGATCCCTGGCTAAGATGTGAGACAAGAACTAAGAGGGGAGAGACGGAGAATTCCTTCGCTAGTATGACCTACCTAAGTTTATTTGGTAGTTAATTGATCGGTCAGAGTATAGGGATAATATGTGATATGTTAATTAACCCTTGTTTTGTGATAGTATTTGAAAATGACATCCGAGAATGTTGAGAATAGCAATGGAGCACATGAGACTGTTGTGTCACCAACGATCAATACCCAGGATAATGTGCAACAGAAAGATGATAATCCTCGTGTAAACAACAACACTGATCGAATGACGAACGATGGTACGTTTAGGAGATTTTTAGAATTCATGCAACACCAAACGAGAGAGACTCCTGTTCATAATATAGGTGGAAACAATGGCAACCCACGGTTGGTCACCGCTAAGCAGTTCAAGGAGCTGGGACCACCGGAGTTTTTGGGAAAGCCAGACCCACTTAAGGCAGAGACGTGGATTAAGCAGATCACCAAGATATTATATGTCTTGGAATGCTCAGAGGAGCAAAAAGTTCCATTCGCCACCTTTATGTTGCGTGAAGAAGCAGATCATTGGTGGGAATCGTAAACGACATTAATTTCGACTGACGGACTCAAGATGTCTTGGGAGAAATTTCAAGAATTGTTCAACGACAAGTACTTTCCTGAAAGTATTCGTCACATGAAGGAGGTGGAGTTCATCAAACTGGAGCAAAACAATATGACTGTGTCGCACTACGAGGCTAAGTTTGCCGAGTTATCTCGGTTTGCATCCCATTTGGTCGATAATGAGGAGCGAATGACGCGAATGTTTCTAAGAGGTTTGAAACCCAATATACGTCAATACCTCATTTCTCACAAACTTTATTTATATTAAGATGTTGTGAATAGGGCTCAGTTATTGGAGCGCGATAATGAGTCAGCACAACCAAAAGGCAACGACCAACAACACGATAATAATCAGACCGGTGGCAACGGTCATCGGAACAATGATAACCATCGTAGGGGAAATTATCATGCCAAGAATGGTAACCACTTCAGTGGTAATCATGGCCAAGATAATAGAAGTGGAAATTTCAAGAAGAGGAGGTTCAATAATGATGGAAAGACAGCAGCACCAGTACCCGTTTCAAAGGAAGAAGACGACCACCGGTTGTATGTTTCAAATGCGGACAGGAGGGACACATCCGTCCAAACTGTACGCAGCAATCCAAAGGGTGTTTTAATTGCGGAAGAGAAGGTCACCTAGCTCGATTTTATCTTATGGTGAAGTCAAGTCCGGCTGGGATAGTGATGCCAAAGGATGTCCCAGACAAGCCAAAGTCGGTAGTTTAAGAGAGAACGTTTTTTTTCTTCTTCGTGACGAGGAACCTGAATAAAGTTATCACGGGTAAGTTAGTCATAAACTCTTGCAAAGTCTATACCGTGTTAGATACCGGTTCTACTCACTCTTTTATTTCACCTAGTTGTGTTCAATGTTTGAATTTAACTCCGGAGAAGTTAGACTTTGATTTATCTGTTGAAACTCCATTGGGAGAAACCTTCGTTACCTCCACTATTTATAAATCTTGTTTGATTCAAATCAACACTTTCACGTTACCTGTCGATCTTATCTCTTTTAAAATACTTGCCTTTGATGTGATTTTAGGAATCGATTGGTTAACTACTCATTATGCTTTTAGTAAGGTTGTTAGCTTTCATATTCATAACCAACCTGTTATGCGAATTCAAGTAAACAAATTCTAAAGTCAATCATTGTCATATCAAGCCATAAGTAAAGAGCCTTGAGCCTTTCGTTGGTGACTTCCTTGTGTGGAATGCACCAAAGCCATACTTTCTGTAGGCGACATCGTGAATGATGATGGCAAGTTGATAGGTATCAATGTGACGTGCTATCCAAGTCTTGGATAAGGGTCACAGTTTTGAATGATATTTCTATCGTTAATAAATTTCTTGACGTATTCTTGAAGACTTCTTGACCTACCCTAGAGCGTGAAATCGAATTTTGTATTGACCCCAGTACAAAACCCATTTCTTCAACCCTTAAATATTTCTTCAACCAAAATGAACGTATAATGCGCCAAAGACGTTGGCTCGAGCTGTTAAAGATTACGATCATACCATTCAATACCATCCTAGAAAAGCGAACGAAGTAGCTGACACGTTGAGTAGAAGATCGTATGCGTTTACGAGTGCGAATATACGAACTCACGTGAAGATAACGAATATACGATTAGAATCGACTTTAATCGATAAAGCTAAAGCCGCTAAAGCTACATACTCAGAGCTGATGAATGTGAAGAAGAAGGTTCAAGAGGGCGTTATTCTAGAAGCAAGAATCGACGAAGAGAGGAAATCTAAACCCTCCATTTAATTGGCCCATTTAAAATCCTCGATCGAGTAGGAACTGTGGCCTATAGACTCGTTTTACCGCCAAATATGTTGTGTGTTCATAACGTTTATCACGTACAGATGTTACGTAAATATGTGGACGACCCGAATCACATTATTGATTTAGAACCGAACGAGATAGCAGAAGATTTAACGTATGAGGAGATACGTGTTAAAATCTTGGATAAGAAGGATCGTATTCAACGCTTAAAGGTTATACCTCAAGAGTAAGAATCTGACAAAGTGTCCTTATTTGTTCGGCATACCAGGTACGTACGTAAATTTTGAGGGCGAAATTTCATAAGGAGGGGAGATTGTAAAATCCCAAATTTTACGAATAAAGATTTAATTTTCTCAAAATATTTTTTTTCAAAATTATGATGTGAATTTGAGTTAATGTTATAGTTGTGGGTAATATTTATAAATTTTTAAAAGTATGCAAGTTATTGTATAATATTCGATTGGTCGGGGAATATTAAATGACTAAGATAATCATTGGAGGACCCCATTAACGGAATTATTTTCGGATTGAGAAAGCGACAAAAATATTTTTATGAAAATAACTACGGAAGTTTAACTGTTAAACCTGTTGAACTACTCTTAAGAGTAAAAGTACAAAGAATACGCGTGATGATCGCATAGTAAAGACACACCAGATTGATTATTGATGCTTACGTGATAAGTCACCGCTTATACTCAATTATTGCTACAAAGAATTAACGCATCATATCTCTTATATTATTGACCCAATTATTGTCACAATATCATCTCAGATAGTATGTTATATTATTAAATCAATAATTGAGACGACAAGTTATAATATTAATGATGGATAATTATTGAAAGATTAAATATGTGTTGATTAAAAATAAAATGATTTGTGGTAATATTTATTCAATCCTTGATGTATATAAGAAGTCTATTATGAGACGTTTGTGGTAAGTTTGGTTATTCTATGGGGGCAAATATGTCATCATCTAAGAGTCTCTTTCGCCAATAGTAATTGCCTTTACCAAGCGTCGAACCAATTATCGTTTCATATTACAGGCGTCGAACCAATTGTCGTTTCACATTATAGGCATCGAACCAATTGTCGTTTCACATTACAGGCGTCGAACCAATTGCCGTTTCATATTACAAACGTCGAACCAATTGTCGTTTCACATTACAGGCGTCAAACCAATTATTGTTTCACATTACAGGCGTCAAACCACTTGGTGTTTCACATTACAGGCGTCAAACCACTTGGTGTTTCACACTACATGCGTCAAACCTCTTTTCTTTCACATCACCAGTCATCAAGCCACTTGCCTTTTCACATTGCAAGAGCTAAACTAGAAATCTTCTATAAATAGAGTCCTAGTTCTTCATTATTTTTCACAAATTCATTCAAGCTATAGAGAGAGAAAGTATAGAGAGAATACGAGAGAAAGAAGAAGAGTATTTCACATTACACTCACTGCGCAGATTCAATCTCCTACTAAGGTAAGGGATATTATTTGTTGTACTCGTAGTGGGTATTATTTCTTTCTTTCGTCTTCATGAAGAGAACTTCGTTATTCCATTCTTTATTATTACATTGGAATAACTCAGATAATGCAAGCTACCCTATACTTGGTGAAATTCTTCCGTTATTCCATTCTTTATTATTATATTGGAATAACACATACATGCCAAGTACCGCATATATAGTGAAATTCTTCTTTATTCCATTCTTTATTATTCATTGGAATATCACATTCAGTGTTTTTTACTTGGGACTGGTTCCGCTCTTTATTATTCTCATTGTAATATCCTATCTCACATGCGTTTTTACATGGACCTCGATTTCGTCTTTATTATTCATTTGGACTATCTTGTTCATGCATTTTTCACGGACTGGTTCCGTTATTTATTATTCGTTGGAATAACTATCTGCTGCTTGATCTATCGCATGCTTGGTGATATCTTTTGTTATTCCATTTTTTATTATACTCAGTTGGTTAAAGTTTTGACTTCTATACTTCATGAAATTAGTAGAATATCCTTGATATTTGCACTTCATCCAGTATCTTTTTCATGGAAATATTATTCTGAGCATTTTTGAATTTTACTCTACAAAGAAGTATCATGTTAACAATTTGGACATTATTGGTTCCTAGATAAATTAATTCTTGAACTTGTTTTATTGAATTATTATGTCATTGTCATCATCCTTATGTTTATATTATGTTGAAAGTAAATACGTGGGGTCAGTGTATAAATGGATTTGATATGATTACGACCAGAGATTATTATTAAGATAATCATGACCGTAATGTTATAAATAATGTGGAAAAAGTCCTCATTGGCCCGTAATGCATGGATGGGACGCTTTTGGTATAATTATGGCTATGGATTCTCTTCTTACCAAGGTGCAAAGATGAATTATTTTATGGCATGATCAGGACCGTTGATGAAAACATAATTATCTTTGGCCCGTAATGCATAGATAATTCGTAGTCGTGATACTAAAGAATATCATTGGCCTGTAGTGCAGGGATGATTTGATGATGTGGATTATTTATTGAGCTGAGTCTCAGCGATAAAAGTGATGAAAAACCTTTTAAATCATAAAAGATAGTAGATTTTATTCTCTACTTGACTCTTTTAATGGATTGCTTGTTCCGCTACAGTTAAACTTGATGTTTGTTATATTGTATCAGTTTAACATTGTTGAAGACTAATGATAATTTATTCTGCATTATCTTAGTCATAATATTTCTTACTAGGCTAGTTGAGCTCACCATTTCTTTCCTTTATTCTCTTCGTGAAATGAAAGCGAAACGGGACTAATCGGGGAACAGAGTAATTGATTCCGAGATGGTGTCTTAGTAGTCCTCACTATTCTGTGAAATAATGTAATAATAAATGTAATGAGGACTCCGTTGAGTGTGGATATTGTCTAGATGACAATATTTGTATTAAAACTCACAACATATGTTTTGTCGTATTTGACACGACCGTTGTATAATTAATTTGTATTTGTATTCTGTACCATGTATCTGGCGACCCAAGTTGGGTGATGTATACCTATTTTTGAGGGCGTCACAGTTACCAGTTCGAAAGAACCCGGTCTGCGACAACTAAACAAACGGGCCAACCGACCCGTCATCATCAAAACCCCTTCGAGTAACAAGGGTTGGCACGATAAGTGGATCTTTATCTGCGGAATCGACCTTCAAATTCTTCCCAACTGGGCTCATCCCGAGGACCCCATAGCCAAAGTGTCAAAGTTCTCGAAGGATCGAGCCGACGCCTTCAAGGCTTTCTGCAAAAAATGGAACAAAACTGAGTGGAGCCTAACAGTGTTGTCCAGTGAAGCCAGGCTGTAAAAACATGGATGTAAGTATCTCCCTTCTGGCCGATCAATCCCCTCTTACATTTTCATCGTTTTGTCTCAGATGTTTTATATCTTAACCCCTTCTCCTCTGTGCAGTGACAATATTCAAGCCCGTAGGGACTGCTAAATCCCTAGCTCCTCCTCCAACCACAAACGAGTCGATCCACCTACCGATCACAGACGAGATGGTCGGAGAAGAAACCATCCCGATTGTGGAACTTTCAACAGGTTCCACTTCGGGTCCTGCCCTTCCAGCTCCTCCGGCCGAGCCCACCACAAAAAATGCCCTGAAGATGAGCCAAGTGGAGAAGGCAGCTCTGTTAAATAAAACCAAGAGGCCTTCTGCCAAAGCTCCCGCCAAATCCATTGTTGTTGTTCCTTCAAAACCAACTCCTCCCCCCACTCGGGTCGCGGTGATCGAGGATTCAGAGGAAACTGAAGAGGTCCCTCTCGAGCCCCGATCCAAGAAGCCCCGACTCAGCAGCGATCCTGAGCAACAGCATTCTAAACAGCAAGTTGTTGAGGCTGATCCTCTACCCGTTGCCACTCCCACTTTCCGGACGAATTCGTCTCAGGGAACTCCAACCACTTGCTAGCCGAAGAACCCTTCAGAAGTTTTTCCGTTCAACCTGTTCGATCATTTCAAGCTTTCGGGCGATGACGAACGGTTCAAGGGATTCTCTTCCAAAGAGTACCTTGTGGCATATGTTCGAGCCCAATGTCAGGTAATCCTTAAATTGGTTATCTTTTCTCATTCTTTGTCATATTTAATTCGCATTAAATGACCGCTTTTTTTCTGTCATGCAGTTAATGCCATCTTAGCTCGAGCCATTCCGCCTCTCGCCTGATCAACTAAGAAAGAGGCACAACTGATGACGGATGTGCAGCTTTTTGAGGCGGAGATTCATGGTCTGACTTCAGAGCTGAAGAAGGAAAAAGAGCTCCAAGCCGAAACCCGTAATAAAGCGACCCGGGCCGAACGCCAGGCCAATGAATTGAAAGAGCAATACTCTCTACTTCAACATAAATTCGTCGGCCTCGAAGGTCATGCTAAGAAGTTGATCTAAGAGAAGGAGCATCTAGCCGAATAGGTCAAGGATCGGGAGAAGGCTATCGATGCCCTGCAAGAGAAGTTTTCTGACATGATGGCAAAGATGATTCACGTAATGCGAAAAAATAACACTTTGACGGTCAAGTCAACGCCTCTGCGAGAAATTTCACGAGGCCAAGCAGATAGCCATCGCTGAGTATGAAGAGTCTGACGCTTTGAACGATAAAGTCATGGCCCAATTCGGAGAAGGGTACGAGACTCATCGGGAAAAGGCTAAGGCGAAGCTGATGGCTGTGGGGCTTGATATCTCCATCCTTGACTCTTCTGATGATGAATCTGAGGCCGAAGCCGAGGGCAACCCTCCACTTGAATAACTCATGTTAGGACTTATAAATTTTGTAACTTTCATTTTCCCTCTTTTTTGCTTGTATTCCGCCCGAATCGTAAACGATCGGGTCTTGTAAAAATTTCAAAGTATGAATGAAATGGTGTTTTTTGTTTATAAATTTTTGTTATCAGTTATACTTGCGACTTATCTCGATCAGTGGTATCCTCCCGAACCTCTTGATCGGATAATGCCCGAAGCTTGCCTGAATAAAAAATTTACAATTTTCTCGATCAGTTGTACTCGTGACGTATCTCGACCAGTGGTGTCTTTTTAAACCTTCTGATCGAATTGTGTCCGAAGTTTGTCCGTCCGAGTATTAAGAATGGTATGAATATAGATGAAGTTAAGCATCTCCAAAGAAAACTTTCATTTATTTCATTTAAGATTGAAAGGTTAAATGGATAAAGAAAAGAATGACATAACTATTACTGGTAAAATTTTCTAAGTCTTCCAGCATGCCATGTATTCTTTACTTCCGAACCATCCATTGCTCGAAGCTGGTATGTACCTGGCTTTGGCACCTCCACCACCTCATAAGGTCCCTCCTAGTTGGGCATTAGCTTGCCGGTGTTCTGGGGGGTTGATGCCTCCGACTCCCGGAGGACCAAATCTCCTACTGCAAACCTCCTCGGCTTCACCTTTTGGTTGTAGTGTCGGACTATTTTCTGCTAATAGACAGCCAACCTCAACATAGCAGAGTCCCAAACCTCATCCAGCAGATCCGAATTTGTTTTCAGACCATCATCATTGTATAACTCTTTGTACTGACTGACGCGAAAAGTAGGGGACCCGATCTCAACTGGTATAAGTGCATCGGCCCCGTATGCCAGTCTGAATGGAGAATCCCCAGTTGTAGTCCTCGGAGCAGTCCGATATGCCCACAAAACACTTAGTAGCTCTTCGGGCCACCGATCCTTTAATTCATCCAACCTTCGTTTTATCCCGTTGAGCAGGGTTCGGTTGGTCACTTCTACTTGATTGTTCGATTGAGGGTGAGCGACCGAGGTCTTACGATGCTAAATTCCCAACTCCTTCAGAAAGCCCTCGAACTTAGATCCTACGAACTGTCAGCCATTATCAGAGACCACCGCTATCGGGATGCCGAAACGATACACCACTCCTTCTTTGAAAAATTTTAGGCATTCTTGTTCGGTGATCTTCTGCAACGGTTTGGCTTCGACCCATTTCGTCATATAATCGATAGCCACGATCACAAAACTAATTTATCCCTTGGCCTTTGGCAGAGGCCCTAGGATGTCAATTCCCCAAACAGCAAAAGAAATCGGGGATAAAACGGAATACAACTCTTCGGGAGGTTAATATGGGATGGTGCTGTTCAGCTGACACTTGGTACACCTTCTGACGAATTCCTTGGCTTCAGTGTAGATAGTTGGCCAGTAATACCCCTACCTCAAAATCTTGTGTGCCAGTGACTTGGCCCCCATGTGATCCCCACAAATCCCTTCATGTACCTCCCTAAGTGTATAGTCTGCTTTCAAGGGAGTCAAGCATTTGAGAGGGAGAGGCGAAAGCCCTTGGTATAGATCCCCATCAATGAGGATTTAAGTTTGAGCTTCGGTGTTTGACTTGTCTTGTTAGGATTGGTCAGAAGGAGGATCCCATCGGCCAAGTAGGAAATATAAGGCGTGAGCCAGCAGTCAAGTCGGTCCAGAGCTAGCACTTCTGTCTTTGGAATACTGGGCCGTTCTAGAACCTCCAGGTATACCGATCTGTTGAAGGAGTTTGCTTCGGTGGTTTCCAATCTCGCTAGGGCATCTGCTATCGTATTATCTGACCGATCCACCCCCTGACAACTGTGCGATGCGAAGTATGCGAGCTTATCCTTTACTTTGGCCAGATATTTAACATTCTTGCCCCCCGAGCTTCATACTCACCTGACAACTGCTTGACCACCAGCTGCGAATCACTGTAGATGACCAACTTCTGTACCTCCAAGCTCCGGGCCAACCGTATTCCTGCTAGGATGGCCTCGTACTCTGCTTCATTGTTTGTGGCCTTAAACTAAAATCGGATCGCTTGCTAGACTTTGAACCCTTCGGGACTTGTCAGAATGACCCCTGCTCCACTGATGTTCGAAGTCGATGATCCATCCACATACAACGTCCACGAGGTCGGCCTTTGTTGAGTTTCGGCCACCGTGCTCATGTTTGACTCTGTAAAGGAATATTCTACCACGAAATCTGCTAAAGCCTGCCCTTTGATTGCCGTTCGGGGATGATATTCTATAAAGAAATCGTGTTAATTTATCGCCCATGCTACAACCGAATTCGATACCTACGCTTATGCAAAATCTTCTTTAATTGGTGATCCGTGTACACCACTTATTAATGAAATACCGGAAATAGTGCCCGAGCTTCACGACAATTATTAAGGCATAAAGGCGAACTTTTCGTGTTTGGGTATCTTATCTCTGCGTCTCAAGCATAATGGCCGACGTAGTATAACGGGAACTCGCTTTCCTCCTTGTCTCGTGCATCAAGATCGCTTAATCGCCATCGGGTTTGCAACCAAGTATAAATATAAGGGTTCCGAAAGGATTGGTTTCATCAGCAATGGTGCCAAAGACAGATATATTTTGATCCCTTGGAACGCATCTTCGCATTCCGACGTCCACTAAAAACTTTTCTCGTTCTTCGGCCCCTTAAGGGTGTCAAAAAAAAGGTAAACATCTTTCGGCTGACCTTGACACGAATCTCCGAAGGGCAGCTATTCGGCCCGTCAACCTCTGCATATCTTTGAATGTCTTTGGAGATTTCATGTATAAGATCGCCAAAATTTTCTCTAGGTTGGCTTCGATTCCCCTTTTGCTGACCAAGTATTCCAGAAATTTTCCTGAGCCCAAACCGAAGGTACATTTGGTCGGGTTCAGTCTCATTTTCTATTTCCTTACTGTTTCGAAGCAGTCTGTTAGGTATTCCAAATGATCTCGGTCTGACATGCTTTTTACGATCATGTCATCCATGTACACTTCCATACTTCTGCCCAGTTGTTTTCTGAATACAAAGTTCATGATCCGTTGATAAGTAGCCCCTGTGTTCAACAATCCGAATGTCGTCTTCCGATACGCATATATAACCCGATGTGTGATGAAGCTTATCTTCGGGATGTCGTCCTTGCTCATCAAAATTTGGTGGTATTCCGAGAAAGCGTCCATGAAACTTAACATTTCATACCCTGAAGTGGCATCAATGAGCTGGTCTATGTTGGTTAGGGAATAGAAGTCTTTTGGGCATGCTTTATTCAGATCCGTGTAGTCGATGCACAACTTTTACTTGCCATTTTGCTTCTGAACCAATACCACATTCGCTAGCCATTCGGGATAGTCGATCTCGAAGATGAATCCCGCCTCTAGCAGTTTACCAATCCCTTCATCTATGATCGTCGCTTTCCCGTATGTAAGATCCTTCTTTTCTCAGATCACCTTTGGTTTCTCTTTGGGTATGTATGCGCTTTATGCAAAGACTATCGATTCTCTTACTTGGGCATATCACTAGGCTCCCCGCGAAGATATTTCAAGATACACCAAAGCAAATCCGGACTGCATTGCTCAAGCGGTTTTGTTATTCCTGCCCCAATTTGGATCAATTTTTCCGGATTCCCAGGTATCAATTCCACATCTTCTGTCTCTTTCGCCAAAGAATTCAAGATCGCTTCTCGGTGAATGGCTCTATCTCGATGGCCATTATTCTGCTTACATTTCATCGACCCCGATCCCCGAGGAAATTAAAGTATTCGCTAACACCTTGAGGCAATGTCTCAGATCACCTTTTACCCCCGATCCCGTTCGATTATGTCGAAACTTGATTTTGAAGTGAGGTATAGACGCCACTACCGTAATGTCGCTGCTAATGTCGGCTTCCCCAAGATGGCGTTGTAGGCCGAATCCACTTGTACTACAAAAAATTTCACCATTATTTCTCGCACCGAGGGGTGTCTTAGAACCTTGACCCAGTAGCTCTATCGTTCCTGACACATGCACCGGGTCGCCACTAAAATCGTATAACGGACCCTCTCCTCCCAAATCCATCTTCTTTCCTTCCAGATCCATCCTCTGATAGGCATGTGTGTAGAGTATATCGATCGAGGACCCGTTATCGATCATTATCCTTTTCATGTCTACTGGCCCGACCTGTGCAGTTATTATCAGCGCCCCATCATGTGGTTCAATATGGTCGGTAGGATAGTCTTCATCCGAGAAAGAGATGGATACTCCGAATATGCCCTATCCTTTCTCGGGCGATGTACATTCACCATCACAATACTGGCCTCGAGATGCCCCGCTCCTTTTCCTGGGTTACGCATACTACCGACCGCCCGATATCACATCAATAACCCCTCGGGCCAGTGCGGTTCTTGGTTTGCTTCTCGAGTCAGATCCATGTTCTCCTCCCAGGGGACTTGTGAACCTTCTCGACCGACCACATACTGCACCAGCTGTCCATTCTGGACGTTCTTCTCTATTAGATCTTTCAAGTTGTTGCATTCTTCCGTCGTATGCCTCCGACACTGATGATATGCACAATATTTGTCCCGACCCCTTTTCCCAGGCTTCGAGATCGCTTGGCATGGTTCGAAAAAGAGCTTGTTCCGCATCTCCTCCAGTATTTTAGTCCGGTTCGTGTTGAGTGCGGTATAAACCTTGTTGACATTTTTATTTGGGAAATGTGGTCGCCCGCTGCCCGACCCTCCCCCATTATAGCTTTTCTTACTGTAATTATCCGACCTCACCTGATTATCTAACTTTTGATAACTCTGTTTATCTCGATCCTTGGACTTCTCATAAGATTGGGAGTGCAGTTTGAAGTTCCCCATCGCCTCCTCTATTGCCATTGTTGTCAAGTCGTCGCCTAGGCGACAACTAGGGGTCGAGTCGACCAGAAAAAGTAAGGCGTCCAACCAAGTTCCTACCGACTTGGTTGAAGAGCACATAGTCGACCGCTCAGGCCTCGCCTTGGATGACTTGGATGCTCAGCAGAGGACTTGGATGACTACCTAGCAAAGCAGGCGACTTTCCAAAGCGGGTTTGACCCGACCCAATTCAAAAACCTAAATCTATCTGCTCGTTTTTTTCCTTCTTCGACAATCGATCGACAGTTCCTTTTCCTTCTTCGACAGTTCGAGAGGGAGAAATCAAAAACGAGAGGGAGAACTTCGACAGTGATACGAGAGGGAGAACTTCCAAAGAGGAGGGACTGCAGCAAATCGAACCTTTTCCTTCTTAATCTCTGTTTGACAGTTCGACGACAAACCCATTTCCTTCGAGTTTCGACGACAGTGCGAGCTGCTCGACAGTTCCTTCTTTGACAAATTTGTACTTCAGTTATCTTTTCCTTCTTCGACAGTTCCTTTTCCTTCGACAACAGTTCGAGAAACGAGACAGTGAAACGAGAGGGAGAAACGAGCAGGCCGCTTTCGCCCTTTTCCTTCTTCTTTTTCGTTCTTGTGTCTTAGCATTTCCAAAGGGTGAAGATCAACAGACTTATCAACATTTTTAAGGTGTGTAAGCTCTTATTTGTTCTATACATTTTCTTCACTGTCTTCTTCTTCGCTCATGACTGTTGCTGGCTTGCTGCTAGTTTTTAACTCATGTTGTGTTGTCTTGTGTTGTGTTGTGTTAACTCATGATCGTCTTTGCTTGGTTTTGTTTACTCTCATGATCGTCTTTGTTTGGTTTTGTTTACTCACGGCTATTTGCATTGCTGATTTGTTTGTTGCGGATATTTGCTACACAATAATAAACTTCAAGTTGATTCATGAATTGATTTACAACATGTAACATCTATAAAATCTATATAAAAAATTTACAGCTTGTAACTAAAAAAAATTAACATGTCATGTTTGTTACTTGTTTACATCATGTAACATGACTTCAAGTTGTTTACTTGTTTTGTTATTACAATTTATAAATTACAATGTCTTGTTTTTTTGTTTAATTGTATTTTGTAGAATTGTAGATAGTTAAATGGCGAAAAGTTCAGGAGCTGAGGGTTATGATCCAACTAAGGATCCTAAAAGAAAGGCCAAGTCTAAAGATCCGGGGTGGAAATATGCATTTGGCTTAATCGAGCGATAAAAATCTTGTGCAATGCATTCTCTGTGGAAAAAAGGTTCATGGAGGAATCAAAAGATTTTAACAACATCTTAGCGGTGGGTATGGGGATGTGTCCAAGTGTTCTCGAACTACAACAGAAATTTCAAATGAGATGCATCAAGCAATAATGGGTAACAAAAGGAATAAGCCAATTCAATTTGATGACCATGACGAAGTAGAAGAAATTCAGTCATCTAATATTCCAAACAATGCTTCTAATGCTTCCTCTACAGCTGTTCCAAGTTATGGGACTGCATCTAAAAGGATGAAGAGTGTATTTCAATTCCCTAAGCCACAATCACAAACAAAGACAATTGAAACTCATTTTAGGAAATCTCCTGAAGAAGTTGTGGACGAAAGGCATCGAAAAGGTCTTGGCCAAACTACTTTGGAGAATCGTCTAAGGACACCGGAAGAGAAAGAGAAAGTTAACATGCATGTTGCCAACTTTTTTTATGAGTGTGGCATCCCTTTTAATGCAGCAAATCGAAGAAGTTATGAGGTGATGGCAGAGGCTATTGGGCAATATGGGTCGGGTTACAAGCCTCCTTCATATCACGAGTTGAGGGTTCCTCTTTTAGCAAAGGCCAAGACTAAAACAGAGGAGGCGAAAAAAGAAACACAATTTTTTTTAGAAGCGATGCAGATTCTGATCTTATGTCGAGACGGATGGGCCGGATAGAGAAAGCGGAGACACTTGATAAATTTTCTTGTAAATAGTCCTACAGGTACTTACTTTTTGGGATCAGTTGATGCCTCTGCTCAATCTCAGGATGTAAACATGTTGACAGAGCTACTTGATGGGAAGATAAAAGAGATTGAAATTTGAGTATATTGTGTAAATGGTGACGGACAATGCCAATTATGATTATAAGAGGCGGAGGTCGTATGTTGATGGAGAGGAGACAGACTTTGTTACGGACACCATGTCTTTGCCCATTGCCTAGACTTGATGTTAGAGGACATAGGCAATATAAAGCAATTTAAGTCTATAATCGTGAAGGGTAGAAAAATAACTGGATTCATTTACAGACATGGTCACCTTCTTGAGGCGATGAGGACCAAAACAAATGGGAGGGACCTTGTGAGATCGGGAGTCACCCGATTTGCTACATCATTTCGACTCTTCAAAGCATGTAAAACACAAGGATGCTTTGAGACACTTGTTCATCGGTGATGATTGGACAAATTCGAAATTTGTCAAGTATGAAGCGGGGAAATAAGTGTATGATACAATTATTTCTTCTACTTTTTGGCACAACGTAGAAGATTGTATTAGAGCCTCACAACCATTACTTGTAGTCTTGAGGATTGTAGATTCGGATGAGAGGCCATTTCTGCTCGAGATTCTTCTTTGCGATGGAATATGCAAAGAAAAAAGATCAAAGATGCCTTTAACAACAAACAAAGGTTGTATAAGAAAGTGATTAACATCATTGGCGAAGATGGGCATGCCAATGGGAGAGAAGTTATATGGGGCGACATTGTTTCTCAATCCGGAAAGTATTTTGACATCGAAGAAGAAGAAGAATCTAATTTGGCTTACAAGTTGCGTAGCAACTTCAATGATATTCTTTTAAAATGGTTCCCACCAAGTTTTGGCGAGACAAGATAAGTGACTTAGCCGATGTACATGAATCTTCTCGTGATGACTTTTCTAAAGACATGGCGATTAAGCAACGAAAAGACAAAAAATCTAGTAAGCATATTACATTAACTATAAATTTTTCTTTTAAGTTTAATAATTAAGACTATATTTGATTTTTTTAATTTTTACATCTAATGTAGTTGATTGGTGGAATGCTTTTGGCGATTGTCTTTATTGAGCTTACAAAGTTTGCTAAAGCGAATCCTCGGCCTTTGTTGTTCTTCTTAGGTTGTGAGAGCATGATTGGAGCACTTTCGAGTTTGTAAGTATTTAGTACATAACTAAATGTATACATATTTTATATATTTTTTTTGCTTAATATTTTTTAAACAATAATTTCAGATTCATACGAAGAAGAGAAATAGGTTGGAGCATCAACGGTTAAATGATTTGGTGCATGTCCAATACAATCGCCGAATTATTGACAGGTTCCAAAGGAGGCGCGAACTTGGAAGAAACTTCGATCCATTAGTCCTAGATGACTTTGATTGGGGTAATGAGTGGATAGTGTCCGAACAAGATATAGTTCATGATGGAGATGATCTTACGTGGGAAAATATTGATAAAGCTGTTGGTGCATCTGATGCCATCGAGGGACGCAATCTTCCTCATAGGACGGGTCTATTTTACTCACGCCATGGTAATGCTTCGACTTCAAGAGCTGTGATTGTGAATGAAACTGATTCTGATGTTGGAGAAGATGAGGATGGCCTTCCTAATGATGATGAGGATGTTGATGATGATTATGGTAGAAGAGTACTCTCTTGCTTTGAAAGTGATGATGCCCTTCTTTGGGAGAGATGATGATGATTTGATCTTTGATGATTTTGTTTGATAGCTTGAGTGATATTTTCATTATGAAAAATGAGAATTTTGAGTTAAAGAATACTGAATTTTTATGACTTTGTTTTCATTTCTATATTATGTTTGTTTTTGGCAATGTCACAATGAACATGTCTTTATCTTATAAAGGATGGTTGTCTAATTTTATGATATGATATCATGATTATATGCTTGTATATACCTTTATCTTAACAATACTTGTTTACTTATTTTATCATAAATTATTGAATTCTTAGTATTTCAATTTATGGTATTCTATATATACAATGTTAAAATGGGAAGAAACTAAACATAAATTTAAGAATTATATTGAATTAAACTAAATATTACAAATGTATCACCATTTATAGTACAAGTTCAAAAAATTACAACTATAGTAAAATTATCATTTTTACTTGATCTTGTTCGCTTCTTGTTGTGATTTGATATGCTACAACCTGCATTATGAATATGGTAAATTATTAGAAATATCAATATATAAATATTCATATAAATGTTAAATATATAGAATTTTATACGTATAAAATTTACATTGTTAACGACTTGTCGACTTGTGGACGACTAGTCGGGCGCTTTGTCGCCTAAGCGCTTAAGCTCCCGGTTGTCGCCTCGCCTCGACTTAGCGCCTTGATAACTTGGTCTATTGCTATGTGACCCTCGGCTCGGTGGAAGGTTTCTGTCAAGTCAGCCGGAGGGTTGATCACCAAATCCTTCATTAACTTCTTCGACTTCCCGATATCCAGACCAGTAGTGAAAAATCTCAGGGCTTGCGGGGAGCTTAGTTCTGCTACCGACCCCACAGCCTCTCGGAACCTTTTGACATACTGACCCAGGCTTTCATCTGACTTTTGTCTGACCTGCATGAGTGAAGCTGTGATCTTTCCCTGCCTCTTGTTACTCCCGAATCGAGCATGGAATTTCTCCCGAAGATCATTCCATGACATGTGACACTTGGCCGCATCAGAATGGTCGTAGTAGTATGTCATCACTGTCATACCTGGTCGAGAGTGGTCATACGGATCCCCCATCCCATCGTAGAGGTCTCCATCGGGGCATCTTCTTTTGAGGCTCATTTGTCTCTAATTGATCTTCTGCGAAAGGTGACCCCAAGCAGCCTAAGGTGTCCCCAACGCATTTTTTAGCAGAGCAACAACTTCTCCAATTCACCACCCTCGGGTGAGGGGTCGGACTCCTCCTTACGAGGGACGATCGGGGTCCGTCCTCCCAGATTGATTCAGGGTCGCGTCCTCCTCCTATGTCCCGACACGCCCCGGATGGTCCGATCTTGATCCGCTGGCGAACGACTCCTTATTCTACTCCTACTTTCTCGTGACCATTGCGATGCTCTCCTTTTGTTTCCAACCTCTCCCGTCGAGGTGACCGGATCGACTTGATGCCTACGCCTTTTGAGGTGGCTTCTCGCTCTCCTACCACCTTCGCTATCTCATTGCTCGAGTTCCTCTTCATTGAAGGCGTAGGGCCGAGATGGCGCCCTTGTCGCTGTTGCATCTTTTCAAAGCAGAATGAACTCCCCTCCGACATCGGTACATTCTCCCCGCTTCTTCCTGTGAACCTCCAACGCCCGAGAATGGTTCTCATCCGCATGACTAGCCTGGTTGGGGGTATGATGGCTATCATGGAAGAGTTTTCGCCGGAGAGAAGCAACCGATCCCTTTTGATCACCCTGGACTTGAGAGCCTAGTCTATTTTTCACCGACCCCCTCACCAGTGTGGTCTGGTGGGTCTTTGCCTTTTTCACGGTTAGAGGCACTATTCTCCTTACTTGCCACGGCCTCGTCATCGAAAAAGTTGAGTTGTGATTGTAAGAACACTAAAACCCTCCTTCTAGCAATACCAATGTTAACGCTTAAGTTTCATTTGGCGGCGTCAATCACAAGAATCCACGCTAGAACCAAACAAAATAACGAGATCACATCACAGAAGTTTGACGGCTTGTGTCATTGGGGATACTCCGGTGTGAGAATAAGACAGCCGCTCACAAGGTTTAACAATGTAGGCTAAGTGTTTAGTGCTCAAAAGTAGGTATTACCTGTTAATTGTAACCTTGGCCTCATATTTATAATGCTCACCACCTTTTGAATCCTTCTCCGAGTCGGATTAGGACTCCTAGTCATGGCAGTTACCATAACTTGGGTCCAACACAATCTCCTTAAAAGGTGCAAGTGGAATCCAATCCAACCACTACCTGTGGAGTTACCTTATTCAATTATGATTAGGATCCTGAACTCTGCACGCAGGAGAGCCCACTGTGCAGGCCCAAATAATCCTACCATCAAGTTTGGGCTTCGGCCCAAATGACTCGAAGACCCGACCCCGAACTCCGCACGACAGGGTAAGGCTCCGGCCCGAGGGGCTCGGATACCGAACCCGACGACCTCCACTAAGATGAGGCCCCGGCCCAAAAGGACCCGGACGCCTACCCGAATAGCTCCAACCCCTCCATGAGCTTCAGTCCAATGGTCTCCTAATGCCCTTCTAATGTCAGGCCTTCGGCCCATGTGAAGATCGCTAAAATGCTCCCGAACACCAAATTTATCAAACACAACCTTAATACCATGGCCTGTATAATATGATTAGTATTGAACTTAACAAATGATTAATATTGAACATTCTTTTTAATTAAGCATTTAAATGAGCGTGTTGTTTGGTAAATTATTACTCCCTCTATCCCATGATAAAAGTTTTTATTATTATTTTGGGTAGTTCCATGATAAATGTCCTTTTTCCTTTAATAACCAAACTTTTACACATATTTTTCTATTATACCCGTAGTATTAAATATCTCATATTTTTTTATTCTAATTCTCTCTCCATATTTAATGACATTATTATAGACAACTTTGTTATTTCATTTATCTTTTTAATATGTATGAAAAATTCACCAGGACTTTTATCCTGGGACGGAGAGAGTATTACTTTTTGTTTATGAATTTAGGAGAGAAAATATTTTTTTTTCTCTCTTTTGTAGGTATGAAATAAAGAAAGGAAAGAGTAAGCCATTACATAATATTATAATTTCAAAAAAAGATTATGCATTTTTAAGAGGGTAATATTGAAATTAAGGAAAATACCATTAAGTGGACTTTAATTTCAACCCAAATCAATTTACTTTGGAGTTGGAAATTCTTGGAAGAAAATATAATTTATTTTACCAGTTTTTAACTCTTATATACTCTTTCATTTAAAAGAATCTACAAATAAGTGGTTGCGACTCTTTTTTTTATTTATTGTTATTATATTTTATTTTATTTTTTCTTAATTATTTAAAATCTCAAAACACACAAAAAGAAAATTAGGAGTAATGATTTTTTAGAAAAAGCAAACGCCCAAAAATTTCAGTTTGGGAAGGCCAAGGATCGGAATCGTTTCATGCTCTGACAATATATGCCTATTCACCAGATCTTCATATTTGTTTAAACCCATATATTATCCAACCTCCTCTAAAACCCTAGGGACAGGACAATGGCATTAAATCATGATTCTTCTTCTTCATCTCTTGATGAAGTAGAAGAACATGAAGAAATCCAACTGGAATCTGCACACGAAGAATCTGATGAAGAGGCAAAGCAACAAAATTCAAACGCTGTGAAAGAGGAAGAGTTTGAAGATTATGGATTAGAAGAAGTTGTTCGTCAGAAAAAGACCAAATCAACCCCAGAATCTGAATCAAAGGATGGGTCATTTTCAGATTCTGATGAAATCCCAGTTGATTTCATAGTCAAACCCAGTAAACCCATGTCCAATTTGAGACCCTCCTCTAAGCGTAAGCGCCCTGGTGAGGAAAATTCAAGGAGGAAGAAGAGTAAGGTGGTTTCAAATGGGGATGAAGAAAAGAAAAGGGCTGCCACAGTATGGAGTGAGGATGATGAAATTGCTCTTTTGAAAGGGATGGTTGATTACCAGTTGGAAAAAGGGGTTGACCCGTATTCAGATATGGCTGGGTTTTTTGGATTTGTTAAGGATTCGATTCACTTTGATGTTAAGAGGAGACAAGTGACTGATAAGCTCTGGAGGTTCAAGAATAAGTATTTGCACAATGAGTTTGTTCTTTCTAAGCCACATGAGAGCAGGTTGTTTGAAATTTCCAAAAAGATCAAGGCTTGGGGAGGTGGTATGAGTTTTAGTAATGCAGTGAGTGATAATAGCAATGTTGAGAGTAGGGAAAGGAAAGATAAGAAGAGGGGAAAAGTAGTAGTTAATAATCATGTGCCTAAATTGATTGAAAATGTGAAAAAGGAAGACGTGAAAGAGGAAGATTGGGTGCAAGAGGCATCTTGGAATGAAATTAAAGATTTTTGCTCTATGTATCCACAGTTGAGTCGGTTTCTGGAGTTAGAGATGTCATTTCATTTGTCTTTGCCCAATGATGTGAAGAATTATGTCAAGGAAAGAATTAGGTTGATGGGGAGAGAAAAGGCAAATGAATTGGAGGGGAAGTGGAATGATCTTCGCTTAGAAGAGTTTGAGCTATATGCTAAGAAGGTACAGTTGATGAATGAGCAAATTAATTTGGTGTTGGATGGACTAAAGTCTTCTTAGTCTTAATGATGGGTTTTTTTAACAGTCTTAATCTTGGATGAAGTACGTAATGCTTGATGATTTTACAGTTTTTGATGATATTTTCATATTCTGGTTATATTCTTGGCCCTTGAGTATGGCCATTATAGTTGTTATTGGTACAATTATATGTTATGGAAATATTATTTGGTTTCTCTCTTTGTCTCAAGTTTATTCTAATGAAATATTAATATCTGCTATTCAATTTATGTTTGTTTTTATATTTATTTTTTGTTTGTGGTGTTTGTGATGAATATTTGGGTTGTTTGCAAGGAAGCCATTTTCTCCATTATGGGAAATTATGTTGTTGTGTCTTATGGCATGGAATTAGTAACATTTAAATTGTAACAAGTGTAACCTAATGCCAGTTTTTGTGATCGTTCAGGATTGTAATCCTATGATGAGACTGTAATTCTGAGTTAGTCTTTACTTTATATGCACCTTTTGATGTTTAAATTTCTTCCCTTGGTCTTGTACCACTTTTTGGACTGTTCATATCCTATGTTTTATGTATCCTGATTTTAGTTGTGATGTTTGCTGGTTATTGATTTCTGATCAACAAGTGTTTGAAGGTGGTGGCTCAATCCTAAATCTTTGTATTTTAGATTGTTAACAGCATGCCTTGGGGCATGTGATGGTCAAACATGACCATGCAACGAAGAGCTCAGAGTTAAACCTAACTCCTAAAGAGCTACATGCTAAGATGTTGTGCAAATAATTATTCCACTATAACCATAGCAGGAAAACCAGAAGGAAAGAACACTTCATTGGGGTGCTACAAATAATTTTGTTGAATAATTATCAATATGATGCTTTATTAACTGAAGGCTGGGCAAAAATGTATGTAAGTGCGCATCAATTTGAAATCTATTGCCTTTTCGATGAGTTTTTTTTTTAATATATCAACGATGATTATCATGGAAGCACAGTTGAAATTGTGATATTGGGCCTATTGTTAAGGCAGCTGCTCCTCAAGATGGAGGCAACATTGTTGTGTGATCTGAGCAAATTTGGAATGAAAGGGTAGCCACAGGTATACTTGTTCTCCCCTTGTTTATTGCAGGTTCTTTTGGTATTGGTAGTTGGAATTTTACTGACTTGTTCAGCTTTTATATTCATTAGTTTGCAGGAATGTTAAACCACGTCATTGTAGGAACCAGTGACACGAATGTGAACAATCTTGGATCCGAAAACCCCATCAGGAAGCCCATATTTCCCAAATGTATTAATCTAAATGAATTTCAATGAAATCTTTCTTTTCTTCATGTAAGCCACCTTGAATAGTTTTTATTGTCAATGCACATGACCTTGACTTCTTCTTTTAAGTTATTTTGCATGAAGTTTGCCGAAGCTCACCCATATAAGCTGGAGATACTGCACCCTCTTGAGTCTTGACTGCCTGCATGACAAAAAATCTAGTTTGAATTAAGCCATATATAACAACTTTTGGGCATATTTCTTAAATTTTTAGTTTTTAATCTGAATTAGAGTTCTTTAGCATTTCCATTACAGTTGCCAATTAACACAGTACAAACTAAGTGTTTGGTTTTCTTGTAGTGGCATGTAATCTCTTAAGTCCTATCTATCAATTGATGCTCAGCTCAGAAAATGTAGCCCTGTTCTTACAGAACTTCAAGGTCAGAATTCTCTCTTTCTTCTCCATTTGTCTCTAACCTCTGTGCATGTGGGGTTATGTGCGAATTTACTACAAGCTTCATCAAAAACATGTTCATATATAAAGTTCAGTATTTTTATTTCGTTATTTGGTATGATAAATTTTGATTCTTTTTTTGGATTTTTTTTCTTCTGAATTTTGCCTCTGCGGATTTCATATAGTTTTACAATATCAAATCATGAAATCAATATGTGGATTTGTTTGTAATTTTGTGAATTTTGGTGAATAAAGAAGAGTTTGCTATGGTTAGACATGTTGATTCTATGATCATTATGTGTTGAAATGGATGTATGATTGTTATTTTGTAGTCATGGCAATGCCAAAGTTGAATTTTCTCTACACTATTTATACACCACCTGGCCCTTCTTAAATAATACATGTGATTTGGGACTAGCTGTATTTTGTAATATAACTATCAAAGGAATAAAGGTGGAAATGGAATGATTCATTCCCATAGAATGGAAAAATTGTGTTTGATTGTTTCATTAGAATGGAATGAATCATTCTCATTCCTACTAAATTTGTGAAATTTATTTTTTTGTGAGGGTATGGAATTATTCATTCTAGTCCGGAATGAAATGAATCATTTCACTCACTATATCATTCCATTATTTCTTCTATTCTATTTCTTTACCAATTTCATTCATTCAATTCACTATATCATTCCATTACTTCTTCTATTCTATTTCTTTACCAATTTCATTCATTCAATTCAAACATAGGGTTAGTGTTTCATCTTTTCCGGTGTTTTGTATTCTCTCTGTGCTACAAAAACTGCCTTGTTTGTAAAATTTGATAAGTTTTTAGTTTAGTAGTGATTGTATTATAATAAATTTATGATAACAAATTTATGAGTTTGTGTTATTGTATATTATTATCAATAATAAAAAGTGATTCCTTTTACAAAATAAATAAATTAACATCTAGATTTCCTTTTCTTTTTTTAATGGATGTTTTAAAAGAAAATACAAAAATTTAAAAAATATAATTAATAGTATTTTACCTAACTGATCAAATTGGATATAAAACATTAATACAACACACCCTTCTAAATTTTATTGAATAAAATGAAAAGAAAAATAAATTAATTTAATGCAAAAATAATATGAAAAACCAAGTCTCTTAAAATTTATAAACGGACATAAAAATAAATAAAATTCACCTTTTTCACGTGAGAAATACGATTGCATTTATCTTAATTACAAAATTAGATAAGTATTTAGTAAGCCATTTACCTGACTTAATTACATTATTTCTTACGACTCGAGGCTAGGTAAATGAAAATACAAAACAAAGCACTAACTGCACAAAATTTCCAAAAAAAGCAGCAAATTAGCACTAAATTTCAGCAGGATAGTTGCCCTTTTTGTTTTGATAATTTTTTACCTTCAGGTTTTATATATTTATATAACAAAAATATAAAACGTATTTTTTTTAATATTTAAAACATTTCTAAGTGCATCTTAAAATTATTTTTTCTTAAACAAAATGTACCCTCTGTACAATTAACTGATCAAAATTGACCGATTATGCATGTGATACAAATTTTGAAGGAATAATTTTAATAAAACATATTTAAAAAAAATAAAAAATATTAAAATATATTCCAACTTTCAAATCACTGAGCATCTTCTCCATCAATAACCCCAATTCTAAACCCTATCCCTATTCCCATCCCCAAATCAATTTCACACCGATATTAACCAGGAATCCAAGTCAACTGGGAGGATTCTTTCTCTGTATGTTTTTATCTCTTTCTTTATCTTCCTTTATCAATTAATGCCTCCTCATCTCAAGTCTCTCTCACATTTAGAGTGGTGAGCTGAAACCACAATTAATACTCACATGCTATTACTAGTATTATTTTAAGCGAGTGTTGCTAGAACAATCATATAAAAGGGAAATAGTTAGTATCAAGTTTATTTTTAAATAAGTTGGTCAATTGACCAATATAATACTGACATGCAAGTAAGACTTTATGTGTGTCAGTATTCTATTGACCAATTAATTAACTTATCAAAAAATAAACTTCATGCTAATCGGATCCATGTAAAAGAGATCGGTTTAATATATATATATATATATATATATATACACAGCGGATCCAGTCCGGGAGTCCGAATATGAATCAAAATACGGACAAATTTTTTTTATTTTTTTTTAAAAACTAAAAAAAATAAATTTATGGAACTGAAATTTTTTCATAATACAATGTTTTGGGCATGATTTGGATACCTATACCAAAAAATATATGTACAGTCTGCACAGACTGTACAAACATGTTTTGTTATATATATCTAAATTACACCCAAAACACTGTATTATGTAAAAATTTCAGTTTCATAATTTTTTATTTATTTTATTTTAGTTGTTTAAAAAAAAGCAAAAAAAAAACCGCATTTTAAGAAAATGCGGAAGTCAGGATAGAACCAGGACTCTCTCTCTCTCTCTCTATATATATATATATATATATATATATATATATATATATATATATATATATGGGAAAATGTGTGTACATATGTGTATATACAAGAGGCTATGACGATGATTTTTTTGGGCTATATGACGGTTTCATTTCACTCATCATCATATATTACAGGCTATAAATGACTTTACCGTCGCTATAGTTCAAAAAATCTGTCATTATAATTTCTCTAACTGTAATACATAAATTGCAGATATATATATATAGCTCTATATATATATATATATAGAGGTCGGATCTTAAGCTCACTCCTTATTCACTCACCCGAGCTCACTCCCTTTTAGCGACGGATCTAACAGATGATTCGGTTATACAACCGCTGCATATATTTTAGCGACGGACAACATATAACATTCTTAAAAGTATAGACGAGCGGTTGTATGTATGACCGAATCCGTCACGTTCGTCGCTAAAAGGAGGTGATTTCGAGTGAGCTAGAGATAAAGGTGAGTTTAAGATCCGGACTCTCTATATATATATATATATATATGTATGTATATATATGTATGGATATTATTCCTTATAAATATGTGTATGATAATAGATAAAGAAAATAAAACTTTCTTTTTGTCTCCCTGATGGAACAAAAACATTCACAACCCAAATGGGAAGCCAAGGTGTCAACAACACTAACAAAAGCAAAACCAAACCAAATATGGCCTATTTTCCAAGACTTCTTTAACCTACACAAATGGTTCCCAAGTCTCTCAACTTGCTATGGCATCCATGGAGCCAATGGCGAACCGGGTTGTATCCGATACTGCGCGGGTTTCTCTCTCCCTTCCGATGGCAGCGCCACCAACACAGATGCTGATGCTTCTTCAGTTAGTTGGTCGAAGGAGAAACTTGTAGCCATTGACTGTACGGACCAAAGTTTAACCTATGAGATTGTGGACTGCAATATTGGGTTTAAGTCCTACGTTTCGACGGTCAGGATTTCTCCGGGAGGTGATGGTGGGTGTGTGATTGAGTGGTCGTTTGTTGTTGATCCGGTGGAAGGGTGGAGATTGAAGGATTTGGTGAGGAAGTATCAAGTTGGGCTGCAGTTGACGGCTAAGAAAATGGAGGATGCCATAATAATGAATGCTCTTTAATTTTTTTCAAGTACTTTTTATCTTGTTATTTTGTTCGGAGAACTTAAATGTCACTTCCAACTTTATGCTAGATTAGATGTTCTTTTAGTGTGGTGGGATTATGAGAATCATATATATATATAAATTTGGGCAAAGGTGCAAATTTTTTATGCAAAAGTATTTATAACGTTACATTTTTTAGGTCAACTTTGCCTTGGCGCAGACGAATATGCCACCTAGACAAATGTGGCTGACACGCGAACATTTTTTGGTGACTAGGCATAGCTAACAATTCATACATGAAAAATAGTTAACAATTCAAATCAAATATATTTGTCTCAATACATGTGCTCATTGTCAATATAACTTTCCTATCTTATTTTTTACTATTATTGTTATTATTATTATTATTAATATTAACATTAATATTATTATTATTGTTTTACCCTTTTTTATTTGAAATACAAAATTAGTATTAGAGTTTTAAATTCAATTTAAATATTTGTTAATAAATTTTTATAATTAATGATACCTTTTATATAATTTATAATTATTATAATTTACTATATAAATTAGTCAAAATTTATTTTTAAAATACCTCAAATAATAATAATAATAACAATAATAATAATAATACCTTCTCCATTGCACACACACAAAAAAAATCATCAGACCTCCACTACTCCACCATTAAAACCACCACTTACCAAACACAGAGTAATCTCAACTATAACCCAGATTCAACCAAAATTAAATTTATCATCAACCTTCAAACCTCCCTGTATAAGGTTTTGTCATAGCACATCTGAATTTTTTGTTACATAAAATAATGAAAAATGTGTATATGAGCATAAGTAAAACTAAATGAAAGAAACCTTTAAAATTGAAGCCATTGCAGCATGATTCATCCCTAATCTAGGGTCAAAGAAAACAGAGGACATACTGTTAGGAATATACATGAGAATGTTATTCCTATTTATATATGATTTGATTATGATATAAATGAATGAATATGCAAGTATGCTTGCATTAAGAAAAACTGTAAAGTCCTTTGATAAATAATAAGAATATATGTACAAGGACTTAGAATAAATTGATCAAATATGTTAGGTTGATCCTACATAAGCAAAACAGCTTTGTAAAGTCCTTAAAAAGAAATGATGTACAAGGACTATAAATGTAGAAAGATCAAGCTTGTTAGGTTGATCTTATAATGTAATAGATAGACATGTCTGATCGTCGAACACTGCACCAGAAATCGTAGTCTGTCAGGAGAGTCAAGAAAAACTCGAGAACTATCAAGACAGAATCGTAGTCTGCAAGATAGTAGATCTCGGACTTCGTAGACTGCCAGGAGAAACGAGAAAGGATCATAGTGTATCGAGAAGAACTTTTTCAGGGTCGTAGTTTGCTGAGGAAGTCATGTTCAGAATCGTAGAGACAGACTGTCTAAGAGCCGACTGAGCATCTGTCAAAGCCAAGTCAAGAATTGTAGACCACACTTGAAGTCGTAGAGTCTACTGATCATATCAAAGGCAGAAATCGTAGTCGAGCCAGATCAGACGAGTACATCAAGCATAAAGACAGAAATCATAATCTGTCAAGGTCTGATCTTGGAATCGTAGTGTCTGCAAGACCAAAGCCAAATCGTAGTCTGCAGAGCTAAGGTTTCAACAGAGGTGCTCACAACGCCAAGGCAGAATCGTAGAGTCAACAAGGTTCTCAACCAATGAGCAATCCCAAAATATCCAAAGTATGAAGCCTCTGGTCTGAGTTGCAAAGATACATTCCACCTGAAGGAAACTAGAGAGCACTCAACGAATGACATGCAAGCTAACAGAAGACCTAAGCACCAACCCAATCAACATCCAGATTGAGTTGTGAAGCCACTCAAGATGAAGTCTTCCATAAGTCGATCAGAAGAAGACTTCAATAAAAGTGACTGACTAAGGGAAGTCAGCAAGTGCAGTAGGTGTCAGGAGAAAAGAAGACAACGATCTTGGGATCAACCAGGATCGTAGTGTTTGCCAAACAAAGCAGAAACTGATGTAGTTTATACAGAGATACTGGTCATCTTATGAAGATCAAGGCGAAAATAATTAAGCGTGGGTCAGACCATTGTTGATAAGTGAACAGGAGATCACAAGGAGAAAGAGAGATGGGCATGCCATAAATCTGATGTGTCTTGCTATTCAGAAGAGGCCAGAATAAGAAGTCAAGCTATCAGTTCTTGAGATCAGTCGAGACAAACAAAAGTATTGAAGCATTGCACAAGTGAAGGAAGAGGTGTTCTACATTGAAGATCGAATGAACATTCTTCAGGATCGTAGTGATGTCTCATCTAGTCAATGAGCAACATTCTACAAGACACACTACTATCAGGTCCAAAGAACATCTGCATCAAAATCGCAGAGTTTGGTCATCTGAAGATTGAAGCATTGGCAACGGTTAAATATGAAGACTGATATTTGAACATTGCTATTTGAGAGCATCGATGCAAAAAGATAATTTTTGATGTTCTAATCGAGAAGTCAGAAAGAAGAAATAAAGATGACTACCTGCCTAACACGGAAAGATGACAACTTTAAGGTGGTAGGTAAGGTAGCAGACTGCTGTGTTAGTAAAGTCAAAAAGGAGCTGTCATGTCACATCAAGAAGTCTGCACCAAATAACTCGAGATCTACGAAGCAATTCAAATAGCTTCCAACGAATATATTCCAACGGGAAGATTGTGAAGGAGTATATATCAGCCAGAGCTTCAAAAATTAAGAGTTGCTGAAGAGAAGGATCGTTGAGTTGTTGGAATGCTATATTGTTGACTCTACGAGTTCCACCAGAGCTAAACGGAACAAGTCTTAGTGAGAGTGAGACTACGAAGGTGGAAGCGAAGCATATTTGAAGAAGAACTTGAACAGACTAAAGCTTCACTCAACAAGGATGAAAATGCCACTGAAGATGGCAGTTAAACTGATAGCCGAGAAGGCCGAGAAGATAGCATTCAGAAAAATGGCAGAGCACAAAGAAGATCCAGAGAGCCACTCTATGAATCACCAAGAACCAAAAACTGAAATAGAACAGATGCAGAACCATGTCTGCAAATCATTCAAGAAGGGTTCAGGGAATGCTAAGTGCCAGACGAAGTCTACTAAAAGCTCAAAGACTTAGAAAACCCAACTGGTGATGGTGAAAAGCTGACATTAGATGAAATGAGATAAACAGTGTGAAGATCAGCTGCACTAGAGAATAGGTGGTTCAGACTATACGCAAAATACAAAGAGAACCACGCCAAGCTTCTAAGTACAATAAATGTTCAAGCTTCAAGACATCTTAGCAGCAAAACACCAACAACAACTACAACAACAACAAGTAGCCAGGGCCTGAGGGGTCCTTGTCCGGAGGGACTAAATGAAGTTCCAAGCCTGCTGGGCTTGAAGAGTTCTTAGTGAACTAGAGGCGTTCCAAGCCTGTTGGGCTTGAAGAGTTCTTAGTGAACTGAAGTTCCAAGGCTGCTGGCCTTGAAGGAATATTAGTGATTCAGGTGCTGCCCTTCCTTAGTGGAATTCCTGCTCTTTGAAGCAAAAGAGTGTATTAGGTGCTTGAGTCTTTAAACCACTTAAAATCCCTTATGTCTTTTACATTTAGTCATTTACTTTCTGTCATTTACATTATGTACCTAACTGTTATAAATGCTATGTATGTATTAACTGCTTACAACTAAACTAACTCTATAAACAATGTATGTACGTTCAAAAATATATCAATGAAGGGGATCTTTTACTTATTCCGCTGTGCTTGAAAAGATTCTTATGGTTGTCATATGTTAAGTCATTAGCAAAACAAAATAAACGTGAAAAGCATTTGAAATTAAAAAAAGGATCTATTTAACCCCCCCTTCTAGATCTATTGTGTGCCTACTGTGAACTAACAATTGGTATCAGAGCAGGTTCTCATGCTATATTCAAAAGCTAATCACTTTTGAGTCTGATCCTAGGCACAAACATTGTTCTAAACTTAGTTTAGTTATAAGTCAATTGTAAATGTAGATGCGCTCATACGTTAGAAATGTTATGTACAAGTAAATGTGTATATACATCTGAAGTTGCTCAGATTGGTCCATATTCTTAAATACCAGAGAAACAAGATCAATCATTGCCCATAGTCAATCTCGTAGTCTGAAGATCAGAGATGAGAGGTCACTAGGCATCAACAACAAAGAGTCAAACATATATCCACCAGTCTAAAAGATGAAAGGCTATACATTCTAAGAAATACTTATCCAGAGGAGAAAGAAGAATTTCTCAAATACATATTTGGCTAACCAATAGCTGGATGCGAACCTTGAGGTTCAAGGTCGTCAAAGAACTAAGGATGCCAAGATATTCTTTAGCTTACATCTTCAAGACTATGACGTAAAGAATGAAATCAATTGATAGAAGAAAGGCGCAATTACATTATACATAGAAGCAGAGTTTTAATGAACAACACAAGGTGTACGGAATATACAAATAAATTAAAAAAAATTATCCCAGTAACATAGAAAAAGCCCAAGAGATGTCACTTTGATCTAATTTAGTTACTCATTCCATACAGAAATAATGGAGCCCAATTTTTCTAACCTCTGAACTTTGCAAAAAGAAATACCTGATTTTACCCAATACCCAGAACTTCAAGGACCACACCCTTTCGTCGGAACTCGATCAGAATATCCATAGTTTCCTATTAAAAGCTTCGAAGCCACCGTCAAAGATCAGATCTCAACACCATCACCATCGTCCCACACCACCATACCACGTCGATTCACAACACAATAAGATCTGTAGTCGAACGCAGATCTAGATCTGAAGAAATCATGCAACATCCTTTTTAACTCTCTTTCGTGTATCTAGGAATGGAAATTTAGTAAGGAAGGATGAGAGAGAATAGAGGAAGAAGATGGGAGAGATCTGAAGTTTTTGAAGTCTGGAATAGATAATAGAAATCTGAAGTTTTTTTTCTTTTGCATGTCACACTTTTATCCACGTGCCAATTGTTTAGAAATAAATTAACATCCATTTATCTAGCTGGCACTTTTTTTAACGGGAGGGGAAGAGTTGACCCCAAAAATCTAACGTTATAGGTATTTTTGGAAAAAAAAGTATAGGGAGCACGTTGGACATCGGGGAAAACGTCAGGGGCATTTTTGCACTTTTGCCCATATAAAATTACATATCCAACTATGTAAATTTAAGATTATCCTTATAACAGATCGTGATCGTACATCCATTCATATAAATAAAACCCCTATGTGCAGTTTAATATTCAGTATACAACATTAAATATTGCGGATGAGACAGATGTCCAAAATACACCTTCTAAAAGTCCCTCGTCCACAGTATTAAACTGCGAAACTTGTTTTTTTTAGTATTAACAGTATTAAATTGTGGAGTCTGGAATTAAGAAGCAAAACCTAATTTGAAAAGACAAGGCTAAGACCTAAGGCTGCTACTATAATAGGTTTAAGCCGACAAAATAAGCAGAATTGTGCTCCATTAAATAAACCTCCATACATAAAAACATTTGTTTCGCTTTTTCTTTACTCCATTTTTAAATCCTTCCTTTTAAACATTTCACACTTTTTCTATAAGACCCTAATGCACAAATATTTTAATTAAGCAAATGTTTATAAAATACTCATTGTTGTCGGGAAATATTCGTTTGGTCGTGGAATATTCTTTCTTTGTCGGGAATATTAAATGACGACAGTATGATCATTCAGGGCTCCATAACGGAAAATTTTCGGATGAAAAAAATGACAAGTATGAGTTTTTTTATAAATAACGACGTAGTTGTTACCTTTAACACTGTTGGAATACCCGGTGGGTAAAATACAGTAATACGTGGTGTTGCACAGTAGCACACGGTATTGCACAAATTATTGATTATTACGTAAGAAGTCACTACTCAATAATTGTTATAATAATTACTGTTCAATATTTTATATTATTGATTCGATAATTGTCACTGCACAGTATTTCTCATTATCAGATTAATAATTCATATTATTTGAATAATATTATTAGATAGCATTATTGGCAATGTCTAAAGAATTTCTGTCTAGGAAAGGGGTTTTGTGATGCCCCCAAAAATAGGTATCACCTATTCTGAGTCGCCAAATACATGGTATAGAATACAAATATAATCTTTAATATACAACAAGAGAGCTGTGAGTTTTAATACAAATATTGTCATCTAGACAATATACACTTTTAATAAGTCCTCATTATATTTATTGTCACACTATTTAATGTAATAGTGAGGACTACTAATACTATCATCTGGACCGTCACTCCGTTCCCCGACTAGTCCCGGCTACGTTCTCATTTCCTGAAGAGAACAGTGAAAGAAAGGGCGAGCTTAACTAGCCCAGTAAGAAATATTAAGACTAAGATAATGCGTAATAATTTATCATTAGTCTTCAACATGATGTTAAAGCGATAAAATACAATAGACATCAAGTTTAAGCTGCAATGAACAAGCAATCCATTAAAAGAGTCAAGTAGAGAATAAAATCTACTATCTTTTATGATTTAAAAGTGTTTCATCACTTTTATCGTTGAGACTCAAACTTAATAAATAATCCACATCATCAAATCATCCCTCGCACTACGTGCCTAGGATATTATTTAAGTATCACGACCACTTAATTATCCATGCACTACGGGCCAAAGATAATCGTGTTTTCATCAACTATCCGATCATGCCATAAAACAATTCATCTTTGCTCCCTTGGTCAAGAGAATCCATAGCCATAATCATACCAAAAACCGGCCCATCAATGCACTACGCCAATGAGGACTTTTTTCCACATCATTTGTAACATTACGGCCATGATTATACCGAATAATCCACGATCAGAATCATATACAAGTCCATCTATGCACCATGTGCCACAGATGACTTTCAACATAATATAAACATGAGGATGATGACAATGACATAATAATTCAATAAAACAAGTTCAAGAATTAATTTATCCAGAACCAATAACGCCCAAATTGTCAACATGATACTTCTTTGTAGAGTAAAATTCAAGAATGCTCAAAAGAATATTTTCATGAAAAGATACTAGATGAAGCGAAAATATCAAGGATATTCCACTAATTTCATGGAGTATAGAAGTCAAAACTTTAATCAACTAAGTATAATAAAGAATAGAATAACAAAAGAAATCACCGTGCATGCAAAGATTTGATGATAAAAGTTATTCCAACAGAATATTAAATAACAAAACCGTGTCAAAGTAAATTGCACCGGCTGTGGATGTTCCAAATGTAATAATAAAGAATGGAATAACAACAGAAATCACCATGCATGCGGATTCAGATTGACAGAAAGTTATTCCAACAGAATAATAAATAACGGAACTAGGTCCGACGAAAACGCGATAGACAAGATATTCCAGCAGAATAATAAAGCGGAACCGTAATAAAACGTAAGCGCATTGCATATGATATTCCAATGCAGAATAATAAAAATTGAATAATGTAAGAATTTCACCAAGTATAGGGTAGATCAGCAGATACAAAAGTTATTCCAATGTAATAAAAAATAATGGAATAATGTAAGTTCTCTTCATGAATACGAAAGAAATAATACCCTTACGAATACAACAAATAATATCCTTACCTTATAGAAGAAACCGGATATAGAAGTAGTGAAGTGGCATAATACTTTTCTTCTTTCTCTATAGTTTCTCTCAGAGTTTCAAAGTGAATTGTAAGAAATAATGAAGGAATGAGCTTCTATTTATGAAGAATGGATGAATAAGAACTAATTCATGAACGGTCCAGACTGATTTACTTTTAATCGGACGACTAGATTTAAAGCAAAATCTTTTTAATAAAATATAATATATTCTATTTATAATCTAATAAAACGAATAACTTTATAAAAGTATTATGTTTTATATAAAAAGATTTTCTACTATGAAAAACACTATGCATAATAGAATATAATATATTCTATTTATAGAATAACTTTATAAAAGTATTACGTGTTATATAAAAAGTTTTTCTATTTTATTACAATAATAATACTAATAAAACAAAACTTATATATATATATAATATATATATATATATATATATATATATATATATATATATAACAATCAACAATAATTGAATCAAATAACGTGAGATACTATGCAAAGAATTTCTAGAAGCAATAATTGAACAAAACCGAGTGACTTCTCACGTAAGCATCAATAATCAATACTGCAGGTGCTACTATGCAAACCACACGTACATCTTGCATTTTTTTAATTTGAGTGTTTCAACAAGATAACGATAAAACTTCCGTCGTTATTTTTATAAAAATATTTTTGTTGTTTTCGCAATCCGACAATAATTCCGTTGTGGGGTCCACCAATGATTGTGCCGTCGTACGAATATTTCCCAACACAAAGAATATTCCCCGACCAATCGAATATAATATAACAAGTTGCATACTTTGCAAAATTTATAAATATTACCCACAACTATAACATTATATTAAATCCACACCATAATATTCAAATTTTTTTTTCAAGAAATTTAAATCTTTATTTGTAAAATTTGGGATTTTACAGGTTTGGTCACCTAATTACGCGCCAGTAAGGAGAAATCCTTATCGGAAAGCCCCCTCTTTTCTGGGAACGACCTGGTTGTCATTATTGTGATTCTGTAATATTACTTGCGAATAATTAATTATTAATTTATATGATAAGAAAATATTTATTTTATATGGATATAAATAAAGGAATTAATGCTTAGGTATTTTATCAGTATTTTATCGGAATAGAGGTGTTGAAAATCATTCGTATGTGGATTTCGGTCATTTTCCGTTTAGAATTTGGAAAAACGATCTTCTACAAAGTTGTAGAGAATTTAATTTCCTATGGAATGGACATAAAATTCGTATTTTTCTGATAAAAAGGGCTATTTATTATGAATTATTGAAGTTCCAGAATAATTGATTTTTGGAGTTATAAATATTTTTTAAAAGAAAAGCATTTTTTGTGAGGTGGGCCCCACTTGTGTGGGCTGATGAATTGGTCAAGGTGGTGTGTGAATTTTTTTAAATATAATATTTTATTAAATTTTCTGTTTTGGCGTTCTAAGTATTTTCCTGTAAATAGGGTGCTTAGGTTAGAATTGAAAATCACACCAGAATCTGAGGTTTCTCTCTCTATAATATCGAGCGTATTTTTGTGAGTATTTAAATACTTTGAGTGTTACTATTTAGTTCAAGTTTCTTTCAGCATTATATCCGATATTTCAGCCAGAAGTATTATTCTTTTGAGGTAAGGAATGTTAATTTTTTTAATAAATGATATTATTTCTTTTAATATCATTATACCGAAATATTGATATGGATTTTATTATGAAAATTTTGCCTTTTTTTGTCGAGGTTACTATTCACGTATACAGTACTATTCACGTATACGGTACTATTCAAAGAAAAATTAAATTTTCTTTTCTTTGTCCAAGTTGTTATTATGGTTACTATCCTTGATTGTATCCATGTTTTGATCTTCATTCTTGAATTTTTCTCCGGAATTGATTATTATGGAATATTTTTGAACTTGGATAAACTAAAGTACAAATCCCTAATCTTTGTCCTTTTATCTCTCTGGATTCATTTTCTTGAAAATATTTTTATCATCCTCAGTCTTAAATGGTGATATAACTGAATATCTTTGGTCTGTAGTGCAAAGATGAACGATTACCTGATGAATATCTTTGGCCCGTAGTGCAAAGATGGACATGTGTTGAGATGAACATGACCAACTGGTGATACGAATGAATATATGTGGCCCGTAGTACAAAGATGAATATTTGATTCAAGATGTATATTGATTGATGTTATAGGGATAAAATATTGATGATGGACTTTTAAATCATAAAAGATAGTAGACTTCATTCTCTACTCAACTCTTCTAATGAATTGTTATTTTCGCTGCGAATATTGATCTAAAACTTGTTTTTCATTATATTTTATCTGATTTATTTAAGGCTAACGATAATTTATTTTTCATTATCTTAGTCATAATATTTTTACTGGGCTAGTTGAGTTCATCATTTTCCTTTTTGTTCCATTTTTCTTCTCAGGAGGCGATAATATAGCAGGAACTATTCGGGGGTATGGAGTGATGGTTCAAGACAGTTGTTTTAGCAGTCCTCACTATTTTATAAAATAGTGTATTAATGATTGTAATGAGGACTTATTTGAGTTTGGATATTGTCTAGACGATAATATTTGTATTTAAACTCACAGTATATGTGTTGTCGTATTTTACATGACAATTGTAATAATGAAGTTGTAGTTGTTTTCTGTACCATATATTTGGCGACTCAGAATGGGTTGTGTGGACCTATTTTGGGGGCATCACATTTTCTCCTTTTCTTTCTCTAGAATCCTCAGCAGTACCAAAACAAGATAGAGAAGTGAGAAAAATGTATGGTCTCTTCAAAATTTGAGATTTACGAAGAATCCTTTCAACACAGAGAATGAAAAAATGGGATAGAAGTCTCTGATCTATGCGTTTGTTTATCTTAGAACTGTAATTCTCGCTGAATACAACGAATTCAGTAGGAATTTCAATTCTATAGCCTTTCAGTGCCTCCAAAAGCTTCATTCTTCCAACAATAAGTTCACCTACAACTGTGATGGCCACACCTTCAATTACCTCGTCGATTATGGAGAATCAATTTCACTCTACGACTGCATTTATTCCACTCTACGATTTCATTGATCCACTCTACAACTTCGACTTACTCTACAACTGCATTAATTTCACTTTACGATTTCGTTGATTCACTACAAAAAAAATAGTTAAAATCGACATAATTATCCAAAACGGGTTATAATATGTCGTAATTAACTTATTTTCAATGGAATATTTTGTCGAGGATACTTCCCTAAAAAATAATGTAATTCCGACGTAATTCTGTTGGAAGTAGAAGCCCCTCTTTGGCGCTAAGTTTCTCACCAGCGCGAAAACTAATTTCGACGGAACGATAGTTATTTTCGGGGGAATTTTCATCGAGATTAACATAATTCCGAGTCAAATATAACTTATAAAACCTAGTCAGACTTCTTCTTATTCAGCTGCTGCTCATTTCATTTATCCCTCTCTTCTCCTCATTCTCTCATCTCTCTGCAGTCTCTCACTCTCGTCTCTCACCATCGTATTTCCCACTGTTAACTCTCGTCGCCCCCACCTGCCACCACCCACCACCCACCACCATTGGATCCAAGGTTCTTGATCTCTTCGCCTCTATCGCCTCTTTCTTTCTATCTCCCATGCCCCATCACCAACCAACCACCACCCACCACCACCTCCCATTGCTCCATCACTCGCGACGTTAGCTTCCATTGTTGGTTTCTTATCCCTCTATTTCTCACTCTATTAGCTCCAACAGAATGTATGAATTCAAATATTATTTCAATTTAAACCTAAGTACACTATCGTATACATTAGAATGCTTTTTATATTGAATATATATATATATATATATATATATATATAGGGCTATATGTATATACACATCTGTGAGACCCCAAATTTTATGAAAAAAGATTTAAATTTGTCAAAATATTTTTTTGAATATTATGGTGTGAATTTGATATAATGTTATAGTTGTGGGTAATATTTATAAATTTTGCAAAGTATGCAAGTTGTTATATAATATTCGATTGGTTGGGGAATATTATTTTTTGTCGGGAAATATCCGTATGATGACACAATCATTGATGGACCCCACAATGGAAGTATTGTCGTAGTTAAAAAATGACATAATTATCTTTTTATAAAAATAACGACGAAAGTGTTACCGTTAAAACTGTTGAACTACTCGGTAGTAAAAGTACAGTAATACGCGTGGTTGCATAGTAACTGTAATAACCCGAGATTTTCTATATAAAATAAATAAGAAATTTTCGTATAAATTTTTTTATTTATTTATTTAATGACGAGAATAAGTGTCAAGTAATGTGAACGATAAATGCGAATATATTTATTACTTGAAAAATTAGAAATAATTTTGGAATAAGTAATTACCACAAATTATATTGTTATGGTAATTAATTCCTGTAAGCCGAAATATTTTTATTAATTATTTTCCATGAAAACATGATTGGAAATAATATATGAAGTGACAATCAGAATTATATAATAAATATTTTATTATATGATTTGTTCAGAATATTTAAGTTAATTATTGATGCTGTGTACAAAGAATAAGTCAGATATGAGATCCAAACCCTGGATTGGGATTGTGATCAAGAGATGAGAATAAATAATATAATATTATTGATATTATGATTTTACAGTACCATAATTATGTACTGTGTGTAAAGTTGAGATAATATTGAAGAATGACGGCCAATTAGGTCATAAAGATATTACCGCGTCTTTGTGAAACTCTAATTATTAAACTCAGTTATGAGATATGAGTGAGTAGTGACTGTGTATATGAATTTTACTGTGTATATAAAAGTTATTGGGTATAAAAATGTCGATAATTAGAAGAAACCCTAATTATTGTTGTACGCCGATAATTAGGACAAACCCTAATTATTATAACCTTAATCGGTTGAAGTTAGAAATCAGTAACGATCGTGTTAAGAATAACACACACACGAGATAATTAGAGAACCCTAATGGTCAATTAGAAACCCAAATTGATGACGTTAAGAAACTCAAATTTTAAAACCCTAATTTTTTATATAGAAACCCTAATTTTAAATTACTAGGATTTAATTTCGATGTTAATGTATAAATATTTTAATTTACCAAAGGATGAAAAGTAATTGGTAAATAATAAGAATTACCATCTAGTGATTAAATATTACATTTAATTGCTATGTACAAGAATGCCCTTGAAATTATATGTGAAATTACCAAAATGCCCTTTTTGATTTATTAGTGTATTATTAGTTGCATTGTTGATAGAATCTTCACAAAATGCTAGCCATTCACTATCTTCTAGAAGTTACTCATGGCACTATACTATTAACCACAAATAATTCAGCCACTACATTGATTGAATCAATCAATAACACGATTAAAGAGAGAGAAATGAGCTACTTTAATATTTCATTTCTCCCAAACCCTTCTCTCTCTAGAAATCTGAATTACAGAGTGTGAGAGAGTGAGGAGATAAGCTAATATCAGTAATCAACAAGACAAGATCAGCAACGAAGGATCAAAATCAAAAATCAAAGCTAAAAGGTATTAAAACCCTAAATTTTTGAAATCCTTTGATCTTATGTTAATTTTTGTAATTGATTGTTTAAATTTGTATAACAGGGTGTCAATTGATGATCTGAGTTGATAAATTCAGGACCCATAACATCAAAGAGATCAAAATTAAATTTTTTTCAACATTTGGAAAACTTGAAAAATCTCGTCTGACATCAAATGTCAGACCCCATAGATCCGTGTGTGTTAAGTGTTTTTGATGTTTAAAGCTTGTAACATGTAGCCTGATATGTGGTCTTTAAGATACAAAAAGAATCAAAGTCATTTCAATTGTAGATCAAATGTTATAGACGGTCAAACCCCGTTGACCAACACTGCCAAAACAGCGAACCCAGAAAATTTTGAGCGTTGTCCGTGTCCTACTTTGACCGGCTTGTTCTTGCTGGTGTTTTGATATTTCAGTGTTATAAAGCTTTGACGTTGTAGTCCTACATGTTGTATACACACTGGAATTGATAGATCACATAAACATTACACGATCATCAAGTTATAGAGGTCCAAAGTAGGCACCTCGAACTGTTCTTCGTGAAGAACAACTCTGACAGCTAATTTGATGGCCAATATCTCCCAGATCTGATGTTTTTTAGCCATGATGTTTGATTGTAATTGTAGTATTGTATTTCCTCTACAAGATCTGATCAAGAACAGACTTAGAAACACGACACACACAAAGTTATAACCGGTCAAACTAGCTGACTTGAGAACCGGTTATGAAGTTCTGGATTTGATGAAGAACACCTATAGTAACAATTACTATATGCCCTTTAGTGACAGATTTGAATTATTTTAAATTTTTCAATTTCTAGAAATTTCGAAAATGATTAAAAATAAGATGTCTGATATTTACAGATGTTGAGGTATAGAATAAGAGTCTTAGACTCATTATTTACTCGATAAAAAGTCATTTGACACAAACAAATGTCGGACTTATAAAAGAAAGAAAAGGCTCTTGTAAGAGCATGGATGAGATATTTGAAAAATGTATAAAAATATTTCAAGTATAGAATAGGAACTAAAAGTATGATCACCGTGATTATGTGATTTAGACTATGTCTAATCGTAATAGGCGATGTATTATGTGTTAAGATATATTGTTCTAATCGAACGAATGATCCGATTATTGATAGGTTGTGATAAAGAGATAAAACCTAAGTTGAGATTTGTAATGTTGAATCGTGCAAGTATCCTACCTTTGCACTTTCTTTATGCAATGGACATGAGTAAGAAGTTTTAATTATTCTATCCCCATGCATGATTATGTAGTCTTTGATTATCGACATGTTAGCTCGGATATATATTCTCATTCATTGATTTTATAAATGGTTATACAAGTGTCCCCACTTGGATAATCATAGCATTTATTCACATGTTGATACACCTTTGTCAATTACTCGTATATATATGTCGAATTATATATTATTGTTGAGCAAGATTAAAACCTTCGGGTTTGGAACCGTGCATGTATGAACACCCCTATATGGGAAAATTTTTTGAGCCCAAGGCGGATAGAGTGAGCGATGAATTTCGATTCGAGTTATGTAGTATTGATAAATCTGAGGTACAATCTGGTCGATCACCCTCCGTGCCCATAAGTTATGACCGATTTCTCGGATGGATTTCTGTTAAACCTTTCGAAAATAAAAAAGAATGTTCATAGTATGTTTCTTAAACCCTATTCAAGGGTAGAGCCAGAGACAAATTTAAAGAATGTGAAAGAGAGTTGTTATGTGAATTTTTTATCAGTACAAATTACTTCACAACTTTCAATTCGTTGTAGAAGTGTTATGTAAAGAGAATACTTATGTTCTTTCAGCTTATATATATATAATTGCTATTACTTTTTGGGCACTCAAATGCTCACCCTTGCTTAAATTAAATGTTTTCGATTATGTATGAAAGCAACCTGAAGGCTCGAGCAGCTAACAAGGGAAAAAGGAAGTCATTCGAATGAGTTATATTATGAGTTAATGGTTATAGTTAGTATTGGTATCCATTCGGGTATGGTATGGAATGTATTTGAAGGTCTCAGACCAGGAAGTAAACTTTGATGTATTTAATTAAGTTTGAATGTAATATTATTATTGCATTATTCAACTTATAGAAATGGTATCGTGAAGCACCGAGAGTTGGGTTTCAAAGCACGGATTTGGGGTCTTCACAAGAGTACACCAGTATTGATTATTGATGATTACGTAGAAGTCATTCGGTTATACTCAATTATTGCTACGATAATTCACGCATCATATCTCTCATATTATTGATTCAATTATTGTCACGAAGATCATCCGTGATAATATGTTATATTATTAAATCAATAATTGAGAAGAAAAAGTTTTTCATATTATTATTTGCAATATTGACAATGTCTAGAAGTTCTGTCAATGAGAGGTTTGATCACCTAATTACGCGTCAATAAGGAGAAATCCTTATTGGAAAGCCCCCTCTTTCCTGGGAACGACCTGGTTGTTAAATATTGTGCATTATAATATTAATGATGAATAAGTTCGTGTTGATTAAAGATGAAATTGATAGTTCCATTGTGTTGGAATTATTAGTGTTAGTGAAAATTGACATTTATTTCGATAATAATTGATGTCTGGAGGTTATATTGACCAATCGGGTAATTAACCGGATAAATGAGCAATTAATTGTTATTAATTCACATGCTTATAACTATGTGTTCACATGTGTGTACTATTGATCCACATGATTTACTATTAGGGGAATTGGTGCAAGATTGATAATACTTGCATGACTAAGTTAAAAATGGAGGTATAGATGAAGGTATTATACTATAATTAATTTTTTCACATGTTTAGAACTATTGAGTCACATAATTTACTATTGATTCACATGATTTACTAATAGGGGAGGTGGTGCAAGTTTGATAATACTTGCATGACTAAATTAAAAATGAATGAAAAGATAAGGGTATTATACTGTAATATTTCGAGCCCCAAAATGTGCAATTATGGACACTATATTTTTCTATAAATAGAAGCTCATTCCTTCATTATTTTTCACCAATTCACTAAGTCTCACAAGAGCAATTATTATAGAAAAATTAAAGAGAGAAAGTTTATAGAGAGAAAAAGAAGTTTAACTCTCGCTACTTCACTATTCCAAAGATCCGATCTTTCTTCTGAGGTAATGGATATTATTATTATAGTAAGGGGTATTATTTCTTTCGTATTCATGAAGAGAGCTTCTGTTATTCCATTCTTTATTATTATGTTGGAATAACATGTCTATGTGAAGTACCGCATAAATGGTGAAATTCTTCTGTTATTTCATTCTTTATTATTATGTTGGAATAACCTGTCTATGCGAAGTACCGCATATATGGTGAAATTCTTCTGTTATTCCATTCTTTATTATTCTGTTGGAATATCCTGTCTGTGCGTATTACGTATGACCTGGTTCCGTTCTTTATTATTCTGTTGGAATATCCTGTCTGTGCGGATTATGCATGAACTGGTTCCATTCATTATTATTCTGTTGGGAATAACCTGTCTGTGCGGTTTATCGCATGCATGGTGAATTCTTCTGTTATTCCATTCTTTATTATTCTATTGGAATAACCTGTCTATGTGGATTACCGCATGCATGGTGAATGATCCTTTGTATTCATTCTTTATTAAATTGTGGAAATGATCTGTCTACGTGGATTACCGCATGGCGGGTGAAAATCCATTTGCAGTTTCGTATATTCTATTATACTAGTCTGAGATATCATTTCTTTTGTACTAAATCATGGAATATCATTTTCTTTGGTATTTTTTACGAGTTACTATTCACTAATTACTATTCACTTGGTTCTTTATTCACTTCTAGTATCATTCACTCGAGTAGTATTCGGGACATTTTTCATGTCGGGATACTATTCACGGGTACGATTCTCAAGTATTATTCACGGGTACTATTTATCTAAAAATATATTTCTTTTATGTCCAAATTATTTTTGGTACATGAATATTATTCTTGAATTTTACTCTACAAAGCAGTATCATGTTGATAATTTGGACGTTATTGATTCCTGGATAAATTAAATTATAAATCTTTAAAATTTATCCTTGAACTTGTTTTATTGAATTATTTTGTCATTGTCATCATCCTCATGTTTATATTGTGATGAAAGTCATCTTTGGCTTACGTGCATAGATGGACTTGGTATGATTATGACCAAGGATTATTCGGTATAATCATGACTGTAATGTGACGAATGATGTGGTAAAAGTCCTCATTGGCCTGTAGTTCATTGATGGACAGTTGTTGGTATGATTATGACCAGGGATTATTCGGTATAATCATGACCATTGATGATTACATGAATATCCTTGGCTGTGGTGCAGGGATGATTCGATTTTATTTATTAAGATGAGTCTCAGCGATAAAGTTGATGAAAAACTTTTTAAATCATAGAAGATAGTATATTTTATGCTCTACTTGACTCCTCTAATGGATTGCTTATTTCCGCTGCAGTTGTTGATCTAAAACTTGTTGTCTATTGTATTCTATCAGTTGTTATACTATTGAAGGCTAAGGATAATTTATTCTGCATTATCTTAGTCATAATATTTCTTCTTGGGCTAGTTGAGCTCACCCTTTCTTTCCTTTTTTCCTTCAGAAATGAGAATATAGTTGGGATTTAGTGGGAAACGGATTGACGGTCCAGATGGTTGTTTTAGTAGTGCTCACTATTCTATAAAATAGTGTGACAATAAATGTAATGAGGAATCCATTAAGTGTGGATATTGTCTAGATGACAATATTCTTATTGAAACTCTTAGATTATGTTTTGTCGTATTTTACACGACTGTTGTATAATTAAGTTGTATTTGAATTTTGTACGATGTATTTTCTAGCGACCCAAGATGGGTGATGTATACCTGTTTTGGGGGCGTCACAGTCGGTATCAAAGCTTAGGGATATGATCCCTGGCTAAGATGTGAGACAAGAAGTAGGAGGGGAGAGATGGGAAATTCCTTCTCTAGTATGACCTACCTAAGTTTATTTGGTATTTAATTGGTCGGTCAGAGTATAGGGATAATATGTGTTATGTCAATTAACCCTTATTTTGTGACAGTGTTTGAAAATGGCATCCGAAAATGTTAAGATCAGCAATGAAGCACATGAGACCGTTGAGTCACCAACGATCAATACCCAGGATAATGTGCAACAGGAAGACAATAATCCTCAGGTAAATAACAACACCGATTAAATGATGAACGATGGGATGTTCAGAGGCTTTATGAAATTCATGCAACATCAGGTAAGAGAGACTCCTGTTCAAAATATAGGTGGAAATAATGGCAACCCACGGTCGGTCACCGCTAAGCAGTTCAAGGAGCTGTGACCACCGGAGTTTTTGGGAAAGCCAGAACCACTTAAGGTGGAGACGTGGTTAAAGTAGATCACCAAGATATTTGATGTCTTGGGATGCTTCGAGGAGCAAAAGGTTCCCTTTGCTACCTTTATGTTGCGTAAAGAGGCGATTCATGGTGAAAATCAGAAACGTACTCCACTGGCCTGACCTTTCAAGATGTCTTGGGAGAAGTTCCAAGAGCTGTTCAATGACAAGTACTTTCCCGAAAGTATTCGTCACATGAAGGAGGTGGAGTTTATCAAGTTTGAACAAAACAATATGACCGTGTCTCAGTACGAAGCTAAGTTTGCCGAGTTGTCCCGGTTTGCATCCCATTTGGTCAATAATGAGGAGCAAATGACGCGAATGTTTCTAAGAGGTTTAAAACCCGATATACGCCAATACCTCATTTCTCATAAACTTTGTTTATATTCAGATGTTGTGAATAGGGCTCAGTTATTGGAGCGCGATAATGAGTCAGCACAACCAAAAGGCAACGACCAACAACACGATAATAATCGTACTGGTGGCAACGGCCATCTGAACAATGATAATCATCGTGGGGGAAATTATCATGCCAAGAATGGTAACCACTTCGGTGGTAATCATGGCCAAGATAATAGAAGTGGAAAATTCAAGAAGAGAAGATTTAACAATGATGGGAAGACGTCGGCAGCAGCACTAATAACCGTTTTCAAGGAAGGAGAACGACCGCCAATTAGATGCTATAGATGCGGAGAGGATGGACACATAAGTCCAAACTGTTCACAGCCTTCCAAGGTATGTTTTAGTTGTGAAAAAGACGGTCACATAGCTCAATTTTATCCTGTAGCGAAATCAAGTCCAGCTGGGACAGTGGCACCGAAGGCGGATACGGACAAAACAAAGTCGGTGGTTTCAGGAAGAGCATTTTTCGTGACTTCTCAAAAAATGAGTAACCTGAACGAAGTTAGCACGGGTTAGTTAATTATAAATTCTTGCAAAGTCTATTCCTTATTAGATACCGGTTCTACCCATTCTTTTATCTCTCTTGCTTGCGCTCAACGTTTAAATTTGACTCCGGAGAAATTAGACTTTGATTTATCTGTTGAAACTCTGTTGGGAGAAACCTTCGTTACCTCCACTATTTATAAATCTTGTTTGATTCAGATCAACACGTTCACGTTACCTGTCGATCTTATCTATTTGAAAATACTTGCATTTGATGTGATTTTAGAATCGATTGGTTAACTACTCGTCATGCTTTTCGTAAGGTTGTTAGCTTTCATACTTCTAACCAACCTGTTATGCGAATTCAATCAACCAAACCACTAAAGTTAATCACTATTATATCAAGCCATAAGTAAAGAGCCCCGAGCCTTTCGCTGATGACTTCCTTGTGTAGAATGCACCGAAGCCAGACTTTCTGTAGGGGAAGCCGTGAATGACGATGACAAGTTGATAGGTATCAATGTGACGTACTATCCAAGTCTTGGATGAGAGTCACAGTTTTGAATGATATTTCTATTGTTAATAAATTTTCTGGCGTATTCTTGAAGACTTCTTAGCTTACCCCGTAGTATGAAATCGAATTTTGTATTGACCCCAGTACAAAACCCATTTCTAAAACCATTAAATATTTCTTCAACCAAAACGAACGTATAATGCGCCAAAGACATTGGATTGAGCTGTTGAAGATTACGACTATACCATTCAATATCATCGTGGAAGAGCGAACGTGGTAGCTGACGTGTTGAGTAGAATATCGTATGCGTTTACGAGTGCGATGTTGTTAACACAAAAACACATTTCGTATAACTTACAAATGATGAAGATAGAGTTAAAGACTCTAAGGACCCATGTGGTGATATCAAATATACGAGTAGAATCGACTTTAATCGATAAAGTTAAAGCCGTGCAAGCTACATACTCAGAGCTGATGAATATGAAGAAGAAGGTTCAAGAGGGCGTTATTCTAGAAGAAAGAATCGATGAATAGAGGAAATCTCAACCCTCGATTTAATTGGCCCATTTAAAATCCTCGATTGAGTAGGAACTATGGCCTATAGACTCGCCTTACCGCTAAGTATGTCGTGTGTTCATAACATTTTTCACGTATCAATGTTACGTAAATATGTGGACGACCCGAACCACATTATTGAATTAGAACTAGACGAGATAGCAGAAGATTAAACGTATGAGGAGATACGTGTTAAAATCCTGGATAAGAAGGATCATATTCGACACTCAAAGGTTATGCCTCAAAAGTTAGAATCTGAAATGAAAATGAGGTATCCTCACCTCTTCGGCATACCAGGTATGTACGTAAATTTTGAGGGCAAAATTTCATAAGGAGGGGAGATTGTGAGACCCCAAATTTTATGAATAAAGATTTAAATTTCTCGAAATATTTTTTTGAATATTATGGTGTGGATTTGATATAATGTTATAGTTGTGGGTAATATTTATAAATTTTGCAAAGTATACAAGTTGTTATATAATATTCGATTGGTGGGAAATATTTTTTATATGGGGAATATCAAATGCGACGACACAATCATTGGTGGACCCCTGGCGGAAGTATTGTCGTAGTTAGAAAATGGCAAATTATCTTTTATAAAAATAACGGTGAAAGTATTCTTTGTTAAAAGCTGTTGAACTACTCGGTAGTAAAAGTACAATAATACGCGCATGGTTGCATAATAGCACACAGTAATGCTTATTGATGCTTACGTAAGAAGTCACTCGCGATTACACTCAATTATTGCTACTGATAATTCTTTGCATCATATCTCTCATATTATTGATTCAATTATTATCACAAGTATCATCTCGCATAATATGTTATATTATTAAATTAATAATTGAGACGACAAAGTTATTCATATTATTATTTGCAATATTGACAATGTCTAAAAAGTTACATCGAGGAGAGGTTTGGTCACCTAATTGCGCGCCAATAAGGAGAAATCCTTATCGGAAAGTCCCCTCTTTCCTGGGAACGACCTGGTTGTTAAATATTATGCATTATAATATTAATGATGAATAAGTTCGTGTTGATTAAAGATGAAATTGATAGTTCTATTGTTGAAATTATTAGTGTTAGTGAAAATCGACATTTATTTCGATAATAATTGATGTCTGGAGGTTATATTGACCAATCGGGTAATTAACTGGATAAATGAGCAATTAATTGCTATTATTTCACATGCTTATAACTATGTGTTCACATGTGTGTACTATTGATTCACATGATTTACTATTAGGGGAATTGGTGTAAGATTGATAATACTTGCATGACTAAGTTAAAAATGGAGGTATAGATGAAGGTACTATACAATAATTAATTTTTTCACATGTTTAGAACTATTGAGTCACATGATTTACTATTGATTCACATGATTTACTATTAGGGAGGTGGTGCAAGTTTGATAATACTTGCGTGACTAAATTAAAATGAATGAAAAGATAAAGGGTATTATAATTGTAATATTTTGAGCCCCAAAATGTACAATTATGGAAACTATATTTTCCTATAAATAGAAGCTCATTCCTTCATTATTTTTCACCAATTCACTAAGTCTCACAAGATCAATTATTATTGAGAAATTATAGAGAGAGAAGCTATAGAGAGAAAGAAGAAGTGAAGTCTGCTACTTCACTATTCCAGTATCCAATCTTCTTCTGAGGTAAGGGATATTATTATTATAGTAAGGGGTATTATTTCTTTCATATTCATGAAGAGAGCTTCTGTTATTCCATTCTTTATTATTATGTTGGAATAACATGTCTATGTGAAGTACCGCATACATGGTAAAATTCTTCTGTTATTTCATTCTTTATTATTATGTTGGAATAACATGTCTATGCGAAGTACCGCATACATGGTGAAATTCTTCTGTTATTCCATTCTTTATTATTCTGTTGGAATATCTTGGGCCGTATGGATTACGCATGACCTAGTTCCATTCTTTATTATTCATTGGAATATCACATGCATGCGTGACACGCATTTGATGACCGATTCTTCTTATTATACTGTTGAAATATCTTATGCATGCGGATTACGCATGACTGGTTCCATTCTTTATTATTACGTTGGGAATAACACATGCATGCGATCTATCGCATGCATCTTTGAATTCTTCTATTATTCAATTCTTTATTATTACATTGGAATAACTTCGCTCTATGTGGATTACCGCATGCATGGTGAATGATCCTTTGTATTCATTCTTTATTAAATTGTGAAAATGATCATCTCACGTTGATTCTGCATTATGGTGAAAATCCATTTGCAGTTTCGTATATTCTATTATACTAGTCTAAGATATCATTTCTTTTGTACTCGTCATGGAATATCATTTTCTTTAGTATTTTTTTTACGAGTTTCACTCTAGTATTATTCACTCGGGTATTCGGGACACTTTTTGTGCCGGAGTACTATTCACGAGTTACTATTCACAGATTACTATTCACTCTAGTATCTTTCACTCGAGTATTCGGGACACTTTTCGTGTCGGGATACTATTCACGGGGTACTATTCACACGAAAAATATATTTCTTTTCTGTCCAAATTATTTTTGGTACATGAATATTATTCTTGAATTTTACTCTACAAAGCAGTATCATGTTGACAATTTGGACGTCATTGATTCCTGGATAAATTAAATTATAAATCTTTAAAATTTATCTTTGAACTTGTTTTATTGAATTGTTATGTCATTATCATCATCCTCATGCTTATATTGTGATGAAAGTCACCTTTGGCTTACGTGCATAGATGGACTTGGTATGATTATGACCAGGGATTATTCGATATAATCATGACTGTAATGTGACGAATGATGTGGTAATAGTCCTCATTAGCCTGTAGTTCATTGATGGATAGTTGTTGGTATGATTATGACCAGGGATTATTCGGTATAATCATGACCATTGATGATTACATGAATATCCTTGGCCATGGTGCAGGGATGATTCGATTTTATTTATTAAGCTGAGTCTCAGTGATAAAGTTGATGAAACACTTTTAAAATCATAGAAGATAGTAGATTTTATGCTTTACTTTACTCTTCTAATGGATTGCTTATTTCCGCTGCAGTTGTTAATCTAAAACTTGTTGTTTATTGTATTCTATCAGTTGTTATACTGTTGAAGGCTAAGGATAATTTATTCTGCATTATCTTAGTCATAATATTTCTTAATGGGCTAGTTGAGCTCACCCTTTCTTTCACTGTTCTCTTCAGGAAATGAAAATATAGCTGGGACGAGTCGGGGAACGGATTGACGGTCCAGATGGTTATTTTAGTAGTCCTCACTATTCTATAAAATAGTGTGACAATAAATGTAATGAGGACTCCATTGAGTGTAGATATTGTCTAAATGACAATATTCTTATTGAAACTCTTAGATTATGTTTTATCGTATTTTACACGATTGTTGTATAATTAAGTTGTATTTGAATTTTGTACGGTGTATTTTCTAGCGACCCAAGATGGGTGATGTATACCTGTTTTGGGGGCGTCACAACATCTGTATATTATATAGTCGGGTTATGATGACAAATTTTTTGGGCTATGATGACTGTTCACCCGTCACCGTAGCCCAGAATTGATATGGCGGCGATTTCCTATAGCCCAAAAAATCATTGTCATAGCCGACTATGTACTACACAGCTGTGTATATACATTTTTTCAATATATATATATATATATATATATATATATATATATACATATATTGATGTAAGGTTGAAAATTGTTAGAGTTTTTGATTTGGTATTGCTTCAATTTGTTACTGTCAATTGGATTTGGGGCTAAAAATTTGTTAACTTTATTACCATGTATGCAAAGATTTGGTACTGCCATTTTGATTTGGGATTGAAAACAGTTTGGTTTAGCTTCAATTTATTAATTGGTTACTGTGTATGCATAAATTTGTTACTGTCATTTTGATTTGGCTAAGGAAACTTGGTAGAGCTTTTGTTATTATCATTTTAATTTGAAGTTAAAAATTGGTATATATATATATATATATATATATATATATATATATATATATATATATATATATATATGGTTGGATTTAAGCTCACCACTTATCTAACATACCTTGCATATACACCCTTTTATGATGATAGAGGCGACGATTAGATTAAAATCATATATATAACTAATCGTCTTAGCTTTTAATGACATCTGACATATAACGACGTCATAGAACCTATAATGACGGATAGAATCGTGTAGTCTGCGTCGTCGCTAAAGGGGTTATATAAGGTATGTTAGATAAGGGGTGAGCTTAAGATCCGGACCGTATATATATATTTGTAAAGTGTAATTCATTTTGATTGAGAATTGATAATTCTGCATTATACATTGTTTATGATGGTGAGATATGAATAGTGTAATATGTTATATTTCTGACAGAATTTCCTTCAGAATTATTCAATTGCAAAATTTTGTGGGCCCTTATTTATAATATTTATGTATTTTAATTAGCTTCCAATATTGAATTGAACTAATTACTCCTTCGGTTCCATTTTATTAGTCACTATTACATAAAACACACATACTAAACATTACTTTGTAATTAATATAGGTCCCAATTTCTATATTTACCTCTTATGTGTTGGTGGTCTCTCTCTTCCAATTAAGCTACAAACTAATGTATATCTCTCCTTAAATAAGAGAGAGAAAATATAATGGAATAAGTAGTGTTTTTATGAGAATAAATTTTCTTGGAAAGTAGAGAGGAAATAGGGGTATTATAAGAAACTAGATAATTTTCTATTCTAGGTATTAGAGAACGACTAATAAAATGGAACCAAGGGAGTAGCATTTACTTAGTTTCAAACTACTAAAAAAATATTGGGTATATTCCATAAATTATACATTAACATTTTCCCCGTCTCAGGAAGGGAAGTAAAGTAAAATGATCAAAATTAACTTCATGCTAATCATTTCCATTTAATGACCATGCTTATTACCAATTCCACCAAGTTTAAGAAAAATCTTTATTTGTTCCTTCCATTTTACAAAATGATTTTTATTTTGCAAATTTTTTATTATACAAAAACAATCTTTTGAAAATAAAAAAAAAGAAACAAATTTCAAAATTTTTATTTGAAAAAGATAATTAGAAGTAAAAAAAAGGGAGTATTAAGAGTAATTTGGGAAAGTCAGTAACCAATTTCTCCTAAAAATCTCAAAACATAATAGTCCCTCATAAGCAATAAAATTATAACAAGAAAATTATTTTTGATAATGTAAAAATAATATTTATATTGTCAGAGTAAATATAAATTTAGCGACCTTTTTATAGTTATTTTACGGTATCACTTTGACTCTAGTACTTTTTGTAATTTGATTCACTTATCAATACAAATTATCCCATGTTCTTACTCCAGGGTTTGTCAAAAAAAAATTATATTTCAAATTTTTAACAATTATTTTTATTCTTATAATATAATTATTATTCTAACATTGTCGGCGCTAAGAAAAAGATAGCACCAGATGTTAAGGAATAGAGGAAGTAGTTCTTCATTTTCACAATTGATTAGTCATTACTAGTCATTTGTTTTGGTGGACGAGTACTATGCACAAATACTAAGCAACCTTTATAGAATTGGAGTGATATGACTATTAAGGTGGTGTTCGTTTATTTTTAAATATCTTTAACAACTTCATATCTAATTCGGTAAGATGGTACAATTATTTGGTAAAATTTTGTTATCGTATATTAATCGGTAAGAGGAATATATAAATTTAAATCATTAAGAGTTGTCTCTTAATAAAAAATTTAAATTTATAGAATCTCTATAAATATTGTACTCCATCCATTCCAAATTTTAAGATTATTATTGATTTTTGAAAAATCAATTTGAGATATTTTTAAATTTAAAATTGATAATATTTTTAAAAGTCCTTCTAATTTATTTATACTTTTTAATTACCGGGAAAAAGTCTTTATTACTATTTCAGGTAATCCAAAATTAAATGTCTACTTACCTTAAATGATCTATTTTTTACAATAATTTGCCTATAATACCCTAATTATTAATTATTATATTTATATCTCTATATTATAAGTACATTAAATATCTCATACTTTTCTTGTTCTAAAACTATCTCCATATTAAATGAGAATTTAAATATGGACAATTTTGTTATTTTATCTCTTTTTTAATATACATGAAAAAGTCAACCAAAACTTTTTTATCGTGAAGAGGGAGTATTATTTTAAGAAATCTAATTTATAACATATACTAACTATTCAGATCTTAATTGCTCAATTTTATCAAACACAAGTCTACTCTCTATACCCCCAATCAATTTGTATTAAAGGCCAATATTCTGATGTCATAATGGACCACCCTTTGCTAAAAAGTATCTTTCACATAAAAAAAACTGGAGGTCACATAAATAACAATTTCCTATATATATATATATATATATATATATATATATATATATATATATATATAAATGATACTTGGTCTTGAACATATTTCTGTATTTGTGACTCTTCATTGTTTCATATGGCAGAAGAAAAGAAGCCCATTTGGGAAGGCAAAGCTAGTGCCAAGCTTAATGGGACAACAGCAGAGAAAATTTGGCCACTGTTTGAAGACTTTTGTAGCTTCGACAAATGGCTGCCTAGTATTGATACATGTTATAAGGTTGAGGGAGTTTATGGCCAGCCTGGCCTAATCCGGTACTGCGGCTCCACCGTATCGTCTTCGATCATGTGGTGTCATGAGAAGTTGTTGGTGATTGATCCGATCGAACGGTGTTTAAGCTATGAAGTTGTGGACAATAATATGGGGTTTAAGTTGTATAAATCGACGGTCAAAGTAATGCCAATGAAGGGCCCTGATGAAGGGGGATGCCAGATCGTGTGGAGGTTTGTGGCTGATCCTGTTGAAGGGTGGAAGTTTGAAGATTTGTTGGGGTACATTGAATCATCTCTCCAAGGCATGGCAGAGAGAATGGAGAAAGAACTGCAATCTTCTAATTGACTCATTATGTAATTTATTTGCTTTAGAAATTGCATTGCATTATTTTCTAATTGCAGTTGAGATTGTATGGAGTAGTTTGTCTTTACCCTTTAGATGAATGAGAAATACTTTGACCAAACTCATATAAATTACAACTTAGGGCTGTTTGATTGCAGCTGAATAGCTGATTGATTCAGCCATTCAGTGCGTTTGTTTTGGAAAAAAAATAAATGAATACATTTAAACGATCATCGTACCATTTAGACGATTTTGAACTGAATGGTTTAGTCCAATTTTTTGGTTGAATGGCAGAATGAGTGGCTGAAATGTTTCAGACATGTCAATTATCAAACAACTTTTTTCATTCAATTTTTACCAAACATCCCCTTGTTCTCTCTATTTTAATTTGTGTGAAAGTTAAGGGAAAGAGTATAAGAATGATAAAAATCCTCGAGTTTGGAGTGCTTCAAATGCATACGCAAACAGGGCAGAGGATTAAGCAGAATCCTTCAAACTTGTTCTGTGGTCCTCTAGTTCTTGGCTCAGGAAGCATAAACCGACTCTTGCAAGAGAAAGAAGGGAATATGATTTTCCCCAACCGAGGGAGAAGATTATGACATCCTATCCAAGGATACTTATATTCCTTGGCTAGTAATAGCACACAATTATTCCGTGCAAGTTTAATCCACTTAATGTTATTCCAATTAAGAATAAGAATATCAATTTGGACCACATCTTGATTCTAATTTCAAGCATCAAGCATCATTTCTATATTCTATGAAAAAGGGAAGAAAAAAAAATGTACCATTCTTTTGAACATAATGTTCATATAAAAACAAGCTCCAAAAGGTCTTTTTCAAGATATACAATAATTCCATTCAAATCCATAAACCATTCGATAAGCTTCCGTAGTTGCATGTAATTCATTTCAAGAAAAGAGATGAATTAAATCAAATTTCTTAAAATAAATCTAATTCTTGAGAAGGCCTATACACACAAAGTCTATATTGTATTTTGACTGTAGTTTCACCAGAAACTGTTGATGTTGTTCAGGTTGGTTGCACTCAATCTCTTCTCCATCCAATCAATGATGTCCTGAGCGATTTCTTCACGCTCGGGCTCGAAAAGAAGGTCATGCAAGAATCCGTCGTAAAGCTTTATGTCCTTGAACTTGGAAGCTGCCTCGTTGTACAAATCCTGAGAGGCGAGTGGATCAGTGACTTTGTCAGCGCTTCCGTGAAGGACTAAGAACGGGACGGTTACAGACTTAAAGTTCCGCATCAAGTACGAGGAGATGCGGAGAATCTCATGTCCTGTTCGGACCCTTATGGGTCCAGTGTAGACCAATGGGTCAGAATATTTGGCTAAAAGAGCTGCTGGATCTCGAGAAACTGGAATGCCCCTTTTGTTGGCACCTTTGAACTGGTACTTTGGAGCAACCAGTGAAAACAATGGAGCCACAGCCTGCATAAAAGACATTTCCAAAGGTTCAACAATCCCGTAAGAAAGAGGATTGCTACATTTCAATTTTTTATAACATTGAAAATTCAACAAAAAGAAAAGCATTTGAAACATCATAATGAAAGACATTACGAAGGTTCAACAATGAAATTTCCACCGCAACTACAAGAATTGGAAACATCTTTTTGAGAATGTCTTTCCCTAATTCTAAGTTCTAACTAAACCATTTCTATTTAAGATTTAAAAAATGGATACTACTTGGCTCCAAACCAGGTAGGAGGAACCCCCCGCAATCTAGTACATGTCGCAATGAGATGTTACCACAGGTTAAAATTGATTTCTGCATGCCATAGCTGATTAGATCACAACTCTTTCCATTTTCTTTTCCTTTTGGTAAATGTTCTAAACTGGAAATTCATTGTATCAGATTTTATTATTGAGAAGCATAAGCAGCGGCAGCTAGTGTAAACAAACTACTGTTTATGTCAATGGTGACCCTCATTGTCAACTTTTCAACTGTATCAACCAAAAACAGCAACCACAATGAACAATTGTACATTAAGTTTCACAACCATTGAACGACAACTGTGATAAGTCAGCATCAAAGGAAAAATGCAAAAGAATCAATTTTTGACCCATAATCAGCATATTTTGACACTAGTGATCATCTTCAACATCTATTATGGCATTTGGGCCCTAATCTACCATTGCATTTCTCATTTATTATGGGACATTATTGTAATTTTCATTTCTCGTATTTCTACAATTACATATACCAAGTAAACCATCTCATATCAATAAGGTTCCTATGCATATAACCATGTATTTCCTCTCGAGTAAAATCCAAATATCGTTATTTCTTCCCGGCTTAGCAAGCTCTTTCTGATCCATTTGGTGGTCTAGGTGGAGATATTCAGGGTTTCTGGGGAATGTTGAGTTCTTCCCCCCCCCTCCCCTCCCCTTTATATTTATAAATATATGTATGTGTGTGTGTATTATATACAACATTTAATTGATCAATTCATATAGCTATAGATGGAAAGAATGGGTAGGAGGTTCCTCCTTCCTGGTGTGGAGCCAAACATTATCCTTAAAACTAGTATTTTTTTTCTCTAATTGTGATCCTGCACATCACAAAATTACACGAAAATAATTATCATTACACATAAAATAGTTATATATGCCTCAATATCTAGAGCTCTAACTCCTGATAGCTAGTTCCAATGTTGTCATTAAAACGAGAAAGAGTAACAATAAGCTCAGAAGTAAAATAGTAATGGAATGGGCAACAAAATCCTGATGCGTGTTGTCTGTTACCTTTTGGGGGCATTGCAATCAGATTGGTGTTCTAATCCAAATCAACATATAAGCCCATTGTTTTTATTTAGTGCACAAAAATGGGCATACAAGAGTTTACTGGAGTTTATCAACATAAAATCCTTAACTTACAAGTTGCTAATTGGTTTGACATTATATAAAATTTTGTTTAAAGAAATTATCAGTAATCTAGAAGCAGAATATATCACATATGACATATTATGCTATACTAGAAATTATCAGAAATGTAGAGCACGATCTCACATAACAGAGATACCTTTTAAAAGGTTAGCAATCCATGCTATATAGGTGACATCATTAAACAATAAAAACTTACACCAACAATAGGATGCGCTGGCTTAACCCGCAAAGCTGGTGAAGTCAAAATAATTCCCTCCAGCATTCCCTCTATGTGCGGGTATGAAGCTGCCTGATCAAAGGATCAGATTAATGAAATTAACATGTATAAGCAACAAAAGACCTACTGTGCACAGATAGTATATATTGCATATATATTTATTAGTTACCTTCAAAACCACAGCCCCTCCAGTTGAGTGACCATAAAGGAAACATGGGATCCCAGGGTTCTCAGATTTAATCTTTTCCAGGAAAGCCCCCTGTTAGAAATGAAGAGTGCATTGTAAAAGGAGTTTTAGAAAACAAGCTACCTTAAAAACATCAAGCAACTAGCAGATGGAAGTGGCAAGGAGCCAAGGACACAGCTCGGGCTAATGTTTGTGAATTTGTGCTAATATCGGGGAAGACTAAATTAAATAGATATGGGATCAAATCCTGATTTATTAGCATGAGTAAGGTTGATGAAAAGTTATCCAAGATAAACTCAATTTGAATGGGAGAACAATATTCACATGCCAAACTAAATGTAACTGGGCAACAAATTTGTTGTCTTTGAAGTTGAGAGAAGCTGCATGATAAGAAGAAGAAACAACAAAATTGAACTCACAGTATCTGCCACAACGTGATCCAGTGAAGGTACATATCCATGCAATCCATCACTGCCACCATGACCTATAAGATGAAAAACCAAATCAGTCAACTGCTCAAGTAGACTATATACGGGGAGCAATATCTATATGAATACGAATAACTTATAAAATATGTTCCACCAATTAAGAAATCTGATACTATCATGAAGAAAAACTACCTATCCAGTCCATTGCATAAACACCAAAATTGCAGGAGGTTAGTTGTCTTGAAAAATCAGCATACCGACCACTGAATACAGAAAACACAGAAAGAATGTAAAGCTATAATTCTGCAATGATATGGATGAGCTTAGACAGTAGCAATCAAACCAAATTGAGAGAGAAAAATTTACTCATCAAATATTACCTGTGCTCGTTAAGCCCATGTATTATGATCATAATACCCCTGAAATAACGAAACAACGACTCTTAAGAGTGATGAATGAAGCGCAAAAGGAAAGGTCAATACCCAGAAAAAAAAAGAATTGTACATGTTATTGCTGTGTGGAATTATACACCAGACTAAATCAGAGACTACCAGCACCAAAGTCCCTTAATCCTTTCTTTTAGTTCAAATCCTGGAGTTCCAGAATTTTATGAGAAGGATAGAAGTTTCTCATGCTAGGACAAGCATGAATTGAAAGCCTTTTTTGCATAAATTTTCAAACAGCGGACATGCAAACAAAGCACAGAGAGGAATGAGACATTGTACGAGCAAGCAAATAAAGCTAACCAAGGAAAATAGGAAATCAACAAGAGTGTCCAGACTTCATGTTTGAAAACTAAAATGAAGTTTTATTTTATAAACCTTTTGTAGCATAGCTTAACTAAGTAAGCAAGCTTGATAACGGATTAGAGAATTTTACACTTTTAACAAACTATTGACAGTGAGCAGAAGGTTTACAATGTGATGTTTTAGCTATGTTTAAGCACTGAACTTTGAACTGCCCGATTGATTGCATGAGATGTAGTTAAACAATTCAAATAATAATTAAATATTTCCTACTATCAGGTTATAACACCAGAGTTGCTATCTCAAAGGTAAAGTGTATACCAATGAAAGTTGTAAGGAACATTAGTTCATGGAATGAATTGGGATAGGATTTGGGGGTGAGACTAGGACTGGGAATCGAACCCCTCAAATCCAAGTATTTTATAGGACTAAACAAAATTTTCTTTGGATAGGTATTCATTACCATTGAACATCAAGAATTTAAAAAAATCACATTTCTTCGAAGGTTAAAATTTTAGCAATCATTCAGATTAGTTAATTTCACAAGTGATCAAACAGATTTTAGTTAACTCTATTTCAAGTATCCAGCTGGTGCAGTAACTATGTAGAAAGAAAACACATAATTGACAAGCATTTGAGCATGCATTTTTCATAGATAAGCAATAGCTACACCACATATGCAGAAAAACAAACATAAAATTATAATCAGAAATTTTTATTCACTTTAAAATCAAAATCATTTCTTGGCAAGTCAGCATCCAGCCAAGCAGAAGTAATGCATAATTCTCACTTTTAAAAAGCAATGCAGCTTAAACTACAAGTTTACAAGTCCAAATTTTATTTTAATTTCTTCTCCACAAATTTCACAACAATCAAACAACTCAAAAATTCTCATAAGCAAATACTAAAATTCATAATTTATATAAACAAAACCCAAAAAAAAAAAATTAATCAAGCAAAGTTTATATATACAAAAGACCTTACTTGGTTTCACCGGCGACCGGCAACCACGACCGGCAAAACAACGCGTTTCCCCTGACTCCATAAAAAAGCGAAGTGGTCCACGCGCACCAACCGCTCCCATCCCCGGTAACCATTTTCAAACCCTCAGCAAGGGCTCTGCGCCGGAGAATGTCCTCCTCCTCTCTCCTGAGAGCAAACTTCCGCTTCGAGGAGACGGCTGCCGCGGATGACGGAGACGGAGGCGGAGAGGAGGACGGCGAGAGGCGGTGGCGGCGAAGCAGGAGTATGAACCAGAAGAAAACCGATTGGATGAAAATTAACGATCGCCGAAGCGATTGGTAGGACAGTACAGACCGTCGGAGGTTTTTGAAGACCGGAATTATTCGACCACTAGCTCCGGATGTTAGCTCCTCCATCTGGACTGCTTCCATGGCTAAAGTCTAACGAGAGAAAAACGTATAGATACAGAGAAATGTTAATTATATATTTCTATAGATAGAAAAAATGCAAAAAATTTATTTTCCTAGAGAAGAAAATGCAAGTTATGGAGTACATTTGTAGGGAGAGAAAGGACGCGTTTGTTGACAACCGATTTTTAAACGGCTCAACTCGGATTTTGACTTGTTAAAAATTTAACTTATTTTAAAAGTTAAATAAGCCGAATCAAACTCAATCTTAAATCCATTTAACAAGTTCAAATTCAATTGAGTCTTTAAATTTGAGTGGTTTAATTTTGTCATTATAAATTAAAATATATTTTTTAATTAATGCTAGACAAGTTGAGTTTTTTCAATTTGGACTTAAACTAGTTGGACACCATAATTTTTGAGTTCGGTTAGTTTAGCAAGGCCGAATTAGGCATAATCGAGTCGATTGAACCGTTCGACTGGTTCACAGCAGTTTATTTAACTTATAAATACTGCGTTTGAAATCTAAACACAACGATTTAAAAATAACGCGATTTGTTTGAACTTTTAAATACTGTCGTAAGTAATTGAACATACCCATTGTAAGTAAATTGTGAATTTATTTTACGTTTGGTGATGTGATATTTTATTATTGGTGAATTTGGGAGTGTTATTTTTAGCCAACTTTGGTATTCTACGGATTTATAGGTTGATGAATGGGATACGAGAAGATTTGGTGTGTATTAGATCAAATCTTTTATAACGCTGGCGGGTGCTACACGGCTCGGCTGTGGTTGAGAGTTGAATATTATAAGGTGGTGTTTGGAAGATTTAGTTATCTTTAATTTTCGTTTTTCATTTTTCAATCACCGTCATACATAACTCTTAGTCCAAATGGTCGGTCCATGGAACCACCCCAACGGCCAACTGATTGCTTAATTTTTCTTTAAAAAAAAATTAATTTATATAAAAAATGATTTATAGTATTAATTATGATGACCAATTTATTTTCAAATATAGTTGAAAGATTTATTTCACAAATTAAGAGAGTCACGTTTGTCAAAAAAATATATATATTCATTAAAGAGTTTTTTTATTGATATTAGGGTATAAAAATGACAATTTCTATGAATTTATCATTGAATTTTATAATCATACCATCAATACTTAAATTACTTGTTATTTTTTTGAAATAAATATGAAATAAAAATATACTCTCTCTATTCTTAAAAGAATAAAATAAAGTATATAAAATGAAAGATAAATATGTTATTTAGTAGAATCTATTAGTATAAAAAATAAAATATTTATCACTTTAATAATATCATGTGGGGCCAATAAGGATATTTTTTTTATTCTTTTTATTCTACTTTTATTTTTCTTGATATATGTGCAAAGTATAATTCTTTTAAGTAAGGTATAGAGCAGTATCTAATCAATTCTTCTATATAAATATACGTGAAAATTTATAAATAAGAACAAAGAGTAAAAACGATGTAATTTTATTCTATATATATACATACAATCAAACTTTAGTTTGGTAAAAATGATATGATAATTAAATTATAATGAAAAATTTAAGAATATTATCATTTTATACTACTATTATTTAAAATACACTTGTGAAATACTTTTTTTTTTAAATGACCATTTTATTTATGTCTCCATATGAGGATGAGACATGAAGAAAGAAAGAATTGAAAACAAAATTCATTTAGGAAAAGATAAGGAATTTTAGAAAATATTTTAAAAATTATTATTGTATAAATTGAGTGAAGACCTTGTAATATCCGGAAAAAATAAAAATAAAAATTAAATAATAAAAAAATTATTTTGTTTTAAAACATATTAATTGGACTTTGTCATTTATTTGGGTCAAACTAGTTATTTAATTTATGCGGGTTAATAAATATTAGTAAATGATGGATGAATTAAATTGGGCTTTAAATTAAGTGGAACTTTTGGCCATGAAACTTATAACAGAATTAGTAAATCAATTGAAGTTATGTATATTAATTTGATTTAATTAATTTTGTTGACATAGTTATAAAAATTCTTAATAATAAAATTTAATTGTATTATGTTATTAATGATTGGATTGTAATAAAATTTTATTAAATTATTTAGATTGAATGGAGAGAGTCTAAACGAGTCAAACTTAGAGTATAAATTTTGGGTATTACATTGCTTAATCCAGGTACGGATTCCGTACTCATTCAGCGATACTCTTTAATTTTAGTTTGTTCATTTTGTTTCTCGTTTTGATTTCGAATATTGTCTCGATACCTTGATCTTAGTGAAGTTCATATGATAGTTTATTTTGATCTTTAGAACATCATAACTTGTACTCTTTGAACTTAGTTATCATGTTTAATATTTATTTCGATTTTCGTAGTGATGTACATGTTACTATATGTTTGGAGACTTGTGTTGACGATTCGTTCGATTTAACATGTACACGTTAGAACCTTTTGTTGATATTTTGTCGCATGTGTTGTGACATGATATTTTTGTTAGAATACCGTAGGGTATACCTGAGCTATAACCACTGTGCAAGTACATGCAGACATATCCTCTTGCTTGAGAGGCATGACACCTTCGCGACGGTGTGATCGATCCACTGGCGTCTCCATTTTGTGCTCGGTGGGAGTTGGCTATTTAGTGTTTTGTTGTCAGGAGGCATATGGGTTTAACCCTAGTTTTTGTTTCTATTCATTTCATGCGGATTGGTGATGTTTGTGCCAAACACACCTTCCGATTTTACATGCATTGGATTTGCGGTCCAATGTGTGTGACTTGCTTATGTGGCATTATTTGACTTGCATGTGTGGCATTATTTGACTTGCCTGTGTGACAAGGTATATTCTGTTTTGATCTGAGCTTAGTATGAAATAACACATAGCCATTTGATTCAGCCTATTATTTCGTTGTGTTAGTTTTGTTCGTTTCGTTTAAGATCGTTTCTTCTCATTTCATTTAATTGAGTTAGTTATTTCGGTTCATTATTTGTATTCTATAACCGTACAAGGCATTTGGCTCATTCTGTGTTTTTCTTCTGGTAGTTAATCAAGTGGATCAAGGGCAAGTGTTACGAGAGCTTCCTTTTATCCAAATGGTTTAGATATTTTCTTTAAGTTGTGACCCAATAGTTTGTTTGGAGTTGTAATAATGATTTTAGATTGTGGTTTGAGTCATTTTGTTATTTATTATGGTTGACTTGCGGTATTAACCAGATATTAAGACTATTCTTTTGTGGCTTTGAGCCTTGCTATTGAATTCATTAGTTTTGTTGAGTTTTGAGTAACTTCTCTTTCTATTTCGGAAAGGGGGTGTTACAGAGTTGGTATCAGAGCTTAAGTTCTTTCTTGTGGAAAACCTATTTAGGTTTAACCTGTGAGTTGTGGGTTGACTTTTGGGTTAGGTTTTGTTCTGTTTGATTTTCTGTTAAGCTATCATATCCGCTATATTCGAATTTGTCTCTAATCTGCTTTGTTTATATTCGTGACCTCTTTCTTAGATGGCTTGTAGAACCGCTAGAGTTGCTGGGAGGCGAGGTAACAATAGGGGAAGAGGTGAGGGTCAACCCAATGAGCAACCTAATGATCAGATTAATGTTGGCTACCTTGGTGAATCAGGCGGTGAATCAGGCTTTACCTCAGTTGGTGGCATAGGTTGTACATGAAATGCAGCAACCGCCACCAGAAATTCCTGAACTTCTCCAGGAAATATTGGTCAGCATGCAAATATTAAGGAAGAGAATGTAGATGGTCTTAATCACAGGTGTTTCTGATGTATGTATGGTTGGAAAGGTTTCAGAAACAGAAACCACAGTCATTCAGTTCCGCTCTGACTCCAATTGATGCAGAGAATTGTATTGCTTACCTAGAGAAGATCTTTGATGTGTTGGGGTGCTCAGATAATCAGAAAGTATTTCTTGCAGTTTACAAGCTAGAAGGGGTTGCACAGAGGAGGTGGAAAGCGATGAAAACAACAAAGGGTGATGATTATGTTAAGACACTTGGTTGGGCGGAGTTTTGTGAGGTCTTTTATCAGCAGTACTTCCCAACTGTTGATAAAGAGGCCTATGCTAGAGACTATCTGTCCATTCGACAGAAAGATGATGAATCCATCACGGACTTCATGACGAGGTTCACTAGGTTGGCAGGCTTTGCGGGAACCTCAACAGGGACTGCAGCAGAACAGGTAGAGAAGTTTAAGTGGAGGATTCATTATAGGTATCGACAACATCTCATTAACACTAAGTTTGCAGATGTGTCAGCAGTGGTCAATGCGGCCAAAATTATTGAGATGAAGCGATAGCACTTTCGGTCTTTAAATCGGAGGGGAGTCGAAAGAGGGAAAGAGATGACCAGCAGGGTTAAACTTCAGGTTAGCATAAGAAAAATCAGGGTGGTCAATGGAACAAGAACCGTGATGGCCAGCAGGGGTAATGGCGTGGTCAGAATCAGAACAGGGGTTATCAGTAGATGCCTTAGCAAGGGCAAAATTGTCAGCTTCAGCTACCTTGGCATGGTCAGAATCGTCAGCCGTGGTAGAATCGTCAGCAGAGACAGAATCAGGGTCGTTATTTGGGACCAGCTGGTGGGGGTAACCCAAATCTTATTCCTATAACTCCTTGTGCTACTTGTGGGGCTAATCATCTGGGGAGGCAGTGCCACAGACTCACTAGTGCATGCTTCTTGTGTGGACAGATGGGTCATATGGATAGAGATTGTACTGGGCCACATGGTAATGGTGGAGGTGGTGATAATGGTGGCAATGGAGGTTAGCGTCAGGGTGGTCGAGTGTTTGCTTTGACATATAACCAGGCGGCAGGTGCGCCAGGTATTGTTTCTGGTACTCTTTTAGTTGGCAATCGCGAGGCGTCTATTTTGTTTGATACAGGTTCTACTCATTCCGTTGTTGCTCAGTCTTTTGTTCGGCACCTGGGTGTGCCATCCCAGTCTTTAGATTCTGTTATGTCTATTGCTACCTCGATGGGGACTTTTGTCGTTATTTCTGATTTGTATCGAGGGTGTGAGATCAGTTTTGGGGATAAGATTCGTAGGGCTAATCTCTTTCCGATGAGTATGCACGATTTTGATGTCATTCTTGGGATGGATTGGTTGGATAAGCACCAGGCCACTATCGATTGTCAAGCGAAGAAGGTTAAATTCGGAGATGTGAAGTCTCCAGAGTTCGTGTTTCAGTGTTCATAGTCGAGTAGAGTGGTGAAGTTAATTTCAGCTTTAAAGGCTGGGAAGTTGGTGGCAAAGGGTTGTGTAGGTATTTAGCGTTTGTGAAGGATACCTCTAAGGGTGAGTCTCGTATTGAGGATGTTCCAATTGTTCATGATTTTCCCGATGTGTTTCCTGAGGAGTTGTCAGTGTTGCCACCGCAGCGGGAAGTGGAGTTTACTATTGAGCTTGTTCCTGGTGTTGAGCCTATCTCTAAGGCACCGTATCGGATGGCACCGTTGGAGTTACAGGAGTTGAAGGAGTAGTTGCAAGAATTGTTAGATCGTGGCGTGATTCGGCCGAGTGTTTCGCCGTAGGGTGCTCCAGTTTTGTTTGTAAAGAAAAAAGATGGGTTTATAAGGCTGTGTATAGACTACAGGGAGTTGAACAAGATCACCATCAGGAATTGGTATCCATTGCCAAGGATTGATGACTTGTTTAACCAACTTCAGGGGGCAAAATATTTTTCAAAGATAGATTTGAGGTACTTTATCATCAGTTGAGGTGAGGATGAGGATATCCCCAAGACGGCTTTTTCGTACTCGATCACGCACTACGAGTTTCGGTGATGCCATTCGGGTTGACTAACGCTCGGTGGTGTTTATGGATTTAATGAATCGGGTGTTCAGGAGTACTTGGACCAATTTGTTATTATTTTTATTGATGACATTTTGGTTTATCTTAGTCTAAGGAAGAACATGAGTAGCATCTTCAAGACAAGTGTCGGGAATTTTGCGAAGAGAAATTGTATGTTAAATTCTCTAAATGCGAGTTTTGGTTGGAGCAGGTTGCATTTTTGGGCCACGTTGTTTCTACTGAAGGCATTAAGGTGGATCCTGCGAAGGTTGAGGCTATCACTAAATAGCGGAGACCTACTACGGTGACAGAGATTAGGAGTTTCTTGGGTTTGGCAGGGTATTATAGGAGGTTTGTGGAAGGGTTTTCCTTGATTGCCTTACCATTGACCAAGTTGATAAGAAAAGGGCATGAAGTTTGTGTGGAATGAGGAGTGCGAGAAAAGTTTTGAGGAGTTGAAGAAACGGCTTGTGACAGCTTTAATACTTGCATTGCCGTCGGGGACAGGAGGCTACCAGATTTATAGTGATGCTTTTAAGAAGGGTTTGGGGTGTGTTTTAATGCAATATGATAAGGTGATTGCTTATGCTTCTAGACAACTTAAACCTTACGAGGTGAATTACTCCACACATGATTTGGAGTTGGCAGCGGTGATCTTTGCCCTAAAGATTTGGAGACATTATTTGTATGAGAGACTTGTGATATCTTCAACGATCACAAAATTCTTAAATACATTTTCACTCAGAAGGAGCTTAACATGAGGCAGAGGCGTTGGTTAGAGCTTCTAAAATATTATGATACGAGGATTCAGTATCACCCAGGAAAGGCAAATATGGTTGCAGATGCTCTTAGTCGAAAGAGTTCAGGGAGTGTAGCAGCCCTTAGTACACAACCTCAGCTTATTTCAGATATGGAGCGGCTCGAGATGGAATTGTATGTATGAGGTTCAGATTGGCATTTGGCGGGTATGAGAGTGGAGCCCTCTCTTATCTCGTAGATCAAAGAAGTTCAAAAAAAAGGTGCGGAGTTGTGGAGTATGACTCATAATTTAGAAGAGGGCAAGCAGCTCGAGTTTCGTATTGATGACCATGGTGTGATTTGGTTGGGTGAGCGGTTGTGTGTACCGTTGGATCCAATTATTCGGGAGGCTGTGTTGGCTGAGGCTCATAGTTCGCCATTTTGTATTCATCCAGGTTCTACGAAGATGTATAGGGATTTGAAGAAGAATTTTTGGTGGAATGGGATGAAACGAGGCGTGGCTGAATACGTTGGAAAGTGCCTCACTTATCAACAAGTGAAGATAGAACATCAACGAGCTAGTGGTTTGCTGCAACAGTTAGACATTCCAGTGTGAGAGGATATCACGATAGATTTTGTGACTGGTTTGCCAAAGACTTTTAAGAAGAATGATGCCATTTAGGTAGTGGTGGACCGGTTGAACAAATTGACACACTTTTTGGCTATCCATGAGGGTTACTCAGTGGATAGGTTGGCACATATCTTTCGACAGGAGATTGTTAGACTTCATGGTACTCCGGTGTCTATTATTTCAGATCGGGATCCGCGGTTCACTTCACGGTTTTGGAAATGGTTTCAACGAGCTTGGGGTACTCAGCTCAACTTTAGTACTTCTTTCCATCCCAAATTGATGGGCAATCCGAACGGACTATTCAGACATTAGAGGACATGTTGAGGTCTTGTGCACTTGAGTGGTTGGGTAATTGGGATGATTACTTGAGCCCAGTTGAGTTTGCTTATAACAACAGCTGGCATGCAAGTATTGGAATGGCTCCGTTTGAGGCATTGTATGGTAGGAAAAGTTAGGCACTAACTTGTTGGGATGAGGTTGACGAAAGGGCCATAGAAGGGTTTGAGTTAGTTCAAATTACTACGGAGAAAGTAGTGGTGGCTAAGGAGAAATTGAAGTTGGCTCGATCACGGCAGAAGTGTTATGCTGATAAGCATAAGAGGACTTTAAAATTTGAACTTGGTGAGCATGTGTTTTTAAAAGTTTCTCCTTGGAAGGGCATTCGGCTATTTGGGTTGAAAGGGAAACTTAATCCGCATTATATTGGACCATTTGAGATTTTGGAGAGGGTTGGTGAGGTTGCATATCGGTTAGCTTTGCCTCCACAGCTAGCTCATGTGCACAATGTGTTCCATGTGTCGGTGTTGAGGAGTTATCATTATCATCCGTTGCATGTGGTGCAATATCCATTCGATAAAATTCGGGAGGATTTTACTTGTGAGGAGCAAGTCGAGGCGATTTTGGATCGTTAAGAGAGGATTATGAGGAGGAAGATATTAGAGTTTATGCCCTAGAGGTCAATTATTTGATATAATTGCTTAACATTTTGATATTATATTTGATTGAATACATGAATGATTTTATTATGATTTTATTTACTGCGTTATATAAATGTTAACATAATAAAATTCCTTAGAATAGTGATACAAATTATATAGTTTCAAGTATGTGACTTGAACATGAGATTATATAATTACAATTAGTATCATTGCTCTTAAATGTCCCTAGTTGAGTATCATTGTTGATGGGACAACAATGATGCATTGAGACTAGTATGTGGATTATTTGATGACCAAATCTCATTGGTCATAAATATATGAGATATTAAGTCAATTCATAGGTACATGTTGAGAAACGATGTAATCGGATGGACCCACCATGAGAATTCTCACGTGGAGCAGTATGGAAAGTGTCATTAGCGATTCTCATAGTGACAATGATGTAATGGTCCTCCGACCTGAAATCACTATATTACTACACGGGAATTTATGTACTTTGATATCATCAAATGTCACCTTTATGGGTGGACTATAAAGATGATTATTGGGTACATCATGAATCGTGTGAGGAATATGAGTGATCTAGATAGAATTTAACCCTCCTATATATTAGGGGTGATATCCATAGGCCTCTTGATTGAGTAGGACTATGAAATGAATGGCCATGCTCAAATAGTGATTTGTTTCATATAGTCTACTCATTGATCAAGAAAACTCAGATTAAATTATGAAGAGTATGACACATTCCATGACTCGAGTTTAATCTAGGATATTAAGGTTAAAAGGATTAAATTACATTGAAACATTGGTCACGAAAAGGTTGCATCGAATCATCGATCTTATTATTACTTGGGTAAAGATGATGCATTACTAGATGTCCGCTCAACGCTTATAATTTTATAATATGATTTTAAAATTATTGCCAACGTAATAATAACCTATAAGTTATTATACATGTAACGTTATTAAAGGGAATTAATTTAAATTGTAAGAATTTAAATATATCAATATGATTGATAGTATTTAAATCATTTAATTTAAATTAAAAGGATGATTTTATATATATATATATATATATATATATATATATTAATTAAGATATAATATATATATAAATTCGGATTTTATTTTAATTAGATTAGGGTTTTGATTAATTCCGATTTATTGCTATATATATGATATACCAGCGTTTTAGGGAAGTTAATCATAACCAAAACCCTAGTCACTCTTAGAGAGAGACTAGAGAAAAATTTCAAAAATCCTAATCCTTGGTGGCTAGTACCGCAGTTCTCTTCACTGCAGATCGTGCGACGATTCGCGGGGCGTTCGTGTGGATACCGTAGAGGCGCGGTTCTGATTGGATTGCGTAAGGGATTCGAAGCCATTTCAGAACTCTTTCATAATCGGTAAAATATCTAAACCACTGAATTAATTTCTATTTCACATGGATCCTGTTTTTGGGTTTCGAAAATTGCTTTGATTATTTTATATTTCTGTTGCGTTTTTGTGCCAAAATCCCAACAGAAGACTATTCCGTTTGTTAAGATTTTGTGGAGGAATCATTCGGAGCGGGAGGCTACATGGGAGATGGAGGAGTCTATTCGAGCGGAGTATCCGCATCTATTTGAAAATTAGGTGCGTTCCATTCTTTTGATTCTGGGGACGGAATCCTTTTTAAGGGATTGGTGATGTAATACCCAATAAAATAAAATAAATAAATAAAAATAAATATTAAATAATAAAAAAATTATTTTGTTTTAAAACATATTAATAGGACTTTGTCATTTATTTGGGTCAAACTAGTTATTTAATTTATGCGGGCTAATAAATATTAGTAAGTTATAGATGAATTAAATTTGGCTTTAAATTAAGTGGGTCAAATTTATAATTGTGTAATTTTAAAATTCTATTAAAATTAGGAGAGTTAGTAAAACAAAATAAATGAATAAATAATAATAAATAAATAAAACCTAATTTAACTCGCATACTCTTTATACGAATTGGGAAAAAGAGAAGCAATAGCAAGAGTCGGCTGTGGCTTTCACTGTAATTGATATCGGAGGAAAAGAAAATAGGACAGAGCAATTAACCAAGGTAATTCTTTGTTCATATATAATGTATATATAGTGATTAAAAAAGTGAATTGCCATATAGTGATTTAAAAGTGATTCTAGCTTCAGATGATGGCATATATATATATATTATGTTAATAAACTTTTGGCCATAAAACTTATAACGGAATTAGTAAATTAATTGAAGTTATGTATATTAATTTGACTTAATTAATTTTGTCGACATAGTTATAAAAATTCTTAATAATGAAATTTAATTGTATTATGTTATTAATGATTGGATTGTAATAAAATTTTATTAAATTATTTAGATTGAACGGAGATAGTCTAAATGAGTCAAATTTGGAGTATAAATTTTGGGTATTACATTGCTTAATCCAGGTACGGATTCCGTACACATTCAGCGATACTCTTTAATTTTAGTTTGTTCGTTTTGTTTCTCGTTTTGATTTTGAATATTGTCTCGATACCTTGATCTTAATGAAGTTCATATGATAGTTTATTTTGATCTTTAGAACATCATAACTTGTACTCTTTGAACTTAGTTATCATGTTTAATATTTATTTCAATTTTCGTAGTGATGTACATGTTACTATATTTTTGGAGACTTATGTTGATGATTCGTTCTATTTAACATGTACACGTTAGAACCCTTTGTGTTGATATTGTGTCACTTGTGTTGTGACATGATATTTTTGTTAGAATACCGTAGGGTATACCTGAGATATAACCACCTGTGAGTGTACCCCCATGCATGTCCTCTTGGCACCGAGGTATGACATCTTCCGTGGCGGTGTGATCAGTCCATGGCGTCTCCGTTTTGTGCTCAGGTGGGAGTTGGCTATTTGGTGTTTTGTTGTGGGAGGCATATGGGTCGACCCTAGTTTTTTGTTTTATTCTATTCTGCGGATTGGTGATGTTTATGCCAAACACACCTTTCGATTTTACATGCATTGGAATCACGGTCCAATGTGTGTGACTTGCTTGTGTGGCATTGTTTGACTTGCCTGTGTGGCATTATTTGACTTGCCTGTGTGAAGGTATATTCTGTTTTGATCTGAGCTTATTATGAAATAACACATAGCCATTTGATTCAGCTTATTATTTCGTTGTGTTAGTTTTGTTCATTTTATTTAAGTTCGTTTCATCTCATTTCATTTAATTGAGTTAGTTATTTCGGTTCATTATTTGTATTATATATCCGTACTGGGCATTTGGCTCATGCTGTGTTTTTCTTCCGACACTTAATCAGGGGGATCAAGGACAAGTGTGGCGAGAACTTCCTTTTATCCAAATGGTTTAGATATTTTGTTTAAGTTGTGACCCAATAGTTTGTTTGGAGTTGTAATAATGATTTTAGATTGTGGTTTGAGTCATTTTGTTATTTATTATGGTTGACTTATGGTATTGATCAGATATTAAGACTATTCTTTTGTGGCTTTGAGTCTTGCTATTGAATTCATTAGTTTTGTTGAGTTTTGAGTAACCTCTATTTCTATTTCAGAAAGGGGGTGTTACAGACCTCTTCAACAGGAAAAATAAAAATAAAACGATAATATATCAATTTAACTCTTGCGATTTTAAATTAAAAGTGTATTGACTATATCGTAAATCGTATCATAAAACATGATACCATTGTCGCATATAAAATATAACTTACTTTTTAATATTAGTAATACTATATCTGTATCGATTTGTTCTTGTATCATATCAAAAAATAAATATTGTGTAAAATAAGATACTAACAAGTATTCTTTTCTTTCTTTTTTACTTGTCGTTTTAGAAAAAAAACATAAAAATTAAAAAATGCGATTAATATTTTATCTGATTGATCAAAATAGTTTTAAAATCTCGATACTAGTCTTTTAAAATTTATTAGAAAAAATGAAAGAGAAACAAGTTAATATTTAATATAAAAATAATATAAAAAATTAAGTCATTAATACTTTGTAAAATCTACAAATGAAAACATAAAAATATTTTCAGACATGAAGAGATTAGAAATCATTTTCAGCATAGTTGCACATTTTCGTATCTCTTCGTACCATAAAGTGATTGGAAACCAATTACCTGTTTGATGTATGGACATCGACTTTATGAGTCCATTTTTCGTCATCCTATAACAATAAATACATTCTAGTTGCTATGGATTATGTCTCCAAATGGATGGTGGCGGTGGCTCTACCAACCAATGATGCCGATGTGGTTTTAAATATTCTCCGGAAGAATATTTTTACAAGATTTGGAACCCCAAGAGCCATAATCATCGATGAAGGGACCTACTTCTATAACAAGTTCTTCACGACTGTTCTTGCTAAATATAGAGTTTGGCATAAGGTTGCTACAGGCTACCACCCTCAAATAAATGGGCAACCTGAGATCTCGAACATGGAAGTGAAAAGGATCTTGGAAAAGATTGTGAATTTGTCACGAAAAGATTAGGCAAGCAAGCTTGACGAGGCTTTATGGGTGTACCGTACTGCATATAAAACCCCAATAGGCATGTCCCCTTATTATTTGGTTTGTGGAAAAGCATGTCATTTACCAGTCGAGTTGGAACACAAAGCTTATTGGGCGGTGAAGAAAATTAATTTTGATTCAGACGTAGCAGGGGAAAATAGGCTCTTACAGTTGAATGAGCTCGATGAATTCCGCGGGCAGGCATATGAAAATGCCAAGTTATACAAAGAAAAGACCAAAAAATGGCATGGGAAGCAAACCATCAAACGCTCTTTTGAACCGGGTTAATCTGTACGGTTGTTTAATTCGAGACTTAAGTTATTTCCGGTCAAATTAAAATCAAGGTAGCCCGCATAGTTCATAATTTCCAAAGTCTTCCCGTATGGAGTCATAGAAGTTCACGACTCGAACACTAAACAGTCATTATGACTAAAGCATTACATGGGAGAACATGTGGATCTTGAAAAGACCTCGATCAGTCTCGAGGATTCCACCGAATAAAAAATCAGGAAAATTCAGGTTGGAAGACTTTAATTCAAGCGCTTGATGGGAGGCAACCCATACATTTACTTTTGTGAATTTCAATTTTTAGTTATTTTTATAGTTAAGTTATCTAAGTGGTGTTGAGGTATACTAATATATTATTTGATGTTCTTATAGGTGACACCTTATTGTTGCAGTTATGAGGGTCAAGTATGAAAAAAGGACTATTGTAAGACCCCGAATTTTATGAAATAAAAGTATTCAATTTTCTTATAATTATTATTCTATTTAGTAAATGGTTAAATTGATAAAGGGTTAAAGTTAAGGGTGATATGTGAAAATTTTTCAAAGTAAACAAGTTATCATAAAATAATCGGTGATAAAAGTATAGTAATACGCGTGGTTGCATAGTAGCACTGTGACGCCCCCAAAATAGGTATACAACACCCATTCTGAGTCGCCAAAATACATGGTATGTAAAGCAAACTACAACTTTGACAATACGGATGTCGTGTAGAATACGACAATACAACCGTGAGTTTGAATACAAATATTGTCTTCAGACAATATACACACCCAAATAAGTCCTCATTAATTATTCATACACTATTTTACGTAAATAGTGAGGACAACTAAAACATCTTCCTAGAACCATCACTCCATACCCCGACTCGATCCTGCTTATGTTCTCACCTCCGAGAAGAAAAATGGAACAAAAGGAAAAGGGTGAGCTCAACTAGCCCAAGAAGAAGAATATTATGACTAAGATAATATACAACAAATTATCGTTAGTCTTCAACAGGAAAAATCTAATAGAATACAATAGACAATAAGTTTTAGATCAACAAATGCAATGTGAATAAAGAATCCATTAGAAGAGTCACGTAGAGAAAGAATTCTCTTGTCTTCTAAGGTTTAAAAGTCCATCATCAATAGTTTATCCCCGTAATAACAATCAATATACATCTTTAATCACCTTTGCACTACTGTGCCAAAGATATTCATTTGTATCACCGGTTGGTCATGTTCATCTCAACACTGTTCATCTTTGCACTATAGGCCAAAGAGATATTCATCGATTAATCGCTCATCTTTGCACTACTGGGCCAAAGATATTCATTTATATCACCATTTAGGACCGAGGATGATGAAAAACATTTTAAAGAAACGAATCCAGTGAAACAAAATGACAAGGATTAAGGATTAAGGATTCGTACTTTGTTTTACCCATGTCCAAAAATACTTCGAAAATAATCATATTGGTGTAAAATTCAAGAATGATCAAAACATGGATACAATCAAAGCTAGTATCCAGAATTGATATTTTGGACAAAAAGAAAAATTTTTATTTTTCGATGAATAGTGCCGTATTCGTGAATAGTGTCATATACGTGAATAGTGCCGTATACGTGAATAGTAACCCCGACACAACAAGTTCCAAATTTGATAAAAAAGTTCACCAATACTTCGGCATAATGATATTGAAGAAAAAAATATCATTTAAGAAGAAAATAATACCCTTACCTCAAAATAACCGCATTTTCGACCGAATTGAATTTGATTGTAGTCTTTGTGAACCCCAGACTGTAGTATAGCAACACTCAAAGTATACTCACAAGAATACGCTTGATAATTTAGAGAGAGAAAGAGAGAAAACTTTGTTTCGGTGTGATTTTCAATTCTAACTTAGCCTCTATTTATAGGAAAATGTTAGAGCATGAAAAGGAGACTAAACTAATATAATAATATTATTTATTCATTCTTTTCCCACGCATGCCTCTTTGGAAAATAAGACTAGCGATCTTTGGACCAAAAATCGTTGACCCACATGTTTAATCCACCAACCAAAAGTGGGTCCCATAATTTAATAAAAATCATTTTATTTTCGAAACTTCAATAATTGTAGAAAATAGCTCGTTTATTAGAAAAATTGAAACTCGCGATTTTCTATGGAAATTCCATTCTCTACAACTTTACGAGAAGAAAATTTTTCCAAATTCCAAACAAAATTGGACGAAATCCACAAACCAAGCGATTTTACGCCTATAATCAATTTTCTATCCAAGAATTATGTCCACCGACATACAAAACATATGTTAAACATTTAATGCCACAAAATACTCTACCTCCTCATATACTCATATATCCCACATTCTTTATAAAAATATCACCGTTAATATATTATTAAAATAATATATTTAAATGAATTATTTTATCGAAAAAGATAAAATATTAATTTTCAACAATTGTCACATTAAAAATTTTCTCCATCTATATCCACATAAAATAAATATTTTCTTTATCATAATAATCAATAATTACTTATTTAAAATAATATTATGTAATCACAAGATCGACAACCGTGTAGTTCCCAAGAAAGATGGGGCTTTCCAATAAGGATTTCTCCTTCTCGACGCCGCAATTAGGTGACCAAACCTCTCCTTAGATGTAACTTTCTAGACATTGCCAATAATGTTATCTCGATAATATTATTCAAATAATATGAATTATTGATTTGATAATGGAAAATATCTTGTGTAATGATAATTATTGAAACAACAAAGAATACAAAATATCAACGCAAAGAATTATTGAATCAATAAAATATAATATTGAGCAAGAACTCATCGTAACAATTATCGAGTAGTGCCTTCTTCACGTAAGGATCAATAATTCAATAATATGCAATAAGGTGCCAACTTCTTGTGCAACCACGCCAGACATCGTATTTTAACCACTAGTAACCCAACAATTGTTAACGGTAGAATAATTTACGTCGTTATTTATAAAACTCAATCTTTGTGCTTTTTCTTCATCCAACCGTTTTTTTCGTTATGGGGCCCACTAATGATGGCTACCGTCGCACGGAGATTCAAACAAAAAGAATATTCCACGACCAAACGAATATTCCCAACAATAATGAATATTTTATAACCACTTGTTTATTTTGTAAACTTTGCACATTTCACCCATAACCAAAGAATTATATCAAATTAACCCTTATTAATTTAGAATAATGAATAAAAAAAATTCAATTTTATTTATAATAAGTTGGGGTCTTACAACCTCCCCTCCTTATGAAATTTCGTCCTCGAAATTGACGTACGTACCTGGTATATCGAAAAGGTGAGGGTTCATCTCCGATTCCAACTCCCATGTCATTTCCTCAATTGCATGGTTTCTCCACAAAACCTTAACTTGTGGTATAACCTTCGTGCGTAAGACATGCTCTTTCCTATCCAAAATCTCACCAGGTATCTCCTCGTAGGTTAAATCTTCATTATCTCATCCGGTTCTAATGCAATAATGTGGTTCGGGTCTTTCACATATTTCTGAAGCATAGATATGTGGAATACATTGTGAACACGAGACATACTGGAGGTAACGCGAGTCTATAGGCTACGTTTCCTATTCGGTCAAGAATCTCAAATGGACCAACAAACCTTGGATTGAGCTTTCCTCTTTTCCCAAATCTTGTAACTCCTTTCCATGGAGCAATACGTCAAAATACATGATCTCCAATATTAAACTCCACGCCCTTTCTATGAAGATCAAGATAACTCTTTTGTCAATCTTGTGAAGTTTGAATACGTTGTCGAATCATTTGGATCTTTTTCGTAGTCATGCGTTTAATTCTCGGTCCCAACAATGTTGCTTCTCCCACCTCGCCCCAAAGATCTTTGGAGAACGACATTTTTGTCCATACAACGCCTCAAATGGAGCCATGCCTATACTTTGCTTGATAATTGTTGTTGTAGGAGAATTCCACCAGCAGGTGGTAGGTACTTATCCCAACTTTCTTTGAAATCTAGAACACGAGTTTTAATAGATCTTCAAGGGTTTGAATAGTCCTCTCGATTGTCCGTCTGCTTGAGGATGGTATCTTTGAATCGAATCAGAATCCGTGCCCATAGCTTTTCTGCAAGCTAACCCAAAATCTTGAAGTGAATCTCGGGTCACGATCCGAAACTATGGATACTAGCATGCCATGCAATCGCATAATCTCATTCACGTACATCTGAGCAAGATGTTCAAGGATAAGTCTCAGCGACGGTAAGAAATGGCCGACTTGGTTAATCTATCAACAATAGCCCAAATTGCATCTACGCCTTGAGAAACTTTGGGAAGACTCAGAAACAAAATCCATAGTAATGTGTTCCCATTTCCATTCAAGGAATCTCAAGTGGTTCTGAATGGACCTTTTGGCACTTGATGCTCGCCTTTACACGTTGACAAAGTTAAACATCTTGAGATAAACTCCGCAATCTCTCTCTTCATATTGTTCCACCAAAATGTATGTCGAATATCATGATACATTTTGGTACTCCTGTGATGGATCGCAAACGGGGTGTTGTGTGCCTCCATCATGATTTTATGCTTCAAAGTTAGAATCGTTAGAACGCAAAGTCTAGAATTGACTCAAGTATTCCTTCCTCATCAATTCTTGCTTCCTAATAGCTCCTTCTTGCACTTTCTTCTTCATACGACGCCCCCTGTGTCCGTAGTAGCTTGAAAACTTTTAACTTTATCGATTAAAGTCTGATTCTACTTGTATATTCGCCATCATTATGTGGGTCCCCTGAGTCTTTAATTCTACCTCCATCCTTTGCGTAAGTCATATAAAATGGGCCTTTGCGTTGACAATATCGCACTCAGACTTGCATATGATCTTCTACTTAATGCGCCTACCACTACTACATTCGCTTTTCAGGATGATATTGAATAGTGTGATCGTAATCTTTTAACAGCTCCACCAACGTCCGTTGCCGCATGTTGAGTTCTTTTTGGGTGAAGAAATATTTGAGGCTTTTTATGATCCGTATAAATCTCTACTTTCTCCCGCATAAGTAATGTCTCCATATCTTCAATGCAAAACACGATCGCCGCTAACTCCGGATCATGAGTAGGATAATTCCTCTCATATTCTTTGAGTTGTCGTGAGGCATAGGCTATGACTTTCCCATGTTGCATGAGAACACATCCTAACCCCTTGCTGAAGCATCATCAGAGATAACAAATCCATCCGAACCAGATGGTATTGTCGAAACAAAGTGCGAAATGAGTCTCCTCTTGAGCTCTTGGAAGCTCTTCTCGCATTCCTCGCTCCATAAGAATTTTGCATCCTTAAGTCACCGAGTTAATCTGAGTAGCGATTCGAGAAAATGCTTCCACAAATCTCCGATAATAACCACTAAGCCCAGTAAAGTTGCAGATTTCTTGATCGACTTTGATTGTTCCTAACTTTGTATTGCTTCAATCTTCAGGGTCAACAGATACTCCTTGTTTTGACACCACGTGCCCAAGGAATGCTACTTCCTCAAGCCGAACTCGCATTTCTTCACTTGGCATAAAGCTTGTGTTCACGAAGTCTTTGTAGTACCAACTTCAAATGGTGCTCATGATCTTCACTTTTGGAATAGATGAGGATGTCATCAATAAAGACAACAACGAACCGATCCAAATATTCCTTAAATACACGGTTCATCATATCCATGAAAGCGGCAGGAGCATTAGTCAATCCAAAAGACATGACTAAGAATTCATAATGCCCGCATAGGAGTCCTAAATGCCGTCTTTGGAATATTCTCGGTTTTAATCTTCAAATTTGATGATATCCGTAAGCTAAGATCGATCTTTGAAAAGAATTGCGCTCCTGTAGAATCGGCTCGGTCGAATAGGTCATCAATGCGAGGTAGCGGATACCTATTCTTGATGGTGACATGGTTCAATTCTCGATAGTCAATACAAAGTCGCATACCCCGTCTTTTCTTCTTTACTTAATAAAAGCAGGAGCACCCCAAGGAGACGTACTTAGGACGAATGAAACCGATGTCTAATAATTTCTGTAGTTGGACTTTTAACTCACAAGTTCAATAGAGCCATTCGATATGGGGTTTTAGAAATGGGCTTTAATGCGGTTCAAGGTCAATAAAGAATTCAACATCACGTTCGGGGTAGACCGGAAGCTCTTCAGAAATACATCAGGGAATTATCTAACCACAGAAATATTATTCAAATCTGACTTGTCTTTATTTAAATCCATAACATGGGCTAAGAAAGCTTGACATCCGTTTTTCAATAAACGAATAGCTTTGTGGCTTGATATGATAGTGAATGATTTTAGTGCTTTAGTGGTTTGAATTCGTATGATAGGTTGGTTAGGAATATGAAAACTAACCACCTTACGAAAATAATCAATTTTGGCATGATGAGTGGTTAACCAATCAATTCCTAAAATCACATCAAAAGCAAGTATCTTTAAAGAGATAAGATCAACAGGTAATGTGATAGTGCCAACTTGGATCATGCAAGATTTATAAACTGTAGATGTAACGAAGGTTTCACCCAACGGAGTTTCAACAGATAAATCAAAATCTAATTTCTCTGGAGTCAAGTTTAAACGTTGAGCACAAGCAGGAGAGATAAAAGAATGGGTAGAATCCCAGATTCAGTAAGGTATAAACTTCGCAAGAATTTAATATTAGCTTACCCGTGATCACCTCGTTTGGGTTCCTCACGCGTTTTGGCGACCACGACAAAAGCTCTTCCAGAACCGATTTCGACTTATCCGGATGACCCTTAGAATCACCACTCCTTGAACTTGGTTTCGCTTATAGTACAATCTCGAGCGATGTGGCCTTCCTTTCCACAGGTTGTAACATACCTTGGATTGTTGTGGACGGTTAATGATATGTCCCTCCTTCCCGCATTTGTAACATCTAATCAAGGTCGCTCTCTCTCCCTAGCATTTGTTGTTGGTCTTTGGTCCGCCGTTGATATCTTCCCGTCATTGTTGAATCTTTCTTCTGAAATTTCCACTTGAGTCACCTCTCCTATTATCATGTCCACGATTACCACACGAGTGGTTACCGCCTTTGTCCAGTATTCTTTCCTCCCGGTTGGTTATCATCATTCGATGACTACCACGGTTGTGGTCCCTCGGTTGAGTATACTCACTATCTCGCCTAATAACTGAGCCTCATTGACAACATCTGAATACGTAGAAAATTTATGAGAGATAAGGTATTGAAGAATCTCCGGTTTTAGACCTCTCGTAAACATACGCGTCATTCGTTCCTCATTCTCCACCAAATGAGGTGCAAACTGGATAATTCTCGCGAACCTTGCCTCGCATCGAGACACCGCCATGTTGTTCTATTCGAGTCTAATAAACTCTACCTCCTTCATACGACGAATACTTTCGGAAAGTACTTGTCATTGAACAGCTTCAAATCTTTCCCGAGACATGTTAAGTGCATCCGGTCAGTACGCCTCATGATTCCCACCAAGAATCGCTTCACCACGAAACATAAAGGTGGCGAATGGAACCTTTTGTTCCTCCGTGCACCCCAAGACATCGAATATCTTGGTAATTTGCTTGACCCACATTTCTGCCTTGATCGGATCCGACTTTCCATGGAAATCTGGTGGTCCCAACTCTTTGAATTGTTTGGCCGTGACAAACCGCACGTTACTATCATTTCCTCCCGTATTTTGTACACGAGTCTCCCTCGTCTTATTTTGCATGAACTGCAAAAAGCTTCTAAACATCCCATCGTTCATCATTTGCTCGATGGCGTTGTTCACGGGAGGAACATTGTCACTGTTGCACGTTTCTCTCTCGTTGGTGAATCTTAAGGCGTCTCCACGGTCTCATAAACTCCATTGTTAACGTTCTCGTGACCATTCTTAAATACCGCCATAAAACAAGGATTAATTAAACAAATTAACATATCACATAATATCCTATATTATGAGCGACCAACAAATAAGCTTAGGTAGGACACACTCAAGCGAAGGATTTACTCGTCTCTCCCTCCTAGTTCTATTCCCGATCTCCATGGAGATCATATCCCTAAGCTCGATATTAACCTGTGACGCCCCAAAATAGGTATACAACACCCATTCCGAAAGTCGCCAAAATACATGGTATGTAAAGCAAACTACAACTTTGACAATACAGATATGTCGTGTAGAATACGACAATACAACCGTGAGTTTGAATACAAATATTGTCTTCTAGACAATATACACACCCAAATAAGTCCTCATTAATTATTCATACACTATTTTACAGAAATAGTGAGGACAGCTAAAACATCTTCCTAGAACCATCACTCCATACCCCGACTCGACCCTGCTATGTTCTCACCTCCTGAGAAGAAAAATGGAACAAAAAGGAAAAGGGTGAGCTCAACTAGCCCAGTAAAGAATATTATGACTAAGATAATATACAACAAATTATCGTTAGTCTTCAACAGGAAAAATCTAATAGAATACAATAGACAACAAGTTTTAGATCAACAAATGCGGCGTGAAAATAAAGAATCCATTGTAAGAGTCACGTAGAGAAGAATTCTACCGCCTTCTAAGGTTTAAAAGTCCATCATCAATAGTTTATCCCCCGTAATAACAATCAATATACATCTTTAATCATCTTTGCACTACAGCCAAAGATATTCATTTGTATCACCAGTTGGTCATGTTCATCTCAACACATGTTCATCTTTGCACACTCTGTGCCAAAGATATTCATCGATTAATCGCTCATCTTTGCACTATGAGCCAAAGATATTCATTTATATCACCATTTAGATCGAGGATGATGAAAACATTTTAAAGAAACGAATCCGGTGAAACAAAATGACAAGGATTAAGGATTAAGGATTCAGTACTTTTGTTTTACCCATGTCCAAAAATAGTTCGAAAATAATCATATTGGTGTAAAATTCAAGAATGATCAAAACATGGATACAATCAAAGCTAGTATCCGAATAGATATTTTGGACAAAAGAAAAATTTTTATTTTTCGATGAATAGTCCGCCATATTCGTGAATAGTATCGTGATACGTGAATAAAGGCCGAGATATCGTGAATAGTAACCTTTACACAACAAGTTCCAAATTTGATAAAAAAGTTCACCAATACTTTAAGATAATGATATTGAAGAAAAATATCATTTAAGAAGAAAATAATACCCTTACCTCAAAATAACCGCATTTGATTGATTTTGATTGTAGTCTTGTGAAAACCGCATCAGATATAGCAACACTCAAAGTATACTCACAAGAATACGCTTGATAATTTTAGAGAGAGAAAGAGAAAACTTTGTTTCGGTGTGATTTTCAATTCTAACTTAGCCCTCTATTTATAGGAAAATGTTAGAGCGCAAAAGAGACTAAACTAATATAATAATATTATTAATTCATTCTTTTCCCACGCATGCCTCTTTGGAAAATAAGACTAGCCATCTTTGGACCAAAAATCAATGTACCCACATGTTTAATCCACCAACCAAAAGTGGGTCCCATAATTTAATAAAAATCATTTTATTTTCGAAACTTCAATAATTAGTAGAAAATAGCTCGTTTATCGAAAAATTGAAACTCGCGATTTTCTATGGAAAATTCCATTCTCTACAACTTTACGTGTAAGAAAATTTTTCCAAATTCCAAACAAAAATTGATAGAAATCCATAAGCAAGCGATTTTACTGTCTATAATCAATTTTTCATTCGAGAATTGTGTCCCATGAGACATACAAAACATATGTTAAACATTTAATGCCACAAAATACTTTACCTCCTCATATACTCATATATCCCACATTCTTTATAAAAATATCATCTTTGTTAATATATTATTAAAATAATATATTTAAATGAATTATTTTATCGAAAAAGATAAAATATTAATTTTCAACAATTGTCACATTAAAATTTTCTCCATCTATATCCACATAAAATAAATATTTTCTTTATCATAATAATCAATAATTACTTATTTAAAAATAATATTACGTAATCACAAGATCGACAACCGGTAGTTCTACAGGAAGAGGGCTTTCCAATAAGGATTTCTCCTCATTGGCGTATGATTAGGTGACCAAACCTCTCCTTAATAGAACTTTCTAGACATTGCCAATAATATTATCTCGATAATATTATTCAAATAATATGAATTATTGATTTGATAATGGAAAATATCGTAATGATAATTATTGAAACAACAAAGAATACAAAATATCAACGCAAAGCAATTATTGAATCAATAAAATATAATATTGAATAAGAATTCATCGTGTAACAATTATTGAGTAAGTGCCTTTCTTACGTAAGGATCAATAATTCAATAATATGTGTAATACCGTGTATCTTTCTTTGCAACCACGCGTATTCTTGTATTTTAACCACTAGGTAACCCAACAATTGTTAATCTGTAATAATTTACGCCGTTATTTATAAAACTCAATCTTTGTCGCTTTCCTTCATCCAACTAGTTTTTCCGTTATGGGGCCCACTAATGATTCATGGCCTGGTGCATACGGAGAGATTCAAACAAAAAGAATATTCCACGACCAAACGAATATTCCCCGACAATAATGAATATTTTATAACCACTTGCTTATTTTGTAAACTTTGTATATTTCACCCATAACCAAAGAATTATATCAAATTAACCCTTATTAATTTAGAATAATGAATAAAGGAAAATTCAATTTTATTTATAATAAGTTGGGGTCTTACAAGCACACAGTATTGTACAGTATCTTTGATTATTGATGCTTACGTGAGAAGTCACTCAGTTATACTCAATTATTGCTACAGTAATTGCTGCATCATATCTCTCATATTATTATTTCAATTATTGTCACAGTATTATCTGCATAATATTTTATATTATTAAATCAATAATTGAGACGATAAAGTTATTCATATTATTATTTGCAATATTGACAATGTCTAGAAGTTCTATCAAGGAGAGGTTTGGTCACCTAATTGCGCGCCAATAAGGAGAAATCCTTATCGGAAAGCCCCCTCTTTCCTGTGAATGACCTGGTTGTTAAATATTGTGAGTTATAATATTAAAGATGAATAAGTTCGTGTTGATTAAAGATGAAATTGATAGTTCTATTGTGTTAGGAATATTAGTGTTAGTGGAAATAGACATTTATTTCGATAATAATTGATGTCTGGAAGTTATACTGACCAATCGGGTATTTAATCGGATAAATTAGCAATTAATTGCTATTAATTCACATGCTTATAACTATTTATTCACATGTGTGTACTATTGATTCACATTCATGTACTATTAGGGGAGGTGGTGCAAGATTGATAATACTTGCATGACTAAGTTAAAATGAAGGTATAGATGGAGTACTATAATTGTAATTCGTATTTTCACATGCATAGAACTATTGATTCACATGATTGAACTATTAATTCACATGATGTACTATTAGGGGAGGTGGTGCAAGTTTGATAATACTTGCAGGACTAAATTTAAAAATGAAGGAAAAGATGAAGGTATTCAGATTGTAATATTTTGAGCCCAAAACGTGCAATTATCGAAACTATATTTTCCTATAAATAAGAAGCTCATTCGTGACGCCCCCAAAATAGGTCCATTCCACCCAACCCATTCTCGAGTCGCCAAATACATGGTACGTAAATAACTACAACTTCAATAATACAAATGTCGTGGTGAAATACGACAATACATACCGTGAGTTTAAATACGAGATATATTGCGCTAGACAATATCCATACGCAAATAAATCCCCATCATAATTATTGATACATTATTTTACAAAATGGTGAGGACTACTAAACAACTCTCTCTAGAACCTTCATTCCATACCCCAGGACTCGATCCTCGCTATGTGTTCTCACCTCCGAGAAGAAAATGGAACAACAAGGAAAAGGGTGAGCTCAACTAGCCCAAGAAAGAATATTATGACTAAGATAATATACAACAAATTATCGTTAGTCTTCAACAGGAAAAATCTAATAGAATACAATAGACAACAAGTTTTATATCAACAAATGCAATGGAAAGCAAGAATCCATTAGAAGAGTCACGTAGAGAAAGAATTCTATTGTCTTCTAAGGTTTAAAAGCCCATCATCAATATTTTATCCTCAGAATAACAATCAATATTCATCTTTGCACCACAAAGCCAAAGATATTCATTTAAATCACCAAATTGGTCATGTTCATCTCAACACTGCTCATCTTTGCACTACGTGCCAAAGATATTCATCGATTAATCGCTCATCTTTGCACTACACAGCCAAAGATATTCATCAAAATCAATCATCTTTGCACTACAAAGCCAAAGATATTCCATAATATCATCATTTAAGACCGAGGATGATGAAAATATTTTTAAAGAAACGAATCCGGTGAAACAAAATGACAAGGATTAAGGATTAAGGATTAGTACTTTTGTTTTATCCACGCCCAAAAATACCTCAAAAATAATCATAGTGGTGTAAAATTCAAGAATGATCAAAACATGGATACAATCAAAGCTAGTATCCGTAATAGATATTTTTGACTAAAAGGAAAAATTTCATTTTTCGATTGAATTGTGTCGATTCGTGAATAGGTCAGATACGTGAATAGTGCCGTATACGTGAATAGTAATTCAGACACCAAAAGATAGAAATTTCACAAAAAACATCATCACGCTTCATGAATAGTATTCGTGAATAAGAATCGTGAATAAGAACTCATGAATAGTAACTCGTGAATAAGAACTCATGAATAAGTAACCCTAAAATGAAAAAGTTCCAAATTTGATAAAAGTTCCAACTAATATTTCAAAGATAATGATATTGAAGAAATAATATCATTCGAGAAGAAAATAACATCCCTTACCTCGAAAGACAAAGATTTCTAGTTAAAACACTTGGATATAAAGCTATGACTTGAACTTCAGCACCGTATAGCAATACTCAAAGTATACTCAAAATACTCACAAGAATACGCCGATAATATATAGAGAGAAAACTTGATTTCGTGTGATTTTCAATTCTAACCTAAGCACCTATTTATAGGAAATCGCTTGTAACACCAAAAAGTTAAAATTTAATATAATATTATTATTTATAATAATAATTCCTACGCACACCTTGAATCTGAATTTCAGCAACTTGTCATGTGTTAAATGAGGGAACCAAATGAAAAAAAACGTTTTTGTAAATAAAAATATTTTAAACTTCCAAAATCAATTATTTTTAGATTCGGAACTTCAATAATTCACAATAAATAGCCCTTTTGCCGGAAAATTCAAATCTCATGAGTTTTTATAGGAAATTCAATTCTTTACAACTTTACAGAAGAAAGTTTTTCCAAATTCCCAATGAAATTGACCAAAATCCACAAAACGGACGATTTTACTGTGCTATAATCAAATTTCAATAATAAATGGGGTCCACCGACATGTTTAACATGTTTTAAACATTTTTGGTAACAAAAATACTCCTCCACATATACTCATATATCCCACATTCATCGTAAAAATATCATCGTTAATATATTATTAAAATAATATATTTAAATGAATTATTTTATCAAAAAAAGATAAAATATTAATTTTCAACAATTGTCACTATAAAAATTTCCTCCATCTATATCCACATAAAATCAATATTTTCCTCATCATATGAATCAATAATTAATTATTCACAAATAATATTACGTAATCACAATATCGACAACTGTGCGATTCTACCCAGGAAGAGGGCTTTCAATAAGAATTTCTCTCATCTTGGCGCAATTAATTAGGTGACCAAACCTCTCCTTAGACAGAACTTTCTAGACATTGCCAATAATGTTATCTAATAATATTATTCAGATAATATGAATTATTGGTTCAATAATGAAAATCTTTGTGTAATGACAATTATTAAAACAACAAAGAATATAAAATATCAACGCAAAGAATTATTGAATCAATAAAATAAAACACCGAAGCAAGTAATTTCATCAGTAACCATTATTGAGTAGTGCCTTCTTACGTAAGAATCAATAATTGGTGCAATACCATGTCTTCATCGTAATAACGCCAGACATTCTTGTGTTTTAACCATCGGGTATTCCAACAAAGGTAAAGCCAGAATAACTACGCCAATTATTTTTAAACAACTTATTTTTGTCGTTTTCTTCCTCCAATCGCTTTCCGTTATGGGGGCCACACATGGTCGCTACCTGTTGCATTTAATATTCCCGACAAATTTAATATTCCATGACCAAACGAATATTCTCCAAACAATAATGCATATTATATCACCACTTGCTTATTTAAAATATTTCAAGATTTTACCCATAACTAACCACATTAATCAAATCCAATTCTTTACTATTTCAAAATAATAAATAAAAGAAATTCCTTTTTATTTAAAAAAAATTCGGGGTCTTACACATTCTTCTTTCATTCTCACCAATTCACTAAGACTCACAAGAGCAATTATAGAGAGAGAAGCTTAGGGAGAAAGAAGAAGAGTAGTCTGCTACTTTACTACACCAGTAACCAGTCTTCTTCTGAGGTAAGGGGTATTATTTATTTCATATTCTGAAGAGATATTATTTTTCGTATTCGTATGAATATTATTTTTGTTCAATATTCGTAAGGAATATCATCTTTGTTTCAATATTCGTAGGAATATTATTTTCGTTCAACAGTCGTAAGGGGTATTATTTCTTCGTAAATGATATTATTTCTTTCAATATCATTATGCCAAAATATTGGTACGAATTTTATTGTGGAATTTCTACCTTTTTATGTCGGGGTTAATATTCATTCTAGTATTATTCACTCGGGTATTCGGGAAACTTTTTGTACCGGAGTACTATTCATGAGTTACTATTCATGGGTTCTTATTCACGATTCTTGCTATTATTCACTCTAGTATTATTCCTTTGGGGTATTCGGGGCACTTTTTATGCCGGAGTACTATTCACGAGTTACTATTCACCTAATTACTATTCACTCTAGTATTATTCACTCGGGTATTTGGGGTACTTTTCATGTCGGGATACTATTCACGAGGTACTATTCTCGAAGTACTATTCATAGGATATTATTCACCCGAAAGATATATTTCTTATATGTCCAAATTATTTTTGATACATGAATATTATTCTTGAATTTTACTCCACAAAGCAGTATCATGTTGATAATTTGGATATTTTTAAACTCTGGATAAATTTAAAGTCTTTAATATTTATCCTTGATTTCGTTTGATTAGTGCTTATATCATTGTCATCATCCTCATGCTTATATTGTGATGAAAGTCATCTTTGGCTTACGTGCATAGATGGACTGTTGATTATTGGTTTTACTGTTGTATATTTTTGGCTTACGTGCAAAGATAGACTGTTGATTATTGGTTTTATAGTTGTATATCTTTGGCTTACGTGCAAAGATGGACAGGTGTATGACATAATCATAACCACTAGTGATAATAACGAATATCCTTGGCCTGTAGTGCATGGATAATTTGATGATGTGATTGGCAGGATCATGACCATTAGTTAACAGTTGAATGTCTTTGGCCGTAGTGCACTGACATGCAATTGAGTGGTATGATCATGACCATTGGTTTTATAGTTGAATATCTTTGGCCCGTAGTGCAAAGATAGACAACTGATTGGTATGATCATTGTTATTACATTTGAATATCTTTAGCCTTTGGGGTAATGATATTGAGTAAACGTTCTATTAAGCCTTTGTGGCAAGGAGAAATTGTTGATTTACATTATTATGAATATGAATTATGAATTTAACTAACATCTTTGGTGGTTCAGGTGAAGACAAGTGATAAAAGTTCTATTTGTCTTGAGTATAATAAAGAACTGTTGATGGGTATTACAGGTATAAAATTGATGTTAAACTTTTAAATCATAGAAGATAGTAGATATCATGCTCTACTTGACTCTTCTAATGGATTGCTTGTTCCGCTGCAGTTAAACTTGTTTTCTATTATATTCTATCAGTTGTTATACTATTGAAGGCTAAGGATAATTTATTCTGCATTATCTTCGTCATAATATTTCTTACTGGGCTAGTTGAGCTCACCCTTTTACTTTCTTTTACTCTTCAGGAAATGAGAATATAGCTGGGACTAGTTGGGGAATGGAGTGACGGTCCGAGATGGTTTTTTTAGCAGTCCTCACTACTTAGTGTGATAATAAGTGTAATGAGGATTGAATTTGAGTTTGTATACTGTCTATGAGACAATATTCATGTAAAAACTCAGCTATGTTTTGTCGTATTTTGCACGATAGTTGTATATAAAGAAGTTTGTATTTGATTTCTATAGTGTGTATCTGTTGACTCAAGATGGGTGATGTATACCTGTTTTGGGGGCATCACAGTTGGTATCAAAGCTTAGGGATATGTTCCCTGGCTGAGGTGTGAGGCTAGAACTAGGAGGGGAGAGACGAGTAATTTCTTCGCTAGTATGACCTACCTAAGTTTATTTGTTATTTAATTGGTCGGTCAGAATATAGGGATAATATGTGGTATGTCAATTAACCCTTATTTTGAAACTATATTCTAGAATAATATCTGAAATACAGGAGATGAGCAATGGGAAAATCATGATACAGAGGAAATAACCAAAAAGGTATAATACGAATAGAAAGCAAGGTATTCTCATCTCTTCAAACTACCAGGTACGTCGTAAATTTCAAGGGCAAAATTTCATAAGGAGGGGAGATTGTAAGACCCTGAATTTTATGAAATGAAAGTATTCAATTTTCTTATAATTATTATTCTATTTAGCAAATGGTTAAATTGATAAAGGGTTAAAGTTAAGGGTGATATGTGAAAATTTTTCAAAATAAACAAGTTGTCATAAAATAATCGGTGATAAAAGTATAGTAATACGCGTGGTTGCATAGTAGCACACGGTATTGTACAGTATCTTTGATTATTGATGCTTACGTGAGAAGTCACTCAGTTATACTCAATTATTGCTACAGTAATTGCTGCGTCATATCTCTCATATTATTGATTCAATTATTGTCACAGTATCATCTGCATAATATTTTATATTATTAAATCAATAATTGAGACAACAAAGTTATTCATATTATTATTTGCAATATTGACAATGTCTAGAAGTTCTGTCAAGGAGAGGTTTGGTCACCTAATTGCGCGCCAATAAGGAGAAATCCTTATCGGAAAGCCCCCTCTTTCCTGGGAATGACCTGGTTGTTAAATATTGTGAGTTATAATATTAACGATGAATAAGTTCGTGTTGATTAAAGATGAAATTGATAGTTCTATTGTGTTGGGATTATTAGTGTTAGTGGAAATCGATATTTATTTCGATAATAATTGATGTCTGGAAGTTATACTGACCAATCGAGTAAGTAATCAGATAAATTAGCAATTAATTGCTATTAATTCACATGCTTATAACTATTTATTCACATGTGTGTACTATTGATTCACATTCATGTACTATTAGGGGAGGTGGTTCAAGATTGATAATACTTGTATGACTAAGTTAAAAATGGAGGTATAGATAGAGGTACTATACTGTAATTCGTATTTTCACATGCATAAAACTATTGATTCACATGATTGAACTATTAATTCACATGATGTACTATTAGGGGAGGTGGTGCAAGTTTGATAATACTTGCAGGACTAAATTAAAAATGAAGGAAAGATGAAGGTATTGTACTATAATATTTTGAGCCCCAAAACGTGCAATTATCGAAACTATATTTTCCTATAAATAGAAGCTCATTCTTCTTTCATTCTCACCAATTCATTAAGACTCACAAGAGAAATTATAGAGAGAGAAGCTATAAAGAGAGAAGCTATAGGGAGAAAGAAGAAGAGTAGTCTGCTACTTCACTACACCAGTATTCAGTCTTCTTCTGAGGTAAAGGGTATTATTTATTTCATATTCTGAAGAGATATTATTTTTCGTATTCGTATGAATATTATTTTCGTTCAATATTCGTAAGGAATATCATATTCGTTCAATATTTGTAGGAATATTATTTTCGTTCAACAAATGTAAAGGGGTATTATTTCTTCGTAAATGATATTATTTCTTTCAATATCATTATGTCGGATATTGGTACGAATTTTATTGTGGAATTTCTACCTTTTTGTGTCGGGGTTACTATTCATTCTAGTATTATTCACTCGGGTATTCGGGGCACTTACGTACTGGAGTACTATTCACGAGTTATTATTCACCTGGTTACTATTTACTATAGTATTATTCACTCGGGTATTCGGGGCACTTTTCATGCTGGAGTACTATTCACCCGATTACTATTCACTTTAGTATTATTCACTCGGGTATTTGGGGTACTTTTCATGTCGGGGTACTATTCACGAGGTACTATTAACCCGAAACATATATTTCTTTTCTGTCCAAATTATTTTTGATACATGAATATTATTCTTGAATTTTACTCCACAAAACAGTATCATGTTGACAATTTGGATATTTTTAAACTCTGGATAAATTTAAAGTCTTTAATATTTATCCTTGATTTCGTTTGATTAATGCTTATATCATTGTCATCATCCTCATGCTTATATTATGATAAAAGTCATCTTTAGCTTACGTGCATAGATGGACTGTTGATTATTGATTTTATAGTTGTATATTTTGGCTTACGTGCAAAGATGAACTGTTGATTATTGGTTTTATAGTTGTATATCTTTGGCTTACGTGCAAAGATGGATAGGTGTATGACATGATCATAACCACTGGTGATAATAACGAATATCCTTGGCCCATAGTGCATGGACAATTTGATGATGTGATTGGCAGGATCATGACCATTAGTTAACAGTTGAATGTCTTTGGCCGTAGTGCACTCATAGGCAATTGAGTGGTATGATCATGACCATTGATTTTATAGTTGAATATCTTTGGCCCGTAGTGCAAAGATAGACAACTGATTGGTATGATCATTGTTATTACATTTGAATATATTTAGCTTTTGGGGTAAGGATATTGAGTAAACGTTCTATTAAGCCTTTGTGCAAGAAGAAATTGTTGATTTACATTATTATGAATATGAATTATGAATTTAACTAACATCTTTGGTGGTTCAGGTGAAGACAAGTGATAAAAGTTCTATTTGTCTTGGGTATAATAAAGAACTGTTGATGGGTATTACAGGTATAAAATTGATGATAAACTTTTAAATCATAGAAGATAGTAGATATCATGCTCTACTTGACTCTTTTAATGGATTGCTTGTTCCGCTGCAGTTAAACTTGTTGTCTATTATATTCTATCGGTTGTTATCTTATTGAAGGCTAAAGATAATTTATTCTGCATTATCTTAGTCATAATATTTTTTACTGGACTAGTTGAGCTCACCCTTTTACTTTCTTTTACTCTTCAGGAAATGAGAATATAGCTGGGACTAGTTGGAGAATGGAGTAACGGTCCGAGATGGTTTTTTTAGCAGTCCTCACCACTTAGTGTGATAATAAGTGTAATGAGGATTGAATTTGAATTTGCATATTGTCTATGAGATAATATTCATGTAAAAACTCAGCTATGTTTTGTCGTATTTTGCACGACAATTATATATAAAGATATTTGTATGTGATTTCTGTAATGTGTATCTGGCGACTCAAGATGAGTGATGTATACCTATTTTGAGGGCGTCACAACTATTTTCACCAGGATTCAAAGTAGCGCGCTCGCGCCTAATTTGTATGGGACGGCACCGCGGCCGCACTCAATGTCAGAATTTGAAAAAAGACTATATGCTAAAGCAGCACGGCCGCGCCCGACACAAATTTGAGTTTTTCTTAAACGTCTCAGCAGTCGACCTAACTTATTTCCCCCTTCCTTCTTCCTTTTCTATTTTGAACAATACCCACTTCCCCCACTCTCCTCTCTCTAACCGACCACTACTTCTCAAATCCTCTCTTCCAAATTAACGTACCACTCCTCCACGATCAAATATCCACTCCCCCATCATTAAAACCCTAATCCCACGACTAAGCCTAAAACCCCCATTATCCCCAATCGTCATCTCCACTACCGAGTCCCCTATATATAGCACCTGACCTCCAATCATTCCTATACATTTTCTTAACACTCACAATCAAGATATTCGAGGTGAGTTGTGACTAGGATTGCAGAAAAATAGATCATCAGTAGGAGTTCTAGCAAGGACTTACAAAAGGATTAATTCCTTCAATAGGTAAGCCGTTTATGTTTGGGATATTTTTCTAGGAAGGAAGTTCAATCATTACTGTGTACCTTGCGTTTGGGTTCACTTGTGCTGGAATAGCATCAAAGATTATCATTGTGCTTGGTTATGATTTATTTGGGAGTAAGTCCACTGTCCTGGGTTGGCTTGAGTAGAAACAGAGCATTACTTTTGGGCCAAACACATTGTGCTTACTAGTTGTTTGTGACAATTCCTGAAAGAGTTGCGGGGTTGTCAAACTAGTTTAGGGGAGGCATACAGGGTTGATCGACTGCTAGTGTTTAAGGACTGTTATAGAGGTTAGTATGGAATCCAAAAGGCAAAAGGAAGAGTCCTCTTAATCCCGTGACCATGATGAGCTTGAAAAGTAAGATAACTCTAGATTTGTGAGTGCCGAAGCTGAGCGATATTTCCACACTGTATTGAGGGGGAAGACTTTTGTGCTGGAGTAAGACCTGAAGCCAGATAGCAGATTGAATGAACAGATGATGTCTATGATTTGGCAGAAAGAGTTGATGTTGTTCACTAAGACACCCCCTGCAGACCTGATTTCAATTTTTCAAGAATTTTATGCCAATACGACGACAACTCGAGATGGGATAGCCTTCGTGAGGGGTTATATGGTATCATACTCTAACCAAAGCATTATTGAATTGTTCCACCTGCCGAATGTCCATCTTGGTGATTCGGAGTGGCTTTATGCATGACGATGGGAGGAAGAATTAGACGAGGTCAGTTGGACATTATGTAAGCCTGGTACTGTATGGGCTAAAAAACAGGGCACTGACCAAAAACTGCATTTCCCCCACACAGCCTTAAGAAGATATGGAAAGGCGTGGTACAGTTTTATCTGTGGCAATCAGAAAGTCATCACTAAAGACAGGGAAATTATGTTATTTAGTATTATTTTGGGCAAGAAGATCGACATGGGTCGGGTCATATAAGCTTCTATCCGACGATATCTACAAGGTGGTTCTTCAGGTGGCATTCCTCATGCTGTAATCAGTACTAGACTATGCTGTGCAGCTAGAGTCCGTTGGGATGAGAGTGAACCTTTAGTGCTGCTCATGCTCGATATTGACCACATCACTATTCAGAAATATAAAGTGTAGGACGGTTTTGAGTCCTACCCAAGAGAAGCTGGGTTCATATTGGAGCAGCAACATGAAGAGGTTCCATAGCATTCAGCTGCAGTTCTGAAGATGCCAATGGATGCTTACCATGCCAGACTAGATCGCATCACTACTAGAAAAACAAGAATACGTGACAGAAGTTTGTGACAGTTTTTAAAAACAATCACAAAAGATAGTAATTTGTGATGGACTTTTTAAGCAATCACAAAATAATAGTATATATGATGGCTCTTAGTGATGATTAATCTTGCCATCAATGTATTATAATTGTGATGGTCATGTCAATCACACCAATTTTTCACGCAAAATAAATTTTCTTTTTGTGACGCATTAAGTCATCACTTATAGATATATCCTTTTCGTGATTTTATTTAAGCTATCACTAATATTTTAATGTAAGAAATAATCAAAAAAAATATTTTATGATGGTTGTGACAATCATTAAAAAAGATAATTTTTTGTGACGACTTTTATTTGCAATTACAAAAGGAAGTATTTTGTGATGGAATTTTCAAACCATCACAAAACAATAAAATATATGATGGCTCTTAGTGATGACTAATTTTACCATCATTATAGAGTATTTGTGACTGCCATTGCAATCACCAAATTTTATGTGGAAGTAATTTTGTTTAGTAAGTCAACTCATATATGTTTCCTTTTATATTTTGTTTAAAAATTATAATCATGATCTGGACTTTGGTGTAGTGGTAATACTCGTTATTTAGTTTGCAAATGGGAGAGGGTTCAAATCCTACAAGTATCATTTGATACAATTAATATAGTGAAATAAAATATACGTAAATAGAGATTCACGTTTTTACATTTGATTCCTAAAGTCTTGTTTTTTTTGTGATGATTTTGATAATCACAATAGATTACGTGTTAATGTGATTGTATTAATCATCACAAAAGCACTAAGCGTTTGCGTGATTGCCAAAATCATCACGTAAAACCTTTCATGATGAGCCATCACGTAAACCTTTCATGATGGTTTTCCTACTTTTTGTGATAGATTTTGGCCATCACAAATGACCATTATTTTAGTAGTGTTGCATGGAGTGGAGGATGCAAAGGAGAATGGATGCCATCCATAGCAGTGAAGCAGAGATCAGAACTTTTACTACTCAATTTTTAGAGAATCTCTCGCAGGCCTTCACTCAAATTGGTGCACCAGTCCAATTCCCAACGTATGGAGCCACTCCAGCTTATCCTCCTCCAGACACACCTTTTGCGGATGAGGAGGAGGACAATTACGATGCTGCCTCGGACTAGAGGAGTTTCTTCTCTAATTTTATTTAAGTTTTTTATCCAATGAGGGCATTGTATGTATATAAGTTTCGTGGTATTGGTTTTATATATTAATGTTCATATTGTGTTGCATGTGGTGATGTATTGCATTTAGCATTTAGATTAGTTTTGCATAGTATACATAGTATCTATTAGTATGTGGTAGTTAGTTGGATATTCGTATCTATTTGCATTGAATGTGTAGATGTAATATATTTGCATTTATATGAATATGAGCATTAGGTTGGTGTGAGCTTAGATTGGCCAATGATAAGATGGGTATTGAATGTTAACCTAAACAGTATTGATAATTCATGCTTAGCTCTAATTTGAGTCGTGAGGTTATTCTAAATATCTCTGAAGCTCATGTAATCGGTTAGCACTTAGGATTTGCCTGTTTTGACTAACTTGGATCAAAAGGGTTTCATAATTGTCTTATGGGAAAAAAATTGTGGTTCAAAAATTTAAGGATATCTGTAATTTTGTAGTGAAGGCTAAAAGAAAATAAAAACTTAAGTTTGGGGGGAATCTACAGGGGTATATGTATAAAAAATATAAAATATAGAAAAAGAATATATATATATATATATATATATATATATATATATATATATATATATATATGAATAAGAACATTGACTTGTTTAGTTCTGTGACCTTTGCTGCTCGGACAAGTAAGCCCTAGGGGTACTGTCTCTACAACTAGCGCCCTAAAACTAACTGGTTTAGGAGTCGTTGTTCGATAGTTCGCTAAAGGGGTAGCACTGAAAAGCCTAATAGGACCAGGCATTATACAGTCAAGGGTAAACGCGAGATGGAGTGTGAAACGCACTCATGGTAGAATAAAAGTAGAAGTATAGTTCACAGAGACCCCTTAACTTGGTAATTATTATGTGGTTTTTGCTGGAAATGTCATATTTACAGAAATACTTAAATGAGAAATGAAAATTTTCTTCTAAGTAAATTATATGATTTGTATTGATCTATAGTTGGGTGGACTGGTTAAGTAGCACATATACACTACATGGGTGATGACAAGTTTGGATTACCAAACTAGTTTAAGTTATTGCTTTGCATTGATTAGATATATTGTTTGAGACCATTGGTGATATCTTTGAGGTCTGATGTTAGACTTCATACTGGCTTATTACAAGATTCATATACATTTTATTTAGTAGGTTGCATCAACATTTTTTGTTTTGCATTGTGTTGCATTGCATTATGTTGTGATGCTTGGGGACAACCAACTATTCAAGTTTAAGGCTATTTGATGAGTAGGATTCATATCTATGAATCAGGTATCAAATTGCATGGATTGTTAACTAATTCCATGACTTTACTTTGCTTTTCATACATTTGTGTTGTTTTTGTTGGTCATGTGCATGGGAGTTGGATTGGAAGCTGTTCGAGGGAAGCAGTATGCAAGCAGAGCATAAAGTACATAAAAAAGGACAGCACGACCGTGCCCAAATTAAACTAAGAAGCAGCACGATCGCGTAGGTCTGAAAACCCAGAAAGTTGTCTCTACCACTCTAATGCGGCTGAGCCCTTTCAAGACATTTCCAGCGCGGCCGTGACGCGACGTAGTTGACCAAAACTTTGACTTTTTATTAAGTACTACAATTAAGTTGTAATTTAATTTGAGATTTAGATTTGTAATAGTAATTAAGTCAGCATGCTATATATAGTCTATTATGTCATGAATTTGAAGAGGATAGTTAGTTCTAATTAAACCCTAATTGGAAAAAAGAAGTTTAAGCTTGGAAACTCAGTTGGAGACACGAAGAGACAAACATTGAAACTACAGAGGCTGGAGATTTACATAAGAGTTTTTCTTTCTCCTCTTTAATTCATTATTTTGTACTTGGGATGTTATCTATTTTTGCTATGATGGTTGCTGTTGAGATGATGAACTAATTTTCTATTAGGGATAAAATGGAACCGTTTAGCATGCAATAATTCAATTACCATTATTTTCACTTATTGATTCTTTGGATTTGTTTATAATATTTTGTGATTAATTTATTGATTGTGTGGCCAACAATTAATCAAATATCTTAGATGGAATTGAAAGAGAAAATCTAACATAAGATTTGAATATAATAACGCATGAATTTGTTAATTCTTCTTAGAGTAACATAATAGTGTATGAGATGAAAATACTCGTATGCCATGTGTAACTTGATTAGGAGTTTCTGCTTAATGAATCTATTTTAAGTGTCTTGTATGAAAATAGCAAAATAACTTGAATATGCCTTTTTATTAATCATTGATAGATGTTAATAAATTTATAGGCAATCCTAGTTAACAACTCATTGAACTAAGTAAGTGAAAATAGGGTAAGGGGATTATTGCAACATAATTGGGGAAATTGTTTTCCTAGACTTTAATCATCTGGTAATCAACTCTTTTTAATTTAGTTTAATTTTACAAAAAGCTCAAAATCAACATTGGTGACCGTTTAAATAGAATTGAATTTGTAACAAATTAGTAATTAGAATAGCTATTAGCATCCGTTCTCTGTGGGTTTGACAACCTTTCTTACTTCTATATTACTTGATTTGATTGACCGTGTATACTTACGCGTAATTGTCATTATATTGAATGGACAACGAGTTTCAGTAGTACCATCCAAGATCCAGCTCGAGCGACTGTTGGACATCATTGCTGATGAGTGCAAAGCTGGTATCCAGGGTAAACAACTAACTAAGCAAAGCACTAGGTACGGTCAGCCTTAGACAAGATAAGCCAATCATTCAGACCTGACTTTCTCTATATCACCTGATTTTGGAATGCACAAAAAATTTCTAGGACATATTCCATGGCGTGAAGTCTCTTCACATCTAATAGCTCTAATTGTGGGGATATCTAAAAAAGATGTTCTCCCTCTCATCCACATCAAAACTATGGTTGAATGAAAGTTTAATTTTCTAAGTCTAAAATCCTTTTTAAAATTTATTGAGTCCCCATAGTGCATTCCCCTATATAGTCTTTAGAGTAATTTCTCACTACAAAAGATTGCAATGTAAAAAAGAGAATTCCAGATTAAAGATCTCTTGACCCATATACGATCCAGTTCTACATCTTAACACTGAAGTAATGAATAGAGATTGAGCTGCACTTCGCGAGTCGGGAATGACATCATTTACGAAAAAGTTTTAGCGTTGACAAGAGAGTCGTTATATGGGGGGCATCAATCGCCCTAACAAAAGAATGAGGATAACAATTTTGGAGCCGCTTTATGATAATGAAGCATTAATTAATGCTACAAAGATCAATGCTCCAATTGCAGTACAATATAGTTGTAATTCACTAATTATTCCATATGCTTGCCAAATCTAAAAGAACTGGATGTTATTCTTGGAAGCCCCTCCCAAGTCCTATTGAAACGGTATGGCATTAGAAAGGTATAGCTCGATGTGGAGGGCACAAACAACTGCTATTAGTATTCAAATATGTCCAAAGAATTTTACGGTAAATTAATTGAGCTTATCAAGAAAATTCTTCAAAACTTCAAGAAAATAGGCGAAATCTACTTCAATCAAATCGTCGACCATAAAGTAGTAGTGATTTTTCTCCAATCAACCAATGCTGAATCCATAAACCTACTGATACGCGTTTTAGTTTAAATGTATTCTTATTTTGGAGGAATGAATTCGGTCACTACGCCGGAGATATATGTTTTTCGGTAGAGGACTACCTTAGGCTTTCCAATGCTCTATGATAAATCTAAAATTAACCAAAATAGGTAGAAGACAAAATAATATTTAAATACTCCATCAATTTTCATAAAAATAAATCCTTTTTTAATTTTGTTGTAAAATTTAAAAAATATTAAAGAACTATGTTTTTTTAATGTTTACTGTTAACGCCAAGATCTTTCTCCACGTCCCAATCACGAAAGACGCCCCGATCTCGCTGAGAAAAAACACGACAAACACCATTAAGCTTGATGGTACCGGACCACGGGGATAGCTCAGGCATGAGAGTAAGTATGTCTGTTCACAAAGTTAACTCAAGAGGATAATATAATTTAGTGTATTGAGAGTGATTATTCTATCTGTTGTGTGAATGTGTATATATGAATAAAACATACCTCCTTGTGAAGACCTACTCACTAAGAAATAATATCTTTGCTTGGATCACCGTGCCGCCCACTATCACCTGACATATCCCCCTGATCTGATGGGTTCGACCGACTACATGGAGTTTATCCACCGCTCACGGTCATTTATTTTGCAATCACGTACCGGCTTATAATCCCATCCACATTAATGCATGGCGAGATATCTTGGTCAATCATCATACTATATCATCATTACAAGTCAAAGTAATAGATATTAAATGACACAATGGGTTAATCCAACGAACCGACCCGGTCCAATAGGATTAAATAAAGTTGACACAATAAATGGGCTCAACGAGCCCCATGGCTTAATCATAAAAGCCCAACAGATTAAACTGATAAATGGGCCCAATATACCTGGCCCAAAATAGGAGAAATATCATGACCCAACATTACCCCCTAGTTTTTTAGTTAAACATGATGTTTAATGGAAAACTATATATGATTCATGATATTTAGAATTCAATAAAGGCCCAATGATAGGAAATAAGTGAATCATACCCACTTTTAACATACGAAGTGGAATAAGGGAGGGCTGGATAGTGGATACCCTTGAGCAATAAGCCCAATCGATAAAGGATTTTGAATTTGAGCAGGATGGGCCAATAAAAATAAACCCAACAACAAAGCCCAATCGATAAGATATTCAAAGGTCATCCAAACGCATTCCACTTTAATTCTCATCATTATCGACATTAAATGTGCTTATGGCCTCGCTCCACGTAAATCACAAGATAAAAGATAAACTTCACCAAATTTGACGGTTTTACCTACTGATTTGAAATTCGAACCTTTGAGCTTTCTTCCCTCTTTCAGAAAACCTCTCTTTAGCTTTCGAAAAATCAACAATGGTGAATCCAAGCCAAACCCCTTCAAGTTCTTCTCGTTCAAACCCTAACCAAGAGGGCTCAAGTGCCAATCCACCATCTCCAACTGATTTCTTCAAAGATGGGGAACAATTTCCTCACACTAACATCACCTCCACTGTCTCTGAATCTGAACTACGAGCTCTCCGGATTCGATACCATGTTCCAGATAACTTTGCTATGAGGGCTCCAGCTGCTGAGGAGCGAATGTACTAGCGACCAGACGGCTGGGTCGCTATGCCGACTACTCTGCTGGAGAAGGGGATTCGTCTACCCCTCCACGCCTTCATAGTTACCCTCTTAGGGTTTATTGGAGTAGGCTTCGCACAACTGGTGCCCAACTCCTATATCCTTATCTTGGCGTTCATCGCTTCACCCACTGGTAATTAGGGGTTACCCCTCCGTTGACCTTTCTTTTTTACCCTCTTCTCTATTTGGCAGATCCCGAGAACGAGGGTTCAAAATGCTGAGCAAACAGTCCCCGCGCCCAAACTCGAAATTCGAGAAGAGGCCCCTGATGAGCACCCCCTCGAGCAACAAAGGATGGCACGAGAAATGGTTCTTCGTCACTGGTCCTGGGATCTCCTCCCTTCCTGATTGGACCATTTCGGGAGCGATATCTCCACGACTTCGGTGACATTCCTGAGGAGCGTGTGAGGGAGATGGGTGACTTCCTGAATAGGATCCCTCCTCAAGAGTGGAACTTCACTTTACTGACCAAGCAAGCTTGGCTGTATGACCATAAATGTGAGTCTCGGACCATTCTATGATATAACTTTTGAAATATTTATGTGGTATGGATTCTAACTTGTGATTATATGCAGTGTCTTTGATCAAACCAACTTCCTCTAAGTAAAAGACTTGGAAGATTTCTCTACGGGGAGGATTATCGATGCAAATGAAGAACTCCCTAACGAGGAGCCTTCCGAATCGAACCCCCGCCTCGAACCAACAACAACCCCTCTTGGGATGATGACCTGAAGTCGACAATCCCATCATCCCAGAAGAGGTCCTCCTCTCACCAAGGAAGAAGGTCGCCAAAAAGGCGAGGACTCTTTCATGAGATAAACCCCGAAAGCGACGAGAGGTCCTTCCCGAGGTAAACCCACAACCAATTCCTTCAACCGAACCCACAACAACAACCTCGAACCAACCCCACCAACCTCTCGAACCAACCCCAAAAAGAGGAGTCTCCTTGACATTCCTCCATACGATCGAGGCGAAAGTCCTTCGTCTTTAAAAAATTAAGAAGCAAAATAATTCCCATCACGATTTAAGCGAACTCCGCCCCCCTCCACCTTCAACAACCAATCCTTCAAATGAAACCCAAACACCGACGCCGAAATTGGCCGGAGCCGACCCTTTCTCTCGTCCGAAAAAGCGACCTTCGGACGGCCAAAATGGTTCGACTTCTGAACCTTTTTCAACTCCCGAGCCGATACCAGCTCGATCACCTTCTCCAGAGGCAATGCATGCGGATCCTTCACCGGTTCGCAGTCAGCCTATGCCTCCTCCTCAAGGACCGATGACCTCTGAATTCCAGCACAATGCCATGGGTCCACCGACCATGTGGCCTCGGTTCAACGCCAATTTCCCCTTTCAACTGTTCGAGACCTTTGTTCGCGAGACCGATGACCATCGGTTCGGGAACAGTTCGAATGGGGACTTGCTTCAAATCAAGGCATGAGCTACTTGGCTAAGGTAAATGACTCTTTCCTTCCTTTGCTTACTTATTTTCATACTCACACATCTCGAAGGTTGATTGAATAACACCGAACATGATAAAGTGAATGTCAGATTCGAGGCGTCTGCGTCCCAGATTTCTCGAAGCTGAATCCGAGGAGGAGGCACTGAAGAAGGAAAATTCCCTCCTGAAATCTGCCCTGGCTCGGGAAAGGACTCACCGTGAAGGCCTTCTTCATACTAACGAAGGTCTTCAGAAAGAGTTGGCCCAAGCTAAGGGAGAAGTGAAGGCCTCCAAGGAAGAACTAAAGTCGACTAAGGCTCAGCATGCTGAAATTGTCAACATGAATGTCGACTTAGTTCAGAGGAGTGAACTGAGGATGAATAAGATCAAGGAGTTGAAGTCCAACGCCAAAATCTTGACCAAGACGATCCGTAAGATGGAGCGGGATGAAAAGCTTCAACTGAATATACGGCAGCAGCTCGAGCAAGAGATCCGAGAACTCAAGGCTCTTCGGGACCTTGGGCCTCCTTTGACTGATGCTCTTCGCAAAGAAATTTGTGAAGAGTATAGGAACTCGGACGAAATAAACGGATAAATCATGAGGATTCACAAAGAAAGCTACGAGCTCGTCCGAAGTCTTGGCAAGGAAAGGTTGATCAAGGCTAACTTAGATCCTTACCTGTTGGACTCTTCGGATGATGATGGCGCTGCATGAAGCACCAGCTTATGGATTGTCTTGATGCCTTATTATGAATATTTGTAAAAATTTTATGTTATTTCCTTATTTGTAAATGAACTTAAATATTAATGAGAAATGATTTCCTTCCTTATGACTTCAATTGCATTTTTTATTTTATGTCAATACTTCAATATGAATTTATATGGATTAAGTGTACAAAAATCCTTCGAGGATTTAACTTCAAATGATTAAGCATGTCATATAACGGATGAAATGAGTTTAAAGAACGAGGCATTCGAACTCAACACTTAGAAAAACTCAAGTAATAAAGTAAAGGGATACTTATCAAGTTACCGGAAGTGCGAGACATCTCGCTTTATTGGGAGTTTGTTTACCCCGAAAGGCCTAACAGAACCATAAGATAACATTCGCTTACCACCAACGAAGGCTCTGACGAAGTTTAAAGTGTGGATCATTGCTTACCACGAAGGGTCCGATAATGTCTTAAAGATGACACTTGCCTACCCCCCAAGGGCCTGATAAGGTCTAAGTGGCGATAATTGCCTACCGAAGGAACCCGACAATGCCAAATACATGACAATTGCCACCCCGAAAGGGCCCGACAATGCCAAATAGTGACCTCCTGCCAAAAAGGCTACCATCGAATGGTCAGCAAGTCCTCCCGAACCTCCTAACACCAATGTGGCGACAATTGCCTACCCCGAAAGGCCTGATAATGCCAAATAGTGACCTCCTACCAAAAAGGCTACCATCGAATGGTCAGCAAGTCCTCCCGAACCTCCTAACACCAATGTGCTGAGTAGCAACGAAGACAAAACTTGCTTGAGACAAAAAGAGGATCTTTTATTGATGATGATGTAAATATTTACAGACTTTTGATGTACTGATTCTGAATCTACTAAAAGTACTTTCTAAGCCTGCCAGCATGCCAAGTGTTTTTAATTACTGACCCATCTAATGCTTTCAAATGATAAGTCCCTGGCTTCGAAACTTCAGTGATTTCGTAAGGTCCTTCCCAATTTGGCATCACCACCTGTGTTCCGAGGCGTAGATGCTTGACTTCTCTAAGGACAAAATCTCCCACTTCAAATCTGTGAAGCTTCACCCCTTATTATAATGCTTAGCCACTCTTCGTTGATAGGCCGCCAATTTGATTAAGGCTATTTCTCGACTTCTTCCAACAAATCAAGATTGGCCCTCGGCCCTTCTTTATTATAGACCTCTTGAAATGACTAACTCAAGACTTGGAGATCCAATTTCAAGCTGGACTAAGGCATCGCACCATAAGCCGATCCGAAAGGTGAATCCTCGTTGTAGTCCTTGGAGTAGTTCGATAAGCCCATAGTACACTTAGCAACTCTTCGGCCATCTCGCCTTTAGCCCGTCCAAACTACGCTTGATCCCATTCAAAGCAGGCGTTCGTTGGTTACTTCAACTCGTCTGTTTGATTGAGGATGAGCCACTGAAGTCTTTCTGTGCTGGATCCCCAATTCGGTCAAAAATGCTTCAAACTTCGATCCCACAAACTGACGTCCATTATCCGATACTACCACCTTAGGAATTCCAAAACGGAATACAACCGATTCTTTTCTTTTAATTTCAAACACTCCTGTTCGTTATTGACCTAAGTGGCTTTGCTTCTACCCATTTGGTCATATAGTCTATGGCCACTATAACAAAACTGACCTGACCTTTTGCCTTCGGTAGTGGACCCAGTATATCAACCCCCAGACAGCGAAGGGTATAGGAGATAAGATCGAGTATAGCTCTTCTTAGGTGGTCGATGCAGATTGGATTTGTTAAGTGGCACTTTCGCACCTCTTCACATACTCAGTTGCTTCCTTTAAGATAGTAGGCCAATAGTACCCCTGACGAAGTACTTTATAGGCTAATGACTTAGCAGCCATATGGTCGCCACAAATGCCTTCATGTACTTCTTGAGAAGCATAATCGACTTTTCGGATGGAGTCAAACATTTTAATAATGGAGACGAGAAGGCCTTCGAAAGAGATCCCCATCAATCAAAACAAAATTGGCACTCTTGTACTTGATTTTCTTGGCGAGCATCCGATCCAGAAGGTAAGACGCCATCGACCAAATATTCCAGATAGAGGCGCCAACCAAAGAGTTGGTTCGATTAATGCACATTACCATCTCGTGAAGAACACTAGGATGTTGCAAAATTTCTAGATACAATCAAACCCTTCAAAAACATTAACATCCAGAGTGGCTAGTTTGGCGAGTGTCATCTAATAGAATTGTTGTTACGCTTCGACCCCTTGAAATTCGTGACGATTAAAAAAATCAAGCCGTTCCTTTACTTCGCTTAAATACTTGATCATCCTCGGACCTCTAAGCCAGATTCTCCAGACAATTGTTTAACAATTAACTGAGAATCACTGAAGATGGCTATTCTTTGCACTTCAAGACTCTTTCATAACCGTCAGAACCGCTTAATATCGCTTTCATATTCAAATTAAACCGTTGTTCGTCGCTTTGAATTGAAATCGATGGCTCATTGTACCTCGAATCCTCCGGATGGTCAAGATAATCCCTGCTCCACTGACGTCCAAAGTAGAAGACCCATCTGCATACAGCGTCCATGAACTCTCCTGCTGCTGAAGAACGACAACTGCTCTGTCAGATCCTTCAGCTCCGGCTATGACTTCATCATCTTCAGAGAACGAACACTCAACCACAAAATCAGCCAAGGCTTGTCCTTTGATGGCGGTTCGGGGATGGTACTCAATAAAGAATTGGGACAATTCCATCGTCCACGCAGCTAGCCTCCCCGATACCTCCGGCTTACCCATAATCTTCTTCAGAGGCTGATCTGTGTATACTATTACCAGTCTACCCTGGAAGTATTGCCTAAGCTTTCGACTAGCAGTTATTAAAGCGAAAGCAAACTTTTTAATGTTTGGGTACCTTGTTTCGGCATCCCGAAGGACATGACTTACATAATACACTGGGTGCTGCTTACCCCCAACTTCACGCACCAAAACCGCTCCAATCGCCAATGAACTAGCTGCTAGGTACATATATAAAGGTTCGGCAGGAATGGGCTTCACCAGCAAAGGCGCCGAGGATAAGTAAGACTTGATGCTTTGAAAGGCGTCTTCACACTCAGAAGTCCATTGGAACGTTTTTGCATTCTTCGGCCCCTTCAATGTGTTAAAAAACGGCAAGCATCTTTCAGCAGACTTGGACATGAACCTCCGCAAAGCTGCAATCCTTCCAGTCAGACGCTGAACATCTTTAAATGACTGAGGAGTCTTCATGCTCAGGATCGCTTGAATCTTCTCTGGATTGGCTTCAATTCCTCTTCGACTGACAAGATACCCCAAGAATTTGCCAGCACCCAGACCGAAAGTGCATTTAGTGGGATTTAGCCTCAAGTTGTGATGTCGAATAGTCTGAAAGCACTCTTCTAAGTCATCCAAGTGTTTGTGCACCAACATGCTTTTGACAATCATGTCATCCACATAAACCTCAATATTTCTGCCCAACTGATATCTGAAGATATGGTTCATCATTCTCCACGGTATGTGGCCCGGCATTGATAAAGCCGAAAGTCATTTTCTTATAGCATATATACCGAACGATGCGTAATGAACGCCGCCTTCTTGGTATATCCTCTTTACACATAGAGATCCGATGATATCCGGAGAATGCATCCATAAAACTTAATAAAGCATACTCAAGTGGCATCAATGAGTTGATCGATGTGGGCAATGGATAGAAATCCTTCTGACAGCCTTGTTCGGATCGATTGTAATCAATGCAGACTCGCCATTTGCCATTCTGCTTCTGGACCAGCACCACATTAGCCATCCACTGCGGGTAGTCTATCTCAAAGATAAAATCAGCTGCCAAAAGTTTTGCAATTTCATCATCTATGATTCGCTGACGCTCTGGTGCAAAGATTCTCCTCTTCTGCCGAACCGGCTTCTTTGATGGATCTACTTCCAGTCGATGCTCAGCAATTTCCCTGCTTACTTCCGGCATATCCTGAGGTTCCCATGCAAAGATATCAACATAACACCTCGGAGCTTTCACGAGGTTCGTCTCGGGAGGGCTCCTGCAGTTCGAACCTATTTTCACCGCTCTTGTCCTCCTTGCCGGATGAGCTCTATATCTTTCCGCTCTCCAAATTGGCATGACCAATGGTTGAGCTACTTTCGGTGAAGGGTTCGATCTCTATCGCCATGGCTTGTTTTCGCTTCGATACCCCAACTCCCCAAGAAATAACAAAGATTTGTAACACCTCCCTGGCCAGATCCAAATCTCCTTTCGACCTCACCAACCCCATGGGTAGTAGGAAATTTGATTTTAAAATGAGGAATTGATGTTACGACTTGTAGAGCAATTAAAGTAGCCTCCCAAAATAGCATTATAAGCAGAATCTACATGTACAACATAAAATTTGCAAATAATTTGTACTCTTTGAGGGGTCAGTCCGAATATAACCTGGAGCTCAATGGTTCCAAACCACTTTAACCGGATCATTCTTTGAAACCATAAAGAGGAGCTTCTCGTCAATTTCCATCTTCCGCCCATCCAAATTCATCCTTTGATAAGCGTGGGCATACAAGATGTCTACTAGACGATCCGTTATCTACCATCATCCTTTTCATATCTACCGAACCCACTTGCGCAGTAAGTACCAATGATCCCTCATGAGGTTCGATAATTTTCGAAGGGTAATCTTCGTCAGTGAAAGAGATTACCGTATTCGGATAAGGTCTATCAGTCTTCGGGAAGGTACACTACCACCGGCCACATAATCGAATCCAAATAGCTTTGCCGCTTCTTTCCAACGAGCCATGTAAGTACCCCAGTGATGACATCTATCACATGCCTTGGTGGTCGATCCAGAGCTGGCAACGCCGGGCCGATTAGGTTGAGCCACGACAGTGTACTTTGTCCCTTCGCCGATTAGTTCGGCGACCACATATTGAACTAAAGCTCCACCTTGTACCTTTCTCTCAATGAACTCTTTTTAAACCGCACAATCGTTCGTCTCATGTCCCGACGTTTGATGGTAATTAATATTTCATGGGATTTCCCTTCCGGCTTGATGTTATCTCGTGGTGGCTCGAAAATAGGTTGATTTCTAATCGATCTAAGATAAAAATACTACTATCGGCGTTGAAAGCGCCGTGAAAGTCCTTTACTCTACGGGGTGGAGCGGATTAACGTCCTCCACCCCGCCTCAATTGTTATACCTTTTCGACCTCCTTCGCATGGCGGTCTTTGTGTCCTTCACTCTTCTTCCGGTCTTCATCGATTCGTCCCGATCCGTGTCTCGGGCCTATCTAAAGAAGGACGCTGAGGCTACTCATGGCTTCTTCCACTACGATGTAGCCTTGACTTTATCAAAGGCTTTACCAGACTCTTTGGTGGTTAAATGAAGTTTTTCACCAACTTCTCGACTTGACCAGATCCAAATTGCTCGAAATAGTCCCACCGCTTGTAGATCATTCACTCCGCCACTCGACCGATCGCTTTCGAACCGCTTCACATATCGCCCAAAGATTCATTAGAGGATTGCCGAACTCGAGCCAAAGAACCGATTGGCTTTCCTTCTTCTTCATTGCCCAAAAGCGTGCATGGAATTTATCGCAAATATCTTCCTGTGATGAGATAGAATCAAGGTAAGGTCCCCATCCACTATGGGCATCTTTTTTAAGAGTTGTGACAAAAGTATGACATTTAGCAAAGATCACTAAAGTCATAATAATCCATGAGTCGATCGAGCGCTCGAATATGGTCGTAAGTGGTCTCCGATCCATCATAACTTTCTATATGGGGCAACTTCTTTCGTGGGATCAACTTTTTCTCTGAGAATATCCGCAGAAAAAGGATATGCCTTCTTTCCCGGAATGTCTTTGGTTTTCGGACTTTGCTAAAGTCGCTTCAAGCTCTTTCAGTTCTTTAACCGGATACTCCACGCCTTCCGGTTGAGATGACGCCTCTTTCTCCGGTGACCCTTTTTCTTATAAGCGCACGATTCTTGCAATGTAACCTTCAATTTTAGAGGACTTCTCCGATGGCGAGTGTCTACGAGGGTGGGGTGCCCTCGGTGAGACTCTCGGGAGTATGTCCTCTGGATACACTTCATTATGAACTCGGGCACCATGGTGAGAATGTGCAATGATAAGTGTTCTCTTTGCATGCTCAAATACGATCTCAGATCGACCTCTTCTCTCGCTTTATCCTCGTTCTCCGAATTGGCGGGGATAACGAGTTCTCCTTGATCTCTCGAGGAGTAGGGCTTGGGACCTTCTTCTTTCCTATTTTAACCCGGTAGATCGCCTCATACTGAATGAAAGCGTGTTCTTTCCCACTCCGATGCCCTCGCTTCTTGGATTGGGCATACCGAGCTCTTCATCTCTCATTTCGCCATCCGAGCCATCCGCTTTCGGCTATATCTTCGACGCGCTTTAAAAGTACTTCCATGGCTTTTTATCCGCCTCATCCGCCATTTTAGCCAACCGGGAGGCTTTTTGCGTCTGGTCATCTCTTGTCGAGTTCTAGGCGAGGTGCCTTCTACTCGTTTCCGACCATGGCCAGACCCCTTCTCCGTAGGGTAAACTAGCTTACATTTTGCTTTGCCTACTGCCTTCGGTCGAGAATGTTCAGGTGACCGTTTAGACGCCGTGCTAGCATGCACACTTATGGTTGGTCCCAAACGATCCTGGCGAGATATCGCACAGAATGACTCACCGACAGACATCGGTTGTCGCTTGGTGTAGGTGTTCTACTCTTTCCCATGAAAAATGAATAGAATAAAACACACTCTGTGATTGAAAAATACTCAAGACACTAAAACGGCCCTCCTTCTAGCGCCAATGTTAACGCCAAGATCTTTCTCCACGCCCCAATCACGAAAGGCGCCCCGATCCTCAAGACAAGAAACACGACAAACACCACAAGCTTGACTGGGGATCACGGGGATAAATTTCAAAGCGTAAGAAGTAAGTATGTCTGTTCACAAAGTTAACTCAAGAGGATAATAGAATTTAGTGTATTGAGAGTGATTATTCTATCTGTTGTGTGAATGTGTATATATGAATAAAACATACCTCCTTGTGAAGACCTACTCACTAAGAAATAATATCTTTGCTTGGATCACCGTGCCGCCCACTATCACCTGACATATCCCCCTGATCTGATGGGTTCGACCGACTACATGGAGTTTATCCACTGCTCCTGGTCACTGTTTGCACCGCCGGCCGGCTATAATCCCATCCACATTAATGCATGGCAGATATCTTGGTCAACTGTCATACTATATCATCATTACAAGTCAAAGTAATAGATATTAAATGACCCAATGGGTTAATCCAACGAACCGACCCGGTCCAATAGGATTAAATAAAGTTGACACAATAAATGGGCTCAACGAGCCCCATGGCTTAATCATAAAAGCCCAACAGATTAAACTGATAAATGGGCCCAATATACCTGGCCCAAAATAGGAGAAATATGATGACCCAACATTTACTTTTTAAAAAAACAAAAGCAATAATAGTATAATAATGAAACTATGATGTTATATACTATATATTGAAAGCAAGTTCTTTCTAAGAATAATTTTGTTTTTATCTTTTATTTTTATAGCAAATATGACATATATAAGACATAGTAATAGTTTCCAAATCCAAAACTTATAAATGAAATTATTATCTGAACTAATTCACAAGTTTAAAAAGAAAAACACTTTTAAGTCATGTTAGTCCCCGACAAAATATGGTTATGGGTTAGTTTGAGTTTATAAAATTTGGTTATGGTTCCATTTAAGAACTAAAATTACATTACTTATTTTTAATATAGGTTGTGTGGGTTGAAACCATGTAATTATGGGCCAAATATAGGTCAACTCATATTTCAAATTTCAAGTTCAAGTTTACCATTATTATGGTTAAGGGTGTAAGTCGAGCCAAGTAGCTCGGTACTCGACTCGAGATCGGTTCGAAAAAATAATCCAAAACTCGAATTTGAAGTTGATCCGAGTCGAATCTGATCCATACTCGTTTTCTGTTTAATGATACACGAGTCGAATTCGACCATAATAATGTTTGCTCAGATTAGGGTTCGAGTATTTTTTTTTTTCCGAACCATACTCGATACCTGCTCGATGGATCATTTTGAATATTGGTCTAATCCATGCTAGTAAGCTAAATATGTGATATTTGTATCAATTTTTATAATTTATAGTGTACTATGAAATTATGTAAAGTTGTATAAATCAATGAATTAAATGTCAATTTATATTATATTCTTTATAATTTCTATACATAAATAAAAGTAAAAAAGTTTTATATATAAATATTAGTTAAGTAACTAATTTATTATGTAGTGGTTCAGTTTTAAGTGAAATGATTCATATTCGAAACTCGATTCAAAGGCTCATGAGTAACTCGCTTTGTAAACGAATTAAGTACTTACGAGCCGAGTAGGTCCGAGTAATGATCCAAGTCGAATCTGACTCAAAAATAGAAATCCCTTATCGAATCTGAGTCGAATTCGAGCTCAATTTTTTTGAGTCGAGCCGAATCTGAGCATTAAGGTGTTCGCTAAGATTCGACTCGTTTACACCCTTAATTATGATCCAATTAAATAAATTATTTATAATATTTAATTTCTATATTCTTTCACTTTTCATCTCTAATGTTTTATACATTCTTCCTCTCTCAAAATTTTTATACACTCAAAAAATTTTAGATTTTCTCTCTAATTTTTTTTTTGCTTTCTGATATTTATTTTTTTCTTTTAAATTTAAATTTTGAAAAATAAAATAAAAATAAGTAGTAAGAAAAAATGTGCATGTTTATTTACAATTGCATCATTTAATCACCAAGTTCACATATCATTAATTAAATGAAAATTCATTTATTCAACGTAATTTTTGTTATATATGAAAAACATGTCCATATGAACGTAATTATATATATATTAATATCATAATCTATAAATTTAAAATTTTGCTCCCTATATATGTTTTCTTAATGAGATAAAAAATGAAATTCATTTTTCAGCATCAAATACAAAAAGTAATTTTTATTCTCATTTTCGAGCTACCAGTTGAACACAAACAATAAAATAATTTACGGAAAAACATTTAACATTTACTTGATTTGAAAAAAGTAATTTATTTATCAACAACATAAATATATGACATGGACGGCTTTGATTAATCCAGATGGACCCAATACATGACATAAACGTCTGAGATTAATTAATCTAATTGAACCCAACCACTAACAAATCAAAAATTCGCAGATCATGCCAATAACAAAAGTATCAATAGTCCCGACAGAATCTCCCTCAAGATAACCCAATCTAACCCACGTTCGCTTATTCCATACTCCATCTCGGCCGACAAACTTGGAGATAATTTAGAGAGAGAATGTCTATTTATTCTCCTTTCTATATTTCCCCAAAAGCACTTTTTAAGTCATGCACTCTTTATATTCTTCCAAGTTCAAATCCTATTTTTTGCGCCCAACAATAATTCCAACACTTATTATTTTTTTATTTTAATTTTATAATGTTGTTAAACAATCGCAAAAATAGTCTATTTGAATAGAAAGTGCTTCTTAATTATCAAAAGAAGAGATTTATTTTAACATTTTCTCATTGGTTTGGTAATCAGTCAAAATCCATGCATAATTGCAAACAATTAGACAAAAATGAGGGTCCAATCTGTCTTTTATTTGAGTAATACTACAAACACAAACTATTTTATAAACAATTTACAAACTCATGATGTAAGATACCCACCTCAAAGATATTGATCAACAAATTGTTTGATGTAGTCTTCTTCTACTTGATATCTTTGAGATGGAGTATGCCACATCAACAGTTTGTAAAATATTTGTAGAATAATTTGTATATCTAACATTATTCCTTTTATTTATTTATTCTCCTGTCTATCGTTCCCCTTCTATATAATAAACATAGTCCATGAGCATTAATGCAGTCACAAAAAGATAATTAGCCATTAGCTACCGAAACTATCACCATGAATCTAATAATAAAAGATTTAGGAGATATGAATACTTTGTTCCTTGCTATACTACTGTTATCCCTCATCCCTCTGATCATTTTCAAACATACTTCCAAAGCCAAATTAACACTACCACTTCCACCAGGCCCATATGCATGGCCACTAGTAGGCAACTTCTTCCAAATGAGAGGAAAACCTCCACATCTACTCCTCGCCAACCTTGCCAAAATCCATGGGCCACTCATATCTCTGCGCCTCGGCTCACAACTCCTCATCGTCGGGTCCTCACCTGCAGCTGCTGCAGAAATTCTCAAAGTACATGATCGTATACTTTCAGGTATGTTAGTAATTAGGATGACGAGGGGCTGAGACAACAGTAAGATCATGAATAATTTTGAGAGGTTCCATTATCGTACCCGATCTAAACTTTTTGTGGACAGATATACTTTCTTGTTGAAATAAGGTTTCTTTGTATTACAACCATTTTCAAAGTGAAGCAAAGAGGGAGTATAAAATTTGGTATTCGTATAATGATACTCTAAAAGTCTAAAAGTCAGAAAAGTGATATTTATAAGTTTTTCCCTATTTCAACCTGACTTCAAAAATTAACTCATTATTTGGAACTAAGGACGTAATTTTCATATATGTTTTTCCATGAGTGTTGCATTATTTTTTATTTTTTATAAATATTGCGGTTGCCTGAAGTAAATTAAAATGTGAGAAGTTTATAAGCTTACAAAAATTTTAAGGTAGCTGTGCCCGCCCCCCTTGTATAAAAATCTTGGTCAAATCTCGAGTTTGGAACAAATTTCAAGTTAAATTTCTAGCCTGAATCGACTCAAATTCATCCGAAGAACACTTAAAACCACTAGCCCATTAGTAACTTTTAAAGTTATCTTAGTCCACCACAGACACCCAAAAAGTCATGACTAAATGTATTATTGTTAGTAACTTAATTTTATATATACAAATAAATTCTTTTCATCAGATGTTACAATGCGGGACTAAGGTGTTACAAACTCTCTTAATTCAAATTCTGACTTTCTTGTTTGAACAAATCATACATATAGTTCTTAGATCTTTATCTCTCTAGTTATCGTTGGATAAAATACCAGCTAGTTTTGTGTCTCCTTCTCTAGATATATCTCTGTCCGTTGTAGGATAATAAAACCAACATTTGTGTACTCACCTCCGGCAACCTAATCGTAAAACTCGGTTTTAATACCATATGTAACAACTTGTGCTAAGTCTAGAATCTGGAACAAATACCAGGTCAAATTTTGAATACACCCCGACCCTATACTCCCTCTGTACTCTGTACATTAGAATGGATCCATCTAATAATAATATTATTAGATTTGATATATTTTATATTTGGTCTTGTCTTCATCATTAAGTTGTCTGGTATATAAACACAATTATCTCTCGTAATCATGGAGGAATATTATATGTACCATTGATATATTTCTTGTTTTTTTATTTTCTATAAGGTCGGTGCGTGTCTCGTCCGCTTCGAGGCTCAAAGCTTCATAATTTAACATCAGGGCTTTTCGATGAGTGTGGTGATGGTTGGAAGAACGTACGAAGTATTTATAGGAGTGAGCTTTTCTCAACCAAAGCGATCCAGTCCCAAGTGAAAATAAGAGAAAAGAAAGCGATGGAAATGGTTTCGTATTTGGGTTCTAAAGAAGGAGAGATTTTGCAGATCAAAGAGATAGTATTTGTTACTGTAATGAACATAATTAGCAACATACTTTTTTCTGTGGATTTTGCAGACTTTGAAGGTGTGGGATTGGGTAAAGAAATGAGGGGATATATTAGGAGATTTGGGGAGGTTTCTTCTAGTACTCCACAATTAGCAGATTTGTATCCACTATTATTTGGTGGTTTTGATGTTCAAAGTATGTACAAGAAGTTGATGTTGATGGATTTATTTGAGAAAATGTGTGCTTGTTGGGGAAGTATTACAAAGGAAAGAAGGGAAGGAAAAATTGATCAAAATCATGTAGATTTTATGGATGCTTTGATTGGAAATGGGTTTACTGATGATCAGATCAACCCCCTAATTGAGGTATTTTTGTTTAGATTATCGCATCAAGTTTGGAGTAAACAACCTTGTTGAGGTAAATCTAGTTGATCTATATTATAAAATTGTAGATATCTCTATTCTTCAAAAAAATAGTTTTAAGTTTTATATAAATTAAGAAAACTGAAGTACAAGAGAGTGTAAAATAAGTATCATTACCAAGCTTCCTTTGGTACAGTGGTTAAGTCCATTTCTTGAGCACCAGCCAGTGGAACAAAATATGAGTACACTAATAAATCTGTCTTTTTATTTTTTATTTTGGTAGACTCCATTTAAATATACTTGTGAATAAACTAGTATTTACTCTTATTTTATGACTGTATTTTTAGACATTCTTTTTTGGACACAATATGTTACTTGAAGATATATACTTTTAAGGATGGAGAGAGTTATATCATGAGGTTTTATTAACTTAACTTTGTTCCCTCGATTTATTTTTCAGGAGCTATTTGGTGCTGGTACAGAAACCACAGTCGCAACATCCGAGTGGATAATGGTAGAACTACTAAAAAATCAGCAAGCCATGAGTAAACTTCGCGATGAACTTGAAAAAGTAATTGGTTTCGATATTGTAATAGAATCCTACTTACCAAATTTACCCTACCTTGAAGCTTGTGTTAAAGAAACTCTTCGATTGCACCCTCCAGGCCCATTGTTCTTACCTCATCGCGCTGTTCAAGCATGTGAAGTTATGGGCTACAAAATTCCACAAGACACCCTAATTTTGGTAAACATGTGGGCTATTGCACGAGACTCGAATATCTGGGATGATCCGCTGAGCTTCAAGCCAGAGCGTTTTATTGGATCAGGGGTGGATTATAAGGGGCAAACATTTGAGTACATACCGTTTGGTTCAGGAAGGAGAATGTGCACTGGACAACCTTTTGCTTACAGGGTAGTTCCCTTAGTTGTGGCTTCTTTGATCCACAATTATGATTGGTTTCTTCCTAAAGACATGGAACCTTCTAAAATAAATATAAAGGACATGATAGATATTATTATGCAAAAAGAAGAACCACTCTGGGTTATTCTTAAATTAAGAACTCTCTTCCACTAAGAGTTCTCATCTATATTTGATCGATGTGTTAATTAATATATGTATGAATAATGTTTTGGTATGTACAAATTATGATTATAAGGGGAAAAATTTCGAGTACATACCTTTTGGTTCAGGGAGGAGAATGTGCCCCGGATAATTTTTGGCTTCTAGGGCAATTCTCTTAATTATGATTGGTTTCTTTCTAAAGATATAAGATATAGAACCTGTTCAAATACATAAGAAGGACAAGAATCTTTTTACGATGCAAAAGGAAGAACCACTATGGGTTATTCTTAAGTTAATAATATCTCCTTAAAAATAAAAAGTTCTCTCTATATATATATATGATGTGTTAATTAATATATGTATGAATAATGCCTTGATATGTACAAATTATGATTTGTTTCTATGACAATATTGTTTGGTTTTCTTGTCTTTCAATATATAAGAATTCAAATCGATTGTCCCAACAATTGTCTAAAGTGTAGATGTCATTTATTCTTTTATCGCGTAAAGATTATTTGGTATTATAATTAATGAGAAAATAGATAAAGACGGAAACATGAGATAGCAAATTAATATAATTCTCTTTGAGTGGACCTAGGTCCATAGAAAGTGGTTCAGAGTTCTTAACCGAGAGGATCTCAATAACGTATAAACATAGAGTAAATTACAGTGACCCCTAGATCAACAACTATAATAATACTCACATCTTTTTTAATTTTTTAAGTAACAGTTAGGGGCTATTTGTTTAGGGTTGAATGATTGAATCGATCGGTCATTCAATGTGTTTGTTTTTACAAAAATCGTCTGAATAGCTGAATCGGTCAACCATTCAGACGATTTGGGCTGAATGATTTGCTATCATTTTTTGGCTGAATGGGTTGAATGGAGTTTTTTTTTATAATATTAACTATTATATTAAGTAATATTAAATAAATTTACAACAATTTTAAATTTTTTAGAGGGGTAAAATAATAAAAATATGTTATTCAGATGTTTCAGACATGTCAATTATCAAATAACTTTTTTCAGTCAGATTCAGATTCAGATTCAGATTCAAATTTAGCTTATTCAGATTTATTCAATTTTTATCAAACACCCTTAGTATCGCTGCAAGTTTTTAGGGTTTACTAAATAAATAAAATTACATATTTACCCTTGTATGTTATCAAATTTTAATTTTTATATATATATATATATATATATATTAATGACAAAATTATCCTATTTTAATACAATGTATTTTAATTATAATTTTATTTTTAATTAACATCATCTCATTCAAATTATTGGTAACTTATAGAAAAACTAATTTAGTTTAATTAACACATATTTTTGGATAAATGATACAATTATTAAGAATTTTAAATTAAATTATTAATGGAGTACGTTCTAATTAGAGTGTATTAAGTATGTTGATAGTTTAGTTTTTTGGTGTTTAATAATAAAAAATATTTTTCATTTATGATTTTCAAATGTTAAATTTGCTTGAGTATATGTTAAAATTGGGATGTTTATGATTTTGATTAAATTTTGTAGTATATAGTTGTTGTTGCTTTTGTGTCAATGTTGAATAAAAGACAATGTAATAATATTTAGTACAACCTCTATCTTGTAAAAAAACTTTCTTTTAATATATTTTCTTTGAGTAATAACATTTTTTATTTTTATTGTAAATAATTATGCCTAAGTATGACTTGTGTTTATTTTAATATTTGAGAAAAATAATTAACATAATTTTTAATACCTTTTTATATAAATGATAAGATTCATTATGTAACAAGTTTTGTCTAAGTTTGTTTTAACGTAAATTTTAATATTTGAATTTTGAGTTAATTTGAACTTTTTATAGGTATTAAAATTTTACTTTATAATTACAAAAATTATGTATGAAGGTATATTACATAAATTTTAATCTTTGGGGAATTTAATTAACAAAAAGTGTGTAATTTCTTAAAAGTACTAAGAGAGAAAGAAGAGGGGTTGAATAAATCCTTTAAAAACTTTGTTTCTTAAAAAAGTATTACCAACTTATAAATCAAGCAAGTTAGTTTAATTATGCACAACATAATGATAATTTGAAAATCTCCTTCAAAGATTTAATAGAATTACAGTTCTAAATTTAGCACACATATGGAATTAAGTCACAAATAAATATAAACGACTTTGCAGAAATGTAAATGCTAAAAGTAAAGAGACACATGGGATTTTAAGTGATTCGAAGAACAAATATCTCTGAGTCCACTCTTCTACTCTTCGAATAGGAATAATCCACTAAGGATGGGTGGTCACTAACATCTGTTCAGTAAGAACATTTACAACAACTGAGTCGCTAAGATTTTTTCAAGTCACAAAAGACTTGAAACAAGTCATTAAGACTTGATTACAAAGTTCACCCATACCTAATAACAAAGGTCACTAAGACATGATTACAAAGGTCACTAAGACTGGTTTACATGGAACCTTTCAAGTCTTTTAGACTTGGTTACAAAGGTCACTAAGACTAGTTCATACAGAACCCTTCAAATTATTTAGACTTGCTTACAAAGGTCAGTAAGATCTAAACAATCACTAAGAGATAGTTTTGGTTGGAGGTTTTGCTAAGTGGCTTTAAGTAGCAAAACAGGTTGTTCTAGATTCGTAAAGTATATCAATTTTTGAGAGTTTGGCAGCAGTTCAACATATATATTTTTTATCGTTACTGTTGGATCGAATTTGTGTGCCTCTTAATTATCTTCGAGATTGCCCCGTTTGAAATTTGTAGTTACTCATTTAATGTTTCGCTCCTAGAAGATCTCTGATTGTTAACTTTTAGAGAGTATGTGTCAACTTGCTTTCGGCTGTGATATGTCACGTTAGATTGTTGTAGTGACCTGTGAAATTTTATGTATGTGCACACCTAGAGGGGGGGGTGAATAGGTGTTTAAGCTAAAAGTGATAAACGGTGAATTTTTTTTGAAATTTTCTGCAACAGGTTTAATTCAGACAGCTACGCCTGTCTGCTTTAGTGTCTGCTTTAGCTTATGTTCTTCGTTTCTTATTATCAGATAGCTAGACCTATCTGCTTTAGTGTCTGAATAGTAGCGTGAATAACAAAAAAGTGCAGAACGTGAATGACAGTTAAAGAGATAAACAGAAGTAAAAATCACACTAAGATTTTTACGTGGTTCAACCCCTATCCTCTAATCTAGTGGCCTAATCTACGTCCAATCCCAACTAGGATTGGAGACTCTTTTTATTAAACTTAATATTCAATTAAATACAATAAAAAGAACTCCTTGTTACAAAGAAGCTTTCCACTGATGGACACCTCTGCCCCCTATGCACCTCTACAACCTTTTTCACCACTGAGACCTTTGCACCTCTGCAACCTTGAAAGCTCTCTTTGAACAGATCCTATCTACTGCTAGATAGACCAAGCCAAACAAGACTTGAACTTCGAATATAATAAAAGAAATTACAATAGACTTCTTATTTTCCTGAGCCACAAAGAATTATAGGCAGTACAATGAATAGCTGAAAATAAACAATGAAAGCTCTCAATAGGATTCTTCTCTGTATAGCAACGTGAATTAGCTTCTTATATCCCTCTCTTCTTAGCCGTGAAAATAACACTATATATAAAGAGAGACCCAACGGCTATAAAATAATTGTTAGCAATAAATTAGATGATTTAAATCCCATAGCAAGAAATCAGATGATTTAAATCCTATAATATTAGCTACTAAAATTGACCAACGGTTATGAACATAAGATAGAATAGGAAACTCATATCAAAGTTGGTATACCCCATGATATTAGCAATTAAAGAGTCCAACAGATTTGGTAAATCAAGGATATGTTTTCAAGTCAAACCAAAACACCTTAAATAAAGGAACAAGGAGATTAATAAGGATAAGACCCAATAGCTTCTGTAAGTCTCCTTTTTCAAAATAGAATACCAAAATGTCACTAACTAATATGGGCTCCACTAAGCAAGATAAAATCCTTAAATAAATAAGCACCCACGAAATACTCTGATGAAATAGAAGAACCAATTTGGGCCAGCTGGAATTAATAAGAAAAGACCATAATATTTATCATTATTAAAATTATAAATACCAACATACCTTAATAAACTCCAATTCAAATATTCCTTAATAAACTCCAATTCAAATCCTCTAAATCAAATCTTCCTTAATAGGCTCCAAATCAAATCTTCCTTAATAGACTCCAAATCAAATCTTCCTTAATAAACTCCAAATCAAATTTGAAATGATTTTAAAACATTCCAACTTACTAAATGAGAAGAAAATCAAAGAACAAGTGTTCATGTAATAACCATAACCCATGCATATTAATTATAATATTATAACAAACCATGAACCATGCACATGTCTAATATACTTAAATTAGTCATCATTCAAAACATCATAAAATCAAAAACCAACAACTTGCACGTGGGTCTCTGTCACTTCACCAAACTAGTTGTAGTTACACTTCGATATGATATTTTTCTTCCCTCCACGAGTCTTGACAATGTCAATCCATTGTCAACGCTGATATACTCTATAATTTTCCTAATAGTAGGGTTTCATGGTGGTCATTGAGTATCTAGCTAGATGACTCTACTATTGGCAAACTTTACGTTTCATAAATTCTACGATCTCTTTCAAACTCTACAGTTTTCAATGAGCTAGCTCTATGATCTCTTTTAGACTCTACGATCTTCAATGAGCTCTGCGATCCCTTTCAGACTCTACGGTCTTCAATGAGCTATACGATCTCTTTTTGACTCTATGATCTTCGGCTTGCTTTACGGTCTCAGAGTAGACAACTCTACGATCTTTGGCAAACTCTATGATATTCAATTAACCTGCTTTACGATCTTAGAGTAGATAACTCTACTATCTTTGGCAGACTTTACGATCTTCAACTTGCTTTATGATCTCTTAGCAGATTCTACGATCTTAGAGTAAACTTCTCCGAACTTGACTTGTATGCTCTACGATCATTCACTCAGTTTTACGATCGTCTAAACAATTTTACAATCATTTAATTTCATGTAGTTATTCATTCAGTTTACTCAACAAAATAGATAACAAGTTTAATCTTCTAATCTAATAAGCTACACATTGCAAATATACATTATCTCATCATCAAATCAAATATGAATTTAATTTGTCCTAACAATCTTCCCCTATTTGATGATGACAAAATCAACAGTTTTAAGCAATCATCAATTCTAAGATGCAGATAATATAACACTTTGAATTTAAATATGACTTATATATAGTGAGCAACTGTATTTCTAGAAAGAAAAATGAATTTATTAATGAGTAAAAGAATTTTACAGAGTATAAAAGTTCCAAAAAAATAATTACAACATAGATATCTATCTATTTATTTACCTTATCTTCCTATAGCTTCTCGACGAATATCTTCGCTCAACTTCTCACCTTCTCATGTAGCTTTCTCTCCCTTCAGTTTCTCTCATTTTATCGGGTGGACGATGAGTCACTAGTTCAACTCGTAGTTGAACCGTTATTGAATCGGTGACGTCATAAAAATATATATTATTAGTAATTAATAAAATTTTAAAAAAATTTAATTCGATTTTTATGAACTAAAACATGATAAGTTTGAGTTACAATATTATTACTAAAAGTGATTAATTTTAATATTATAAAAATTTTGATACAAAAATTATTTTTAAAAAAATTAAAAACCGATTCACTAGATCAACTTAACTGGTTTTACCGGTTGAACCATCGGTTCGATCAGTGGTCAAGTGGTTCTACCGGTTTTTAACCAAATTAATTGAACCGAGTCAAATCAGACTGAACATACATATAATCGATTCCCGATTTAACCGGTTGAATCAGTCGGTCCGATCCGAGTTTCAAAATAGTGGTAGCTAGGAAGGGAAAGGTGGGGTCTAATTAAAGCACCCACCGGAAATTTGGTGATTTTCCTTTTATATTAAATATTTGCTAAGTTTTAGGTATAATGTGTAGATTAAGGGGCTAAAACTAATTTAGTACATAAATTTATTATTACTCTAATTTGAGAAATTGATATTGTATAACACTCTCTGTTTTAAAATTAGACATGCATATTGTCTCTTTATATGTTTTAAAATTAGAAATATATCTTTAATTATAGACTATAAAGTAGTATGAAGTTTATGTTTTGCTATTACTTAATTATTATAAGTAGATTGAGTAATATCGTATTACCACTATTACATGCAAGTTAATGTTAGAAATCTAAATATCGTATTACCACTATTACATGCAAGTTAATGTTAGAAATCTATTTGGAAAGTTGTCGTTCTAAAAATGTATACCTAATTTTAAAAATAATTGCATAAGAACATATAATTAATAATAAGCGTCCAATAAAAATTAAATAAATATTAATTTCTTTATTTCACAAAAAAAGTCTTATTCTACTTTTTAAAATCAAATGACGACATTTAAAACTTTGAAATTAATGTGAATTCCATTTATTTTAGTTGATAAAAGTTTTATAATTGTATATTTTGTTTGAAGTACCACCACTAATCACAAAATTTATTATTTTCTAATATTTCATGCGTGACATCAATGTTAAAAGTTAATATGTCATCAATTGACTTTCAAAAATTAAAATGAGACTATTTTTATAGAACAAAAATAGTACTATTATTTTGCTCTCACTGCAGAAAAGTCATACGTGCACCACTGCACACACACACACACACACACAATTAAAAGAGAGTTTAATTAGTAGATACCTTTGTTTTCGGGATAATAAAAGCATAAGCATGTTCATAAGAATACAAGATCCAAGGATAATATTGCCGGCATGGGGAATAAATCATGGAAAATAGTACTGATGCATTATTATTTTTTTAATTCAAATACAAATCGTATTGATGAATTATTTTTCTTTTCAAATACAGTTAATAAGCATGTGCATATGAACACAAGATCCAAGGATAATATTGCCGGTATATGGGGAATAAATCATGGAAAATAGTACTGATGAATTATTTTTCTATTCAAATACAGTTTTTTTTTTTCATATATATTATAAAGATATTAATGATTGAGTAATAAATATGGAAAAGAAAATTGAGTAGAATTAATTTTCCGAATTTTTTGACAGATGCACCTATTTTTTATTCACATGTTTTTGTTAGAATATACCAGGTCCAAAATTGTATCAAGTAGATACACTATAATAATATTTGAGATATATTATCGGTTGAAATAATTTTTCATCTTAGAAGCTTCAAGGACTTCTTATAATATCGGTTGGAGTAATTTTCCATCTTAGAAGCTTCAAGGATTTCCATACAACTCTCCTTTAGTTTTACGCTATTTCTCCAAGAACTTTTGTATACTTTGTTATGATAAAATTTCTTCCTACAATCATTGATACTTTTGAGTTAGAGCCCCTCTTTCATCAATAGGTACTCCCAACGCGTCGACCACACGCCCTAACATAGTCTTTCTTGTAAGAATATTCACAATAGATCCAGTGCGCTTGACAAGATATCCTTTTTTAATAGCAATATCACTACCAAAGACAACAATCCCGACATTCTCATTCTCAAGATTCAAGGCTATTCTTTTGACGCCACTGGCAAATTCAACCATTTCACGTGCTTGAATCTCACACGTGCAATCCCATCTTCAACTGAGACCACTCGGAATTTCTAAATAAATTTTAAGAACTTATACTATTATAATTTCACTTCTAGGCATATATTTTATTCTAGTACTATAAAATAATAAATAGACAACATTTAAATCACAATATTATATATATATATATATATATATATATGCAAAAACGTTATCTATTTTACGGGGCATTTTTTTGGTGTTAACTGGATAACGTTTTTTTTTAAAAACGTTTGTCATTCGAGAAAAACACGGAGCTTTAAAAAATGACGCTGAAGTGAAAACTTAAATAATAAGTATCACTCTTATGCTAGGGCTCCCAGTCTCCAGGCGAGATCTGAAACTTCTCCCTCGCGATTGCCTTTCTCCCTGCCTTTCGACCCTCTTCCGGCACGCTGAGCACCGGTTCGGTCGGACCACCTGCTCTGCAACCGTCTCTATCGTACAAACCAACCGATCGAGAGAAGTTTCTGACAAGGACACCGCCGATGAAGACGGCAAAACCACCGCCGGAGCTGGAGACAATTAAGGGTTCGGGTAGTGGAAACCTTTGGGTTCGGGCTGCGATTTTAGTGCTGCAAATGGAAACAGTCGCTGCTCTTTGATCTTCTATCGAAGTTGCACCGTATGAATTTGCCAGATCCGTTATTTCGATATCAAGCTTACCTGATTTCACTCGGCTCTACACCAAATTTTGGATTAAGGTAATACTTTACTTGATAATATGTAGTATTTGATTATTGTAGAGTTGGAGGGGAGGGGGGGGGGGGGACTGTACGTGCAGTGAAGATAAAACTTGGGTCTTTCTAATTTTGTTTGGATTTAAAGTAAAGAAATTGTAAGCCTAAATTATTTTTAAAAATTGGTTTTGAATTTGAATACTATTCATGTTTAAATTTGAATAATTTAGTATGCAAATTATTAAGCTAATTTGAACTTTAGGTATTTAACCATGTTAGGTAAAAGTTGAATTAAGCTGGTTTGTATTTAATCTTGTTGGGTAAAAGTTGGATTAAGCTGGTTTTGAGCTTGAAGGGAGCATAATATGATAGTTCTGGTTCAAAAGGTTGACTTGGTTCTTAGATTTTTCTATCCAGTTCAAAATTTATCCAGTTGAATTAAGCTGGTTTGTATTTTACGGGTTTATTTGTATGTGTTTGAGCACTATCATGCTGTGCTCCTAGTGTTTACTTATATTTTGATCTTTACTTTAGTTTATTATCATATGAGCTCTTCTCCCACTTGTTGAGCAACTTGTACATAGCTTACCTCAGACTTTCATGTTGTGTATGAGCTGAAACATTGATTGAATATTTACTGACAGATGTATGAGCTGAAACATTGATTGAAATTATTTTGGTGGTATAACTAGGTCCCACATTCATTAAGATGTCAAAGTTAAGTAATAAATGCTTAACCTTGTGTTGTTATTTGATATGATGATTCATAATCAGAAAATTTTCCAGCTTTGTAGCTGTTCACATTTTTAGTTTGGAAAAGAAGTAACTTAGAATATTTGACTTAATACTCATTGTTATTTGCACAAGATGATGTCATAGGCTGCCGTTTAATGCAAGCTTATTGCTGCAATATTCTCCTCACCAAATATGGTGGAGCGCTTGCATTATATTGGTATTGGAGTCCATTTCTGTGGAGTTGCCTATCTAGAAGCTGGATTAGAAGATCATGTGGTTGGGTGTTATTCCCAGTCTCACATGATCAGTCCTTGACTCCTGGCTAACATGATCAGTCCTCGTAATGCCTGGGATTTCACCTGGGTTTTGCAGAACATCTAGATCGTATACAAATTTCTATGTACATGCATTGTAATATAGAAGTACGTGCATCTATTGCATTTCCACTTTCCACTTTAATTATAGACATTATAGTTATTGGTTCTCACATGGTACAGGTGGTTAATGATGTATACCTTCTTTAAATTGGCACTGGTCATTGCAGCGGTTTTAATATTTGAAGTCGTTTTATGCAATCCATCTGTGTTGTTCCACTAATTATATGGTGCCTACTCCAACTTGTAGGAGTTTTTCTCGCAGTTTCTTCCAACACCCGGTATCAGATTATTAACGGGTTGGAACGTTTGGTAGAAGCGTCTGTAATGGCAAAGTAGGTTCCACCGGTTGCAATGGCATTTACAGTTGGAGTGCGATTTGCAAACAACGTCTATGGTGGAATGCAATTTGTTGACTGGGCCAGGTGGAGTGGTGTGCAATTAGTATGGGTGTTTCAGATTTATTCAAAGGAAGCAATCTATTTTGACTTTTTAATAATGAATGAGATGGGAAATGTCTTCAGCATATTTCTTCATATATCTGCTTCCCGCCACTGACGTAGAAGCACCAAACCAAAGCACCCTCCCTATTCCTATAGCTATATTACTTAGCGACTGTTCATTAGTATTGTTTCTCCTTTTAAAAACTCTGTGGCTTCAAATTCTCATTCGTACGGTAATGTATTGTGGAATTTTTTTAGTCAATTTCAATATTTGGAGGAATGTTGCCTTGTTGGTTTGGTTGAGAAGGTGGTATCTTTGGTTCTTTTAAGTCAACTCTTCCCACTCAAAGAGATACCTCGTCTAGTGATAAATAAATCTATTTGTTTTAAAATTTATACTCCATATTTGTGGACTTTTAGTTGGAAAATGACCTAACTTTGGGCATTTCGTCAGTAACTCAGGTGAGAGACGAACAATCAATTCTCTTAAAATAACTTTCATAAGTTTTGGCAACTGATCAAAAGCTCACATTTTAACTTTTAAGTGTTGTACTACTGCATATATACATATATACTATACTATATATAGATGTATGAGCTGAAACATTGATTGAAATTAATGTTGATGTGATCCAGAAGCATTTATTACTTAACTTTGACATCTCTCAATTGATCCTATCAACAATGTCCCTTTCTCTCTCTCTTAATTAGTTTAATCACTGTCATTTTACAGGATATCTTTAACCACTGGTTTAATTTGACTGGGGGAATTTGAATGAGAGAAAGAGACTGAAGAAGAAAAAGAAGAAGATAGGAAGAAGACCTTGCTGTGACAAAGGTGGTGTAAAGAAAGGTGCTTGGACTCCTGAAGAGGACAAGATTCTTGTTGATTGCATAACCACACATGGCCATGGTACCTGGCGATCTCTCCCTAAACATGCAGGTATTTTGTCTTAACTCTATTTTTTTCGCCCTTATTTATTATCATCTCTTTTAGTTTCTTAAACTCGTATACAGAGTTCTCTGTTCTTCAATTTTATTTTGAGATTGCTAATTTTTGGGCCAGGGTTTCAACGTGTTTGATGACTTATCTCTGTTAATGGACATTTGTTTGTGATGATTGCATCAAAACATTACACTGTATTATGATGTATGTGTTTCTTGATAGATTTCTTATGCTTCAGGGAATTGTTTCTGGATTTTTTGACAGATAAGAAACTTGTGACATATTTTAAGGTTACTATTGGCTTCTTTCATAGTTCCTGCAGTAGCTTTAGATATAATAATATGAGAAGCACTACTCAATCGAGTTTTTTCCTGTAAGAACCATAAAATATTATGTCTTTTACTTCATTTAACTCTTACTCAACAGTCTTGATATTTCAAATGTCACATTATTTGCCAAATTTGCCTACCCAAATTTTATGTCATATGAATTTTGTGTGTTTGTTGACTTGTACTTTAGATGACTGACATGCTATATGCTATCTTCTAAAGGTTTCACTTGTCAGCAAGGACTCCTCTATGTTGGATGGACTTGATAATGCCAGTATTGAGATGGAAGAAGCTAAGGTACCCATTTCTTCTAAAGCAAATTGTCAGTCTACTAGAAATACTCATGGCGCTACCCATTACTTCCTTTCCCCTCCACAGCCCTTGGCATAAAGCTAATATATTCAGGTAATTTATAACGTGTTTCAAGTTTTATAAAGCTAATTTATTTCTGGGGATGACCATGCTGTATGCAATTCTAGCCAGGTAAATCTATTCTTGAACACTAATTAGCTTGATTTTGTTATCTACAGGAAGTTGCTATTATGGTGATGGAATTATACCCATTATAGTTTCTGATTACTTGTAGAAGCTAAAGGCCTATCTGCCATGGATGGTTTAGTGTTTTATTGTATAAAGGACACATATGATAACAAATGAACGAGGTCTTGAAGTATCAGGTGGAACCAAAGGTTTTGTGGAAGCCAAACCAGCATTTACTGAAGCAGCTTTGCATATAGAAGTCCATCTCACTTCTATGATTTGCCTGTTGACGGAACCAATGTGAAAAGATCACCATTCATGCAAGGAAATGGACAATTATCTTGGGAATATAGTGCTCAATTACAGGTATCCAGTGTTAGTCCATTATCTCACCAAGGAAAGCAGGAGCAGTTTTCATCACCTCCAAAGGACAATGGCTTTATTCCAAATACTGAAGATGTTTTTTCAAATAGGAAGGAAACGAAAGGTATTCACTGTATTCAGATGTAATTCAGAGTTTTATATTTTTGCAGTTCCCCCCACAAAGATTTTTGGTATATATTTTGTGGATGTAGTAATTTGAAACTGTAAATGAATGGTATTATTGGAATGTATTTTGAATGGTTGATACATTTTGGCTTTAAATTTAAATGAGAATTTAGACCTTTTAGTTAGATATCATGGCATTAGCATATTGCAGGTGCATTGGTAATGTAGGTGAATCACAACTTTTTTTTTTCTTTTTTTTTTAATCTACAACATTTTAAAAATGTTGTGTAAATGTGTCTAAACGTTGTCTGATATAGTAAACAATAACATTTTTATCCAAAAAACGTTGTGGAATCATACCTTCTACAACGTTTTTAAGCATCTGCTAATTTTTAAAAAACAAATCTACAACGTTTTTTTCCTAAAAAATGTTGTGTATTGTGCTTAACTATAACGTTTTAAAAACGTTATGTAAGGGTGTCAAATAGATGACACTCTTAACTACGACATTTTTCTGACTGAAATCATAACGTTTTTTTCGCGTTGTCTATTTACTGTTTTGTAGAAGTCTAGCCTAGTGAATCTTGAGAAAGTGGGCAGGAGGAGAACTAGGGAACCTAGAAATTTTATTTTTAATCTTCTATAACTCCTGATAAATTTTGATTTCTTGCTAAGAGGTAAACTTGAATTTGTAACATTACACAATAAAGAAAAAAAAGTATTTACCACTAATTAAACCATTACCATTAATCATGCTTTGAGTTTTTCTAAAGAACATAAGTTGAGTTGAGCAATATATAGATCTTTTACTTTTTCTTACTATTAGTAAAAACTTTCAAAAAATGTACTAAGCCAAAATTTGTCATAATTATTGAATATAGAGTATGTGACGATCCGAAAAATCGGATAGCCTTGTAATTAGGTTTTTGATGTAAATATCTAATAAAATTAAATTTTATTGATATTATTACGTGTTATGTAATTTAGGTTGATTAATGACCTAGTTTACGTGTTACGTGATTATGTATGAGTGTTAGGAGTTTTGGGAGAAAATAATTTTTTTTTCGAGAAAAAAACGCTAAAACACTATTTATAAAATGCAGAAAACGCTAATAAACGTTCTTTTATGAAAATTTCGAATAACGTCATAACATTTATTTAAGAAGGAGAGATGAAATCTCTAATACAAATTTTTTCGGAAAAAAGCCGTAAAAACACTATTCACGCTAAAAAAGCAACTTCGTTTTTTTATTTTTTTGAATTTTCAAACTTTTGAATTTTCGAAGGACGACATAGCATTTATTTGAGGATGAGAGACGTAATCTCCGATAAAAGCAACGAAAGAAATTTAGCGAATTTCACATGTTGAACGAGTTAGGAAATCTAACTAGAAAGAAATTGAGTAAAAGACTTAGTTCGGGAATTAAACCGTAATCAATTGTATGAAAGGGCAAAATGGACTTTTTGCTAGCTAAATGAATTGTGAAAGTTAACTAGAAAGAAACTAGAAAATAAAATAACTAATTAAATATAGTTGGACTAATTAAATTGAGTTGAATTAACTAAGCCTAAGGTTTTAAAGGCTTGGTTCGGATTTAAATGATTTGGCTAGGGTTGAGCTAAGAATTTGGAAAGGCTAGACTAGGGTTGAGCCTAGGGTTTAAGAAGCTTGGCTAGGGTTGAGCCACACTATATAGTAAATTTGGAGCCAAGAAATTGGGATATCATGTGTCATTTGCTAGTAAATGAGCATGTGGTGAATTGGATGATGAAGACAAGTGGAGGGGAAAGTATCACTTAAAAATTAATTTTAAAAGCTGTAATACTCGAGAATTTTCGCATATTATTAAATAAATATATTAATGAAAATGAATATTTATTTGATTATGAACAATTTTGTGTTATGAAATGAGATAACTCAATTATATTAAATAATTAAATAATTGAGAATACGTGGAGTTTGTGGTAAACTCGTTGAAAGCCTTATGTGTCATGGTGATGGGAAATACTAATAGTTAAGTTAATCGGCGAAGAAATTATAAGATGAGCAATTGAGTAATATTAATTGTTAATTGTTGTTGTAGTATACTATTAATTGATAATTGATGTGTGGTATATTAATTATTTAATAACAAGGATTAATTAATGATTATATTAATTAATGATGATGGTTGTGGTGGAATATTGATTTCTTGGCAATTATTAATAATAGGTGATTATTATATAGATAAGTAATGATTATGGAAAACTCATAAATGGTTGGATTAATTAATATTAGTTCTAATTAATTAAGGAAGTGCATGATTAATTTATTTAACATAATTAAGTGAGTTATTAATATAATAATATTATATTGATAGTTATGTGCTTGTGAACAATAATACAAAAATAACTATATGGTGCAGTGTGACATTTATGTGGCTATATATATTAAGTCTTATAAAACTATATTGTATGAGCATTGTGACTAAATATACTGGGACTATATGTTATAAATACATTATATATGTAGCAATATGTATGTGGGCATGTGTGGAGATAATATACCATGAACTATTAAAGTATACCAGTGTGATAAAATGTACATGGATTATATGTATATTACATTTCCATATTTCATCTACTACATTGAAACCTTAATTATTAAGTGTGACATTTAATCATAATATATGGTTGAGATGTGTATTAAAAATATAACATAAGAATGAGGGTTGTGCATATGTATAGTCTAAGTGTTGCTAGAATGTTGAGCATTTAAGTTGTCCCAAAATGAGTGTCCCATTTGCCTCAAACTTCAATCACGTGTACTAGAAAAAGGCTAGGCCTATGTTCTTCATATTTTCTTCCAAGCTTGCTAGGCAATGATCATGGGGGAGTGGTGCTCATGATGAAATCTGACAACTAATTACCAACTCCTTCTTATACTTCATGCAATCCCTTAATCCATGAGTTTGAATTCTTGGGCAATGGCTTGACATGGTTATTGAGTGTTCTATAAATGAGAGCTCTCCTTCCATTTTTTCCAAGTGTTAGAGAATTGCTAGGTGAGAATTGAGAGCATACAAGCATCCTTAAGAGTTTAAGAGTTCAAGTAATAACAAGTTCTTTCACATTTCAGAAGTATAATCCCTTTTCTTTGCTTCCATTTCATTCTCTGTAAAAATGGAGTCTTGAGTCTTGAAATTCAAATTCTTGAATTCATGGAATTGTATGTTAATGAGGTTGGATAATGTCCATATAATTGTTATATGATCATATAAGCATGTTGTAATTGATATATGAGTGTTTAGGAATGATTTAGGTAGGTAAATTTTGTGTTTGAAATTTGGAGTTTTTCAAGGCGGTATACTGCTTTGAACCAGAACACTGAGATAAGTCATGCCCCATTTGTATTGAGGCACAGTCAGTAGGCTACTTTGATTCTTTGAATCCGATGAAGCGGTTTGTTTTCGAGTTTGACCCTTATGAGCTAGTAGTTATGACTTAAGCTAGCATGTGAACATGTGTATGATGTATATATGGATATGTTAACCTAATGTGAACATGTTTTCATAGACTTGCATGATTAATGGAGACATATGGTTTAAATGGAAATTTGAACCTTAAGTTTTGAAAACAACTATGTTAAAGATCATGTTCTACAAATTGTGAACCTAATAAGCTATGCATGACTGATGTTACATAGATGAACATGTTGTGGTGTACATAGTCCTTTTGAGCATGAACAAACTTATTAAGCCTAGTAATAGAAATGTTTTCAAGGAAAGACTTAGCCTAGTATGCTAACTTACATGATTTCTACATGTTGTATATTCTGACTTTGCAAAGCATGTTAGTGTGACTTAGACATGCATGAATAAACCTTTAGCTTGTGTTTATATGATTGGCAATAAAGCATGAACATGTTGAGTGAATTAGTATACTTTACAAATAAAAATATGACCTTTGAATGTGAATATTGCCATGTTACCTTGAGGACTAGAATCTGACATTTGTGATCATGTTTGATGTCACTATTAGACTCACTCATGTAGTATAAATGTATACATACCATGCATGTGTGACATATTTTAAGAAAAACATGAGCGAAGCCTATTTCCAACTAAAGCGGTGTTAGTTTCATATATGTGTTATGAATATACACAAGCATGCCTAAATATGGGTGTTATAACTATCTTGTATGTTTAGAGAGCAATCATGATAGGTTTTGTGGTTTCATGACCCTAACTTGTTGAAATAACTAATTTAGAAATACGTTATAAAAGGAACCTAGATGTACTTGAGAAGCATGAAAAGACCTTTAACATAATATATATATATATATATATATATATATATATATATATAACATGTGTGAGAGTTTTTTCAAGTCAATGAATGAAACCACAAAGGCAAGAAATTTGAGTCTTGGCATGGCGGAGGGCCAATGTAGTAATTGCTGCCGATCCTAAACTTTGCCATGCAGCATGTAAATTGCCATCCATGCAACGATCACATGTTGATTACATTTTTTGGTCCGATGTTTGAAGCATATCTACATGATTACTTTAACTTATCTTATATGACTAATGTCTTTAGTTAATGTGTTAAGGAGCATGCTAAGTGATAGGTCAAGTGTTGATCATAACTTTGGATGTTAAGTCAAAGAATATCTTCAAGAAATCAAGACGTCATTGTAATTGTGATGACTTATAAACTGATTTTGTACCATATGTGCTTACTTGTATCATGTCAAGCTTGATTAAAGACTATGTTAGCTAATTAACATCTTGAACATATAATGCGTTATAAATAGGATTCGAAAGTGTTGATTTATTAACGTGGATAAACTACGCTTAAGGCAAGTTTCTCTAACCTTACTCAAAATATTGTCGCGCAATACCATTGCATTATTTATTCGAACAATACCGTAAGCTTATCCCTTTGAATACAAGTTATATTACTTTCTCGTTCAAATGAGTTAGTATGTTAAACCCTTGTGAAAGCTATTATTCATGTTGAAATTGGTATTGCCCTTGAATATTGTGAAAGAGTCGATGCCATTTGATTCGGCTAGACTATATGCATGTTTATAAAAACTGTCCAAACCAATTAATTGGTGCGGAAATCTTGAAAACTGAGTTGGACAACCCTTTTGGTAAGGGGGGTGTATGTTGTTGGAAACCCCAACACATGAATAAATATTCTGGTGGTGTTATGCATAACAAAAAAGTATTGTAGACTGATCATCTATAGTACTTGATATTTTTGGTTATCAGTTTAATATTGGTAACTCTAGTGGAAGTTCCATAGTCCTTAGTGACTGCTTAGTATAAATTGCTTATCCAGTTGGATACATTGTTAGCCGTTGAATTCATATATATCTGTTGATTTATATTGAATTGTTATATCCCTTATTCATGATGTTATTCTGACACTTTGAACTATCCTAGAAATAACCCTTCGATATTTCAAACCTTGTGATATTATATCCTACACCCTTGTTGTATATTACTTGCTGGGCATTTTGGGTTCATCCTTGCTTATTTAAAACCTTTCAGTTAAGGAAGAACAGGGAGGTGTCTCTGGAACAGACTAGGGCAATGGCAAGGCTACCGACTAACTTGTCCTTTTTATGTTTAAAGCTATTATGTTATGCTAAGACTATTTGTGGACTATGTTTAAACTTAAGTAGTATTATATAATAGGTCTTTATTCGATACTATTATGTAATCTATTAAGCAATCAGGTTCTTGAGACTTGGGGAATAATTATAATAAATCATTGTATATTATTCTAAAGTAGATTTTCCGTTGTGTATGCGTTATTTTAGTTATTATGGTTTTACCATGATAATGTGATGAACCGAATTTGAGTGACCAAGTGGAGGTCCGAATTTTGGGGCGTCACATGTTGGTATCAAAGCCTAGTTATAAACCTTAGGAGCGAGTGTCCTTAGATTATAACTTAAGGGAACTTAGAAGTTAGGAAGGAGATAAAACTCATGTAGAGTTTTTCTTGAGAGGCTTAGTGTGTTATGAAATGTAACTTCATTCTATACAATGAACTTAGGTTTGTTTAACATTCTAATGGAGTTGTTGTTTGTGTTATCTTATGTTGGTGATTGTAGGATGACTGACATGGGAGGACCTAGCCGAGTAGTAGAGGAGGAGCCGCGTGATATCCACGTAGTATTTGAGACACCCTTGATAGCAGAGCCTATTTTAGTAGTAGCCCCTTTTGATGATGACGATGAGGAAGAGGTGGAGTCTGACCCTGAGGAGGAGCCTTTGGAGGAGGAGCCCGAACCTGTGGAGGACTCCGACGAGGCTACTTTTAAGGATCGGATGTTAGGAGAGTATGAGGAGCAGATATTGGAGTTGGGATGTAGAGTAGAGGAGCTTGAGGCTGAGGCTAGGGAAAGGGAGTTTGCGTTCCAGAAGTTGAGGGACGAGGGCCATCAGAGGCAGCTAGTGATGCAGGAGATGGAGGTGGAGATTGCTCACCGTAAGGAAGCAGGAATCCAGATGGGAACTTTGTTTCACTGAGCGGTGGCGAGGAATGTTGAAGTGGCAGGAAAACTAGAGGAATTATAGCAGAAGGTGTTGAGTGAGAGGGCAGAGAAGGAGGCTCTCTGAACTCAGTTAGAAATGGAGGTGATGGATAGGATTCACTTCGAGGAGAAGTGGGAAGAAGCCAATTATAGAGGGAGGATGACCTGAGAGGGCAGAAATGCGGTGCAAGAGGAGGAAGATGAATAAGATGGGCTATGCTCTTCGCACGACCATGAAGAGATTGATAGATGGGGTACATCATTATCCAGCTGAGCAAGGACATACCTGACATACCATAAGCCGAGACACGGTGGTGCACATCACACAGAAGGAATATTAGAGCACCGTTGAGCGTGGGATGTTAGATTAAGTTTAGAGGATGAAGACCAATAGTATAGTAGTTTTATCTATGTGTTAATAATATGTTGTTGTAATCTCAATCTTTTGTGTAAGATGTGAGATAGTGGTAAACCCAGACTTCCAAAAAGTGTTAGAGGGGTAGTAAGTTAGTATGTCCCCGTCTTTTGTGATGGTAGGGGATATGTGTTATCATTTATAGCAGTATGCTAGAAAAGAACAAGTAATGTAACCCTTTGGCATATGAATATAAATGATTTTATTTCAGAAACGTGTTATAAACTTTTAGTTCGTTCTATTGAGAAATGTCTAAGTATTATAACTAGATAATAAAATAAAAATTTTGTGATGCAGAAAATGCCGCCCAGACGTAAAATAACTGTCCCAGAAGAGTCAGTTAATGATGAGAGAGGTCCTGTAGATCCGATACAAAGACTGGTAAATTTATTGGGAGAAGCTCTGAGGGGAAGAAAAGAACCCGTACCACCCGTTCCCCAAGCTATCCCAGTAACGACCTTCAAAGATTTTAAGAGTGTAGGACCCCCAGAGTTTGCGGGAACCACTGACCCGCTAGTTGTGCAAACCTGGATCAAGGAGATAGAGAAGGCCTTCACTATAACTCGCGTGGGTGAAGACCAGAAGATAGTATTTGTCACATACATGATGAGGGGCAAAGCGAACTATTGGTGGGAAATCAATCAGCAGAGAGCGAGGGAAGGAACGATAATGTGGGAGAGGTTTACTATGTTGTTTTTCAAAAATTATTTTTCGAAGAGTATGAAGAGTAGGATGGAAGTAAAATTTCTAAAATTAAAACAAGGTGATATGACGGTGGCGCAGTACACAACTAAGTTCAATGAACTAGTGCGATTTGCAAAACACCAAGTTGTGGATGAGGAGAGGAAGGCAAGACGTTTTGAACAAGGGTTAAAACCGTGGTTATACAATAAGGTATCGGTCTCCCAGATTGATTCCTTTACGACATTGTTGGAGAAGACAATCATTGCGAAAGGTAGCAGTGAGGCCTTAAGTATGTATCATAAGGAGAAGAAGAATAAGAACACTGGTAGTGAGCATCGTGGAGGAAGCAGCAGCGGAGGAAGTAACTCCGAAAAAAGGAAATGGGAAAACAATAACAACAACAGAAACAATAACCAAGGTGGGAATCACCAGGGAAACTTCAAAAAGAGGACCGAAGCTTGCAACAAATGTGGAAGGAACCATCAGGGAGAATGCTGGAAGAGGAAAAACACTTGCTATAATTGCGGCCAAGAGGGGCACATCTCGCCAAACTGCCTGAAGCCGAAGAAAATCAGAGGATGTTTTGCTTGTGGATCAACAGAGCACCAGATAAAAGATTGCCCAAAGAAAGGAAGCGGTGGAGCTGGCGGAAGCCAAGGAGGAGGAAGTAAGTTGATGATTGGTGGACTTGCGGAACCCAACCGATCGACCGCTCGAACCTTTAACATGGCCAAAATCCAAGAGGCAGAGCCGTTAAAAAGCGTGGTGTCGTATAATCCCAATCAATAATATAAATGCTTATGTATTATTTGATTAAGGGTGCCACAATTCGTTAAATATCTGAAGAATTTGCTAATAAACCCAGTATACCCTGAGAATGATTAGAAGATCCTTTGAACATAGAAGTTACGAATAAGGAAATAATCCCTGTAGAATACATCTATTGAAATTGTCACGCAAACATTAGAGAACATGAACTGAGCGTAGACTTGATTCCTATTAGACTAGGATAATTTGGCGTAATATTGGGGATGGATTGGTTATATAACCATGCGTGATGGTAATTGTCGAGAACAAATGTGTGAACCTTGGACTCGAGTAAGTCTAAGGTAGTGTTTATGGTAGCTCATCGCTAAGCAATCGTGTGTTGCGTTACGATGATGAAGGCCAAGAAATTGTTAAAGAAAGGATGTGTAGGTTATTTAGCTTACGTTGTGGATACTCAAAAAAAGGGAGTAGAGATTAATGATATATCCGTAGTGAGTGAATTTCAGAATGTGTTTCAGACGACCGCGCCGCCTTCCGCTAGAGACAAAGAAATCGAATTAAGTAATAGATTTAGCAGGAAGCAACATGGATTTTGAAAGCTCCATATCGTATGGCGCCGGTAGAAATGAAAGAATTGATGATACAACTTCAAGAGTTATTAGATAAAGGTTACATTCGACCGAGTGTGTCTCCTTGGGGAGCACCATTGTTATTCGTTAAGAAAAAGGACGGATCGATGAGGCTTTGTATCGATTATCGCAAATTGAACAGAGTAACGATCAAGAACAGATATCCGCTACCAATAATAGACGACTTATTTGATCAACTGAAAGGAGTGAAGTGTTTCTCGAAGATCGACCTGCGGATAGGATATCACCAATTGAAAGTTTGGGATGAGGACATACCAAAGACTGCGTTTAGAACCCGTTATGGACATTACGAGTTTTTGGTAATGTCATTCGGTTTAACTAATGCTCCGGCAGCATTCATGGACTTGATGAATCGAGTTTTCAAGCCATATTTGGATAAATTCGTAGTAGTTTTCATCGACGATATTTTAATATACTCAAAAATGGAGGAAGAACACGTCGAACATCTGGAGATTGTTTTGGAGGCACTACGAAAGGAGAAGATGTATGCGAAATTTTCTAAGTGCGAATTTTGGATGATGAAGATCAATTCTTAGGCCACGTGGTGGATGAGAATGGAATCTCAGTAGACCCCGAAAAGGTCGAAGCAGTGAGTAATTGGGAACAACCAAGAACTCCGACGGAGGTGAGGAGTTTCTTAGGGTTAGCTAGGTACTATCGAAGATTCATCCAAGATTTTTCTAAGATAGCAACCCCGTTGACTAATTTGATGAGGAAGACGGTGAAATTTGTATGGACCGACAAATGTGAGGAGAGTTTTCAAGAGTTGAAGAAGAGATTAAGCGAGGCGCCTGTATTATCATTACCAGATGATACGGGAGGATTTGTGGTGTACAGTGATGCGTCGCATAGAGGACTTGGTTCTGTGCTTATGCAACACGGCAAGGTCATTGCATATGCATCACGACAATTAAAGGATTACGAAAAACGATACCCTACTTATGACTTAGAGTTAGCAGCAGTAGTTTTTGCGTTAAAGATATGGAGGCATTATTTGTACGGGGAGAAGTGTGAGATATACACGGACCACAAAATTCTGAAATATATCTTCTCACAGAAGAAGTTGAACATGCGTCAGAGAAGGTGGTTAGAATTAATCAAAGATTATGACTGTAAAATTCTTTATCACCCGGGGAAGGCAAACGTAGTTCTTGACGCTCTCTGACGAGAAAGGAAGGGAGAAATTGTTTCGACTGACAACTCAGGAGGAGTTAATAAGAGATATGGAGAAATTGGAAATAGAAGTGAAGGGACCCGAGAGGTCTGAAGAGAAGTTATATGTAATGGAAGATTGTCTGACATTGTTGGATAAAGTAAAGGAAGCCCAGGAGAAAGATGGAGAATGTGAGAAAATCAGAAGAAGGATCATGGAAAAAGAGGAAGAAAAATTTCGAATAGATAAAGTTGGTATCTTAAGATTCGAAGGGAGAGTGTGGATACTGGCAGTGGCTGAGTTAAGAGAGGAAATTTTCACGAGGCTCATAATACGACGTATTCCATTCATCCAAGAGGCACGAAGATGTACCGAGACTTGAAGCAACATTTTTGGTGGCCAAATCTGAAACGAGAAATTGCGGAGTGCGTTAGTAGATGTCTTACGTGTCAACGTGTAATAGCAGAGCATCAATGACCGAGTGGTTTACTACAACCGGTGGAAATACCAGAGTGGAAATGGGAGCATATTACGATGGATTTTGTGGTAGGACTTCCAGTCACACATAAAGGTTTGGATACCATTTGGGTCATCGTGGATCGACTTACGAAGACTGCACATTTTCTACCTATCAAAATCCGCTACAGTTAAATCAATTAGCGAGTCTGTAAGTAAAGGAAATCGTTTCATGACAAGGAGTGCCGATGTCGATTGTTTCTAACTAAGACCCACGTTTCACGTCAAAATTCTGGAAAATCTTACAAGAGAGGATGGGAACACAATTGAGATTGAGTACTGCTTATCATCCTCAGACAGACAAAGTGAGCGAACTATACAAACGCTAGAGGACATGCTTAGGACTCGCGTGATGGACTTTAAGGGAAATTGGGACGACCACCTACCCTTAGTCGAATTTGCGTATAATAATAGTTACCATGCGAGTATCGGCATGCCACCGTATGAAGCTCTTTACGGAAGGAAGTATAAAATGCCTTTATGTTGGGACGAAGTCGGAGAACGACGAATACTCGGACCAAAATTAGTACAACAAACTGCGGATGTGGTGAAAGTGATAATGGATAGACTTATAGCACCTCAAGATCGCCAGAAAAAGTATGCAGATTTGCATCGGCAAGATCGAGACTTTGAAGTCGGCAGTTTTGTATTCTTGAAGGTATCTCCATGGAAGGAAAAAAATCCATTTTGGCAAGAAAGGAAAACTGAGTCCAAGATTCATAGGACCGTTCGAGATACTAAAGCGAGTGGGCGAAGTAGCGTACACAGTTGCACTATCACCTGAATTGGAGCACATCCATAACGTGTTTCACATATCTATGTTGCGCCCATACAAGCCCGACTACAAGCACGTGATTTCTTACGAACCCATTCAAGTGGAGAAAAACTTAGCGTGCGAAGAAATTCCTGTCCAAATTCTAGATAGGAAAGAGCAAACCTTGAGAAATAAGATTATTTCTTCTGTAAAAGTACTTTGGCGTAACCACGAGGTTGAGGAGGCAACGTGGGAGTTAGAAGATAGGATGATGAGGGATTATCCCCATCTGTTTGTGTAACCTTGTAGCAATTCCGGGACGGAATTTTTATAAGGGGGGAGGATGTAATACCCGAGAATTTCCGCATATTATTAAATAAATATATTAATGAAAATGAATATTTATTTGATTATGAACAATTTTGTGTTATGAAATGAGATAACTCAATTATATTAAATAATTGAATAATTAAGAATACGTGGAGTTTATGGTAAACTCGTTGAAAGCCTTGTGTGGCATGGTGATGGGAAATACTAATAGTTAAGTTAATCGGCGAAGAAATTATAAGATGAGCAATTGAGTAATATTAATTGTTAATTGTTGTTGTAGTATATTATTAGTTGATAATTGATGTGTGGTATATTAATTATTTAATAACAAGGATTAATTAATGATTATATTAATTAATTGATGATGGTTGTGGTGGAATATTGATTTCTTGGCAATTATTAATAATAGGTGATTATTATATAGATAAGTAATGATTATGGAAAACTCATAAATGGTTGGATTAATTAATATTAGTGTTAATTAATTAAGGAAGTGCTTGATTAATTTATTTAACATAATTAAGTGAGTTATTAATATAATAATATTATATTGATAGTTATGTGCATGTGAACAATAATACAAAAATAACTATATGATGCAGTGTGACATTTATGTGGCTATATATATTAAGTCTTATAAAACTATATTGTATGAGCATTGTGACTAAATATATTGGGACTATATGTTATAAATACATTATCTATATAGCAATATGTATGTGGGCATGTGTGGAGATAATATACCATGAACTATTAAAATGTGTGATAAAATGTACATGGATTATATGTGTGACGCCCCCAAAATAGGTATACATCACCTATTCTGAGTCGCCAAATACATGGTACAAAATACAAATACAATCTTTAATATACAACAAGAAAGCTGTGAGTTTTAATATAAATATTGCCTTCTAGACAATATCCACTCTCAGAATAAGTCCTCATTATATTTATTGTCACACTATTTAACAGAATAGTGAGGACTACTAATACTATCATCTGGACCGTCACTCCATTACCCGACTAGTCCCGGCTACGTTCTCATTTCATGAAGAGAACAGTGAAAGAAAGGGTGAGCTCAACTAGCCCAGTAAGAAATATTATGACTAAGATAATGCAGAATAAATTATCATTAGTTTTCAACAGTGTTAAACTGATAAAATATAATAGACATCAAGTTTAACTGCAGCAGTACATGCAATCCATTAAAAGAGTCAAGTAGGGAATAAAATCTACTATCTTTTATGATTTAAAAGGTTTTCATCACTTTTATCCTTTGGACTCAAATTTTAATAAATAATCCACCTCATCCCCTCGCACTACAACCAAGGATATTCATAAGTATCACAACGACAAATTATCCATGCACTACGGACCAAGGATATTCGTGTATTCATCAATGGTCATGATCATGCCAACAACTGTCCATCAATGCACTACGGATGAGGACTTTTACCACATCATTTGTAACATTACGGTCATGATTACACCGAATAATCCCTGGTCATAATCATACCAAGTCCATCTATGCACTACAGGCCACAGATGACTTTCAACAAAATATAAACATAAGGATGATGACAATGATATAAGAATTCAATAAAACAAGTTCAAGAATTAATTTATCCAGGAACTAATAACGTCCAAATTGTCAACATGATACTTCTTTGTAGAGTAAAATTTAAGAATGCTCAGAAGAATATTTCCACAAAAAGATACTGGATGAAGCGTAAATATCAAGGATATTCCACCAATTTTATGGAGTATAGAAGTCAAAACTTTAACCAACTGAGTATAATAAAGAATGGAATAACAAAAGAAATCACCATGCATGCGATAGACCGCACAGACAGGTTATTCCAACAGAATAATAAATAATGGAACTAGGTCAGGCGTAATACGCACCGACAGGATATTCCAACAGAGTAATAAAGAATGAAATAACAGAAGAATTTCACCATATATCCCAGATTACAGACAAACAAAGTTATTCCAACATAATAATAAAGAATGGAATAATGTAAGAATTTCACCAAGTATAGGGTAGTCACGGCGATATCTGAGTTATTCCAATAAAATAATAAAGAATGGAATAACAGAATTTCTCTTCATGAATACAAAAGAAATAATACCCCTTACGGGTACAACAAATAATATCCCTTACCTTTGAAAGAAGAGTATTCCGACTAGTAGGGCAAGGATATACTCGAAGAAAACTTGCACTACGCTCAAAGCTTTCTTAAACTCTAAAGAAATACGCTCAAGATTATAGAAGAAGAATTCTCTCTATAGTTTCTCTCTTTAGAGTTTCAGTGAATTCGTAAGAAAAAAATGAAGGAATGAGCTTCTATTTATAGGAGAATGGACTGCATAGTAACTAATTCATGAACGGTCTAGATTGATTTACTTTTAAACGGACGGTCCATATTGATTTACTATGCAGTATTAATAAAATATTCTAATAAAATAAAATCTTTTAAATAAAATATATTATATTCTATTTATAATCTAATAAAACGAATAACTTTATAAAAGTATTCTGTTTTATATAAAAAGATTTTACTATGCAAAACACTATGCAGGCACTATGCAAAATAAAATATAATATATTCTAATTATTGTCTAATAAAACAAATAACTTTATAAAAGTATTCTGTTTTATATAAAAAGATTTTACTATTAGCCTAATAAAACGAATAACTTTATAAAAGTATAGGCATGGCTCCATTTGAGGCGTTGTATGGACGAAAATGTCGTTCTCCAGTATGCTGGGACGAGGTGGGAGAAGCAACGTTGATGGGACCCGAATTAGTACGCATGACTACAGAAAAGATCCAAATGATTCGACAACGTATTCAAACCTCACAAGATCAACAAAAGAGTTATGCTGATCTTCATCGAAAGGACGTGAAATTTAATATTGGGGATCATGTATTATTACGTGTTGCTCCATGGAAGGGAGTTACAAGATTTGGAAAGAGAGGAAATCTCAATCCAAGATTTGTTGGTCCATTTGAGATTCTTGACCGAATAGGAAATGTGGCCTATAGACTCGCGTTACCTCCAAGCATGTCTCGTGTTCATAATGTTTTCATATATATATCTATGTGAAAGACCCAAACCACATTATATGACGAGATAGTCAAGATTTGACCCAAACCACATTAAGATCTGAGATAGAAAAGAACATGTCTTACGCATCAAGGTTATGAAGTTAGGTTTTGTGGAGAAAAGGTGCTATTAAGATCTTGGATGAAAAGAACATGTCTTACGAGTCGAAATTATCGCACGTCAATTTCGAGGGAGAAATTAAATTTCATAAAGGTTTAAGACCTCAACTTATTATAAAAATTTTTCTCTATTTATTATCTTGAAATAGTAAGGAGTTAATTTGATATGCTTTGGTTATGGGTGAAATGTGCAAATTTTACAAAATAAGCAAGTGGTTATAAAATATTCCTTTTTTTAGGGAATATTCGTTTGGTCGTGGAATATTCTTTTTTTAAAGGAATATCAAATGCGATGGCGAAGTCATTCGTGGGCCCCATATGAGGATAATTGTCGGATGAAGAAAAGCGATAAAGTATGAGTTTTTATAATTAACGACGTAATGGTTCTGAATTAACTTTGTTGGAATACACGGTGGTTAAAATCTGATGTCTGGCGTGGTTACGACGGTAGCTGCGGTATTGCAAGTATAGTTGAATTATTGATTCTTACGTAAGAAGGCCTTTACTCAATAATTATTTAGTAATTCTTTGTTCAATATTTTATTTTATTGATTCAATAATTCTTTGCGTTGATAGTTTATATTATTGTTGTTTTAATAATTGTCCTTTGCCGCGATATTTTCCATTATCAAATCAATAATTCATATTATTTGAATAATATTATTAGATAGCATTATTGGCAATGTCTAGAAAGTTACATCAAGGAGAGGTTTGGTCATCTAATTGCTTGGCATGATAAGGAGAAATCCTTATCGGAAAGCCCCTCTTTCACAGGAGCAACTGATTGTCATAATTGTGATTCTGTAATATTATTTGGGAATAATTAATTATTGATTTATATGATAAGGAAATATTTATTTGATGTGGATATAAATGATGGATTTATTTATTTTATATGGTTATTAATGAAAGAATTAATGCTGAGATGTTTTATCAGTATTTTGTCAGATTGGAGGTATTAAAAATCATCAGTTTGTGGATTTCGGATATTTTCTGTTTGGAATTTGGAAAAACTTTCTTCTGCAAAGTTGTAGAGAATTCGATTTCGTGTGAAATGGACATAAAATTCGTATTTTTCTGATAAACGGGCTATTTTCTATGAATTGTTAAAGTTTCTGATTATTGTTTAAATGATAAAACATTTTGGAAAATTCTAGAATTGGTTGGTGAGAAATGTGCTCAATTGAATTTCAAATGTGGTGGGTGGCAATAGTAGCAGGTAAAGCCATCGGTGCGAGGTAAAATGCCTTGGCGTCTTAACATTTTCCTATAAATAGATGGCTAAGTTAGAATTGAAAATCACACACGAAACAAAGTTTTTCTCTTCTCTCTCTATATTATCGGCGTATTCTTGTGAGTATTTTGATACTTGAGTGTTCTTTATCTGTGCAAGTTCCTTGACATTATATCCGATATTTCATTAGGAAATACGGTTATTTTGAGGTAAGGGATGTTATTTTCTTCATATATGATATTATTTCTTTCAATATCATTATCTTAGAAGTATTGATCTGAACTTTTAATCAAATTTGGAACTTTTTTGTGTATGGGGTTACTATTCACGTATCTGACACTATTCACGTATCGACACCTTATTCACAAAATCGACATTATTCAGAAAAAATAAAATTTTCTCTTTTTTCTTCAGATGTCTTTTATAGTTCTTATCTTTGATTGTATCCATGTTTTGATCTTTATTTTTGAATTCTACTTCACACTTGGTTATTATGGAGTATTATTGAATTTGGATAAAGAAAAATGAATCCCTAATATTTGTCCTTACATCTCCTTTGGATTCGTTCTCTAAAAATTTTTTCATCATCCTCGGTCCTTAATGGTGATACTTGATGAATATCTTTGGCTTTGTAGTGCAAAGATGAATGATTACTGATGAATATCTTTGGCGTAGTGCAAAGATGAGCAGTGTTGAGATGAACATGACCATTTGGTGATACAAATGAATATCTTTGGCCCGTGGTGCAAAGATGTATATTGATTGATGTTCTGAGGATAAAATATTGATGATGGACTTTTAAATTCATAGATGATAGTAGATTTCATTCTCTACTTAACTCTTCTAATGAATTGTTGTTTCCGCTGCAGTTGTTGATCTAAAACTTGTTGTCTATTGTACTTTATCAGATTTTCCCTGTTGAAGACTAAGGATAATTTGTTGTATATTATCTTAGTCATAATGTTCTTTACTGGGCTAGTTGAGCTCACCCTTTTTCTTTTTGTTCCATTTTTCTTCTCAGGAGGTGAGAGTTTAGCAGGGACTAGTCGGGGTATGGAGTGATGATTCAAGATAGCTGTTTTAGTAGTCCTCAATATTTTGTAAAATAGTGCATCAATAATTATAATGAGGACTTTATTTGGGTGTGGATATTGTCTAGAAGACAATATTGTATTTAAACTCACAGTATGTGTTTGTCGTATTTTGCACGACAATTGTATTAATAAAGTTGTAGTTGTTTTTTACATACCATGTATTTGGCGACTCAGAATGGGTAATGTATACCTATTTTGGGGGCGTCACGGTTAGTATCGAGCTTAGGGATATGGTCTCTAGCGGAGATGGGGAATAGAACTAGGAGGAGAGATGAGTAAATCCTTCGCTAGTGTGTCCTACCTAAGCTTATTTGTTGGTTGGTCGTAATATAGGGATATTATGTGATATGTTAATTTGTTTAATTAACCCACATTTTATGGCGAGTTTTTAAGAATGGCGGTGAGAAGCGTTAACAATGGAGTCTATGAGGCGTGGAACAACCTTTGATTACCAACCAAGAAGAGCGTGCAATAGGAAGGCAATATTCCTCCTGTAAACAACACTGAAAGCAAGCGATGAATGATGCGATGTTTAGAAGCTTTTGCAGTTCATATAAAATTAGACGAGGAGACTCGTGTACAAAATACTGGTGGAAATGATAGAAGCTTGTGATGCATCACTGACAAAGCGATTCAAGGAGTTGGGACCACAAGATTTGGGAAAGCCGATCCGATTAAAGCGGAAAGCGTGGGTTAAGCAAATGACCAAGATATTCGATGTCTTGGGATGCGGAGGAACAAAAGGTTCCATTCGCCACCTTTATGTTAAAGTGGTGAGGTGATTCTTGGTGGGAATCGTGAAGCGTACCCTGACCGGACCGCACTCAACATGTCTTGGGAAAAATTTCAAAAAAAGCTGTTCAATGACAAGTACTTTCTGAAAGTATTCGTCATATGAAGGAGGTAGAGTTTATTAGATTGGAGCGAACAACATGATGGTGTCCTCGATGCGAAGCGAAGTTAGCGGAGTTATCCAGTTTGCACCTCATTTGGTAGAAAATGAGGAGCGTATGGCGCGGATGATTTTTGAGAGAGGTCTAAAACAGAGATTCGACAATATCTTATCTCTCATAAATTTTCTTTATATTAGGATGTTGTAAATGAGGGCTCAATTATTAGGCGTGATAATGAGTATGTTCAATTGAGGGACCACAACCGAGGTATCTCGGTGTGGCGATCATCGAGGCGATGATAACCAATGAGGAGGAAGAATACGGACAAAAGCGGTAACCACTCGGGTGGAAATCGTGGCCATGATAATAGGAGAGGTGAGTCAGTGGAAATTTCAAAAGAGGAGATTCAACAATGGCGGGAAGACATCGGTGGTGACACCGGCACCAACAACAAATTCTAGGGAGGAGAAGCGGTAGCCGGTTAGATCTTCTGAGATCACGAGAGGAGAGGACACATAAGTCAAACTATTCACTGACCTTCAAGGTGTGTTTTAATTGTGGAAAAGAGCGGTCACATGGCCGATTTTGTCCGATGGCGAAGTCAAGTCCAATGGGGATGGCGGCACCAAAAGCGATTCTGGACAAAAAAAATCGATTGGTTGAGGAAGGCGTTTGTCGTGGTGGCCAAAGCGCGAGAAACGAGCGAGGTGATCACGGGTAAGCTAATCTTGAACTCTTTTGAAGTTTATACCTTACTAGATCTGGGGTTCTACCCATTCTTTTATCTCTCTGCTTGTGCTCAGCGTTTAAACTTGACTCAGGAGAAATTGGACTTTAACTTATCTATTGAAACTCCGATTGGGTGAAACCTTTGTTACATCTACGGTTTATAAATCTTGCTTGATCCAAGTTGGCACAATCACATTACTATTGATCTTATCTCTTTAAAGATACTTGCATTTGATGTGATTTTAGGGATTGATTGGTTAACCACTCATCATGCCAAAATTGATTGTTTTTCGTAAGGTTGTTAGTTTTCATATTCTAACCAACTTTGTTATACTGAATTCAAACAACTAAACCACTAAAATCGATCAACATCATATCAAGCCATAAAGCTATTCGTTTATTGAAAAAGCGGATGTCAAGCTTTCTTAGCCCATATTATGGACTTGAACAAAAACACGTCGATTTGAATAATATTCACATTGTTAGTGAATTTCGGCGTATTTCTGAAGAACTTCTGGTCTACCCCGGAGCGTGAAGTTGAATTCTTTATTGATCTTGAGCAAGAATACAAAGCCCATTTCCAAAACCCCATATCGAATGGCTCTATTGAACTTGAGGAGTTAAAAGTCCAACTACGAGGAATTGTTAGACATCGGTTTCATTCGTCTAGTACATCTCCTTGGGGTGCTCTGTTTTATTTGTAAAAGAAGAAAAGGCGGGAGTATGCGACTTTGTATTGATTCTGAGAATTAAACCATGTCACCATCAAGAATAGGTATCCCCTACCTCGTATTGATGACTGTTTGACCGATTGCAAGGAGCACAATTCTTTTCAAAGATCGATCTTCGATTACGGATATCATCAATTTGAAGATTAAAAGCGAGGATATTCAAAGGCGCCTTGAGAACTTCGATGCGGGCATTATGAATTCTTAGTCATGTCTTTTGGATTGACTAATGCTCTCTTTGCTTTCATGGATATGATGAACCGTGTATTCAAGGAATATTTGGATCGGTTCGTTGTTGTCTTTATTGATGACATCCTCATCTATTCAAAACCCGTGAAGATCATGAGCACCATTTGAATTTGGTACTTCAAAGACTTCATGACAACAAAAGATATATGCCAAAATTTGAAGAAATGCGAGTTACGGCTTAAGGAAGTATCATTCCTTGGGCACGTGGTGTCAAAACATGGAGTATCTGTTGACGGCGAAGATTGAAGCAATCAAAGTTGGGACAACCAAAGTCGATGGCCAAGAAGTCGCGTAGCTTTTTGGTCTTAATTTGGTTATTATCGGAGATTCGTGGAAGGATTTTCTCGAATCGCTACTCAGATTAACTCGGTGACTCGGAAAGATACAAAATTCGTATGGAACGAGGAATGCGAGAAGAGTTTCCAAGAACTCAAGAGGAGACTCATTTTGGCACTTGTTCTAACAATACCATCTGGTTCGGATGGATTTGTTATCTCAATGATGCTTACGGCAAAGGGTTAGGATGTGTTCTCATGCAACATGGGAAAGTCATAGCCTATGCCTCGCGACAACTCAAAAAGAATATGAGAGGAATTATCCTACTCATGATGCGGAGTTAGCGCGATCATTTTTGCGTTGAAAATCTGGAGACACTACTACACGTATGGGGAGAAAGTGGAGATTTATACGGATCATAAAAGCCTCAAATATTTCTTCACCCAAAAGGAACTCAACATGCGACAACGGCGTTGGCTCGAGTTGTTGAAGGATTACGACCATAACATTGATATCATCTGGAAAAGCAAAGCGTTGTAGGCGGCGCATTGAGTAGAAGATCATATGCGAATGCGAGTGCAATGTTGTTAACATAAAGGCCCATTTTTAACGACTTACAAAGGATGGAGATAGAGTTAAAGGCTCCAAGTACCCACGTGATGATATCAAACATACGAGTAGAACCGACTTTAATCGATAAAGTTAAAGCTGCTCAAGCTACGGACACGGGGGCGATGCGTATGAAGAAGAAAAGCAAGAAGGTGTTATTCTAGAAGCGAGAATCGATGAAGAAGGAATACTTCAAGTCAACTCCGGACTTTGCGTTCTAACGATCGACTTGAAGCATAGAATCATGATGGAGGCACATAACACACCATTTGCAATCCATCACAGGAGTACCAAAATGTATCATGATCTTGACATACATTTTGGTGGAACAATATGAAGAGAGAGATCGCGGAGTTTATCTCGAGGTGTTTAACTTTGTCAGCGTGTAAAGGCGAGCATCAAGTGCCAAAAGGTCCATTGCAACCACTTGAGATTTTGGAATGGAAGTGGGAACACATTACCATGGATTTCAATTATGGGTCTTCCCAAAGTTTCTCAAGGCATAGATGCGATTTGGGTTATTGTTGATAGATTAACCAAGTTTGCTCATTTCTTACCTATACGTGAAACTTATTCCTTGAATGTCTTGCTTTCGTATATGCGTGAATGAGATTGTGCGATTGCATGGCATGCCAGTATCCATAGTTTTGGATCGTGACCCAAGATTCACTTCAAGATTTTGGGTTAGCTTGCTGAAAGCTATGGGCATGGATTTCTGATTGATTGACATACCATCCTCAAAAGGACGGACAATCGAGAGAGACTATTCAAACCCTTGAAGATCTATTAAGACTACGTGTTCTAGATTTCAAAGGAAGTTGGGATAAGTACTTGCCCTTTGGTGGAATTCTCCTACAACAACGAGTTATCAAGCAAGTATAGGCATGGCTCCATTTGAGGCGTTGTATGGACGAAAGTGTCGTTCTCCAATATCTTTGGGGCGAGGTGGGAGAAGCAACGTTGTTGGGACCGAGAATTAAGTACGCGCATGACTACGAGAAAAGATCCAAATGATTCGACAAGCGTATTCAAACCTCACAAGATCGACAAAAGAGTTATCTTGATCTTCATCGAAAGGGCGTGGAATTTAATATTGGGGATCATGTATTATTACGTGTTGCTCCATGGAAGGGAGTTACAACATTTGGAAAGAGAGAGAAAGCTCAATCTAAGATTTGTTGGTCCATTTGAGATTTGCCAAGAATAGAAATGTGGCTATAGACTCGCGTTACCTCCAAGCATGTCTCGTGTTCATAATGTTTTCCATATATCTATACTCCGTAAATATGTGAAATACCCAAACCACATTATTGAGTTAGAACCAGACGAGATAGCCGAAGATTTGACATACGAGGAGGTACCTGTTAAGATCTTGGATAGAAAAGAGCATTTCCTACGCACCAAGGTTACACCACAAGTTAAGGTTTTGTGGAGAAACCATGCTATTGAAGAAATGACTTGGGAGTTGGAATCGAAAATGAAAGCGAGGTACCCTCATCTGTTCGAAACACCAGTACGCACGTCAATTTCGAGGACGAAATTTCATAAGGAGGGGAGGTTGTAAGACCCCAACTTATTATAAATAAAATTAAATTTTCTCTATTTATTATCTTGAAATAGTAAGGAGTTAATTTGATATAATGCTTTGGTTATGGGTGAAATGTGCAAATTTTACAAAATAAGAAAGTTGTTATAAAATATTTCTTTTGTCGGGAAATATTCGTTTGGTCGCGGAATATTCTTTTTGTCGGGAATATCCAAATGACGATGTAGCCTTGATCATTCGTGGGCCCCATACTTGAGATAATTGTGTGATGAAGAAAATGACAAAGTATGAGTTTTTATAATTGACGTAATGGTTTACAATTAACTTTTGGAATACACGGTGGTTAAAATACGATGTCTGGCGTAGTTGCGACGATAGCACTTACGGTATTACTGCAGTATAGTTGAATTATTGATTCATACGTAAGAAGGCACTACTCAATAATTGTTATGATGAATTCTTGTTCAATATTTTATTTTATTGATTCAATAATTGTTGCGTTGATAGTTTATATTATTGTTGTTTTAATAATTGTCATTTTGCACGATATTTTCCATTATCAAATCAATAATTCATATTATTTGAATAATATTATTAGATAGCATTATTGGCAATGTCTAGAAAGTTACATCAAGGAGAGGTTTGGTCATCTAATTGCTTGCGCCCGATAAGGAGAAATCCTTATCGAAAAGCCCCCTCTTTTCACAGGAGCACTGGTTGTCATAATTGTGATTCTGTAATATTATTTGGGAATAATTAATTATTGATTTATATGATAAGGAAATATTTATTTGATGTGGATATAAATGATGGATTTATTTATTTTATATGGTTATTAATGAAAGAATTAATGCTGAGATATTTTATCAGTATTTTATTAGATTGGAGGTATTAAAAATCATTCGTTTGTGGATTTTGGATATTTTCAGTTTGTAATTTGGAAAAACTTTCTTCTGCAAAGTTGTAAAGAATTCGATTTCGTGTGAAATGGACATAAAATTCGTATTTTTCTGATAAACGGGCTATTTTCTATGAATTGTTAAAGTTTCTGATTATTGTTTAAATGATAAAACATTTTGGAAAATTCTAGAATTGGTTGGTGAGAAATGTGCTCAATTGAATTTCAAATGTGGTGGGTGGCAATAGTAGCAGGTAAAGCCATCGGAGTAGCAGTCAAGTCAGCTTGGCGTCTTAATATTTTCCTATAAATAGAGGGCTAAGTTAGAATTGAAAATCACACCAGAAAAAAAGTTTTCTCTCTTTCTCTCTCTATATTATCGAGCGTATTCTTGTGAGTATTTTGATACTTGAGTGTTGCTATATGGTGCAAGTTCCTTCAGCACTATATCCAGTATTCCAGTCAGAAGTACGGTTATTTTGAGGTAAGGGATGTTATTTTCTTCATATATGATATTATTTCTTTCAATATCATTATGCCGAAGTATTGATCTGAACTTTTAATCAAATTTGGAACTTTTTGTGTTTGAGTTACTATTCACGTATCTGGCTTTATTATTCACGATATAAACATTATTCACCTAAAAAATGAATTTTTCTCTTTTCTTCCAGATGTCTTTTATGGTTACTATCTTTGATTGTATCCATGTTTTGATCTTTATTTTGTATTCTACTTCACACTTGGCTATTATGGAGTATTATTGAATTTGGATAAACCGCAATACGAATCCCTAATATTTGTCCTTACATGTCTCCTTTGGATTCGTTTTCTCTAAAATATTTTTCATCATCCTCGGTCCTTAATGGTGATATTTGATGAATATCTTCAGAAAGGCAAAGATGAATGATTACTGATGAATATCTTGATGCAAAGATAGTGTTGAGATTTGTGATACAAATGAATAGGAAATGTAGTGCGTTACCTCCAAGATGTCTGTGTTCATAATGTTTTCCATATATCTATACTCAGTAAATATGAAAGACCCAAACCACATTTGAAGGCCGTAGATATCCAAGATTTGACATACGAGAGGTACCTGTTAAGATCTTGGATGAAAAGAGCATTTCCTACGCACCAAGGTTACACCATAAGTTAATGGAGAAACCATGCTATTGAAGAAATGACCGGGAGTTGAATCGGAAATGAAAGCGAGGTACGCATCATCTGCTCAAAACACCAGTACGTACGACGCCAATTTCGAGTGACGAAATTTCATAAGGAGGGAGGTTGTAAGACCCCAACTTATTATAAATAAAATTAAATTTTCTCTATTTATTATCTTGAAATAGTAAGGAGTTAATTGGATATAATGCTTTGGTTATAGGTGAAATGTGCAAATTTTACAAAATAAGCAAGTTGTTATAAAATATTCTTTTTGTCGGGAAATATTCGTTTGGTCATGAATATTCTTTTTGTTGGGAATATCCGCATGCGATTTGCTGCATCATTCGTGGGCCCCATAAATGTGATAATTGTCGATGAAGAAAATGACAAAGTATGAGTTTTTATAATTGACGACGTAATGGTTACCGTTAACATCGTTGGAATACCGTGGTTAAAATACGTGAATATGCCAGAATGCACATAAAGAAAGACACAAGATTGCACAATATAGTTGAATTATTGATTCATACATAAGAAGGCACTACTCAATAATTGTTACAAAGAGTTTATTGCTCAATATTTTATTTTATTGATTCAATAATTGCTGCGTTGATAGTTTATATTATTGTTGTTTTAATAATTGTCATTGCACAATATTTTCCATTATCAAATCAATAATTCATATTATTTGAATAATATTATTAGATAGCATTATTGGCAATGTCTAGAAAGTTTCATCAAGTAGAGGTTTGGTCATCTAATAATTGCGGCCAAGAAGGAGAAATCCTTATCTGAAAGCCCCTCTTCCGGGAACTACCGATTGTCATAATTGTGATTCTGTAATATTATTTAGGAATAATTAATTATTAATTTATATGATAAGGAAATATTTATTTGATGTGGATATAAATGATGGATTTATTTATTTTATATGGTTATTAATGAGAGAATTAATGCTGAGATGTTTTATCAGTATTTTGTCAGATTGGAGATATTAAAAATCATCCGTTTGTGGATTTTGGATATTTTTCAGTTTGTAATTTGGAAAAACTTTCTTCTGTAAAGTTGTAAAGAATTCGATTTCGTGTGAAATGGACATAAAATTTGTATTTTTCTGATAAACGGGCTATTTTATATGAATTGTTAAAGTTTTTGATTATTGTTTAAATGATAAAACATTTTGGAAAATTCTAGAATTGGTTGGTGAGAAATGTGCTCAATTGAATTTCAAATGTGGTGGGTGGAAATAGAACAGGTAAAGCCATCAGGTAACAGGTCAAGTCTGCTTCGGCGTGCTAATATTTTCCTATAAATAGAGGGCTAAGTTAGAATTGAAAATCACACCAGGAAAAAAGTTTTTTCTTTTCTCTTTATATTATCGAGTTTATTCTTGTGAGTATTTTGATACTTGAGTGTTGCTATATGGTGCAAGTTCCTTCAGCACTATATCCAGTATTCCAGTCAGAAGTACGGTTATTTTAAGGTAAGGGATGTTATTTTCTTCATATATGATATTATTTCTTTCAATATCATTATGCCGAAGTATTGATCTGAACTTTTAATCAAATTTGGAACTTTTTGTGTCGGAGTTACTATTCACGTATACGGCACTATTCACGTATACGACACTATTCACCGAAAAATAAAATTTTCTCTTTTTCTTCCAGATGTCTTTTATGGTTACTATCTTTGATTGTATCCATGTTTTGATCTTTATTTTTGAATTCTACTTCACACTTGGCTATTATGGAGTATTATTGAATTTGGATAAACCGCAATACGAATCCCTAATATTTGTCCTTCTGTCTCACCGGATTCGTTCTTCTAAAATGTTTTCATCATCCTCGGTCCTTAATGGTGATATTTGATGAATATCTTTGGCTCAGAGTGTAAAGATGAATGATTACTCGATGAATATCTTTGGCCCGTAGTGCAAAAGATGAACAGTGTTGAGATGAACATGACCAATTGGTGATACAAATGAATATCTTTGGCCCGTAGTGCAAAGATATATATTGATTGATGTACAGGGATAAAATATTGATGATGGACTTTTAAATTCATAGATGATAGTAGATTTCATTCTCTACTTAACTCTTCTAATGAATTGTTGTTTCCGGCGCAAATTGTTGATCTAAAACTTGTTGTCTATTATCAGATTTTATCGATTTTCCTGTTGAAGACTAAGGATAATTTTTTGTATATTATCTTAGTCATAATGTTCTTTACTGGGCTAGTTGAGCTTACTCTTTATCTTTTCGTCCCATTTTTCTTCTAAGGAGGTGGGAGTTTAGCAGGGACTAGCCGGGGTATGGAGTGATGATTCAAGATAGCTGTTTTAGTAGTCCTCACTATTTTATAGAATAGTGCATCAATAATTGTAATGAGGACTTTGTTTGGGTGTGGATATTGTCTAGAAGACAATATTGTATTTAAACTCACAGTATGTGTTGTCATATTTTGCACGACAATTGTATTAATAAAGTTGTAGTTGCTTTTCTGTACCATGTATTTGGCGACTCAGAATGGGTAATGTATACCTATTTTGGGGGCGTCACAATAACTCTGTCATCTCAATTATTGATTTAATAATATATAACATATCGACAATAATTGAATAAACCTGAATGACTTCTCACGTAAGCGTCTATTATGGAACTACGCGTATTTCTGTACTTTTAACACCGGGTGTTTCAACAGTTAACCGTAAAACTTCCGCCGTTATTTTCATAAAAAATATTTTTGTCGTTTTCTCAATCCGACAATAATTCCGTTGTGGGGTCCACTAATGAAATTGCCGTCGTACGAATATTCCTTGTTTAAAATGAATATTCCCCGACCAATCGAATATTATATAACAACTTGCGTACTTTGCAAAATTTATAAATATTACCCACAACTATAACATTATATCAAATTTATTCCAAAAATGATAATTATAGAAAATTCATCTTTATTCATAAAAGTTGGTGTCTTACAATATGTATATTACATTTCCATATTTCATCTACTACATTGAAACCTTAATTATTAAGTGTGACATTTAATCATAATATATGGTTGAGATGTGTATTAAAAATATAACATAAGAATGAGGGTTGTGCATATGTATAGTCTAAGTGTTGCTAGAATGTTGAGCATTTAAGTTGTCCCAAAATGAGTGTCCCATTTGCCTCAAACTTCAATCACGTGTACTAGAAAAAGGCTAGGCCTATGTTCTTCATATTTTCTTCCAAGCTTGCTAGGCAATGATCATGGGGGGAGTGGTGCTCATGATGAAATCTGACAACTAATTACCAACTCCTTCTTATACTTCATGCAATCCCTTAATCCATGAGTTTGAATTCTTGGGCAATGGCTTGACATGGTTATTGAGTGTTCTATAAATGAGAGCTCTCCTTCCATTTTTTCCAAGTGTTAGAGAATTGCTAGGTGAGAATTGAGAGCATACAAGCATCCTTAAGAGTTTAAGAGTTCAAGTAATAACAAGTTCTTTCACATTTCAGAAGTATAATCCCTTTTCCTTGCTTCCATTTCATTCTCTGTAAAAATGGAGTCTTGAGTCTTGAAATTCAAATTCTTGAATTCATGGAATTGTATGTTAATGAGGTTGGATAATGTCCATATAATTGTTATATGATCATATAAGCATGTTGTAATTGATATATGAGTGTTTAGGAATGATTTCGTGGGTAAATTTTGTGTTTGGGCTGGAGTTCGCCAAGCAGATCGCGCTCATACCGAACCAGTACCTGAGTAGTCATACCATTTGTATTGAGGCACAAACAGAAGTAGGCTGCTTGCCGATTCTTTGAATCCAAGAGAGCGCTTTGTTTTCGAGTTTGACCCTTATGAGCTAGTAGTTATGACTTAAGCTAGCATGTGAACATGTGTATGATGTATATATGGATATGTTAACCTAATGTGAACATGTTTTCATAGACTTGCATGATTAATGGAGACATATGGTTTAAATGGAAATTTGAACCTTAAGTTTTGAAAACAACTATGTTAAAGATCATGTTCTACAAATTGTGAACCTAATAAGCTATGCATGACTGATGTTACATAGATGAGCATGTTGTGGTGTACATAGTCCTTTTGAGCATGAACAAACTTATTAAGCCTAGTGATAGAAATGTTTTCAAGGAAAGACTTAGCCTAGTATGCTAACTTACATGATTTCTACATGTTGTATATTCTGACTTTGCAAAGCATGTTAGTGTGACTTAGACATGCATGAATAAACCTTTAGCTTGTGTTTATATGATTGGCAATAAAGCATGAACATGTTGAGTGAATTAGTATACTTTACAAATAAAAATATGACCTTTGAATGTGAATATTGCCATGTTACCTTGAGGACTAGAATCTGACATTTGTGATCATGTTTGATGTCACTATTAGACTCACTCATGTAGTATAAATGTATACATACCATGCATGTGTGACATATTTTAAGAAAAACATGAACGAAGCCTATTTCCAACTAAAGCGGTGTTAGTTTCATATATGTGTTATGAATATACACAAGCATGCCTAAATATGGGTGTTATAACTATCTTGTATGTTTAGAGAGCAAGCATGATAGGTTTTGTGGTTTCATGACCCTAACTTGTTGAAATAACTAATTTAGAAATACGTTATAAAAGGAACCTAGATGTACTTGAGAAGCATGAAAAGACCTTTAACATAATATATATATATATATATATATATATATATATATATATATATATATATATATATATAACATGTGTGAGAGTTTTGGTCGTTTTTGAGAGAAACCACAAGGCAAAGAAATGAAAGTCTTGGCATGGTTGTAGAGGATTCAAGCCAATTGCTACCGATCCTAAACTTTGCCATGGCAGAATTGCCTACGCAGCGAAATCACATGTTGATTCTGTTTTTGGTCTGATGTTTGAAGCATATCTACATGATTACTTTAACTTATCTTATATGACTAATGTGCTAGTTAATGTGTTAAGGAGCATGCTAAGTGATAGGGTCAAGTGTTGATCATAACTTTCGGATGTTAAGTCCAAAGAATATCTTCAAGAAATCAAGACGTCATTGTAATTGTGATGACTTATAAACTGATTTTGTACCATATGTGCTTACTTGTATCATGTCAAGCTTGATTAAAGACTATGTTAGCTAATTAACATCTTGAACATATAATGCGTTATAAATAGGATTCGAAAGTGTTGATTTATTAACGTGGATAAACTACGCTTAAGGCAAGTTTCTCTAACCTTACTCAAAATATTGTCGTGCAATACCATTGCATTATTTATTCGAACAATACCGTAAGCTTATCCCTTTGAATACAAGTTATATTACTTTCGCTCAAATGAGTTAGTATGTTAAACCCTTGTGAAAGCTATTATTCATGTTGAAATTGGTATTGCCTTTGAATATTGTGAAAGAGTCGATGCCATTTGATTCGGCCAGACTATACGCATGTTTATAAAACTGTCCAAACCAATTAATTGGTGCGGAAATCTTGAAAACTGAGTTGGACAACCCTTTTGGTAAGGGGAGTGTATGTTGTTGGAAACCCCAACACATGAATAAATATTCTGGTGGTGTTATGAATAACAAAAAAGTATTGTAGACTGATCATCTATAGTACTTGATATTTTTGGTTATCAGTTTAATATTGGTAACTCTAGTGGAAGTTCCATAGTCCTTAGTGATCGTCAAAGATAAATTGCTTATCCATTGGATACATTGTTAGCCGCTGAATTCATATATATATCTGTTGATTTATATTGAATTGTTATATCCCTTATTCATAATGTTATTCGACACTTTGAACTATCCTAGAAATAACCCTTCGATATTTCAAACCTTGTGATATTATATCCTACACCCCCGTTGTATATTACTTCTTTGGGCAATTTGTGCTCATCCTCGCTTATTTAAAACCTTTCGATTAAGGAAGAAACGTGGAGGTGTCTCTCGAATGAATAAGGGCAAGGGCAAGGCTACCGACTAGCTTGTCCTTTTTATGTTGAAAGCTATTATGTTATGCTAAGACTATTTGTGGACTATGTTTAAACTTAAGTAGGATTATGTAATAGGTCTTTATTCGATACTATTATGTAATCTATTAAGTAATCAGAGGAATTCATGAGACATGAGGAATAATTATAATAAATCATTGTATATTATTCTAAAGTAGATTTTCCGTTGTGTATGCGTTATTTTAGTTATTATGATTTTACCATGAGAACGTGATGAACCGAATTCGAGTGACCAAGTGGAGGTCCGAATTTGGGGGCGTCACAGAAGCCATGTGTCATTGGATAACAATTGTAACATGTGGTTAATTGAATTAGGAAAATAGGAGAGAAAGGGGGAGTGGTCGGATGGGAAGGAGAGGGACAAAGTGGTGAGTCACTTACTATATTTAGTAAGTTTTTATCCAAATGAAGCAAGCCTTTAAGGCTTTGTCTCCTCCCACCATTAAATCTAGCCGAACAAGTTCTTAAGCTACCATTTTTGTCTAGCTTTAATTACTTAATGGTGGATGGGTTAGCCTAACCCTAGAGCATGGTAAGGTTAGTTGTAGGAGGATTAAGATAATCATCCAAAATATAGCCATTTTTCATTTCATTTCATCTTGTAAGCAAAGTAGGAAAGAGAGAGGAAACTAGATAGCTACGAGAGAAAAGAAAGAAGAGAGAGAGAGAGACAGAGGCTCTCGAATAGAAGAGAAGAAGAGGAAGAAGGAAAGAGCAAGCTTGATTCATGCCTTGATCATGTAGCAAGTAGAATAATTAAGAAGGAAGAACCCTAAGAAGGTAAACCTAAAATCCTAGTTTCATCATCTTTCTTTAAAACTTTTTAAATTATCTTTGATGGTGGTTGAAGGTCATATATATGAGTATACTTGTAATCTAACCGGTAGATGCATGAAAAGTGGAATTAATAATGAAAAACAAAAACCTATGTGCAATGGATGGAAACATGGCTAATGGACTGTCCATGGACTGTTTTGAGGACCTCTTTTGATTATAACTCATGTCTGAAAATTTAGTTTGAAAGTGGTATGTTATACTCATATGAGTTATGGAAATAACCCAATTGGAATGAATCAAAAAGAAGTTAAAACGAATTTATAGTGAATGTTTTAGTAAAACATGTTAGAAACCGAAAAACTAGTTTAGCTATTAACCTTAAGGCCAATTTCAGGGCTAGTTTGATTTCCTTGAAAATTTTGATTTTCTGGGGGAGTATATTACACTGAATAAGGTATCTATAGTCTCCGAAACGGACTCATTCAGAGTTCGGACGAACTAGTTATGACTTTCCAAATTAAGACATCAAAACTGTCCAATCTTAAAAATCAGATTTGGACCTTCCTTTTCTATGAATTTTCTGGAATTATGTGTTAAGAATTTGAAAATGGTTAAAACATAAAAGTTGTAGCCCTAGAAGTTAGCTACGCGTGGAAGCAAGGATAGCTCAAACCAGTTGTGAAACGATTTTGTAATGACTCAAAAAATTATATGTAATATTGTTATTATAATGTCAATTTTTGCGTAATTTTTTTTATTGTTTTGACATTATAATTATTTATTACTTAATAGTTTATTAAGTATCTTAGATTATAAATGGTAAAGAAAGAGATGATGATATACATGATTAATATAATATTATATAAATATCAAGAATGAAAAGGAAAGCCAACATGGCTTAATTAAAAGGGATTCTTGATATAAAGCTATCTATGTTTTTAAAGAATTAATTATATTAGGATATAATTAAAAGTGTTATTTAATAGCAAATAAAGAAATGAAGTATTATCATGAATCATTTAATTACATGGAACCATCATTTTTAATGATGTATATGTTAACTATTTTGTTAATTAAATGTGGAAGATAAAATTCATGAATACTTATATGTATTGAGGGTCCATATTTACATATGGGGCTACCTTAATTATATATGTATGCTTGCAAGACTTTTATTATTTTGTTATGAGGGGCTATTGCTTATTTGATAGGAACAATTACATTTTATAGTACATTTAAAAACATAATTACAAGAAAAGTGCCCTCATTAAATATTTACACAATTAATATATTTAAAATTTTATTTTCATTATTAGTACATATTTATGCTTCCTTTAATTATGGGATGTGTTTTAATTCTCCCCCCCCATCTCTCCCACAATTTTCTCCCCATCTCTTCCACGATTTTCTCCCACTCCATTTCTTTTCCTTCTTCTTCTCCTCCATCCTCCGCCTCCTCCTCCTCCTCCTCCTCCGTCCCAACCTCCTCCCACCTCCGCCTCCCTCCTCCTCCCGCCTCCCCTCCTCCTCCTCCCGCCCACCTCCTCCGTCACCCCTCCTCCTCCCGCCTCCACCTTCTCCGCCACCTTCTATTATTTGAGTATAGGACACAACAGGAACTACGACCCTTTTTCTTTTTTCCCGATTGCCGACTCAAGTAGAGATTCCACATAACAATTCTCATAATTAAACTAAGTAGAATTTGCTTAGTTTGCCACAAGTTTCAATAAACTAAGTACATTTTCAATTATATATGTACTATACTTTGAAACTTAGAAACCCGTTGACATACACTCAAGAGGGGTGAATGTCTAAGATCCCAGATTGGGACCTGTTATTGGATGTTATGTCTCTCACTTGCAAATGCAAATAAACGCAAGTACATTTGTTGTTATTTTGAGGATTAATCGATCGTTATCTCTATATGTTCTCGAAAGTGCATACTTAGATTAAGTTATCTTAGTCTATTTCATGTGCTTGGAGACCATGGGGAGGCCGCCAAAATTTTCTTGAAACTCATGAAACGTACTCAACGTGTTTTGCGCTTAGTGATTTGAGACACATCCAATAACTGGATGAAGCCTTACCCCTTTCCCCGTAGAGATACTAGGTAAATCTAATCCACGCATGAATATCCAAATTAACTTAATGCGTACTTCTGTATAGTTAAAAATGCTAGCCGACCGGAGTTGGATGTACCGTAGGATACCTAGTGATGGGAAGGAATTAGTCTCAGCTTATCGTGTTGAGGTTTTAGATTTCTTGAACAAAGCACTAGAACATACGAATGATCCAAATGGGAAGATGCGATGCCCGTATGTCAAGTGTAAAAATCTGATTTGGAAGAAAGTCGACGAGATTAAATTCGACTTATTTTCTCGTGGATTTGTGGATGGGTACTTCGTATGGACTCATCACGGGGAATCAGAAGTGATTAAAAATATTATGGAACAACCAATTCCACGGGGTTCATACGTCGAACACTATGATCCAGTTGAGATGTTGGTTGATGTTTATGGCCCTACTACTATTGACTGGGCTGAATATGAACCTTCTTCAAGCAGTGCGAAGCAAGTGCCAAATGATACAAATTGCTACCTTTTACCGCTTGTTGATATCTGAATCTGGGTCGCGTTGTATCCAGAAATGATACTGGACACCAAGCTTTCTCAAGCAGCGATTTAAGCTCTTACACTTCAAGAATGAGCACGACTGTAGTGAGAGAGGTTTCAATGATTTGCTCGCTATAATTGGATAGTTCTTACCCAAGGATCATACTCTTCTTGCGAATTATTATGAAGTGAAGAAGATGGTCAAGGGGTTAAATATGGGGTATTAGAAAATCGATGCTTGTGAGCAGGATTGCATGTTATACTATGGGGAGGACAAAGATAAGGGACATTGTGATATATATAGCTTATCGCACTACAAGGTTACAAAACGTGAGGGGAAGGAGAAACAGGTTCCTAGGAAAATCTTACGATATTTTTTCACTTCATACTGAGACTTCAAATGGCTATTCATGTCGTCTCATACGGCCAACATATAAGTTGGCATCGAACAGGGATGTAGGTTCGGTCCATTGACTCACCCAAATGGATGCGAGATGAATGGAAGAGATTTGATTTAAATTATCCTGAGTTTGCGGAAGAAGTTAGAAATGTTAGGCTTGGTATGGCTACTGATGGCTTTTGCCCTTTTAATAATTTTAGCCAGTCGTACTCAATTTGGCCAGTCATTATGGTCGCTCTTCCACCGACAATGTGCACGAGGGATCCATATTTATTTTTGACTTTACTCATTCCGGGGGATAAAAAGTCCTACAAAAGACCTTAATGTGTACCTTCGACCGTTAGTGGATGAACTAAAGATGTTGTGGGAGAATGGGGTTCAGACGTATGATAAATCGATATGCGAGAATTTTGTGATGAAGGCGTACTGTTATGGACTATCAACGACTTTTTCGGCTCTTGGGATGGTTAGTGGTTGGTCAACTCACGGGGAAAGTTGTCATGTCCCGTGTGTATGGGGATGTGCAAGGCAACCGGTTGCAAAGATGGGCTAAAATGTAGTTTCTTTGGGCTCGTCAGAGATTCTTGCTTGTTGATCACAATTACGTAAAAGATGTCTTGCAGTTCAATGTAAAGATAGAGAAGAAGGGGTTGTTGGTCGGCTTATCGGCAAAGTGAGGTCTTGAAATTTGGTTGAATCAACTTGATTTTTTTCCTTTGTTTGGGAAGGAACACGATGAAATTGAGAGCATCATGCACGGAAGACTCATAATTGGACACACTTGCCTATATGGTTTGAGTTGTCAGATTGGGGTACACACTTTCAAATCCAAATCATTGTATAGATGTCATGCATACCGAAAAGAATGTTTTCGAGAACTTGTTTTACACCGTGTTAGATGCGAGTGGTAAAACTAAAGACAATGACAATGCTCAAGAGATTTGGAGGCATTGAACATTAGGCCGTAATTGTGGCTTTACACACTAACACTATGAAACCTAAAGCTCCATTTTGTCTTTTACTAAGCAACAAGTTGAAGACGTCAGTAAGTGGGTTAGTGGGTTGAAGCTCCGGATGGATATCACGTTGAACATAACACGTTGTTATAAGGTTGAGCAATTGAAAATTTCTGGATTCAAGAGTCACGATTGTCATGTATTCATGCAGAAGTTGATTCCAATTGCATTTCGTGAGATGTTACCCAGAAAAGTTCTGGATGCATTGGCCGAACTGTCAAATTTCTTTCGAGATATTTGCTTAACTATAATTAAGTACAGTGATGTCGAGTAGATGGATAAGAATATTGTGCTTACCATGTGCAAGCTTGAAATGATCTTCCCTCCATGATTTTTTGACTCGATGGAACATCTGCCTATTCATCTGCCGTATGAACTCAAACTTGGAGGACCGGTGTAATATCGGTGGATGTATCCTTTTGAGAAGTAATATATAAACCGCTAATTGCTCTATCCTGCTCATATTAATAATACTTCAATTTATCGTAGGTATATGTGCCGATTAAAACAAAAGGTCAAGAACAAAGCTCGAGTAGAGGGTTCTATTGCTGAACGATATACAGAGGAAGAGCTTGTCAACTTTTGCTCATTGTATTTTAACGATGTTGTCTCAACGAAGCACAACCGTTTAGGAAGGAATGAGGTTGTTGGTCCAATGACTGATCATGCTGATGATGAGTTAGCTGTATTCACATATCCGGCTAAACCATTTGGCCCTGAGACGCTGACTTACTTAAGCGACAAAGAGTTGAAGATTGTATCTACATAAGTGCTTCTAAATATGCCCGAAGTATCATCATACATCACGTAAGTCGAAGCTTATTTGCTCCATTTAATACAATTTACAAGTGTAGTCATCTCTATATATGTTAAATACATTTTACTAATATCGCAGTTCATTCGAAGAGGAAGCGTATGCTTCTAAACCAACTTTTACTGCAACAGAATTGGAAACATTCACTAATGCTAATTTCCAACAGTGGTTTAAGAAAAGGGTTGAAGCGGAGAATATTTCTAAGCGTTTTATAGATGTTATCCGAGGACCTTACAAAGTTGTTAGTTCTTTTCCTGGTTGCATCTTGAATGGGAACAGATTTAGAGTCGATGACTTGTATAAACTCACATCAGTCAATTCTGGGGTTGTGGTGTTAGGAAGCTGCTACCAAGATTCTGAGTCCAATTACTATGGTCGTTTACAGGATGTAGTTGTTCTTAATTATCACGGCAGCAAAAAGGTAGTTATATTTAAGTGTAGCTGGTTTGATACTGAAAAGGGGGTTAAAGTTGATCGTAATAGAATCACAACCGTGTTAAAGTCTGATGACGTGTACGTGTCAGCAAGTTAAGTGACTCAAGTGTATTACGCTCCTAATGTCGTAAATACTCGAAGCCCCTGGTACACAGTAGTCACTACTAAAACACGTTCATTTAATGCTAATAACATGTTTGGTATGGATGAGGCGTTGCAAGAAGATGTGAGCAATCCATTGGCCATAGTGTTCCATGCTGAAGATGTGATGAGTACTGATGTCATTGACGTACCTAACGATGAGGATGTCGAGGCCAACGTACACATGAATGATTATGTAGTCGTTGAGGATGATAACGATGACGAAACTGATCTTGAAACTGAGGATGTGGAAGATACCAAATCCGAGAATGATATACACATTGATTCTGATGGGTTTGATGACGTGTGTAATTGAAAATGAGCATTTATATTAGTACTTACCTCATATTGTTAAACTTTTCATATTCGTAATCTACCAATTTTGTTATTGCAGAAGGATATTCATAGCTAGACATAGCGGTGGAGGTCGCCGAGGTGGCGGGCGATCCGGTACTGGAGACGGTAGCCACGATGGAGGCTCTTCTTCAGGCGCGAGTAAGTTATCTTAACTAGGATTTAAATATATCTCAGGCTGCATTAATTATAATGATTATTGAAGTACTATGTTAAATACAATTATTACAGATGCACCTCGTCGACGATACCGAGGGACGAACCTCGGTATCTTTGGTCGTCTCATTCAGAAGTGCCACTTACATGCACATCGGGATGTCGTTTCCACCAGTAGTGTTAATATATTCATACTATTTCTATCGCTTATTGCAAAACACAATTCACATAACACATATTGTTATACTTTTTTCAGTAGTATACTAGACCCGGTGGCTAAGCACACCCTACACGCGATTTGTTCGACGATCTCCCGAGAGGTGCATGCGGTTCAATCAAGATGCACCTGACGATGCCACTTTTTTACGCAGACTGGTCTTCATGGAGTTCCACGTAAGTTAAGTATATTATCATCACATAGTTGTATTGGGATGACAAAATCAATTGTTCTTAATTTTAAATAATCAGTTGTATAGGTTTATTACCGAGCATCTCTCAGTCAGCTGGCGATGATGTGATTGAGCATCACGTCGCTGTAAATTACTCTGGATGGCTGTATAAGATGCAATAGAAGGCATCCTGGGCAGTTGTAGACCAGCCCGGGACCACCATCAGAGATCATCAACCCCGCATAGTCTCCGATTTAGCCTGAGAGGATATGTGTGCGCAATGGGAGGCTGATGACTTCAAGAAAAAGTCTGAGCAGGCGAAGAAGAATCGTGGTTAGCTCCGGATAGTACACAAAACTGGTTCTCAGTCGTTCGAGGAGGCGAAGACGGTAAGTGCGTTGTTTTTAGTTATTTTTGTGTCAAGTTCTCACACAAATACTTAAGACCTGTTTTATGAATGTTTGTATTAGGCATTGAGGAGGACCTTGGGCCAAGATCCTACCATTCTAGAGTTTTGAGATCGAGCCCACACGCCTAAGGACGAGCATGCTTTGTCTCAGGCAGCTTTAGCTATACGGGTAAAACTCATCTTACTATTTAGATTTTAATAATATTCAATCGTAAATAAAATGATATAATTAACATACGTATATGGAATACATTACAGGACCAATTTCAGAGGCTTTTGACGAGCGAGATAAACGTAACATTTGGAGACTATTAGGAGGGGTTCTGAGCCGTTAGATTCCGCCACCCCTCTTCCCGATATTGTATTAGATCAGGATGGGGAGCTGAGACTATGGGTCGCATCTCAGGATCCCCCTACTAGCAGTACCAGCAGATATCGAGTGTTGGGTATGCCGAGGATACCCGCATATACACTTCCTGGAGGTAAAATCCTTTTTATGTTTCATGAACTTATCCGAATTTATCACATTATATAAAGTATTATTAGTAATCGAATTTGTATCTCTTTATAGGCTCCAGCCAGCGCCAGCATCAGAGAGCACATGTCGGACCATCTTATACGGGCGTTGACTTGTATGACGATATCTTCCGGCGGCCATATCGGATAGGTTCCATACTGATCCGGTCTTTCGGCGTCAGCAGTTGCCTTTCAGTTCTCGTCTTCACCAGATTGCTCAAGATATTATAGCAGGGGCCTCTGCAGAGAGTACAAGATTACCACGGGAGCAGTTTGACGCTTGGAGCGCCGAGATGCTCCAGATGGTGATTACCCTCTTGGAGGAGGCTTTTCGTCTGCCCCCACCTACTCAGGTATTCTTATTGTTTAAGTTTTTCAATTAAGGCTAGTTTGTTAATTCTCACATATATATATACGGACTAATGATTTATATTTTGATTCTATCAACAGGTGGCGATAAGCAGGTCATGGCGATGATAAGGAGTATGAGGTCGATTTTCATACTCGAAAGCAAATATTGTTCACCTCGCTACCCGATGATGATACTTTTACTAGTTTATAGTTCATTTGTATATATTCATGTTATTGTAGAACTTTTATATATATTGTATTGTCTAATTAAAATCTGCATAACTATTGTAAATTATATTGTTTAACATTTATGGAACATTAGCTTATATTTGTAATTGGTTAGCTTATAATACGTTTTGGTGGATATTTGAATGTGAATGTGAATGATAATGAGTTGAAGATTAAGTTTTAGTGCTTACGTTGCATATTTGAATGTGAGATCTGGTGTTTATATTATTGTGTATTGGGTTGTGATAGGTTACGTGTACATTAATGGGTTTAAACACACAGAAACCGAACTTTTAAAATCAGATTTAAAAAAAATAGTTAATTCCGACGGAATAGGGTATTTGCGACAACAACAGAAGGCTAATGAAGAATTCATGGGTGAATGCTACTAGAGTTAAAGAGTTCTTACCAACAAAGGTTATTGAAAACGAGAACTTTTAAAATAAGAGACCACAAGTCCACCGATTAAAGCAACTAAATAAAAAAATTGATGAAGTATTCCAAGAAGTTTTCTTTACTTTCATTTTCTCAAAGTAAAGAAAATTAGGGGCATAAAGACTTCATAATTCCAACTTTTCAAATCAAGAAAAGTACATTATACGATTCCTTACATATTTTTATTCGTACATATGTACACATGTGTTAATATATAAATGCCTATATGATTAACAAATCTGGTTTTGTTATAGGACAATCCATGAAAAATATATATATTCTCGACAAAGCATTCTCTGGAGTTGGCATATAAGTTTAATAAACCCTTTTCAAATGGTCTCCCATTGGGAGGATGATTCAGACGAAAGGGTTAACAAACTCAATTTTTGAAAATGACCAAGAGAGCCTGAACGATACTTTGAACTCAATTTTTGAAAATACCCTAAGGCTTCAACACTCTTAAAAATGATAACGATGAAGTTCCTTTCTGGACACAAGATTAACTACCAAACAAAATGAGGATAAGAATAGAAGTAATGAGCAAGAGAAGAAGAACTTGAGGGTTCCCCTCATAGGGTTCAGCCCCTACGAGGCACACTCTTTTAAAAGTTCCAAAGTGATTTCCCAATCAAATTTTTGTTATCATGACGATGAACAAGATGACTAAAATTAAGGAAAGATGCGAGAAATACATAATAAATTAGGGACAATCTCCTTCAAGTCCTTCATGATAGAGAAAATTACGCGAGGAGCCAAAGATCATGACGGCATGACAAAGGTGTGGGTCACATCGATCCAAAAAGACATTAGAAGCCTTCCTTAGACATATTATACGACTTGAAAAATTAAATATAAAAGAATACACCATGGAGCTTGATCACTAGAAGGTGGAGATACAAAGACAAATTCAACCATCAATAAAATAGAGATAAGCCGCATAAGCATGACTCTGCCTACCCCTGCTTACTTCCTCCACGACTATCTTACTATGATAATGCAGACAAGAATACATTTACTATAGCTATGGCTGATACTCTACTAAAGCCACATGAAGGCAAAAATGATGGAGGCTTATACTAGATTTTAAGAAACACGATCAAGGGTCACAATAGCCTATTCAAGACAACATGCTTTAGTAACATACAACAAGGAAGCATAAAGAAGAAATAGTAGATGCTGATGTCAAACCTATGAGAAGTTTTGTTTCACAAATTTCATCAACACAAGATGATGGGTAAACCAAATACTAGCTTTACCATCGAAAGATCTTAGAACTGTAAAGACGAGAATATCAAAAATCCACCCAAGATGGTAGTCCACTAAAAATGGAGGTTTAAGTCCTCATGAGTATCCATTGCCAATAAATTTGATGAACAGGGAAGGAGGCCCAAGAATTGATTAATTAAAAATCCACCCAAGATGTTGGTCCACCAAAAATGGTAGTTTAAGTCCTTAGGAGTATCCCTTGCCAAGAAATTGGGTGTCCAAGGGAGGAGGCAATAGAATTGATGGATTAAGAAAAACCCACCCAAGATGGTGGTCCACTCTAAACGGTGGTCAAGTCCCCGTATAGTACACTTGCAAAGAAATTGGATAACCCAAGTGCCGAGGCACCCGATTTCAAGTCGTCACAGACCACACTTGCCAAGGAATTGGACGATCCAAGTAACGAGGCACCCGAGTGTTACACATTATCATCAAAAGTGAATGAGGCACCTGACTATAAGTCATCATACCTGAAATGTGACGCCCCCAAAATAGGTCCACACGACCCATTCTGAGTTGCTAGATATCACTCTTTAAAAATCAAATACAAACTTTATTTATACAATTGCTGAACTGTCGCATGTAGTACGACAATGAGATAAGTCGTGAGTTTCAATACAAAATCTATGTAACTCTCATGGTGCCTCTAAACCACAACACCTAAAAAGGTACTTTACATAAAAGTACTGGTCTAATAACTGTTTTAGAAATTAAAATCTTTGGGAAGTGCTCAAGGAAACCTTCGTGCATGGGAGGAGGCCATGCGTCTAGGTTATGATAGATATCATATGTCCGCGTAATTATCCTTGGTTGAATTAATAGACCCTAAAGAAAAACAAGAAGATTGCTATCATTTTTTTTCCAATGGTGAGTCTTTTCTTGACATATAATTATCTTCGTTGTCTCCAAGTGAGAATTATATTTCAAATATACCCAAGATCATATAGGTAGTGCTCGTAGATATACTCAAAGAAGTGGATGTGTACAACCCTATCTTATGATAACATGAGGTTGTATGTCATTAGACATCTTGTATGATAGTGGCAAAACACCTTCCAAAGTTGGGTTCACCTCACCCTATTCGGTTCACCAAAATTAAATATCAAATGACGATATATAATGTCACACACTTATCTAAAGTCATCAATAAAATTATTTCCATACTATTTAGGGAGAACCTCAACATGACTATAGACCACCGATTCTATTCCCTCGTTATCCCCGCCTACCCAGCCTACACTCTTATTATTACCGAAAGGAATTGTGAAGTAAAAAGGGTGAGCACAACTAGCCCAGTAAAGAATATCATGACTAAAGATAATTTACATCATCAATAGCCTTCATCAGTAATAAATCAGAGATTTAGAACATATGATAGGTGATAAAACTTTTCAACTATAGTTGCAACGGAACGAGCAATCCATTAGAAGAGTCAAATAGACCATCAAATCTATTATCTTCTCTATGTTAAAAGTCCACCAATAATGTTTTATCCCTGTAACATCAATCAACAATTCATGTCCACAATCATATGAATAACTCATAATCATAATTGTGATTCTAAATTCCTCTTCGCATTCCGTGAATAAGAAAATTTTCATCACCTATCTTCACTTGAAACATCAAAAATCATGGTTATACCAAATCACGCCTCATTTATAATCATACTTAATAAATTCATCTCTTTTTTACAGGCCAAAGATATTCATTATCATTTCATCTTTGCACTACTACAGTCAAGACATACAACCAGTATTTTAGAAGAGTCAAGTAGAGCATGATATCTACTATCTTCTACGAATTTAAAAGTTTATTATCAATATTTTATCGCTGAGACTCAACTTAATAAATAATCCATATCATCGAATCACCCCTGCACTACGACCAAGGATATTCGTTAATATCACATCCATGAATTATCCATGCACTACGGGCCAATGATATTCATTATTATCACATCCATGAATTAATATTTCATTGTTGAGACTCAACTAAATAATTAATCCACATCATCGAATCATCCCTGCACTACAGGCCAAGGATATTCATTAGTATCACGACCATGAATTATCTATGCACTACGGGCCAAAGATAATCGTGTTTTCATCAACGGCCATGATCATGCCATAAAATAATTCATCTTTGCACCCTTGGCCGAAGAGAATCCATGACCATAATCATACCAAAAACTGTCCATCAATGCACTATGGGCCAATGATGACTTTTATCACATCATTTGTAATATTACGGTCATGATTATACCGAATAATCCCTGGTCATAATCATACTAAGTCCATCTATGCACTACAGGCCACAGATGACTTTCATCATAATATAAGCATGAGGATAATGACAATGATATAAAGAATCAATTAAATGAGATAAAGGATAAATGTTAAACATTTAGAATACAATTTATCTAGCGTTCAATAATAACCAAATGTTATCAATCACTTAATAATCTCATAATCTAATATCATTAATATTATAACAATATTTTAATCATTTCATAAACTTATAAACAATTTATTTTAATTGTTTACACTTTACTAATTAATTCATTTAATCATCCTAAAATGCCAAACTCATAAAATTTCATCATCAATAACCAAAACTCTCATCACAAATCTGCATATACCTTATATAGGATTTCCAAGCCATAAAATCCTATTTTCCAATTTTGTTACTTCACATAACATATTTAATTCATTTACTCATAACAAGTTCATTTTCATGAAAAATACCAAATCAGTCCCAAAAATATTTCTTTTCTGGGATTTAGTAGAATATAGTCTCATATTAAACATATATTTTTCTCATAATTTTAAAAATTCATTTAATATTTTTCATATGGCCAAAATTGCCGAATATTTAGACATTTTTTATAAACTGTACTTTTGTCCAAAAATTCCAAAATTTACATGGTATACTTCTATTATATACATGTACTCCCAATAAAGATTTCACCAATTTTAGAGTTAACTACAAGGAGTTATAAGGGTTTACTTTTAAAATAGTCTTTTCCTATAAAATTCATAACTCCTAATCTATATATCCAAAAATCGCCATTTTTGGACACAATCTAGAAAACTCATCAAATTATCATTTCAAATTTTTTCAGAATTTTTGAGGGTCAGAAAAAATCATTCACCATGCATGCAGTAATCCACATAGACAAAAGTTATTCCAACAAAATAATAAAGAATGGAATAATGAAGAATTCATCATGCATGCGATAGACGCTTATGCAGACAGGTTATTCCCCAGCGAATAATAATAAAGAATGGAATAACAACGGAATTCACCACGCATGCGATAGATCATATGATAAATAAAGTTATTCCAATGAATAATAAAGAATGGAACCGGTCGTCACGCGTAAACGCATTGCAGACGTGATATTCCGGCAAGAATAATAAAGAATGGAACCCGAATTTTATGAAATAAAATTATTCAATTTTTTCTTATAATTATTATTCAAGAATAATAAGGAATGGTTAAATACAAAAGAAATAAAAGTTTAAGAAAGTTATGGGTAAAATTATTCAAATTTTTCTTATAATTATTAAAATAAATGGTTAAATTGATAAAAGTTTAAAGTTATGGTGAATTATGCAAATTTTACAAAAAATCGTAAGTGGGTATAAAATATTCATTGTTATCGGGAATATTCGTTTGGTCGTGGAATATTCTTCCATTGTGGGAATATTAAATTTACGCCGTATTTTTTGTGGGCCCCATAATGTAAATCGATTGGATGAAGAAAAACAAATATAAGTTGTTTATAAATGATTTGCCAGAAGTTGTTATCAAGTTAATATCGTTAAAATACCTCCTGTGGTTAAAACACAAGAAGACATTGATTGCATTGCACCAATTATTGATTCTTACGTAAGAAGACACTACTCAATAATTGTTACAAGAATTATCGCTCAATATTTTTTTTATTGATTCAATAATGCATCGCATTGATATTTTATATTATCGTTGTTTCAATAAATTGTCATTACACAAGATTTTCCATTATCTGAGCAATAATTCATATTATCTGAATAATATTATTGGATAACATTATTGGCAATGTCTAGAAAGTTCTCGCCTAAGGAGAGGTTTGGTCACCTAATTCGCTACCAAGAAGGAGAAATTTTATTGGAAAGCCCCCTCTTCCTGAACCTACTCATCATCATCAATATTGTGATTATATAATATTATTTGTGAATAATTAATTATTGATTTTATGATGAGGAAAATATTCATTTTATGTGGATATAAATGGAGAAAATTTTAATGTGAAAATTATTGAAAATTAATATTTTATCTTTTTTCGATAAAATAATTCATTTAAATATATTATTATATTTTTAATAATATAATAATGGTGATATTTTTACAAATGAATGTGGGATATATGAGTATATAGGAGGAGGAGTATTTTGTTACCAAAATGTTTAAAACATGTTAAACATGTTTGTGGACCCCATTTCTTCGACCGAAATTTGATTATACGTGTAAAATCGCTCGTTTATGGATTTTTCAATTTTTTGTTGGAATTTGGAAAAACTTTCTTCTACAAAGTTGTAGAGAATTGAATTTCCTATAAAAACTCGCGAGATTCAAATTTTCTGATAAAAGGGCTATTTATTATGAATTATTGAAGTTTTGGATTAATTAATTATCATTTTTTGGAGTTTTAATTAATTAATTAAGAAAAACGTTTTTGACATGTTTGGGGCCATCTTTAACATGTGTTTGATGGCTGAAAATTTAATTCTAGGCATGCGTAAGATTATATATATATATATATATATATATATATATTAATATTTTAATAAATTTTTTGCTTTTGGTGTTCTAAGCAATTTCCTATAAATAGGTGCTTAGGTTATAATTGAAAATCACACCGTAAATTGAAGTTTTCTCTCTATATTATCGAAAGTTTATTCTTGTGAGTATTTTGAGTATACTTTGAGTATTGCTATACTGGTGCAAGTTCGTTTCAAATAAGTTATTCCAATGTAAGTAATCGCTTTTTCGAGGTAAGTGGATAATAAGGATTTTAAGGGTTATTATTTTGAAATTCTTCTGAACCTTCAAAAATTCTGGAAAAATTTGAAATGATAATTTGATGAGTTTTGTTGATTGTGTCCAAAATGGAGATTTTTGGATGTATAGATTAGAGTTATGGATTTTATGAGAAAAGACTATTTTAAAAGTAATCGCTTATAACTCCTTGTGATTAACTCCAAAATTGATGAAATTTTTATTGTGAGTACATCTATATAATATCAGTATACCGTGTAAATTTCAGAATTTTTGGATAAAAGTACAATTTATGATAAATGTCTGAATATTCGGTGGTTTTGGCCATGTGAAAAATAGTAAATGAATTTTAAAAATTTTGAGAAAAATATATATTCAATATGGGACTATATTCTTCTAAATCCCAGAAAAGAAATATTTTTAAAACTGATTTGGTATTTTTCATGAAAATGTTCTAGTTATGAGTAAATGAATTAAATATGTTATGTGAATTAAAAAAATTGGAAAATATGATTTTATGGCTTGAGAATTATATATGAGATATATGCAGATTTTTGATGAGGGTTTTGGCTATTGGTGATGAGATCTTATGAGGTTGGCATTTTAAGATGATTAAATGCATTTATTAGTAAAAATGTAAACAATTAAAATAAATTGTTTATAAGTTTAAGAAATGATTAAAATATTGTGGTAGTATTAATAATATTAGATTATGAGATTATTAAGTGATTTATAACATTTTGATTAAGTTGTTATGAAATCATTGATTTATGAATCTTACTCTTGAGATTAAATCTATATGTTGATTATATTGTTTTTATATAACATTCTTATAACCCTAATGATGATATTTCTCTTTGACTTGAGTGTAAAGATGGATAGATTATTGGTACGATCGTGACTATAGGTTCTCTTTGGCCAAAGAAGGCAAAGTTGAATTGTCGACCGGTATGATCATGACCATTGAATTTATAATTGAATATCTTTAGCTTAAGTGCAAAGGTGAATCGATCAACATATATGGTTATAATTATGGTTTATATAAATTTCGAAATGATTATGTATTTTTTTGAGATATGAATATCTTTGGTCCAGTAGTGCAAAGATGACTTGTTGATGAATATCTTTGGCCCGTAGTGCAAAGATGAATTGTTGATGAATATCTTTGGGTCGAAGCAAAGATGACTCAGTAGTTAAATATCTTTGGCCCAGAAGTGCAAAGATGAACTGTTGATGAATATCTTTGGCCCGTAGCAAAAAGATGAACTGTTGATGAATATCTTTGGCCCGTAGTGCAAAAAGATGAATTTATTAGTATGATTATGAACAGAATTGTGATTTGGTATAACCATGATCTTTGATATTTCGTAAAGACAAGTGATGAAAATTATCTTCATTCCGAATGAGAAAAGGAATTTAGAACAACAATTACGATTATGAGTTATACATGTGATTGTGGATGTGAATTGTTGATTGATGTTACAGGATAAAACATTGTTGGTGGACTTTAACATGGAGAAGATAATAGAATTTTATAGTCTATTCGACTCTTCTAATGGATCGCTTCGTCTCACCGCAACTATGGTTGAAATTTTTTTATCATCTACCATATGTTCTAAATCTCGATTTATTATTGATGAAGGCTATTGATAATTTAATTATCTTTAGTCATGATATTTTTAATCGAGCTAGTTGGTTTCACCCTTTTGCTTCACAATTTCTTTTCGTGTAATAAAAGTGTAGTTGGGACAAGCGGGAATAACAGGGAATAGAATCTATGGTCTATAGATGTTGAGGGTGAGGTGAATTCAACTTTGAAGGGTGTTTTGTCACTATTATACAAGATGTTTAATGACATACAACCTCGAGTCATCATAAGACAGATTGTGTTTCATCCACTCACGAGTATATCTACCAAAGACTACCTATATAATCTTGGTGTTTGTTTGGAGTATAATACCCAATTAGAGACAATGGAGATAATGATATGTCAAGAGAAGACTCACCATTGGGAAGAATATGATAGTAATCTTTTTTTTTTTTTCTTTGGGGGTCTATTGGGTCAACCAAGGATAATTTTGTGGCCATATGATATCTATCATAACCTATACGCATGGCCTCCCATGTACGAAGGTTTCCTTGAGCACTTCCCAAAGATTCTAATTTTTAAAACAGTTTTCGACTATACCTTTATGTAAGGTGTCATTATGAGCTGCTATCCACGGTTGGGACATGAGTCACAGTTGATATATATTTGTATCCAAACTCACAACATATGTGTTGTTGTATTTTGCAAGACAATTATTGTAATAAAGTTGTAGTTGTTTTCTGTACCATATATTTGGCGACTCAAAATGGGTTGGATGGAATGGACCTATTTTGGGGGCGTTATACCTTACGAGTACAACAAATAATATCCCTTACCTTAGAAAGAAGAGTATTCCGACCGGTAGGGCGAGGATATTCTTGAAGAAAACTTGCACTATTTCTACGCTCAAAGCTTTCTTAAACTCTAAAGAAATACGCTCAAGATTATAGAAGAAGAATTCTCTGAACTTCTGGTGTGATTTTCAATTCTAACTAAGCATCCTATTTATAGGAGAATGGAAAGGATACTATGCTGCACTATGCAATAAAATATAATATATTCTATTTATAATCTAATAAAACAAATAACTTTATAAAAGTATTCTGTTTTATATAAAAAGATTTTACTATACAAACACTATGCAGGCACTATGCAAACACTATGCATAATAAAATATAATATATTCTATTTATAATCTAATAAAACAAATAACTTTATAAAAGTATTTTATTTTATATAAAATTTTTTTACTATGCAAACACTATGCATGCACTATGCAAATACTATGCATAATAAAATATAATATATTTTATTTATAATTTAATAAAATAAATAACTTTATAAAAGTATTATGTTTTATATAAAAAGATTTTACTATGTAAACACTATGCAGGCACTATGAAAATACTATGCATAATAAAATATATTATATTCTATTTATAATCAAATAAAATAAAACTTTATAAAAAGTATTATGTTTTATATAAAAAATTTTCTGTTTTATTACATTTATAATAATAATAAAATAAACTTATCACCATTATTATAATTCACAATATTAATCGACCAGGTTGTTCCCAGGAAAGAGGGGGCATTCCAATAAGGATTTCTCCCTATTGGCGCGCAATTAGGTGACCAAACATCTCCTTGGCATAACTTCTAGACATCGTCAATATTGCAAATAATAATATGAATAACTTCGTCGTCTCAATTATTGATTTAATAATATATAAAATATTGACAATAATTGAATCAAATAACGTGAGATACTATGCAGCAATTACTGTAGCAATAATTAAACAAAACTGAGTGACTTCTCACGTAAGCATCAATAATCAATACCGTGTGATATTATGTAACCACGCGTATTACTGTACTTTTACTACCGAGTAGTTCAACAGTTTTAACGGTAAAACTTCTGCCGTTATTTTTATAATTTTTGTCATTTTTTCAATCCGATAATAATTTCGTTGTGGGGTCCACCAATGATTGTACCGACGTACGGATATTCCCCGACAAGAAGAATATTCCCCGACCAATCGAATATTATATAACAAATTGCATACTTTTCAAAATTTCTAAATATTACCCACAACTATAACATTATCTCAAATCCACACCATAATTTTGAAAAAATATTTCGAGAAAATTAAATCTTTATTCATAAAATTTGGGGTCTCACATGAAATGTTATACTTTCAACTTTAAAATTAAGTAATTAAGGTGCCTGAGTATAATCCCTCAACCCCGAGAAAGTTACACTTTATCTCTAAAAGTGGCGAACGTTATGCTTCTCCGACAAAATAGTTTTCTCAACAGCCTTTGTAATAGCCATATACTCTGCCTCTCTAGTAAAGAGAGCAATCGTATGCTGTAAAGTAGCTCTCCAACTAATTGCAAAACCTCCAAGGGTAAATATATAACCAGTTAACGATCTCCTCCTATCAAGATTACCAACATAGTCTAAATATATCAACATACCCTATAAGGGTATCGCCATTCCTTCCAAACTCTAAACCAACATCGGAGGTAGTAAGTATTTTAAAATCCATTTCATGGCTTCCCAATGAATTTTACCTAGATGTGATAAGTATCTACTTACCACACTTATAACATGTGAAATATTTGGACGAGAAAGTTACACTTTATCTCTAAAAGTGGCGAACGTTATGCTTTCTCCGACAAAAGCAAGACTTATTACTTTTATGAAAATCTGAAAAGTTATAATTTTCGCTAAAAGCAACCTGATTATTAATAAAATGTCAAACTTTGACTTATACTTGAATAATTTATTATTTTTTAAAAGTATGAATTCAAGTGTTGGTTTGCGAGAAATCGAAAAAGTACAATACCAAACATGTTTTTAATTTTATATATATATATATATATATATATATATATATATATATATATATATATACATGTGTACTCTTATATTATACATATTGTTATCTTAGAGTATTAATTTAAAAGACTTATGATTCAATGTTTAAATATTGGGTCTTAAGGAAGAATTCAAGTTAAAGACAATTAATAATGTTGAAGAAACTTTATTCTGATAGTGAAAATATACATGAAAACGAGTATTTTGAAATAGGAAATGAGAGACTACAAAAGTTTATGATTTAGAGGCCGTGACATGTCGAACTGAAAAGGGGGCATAACTTAAGCCTCTAAGTCGACAATGGCGATATCCCGAGCCTTCTTATTTGAGGCTACCAGTTCCTCAAGGTTTTGGGAAGCTGACTTAATTTCCCGAAGCTTGGTCTTCAATTTATCCATAGCATCTTGAAGCTCCTAAAGTTCTACATAAAGTAAGTCATTCTTATGATGACGTGAATTGACCTCCGAACGAAGTGCAACAACATGGTAACTAGAATTAAAGAGATCCAACCTAGCATGAAAGGGAGACATGTCAAGGCCCATAGAGTATTGAGAAGTCACCAACCTCATAACTAAACCTATCTAAGTTCTCCGCTCGTAAAGAATATAGAGAAAGACTATGTAATAATTTTGAGAATAAGGCTCGTAAGTCGATCGAGCAAGAAGGTCTGGAGGAGGGCCCTTTGAATATGTATCCAACCAAGTATATGTGGGAAAAAAGCTAGGAGATGCCCAAGATTCACCTAAAAAGAAGAAGAATGAAAAAATGAAGGAAGAGGCCAAAGCCTCCTAGGGTTCGAACCCCTAGGGAGCTCTCCCCTCTTACCTTTAACTTCTCCTAGCTCGTTGATCAATTTCCTAAAATGAATATTGCTTTTCCATGACGAAAAAAGGTATGGTCTTTCTTTAAGAATATCCAGAGAAAAAACCAAAATCATGTTAAGGTGAGATGACTTAGAAAAGAAAGTATATGATCACTTAAAAAATAAGAAATAAATGAAGCAATAAAAAAAAGAAATATAAAGTAGCCATTCAAGAGAAGGGAAAATAGATCAAAAAATGGGAGGTGGAGTCGAATCCACCTGAGGTTTGACCACCCCCTAGGGTTCGACCACCTAGGGGAAAGATCTTCGTCATCTTTTGTTCACCCAGATTTGAAGCACCCTCACTTGATGCCTTCTCGATGACTTCTTAATTTTGAAGAGAAATTTCAAGAGAGAATAAGATTTGGAATGATTAGATCGAAGATTTTTCAAGATATCTAGGGAGAGCTCCTCTAGGGCTCGCCCTCCAAGGGTTTGCCCTCCAAGGGTTCGCACCCTAGAGGTTTCCTCTCCTAGGACTTTCATTTTCAAGGCTTGCAAAATTAAACTCCGTGAATTGTTCAAAAACTTAAAGCAAGACTTAAACACTTGAAATATTTTGCACGATTGTCCCACCAAAGGCGCGACTCACGTGTATGGGGAATTAAAATATGAGCCCAAGTAAAAATTATGGTTCACATATGATCTAAATGAATTAAATAAAAAGATGGAACTATCCAAGTGGTTAAGCTTGTAATCCTAAAAGAAGTAGCGTACCCAAGATAACCAGGAAGTTTTTTAACGGATGGAGGTCTCAAAGTTTGGAACGAGTATATCACCCTTTAATCGTGAGGTGTAATTGGAAGCACACCTGAAGGCTTCCGTCAAGTATGTAACACACTTGGTATCTCTAAGGGACATGCTGGACGAGACATAAGAAGCCGAAATAGCAACAGGAAAGCTACAAGATATAGTTCAGGATAAGTACATAATTTAGAAAATTGAGGGTGAATGAAAGAAATAAAAGAGAAACTTATTGGTAGAGGACATAGACATCGTCTAGAGTAGGGGTGAATTCCCCCCTAAGTACTAACAAATGTGCATGTAAAGGAGCACCAACGTGAAATCAACATGGTAAGGGCATCATGGTCCTGTTGGATGCAAAGATCCATGCAGAGATGAATACAATGAAGAATGCCAGCCCTCTCTAGTATATCCACATAATCAAAATTTCTTAAGATCTCGTCGGTCCAATGTTTCCATCCCTGAAAGAGATAGGATGAATTAGACAAGAAGAGTATGGGATTGAAAGGGTACTCTTGTTTCTCTATGCATATGAAGGGGAATGCGATCAGAATGGGGGAAGCATCCAAACCTTCGTAGGTCACAGCATAAAGAATCAAGCCTCCTTTCTTCGGTGGAGGAAAAGATGTACTGTTACAAGTCTTGGTTTACTCCCAAAAAGCATCAAAAGGCCCAAAGAAGGGAGCCCTTCCCCACCCACTGATGAATGGGGTCTCATTTGTGGATTTCAGGTCTGCAGAAGGTTCAATAGAAAGATCCTGCAACCAAGAAAAAACTTAGCATAAGAATTCCAAGGTGCAATGAAAAAACGCAAAAGAAAGCATTTGAACCTAAGTGTTTACCATGGTGAAGAAGAAAATCTGAGACTTCAACTCAAGAACACCAGAAAAAGAGAAGAAACAAAGTCAGTAGGAGTTAGAAATCACAATTACGCAAGAAGTTTTTCTCAAAAAAATTCAGACAACCCAAACACATACTTTCGAACCTTTTTTGGACTTATACCGGTGTATAGGATGGCCAACAACAAAGTTTTTTAGAGCTCGTTGCAAGCTTCAATTTAATATATTATGGGCCTTGTAATTCTAAACGGATCAAAAGTTATGGTCAAAATAGCGAACATCCTTCTTAGACTTGTTTTTTTTCTTTCATTTGCTTATTCGCCTCCTAGGGTTCGCCCCCCTAGGGTTTGGCCACATAAGATGGTCCTTTGTGGTTCGTTGTTTGATCGTTGGAGAAAAATAAAATGTCACTTCGAACTCATAAAAAACGTCAATTTTTCTTTGTGATCTGAGGGAAAAAACCAAGATATGATCAAAGTAATATGGCTTGGAAAACAAAAGAAACATTGGAGTTACCTAAAAGAGAAATTAAGCAAGAAAAAGCACAAAAAGGAAGCCATTTGAATAGAATAGTAAAGGAAGGATGAAAAAATATAAAGTATGAGGCCAAAACCCTCCATAGGCTAGTCCTCCCCATATACCTTTAATGTTCTCTCGCTCGAAGAATCAACCACTCGAAATGAATACTTCTTCGCCACAAAAAATTATAGCCTTTCTTTGAGAATATCCGAAGAAAAAGCCAAAATCCTTGTTAAGGTGATATGGCCCAGAAAAGAAATACTTCAATTACCTGAAAAGAGAAATAGATGAAGCAAGTCAAGAAAAATCTAAAAGAATGCATTCAAATAAACAAAGAAAGTGAAGATGAGAGGAAGGGATGGAACCCCTAGGGTTCGAGTCTCCCTTAGGGTTCCTCCTTATATGGTTCAATACCCAGGGTTCGTTATAGGGTCAATCCCTAGGGTTTGACCCAAGAGAAGCCTCCATGTGTCCCGAGGCAGAAGACTCATGGAGGCCGACTCATTTTAAAAATTGATTGAAGGATTGGATTGGTGGCTAGAAAGACATGATGATTTGGGCATTACTTTGGTAACTAAAGGTATTTTGGAAATTTCCTCGAGGTCATATGCCTGACACGTGACCACTTCCAGGAAACTCTATAAATACCCCTTCCATTTTATAAAGAGGGGACTTTTGGACTTTTGGAGGACTTGAAGACTTGGAGATTCTTTTTCAATCCAAAGCACTCAAGAAGGCTCTCTGGATCCTTTCTACCCTAACAATGTTCTCAGATCCTAAGAGTTCTGCTATGTGTCATTGGAGTAATCGTTCATCTGTTCTTCTCCCCTCTTTAATTAATCAATTAATTCCGTACTCTTCATGGATTTCTCTCCTCCTCAGCCAACACGAAACTCTAGTCCTAGCAAAGTACAATTTCCTTGACCACACTTCTTTTGCTGAGTACGTACATACATAGAGGCGGTAGCCAGAAATCGAAGCACCAATTTGGCGGTCCACGACAACGAAAGAAGATAAAAAAAGATATGGAGTAACTCACAGCGGTGTGTGTTTGTTTGACCTTTGTGTGCGATGCTTTTCAAAAATGGTTACAATGGCAGAATCATCAAATGAAAGAGCCTTAATTCCCCATTCTCGCTCTCCAAAAGTCTTCACCCTCAGAGACCAAGAAAATATGGCAGTCGTCGGCAGTTTTGGTTTCTCTCTTCGTCAATGTTTTGAACTTCTGAAACTGTTTGGGGAAAGAGTTCCTATTATATAATCGGTCAATCTCTCCATAAAAGTGTCAATTCATCTTACAAGCTTCGACCATACATGGTTAATGAGACTTCGGCAAACTTTGGTCTCCTTTCCAAAGGTTTCAGCCATATATTGTCCATGGGTCAGAGGTTTTATGCAATTTGAGGTATAATTTGGCCTTCGGGTAAGCACATCGTCCTTCGGCTGTTCATGGGTACACAGTTCGGATTCCCTTGATAACTTCATGGTCCCTCTGCTTCTCTTGGTTGAGCTCTAAATTGTTCTGGAAGAGATGACACCTAACATATATGGTATTCTTTAGAATAGGCAAGGGAGCTTTGGCATCTCCCTCAAACTCATTCAGCAAAGCCATTATTCGGTGTTATTCGGGAAAGAGGCCTTCAGCAAGCATGGTCTCTTTGGGGTGGGATGGCTATCTTTTTAGAACCCGTCTGTAAGAATTTCGGACTAACTTCGACATTCCTTGGGAGAAAATTATTAAGATTTTTGTTTGTAATCTCCATCAGCACATATGGGTTTGTACAGAGTTTTGGGCTTCAATCTATCAATATGGAGCCTTCGCTAGGAAGGAAAGGATTACCTCTTGCGATAATGGATGGGACATACCCATAAGAATGGGATCATGAATAAAGTAAAGTGCTTGAGTAGAGTGGTCATCGACTAAACTCAGCTGTACACCATTCCCTCTCTCTCAACTTTCGCTCTATGTTCAACTAACAGATAAAGATTTTACAATCGAGATCTCTTAGTTCGATCGTGCTAAGAAAAATTGAAGTTTTTTGTTGATTAATCCATAAGCTCTTGATTTTAGAGGATTAATAATTATGTTTTGGTGAAGTTTTGCAATTTTTGGGGTACAAATTTTGGAAAAAAATCGAGATTGATTTTGAAGGTTTGTGATCAATGATGTTGACCTCAACAGTTGGTTTGTGATGTAATATGGCGCTGGTTGTCATGTGACGCCCCCAAAATAGGTCCAATTCACCCAACCCATTCTGAGTCACCAAATACATGGTACATAAAATAACTACAACTTCATTATTACAATTGTCGTACAAAATACGATAACACATATACTATTAGTTTTAATACCAATTGTGACTCTCATCCCTTTACTTGGATAACACCTCATATTGATACATTAAATAAAGGTACAGTCAATAACTGTTTTAGAAATTAAAATATTTGGAAAATGCTCAAGGAAACCTTCGTACATAGGAGGCCATGCATCTAAGTTATAATAAATATCATATGACTCGAGAATTATCCTTGGTTGACCCAATAGACCCCAAAGAAAAATAAGAAGATTTCTATTACGTTCTTTTCAATGGTGAGTCTTCTCTTGACATATAATTATCTCCATTGTCTCCAATTGTATATTTCAACCAAACTCCAAGATTATATAGATAGTGCTCGTAGATATAATCAGGAAGTGGATGTGCACAACCCTGTCTTATGATAACACGAAGTCGTAGGTCATTAGACATCTTGTATGATAGTGGCAAAACACCCTTCCAAAGTTGGGGTTCACCTCATCCTATTCGGTTCACCAAAATCAACGGTTAAATGACGTATAAAATACGACACACTTATCTCAAATTCTTAATAAAATTATTTCCATACTGTTTAGGAGAACCTCAATAGCTATAGACCACCGATTCTATTCCCTGTTACTCCTCGCTCGATTCCAAATTTACACTCTTATTACCTAAAAGGAATTGTGAAGCAAAAGGGTGAGCACAAGTAGTCCAGTAAAGAATATCATGACTAAAGATAATTAAATTATACATAGCCTTCATCAGTAATAAATCAGAGATTTAGAACATATGGTAGATGATAAAACTTTTCAACCATAGTTGCAATGGAACAAGCAATCCATTAGAAGAGTCAAATAGACCATAAGGTCTATTATCTTCTCCATGTTAAAAGTCCACCAACAATGTTTTATCCCTGTAACATCAATAAATAGTTTCTGTCCACAATCACGTGTATAACTCATAATCATAATTATAGTTCTAAATTCCTCTTCTTATTCAGGACGAAGATAATTTTCATCACCTGTCTTTACCTGAAACATCAAAGATCATGGTTATACCAAATCACATTCCCTGTTCGTAATCATACTAATAAATTCATCTTTGCACTACGGGCCAACGATATTCATCAACAGTCCATCTTTGCACTACATGCCAAAGATATTCAACAACAGGTCATCTTTGCACTACGAGCCAAAGATATTCAATAACAAGTCATCTTTCCACTACGGGCCAAAGAAATTCAACAACAGGTCATCTTTGCACTACGGGCCAAAGATATTAATATCTCAAAGAAATATATAATCACTTCAGAATTTATATAAATAATAATTATAACCATGTTGATCAATTCACCCTTGCACTTAAGCTAAAGATAATCGTTTATAAATTCAATGGTCATGATCATACCAGTCAACAATTCATATTTGCACTACTGGCCAAAGAGAACCCATAGTCACAATCATACCAATAATCTACCCATCTTTACACTCAAGTGAAAGGGACATTCCATCACCAGGGTTATAAAAATGTTATATATGAAAATAAAAATAATATGATCAAAACATGGATTTAATTTCAAGAGCAATATTCATAAATCAACGGTAATTTGGTCAGAAAAAGAAACCAATTTTGTCGTGAATAGTACCCCGTGAATAGTAACTCGTGAATATTAACTCATGAATAGTACTCCGTATTTGTACATAGTACCGTATACGTAAATAATATCATATACGTAAATAGTGCCATATACATGAATAGTTCTGTATACATGAATAGTGTCGTATACGTGAATAATAACCCCGGCACGAAAAGGTAAAAATTTCATAATAAAATTTATATCAATATTTTGCTATAATGATATCAAAACAAATAATATCATTTACGAAGAAAATAACATCCCTTACCATCCCTTACTATCCCTCACCTCAAAAGAACAGTATTTCTGACTGGAATATCGGATGTAATGCTGAAGGAAACTTGCACTGAATAGCAACTCTCAAAGTATCTAAATACTCAAAAAATACGCTCGATAATATAGAGACAGAAAGCTTATGATTCTGGTCTGATTTTTCGATTTTAAGTAAGCACCATATTTATAGGAAAATGCTAGAACGCCAAAGCAGACTAAATTAATAAAATAATATTATATTTTTTTTTCTACGCACACCACTTTGAACAAACTTCAGCCACCACAAGTGGGGTCCACCAATTTAGTAATTTTTCACACCAACCAAAAGTGGGGCCCACCCATATTTTAATAAAACATTTATTTTCTAAAACATCAATAATTCATAATAAATAGCCATTTTATCAAAAAAATTCAAATTTTATGTCCATTCCATAGGAAATTGAATTCTCTACAACTTTGTAGAAGAACGTTTTTCCAAATTCCAAACGAAAAATGACCGAAATCCACATACGTACAATTTTCAACACCTCTTAAAATTCATAACAAATCATACGTTAATTTTTAATGGTTCAAAATTTGTGGACATATACTCAACTTATATATGTATAATATATCCAAAAATCACAAAGATCTAACGGTCAGATTAAAATTATAACTCACGCAATAGAGCTTTAAGAACACTGATTTGATTTTCGGACTATAAGTCCCTCGTACCAGTTTCACTCAAACAGTCACCACGGAAAATCCACAAAGTATTTTTGGGTGATTCAAATTTTTGCGCTTAGCTTACTTCCAGGGCTTTCTTTTGATATATGGCTCATCTCCTAACTCATTATACACAAAGAGTTATGGATTTTACAAAATCAAGTAATAAACTAATTTTTCTGAAAATCCCATATTTTGTTCTTCTTTTGATTTATAGATTTCTCTCATTTGATTCATGCACCGTGAATTTAGTGTAAAAATATTATCATTATTATATTATTATATTATCACATTATATATTTATAATGTAATATAATAATATATTTGAATGAATTATTTTATCAAAAAAGATAAAATATCAATTTTCAACAATTATCACTTTTCTAAGAATTCCTCTATTCCGACAAAATACTGATAAAACACATCAACATTAATTCTTTCATTTATATCCACACAAAATAAATATCTCCCTATCCACATAAAATAAATATTTCCTTATCCATCATTTATATCCACATAAAATAAATATTTTCTTATCATATAAATCAATAATTAATTATTTACAAATAATATTATAGAATCACAATAATGATAACCAGGTTGTTTCCAGGAAAGAAGGGGCTTTCCGATAAGGATTTCTCTCATCTTGGTATTGTAATTAGATGACTAACCCTTTACTCGATAGAACTTTCTAGACATTGCCAATAATGCTATCTAATAATATCATTCAAATAATATAAATTATTGATCTGATAATGGGAAATATTGTGCAGTGCCAATAATTGAAACAATAATAATATAAAATATCAACGTAGCAATTATTGAATCAATAAAATAAAATACTAAACAGTAATTACTGTAACAATAATTAAGTAGTGCCTTTTTACGTAAGAATCAATAATCCAACAATACTGTGCAATATCGTGTGCTATGTGTAACTACGCGTATTATTGTATTTTAACCACCAGGTATTCCAACAGTGTTAATGGTAACAACTACGCCGTTATTTATAAAAACTCAAACTTGTCGTTTTCTTCATCCGACAGGTATTCTGTTACGGGTCCCATAAATGGTTGCGCCGTCGTACGAATATTCCCCGACAACAAGAATATTTCACGACCAAACGAATATTTCCCGACAACAATGAATATTTTATAACCACTTGCTTATTTTGAAAAATTTATATATATCACCCTTAACTTTAAACTTTTATCAATTTAACTATTTACTAAATAGAAAAATTGAATACTTTTATTTCATAAAATTTGGGGTCTTACATGTCACATAAAAATGATGTCGCTTTACATTGTTCATGAGGCTACAAGGCTATAGAAGAGAATATGTGCAGAGAAAATAATAGTGCTCAACATTCTTACCAAAAATTGGAAGTATATTCTCGGTGGTCTTATCTGCCAGTTCCACAGCATCATAATGGCATTTCTATGGATGGTGAAAATATTGTTTTGGAGCCTCGAAATCAAGTGCATCCCCTTTGAGCAATAGTAGATCACTTCAAATTACATCACATCGGCTCCAAAACGATCTCCCAAACGGACAACGTTCTTCGGGACGACCATTTTGACAATATAAATTTTTCCATCTACCTTCGTCCGTTCTAAGGTTGGTCATTCACCTTCATCGGATATAAGGTCGGATCAATGCCTCTCACAAGGGTCGAGAATGCTATTATGGTTGTATAAGGTTGGATGGGGGTATAAAGGAAGTTGGACTTCTAATGAAAGTATTAGTGCATTAATGGTGTGCATTAAACGAATCATGTGATAATATTTTATTTATAAAATATTTTCACATAAATAATAGTTTGTGAAATTTCTTAAATTTAAAATAATAATGGACTTAATATTGTTATATATATTTATGTATTTATTAACTTTATGTTCCAATGAGTGAGATTCCATCGTGTTCATTAATACATCGGAATGTCGATAAATATATTTAATTAATATTAGGAACATTACTATTGTCAAAATATCTAAAAGATTTTTCATAAGATAATTTTTCATTGATTATTGAATATTAATAGGAGTCTTTTATTATTTATTATTAAAAGGATTGATTTAATTTGTAAATCAATTTATGATCAAATAGAGATAAGTTATGAACTTATGCAATTAGTTTAAATGTATCAAAATTATATAAAATTGATTCTAAAATATTTATGTACATTTATAGAGGAAATATTTGCATTTTATTAGTAAATGGTTTATTTAATTAATTCTTGGATTGAAGTGCGATTACAATTATTTAGTAAAATCAATTGTAATTAATATTTATTTTGAATATTATTTTTAGATAATAATATTTAAATAAGTATTAGAGTCAAAAGAGAAATTTCTTAGGATCCCATTACGAATGTTCAAAATGTGTTAATCCAACAACTAGGTAAAAAATTCGTACTTTAGATATATGGTATATATATTTGTTGTTTCACATAAAACCATAAAGATGATTATGGTTTTATTTAATTTTTTTTATAAAAAAATCTATTTTTGTAAAAAATTTCCAACATTGATAGTTTCAAAGAATTATTATTCGAGAACTACTTCCTTCGTAGGTTATAGAGTCGAGTGGAGATGCGATTTTTGGAGTTTAAATAAGGGGAGATAACAGTACCTAAATATGCCGCCAAATTCAACAAATTGGCTATGTTCGCTCCACATCAGGTAGATACGGAGGAGAGAAAAGCGAGGAGGTTTGAACAAGGTTTGTAACCCCGGATTTATAATCGCTTTGTAGTATTGCAAATTAACTCCTTTACAATGTTGCTAGATAAAGCGATCATCGCTGAGGGAGGGAGAGGCTTTAAGTCAATTGATGAGTGATTTTTATACTTATGAATTAGATATCCTTAGTTTGACAAAAATTTTGAGTATTTTCTATTCCATTTTATGTGTTTAATTGACCTTATATATGGAAAGGGAAAATAGAACAAAGATATGAAAAATGAAGCTACTTTGCTAAAGCGGTATCAAAGTGGAGCTAAATTGTTTGAACTAGGCACGTCAAAGCAAGCCACAAGTAGGCTATGACATGACATTGGCATGAAAAAGAAAGAAAAAGCAATTCGAACATCTTTTGGAGTACAATATGCAAGCAAATGCAAGAAGGGGAGATTGCAGGACTTTTAATTCTAACTTGGATGCATGTTCTTGGCTTGGAACTTGGATTTTATTGTAGATTGTGTCGAGAGCTTCGATTTTATAGGTCACACGTCCCGTAACTCTTCCCGGATCAAAAGTGATCTTTTTACCAACGGACATTAAACCTCAAAGTTTGGAGTTGTCGTTGACATAGCAGCCACTTGAAGCCCAATTTTGACCTTGATCCAGCCAGAATCTGTAATGATCGAGATCATAGAATATCTTTGTAATAACATTTTTAATATTTATTAAATAACATACATATTTTGATAGAATAAATTATGTGTTATGAGTTTATAGGTCGATTAATGACCTAGTTTACGTTTTACGTGACTAAATATGAGTATTTAAAGTTTTTGGGAGGAAATAAATTTTTTCGAGAAAAACGCAAAATCACTATTCATAAAACGCAGGAAACGCTTTTTTCATTTTTTGAACTTTTTGAATTACGACATAACATTTATTTGGATAAGGGAGACGAAATCTCTAAAAAAATATTTTTATCAAAAATGATGTAAAATCACTATTTATGCTAAGAACGCATTTTCATATTTTTCGTATTTTTGAATTTTTGAACTTTGAAATATTATTTGTTCAGGAAATGGGGATGGAAAGTTAAATCGAAATTTATAAAAGAGAGACAATATTTTGACTAAATGTAAAAATTAGAGGAATTAACTAGAAAGAAATTAGAAAATAATAATAATAAGTTAAGAAATAATCAAGCCAAATAAAGCCTAAGAATTAAAATGGCTTGGCATGGAAATAAAATAACTTGGCTAAAGAATTAAAATATATGGTTTGGCTTTGAATTAAAATAGATTGGCTAGGGTTTGAGATGGCTTGGCTTAGGGTTAAGTTAAGGGATTTAATCTAGGGTTTGAATAACTTAAGCTTGGAGCCAAAGGATGAATGCCATGGCTAATTGGAGGCTTGAAGCAAACTCTTGCCAAACTTGGAGCCAATATTTTGTAATTCCATGTGTCACTTGATTAAATAAGATGATAGGCAAGTGTCTTTTGTAAGCAAATATTCAATCATGTGGTTAAATGAATATGAAAAAAGTGAGAGGGAGGAGGAGTGGACGGGTATGAGGATAAGAGGGGACAAAGTGATGAGTCATTTACCATTTATGGTAAGTTTTTATCCAATTAAGCAAGCCTTTAATGCCTTGTTCCCTTCATCCATTTAATCTAGCCAAACAAGTCCTTAAGTTGTCAATTTTGTCTAGTTTAGGTTAGTTTAAGTGAGGTTATATATATTAGCTTAATCCAAGCTTGGTTAGGTTAAGTGTAGGATGATTCAAAAGTCTAGAGGGAGAAAAGAGAGAGAGCAAGAGAAAGAAAAGCAAGAGCTTGAGAGAGAAAGGAAAGGGGCGGATCAAAGAGGAAGGGAAGAAGAGCAATGGCGGAACCAAAACACTTTTATAGGGGGTCAAAATACATTAATAAAAAAAATATTTATTAACGCTTGGAGTGATTCTTTTAAATTCATTTTGTCCAATTATAATTACCTAGCCTAATTACATAATACTACACACCCCAAGGCTAGGCAAATAAAAACACCATAAAATTACACTTTCATTATTTATCGTTCATGTATATTAATCATTTACACTTTCAGTATTTATTTGATGTGATACTTTAATTCACTTGTGATCCTAACAATACAATGCATCCGACATATAATACTTAGAACGAGTGAACGAATACATCTAATATATAATTTGGAATTTGTGGGAAGTTGAGTAAAAATAATTGTAATTATAAATCAATATGTGTGTGTATAAAAGAAAACAGGATATACACTCGCCTTTAAAAAAAAGAATATTCATAATTTGTGTTGAAAATGTGCAATGAAGTCAAAACTCAAAAGTAATGGCCATCCACAACTACTAGTCTACAACTACAACTACAACATGGTTTCAGCTTTCCCAAAATCCAATAAATAAATTCAACACCAAAATGTCATTTTTGTAAAAACATCAAAAACCAGACCCCAAGTAATTATTATTAGCATTCAACTACTTATAGTACAACTACCTGTCGTTCTATTTGTCTATTCTATACAAAGTCCAAGAAGAAGAAAATCACAAAAGGACAGAAGAAGAGAGAGAAACTCAAGCAAAAAGAATGGCAGTTTTTTCGAGTGTTTTTACTCTTTTAGCCATGTGCTTCATCAATTTTCTGATTATTTCTCTATCATCACACACTGTTGGCGCATATGGGGACTACCAAAATTCTATTGGTTTGGTACCCACGAAACCCGGCTGTCGGGGAACCATTGCCGAGTGCTTCGCCAGCGATGAGGAGTTCTAGCTCGACTCAGAGTCCAGTCGGTGCATTTTAGGAAACAGTCGGAACATCAGCTACGGTGCGATGCAGAAGAACAGTGTGCTCTCGCCGCCGGAGATTCCAGGGAGTCATATGACCCCACCTCGACCCCCTGGTTCCGCCTCTGAAGAAGAGTTCTAGCAAGCTTGAATCTTTGAGTCTTAGTTAAGAAGAACAAGAAGAAAGAACAAGAAAAGGTAAGAACAACCCACTATAAAAAATCTGGGCATCTGAGACGGAAAAATCCGTCTCAAATACAGCAGAATTTGTCTCCATTTTTGAAACAGATTTTGTTCGTCTCAAACTCCGTGTCAGTAGGTCGGATTGCTAATTCTGTCCGTCTCAAAAAGAAATTTGGATACAGAAAATGGCCGTCTCAAAAAATTAGATACGAAAACTATCCATCTCAAATCGTCTCGAAACTGACCCATGGGGAGCTGACTTATGAAACCGATGTAAAGGCCATGACATGTCGAACTGAAGAGAGGGGAATAACTAAAGACTCCAAATCAACAATGGTGGTAGCCCGAGCCTTCGTATTTGAGGTTATCAGGCCTTCAAGGTCTTGGGCAGCTGACTCAATTTCCCAAAAGCTTGATCTTTAATTTATCCATGGCATCTTGAAGCTCCTAAAGCTTTACATAAATTAAGGCGTTCTCATTGTGACGAAAAGTGACTTCCGAACGAAGTGCAACAACATGATGATGGGAAATAAACAGATCCAACCTAGCATGGAAGGAAGACATGTCCAAGGAGAGTTAGGATATGCCACGGGAGACGAAAGGTCATTCAACTCACCCAAAGTCTATCCACAATACCCTCCCGAGCAATCACCCACTCGACGGAATCCTCATTGGGAGGATGAACACCAGCAATAGTCTCAGAAGGATTCCGCCTCAAAGAAGCAGGAGTCTCATCGGCACCCTCAAAACTGTCATGTGGAGAAGTTGTAAAAAGGTGTCATGTGGTGATGAAGACTCGATACCCGCTGCCCCATTTGCGATACTCACAAAGAGCCCGATGGAAACATCATCATCCTCTTCACCAGCATTGGTCTTCTCAATGACTTCTTGATTCTAAAGAAAAGAGAAATTTCAAGAGAGGGTAAGAAGGATTAGATCAAAGATTTTTCAAGATATCCCAGAAGAGCTCCTTTGAGGCTCGCCCTCCTAAAGTTTTCTCCCCTAGAGGTTCCCTCATTCCCCCCAAGCCGTGATGAATGTGCATGTAGAGGAGCACCATGGTTCTGTTGGATATGAATGTCCCTGCATAGCTGGATGTAACGAAGAATGCCAGCCCTTTTTTTAGTATGTCCACATAATCAACATTTCCAAGTATCTCATCGATCCAATGATGCCATTCCTAAAGGAGGCTATATGAATCAAACAAGAAGTGAAGGGGACTAAAAGGGTACTCTTGTTTCTCTATGCATAGACGGGGAATGCGATCAGAATGGAAAAAGTCATCCCAACCTCCACAAGCCGCTGCATATAGAAATAAGTCTTCCTTCTTTGGCGAAAGAAGAGTTGTACGGTCATAAGTCTGGACTTGCTCCCAAAAGACGTCGGAAAGACCAAAAGAGGGGAGCCCTTCCCCAATCACTAAGAAACGGGGCCTCCTTGGTGGTTCCCGGGTCTGCAGAATGTTCAACGAAGAGGGCCTAAGGGGTCTAAAGAGAGAAGGTATGAAACATAAATAAGAAGACTTGACTCGAGAAAGAGAGATCACGGACACCTGAAAGAAAAAGCAAAAAAAAAAGAGCACAAACATTAGGAACCATTCAAATAAAAATAGGGTAGAGGAAGAACGGAAAAATTTTAAGGAGGAGGCCACTAGATTGGTCCCCCTAGGGGTTGGCCCACATGGTTTAGCCACCTAAGGAGCTCTCCCCTCTTACGTTTAACTTCTCCTTGCTCGTTGGATCAACTGATTGGAATAAATGCTACTTCGTCGGAATATCCGAGCCAAGATCCTTGTTTAGGTAAAATGGCCCGGAATAAATTCTTCCTCCTTGCGGTATTGTTTTTTCTTTGAGAATATCCGAGCCATCCTTGTTAAGGTGAAATGGCTCGGAATAAATTCTTTCTCCTTGCGGTGTTTCTTTTTCTTTGAGAATACCCGAGCCAAGATCCTTGTTAATGTGAAATGGCCCGGAATAGATGTTTCCTCCTTGCGGTGTTCATTTTCTTTGAGAATATCCGAGCCAAGATCCTTGTTAAGGTGAAATGGCCCGGAATAGATGGTTCCTCGTTGCGGTGTTGCCTTTTTTCTTCGTGAATATCCGAGCCAAGATCCTTGTTAAAGTGAAATGGCCCGGGATAGATGCTTCTTCGTTGTGGTATTGCCTTTTTCTTTAAGAATATCCGAGCCAAGATCCTTGTTAAAGTGAAATGGCCCAAAATAGATGTTTCTTCGTTGCAGTGTTATGGTCCGAAAAAGAAATACTACAACACTGCATACATTACATATTATATATATATATATATAATATTTTTTCAAAGTTGAAAACTTCAAAGTGCCTTTGGAGAGCCACATGCATATATGGTTCAATTAAAGGTGGGAGTGTGGAGAGGCGAGGATATCAGTGACAAGCGAAAGGCATGTAATATCATCAATCATCACAGGCGACAAGCCACCACCCAGAGCCGGCCCTGGGCAAGGGCCAGCAGGGCAATCACCCAGGGCCCAAAATTGTTGGGGGCCCAAATTTTTTTATAAAGCTTATGTATTTATGTGTATAAAAAAAATAAAATAATAAAAAGATTAACGATATTATGCATTAAAAATGATATATTAAAAAAATATTAAATATGATAGTATAATTGATGATTTTGTATCTAAAAGTGCAACAAGAAGACATTTTAAATGATGTTTTGTGGTTTAGATTTCATTGGGCAAAACTAAACAAATACCCACTGTAGTTGGTAAATTTTACTGATTACACCATTAAACTTTTAATTTTTCAAATTACAGTCCTAAACTAATTATTATTTTGAAATTGGGTCATTCCGTTAAAAAAAATAAACAGGCGTTAATTTTTTATCTACAAATTAATTAATTACCCACTGTAGTTGGCACATTTTACTGATTACACCGTTGAACTTTTAATTTTTCAAATTATCCCATCAAACTAATTAAAAATAATTATTTAAAAAATAATTATTATTTTAAGTAAAAATATTAGAAACTTTTTTTTCTTCATAAAATGAGTAGAGTTTCATAAAATATAGATTCAAAATATTAAAGTGATTTTAAATTAAATTAATGTCTACTTAATTTTTAATGAATGACCCATTCTTAATATTAGAAATTTTAAAAAACTAAAAATAGAAATAAAAAAAACAGTAAAAGAGAAATAAAAAAAGTGATTCAATTTTTTCAAAAAAGAAATTAATAATTTTATAAATAAATATTATTTTTTAAGAAAAAATTGGAAAATTCTTCATATTTTAAAAAAATGAGTAAAATCTTATAAAATATAGATTCAAAACAATAACTTTATTTTCAAAAGGAATTTTTAAAAAAAATCAGTAAGGTTTCATAAAATATAATTTTTTAAATCTATATTTTATGAAACTTTACTCATTTTATGGGGAAAAAAAATTAAAGCTTCTAATATTTTTTACTAAAAATAATAATTATTTTTAAAAATATTTAAAATAAACATTTTTTAATTAGTTTAATGGGGTAATCTGAAAAATTAAAAGTTCAATGATGTAATCAGTAAAACGTGCTAACTACAGTGGATAATTCATTAGTTTTGTAGATAAAAAATTAACGTCCATTTATTTTTTTTAACGGAATAACCCAATTTCAAAATAATAATTAGTTTAGTGAGGTAATTTGAAAAATTAAAAGTTCAATTGTGTAATCAGTAAAATTTGCCAACTACAGTGGTTATTTCATTAGTTTTACCGATTTCATTGATAATTTTTATTTTGTAGGTACATGTGAAGATTTTTTGCTTCAATGACATTTTAAAGTGTTCTTCTTTATATTGTGTAAATTCTTATAATTTTAATAAAAATAATTTGTTGATAATTTTTTTATTTAATTTATATAAAAGGGCACACTTGAGAAAATTTGCCCTGGGCCTTAAAAAACCCAGGACCGGCTCTGCCACCACCTCAAAGCCTCTCGAGCTCTACGTGGGAAGTGACACATATGGGCGTCGCTATTTCATTTGATACAACGAGGGAAATAGCGAACAAACACCCCCACGTGACGTGAATCCAGTACATGTGCAAAGTAGAGCCATATGCATGGTTTAAATGAAAAAATATCTCACCACAAATGGAAAAGAAAGTCGTTTGCTTTGCTTCTGATTGGCTTTGGTTGCTTCTCCACTCTTGTCATAATAGAGGCGCAATACAATCAGATCAAGTTACTGCCTACACTCGCAATGAATCCTCCACTTATACAAAAGTCTAAAATTTCCTTTATGTTTATATCTCGAAATTGGCTTTCGTTGAACATGGCTTAGGATGCATTCTTTTAGGAGGGGTAAGTGATATTGACGGAAAGGAAGGCAATCACTTAATTAACCGAAAATTGGTAACATCCAAATTTATATACCATGCATACAGGCACCTAGCTTATATAATCATGTATACATATAGAATAATTAAACTTGGCTACTCATTTGATTACTTTATTATGGGACATATATATATATATATATATATATATATATATATATATATATATATATATATATATATATATATATATCTCTATCTTCTTTCATCTTACTTACCTTTTTTAGCAGCGGATTTGACGGTTCCTTAAATACAATGTCATCTATACTTTTAACGACGCTATATATGTTGTCCGTCGCTAAAAGTATAGGCGATTATTATATGTATGAGCAAACAGTCATAAATGTCCGTCGCTAAAGGGGTGAGAGCATATGAGTAAGATAAATAAGTATATTATTTGATCTTGTTCTATATATATATATATATATATATATATATATATATATATATATATATATATATATATATATATATATATATATATATTATCAATGTAAGACCCCAACTTATTATAAATATAATTGAATTTTCTCTATTCATTATTCTAAATTAATAAGGTGTTAATTTGATATAATGCTTTGGTTATGGGTGAAATGTGCAAATTTTACAAAATAAGCAAGTGGTTATAAAATATTCATTTTTGTCTGGGAATATTCTTTTGGTCGTGGAATATTCTTTTTTGTCGGGAAATATTAAATGCTGACAGGTACGCTAAACCATTCGTGGGGCTCATGCTAATGTAATAAGCTGTCGGGATGAAAAGCGACAAAGTATGAGTTTTATAATAACTACAGCGTAATTATTCACAATTAACCTTTGTTGGATTACGGTGGTGGTTAAAATCTGATGTACGCGTGGTTGGTTGCGATGCTTACGGTATTACTGAGTATTGTTGAATTATTGATTAAATGCGTGAAGACCTTTACTCGATAATTATTACGATAGTTATTGTTTAATATTTTATTTTATTAATTTAATAATTCTTTGCATTGATATTTAATATTATTGTTGTTTCAATAATTGTCAACTGCTGATATTTCCCATTATCGGATCAATAATTCATATTATTTGAATAATATTATTAGATAGAATTATTGACAATGTCTAGAAAGTTCTATCAAGGAGAGGTTTGGTCACCTAATTACGCGCCAGTAAGGAGAAATCCTTATTGGAAAGCCCCATCTTTCATGGGAACGGCCTGGTTGTCATAATTGTGATTCTGTAATATTATTTATGAATAATTAATTATTGATTTATATAATAAAGAAATATTTATTTGATGTGGATATAAATGATGGATTTATTTAAATTGTGTGGTTATAAATGAAGGAATTAATGCTGAGGTGTTTTATCAGTATTTTTGTCGGAATGGAGATATTAAAAATCATCCATTTGTGGATTTCAGATATTTTCTATTTGGAATTTGGAAAAACTCAAAGCTAAAAAGTTGTAGAGAATTCGATTTCGTGTGGAATAGACATAAAATTCGTATTTTTCTGATAAACAGGCTATTTTCTATGAATTACTGAAGTTTCGGAAAATAAAATGATTTTTATTAAATTATGGGTGGGACCCACTTTTGTTTTAACACATGTAATGCAAATTAGTTCAAAGGTGGGTGGCTTGAATTGTCAACAAAAGATGGCATGCGTAGAAATTATTAGAAATAATAATTTTTATTATTTTAGTCTCTATGACGTTTTACAGTATTTTCCTATAAATAAGTGCTTAGGTTAGAATTAAAAATCACACGGAAATAAGTTTCTTTCTCTCTAGATTATCGGCGTATTTTTATGAGTATTTATATACTTTAAGAGTTCTTCGTTAAAGACAAGCTTCCTTGACTTTATATATAGATATTTCGATCGGAAATCTAGTTATTTTGAGGTAAGGGATGTTATTTTCTTCTTAAATGATATTATTTTCTTCAATATCATTATGCCAAAATATTAGTGAACTTTTAATCAAATTTGGAACTTTTGTGTTGGGATTACTATTCACGTATCTGGCCTGATTCACGTATCGACTAATTATTCACGAATCACGACCTTTATTCATAGAATAATAAAAAAATTTCTTTTTGTTCAGGATGTCTATTTTGGCTACTATCTTTGATTGTATCCATATTTTGATCGTTATTTTTGAATTCTGCTTCACAATTGGTTATTATGAAGTATTATTAATCATTGATAAAACTGTTATATGAATCCCTAATATTTGCCCATACGTCTCTCTTTGGATTCATTTTCTTTTAAATATTTTCATCATCCTCGGTCTTAAATGATGATATTCTTGAATATCTTTGCTTTGTAGTGCAAAAGATGAATGATTAGCGAGAATATCTTTGGCCCGTAGTCTGAGGTGTTGAGATGAACATGATCGGTTGGTGATACAAATGAATATCTTTGGCTGTTGTGCAAAGATGAATATTTGATTAAAGATGTTTATTGATTGTTATTCTGAGGATAAAATATTGATGATGAACATTTAAATCTTAGAAGATATTAGAATTCATTCTCTACATTGACTCTTCTAATAGATTCAACATTTTCATTTGCAAAATATTGATCTAAAATTTGTTGTATATTATATTCTATCAGATTTTTCCCTGTTGAAGACTAATGATAATTTATTGTATATTATCTTAGTCATAATATTTTTCTTGGGCTAGTTGAGCTCACCCTTTTCCTTTTTTGTTCCATTTTTTTCTTCTCGAGAGGTGAGAACATAGCGAGGATCGAGGTGGGTATGGAGTGATGGTTCTAGAAAGATGTTTTAGCGTCCTCACTATTTACGTAAAATAGTGTATGAATAATTGTAATGAGGACTTATTTGAGTGTTGATATTGTCTAGAAGACAATATTTGTATTTAAACTCACAGTATGTGTTGTCGTATTTTGCACGACAATTGTATTATTGAAGTTGTAGTTTGCTTTCTATACCATGTATTTGGCGACTCAGAATGGGTGTTGTATACCTATTTTGGGGGCGCCACAATCAAGGAAACAAAGATTGAGCAGGATTTGGGGAGGATTTTTAAAATGTCTTGGTAGAGCTCTCCTAGGGGTCCCCTCTCCAAGGATTTTCTGTTTTCAGGACTTGCAAGATCGAACTCCGCGGATTTTTTAAAAATTTGAAATAGAATTCACAGAGTTAAAGAATTTTGCACGATCGTCACTCCAAAGACGCGACTCTCGCGCTGGGTGCAAATGTGGACCCAAGTGAAAATTAGGGTTCACTTGACCTAATTGAATTAAATACATAAATTAAGGTTCTCATTATGATTAAATGAAAAGACGGAAGAGCCAGAAATAAAAAAGCAAGACCTGAGAGAATCTTTCACATGTCCTGAGGCAGAAGACACGTGGAGGCGACTCATTTTGGGAATTGATTTAGGGATTATATTGGTGGCTAGAAGGACAGGACGATCTGGGCATTAATCTGATGACTATGGGTAAATTTGGAATTTTCCTGAGGTCATGTGCCTAAATACCCCTTCCACTCCATTGGGAAGGGGACCTCACTTTGGACTCTTAGACCTTTTGGAGGACTAAAAGACTTGGACATTCTCTTTCAACCCGAAGCACTCAATAAGGCTCTCTGAATCCTTGCTACCCTAACAAGATTCTCGGATTCTAAGAGTTCTGCCATATGTCGTTGGAGTAATCGCTCACCTGCTCTTCTCCCCTCTTCAGTCAATCACTCAATTTCGTACTTTTCGTGGATTTCTCTCCTCCTCAGCCAACACGAAACTCTAACTCTAGCAAGGTACGATTTCCTTGCCCACAGAGATAGGATCTAGGGTTTTGTCAAACATCCATCTTCTTGAACACTTGTTCTTTCTTGGTAGATAACCTCTAGAGGCCAAACACTTGGGTGACTAACGTTGATCAAAGAAAGGAATCCAACCCGATGAATTGAAGGAGAATGTGAAAAGAATTAGAGTTGAACTCGTACCTGAGGAAGCTAATTTCTACAAGGGTATGAATCTAATCTCCATTTATTTTCTATTAATTCTTAATCAAGCAAGAAGCATGATCATGGTGATGGTTTATATGAAAAAAATTTAAATTTCATTTTATCGCGCTTCTGTTACTTTTATGTGATTTGATTGCATGATCGCGCTATACACAAACCTCACAATACACTTCATTACTTTTAGTTCATTGTTATTCTTTTAGTTTTCTTATGTTAGTTAATAAATAGTGTAAGTACTATGGTCCTTGGGAGACCAAGATACAATAATAAATTATGTAGTTATCGTGACTTGAGCATTATCTATTTATATATGGAGTATTGGTTTTAATTATTGGCTCTTTATGCATTAATTTATCAATTAGTTTGAAACAAGTATGACATTTATATTAACTTGAAACATTAAATCTAATATTTATTATATCAATTAATAATAATAATAATAATAAATATGAAATCACAGATTTGAAATTTAATTATAATTTGCAATGAATTTTGATTATTTACCAATTAATTCTTTATTTACAAATTTATAATTTGTGAAGAATTTTACTTGAGAAATAGACATTAATGAAGGATTATTTCCCTCACTAAAATCTTTTCTAGTTAATTAGTTACTCATCAATGAAGGAATTTTTCTCTCACTAAATTGAAGAAAGATTCTCAATTTATAATTAGTGAAGGAAAATATTCTTTTGTTAAATAAATTTGTTCTTCACAATATATTATTTGTGAGGGAATAAAGTTATTCACTAATTTCAAATAGTCCTTCTTAAAATATTATTCATGAAGGAAATTAATCTTTAACTAAATAACAATATTTTATTACCAAATATAATTTGTGAATAAAAAGTTATTAACAATATATTCTTCACAAAAAACTTTTAGTTAATACTTAGCAAAATATACCCTATTTCGACGAGGTCTTATACAAATAATCGTGTGAAAGAAATATTTTTTCGCAATAAGTCTCTTGTGAGTAATATATAATGTCTTGTGAATTATTTATCCAGGCCATTTTTGATGTAGTGTGTTGGGATGAACTACTTCCAAGCGACCAACCAACAAGTCCACCTGATGGCCATTATATGTGGATATTCACCTCCTTCATAAGTGTTCTTTTTATTGTTTATTTTGTCTTTAATATTTGCTATATATAACTGTTCAACAGGGCTGATCCTGTGCCCTGGAGATCTAGCCCAAGACCCACCCTTATATATCCTGCTCGGTCATGAACATTTTAACCTATATTGTTGGCTCACAACTGACCTCACATCCTAGGTGACAATTAGCATATTCTGATCCCTCAAAAACAACCCCATAATTATCTTAAAACATTGATATAAACTCCATCATCATATAAATAATCTAAGTTCTTTCATAAATTTACCTCACTTTAATAAACGTTAAAGTGGAGCATTGAGTTTATTAATCATTCTTTAAAAAGATACACTTCCCATTGGGAAGTGTATGCTCATCCATTTAGTTAAATGTTGTTCAAATCTTATTGCTTCATGCATTCAATTAGGGACCTCAGAATATCTTTTTCGTTATAAAATTCTAGCGAAGTGTATAAAATATACTCTTATAATTGCTCTAATAATAATTTATAAACAAGCAAGAGAGGATAAAATAAGAGAAAGATGGAGAAACTCTTCTTATTAATTCTTGAGAGAATTCTTCTATCAAGTTATCTCTTTTCTCCTTGAGGATCAATCTTATATAGGCAAGGAAAGGAGGATGAGGACAATAAATGAGGGAACATGGAGAGGAATAAAGGGATAAAGGGAGAGGAAAGAAAGCAAAAGAGTAAGTGTTCCCTCATAATTGAGGGAATCAATCACTTACAATACTTCCCACGATTCCCTACTATAGAAGATTATGTCTCATTAAAAACCTTGTTAAGAAACCCCGGTGGGAAAAACTTAACGAAGGAAAAAAAAGTACATATCTTTTACATAAATATCTTAATTAAGCGCCTCGTTAAAACCTTGTGAGGAAAAACCCATTGGGATAAAAATGTGTGACTAAGGAAAAAGTCGGTCTTCCCCTCAAAAAGGATTCATTACTCCTTGATGAAATGTTGTCATAAGTCTTTCGATCGACACATTCAGATCCTTTTAGAAGTTTTGCAAAAGTTGCATTTGGTAGTGACTTTGTGAATAAGTAAATTTGGAATATCACATGATCGAATTTGGTGCGCATCAATATCACCATTCTTTTGTAGCTTCGTGTGTGAAGAAGAATTTAGGTGAAATGAGCTTTGTTCGATCTCCCTTGATGTACCTTCCTCTAAGTTGAGCAATACGTACATCGTTATATTCATATAGAATTGTATGAATGTCTTTGATTGATGTTAATCCACATGACTTTTGAATATCTTTGAATAATTGATCTCAACCAAACACACTCTCTACTTGTTTCATGTATGGCGAGAATCTCGGAGTGATTTGAAGATGTAGTATCATGGTTTGCTTTGTGGATTTCGAGGATATATTTGTGTCCTGATATGTAAATACATAACTTTGTTTGTGATCTTCCATTGTGTGGATCGATAAATATCCCGCATCGGCATATCGACCAATTGCGACTTTGAATTTCTTGGATAAAATAACCCAAGATCTATACTTCCACGGAGGTATCTAAATATGTGTTTGATCCCATCCCAATGTCTCTTAGTCGGAGAAAAAGCTGTATGTATCTTGCAAAGAGACAAGCAAGAGAGGATAAAATAAGAGAAATATGGAGAAACCTTGATCTTCTTCCACGGGACTTAGGCTGGAACAGGTCAAGACTTAGGCATGGAACTTGAGTCCAAGAACTTCCATTTCTTAGGCATGGACTTGAGGTCAAGAACTTCTTCCATTGTCTTGGCATGGAACTTGAGGTCAAGAACTTCTTCCATTGTACTTAGGCATGGAACTTGAGGTCAAGAACTTCTTCCCGCTTTCTAGATCTTTGAAATGGATCTTTATCAACTTCTAAAGATCGAACAATCATCGGGGTAGTCAAAAGATGAGCTTTATCCATATGAAAAGCAGTGAAAATCTTTTTTGACATATGTGTATTGATGAGCAAAAATTCCGGATGCTAAATGCTCCACTTGTATTCCCAAATAGAATTTTGTCTTTCCAAGATCTTTCATTTCAAATTCATCTTTTAGATAAGTAGCGAGTTCTTGTGAGTTCTTGAGAGTACCTACAAAATTCAAATCATCCACATATCTGATAATGATGGAAAAAAATCACTTTGTGATATCTTAATAAAAACACATGGACATACATGATCATTTATATATCCATCTTTTATTAAATATTCACTAAGTCGATTATACCACATATGACGAGACTATTTCAATTTATATAATGAGCATTATAACTTCGATTGAATATATGTGATGGGGCTTTTATGATTGACCATTTTCAATCCTTGAGGATTCTTATGTAAATCTCACTTCAAGTGAGTCATATAGGTATCTTTGTTACAACATCTATCGGACGTGTTTCCAAACCTTCCATGGTTTTCATACCTATCAAAGCGAAAAGTGACTCTATCCATTACGTCTTTGGAGAGTGCGTATCTTGATAATCGATATCGATTTTTTGAAAAAAAAAACCCTTGAGCTACAAAGTCGGACTTTATATCTCACAATTTCATTTTTCTCATTTAAACTTTCGTACAAATACTCATTTGTTTTCAGCAGGGATTACACCCGGTGGTGTTTGAACTCTTGGTCCAAATATATACTTCTCTTTTCAATAGAGATTTTATTTCAGCAGGGACTTCACCCGGTGGTGTTTGGACTCTTGGTCCAAATACTTCTCTTTTCAATAGAGATTGTAGCTCTGTTTGAATAGCATCTTTATATTTTGGCCAATCTTTTCTTTTCAGAGCATTCTTTCCACGTTTTGTGGTTCGGGATCGATGTCGGGAATCAAAGTAATATCGATCTTATAGAAAGCAAATATATAAATCAATCATGACTTTGCTTGATCCCATATTTTCTCATCATGTACATAATTTATTGAGATCTCTTGGTGTTCATCTCTTATCCCTTCTTGAGATTTTGAACCTCTTGGGGCTATTCCACTCTTGGAATATGTGTTTCTTCTAGAAGCGATTTGTACCTCTTACGGGGCTATTTTACTCTTGGAATAAGTCTTTACTTACGGGTGGGTATTCCTTGAGGATCCCCTTATTTGCTTTTAATTTTTGTGAGTGCGGTGTCTTTTGCACCAATAGGTCTTCCACGCTTACACGGCGTGGTTTAGATTCTTCTATTACCTTATTAAATCAATTCTCCGAGAATTGATTTTTCAATAGGTATTTCTATCTTTCTTTGGAGTATTCTTTGCGGTGTATGTGATTTTATCACTTTTCTTGCATCATTAAATGCATCGGCATTTGATTTGCAATATTTTGTAAATGAATAATTCTTTGAACTTCAATTTTACATTTGTCTGTATGAGGATCAAGTGAATTTAAATCTGATGCATTCCATGATATTTCAGAGGTTTTTTTTTTATTTAAAACTTTCCCTCCACCTAATGTTGGAAATACAGATTCATCAAAATGACAATCTACATAACGTGCGATAAAAACATCTCGATTAAAGGTTCAAGATATCTAATAATAGAAGGTTAATCAAAACCAACATAAATACCTATTCTTCGTTGGGCTCCCATTTTAGTTCTTTGTGGAGGTGCAATTGGAACATATACCACACTTTCAAAAACTTGAAACTTTCAAAAACTTGAAAGTGTGATATGTTGGGTGTCTATCCAAGAACTAATTGTAGAAGAAAATTTATAAAGAGTTGTTCGTCTTTAGAATGATGACTTGACATGAAGAATTGCATGACCCCAATGAGGTGAACAAGTTAGCCCTTAACATTAATGGGCGTGCAATTAGTTGAAGTATCTATTAAAACTATGAAATATCAAAATCACATTTAGACAATGGGTGAATAGGTCCATAAATGTCTCCTTGAATTCCCTCTAAGAATTTTGGGACTTCTTTAAAACTTTTGTTGGTGATGGTCGAACAATTAATTTTCCTCGAGAAACCATGACCTGAGGAAATTTACTACTCTTGGGGAAAACCTTCTTATTTTTTTTGAGAGGATGACCAAAAGAATTTTCAATAATCGACACATCATAGAAGTACACGGATGATCGAGTCTTTCATGCCAAAGTATAAAGGATTTGGGATCTATGATTTTTGGAATCACAAGAGTATGAGACTCGATTGCTCTAATTTTCATAGTATATAATCAGGAAGATATTTAATGAGGGTTTTTCTAGGATATTCTATTTTTTGAAATAGTAGAAGCCCGACAAGAAGATCTTCATTAAAGATGGTACGACACATGTAAAAACATAAATAAGAAATATTATTCATGAAAAACACATACCACTTATAGAGCGAAAACTAATAATATTATATATATGCGGGGTGTTTAATTAAAACAAAAATTAAGCGTTATCCCAAAATATACTTTCGGAAGGTCGATAATATCAATAACCTTTTTCTCATTGTTGGTCGTTGGTGGATCATCAACAATATTCATTTGATGATTAACAAAGTTTGTTTATACCTCTATTACTTTATTCTTTTGAGACTCTGGAATAAATTAACCGGATGCCTCGGCGTCTGACAGTCTGTGACCGATGCCTTTCATCCCACACCTAAAACAAACATACGGTTTGTTCTTATATCATGTTGCATTTTCTTTATTTTTACCCAACTCAGGACACACCCTTACGGTGGCTTAAATTGTCATGATTCTAGAATTTGTTGTTATGATGGCCTCGTTTATTCTTTTCGCCCCCAAGGCTTCTTATTATATGGCCATCTATAGTCACGTTTATTCTCTTTGGAATGACGTCTTTATTAATATCGCAATGGGGTAACACCGTTGTTGGTAAGTACTTGATAGTTTTTCAACAACAATTCATTATTCTTTTACTGACAAGGAGGATAAGCGAATAAGTCTTTGAATTTTGTGAACTTACTGTCTATATTATTGTGATGAGAATCATGTTGGTGGGATGAAAAGTTGAGAGTGTTTTTTTTTTTTTTTCTTCTAACATTTGGGTTTCAAAAACTGGATCTCCACATAAAGACAAAAATAGATGTTTATTCTATAAACATTAGAACTATATTTTGTAATTGTCTTTTCTAACTCATTTGCACTAAGGTGCGATTACGCATCAAGTGCCCAAACTAAATAGTTGTCTCGAGGATTTTAAAATTGAAAAATTTATTTTTACCAAGCTTGCCATCTATTCTGGGTTAAAACACAATTCTATTATTTATTAAAACAATAAATAATTGCATGTATGATATAGAAAAATAAATAAATTATGATCACGACTTCAGGTGGTGATAAAGTGTAAATATAAATAATCTTATATTTATATTATTAACATATTATTTTAGTAAAAAGAATATGCAATCGTTAATGTATATATACAATTATAAAAATATATATATATACAAAATTGCAAATGGATCTTCACCCGGCATGCGGTAGTTCGCATAGACAGATTATTCTAACAGAATAATAAATAATGAAATAACATAAGAATTTCACCATGCATGCGATAGATCGACCGCACAGACAGGTTATTCTCAACAGAATAATAAATGCGGAATAATAAAAGCGGAACGGTTAGGTGTGTAAAACCACAGACAGGATATTCCGAAATTGTAAATCTGAGAATAATAAAATGGAACCCGGTCAGGATATATTCACAGAGAAATATTAAGCGGAGAATCGTAAATACGGAATAATAAATTTGGAACAGTCGGTGAAATTCACAAGCAGGATATTAAACATAATATTAAATCGGAAATAATAAAAGATTTCACAAGTATAGGGTATACCACTTACTCTGAGTTATGTATAGGGTATCTGCGTATCTGAGTTATTTCAACAATTTAATAAGCGATAAAAAGTTCCCACCAAGTCTTGTAAGATTAATGAGGATAGATGGTACCATTATAAATAATGAGAATTTAAATACAATTATAAGAATAAAATTATATTATTGGTGGTATATATTGAACCCGGTAGTATAATAATAAATTGCAAAATTTAATTTTTAAAGTCTCGGTTGGTGGGAGCTTACGTCTTTGATAACGTGTTATAAAATTCTAGCGAAGTGTATAAAATATACTCTTATAATTGCTCTAATAATAATTTATAAACAAGCAAGAGAGGATAAAATAAGAGAAAGATGGAGAAACTCTTCTTATTAATTCTTGAGGAGAATTCTTCTATCAAGTTATCTCTTTTCTCCTTGAGGATCAATCTTATATATAAGCGAGGAAAGGAGGATGAGGACAATAAATGAGGGAACATAAAGAGGGAATAAAGGGATAAAGGGGAGAGGAAAGAAAGCAAAAGAGTAAGTGTTCCCTCATAATTGAGGGAATCAATCACTTTACAATATTTTCGTAATTATTCTCTCTTTTCTTTTTTTCCTTATGATGTGAAGCACAACTTGCAATGCAATCAATTGGCTTTATGTTTCGATCATTCATTTTATATCACCATAGCTGTCTTTTCTTTATTTCTTTACATCATGTTCTAAATTCGAAATAATAGCAAAGCCTGTAGTAAAGATAATTTGTTGAGATAGATGCTTCAACTAAAGCTAGTTAGGTTACGTACCCTAGCTCCGAACCAACTTAATCCCGAATTGTCCATGCTTCTATCCGTCCGTTCTCCACAAACCCTACCAAATCAGATCGTCTCTTTAGCAAAGTCAAACTACACAACAAGTGCGGTACACTGCTCTCTTTACCTATCAAAACTCTATAATTTGTGTTAAGTGGGTTGGTGTTGCATATCAAACACTTTGCTTTCCAAATTCCAATCATGAGCATTACAAACTTATTTCAGCACAAAAATAACAAATATAGTTCTGTAAATTATGGAAACTGTCAAGAAAAATGTCTGTTATGATGTCTGCAAAATAAAATATTGTAGATACATCCTTTACTCTCTCTTGGTGATCCAAAGACGGAAATTTTCTTCAAAATATATATTAGGAGAAAATTGAAAAGAAGCTTTTGAATTGAATGGAAATTAATGAATGTCGAATTTACTCATATTTCTGCAGGTTCGATTAATGACTAGTAAGGGGTCTCGCTCCACGGTGTGCAAGCGACTGTCCAACTCGTCGGTGAGCTGGCAAGGGTTGCAATGGGGCAACGACTCCTGGAAGTCAAGAGCAAGGTACAATTGTGTTTGGAGATTTATTAGTAGCTAGTCCGGTATTGAGTTTTATTAATGTATTAAAACCTTATGGGTTTGAGCTCATGTTATAACGATTAGGATTTTCTAGTTACTATAAAATATTATTTGATGTGTGAATTTTGTAAAGCGTGTGACATCTTATGAATTCATAATACAAACGTTTGGACTAATTAAATTAGTGAGCATGAGTACATTGTGTATTCTTATTTTTTATATAATTTATGCGTGAGTGTGCTATTTTTGGTTATTAAATTCTAACAAAGAAAGAAACATGATTTTTGCATGGTGTCCAAGAGCAGTGCTATAATTATTAATTTTTAAAGAAAAAGAAAAAGAAAACTTCAAATCCAATCAAATTTATGGCAGCAACTTTTAGCATTTTGCCTTTATTTAAATGTCAGCTAGTTTATACTTTTGTGCTTCATTCTGAGCAAAAGTGAAAAGGTTTGTTGTCAAAGTTAATTAACCATCATTGTCCACACGGAATTGATAGAATTGATGCTTAAAAGTATATATGAGTTGTTTAATACCAGCAAAATTTTCAGGAAAAGGTTCATTCAAAATTATTTTATTTAAATGTATCTGATGCAAATCTTGATATTCTGAAAGATTAATAAAATAATATATAGTTCAAAAAAAGTAAAATTAAATATTTAAATTTATATATCAGTTCTTTAAGACCAAATATAGAAATTTTTAGATTTTATTTTTATTTTTTTAGGGTGGGTACTTATTTAGATATTTTATAAGGAGAAATTTTGGTTTTGGGTACTTATTAAGAGTACTACGGTACTGGAGGGAATTTATGAGTTGAAGCAAATTATAACAAATTAATTGCACTTGAGCTTAAACCAGTTGTTAACAAATTTAAATCATACAAATGTCTTTGTACAAAAACAAAGTTAAAATTAGATTCTTCGTAGCTTGTTTTTTTTTGGTTAATTAATTATATATTAATGAAGCCACCTTGCAAATAGGATGTTTAGCATTTTGAGGTGTTTAGATTTTCAGCTACAATACAATAATACAATTTGATTATTTTTTTTTTCATCTTTTAAATATAAGATATTTAACTTACAAATTCATCCCTAAACTCACTGTGGTGAGTTCAGGTAATCTGCTCAAGTGCATAAACTCAATTCCCCTAACGTAGCAAAAGGTTCAATACCATGGGCTACGTGGTACAAATTCGTAGTCCAGTTATGGGCTTTACCACCAAAACATGCCAATGTTGCTATAGGCTATAGCAAAGATATGTTTTGGGTAGGTAGGTCAACATGAGTATCCTACCACTCTTTTAATCACTATTAACATGATATATATATTGCTGATGCCTTTTTTTTAATAACTTAAATTTTTAAAAATTATTTAATATGGTATTAGAGCTCTGAATCCCGTCTTAATATTGAGAATATATATTACTTTCTTTTTCTTTTCTTTTTTTCAGTTAATAATTAAAGTACGAACAAATTATTAACTTGCCTATTTAATTTTAAGTATTACTTTAAATGTAAATAAATGAAACCAAAATAATAATTGCACCATTATTCATATAACAACTTTTATAAATCTCACTAGGTATTTTATAAATCCCACCACAACAGCCAAAGATAAGAAAACACTACTCAAAGCCAAAGATAAGAAAACACCATAGATTTAATTTTTAATTTTAATTTTTTTTATTTTTCTGAGCAATCATAAATGTATTAACAAAACAGCAGTTCAAAGCTAACCACATATACCAAAGCTTTAAAATATTCAACCCTAAGTGGGTCAAAAAGCAGGATTTTTAGTCGATATTTTGTATTTTGGGAAATACTTAATCATTTACTTTGCTTCAATATTTCAACATATTTATTTTGGATTTATATATGATAGAAATCATAATATAAATCACAGTACTTCCCTATATATATATATATATATATATAATGTGTTCATATATACCAACTCTAATAATTTATATTGTACTCGGCTAGGATTGACTCATATTTTTGCGAGTTTAATTAATGGTCACTATGATATGGTAGTCAGGGGTCTCGCTTATCGATGAGTGAGCAGCTACCCAACTCGTCGGTGAACTGACGGGGTTGCAAGGGGTAGCGCCCCTAAAAATCTAGCGCAAAGTGCAATTGGGCTTGATGATTTATTAGTAGTCCGGTGTTATGTTTTACTAATGTTATAGTCTCATGACTAATGAATCCATGTTATAGAAGTTAGAATTTTTTAGTTACTATAAAAATATTATTTGGTGTGTAGATATTATAAATTGTGTGAGGAATCTAATTAATACATCAGACAAGTAGGACTAACTAAATTGGTGAACCTGAATATATATATCGTGTGTTCTTACTTTTCTCTCTTTCATATAATATCTGTGTAATTACAATATTATTTGTTCTTAAATTCTAAGATACTCATTCAATAATGCATAATGGAACACGAACTAGATATACACAATGAAACACGAACTACGTACGAAAGCAATATATATTCATAAGAATTAGCTAGCCACAATTTCTACATGATTAGTCATGTGCATGGTTTTTGAATAGCCATTTGAGTGCATTACTTGTTGGATTTGTTAAATCATTATAATTCAAAGGGCTAAATACGTACACTTATGTTAAATTAAGTATTTTCATCAAATTTATAATTTAGCCCTTAAAGTAATAGGACTTAAAACTCGATATATAAAGTTTTTAAATTGTTATTAACCTTAAAAGAAATTATATATATATAGAAATTATATATATATATATATATATATATATATATATATATATATATTAACTTGTCTCGCACTAAATGATTTGTCAAGGCTAGTACTTAGTACTATGTCCTTAAGACAATTATACCCTTCGTATGGTGCTTAGAGTTGATAGCACTTGTCTCCCAGGATACAATAACACTGTATACTTTTGCAGCACTACAAAAAGTATACTCTACGAAACAAAAGAAATGCTCTAACTCTCTCAAATTTACTAAGGAAACTGATGAAGAAAATTTATACTAGAATGCTCTATTATACTTGAATGCTTGAGAAATGGATGAATTTGAAGGCTGTCCCCTCCTATCTATTTATAGGAGGGGTTGGTGACCCTTCAGATGGGTACCTAGCCCTTGAAAAGGCATGGGATGCTACTGAAAAGGCATATATGGCAATTTTTGGTCAAAACGACGTAATTTTGATCATATACAGTATGGGAGCGTCTATTCGGACCTATAAAACGACGTAATTTTATTATTAGCAAAACCAAAACTATGTAGTTTTAGCATTAGAAGAAAGGCGCGACAAAACGACGTAGTTTTGGGCCGTCCGTTCAGACTAATTCCCTTTTAGCAAATACCGCTTCTCAAAACGACACACTTTTGATAATATAATAAATATCGTTTCTCAAAACGACACAGTTTTGATAATAAAATTAAATAAATAAATTTTAATAAAAAATTTAAATAATTTTTTTCTAAAAAATTATATACACGACCCACGTGCCCAAGCTTGCATTCTGGCTTGCATGCCATGGCATGCACACGTGTAGGTTCGAACCTAGCCTTAGCTAGGTCCCCTTCCTTCCACAAAAGTGAGGTGCCCCTTGTGGCCCAAAATCAAGAGTACTTTTCTTGTATATAAACATATAAAATATTTAATTCCTAACCTATGTGAGACTTGGTTTTTTCCACATGTATTTATTATCTTTTATCATTTTCAAGTGTTATCTTTGTGAGTTAATATTATCTCATTCATTACTCCATAGATTTGAGCTTCCAAATACTTAATTTAATCTACTCATATATGGAGTAAAACACATTAATATATAGAATCATTAAAATTAAATAATGATACCTATATTAAATTAGGGTCAAATTCTAACAATCCCCCACATGAATGATATTGACTACCAGCCTTATGCAAATGTTATGCAGACTCCGAGAGAGAGACAGAATTAGAAATCATCTGTATCGAGAGAGGTAGCTTTTGGCTTTAAACCTTCCCATTTAAAAGACTATCAAGTTTACTAATTGTCCAGTGAACGTGATGTCTTGAACTGTCTAATCATTTGTGTAAATCGAGACTATAGTAATTCATATAGAATCTTTCCAGACATTATTTAGTTCTCATGATTTTGTTCATTTTGGCCCAGAACAATCCCGGATTTATGAGTGCTTTAGAGAAGTATAGCCTTATCCTTCTCATAGAAATGGCCCAATTCACACTCACATAAGTGATTCTTAATAAGAGTATCCTGCCATACTCCACATGTTTATCAAGATTTAAGAATCATTAAAAGCATAGCTTATCTTGTAACCGCTGCATGTATCACTATCTCGTATCATAGGAATGAGTAGAAGAAATTAATTTACTCATAATGATTTGATTAAATCGTTCACAATTTAGTTGTCCCTTTAAACCTAAATTTTGGGATCTCCAGTCAACTAGGTTGCGTTTCCATCATGACGATCTTTGTTTATAGGCTTTAAACTCATTCCCCTCGAAGTTATTTTTACTTGCTCTCTAGTCAAACCTTTAGTTAACAGATTCGCTATATTTTCTTTCGACTTTATGTACTCAATAGACATAATGTTGTTAGAGAGCAATTGTTTTATAATATTGTGTCTACGACGAATATGTCTAGACTTACCATTATACATGTGACTCTGTGCCCTTCCAATTGCTGATTGACTATCACAATGGACACAAATAGGCGACACAAGTTTAGGCCACATAGGAATATCTTCTAAAAAATTACGAAGTTATTCAGCTTATTCTACAGCCTTATCTAATGCAATAAACTCAGATTCCATCGTTGATCGAAAAATGCATGTTTATTTAGAAGATTTTCATGATATTGCTCCTTCACCTAGTGTAAACACAAAACCACTTGTGGATTTAGTGTCTTTCGTATCCGATATCCAATTCGCATCATAGTATCCTTCAAGTACTGCTGGATATCTTGAGTAGTGCAATCCAAAATTTTGAGTATATTTTAAATACCTTAAAACTCTTATAATCGCTTTCCAGTGATCTTGTCCTAAATTGCTTGTAAATCTACTCAATTTATTGACAGCTTGTGCCATGTTAGGACGTGTACAATTCATTAAGTACATAATTATTTGTGCATACTCAGGTTATGATATGCTCTCTCCTTTATTTTTAGACAAGTGTAGATTTATATCTACCGGTGTTCCCACAAGATTACAATCATATTGATTGAATTTCCTGAGTATTTTCTCAATATAGTGTGATTGTGATAACATTAATACATCAGATGTTTTACAAATTTTAATTCCTAATATTACATCGGCAACACCCATTTCTTTCATGTCAAACATATTATTTAACATTCTTTTAGTAGCTTAAATGATTTCATTATTACTACCCATAATAAGCATATCATCTATATAAAGACAAATAATAACATACTCATTCTTAGTGTCCTTGACATACACACATTTGTCACACTCATTTATTTTGAAACCATTTGATAACATTGTATTATCAAATTTTTCATGTCATTGTTTAGGTGCTTATTTTAATCCATAAAGAGACTTTACAAGCCGACAAACTTTCTTTTCTTGTCCTGGAACAATAAATCCTTCTGGTGGTTCCATGTAGATTTCTTCTTCTAAATCTCCATTCAAGAAAGCTGTTTTTACATCCATTTAATGCATTTCTAAATTATATATAGCTGCAATGGCTATTAACAACCTAATTGAGGATATTTTTGTCACATGAAAATAAGTATCAAAGTAATCTAAACCCTCCTTTTGCTTGTATCCTTTGATTACAAGTCTTGCTTTATATTTGTCTATAATTTCATTTTCTTCTTGAATATCCACTTATATCCAAGAGGTTTGGAGCATGGTGGGCGATCTACTAATTCCCACGTGTGATTATGCAAAATGGATTCTACTTCACTATTTATAGCCTCTTTCCAATATGGAGCTTCAGGACTCGATATTGCTTCTTTATAAGTTTGAGGCTCATTTTCTAACAAATAGGTTAGAAAATTCGGACCATAATATTTTGATGTTCTAGCACGTTTACTACGTCTAGGTTCATCAATATCTTCTAAACCATAATTATTGTCATTAACAACATCATAAGTTCTTTTATTTGAACTTGTTTCTTGTTCATTAGAACTTGGCTCTTGTTCCTTTTTATTAGAAAATATTGTTTCAAAGAATTCCACATCTTTTGATTCAATAATGATATTTTCATATATTTCCTCTATTTTTGATTTATTAACCAAAAATCTATATGCACTACTATTATTAGCATAACCAATTAATATATAATCTATTGTTTTCAGTCCTATTTTTACCTTTTTGAGTGGATAAACCATTACTTTTGCTAAACATCCCCACACTTTTAAGTGTTTATAAGACGGCTTACGTCTTTTCCATAATTCACAGGGTGTAACATTAGACTTCTTTTGAGGTATTCGGTTGAGAATATAATTTGCTGAAATAATTGCTTCCCCCCACAAATTCTGAGGTAGCCCAGAACTTAATAATAATGCATTCATCGTTTCTTTTAAATTTATATTCTTTCTTTCTGCAACACCATTTTGTTGTGGTGAATAAGGTGCAGTTGTTTGGTGTATTATACCATGTTGTGAATAAATTTCAACAAATAGAAATTTATATTCCCCACCTCTATCACTTCTAACTATCTTGATCATTTTATCAAGTTGATTCTTAACCTCATTTTTGTAATGTTTAAACACTTCCAAAGCCTCGTCTTTACTTCTCAATAAGTAAACATAACAATATCTTGTACAGTCATCTATAAAAGTGATAAATTATTTCTTACCTCCTCTTGTTTGTATATACTTTAAATCATAAATATCTGTATGTATCAATTCAAGAGGTTCTGTACTTCTTTCAATTGATTTAAAAGAAGATTTTAGAAGTTTTGCCTCAACGCAAATTTCACATTTATGATTAGAGTTAATCTCATATTTTGGCAAACATTCCATATTAATTAATCTACGTATAGTATTATAATTAACATGTCCTAATCTTCCATGTCATAAATTAGATGACTCAATCATATAAGCAGAAGATGTAATTTTATTAATATTGGAAGGTACAATAGTCATTACATTCATTTTGAAGAGCTCATTGCTTATATAACCCTTCCCCACATACATCCCATTTTTAGTTAATAAAAATTTTTCTAATACAAAGACTAATTTAAATCCCTTTTGAATAAGAAGGGATCCTGACACTAAATTTTTCCTAATATTAGGCACATGGAGCACATTGTTGAGGGTGAGTTCCTTGCTAGATGTCATCTTCAGAATCACCTTTCCTTGTCCAGCAATCTTGGATGAAGAATAATTTTCCATGTATAAATGTTCTCCATTCTCAATTTCTTGATATGTGGAGAACATCTTACTGTCAGAACATACGTGGCGGGTTGTTCCAGTATCTACCCACCATTCTCTTGGATTCTCAACCATATTTATTTCTAAAACAACCGCTAAAAGGTTCATTTCAGAAATATCTTGAAGAAGACCATCCACTTCCGTTACATTGGCTTGTGCGAACTTCTTGTTCTGGTCTTTGCGTTTTTGACAATCCTTTGCCCTATGTCCGGGCTTGTCAAAGATGTAGCATTTGCCTTGGAACTTCTTATTTGTTCCCTGTTGAGGCCCATTACTAGAAAATTTTCTCTTTTTGGACTTCAGACCTTGTTCCCCCACGTTGGCTTTATATTCCACAAAGGTTCTTCCCGTTTTCTTTTCAGAGGCACGATTGTCCTCTTCTATCCTTAATCTTACGATTAAGTCTTCAAGTTTCATCTCTTTGCGTTTATGCTTGAGATAATTTTTTAAATCTTTCCACATAGGTGGTAGTTTTTTAATAATAGCAGCAACTTGGAAAGATTCACTTAAGGACATACCTTCTACATGTATTTCATGCAGGATTACTTGTAATTCTTGGACTTGGTTGATGACCGCCTTGGAATCCATCATCTTGTAGTCCAAAAACCTGCCAACTACGAATTTCTTTGTGCTAGCATCTTCTGTTTTATTTTTTTATCCATGGAATCCCATAATTCTCTTGTTGTTTTGAGAGAACTATACATATTGTATAATGTGTTATCCAATCTATTAAGAATGTAATTTCGGCATAAAAAATCTGCATGTTTCCATGCATCTATTACGGCAACAACCTGCCTGTCTGTTTCATCTTTTTTGAGCACAAGGGGATCTTCGTGAAGAAACCTCGCTAAGTTCAAAGTAGTAAGATAAAACAACATCTTTTGTTGCCATCTTTTAAATTCTATTCCATTGAACTTTTTTGGTGTTTTACCATGGTTCACAGGAACATTTGGTATAGAAGGTGTAGAAGAAGAACCAATTATAATAACAAAATTGGTATCCATATTTCTTGCATATATATATATATATATATATATTAACTTATCTCGCAGTAAATGATTTGTCAAGGCTAGTACTTGGTACTATGTTCTTAAGACAATTATGCCCTCCGTATGGTGCTTAGAGTTGATAACACTTGTCTCCCAGGATACAATGACACTGTATACTTTTGCAGCACTACAAAAAGTATACTCTACGAACCTAAAGAAATGCTCGGACTCTCTCTCAAAATAAACTTAAAGAAACTAATGAAGAAATAAAGACTATAATGCTTTATATGCTTAAATGCTTGAGCAAATGAATGAATTTGAAGGCTACCCCCTCCTATCTATTTATAGGAGGGGTTGGTGACCCTTCAGATGGGTACCTAGCCCTTGAAAAGGTATGAGATGCTACTGAAAAGACATATATGGTAATTTTTGGTCAAAACGACGTAGTTTTGATCATATACAGTATGGGCGTGTCTATTCGGACCTATAAAATGACGTAGTTTTATTATTAGCTGAACCAAATCTACGTAGTTTTATAATAGAATTAAATAAATAAAATTTAAATAAATTTTGTCTAAAAAATTAAAAAATTATATACAAGTCCCAGACTCAGACCCTCGTGCCCGAGCCAAGTCAGGTCGATCGACGGCACGTGGGTTCAAACCTAACCTTGGCTAGGTCCTTTCCCTTCCACAAAAGTGGGGTGCCCTTGGAGCCCAAACCCAAGAGCACTTTCCTTGTATATAAACATATAAAATATTTAATTCCTAACCTATGTGAGACTTGGTTTTTCCCACATGTATTTATTATCTTTTATCATTTCCAAGTGTGATCTTTGGGAGTTAATATCTCATTCATTACTCCATAGATTTGAACTTCCAAATATTTAATTTAATCTATTCATGGAGTAGAACACATTAATATATAGAATCATTAAAATTAATTAATGATACGTATATTAAATTAGGCTCAAATTCTAACATAAATTGCATACAATATTGACCTCAAAATGAATTTTCGATGGAAATTGATCGGAATACTCGACTTGGTGGGCAAACCATTTGATTTTATACGATCTGACTGTATTTAAATAAAGTTTGACTTTATTAAAAAACTGAAATACTTCTAAACACAATTAACCCCAAATTAAAATACTTCTAAATACAATTCACCAATGAAAAATAAACAATCCCCAAATATTAGCTAGGAAAAATAAAATTCAAATTGGGGAAATATCTTAAATCTTCTAAATATCCAATTGAAACCTAAATCCTCTAAATACACCCAAACGTAAAAGATCAAAACTAATCCATCCCATAAAAAAAATTAAAATTGGGGAAATATCTTTTGCAATTCCTCACTCTCTGTTCAATCATCCACCCTAAAAAAATTATTCAAAGTAAGAAAATCTCAAAACTTATTCGTTCTTACCATATTTCAATTTATTCAAGAGACTAAGAAATCTTCAAATTCATTCACAACTAATTAACCATCAGATTCAAGAACAAACACTAACCAGATGGAGCAGATCACTTAATGTGTGTAATATTCTAAAATAGCAAAATTTTTAATCATTTACAGCATTGGGCAGTGAAAAACATGAATGTTTTGTGTAATTATTCGGTGACAGTTTATGGTGGTGATGTCGTGGCAAAATTTTAACAATAAAAATAACAAACCTTCCCAACAGTCCACATAAAGATCTTTTTATTCACAATAATACAATCCAAATTCACATACTTCTTCTTTTGTTGCTCACTAGGACCAATAGCCAGCTCTATTGCATGGGTCTCATCCAACGACAGATAAAGTGTCGCCTGATCAATGTCCTGCAATTAAATTCCTACTCCGATCATCATCTGTAGCTGAATCCACTACAAGAAAAAGTCTATCAGCGATCGCAGTCGGTCGCAGATAAGTATCAGCGACCGAATGCGGTCGTTGATAGACGTCGCATAAAATTTGGTCGTCGGAATGCACATCAGCGACCACTATTAGCGACCACACTATCTGCAACCGATATCAGCGATCGAAATCGTCATTTCAGTCGTTAAGCTAAGTCAGCATGGTTCTGGGGCAAAGGCTGACGTGGGCCACGCGTCAAAAATTATCATCAGCAACCGCACGCGGTCGCTAATAGCCTCAGCTGATTTTCGATCGTTAATGCGTATCAGCGACCGTATGCGATCGCTGATGTAAAAAAACCTGCAAACCAGAAATTTTCCTGTTTTACAGAATTCCCAACCTGTTTTGTACCTGCTTTATCCCAACACATATAAACATGCACAAAAATATAAACATCCATCCTCCATCTGCGGAACTAATATATATACTATATAAATCTTTAAAAACCAATATGAATTGAATAAATATAAACAAATCTAATATTTAAATAACATACAAACATCCAAATAATGAATATAAAAGTACAAGATTCTTAAATAACTACAAAACAATACTAAATCAGTCGTCAAGCATCTTTGTTCATATTAGTTTCTCCTTGATCTTGATCACCCTGTAATTAACAAAATAATAAAATAAGTTACATATATATATAGTATATATGTTGATACAAGTTACAACAATATATATATATATATGTCACTACTTTGATTGTAATAAATAAGATTGGTTACCTCGTCACCATCCTCATGCTGTGATGTTGTTGCTGCCGCTACTGCATCAGCTAACTCATCAGCAATCAGAGCCGCCAGATGCCCGCCCAGTATCTTTAAAAGATCGCGATATCGACATATAACTTTCACACAGTTAGCAGAAGTATGAACAGCTGGATGACTCGATGACTGTGAAGACTGGGTAGTAGAGCTGCCTGAGCCACTAAAGGATGGACGCCGTCGTTGTCCTTGACCCTTGAAATAGTTCTTCTTCACAACAGACGCCCTCTCCCATAATTCTTGATCAATTGGCGGACGTGGTGTGCCTTCAAGATAGCGCTCATTCAATAAACGCTTATAAATATCCTGTCATCATGTTAACAATTAAATAGTTAGAAATAAATTGGTAAAATTCTACAGAATGACGTAAACTTGATAAACAAGATCAAGTTGTTAAAACTTATTACCACTATTTGGAGAGCATCCGGCAGACCATCACGGGTGGCCACGTACACATCCAGCCAATAGATAGGCTGACCTTGAGACTGAGACTCCTATACAAAATATATTCCAATATTACTAAGTAAAAATTTGATATATATTCTATAATTCATGATTGTAAACATATTAAAACTATTCAGACATACCCCAGCGTTGATATCTTTTAACTATGAAATACCGTCGCCACTGTAGGTTTTTTTTAGCCTTTTTCGCCATCAGTACACCGAGGATCTTTAGTGGCATGACGGTCTTGCGTTTTTAACTTGACTCTCTCGCTCTCCATTAAGGCACACATCTCATTTATATGGACTGGGTGCACCACCAGGGGCTATACTCATGCATGTAATCCTTTCACTGGCCTGGATGGTCGATCTCGGCTTTGTGAAGGGATTTTTGTCGTTCTTTGTTTAAATTGTCCTTGAGTGCAGGATTTGCACGCACTTTCGCCTGTAATAATGTCTCGAATCAATCGAAGCACGCTTAATCCTCCCATCTATACCTTTTCTGCAAATAAATAATCCTTAAAATATTAAGAAGAATGTAAGTATGTGTAGCATGTAATTCTTGCTCATAGAGGAATATGCGTTTTCTTTTTCTAAAAAATAATCGCAGCCCAATAGACCAAATACAGAAAGTCGACCATTTAGTTCAACATTTCCCCCATCATCATGTCTCGAGACTCGATTAGCCTTTGTCAAGACTTCGTCCTAAAAATAGTCTGAGACAAACGTAGATATCTCATTGAAACTGCATGCCTCATATATCGACCCCTCGACATAAGCTCTATTCTTCACCTTCCTTTTAAGGTTTCCTATCACCCTCTCGAAAGGGTACATCCATCTATATTGAACTGGACCCCCAACACGAGCTTCATAGGGAAGATGGATTTGCAAATGCTCCATGGAGTCAAAAAATCTAGGTGGGAATATTTTTTCCAGTTTACAAGTGATCTCTATGATATTTTTCTCAAGTACAGTCATGTCCTTCTCATTTAATGTTTTTGAACATAAGTCTTTGAAGAAACGACTAAGATCCATCAAAGCATCCCATATTGGTTTATCAAGCAGGTCTCGAAATGCTATAGGCATGAGTCTCTCCATGAACACATGACAGTCATGACTCTTCATCCCCTGCAATTTCCCACCTGTAACACACCTTGAAATGTTTGACGCATATCCATCTGGTAGTTTCAGAGACTTAACCAATGTGCACACATCTTCAACTAGCTTTTTGGATAATGTGTACCTTGTATGCGGTTTGACAATCTTACCATTAGGAGATTCATAAAGTTCTAATCCAGGACGCTTACAAATATCTTTCATGTCCAAACGTGCCTTATCATTATCTTTTGTCTTCCCCGTAACATTCATTACGGTGCTAAACACATTGTCGAACACATTCTTCTCAATATGCATCACATCTAGATTATGACGAATCAAATTTGTAGACCAATAAGTCAATTCACAAAAGATGCTTCTTCGAACCCAGTTATGAGATTCGCCAAACCCATTGATTATGTTTGTGGCATCAATCTTACCAAATGGGATGACCGAAAATTGCATCACACGATCTCGCATCTCTGTTCCCGACAATCACGGTGCAGGCATATCATTGTCTACTTTCCCTTTCCTGAAGTGTTCTCTATTTCTTCGAAACGGGTGATCTACCGGCAAGAACCGACGATGACAGTCAAACCAGCAAGGCTTTCGACCTTTTGATAGATTGAAAGACTTTTTATGCTCTATACAATACAGACAAGCCAACTTCTCGTGTGTAATCCATCCAGCTAACATACCATAAGCTGGGAAGTCACTTATAGTCCACATAATCGTTGCCCTAAGGTTGAAATTTATCTTCGTTGCAACATTCCAAGTCTGTACTCCATCGTCCCATAATACCTTCAACTCGTCTATAAGAGGTCTCAAGTAAACATCTAAATTCTTTCTAGGACTCTTGGGACTGGGAACCACGAGTGAAAAAGAAACAAGTACGGGCCGTTTCATACACATCCATGGAGGTAAGTTATACTTGAGTAACAATCACGAAGCCAACATGAGTACGGAGCAATTTGAGTGGCTATCTGAGTTGAAACCATCAATTGGACAATCCAAGCCTCAGATTTCTAGGTTCCAATGCAAACCCAGGATGTGCTAAGTTGAATTCTTTCCAAGCCCGCCCATCTCATGGATGATTTAGTTCTCCATCTTTTAGTGGAGATTTTAGATGCCAACTCATATGTTCAACCGTTTCTTGAAGACATGTACAATCTTTTTAGCTTTATGTGTTATTGGAAAATACCTTAGAAATTTAAATGGTATACTTGATTTTTTTTTGTAGTCACACCTGTTTATTAGGCCTAAACCGGGCCATGACCGCAAAATGTGCACCTATCATCTGCTCATTTTCCTTATAAAACAACATGCAATCGTTGGGATATGCATCAATCTTTTGGTATCCAAGACCCAACTTCTTCACCATTTTCTTACAAAAGTAATAGTTATCAGGTAATTTCTCACCTGTCAGGCAATATACTCTTAATGGCCTTCAAGAGCGACACAAAACACTCATGGCTCATGTTGTGATCAGCCTTTATGTTAAGTAATATCGCCACTGCAGACAATGTAGTGTGTTTGGTGCAACCATGCCACAATGGCTCGCTACCCTCGTCTAACAACTTAAAGAAGTCTTTGGCATCGGAATTCATTGGTTGCTCTCTGCCTTGTTCCCAATCAAAATCTGGCCCTGCAATATCATGAACCATTTCATTCATACGATGAGTACTACTGTCCGGATTGTGTACTGCTGTGATGCCACCATCTCTTCTCTGCCCATGTGCCCACCAGCATTCTTCATAATTTTTCATGAACCCAAACACAAGTAAATGATAGTATACCACGTCTCTTTCCATATAATTTACATTCTTACACTTCAAACATGGACATCGTATCTTATTCTGACCATTCACACATTCCGGGTGCACTATACGTATACTCCAAAAACACTTGGCAACCAAGCTTTAAATTCAGTTGTAGCATCTATCTGAGTTCTTGACTTTCGTCGTGTCATCCAACTACGGTCTGAATAGAGGTCCATGATACCACGGTACCTACTACAGACAACATTATAAATGTTAACATATGACTTGAGCATATTTGTAACCATATGACTTGAGCATACTTGATAGCATGCATATGATTAACATTTAAGCATACTTGTAAGCATATGACTTGAGCATACTTTTAACCATATGACTTGAGCATACTTGTAACCATATGACTTGAGCATACTTGTAAGCATATGATTAACATTTAAGCATACTTGTAAGCATATGACTTGGGAGCATACTTGTAACCATATGACTTGATGAGACTCATTATTGTTGTTATGTATGTATCAAAAGATATTATTATTGGTATATACGGTAAGTAGTCACTATGGAGGCGTGGATGGGGCTCATATACTACCGCTTATGTTTAGAAGTTCTTTGAATGATTGCTTGCTAGCTATCTTATATAAAGTATAAAACTCCTCAAGATTAGCAAGTAAAACGCTGTTGAGTTTGATTTAGTGTTGAGTTTAGCATCGGTCAATTGTGGTACTAGTAACTAGTATTCCATAGTTATTCTAATCTTTTTAAGAATTATCATTTTAAAATTAGTGGTTGCTTAGATTAATCTACATCACTGGACGAGGATGAGCAGGCCAAATAAGCAAGATAGTTGGGGTCGTTTGTAGATAGTAGAGACAGAAGCAGTAGTATTTTTACTTTAAACAAAAATAATAATAATTTTGGGATGTCATTTTAGATATAGATATCATTTGCTCATGTGGACGCCTTCCTTTATCAGGTGATTTTCTTTTTTAACTTTGTTCTGTTGTGCTTGTGAACTTGGGACATAATTGTGGCTTTTCTTCTTTGAACGACCATGGGTTTCTAATTGTCGTGTTCCTTGGCAGCATGGTCATAACCGGTGGTATGAGTTGGATGACAGTTGTGTTTTCCCTGTTGGTGAGGAGCAGATAAAGACGTTAGCCGCTTATGTATTTTTCTACAGGAGGGTGTGACTTGTAGGGGTGCTCAAAAAATTTGTTTTTTTCGGTTTTTTATCAAACCGGTTGAAATTGAATCTTGGCAGTCTCGATTTTTTCTATCTACCGATTTTTCGTTTTTTTATACTTTTCTTGCATCTAAGTAATGAAAATTTTAAATTCGATAAATACCGAAAAACCGAAAATTTCTAATTCTAATTTCTAGTCTATTTCAAAACCGAAAAAAACCGAAAATCGAAATTTTTTTTAATGCTGCTTAGTGCGTAGTGTAAACATATATAAATGTAAAAGTCATTTGAATTCCTAGCTAAATTAATTAAGATCGCCTAGCTTAATAGTAGTATATCCTTAATTACCATATTAAAAGTATATTTCAAATTAAGACATACTATTATTTATAATTTATATATATTAATATTCTTTATATAGTCCACAGTATAATTAATGGAGTATTAATCTAAGGAATAATAATTCTGTTTGTAGTAGTTACGTTTTGTGCACTAATTAATGTACTACTGTAAACAGGATTATATACTATTATTCCTTAGATTAATTATTACACATGCACTGAAAGATATCATTGTTGAATAAATCAAACTTTTTAATTTTCTGTGTTCATGGTTTATTTAATTAAATTCAACAGCAGACTAGAGATTTTGCAGAAATCCACCGATGGAATTTTAAAGATTAATTGTCATGTGAAGAGGAATTAATTAGTGATTTTATTTCATTAATTCCAGATCAACAACTAATTAATTGTTAAAACTATTTGGAAGAAATTACTACTTGTTAGTAGTACGTACGGTACATGCTACAACATCTCTATCTGTTTGTTTTGGAATATATATTAATTATGAATTTATGATAATTTACTAGTCTAATTCTTAGTTTTAAAAATTTTGGTAATATAAAAAAAAAATATTTAATTATTGCGGTATAACCGAAAATCGAACCGAAAAAATCGGTACCGACTTTGTATCGAACCGGTACTAAAACCGATTATTCGGTACCGGTACCGGTTCTTGATTTTTTGGGTTTTTCGGTTCGGTACCGGTTCGATTTTTTCGGTACCGGTTCGGTTTTTTACCTATGAGCACCCCTAGTGACTTGTGATATATAAGATTTCAATATACCTCGCTAGAAAGCTGGATAATTTAGACATTACCTTACCCTTGTCTATTCATGGGCTTCTCCACTGAAGGCACATTTCATTTTTTCTGCCTTGGGTTCAGAATTGGAGAAAACCAATGGCAGAGTTAACGAGGAACAACTTGTTAATATTTACACTCATCAAGTCGGTTTCCATCAGCCTCCCCTAAAAAACCTGTAGTGCCCAATATTTAGCATGTAAATGTACTAGTGAATCTCTAAACTTACCACTTTCTCCTCCAAGTGTTTCATAGTTGTGTACATAATACTCCATCCTTTATCATTTTTGATGAAGTAGTTATACTTCTATTGATAATTTTATAAAATGGCATAATGTCTATTTAGTACAACTCAATTTTACTCCGTCACAACTACTAAATGCGCACTCAATTTATTTAGGGATAATAAACATGGAAGAGAATTATATTTATAAAATTTTGCAAATGGAAGGAAGAGGAATTGTTTTTAATATGCTGGGTTTGATTATGGATGTTTCACTCCAGATGATCATTCATCTGTTTTTCAATAACGCTAGACTTTGTGATTCTAGTATGGCGACATATGCTTGGCAAACATGGAGGGAGGGGTACCAAACATGTATGACATCACACGAGTGAACATAATTTAATAAGATTTTGTGCTTCAGTATGCTAAAGAATGAAATCAAAGATGGGCAGTTAAAATGCTGCATAGAAACCCTCAGCGAGCATAAAGTAAATAATTGTGTTGAAGGCCACTGGTTCCAAAATATATTACTGTCTGTTGCAATAAATGGTCCATTATCAAACAAATTACTTGAGGATTCAGCTTTATGTTGATACAGCAGGAAAAAATTATGCTGCCAAATCAATTTCGTCTAAACCAACACTGATATTACTATATATATTAACACCCAATCTGCAAAATATTACTATATATATTAACACCCAATCTATATACCACAATCTATATACACCCAATCTATATACAAAGATAATATATACACCCAATCTATATCAAATTTAGAAAAAAAGAGAAGTTAGGGTGTTACCTGTGGCGGCGGAGATGGCAGTGGGCAGTGGGCAGTGGCGGCGACGATGGCAGTGAGCGAGCTCCTTCTTCCCTTCTTCTCTTCTCCCTCTTTCTCCCTCTTCTCTCTATTCTGAGCTCCCTCTTTTCTTTTCCTTCCGTGTGCTATGTCGAGCGAATACCTGGTACTGATAACATTAAGTTTAATCAGCGGTCGCCATCTGCGACCGCATGAGGTCGCTAATTTTTAATGACATGCACTTATCAGCGACCACATGCGGTCGCTAGTTTTAATTGGTCGCACAAAACTTTAGCGCCAACATTTCCTGCCAAATTTTAGGAGTCAAAATTATGATAGCGACCGATCAGCGGCCGCAGGCGGTCGCGGATATACAATAGCGATTGGATTAACTCACGGTCGCAAATGTCGGTCGCTAATATGCGGTCGCTGTTAGGCCTTTTTCTTATAGTGATCTGTATTTATTTCCAATTACACACCCCATAAATTTCTCATATACATACTCATCCTTTAAGCACTAAAGCTTGCAACTTTATCACCTAGAATCAAAACCTACCAAACATGCCCCGCAAAGTTGGGGATTTTTTTTTTTATTCAATTCAGTTTTTATGTAGATCTAAGAACACCCATTAAGCCTGTAGCTTTACCACCCAAAATCAATACCCACCAAGGATGTAGCACAAATTTGTGAAAAGGTTGGCCCAATTCTGTTTTTCCCAGATCTAAAAAGACCCACAGATTAATGTGGATCTAGAATAGCTTTGGTGTTTTGCTCAAAGATTTGTTTGTCTTCAGTTTTTTTGCAGATATAAGAAGAACAAACGTATCACTTCTTTTTGTAAATGTATTAATTAGTATTTTAATTACAGGTTCTTTAGTATTGAAGTCCCAAGAAGAATGATCAGAATCATATAATTATAAGGCTGAATGAACCACAATTTTCATATTTAGAAGTTAGAACAATTTTTTTTTCTTTTCACATTTCTACTATGACAAGTCGGTAATAGCTGACTTGATAAAGAAATTAATAAAAAGAAAACATATATTAATAGTTATTATATATATAGACATATAGTTCACCTATGCATGACTTATTGTAAGATGGAATACAATTATATATCTTAAAACATTGATAAACTCCATCCTCGTATAAATAATTTTTCATTCATTCATAAATTTACCTCTATCTAATAAACGTTAAAGTGAAGCATTGAGTTTATTAATCATTCTCTTAATTAAGATTAACCATAAATGGAAATGTACAATAGAAGCATCTTTCTATTTTTAGCCAGTCAGGTAAGAAAAGCTCATTAACTCCATTTAGGTAAATACTGTTTAAATCTTATTGCTTCATGAATTCAATCAGGGACATCAGAATATCTTTTCGTAATTATTCTTTCTTTTTCTTTTTCCCTCATGATGTGAAGCACCCCTTGTAATAAATCACTTGTCTCTTCTTTACAAGTTCTTCTAAATTCGAAATAATAGTAAAGGCTCTAGTGAAGATAATTAGATGAGAGAGATGTTTCAACGAAATTAAAGCTAGCCCTCCAAATATTACTTTAGTCATGTCTTTTCTCTGATTTCTTTTGCTAATTGCATGAAGGTTCGTAGTGAGAGAGAAGAGGTTGTATAATATGAGTTGGGATGAGTTTTTTTTTGTTTATATAGCTGGCCCATTTCACACCCCACCCTGCCAATATTGCAACCTGCGTGTCTTTTTTTAAAAAAATTTATCTTTGGTTCGTTATTATTGATTCGCTTAAGAGATGAGTTATATATATATATATATATATATATATATATATATATATATATATATATATATATGAACTAGAGATTTCGAAGCTAGAAATAAAGAGATCTTGAAAACAACATCTCTGGGATTGGAGTTGGGTTTAAAAATTCTGATACTTTTGTGATAATTGGTTGGTTGATGAATTGGGGTTTAATCTTTTAAAGTTGTTATCAGCTCTCTACAAGAAATTGTGGTTGTATAATTGATCTATTTTGTTTTATATAGTGGTGTGTTTGGTTCTTCAATTCTTGTAATGTAACTTATTGTGAGCCATCCAAATCTTTTGAATTTATCACATTTGTATTTTGAGATTTTTAACAAAATTAAAAAAATATTAAATTTTGCTGATAAAAAAATATTAAATTTTGAAAAAGTTAACATATCTAATATAATACTTGCAAGATTTTATTGAAGGGGATAGGAATTAATCTACCTAACAACAGCTGTCACTAACATTAAAACTAAGGTAGGTAAGTAAGTAAGGCCAATACTCTAAAAGTCTAAATTGTATCTTTAGAAAAGTTTGAACATGTAGATTCTGAAGTATTACAAATCTATAATTGGATTTCATGAAATGACGTGCATGAATCAAAAAATGACAGTAGTGTCCTGGAATATTTGTCAAATTTACCCAACATCAAGTCAAAAAACTGTACTCCACTGCTAGATCTCTTTACCAATCAAACTCCATAAATTGTATTAAGTGGGTTGGTGTTTCATATTACAATTGTTTTCACGTGCATCCACTTATGAATATCATTACAAAACATATCTAAAAAATCAGAACAGCTGTGTTAGATTATGGAAACAGTCAAGAAAAGTGTCTGTTATGAACTTATGATTATCTACAAACAAGAAAAATTATCGAAACAGTCAAGAAAAGTACCGTCTGTTATGAACTTATGATTATCTACAAACAAGAAAAATACTCCTTGGATTGATATATTTTAAATTTAAAATTAATAAAAATTTATTTAATTTTAATTAATATAATTATAAAAATCTCATACTATAAAACTTATTGATCTCAAAAGTTAAATGAGTTGCACTAATTTTAAATATTAAAAAAGTTAAATAATTTTAAAAAATTAATATTGATTTATATTTTCGGTCGGACCAATATTTTTTACTCCCTTGATGATTCAAAGATGGAATTTTTCTTGCGACTCTTGTGAAAGAAAAAACGGTGTTAGAGAGAGCTCCCCTTCTCGTCGATCCGCGCAAGTGTAATTCGATTCTAAATTAGTCGAGACCTAATTGTTATCGGATACCCAAAGGTGAGAAAAAAAAAAGATGGAACGTTTCTTCAAAATATTGGGAGAAGAATTGAAAAGAAGCTTTTGAATGGAAAGAAAAACGCAAAATTTTGCATGGACTCCAAGAAGTAGGGCTATAATTATAACTATTTTTTTAGATGATAAAATAAAATAAAGTCAGACTTATAAGATAAAAAGCACTTCTAATCTAATCTATGCCAGCAAATTTTAGCAGTTTGCCCTTATCATGTCAGCTAGTTTATACTTGTCTACTTAGACTGACCTTTGGAATGGAATCTTCTACCTGTTCTATGAGTTCATATAGAGCAACACTGAAAGGGAATGTTGTCACAACATCATCATTGTCTTGAAGAAAGTTAAGAGCAAAGGATGGGATTGATTAAAATAATTAATAATAGGAATAATAATATTATAAATATTGATGATAATATAAAGCATCATCATTATTATATGGGATGAAAAGAAAGCTTTGGCCAAATCTGGTTGGAAAGAGCCCCATTCCAAAATATAAATTCATACAATATGGCACTATTCTAACGATAATAGTTATATTTTGACGGAAATGTGATTATGCTTTTATTTAACTGTTTTATTAAATATATGTGAGTATGAGTTTAGTTATTTTGACGGAAATATGATTATGCGCTTTTATTTAACTATTTTGTTGAATATATGTGAGTTTATGAGTTTAGTTATGTTGACGGAAATATGATTGTGCTTTTATTTAACTATTTTATTGAATAGTTTATGAGTTTAGTGTGAAGGAAATATGATTATGCTTTTATTTAACTATTTTATTGAATATATGCGAGTTTATGAGTTTAATGTGAAGTTAGGTGATCGAAAAGACTTAGTAACTAAAAAAATTATTAATTGAACTCTTGCTAAATTATCAAAAAAATAAATAGAATGCGAAAATTTCTTTTTACACTATAATCATTGAATTTTCAAATAATTATAAAAGTATATCCAAAATTTGACCATTTCATATATACACATCATCAGGCGTATCAATATTAGTTTGTATATTTGGTGCAAAAAATAAATTTGTATGTTTATTCGATAACTTGATAATAGAAATCCTAAATCAAGCAAACAAAAATTAGAATAAGAGGCGGGCCCCTTTGGAAAAAGAATATATTTTATATGGCATCATTTGCATGCATGTATTTATACAGTAAAGGACTTGAGATATATAAAAAGAAGAAGAGACTAATTAATATTTGAGTAAGCAGTGATAAATTTCAGAAATTTAGCTTTTTCCGGAACAATTGTTTATAATATTGTAAAAGTGGAAAATACATAATTGAATTTGCTTTTCAAAATATCTAAGTTGAGTTTTTTTGCAGCTTAATAAACTGATGAATTAAAGAACAAAAAAATACAGCCTACATTTGATATTAGAGAATTGTTAAATGCACAACACTTTTTATTATTTTCACAATAAAAGTATCGTTGTAGATATATAGCAATATTTTTGTTGTGAAAATAATATTTTTTGTTGTGGATTTAGTAATTTTCTTGATGATATTATATTTTTTTAGTTATTTCCTTGATGATATTATAAATAATATTTTTTATATCGACAAAAGACTTTCATACAATTTTACTTTTGTTCGTCCATTTCTTAAAAAAGGAGAAATAGTTGTCAATGATTCACACAGCTAATCTTGTCTGAGAAAATCACAACTTAATTATGGCATTGTACTTTCTAAACTCATCAAGTTCTTAGCCAATATTCAGCTGAGATCCAATGCAAGGACAACTAAATTATGTGTGTGTGTTTTATAATGAGAACAGATGAAAAGCTTAAATCATTTTGTTGATTATTAAGTTATGCGTGGGTGGATTGAATATTAAGCAATGGTTTATTACATAATATATATATATATCATGACCAGCAGCACATGCATATAGCCCTTACTCAAATCTGAGAAACATGAAGTGATAAGGTACTATTACAATTGTATTATTTTATCAACTAGAGCAATAATGAGTTCGTCTTGTGTTCTTGAAGTGATCGGATTGAAATGATAAATCTATTTTTTCGTTTCTTTTGTGAATAAATCAAAATTTTTGCGAAGAATGACAATACATTTGACTAATTCGATTAAATTTTGAATAACCAGAAATTCTATCTTCTTTCACGGTCAATGTATAAAATTTTAAAGTTTAAATTATTGTAAATTTATTTACTTTGATTAAAAAAATAGTCGATATATTGTAAGTTACTTAAAAAGTATTATTAATAATAAATTTGTTAATGTAAACAGTTAAATGTATTTATATTCAGCACAATTGATTCAAAAAAATTTATTTAAAAAAAAACAGTGACCAATTTTATTTCTCACAAAAAACCTCTGAATAATAATATAGAGTGAGTGAATAATTCATTCATTAATAAATTTTTTTCTCACAATTAAATGTCTATCATAAATTGGCGTCAAATTTCCTTCTACCACCTCAATTTTGCGAGAGAAAAAAATTTAAATTATAAATGATGTTTCTTTCGTTTATTGTCACTATATTTTTTTCCTATATTGTCACTATATTTTTTTCCTTCACAATTTCTTCGCTAGAAAACTCCTCATGTGAAAGAATAAATTTCTTCACAAAATTTCCTTTACTACATCCATAATTTCTTCTGGTGAGTACATGAAATTAAAAATAAAATAAAAAAGAAAAATTGAAAAAAACTAATAGACCGATGCGTAAATAAACTTTTAAGGGTTTAATATACTATTTGTGCGTACCACATTTTATATTTGACATTGCACCACTGACATTTAATTTTTTTGTGGGCATATTTTTTTTTTATTCTTATTAATTAATGTCATTTTTAGTGGATAAATTATAAATTTTAATGTTTGAAGACTTTTTGAGGGACAAAAGATATATTACTTATGTTAGAGAATATTACTCATAATGATATTAAATATAGTGGTTGCGGATGATAATAATGTTGGATAAAACTTGTTCAAGCCCGATAAAAGAAAAATATAAGTGATTGTATATTAAGCTTTAATATTTTCCTTTAGATGAAATATTGTGTGATGGTTCAAACACAATCAAGAAAATAAATTGAAAAAGACCTCATTCGATAAATGGCAAAATAAATATATTCATGCGTTCGTTGAAATTTCTATCAATTGTACCCACCTCCCTTTCGAAAAAAAAAAACAATTTACGCGAAAAATTCAGTGATTGTAATGGTTGTCACAAATATTCTATAGTGATGGCACAATTAGACATCAGTAAGAGCCATCATATATACTAGTTAGGCCTGACAAAATATAGTTATGGGTTGATTTTGGTTTTTAAAATATGGTTATGGTTCCATTTAAGAACTAAAATCATATTAACCATTTTTAATATGGGTTGTATGGGTTGAAACTATATGATTAATGTTCAAAACTATATTAACCATATTAATCATTTTAAGATGTTTTGACTTTTAAACAGAACTTTTGAAAAATGAAATTGTGACCGTCACAATTAAATTAATTAAGTAATAATATGATATAAAAATTATTAATATAAATAATAAAATGACATAACTGTATCCAAATCTTATTTCATTGATTTTCTTTTCCTTATGATTTTGTGTATAAATTCGTATTCATATAATTAATTAAAATGACAAAATATTCAAAATTATTTATTTATTTATTGAAACTATTTATTGAGTTACATATATATATATATGTGTGTGTGTGTGTGTTGTTATTTTTTTGGGGACATGAGAAATTAGAGACCAGGTATATGATGAGAAGGCTAATACGGTCATAATTGAAATTAGACACCAGGTATATGGTGTTTGGTGTGGTGTTACTGGGAGAGAGAGTCAGAGATTGAATGGAATATGGGTTGAAAAATGGTTAACCGAGTCAGAACTATATTTGTTTTAAAAAATATAGGTCCAAACTTTAACCAACCTGAATAAATAAAAATGATTAACCAACTCATTTGGTTCCAGTTAATATGGTTTGACCCAACAGTTAACTAACTATATTGTCAGGTCTAATACTAGTATTTTGTGATTACTAGTAAATTCCATCACCTAATATATTTGTTGGTCATATATGCTTATTTTTTAGTGATTGCCTTGACCGTCAGAAATAGTTTATAGTAATGGCAAAATTAGCCATTACTAAGATCTGTCATCTATATTATTTTGTAATTGTTGAAAAAGTCCATCATATAATACTATTTTTTGAGATTGCTTTGAATGCCGTCATAAAGGTCCATCACACGTGATTTTCTTTTCGTGATGGTCTTGGTCGTCACCAAATATTTTTAAGGAGAAATATATAGGTGATGGTTACATGCATGCCATCACAAAAAATAAAAATTATTTTTGGACAATATTTGATGATTAAAATAGTCGTCACACATATATATCCACGATGACAAAATTAACCATCACTAGAGCCATCATATATATACTATTGTTTGCAATTACTCAAATAATCCATCACGAAATATTGTCTACTGTGATTGCTTTTAAAAATCGTCACCAGGATCCATCACGCATGCTTGGTTTTCTAGTAGTCTTTGAAATTTCTTTTTTAGTTTGAATTATGAACATTTATTGCAATTTGTAAACATTATTATGATTAGTTCAAGTTTTATTTATTTAATTTTAACAAAAAAATTAGTTAAAATAAGAGCAGATCCTCTTGTCCCCCTTGTGTCCTCCCACTTAAATTTTGACACATGTCCTTTTATTTATTTTTAGAATTAATTAGTGTTAAATAAGTGACTATGTATCAAAATTTAAGTGGAGGGACACAAGGGGACAGAGAAATTGGGGACAGAGGATCTGTTCTCAGTTAAACTCCGCCCCTGCTGGAAATTTTTTTTGGATTCGCACCTGCATGAAGGTGGGACCCACGGTATGTTGATGTGGGAGAGGACTATGTGAAAATATAAAAAATACACGTGAAAATATCAATTTCATTCTTAATTCTTACTTATCTCAGATGTAAATATGTTGTTTATTATCAACAAGTTTATCGTCAGGAGACTCCAAAACAACCGATAATTATAAGACGAAATAAAACGTCAGATCTAAAATCGTTTATGTACTTGCATAACAATAATTCTTTTGACCACTTTGTACATGAAGTAAAAGAGAAGGAATACAAAGGTACCACTTTGTACATGAAGTAAAAGTAAAGGAATTAATACACCAGAGCAGCGTCGTTCACCTCCGTTCGATGATGATACTTTTACTAGTTTATAGTTCATTTGTATTCATGTTATTGTAGAACATTTGTTATTATTGTGGGAACTAATTGCGTCTGTATAAGTATTGTAGAACATTTGTATATATTGTAGTGTCTAATTGCGTCTGTATAAGTATTGTAAATTATATTGTTTATCATTTATGGAACATTGGCTTATATTTGTAATTGGTTAGCTTATATTTATGGAACATTAGCTTATAATATGTTTTGGTGGATATTTGAATGTGAATGTGAATGTGAATGTGAATGATATAATGAGTTGAAGATTACGTTTTAGCGCTACGTTGCATATTTGAATGTGAGATACAGGTTTATATTACTGTGTATTGGGTTGTGACAGGTTACACGAACATTAATGAGTTTAAACATCTAGAAACTGAACTTCTAAAATCTGCATTAAAAAAAACAGTTAATTCTGACGGAATAAGGTACTTCCGACGGAACGTCCCTTAGATTTAAAAAATACCCAATTTTTAATAAATACCTATATATTCTAATTTTTAGTCGAAAATAAGTGAACTCTGAGGGAACATGTCTGTCGAAACTACTTTATCCCCGACGCAAATTTCGTCGGAGTTAATAATTAGTCATTTTTAATAAATATCAGTTTATTTTAATTTTCAGTCGGAAATAGGTTAATTCCGAGGGAATATGTCCGTCGGAAATAGGGTATATTATACTCGACAGAAAGTTCCGTCCTATGTATTCAGTCGAAGATAGTTTATGTTCGACGAAAATCCGTCGAATATAATTTCGTCGAAGATAATATAGATCCGACGAAATTTTTGACTGATCTCATCTTCGACGCGAATATATACGGCCGAATTTCTGACGGAATATTTCGTCGAAAATAATCTATTTTCGACTGAATAGGCTTAGGTCCGACGGAAAATTCCGTCGGGATTACGCTTTTTTCTTGTAGTGTTACTTATGTTAGAGAATATTACTCATAATGATATTAAATATAGTGGTTGCGGATGATAGTAATGTTGGATAAAACTTGTTCAAGCCCGATAAAAGAAAAATATAAGTGATTGTATATTAAGCTTTAATATTTTCCTTTAGATGAAATATTGTGTGATGGTTCAAACACAATCAAGAAAAATAAATTGAAAAAGACCTCATTCGATAAATGGCAAAATAAATATATTTCTGCGTTCGTTGAAATTTTTATCAATTGTACCCACCTCCCTTTCGAAAAAAAAACTATTTACATGAATAATTCAGTGATTGTAATGGTTGTCACAAATATTTTATAGTGATGGCACAACTAGGCATCAACAAGAGCCATCATATATACTAGTATTTTATGATTACTAGTAAATTCCATTACCTAATATATTTGTTGGTCATATATGCTTATTTTTTAGTGATTGTCTTGACCGTCAAAAATAGTTTATAGTGATGACAAAATTAGTCATTACTAAGATCCGTCATCTATATTATTTTGTGATTGTTAAAAAAGTCCATCATATAATACTATTTTTTGAGATTGCTTTGAATGCCATCATAAAGGTCCATCACACGTGATTTTCTTTTTGTGATGGTCTTGGTCGTCACCAAATATTTTTAAGGAGAAATATATAGGTGATGGTTGCATGCCATCACAAAAATTAAAAATTATTTTTGGACAATATTTAGTGATTGAAATAGTCGTCACATATATATATCCACGATGGCAAAATTAACCATCACTAGAGCCATCATATATATACTATTGTTTGCAATTACACAAATAATCCATAACGAAATATTGTCTACTGTGATTGCTTTTGAAAATCGTCACCAGGATCCATCACGCATGCTTGGTTTTCTAGTAGTCTTTGAATTTTATTTTTTAGTTTGAATTATAAATATTTATTGCAATTTGTAAACATTATTATGATTAGTTAAAGTTTTCTTTATTTAATTTTAACAAAAAAAAATTAGTTAAAATCCGCCCCTGCTGGAAATTTTTTTTGGATCCGCACCTGCATGAAGGTGGGACCCACGGTATGTTGATGTGAGAGAAGACTATGTGAAAATATAAAAAATACACGTAGAAACATCAATTTCATTCTTAATTCTTACTCATCTCATATGTAAATATGTCGTTTATTATCAACAAGTTTATCGTCAGGAGACTCCAAAAACAACTGATAATTATAAGACGGAATAAAACGTCAGATCTAAAATCGTTTATGTACTTGCCTAACAATAATTCTTTTGACCACTTTGTACATGAAGTAAAAGAGAAGGAATACAAAGGTACCACTTTGTACATGAAGTAAAAGTGAAGGAATTAATACAAAGGTACCAATACTGCTTGTGTCTAATTAAGTTTTAGAAGCAAACTACTTTAGTACCATTTCATATTGTATAGTTTCTTTTCCATACTGTTTTTCACTTTCCATAAATTATATATGTGAAGACTGTCCAACAAAGCAGAAGGACAAATGAAATGTTATGATCAAATTATCAGATGATGTACAATTAATGGTCCCTCCAACAAAGAGAATATTTTGGAGCTTAGCTGTTGACATAAAACTTATTATTGATCAGGACCATTCAGTTGCTCCTGCTCCCTGCTTCTTGGTTTGTTCCCATATGATTCATACTATGTAATAAAGCAGGAAATTCTGAAAATAGCCATTTGATAGTATATGGACTATAAACAGTTGCCTTGGGAAGTGCGAAACAATTGTGATATAATATATATCCATGCTGATTAATATGAGATATTGTTTATCAAGCTTGTTTTAATTTTTGTATTTGTTTTTTTTCTTGGAACAAGTAAACTTGTATTTATTTTATTTTGTTTTCTTTTCATTGTGGTACTTGGTTAGAATAAGAGAGGTTTCTAATTTGTAAAAATGCAAGCCTTTTTTGTTCATGATGTGCAGTCCCCGCAGCTCACAATGGGAATAATAGAACAAGCACTTTGTGTACAATGGGGATAATAGAACAAGCACTTATTTTCAAGCCTTTATTTGAATGTTGAGAAAATTGGGGAGGCCGTATCGCCTGCTCACAATGGGGATAATAGAACAAGCACTTTGTGTACAACTCAATTTTGACTCAAAAACTTAAAGTCCTCATTAATTTTTGAGACTATTCATATATGTAATACGTTAGTTAAATATTACCAAGCATTAGGTCATAATATTAGTAAAAATATTAAAACGTGGATAATATTAAGGGTTTTAAAATTTTGATCTCCAACTGATATCAAGTGACATGGTATTAAAAATTTTAATGATAATTTATGACATAGTCAATCACATGAGATCTACTAGATCAATATAATTATGACACATCATTTGAGATACTTTTTAAGATCAAAAATTTAAAACCCCTAACATTACCCTTAAAACATGGATATGAAAGGTGAATTTTTTTGCAAATTTTTTTAAGGAAAATTTCATCGATTAATTAATTACTAAAATTTCTTTACCCAAAAGGATCGGTCGATAGAGATGCGAGTATGTGGTCAATTTTAGTAGTTGGTACAAAACTCTATTCGACCATTATTATTTACAGTAAGTCTACTATCAAATAAAATCTCTCACATACATTCTCACGATATTTTGATACCACGCGCAGAAAAAGACGTCACGTAAATCATTAAAATATATGCGAAATAGCTTTTATGTTATAGTAGATTTATTTATTATTTATACAAAAAAAGATTACTTGAGAATATTTTTTATTTTTTAAATATTAAAAGTTTATTTTTAAGTTTGCTAAAAACAAAGGGACACTAATTAACAATTGGACCACACAATATGAGTATTCATTTATGGTCAATTTGATATCTTACTTTTTTAGTTTAAATCTTTTCAAGTATTCATTTAGTTATTCTTGCACTACTACTCATGCAATCATCTCTTTCAAGTCCAAAAACATTTTACCTCTATCTCATGCACCTGATGTAGTCACCAAGTATGAAATAGTTATTAAAAAACAGAAATAACTTTAATCAGTGGGATATTTCACAAATGAAGAAACTCAATAAAGCAGCAAAAGCTATTAAAAAGCAATGAGAGAAGTATATAGCCAATGCAGGCCACAAATAGAGTCCATGCAAACTCATGTAACATATAATTACAATGGCCACTTTAAAAGTATGGCTGACCAAAAAGAAAAGAAGAAAATGATAGAAACAAGCTTTAGCTGGTAAAAACAGCAACTTTTCAATGCAACTTTGTCCCATCTCTTTTCACTCTTCCCTTGATAATGTAAATATTTGTAATGTTCTCACTTTCTCAGTAACATCACAGGTAAAAAAGAGTAACTTTTTGAAGTGTCTTTTCATCTTCCATTAATTACCCACTTGCCATTTGGCCCATGTATGTGTGTTTTTGCATGTGTGTAAAGGGTTCAAATTTTCTGTCAAATTCTTGTAGTATCATTTAGTTAATATCCCTACAACATTACACTTATTTATGTTTAACTTTTTTAATTAGATAAATATTACTACCTGATAGCAATAAATGAAATGAAACAGTACACGAGACTGGAAAATGATCAGCAAATCTAAATTCGTATTATATATATATATATATATATATATATATATATATATATATATGGCACAAAATTTTTATAACCTAACTACATCTTAATTTACTAGTAGTATGTCAACATAGCATCAAACAAAAATATTAGATTAACAAGGGAAATGATATTAACATGGCGAAAATTATAGGAGCAAAGTAATATAATTTTTTAGACAAATCTGCCATTGTTATTCGTGATGATTATAGTACTGATATATTATTTTAATGACAAAAGCAGAGTTATCCAAAAAAAAATATTTATCAATTGCTCGTAATTTTAGCCTTGTTAATATTAGATCTCAATTAACACTCGCATAAATCCTAGTAGTAAGTACAAAAAAGAAAGAGGGAAAAAAACATAGAAACCAAAACTAGACAGTAGCACAACACTCGAGGTCTAACACACAAGAACTTGACCTCATAAGTACAGATTGTAGGGTTTTGGCTAGGTCTTTGGCGCACGGTCTAGCCACAGGGTCACCGACAGTGCACTGAAGAGCTAAATTCATGGTCTCGACGATTTGGTTGTGATTATTTAGTGCATGTGTCTTGATTATTGGATCAATCCACATCTCCAGATGACAATCTGAGTAGCAATAACGTGCCCACTCAACAATGCTTTCATGCACACCAAATTTGGCATCCGTTGGGTTTTTCCCGGTCAGGAGTTCGATAAGGAGAAGGCCAAATCCATAGATATCACTCTTGTCGGTTATGTCTTTGGTTTCTCTAGTTTCTGCAATGTCAAGAAAATGCATGTGTATAATTGTTTGGTATAAAATTCAAAAAGGAAGTTTGTTCATTTAAAAATGTATGTAAACATTAATTATTTACAACTTTGCCCCCAAACGTTATGCGTTAAAAACTTAAAAATGAAAATTTATGAATACCATTGAATTCTCATGTGTTAAGGATTTGCAGGCCTCAAATCTGGTCATGCCATAATAAAAAATATTTTATGAAAAAAAAAACACATTCTAACTGAAAATATGCTATATAGCCCCATAAGCTAGTCGTGCTGTTCTCGGTCGATGTCAGGTTTCTATGTCTCCTCACTCAGCTTAATAACACTTATTCGTTACTATTTTGAAAAAGAAATGGTAATTTTTAAAAATTACTATAATTACATTTTTTGTCTAACATTTTAATCCAAGTATCAATTAAAATTTGTAAATTTCACACAATAGCTAGTAAATCAAAACACACAAAAAAAAAAACTGGAAAAAATTACCTTGGGGAAGGTATGCAGAAGAGAGAAAGCACTTGGTGTCCATAAAAACCAAACCAGGAAGATCCAATCTCAGGCAAGGCTCATCCTTCTCACCAACCATAATTTTCTCAGAGGAAATGTCACCTACAAGAATACTAGGTGAACAATGGGAATGAAGATAACCAAGAGCTTTTGCAATCCCAATAGCAATTTTTCTCCGACGCTCCCAACTTAAGCCCGGTAGAGCTTCACTTAAAATCATTCCCTCAATATGTTCATACACCAAGAATCCACCCTTTTCAGACCTACAAATCGCGATAAATTTACCAATGTTTCGATGCTGAACCTTACCAAATTTATCACCAATTTCTCTTGATGGAATCGAGTTGATATCGTTCATTTCCTTAACCAAGAACTGCATGTTAATCTTCAATGAGGACTTTAGAATGTAAGAGTTTCCTAGCTTTCCTCTTGCAATAATATTTTCATCTCTCACCGAGGATAAAATATCATCAATACTTAGCCATTTCAAAAGCTTGCCATCGAAGAATTGTAGTTCCCAAATTCCATCCTCACTTTCAACTCTTTTTACATTTGAGTCCTTTTTCCTCCGAACAAAAACAATAACAAAAAATGCAAGTCCAAGAACCACAAAGGCAAAGCTCAAGAAAATCCACCAAGGAGGGATTTTAACGCCTTTGCATGGCGATAAACCGCTTGTAACACCACCGCATAGATTGTTACCAGAAACGGAGCTTGAATTGATAGCAAGGAAGGCTCCGGTAGAGGGTAAACTTCCATGAAAATGGTTGTGAGAAATATTTACTTGAACAAGTGATTCAACTTTCCCTAAACTTTTTGAGATTTCACCAGAAAGTTGGTTACTTGACAAATCAAGCAGCCCTAAAACCGGCATTTCGGAGAAAGTACTAGGGATTTGACCACTAAGCTGATTATGGCTTAGGTCAAGACTCACAAGCATTTGACATGAAGATAATTCATCCGGTATGCTACCAGAAAGCTTGTTTCCAGTCAATTTTAGTTGCATTAGCTCCGAGAAGTTCCCAAAACTCGGTGGAATTTCACCCGAAAAATCATTTTCGGATAAGTCCAAGTTCTCAATCTTGTTACTACCAAAAGAATCCGGCAAATGCCCAAAAAACCTATTTTTTGATAAATTCAGCATTTCGAGTTCTGGCATAAGCCAAGTCTTCCCACTTATGGTGCCGGAAAGATTGTTGCCTGAGATATCAAGGAAGTAAACAAGCGGCAATTTGATGAATTCCGGTGACAATTCCCCCGAGATTTGGTTATTTTCTAGGCGGACTCTTTGTAAACTCATGCAATGGCTTAAACTTTTTGGTAATTCACCTTCAAGGGAATTTGAGAATAGGATGAGTTTAAAAAGATGGTTGGAATCACAAAGACTGTCGGGGATTTTCCCCGTGAGATTATTGGTAGAAAGGTCTAATACTGTGAGATTATTATGTTTCCCAAGGTCTTTAGGAATCTCACCAGATAATTTATTAGACCATAGTTGAAGCACTTGGAGATGAGGCAAAAAAGTTAAAGAATTCGGAATTTTTCCGATAAGATTGTTGGAAAACAAATGGAGAATTTCCAAGTTGTGCAACTGGCTCAGAAGTTCAGGAATTTCACCAGACAAAAAATTATCGCTCAAATCGAGTGATTTTAATTTTTTGAGATTGAAAATTGATCGAGGAATGGATCCAGTGAGCTTGTTTAGGTACAAGAAAAGATATTCAAGATTGGTTAGGTTACCAAGAGAAGATGGAATTTCACCACTAAGATTGTTATAAACAAGATTAAGATGATTTAATGAAGTTAACTCGCCAAGTTGATCTGGAATTTTGCCCGAAAGATTGTTGTATCCCAAATAAATCAACTTCAAGCTCTTCATTAGGCCTAATTCACTTGGAATTCCTCCAACTAATCCATTTGAAGCCAAAGTCAAGAACTGCAGACTTGTCAAATTTGTTATTGATTTCGGAATTTTTCCCACCAAAACATTTCCACCAAGATCAAGGAATTTGAGGCTGGAGAATAATCCAATTTCTTCAGGAATTTCACCTGAAAAAATGTTGTTTGAAAGGTCTAACATCTCGAGACGAGAAAGTGAGCCTTTTGGCAATGAACCTGTTAGGTTATTGTTGCTTAGATTGAGATATCTAAGCCACAAACAAGAGGAAATATTGCTAGACATCCCACCATAGAGTTGATTATCGGATATGTCGATAAATTCAATATATGGAAATTGGAAAAGTGATTGGGGCACTTCCCCGGATATGTTCTTTCCAGAGAGCTCAATTTTCCAAACGTGGGAAGAATTATCGCAGCATATGCCTTGCCAATAGCAAAATGACGTGGAAGAATTCCAGCTTGAAAGAGACTCGAAAGGATCTTGAATTGAAGACTTGAAGGATAATAGAAGTTCATATTCATATGCATTGCATGTACATAATCCAGATAACAAGAACATAAGCATCAATAATTCTTCATGCATTATTGATCTTTTTTTCACCATCTTTGCAATAATTAAACTCTATATCATCGACACTTTCAAGATGGATCGATAGTCGCTTTATTTCTGTCACCAACACGAAAGATCATGAGTTAGAAAAGCCTTGGATCCAGTGCAATGAAAAGTTGAAATGAAAAAAATAAAGCTAATAAAAACTTGCTTTAATCTTATACTACATAATATAAACACAAAGACAGAATCTTTTCATATAGTAACATTTAGATAACTATATCATCATAAGAACTAGAATAAAAAAAATATAGGATTCATAAGATCATTATATGAGTTATACAAGATTTGCATGAGCCATGAAGATAATTATTTAGACAAATAGATATATATTCTAAAGGATATTGATATTGATTCTCAACTATAGAAACAAGTTTCATCTTATACAACTCTCCATATAAAATGCAATTTATTTTTATAGACCGTCCAAATTGACTGTCCGTTAGCAACTACTATCCATAAAATTCATATTAATTGAAGTGTTAGATAACTTACCTAAAAATCTTCAGTTGAATATTTGAGGTTTTGAAAATCTTGAAGATTTATTACTAGCTTTATGATGGAGAGGAAAGAGGGTTTTGGTTTGGACTTTGAAGTGATGAAGTGATGAAGTGAAGAGAGTTGTAGGGGTTTGAGAGTGAGCTAATTAGTGTATAAATAGAGTTAGGGTTTAGGATTTGTAATAAGGCAAGGATTTGTAAGAATATTACGAAACTGGTTTAATGGATCCTTGACTCTATTTGGTTTGAACACGAACGGTTGAAAGAGAGGAAAGGCAGGGACATGTCTTTGCTTTTGGTCGGATATTACCAAAATGCTCTTTTGACTGGCTTTGGATTGTGACAAGAAATACCCTGTAACCGTTGAAAAACTTTGTTAGCTCTTCTTTACATGCATATTAAGTGTTGCACTACCTTAAAAAGTTGTTTTTTTAACATGAAATTTCATTATCGTTAAAGCAAAACGTTATGATTAGGTTGAGTTCAATGTTCTCGTGACATCACAGTTGTAGAATTCATTTAGTGATTTCACTGATGCTAAGTTTAGGTTGAGAGAATGAAATGGAGGAATTAATGAAATAAAAAATAATATATTTAATGATTAGTTTGGAAAATAAATCATTTAAATGAAATAAAAATTCATTCAATTTTCTTATTTTTTATTATATGCAGAGGCGGTGGAATAAAATTCATTTCAATAAATAGATATATGTAATAATTTTGTCATTATATTACACCACCCACCACTACCAACAACCAAACTTACACTTGAAATACTTTAAAATTATTTATTCCTTCTTCAATTCTGTTAATCCAAACGCAATATAAGTATTATAACAACTAGAAAAATTAAGAGTTAATTCTATAAACTCGATCGTGTTGTCATTCTCTAATTTCGAATTTAAGGGAGTGAAAATACTATTAGGGGCATGCACGGGTCAACTTATTGGAAAGGTGAAAACACAAATTAGGGTTTACCATCCATTTATTGAGAGTAAATCTTGTCATATATATGTCATAATTATTCAGTTAAAAAAGTCAATATGTATACCTTATTAATATAATTATTCTTCTTATTAATATAATATTCATTTTTCATTCTTTATTATTATTATTATTATTATTATTATTATTATTATTATTATTATTATTATTATTATTATTATTATTATTATTATTATTATTATATCTTAACTTAAAGAGAAATTGATGAATAATCAAAGCTTAAACATACAGAACCAATGACTTGTCATTTGTCTATATGATACATTGTTATCAGACCAAATTATGACAACTTAATTATTCTTTAAGGACATTATACATGCAAGTTTAATTCTTCTAAAATCTACACACATATATGAGATAATATATTTATAGATAAAGTTTAATTTTCAGAATAATTCAAAGGCACAAATAGTGATAAATTAGGAGTACGTACTTGGCAGAGAAAAGGAAAAACTTTTTGCAATATATAAAGTAATATTCTTCAACCCGTTTTGTTTGGACGCTTTATATTGTCATGCATCTTGGATTCTCCCTTGCAGGAGAGAGAGAGAGAATGAGAGAGGGAAAGAGAGAACTTTCTTTCTCCATCTCTATCTCCTGGATACATACATATAGAAGAGGGAGGGGAAGAGTACAGGTGAGGCAGCTGAAAGGAATTAGATTATATGTATATAATAGCCTTAATGCATGATATACATAACCTTAATCATCGAAAAACTATGAAACTCTGATCAAGCTAATAGAACATACAAACTTTTTTTTTATTTATTTAAATCATTGAAAATTGTTAACAATTGTTAAAAAAAACTTAAAATTTGACCAACTCATATGTACATGTCAATAGACGATATAGTTAGTATAGAGTGAAGACTTTTATTGTACTCAAGTTTCACTTACTAATTAATTCATGCTAACCGGATCATCAATAGACACATCAGCTTACATGATTAAATTTTGAGTATTTTTGACAATTATTTAAAAGTTCAATTTCTGACTTAATGTCCGAAGAAATATAAAAAAAATATACAAAATATTTTTAACATCAAAATCATTGAATTTTCAAGCAACTGTCAGTAATGCTCCAAGTTAAATAAAATTATATGTATACGTCACCAGATATAATCAAATTTTACTTAACTATATTTAACAATTTTTTAAAAGTTCAACGGTTTAATTTGGTGGAAATAAAATAGTTGTAAAGAATAGTTCAAATTTATAATAACTTTGACTAAAATTTTTTTGTTACTAAGTCGGCAATTTTATAATTAACTTTGACTAAAATTAGTCTCACCTAATCGAGCCCATTACTCCATTCTCATTATATTGTGTGAGGCTAAAAACTATATTAAAATAATTTGTTGATCAATAGTTGAGAGGGATTTATAAAAGAGATAAAAAGAGATGAGATTATTCAAAAAATAGGGAGGAGGAAGAAAAGTAGAATGTCTTTACGTTACACACTAATGGTAGCTCGTGCGGCCCTCTCCCCTTCATGTATGGGGCCCCTCGTTCTCTTTCTCGAAGGAATATACAGTGTGTAGTCTTTTTTACAACCAGCATGCTAATTGCTACCCCTCTTTCCATTTTCTAGGGGTTTTCGCTCACTCTCTCTTTCCTCACCCCACGCCCATTCCCTCCACCCCCCCACTTCTTCCACTTTTCAAAATTTTTAACCATTCCTTTTTGAATAGTTCTTTCTTTCTTTCTTTCTTTTTATCAAGAAGAAAATGTCCCTTTGATGAGTAATTGAAGAGTACTTAATTTAATTTATGTATTTGTAGATTCACAAGTTTGACATCTCACGGGTTAGTTTGAGATAATAGTTTTAATAGTTCGGATTAATTTTTATCGGTTGTCCACCCCTACCTATAGCGACTGTCCGTCGCTAAAAGGGGTATGCAAGGTATGTAGGATTAAGTGGTAAGCCCTTGATATGTGACCACTCGCGATGGTTTGCCTGAGGCTAATCAGATAGCGGTATACTTTGATATGTTTATAATTTTTTACGTCATTCTTAAGCATTTTATATTTTTATTGTTAACTATTTAATTTCTAACTTGCTGACATGACACTTATAATAACCTAATGAATGAGCGCTATCTTGAAGGCACCCCCTGACCGTCGATTGATTAAGAATTGTGGGAGAGGGTGTGGGTTGTGATGAAGAACTATGTCAAAGGCCAAGGAAAATGACGAAGACTGACTATAAGTGGCACAGGCAGCTCTGCTAGTCAGTCTACTCAGTCCTCTTGCCATCCGACATCGCACACTCCTGCTGATTGTGTGAGAGCAATATGTCAGGATCGAAATCTTCTTCTCACACTTGGCAGGAATCTGCAGTCTCTGAGTTCAGAGGAGTTAGCAGATGTAGTGGCGAGAGCAGCACAACAGCAGGATGAGCTTGAGGTAATCTTCTCATTTTTTTAACTTTATGTACTTTAGCTTTATGTACTACTTTGCATATTTAGTTTAACTTAACATTCAATAATACATGTTTTATTCTTTTGTTACAGCCTCATCTGGACGATATTGCTCCGTGAAGGTATTTGTATTCCCTCTTTGTCTTGTTAATCAACATTTGATTATTATTTTTACCCATTGAATAATTGAATGTATGTTTATATTGTACGTTATGACATTTGTATATAAATTTTTCTCGGACGGTACTTGTTTATATATATAAGCATAGTATGCGTGGATGTGTATATTACTGTGTTGGTTTTATTAAATTTTATATATGGATATCGATGGATATATATCAATGGATTTGTATGGATGTTGGTTTATTTAATTGTCGTGTGTTGGGATATAAAGCAGATATAAAACAGGCAAAAAGAATTTGAGAAATCCACAAAACACATAATTTTTTTTAAAATTACACATCAGCGATCACTACTACTTTTCAGCGACTGCATATGGGATCGAGGGTGTTAGCGACTACGTCAGTTGCTATTGTTGGTCGCTGACACGTGGGTCACGTCACCTCTAACATCTGACTCACGGTGACTCAGCTCAGCGACAGAATTAGTCTGTATTTGGCGGTCGTTGATACTACAGTCGCTAAAAGTGGTCGCTGATATATCTACACATCGACCAGTTTATGTGCGACATATATTAGCGACCGCAATCGGTTGTTGATGGCCAATAGCGACTAAATGTGGTCGCTGATGTGCGGTCACAGAAAAACTTTTTTCTTGCAGTGTGTGTGTGTGTGTGTGTGTATATATATATATGTGTGTGTGTGTCGTGTGGGGGGGTGGGGGTGGTCGACATGCAATTTCTTATTTTGATTATTAGGAAAGTGTTAGAATTTAAGAGCGAATAATATTACAATCACACATATATTATATGAAAGACGAAAAAGTAAAAACACATGATATACTCAGGTTCATCAATTTGGCTAGTCATGTTTGTCTCAAATATTCATAAGATGTCTCATACACTCTCTACAATGATCTACACGCCAAATAATATTTTTTATAGTAACTAAAAAATCCTAGCTATTATAACATGAGCTCAAACTCATGAGGCCTAATACATTAATAAAAATCAAGACCGGACTACTAATAAATCTCCAAATCCAATTGCACTTTGCGTTTGGCTTCCAAGTACGATGCTCCCTTGTAACATGTCAGCTCACCGACGAGCTGGCTAGCCGCTTGTTTATCGCTAAGTGATACCTTTAACTACCCTGTCGTGGTAGTCATTAGGCGAACCCACACAGAAGTATGAGACAATTCCAACAGAAAAGTATTTATATTACTAAAATTCAGATTATTGAGTATTTTGAAAATTAGGATTACTAATAAAAATAAAACTTGCCATATGGTGTCATTTTGATTTGACAATATTATACATTAATGTTAATAGTTTCACTCTTTTTATATAAGTGAGAGTAGCTGATATGTAAATCTTAAACTAGCTGATAATCCTTAGTTTCAAGTAGGAGAAAGACAAACACAAGAAAATTAATTAGAGACAAAGTATATTTTACTCCTATTTCCAAAAAATAATAAATAAATAAAATCTCATTTAGCATTTTTTTTCCCTAAAGAGAATCTCTTTTTATTGATGAATGAATAAATTGATGTTATAAACTCGAGTTTATCATTAGAATTTCAGTATCCTGTCATCTATTCTAATAAAATACTTCACACAATTAGGATTAATCATACATTGAGCAAAATTTATTCTTACGCTCTGTTTCTGAGTTTTAAAATGGACAGAAAAGAAAAGAAATGGACGGAAAATTTAAGTTTTCTTTCCAATTCTTCTGTTTCTGAGTTTTTTAATAAACGGAAAAGAAAAGAAATTGATAGAAAACTTGGCCATTTTTCCTGCCAAAGTTTTCCGTCCAAGATTGGCCTGATTTGAACGGAAAAGAAATTGGAATAAGTAATATTTTTATAATTCTCATATTATCCTCAACTTTTAATATAATAAATTTTAAATTACAACTCATGTCCTCAATTTTAAATTTTCTATTCTTTTCTATTAAAAACTCAGAAACAACACAAAGGAAAACTTCAAGTTTTCTATTCTTTTTTTTTCTGTTCTAATTTAAGTTTTCTATTCTTTTCTTTTCTGTTCAAAACTCAGAAACAGAGTGTTAGAGTTTGTAAATTTTATAAATGAGATATTTTTTTATAAAACCGATAAAATATTAAATTTAAGATAACTGTGCGTGAATGTGTGTGAGTGGGTATATTTTGTTCAACATGATATATATATATATATATATATATATATATATATATATATATATATATATATATATAGTGTGTGTGTGTGTGTGTGTTGGCGTGACCATTCCACTTTGTTTATTAGTGAGGAATTAGAAAAGAACGAATATAGTTTGAAAATATATATTCTTTGGTTGGACAATGGAGTACTCCATCCGTTCCTAAAAGATTGTCGTTTTAGAAGAAAAAATTTGTTCCAAAAAGTTTATCGTTTACAACTTTCAAGGAGAATAAATTATTTAATTTCCTATATTACCCCTACCTTCTCTTATTGTCCCAAGAAATTCTTTCTCTTGTATTAATAGTTTTCAACTTCCCATAAAAGGTAGTGATGGAATTTTAAACAAATTTTACTTGGTAAATGATACTTTCTTAATTCATGTGCCAAAACCTTAAACGACAATCTTTTAGGAACGGAGGTAGTAACAAATAGGGCTTTAATGGGGTTGGCAGCAAAGGTTTATGAGTGTCATACATGTAGATGTTGATAAGCTCAAAAGAGACTATATAAACCTTTAATTAATTCAGCTAGTTGAAGGGACAATACATATAATAAGTGATTAGCTAAACAATTACCAACTTAGTTGGCTTGTTGGACCTTTTATTTGCAAAGGCCAGAGTTAGGTTTCATAAAATGATAAAAAATTAATTAAGGATGCAACTGGAGGACGCAATTAATTCGGGTACAAAATGCTACACCATAGAAAACAATATACATTATAATATCCTACACCAATTTAGTACTCTCTCTGTCCAAATTTACTCATCTTAATTTTCTTTTTGATTTGTTCAAATTTATTTGTCTATCTTTCTATTTTAATACTATTTTTGACCTTAGTTTTTCAATGCTATCTTCATTTAACTTTGTAAAAAAGATTATTAAAAACATGGAATACATTAAAAAAAAGTAACATTATTAACTTTGATATCAGAAGAACATCTACACTAATTTTTCCCCTCTCTCCACTATTTTATTAATTCAAGAAAAGAGTAATTAAAACAAAAAAAATGATAATAGACGGTGACAAATCCAGGAAACCCAATGGGCATGTCTTCCCGGGGCATGGAAGAACGTGACAGTTTCTCTCCCGACGACGACTCAGATCTTTCAATTTTCCTCTTTTTCACATCTTTCTTTAATTTCTAATCATATGTTATTTTCAGTAAGTTTTAGATCTACAGTAGTTGAAAATATTCCAGATCGATGATGATTCTATCTCTCCCGCTGGCGTCTCAAGCATAATTGGATCCGCTCATTAATTTGTCTAGTTTTGTAGTTATTGTGTTGAATGTTTTTGGGCTATAGGAGAAGATATGTTTTAGTGAAGGAATCAACATAAGATAATCACAAAATCTCAATTCTTTTTTCTCTGTTCAAGCACCTTCGGGCTTCCCTCATCCTATTTACAAGAAGATAATGGGTAGATATGGTGGAAAAAATGAAGTTTGGAAGAGAAAAGAAGATGTGGGGTTTCATAGAAGAATTCAGAAGAAGTTTATCTTGGAAGACATCAGAAGAAGTTTTTGGAAGCAAAACATTCATGGGTCCGAAGAAGTCTCTCTCTAGATTTGCTTTCCTTAAATTTGAAATGAGGGAATATGCATAAGAGGCAAGAAAGATAAGGAATCTCCAGTGTTTTTTAAACAGAAGAATAAGGGTAGACAGTCCTCGAAGAGAGTTATGGTCAGTTGAGGAAATAAAAAATCAGAAAAAAAGAAGAGAATTTTGACATGTCATGTAATTATGTATATATGTGCACACTTAGAGGGTATATATGTGCACACTTAGAGGGAGTGAATAACAATGGATTAATTTTGTCATGTAATTTTGTATATACTAGAAGTAATTAACAATGGCAACTTTTAAAATTTTCTACTACTGGATTAAATCAGACAGGTAGGCCAATCTGCTTTGTTTCATCTTAAGTTCTTCTCTAGCAACTTATTCGGACATGATATATACTCTGTCTACTTATGTGTTTGTATTAGTGTTAATTCGTATGAGTATAACAGAACAATATATGCAGATGTATAAAATCCAGAATAATAAAAAATAATAGAATATTAAGCACATCAATTTTTTTTTACATGGTTCAACCCCTATCCTCTAATTTAGTGGCATCATTCTCGTCCAATACCAATTGATATTAGAGACTCCTTTTATTAAATTGATATTTAAACAATTACAAAATTACTCCCGTCACCCAAGTCGCGCGGTATGTCAAGGAACGTTGTAGCTGTGTGAAGGCGTTCAAGTTACGTATTTGTTATGTAAATCGTTGACAGACGAACTAGAAAGATAGATTATATTAGAGTTTGATGCTTACATCATTAGGAATTAGCCCTAGTACCCCTAGTGCTAGGAAAGACAAGAAGAACAAAAATAATATTAAAAATACTACTGAAATCGCTTATAGCAATCTTGAAGAACATTTTAAAAAGTGGTCTCTTTCTAAGGTTAAACCTAGTCATGTTTATGAAATTGAAACATTTGATTTACAATCAAAAACAATTATTAAAACTGTTGAAAGAACAATTCCTATCTCTTGGATGTATGAAACTATAAAACTCCTTAATAAGGATATTAAACAATATAAAGAAGATTAAAATTTCCTCCACCTTGGATGTGTATCTATAGGTTTAAAACCCTTAACTCGTGAATGTTAAAATATTTGCTTAATGATAGCTGATGGGTCTAGTCCAAGGATCCAGTCCATCTCATAAGTCTCGTCCTTCAGCCCATCATATAGGTCCGTATGACAGGCCCAAGCTCAAAAAGTCTGGTGAGCCCAACAAATGTGAGCCATCACAGCCGGGTTAATTGAGCACGTCCACACCATGAAGTAGTCAAGCCTCGTCTCCGGACCTCACGGAGAGCACTTACATCACCTTGCACGCTAAGAAGAAATTGGGAGCTCCACTAAAGTAGTGATTACGTGCTCACCCCAAAACTGTCACAGATCGCTATAAATAGAATGTCTTACCATCATTGGGAGGCAACTAACTTTTGTATCTAAAAACTTATGCTCTCTGTACTCTCTTCAACTCACATAATAAAAGGTGTCAGGCAACTATATCCATTCAACAGTGGACTAGGTCAACTTGATCGAACCACTTTAATACTTATCTTATTTCTTACTTTAATTACTGTTTTCATAATTACTTGATTAGTGTTTGTACAAAATCCATTTTATGCATCATCAATAGCCCTTCGTGATAATAGACATATATAATAGGTTTTATGATTCCCTTATAGGATCAGTTCAAATCAGTCTGTGTAATGCTCCAGTTTATTTCAATTGTTATCCCAATTTTGAAGTTTCTTTGACTAATGAACATCTTCAAATTGAAAATAAAGGATATGATATGAAAATGGGTGTTGAAAATATTGCTTTAATATACAGTTTGTTTTAAAACTCTAACTACTCACGCCCCTAAAGCTAAAAGATTTAATATTAAAGGACACAACCCTTTTTGAAACAAATGTTTCCAAATCTTACTTAAGTGTTCCCAAGACACTTACTTGGTCTGAAATAACAATACCAGAACAATGAACTCTTCATGGTGCAGCTTTACCTGAACCAGAAGAAAATGAAAATAGAGATGTTGAACAAATAATTGAAACCCCGGATGGTAATGTTGAAATCTACTTTGGTCAATTTAATAGAGTGGCTAGATTTCACATAACTAATTTTTAGAAAAACGGTTCATGTAGTAGAACATCCACTTCCATATATATCTTCGGTTATTCCTCTTAGTAGAGGAATATTTCTATTCTTTTTGAATGGAATATTTCTCAACCACTTCATCTATTCTTTTTGAATGGAATATTTCTCAAGAAAATGAAAGTGTAATTGGCACTCAAGAATCTCCATATCAAATTTCCCATGTAATTTATAAATCCAACTCTGTTAGGATTGGATCTCTTTTGCCAACAGAAATAGGTTTTTCAATTTATACAATTGAATTTGCTGATAGCAAACCTGAATTTATAATTGATAGAACAATCATAAATGAAAATTTTCAAAGTGAGAAAAATAAACCTTTTCGCAAATGGTATTTTAAAAAAATACTCTAAAAAGGAATTGGCAACCTTTAAAGAGGAATTTTATAATTATTTAGAATCCAATAAAATTATTATTCTTGTAAGACTCCAACTTTTTATAAATAAAATTGAATTTCCTATATTCATTATTTTAAAATAATAAGGTATTAATTTGATATAATGTTTTGGTTTTTGTATGAAATGTGCAAATTTTATAAAATAAGCAAGTGGTTATAAAATATTCAGTATTGTCGGGGAATATTCGTTTGGTCATGGAATATTCTTGTGTTGTTCGAGGGGAATATTAGACGCATTTACTAGTAGTGACCATTTGTGGGCCCCATAACGGAAAACGGTCGGTTGAAGAAAACGACAAGTTGGGGTTTTTATAAATAACGACGTAATTGTTATCGTTAACACTATTGGAATACACGGTGGTTAAAATAAAAGAATGTCGTGTGGTCGCACAAAGAAGACACAAGATTGCATAATATTTTGGATTATTGATTCTTACGTAAGAAGACACTACTCAATAATTGTTACAAGAATTCATTATTTAATATTTTATTTTATTGATTCAATAATTCTGCGTTGATATTTTATATTATTGTTGTTTCAATAATTGTCAACGCAAGATTTCCCATTATCATATCAATAATTCATATTATTTGAATAATATTATTAGATAACATTATTGGCGATGTCTCAAGGACGCTACATGCTCAGAAAGGAGTTTGGTCATCTAATTGCGGCTGCAAAGATGAAGAAATCCTTATCTAAAGCCCCTCTTTCTCGGGGAACGACACGATTGTCGAGATTGTGATTCTGTAATATTATTTATAAATAATTAATTATTGATTTATATGATAAAGAAATATGTATTTTTATGTGGATATAAATGAATGAGTTAATGCTGAGGTGTTTTATCAGTATTTTGTCAGAATGGAGGTATTAAAAATCATCCGTATGTGGATTTCGGATATTTTCTGTTTGGAATTTAGAAAAAATTTCTTCTACAAAGTTGTAGAGAATTAAACTTCCTATGGAATAGGCATGAGATTCGAATTTTTCTGATAAAAGAGCTATTTATTATGAATTATTGAAGTTTCAAAAATAAATATTTTTATTAAAAACATGGGCGGGCCCCACTTTTGGTTGGTGTGAAAATTCTGATTTTTGGTGGGCCCCACTGTGGTGTGCTAAAATTTGATCAACTGTGGCGTGCGTAGAAAATTTTGGAAATTATTATTTTATTAAATTTAATCTGCTTTGGCGAATTCTAGCATTTTCCTATAAATAGGGTACTTAGTTAGAATTGAAAATTACACCAGAATCATAAGTTTTCTCTCTATATTATCGAACGTATTTTTGTGAGTACTTCGATACTTTGAGAGTTACTATTTAGTGCAAGTTTCCTTCACATTATATCTGATATTCCGGTCAGAAGTACTGTTGTTTTGAGGTAAGAGATGTTATTTTCTTCAATATCATTATACCGAAATATTGGTATGAATTTTATTGTGAAATTTTTAACTTTTCGTGTCGGGGTTACCACTACAACAAAAAAGCTTAATCCCGACGGAATGTTCCGTCGGACCTAAGCCTATTCAGTCGAAAATAGATTATTTCCGACAAAAATATCCGTCAGAAATTCGGTCATATATATTCGCGTCGAAGATAAGATCCGTCAAAAATTCCGTCGGATCTATATTATCTTCGACGAACTTATCTCCGACGGAGTTTCGTCGAACATAAACTATCTTCGACTGAATATATAGGACGAAATTTTCCGTCGAGTATAATATACCCTATTTTTGACAGAAAGATTCCCTCAGAATTATCCTATTTTCGACTAAAAATTAAAATAAGCCGGTATTTATTAAAAATGATTAATTATTAACTCCGACGGAATTTGCGGCGGAGATAACGTAGTTCCGACGGACATGTTCCCTCGGAGTTAACTTATTTTCGACTAAAATTACAATATTTCGGTATTTATTAAAAAAAAATATTTGTTAAATCCGAGGGAAGTTCCGTCGGAAATACATTATTCTGTCGAAATTAACTATTTTTTTTTAAATTCAGATTTTAAAAGTTTAGTTTCCAGGTGTTTAAACCCATTAATGTACCTGTAACCTATCACAACCCAATACACAGTAATATAAACCTCTATCTCACATTCAAATATGCAACGTAGCACTAAAACGTAATCTTCAACTCATTATCATTCACATTCACATTCAAATATCCACTAAAACGTATTATAAGCTAATGTTCCATAAAAATAAGCTAACCAATTACAAATATAAGGTAATTTTCCATAAATGATAAACAATATAATTTACAATACTTATACAGACGCAATTAGACACTACAATATATACAAATGTTCTATAATAACATGAATACAAATGAACTATAAACTAGTAAAAGTATCATCATCGGACGGAGGTGATGAACGACGTTGCTCTGGTGTATGGAAATCAGCGTCGTGCGCCTGCTCGTCATCGCCAGTCTGCTCGTCATCGCCACCTTGTTGATAGAATCAAAAATATAAATCATTAGTCCAGTATATATATATATATGTGAGAATTAACAAGCTATCCTTAATTGAAAAAAACATAAACAATAAGAATACTTGAGTAGGTTGGGGTAGACGAAAAGCCTCCTCCAAGAGGGTAATCACCATCCGGAGCATCTCAGCGCTCCAAGCGTTGAACTACTCCCGTGGTAATCCCGCACTCTCTGCAAAGGCCCCTACTATAATATCCTGAGCAATCTGGTGAAGACGAGAACTGGAAAGCAACTAGTGACGTCGAAAGACCGGATCGGTACGGAACCTATCCAACACGGCTCCTATCAGCCGCCGGAAGATATCGTCATCCAAGCCAGCACCCGTATGAGATGTTCCGACATGTGCTCTCGGACGCTGGAGTTGGCTGGAGCCTATAAAGAGATACAAATTCGATTACTAATAATTATTTATATAATGTGATAAATTCGGATAATTTCGTGAAACATAATAAAATATTACCTCCAGGAAGTGTATATGCGGGTATCCTCGGCAGACCCAACAATCGATATCTGCCGGTACTGCTAGTAGGGGGATCCTGAGACGCGACCCATAGTCTCAGATCCTCATCCCGATCTAATAAAATATCGAGAAGAGAGGTGGCGGAATCTAACGGCTCAGAACCCCTCCTAATAGCCTCCAGCTCAGCTATACGCTCGTCCCGAAGCCTCTGAAATCGGTCCTGTAATGTATTCCATATACGTATGTTAATTATATCATTTTAATTATGATTAAATATTATTAAAAGCTAAATAGTAAGATGAGTTTTACCCGTATAGCTAAAGCTGCCTGAGACAAAGTACGCTCGTCCTTAGGTGTGTGGGCTCGATCCAAAACTCTAGAATGGTAGGAGCTCGGCCCAAGGTCCTCCCCAATGCCTAATAAAAACATTCATAAAATAGGTATTAAGTATTTATGTGAGAACTTGATGCCTAAATAACTAAATACAACGCACTTACCGTCTTCACCTCCTCGAATGACTGAGAACCAATGGTGTGTACTATCCGGATTTGACCACGGTTCTTCTTCGCCTGCTCAGACTTTTTCTTGAAGTCATCAGCCTCCCAGTGCGCACACATAGCCGTTCAGGCTAAATTGGAGACTATACGGGGCTGATGATCTCTGATGGTGGTCCCGGGCTGGTCCTCAACTGCCTGGGCTGCCCTCTATCGCATCTCATACAGTCATCCAGAGTAATTTGCAGCGACATGATGCTCAATCACATCGTCGCCAGCTGACTAAGAGATTCTCAGGTCAAATCGATAATAAACCTATAACAAAAATTAATTTAAAATTAGGAACAATTGATTTCGTCATCCTATACAACTATGTAGTAATTAATATAATATGCTTAACTTACGTGGAACTCCCGCAAGACGGTTTGCATAAAAGTGGCATCGTACCGCGCATACTGACTGAACCGCATGCACCCTCTCGGGAGATGCGTCAAACAGATCGCGTGTAAAGTGTGCTTAGCCACCGGGTCTAGTATACTACAGAAAAAGTATAACAATATGTGCTTTGTGAATTGTGTTTTGCAATATCTAAAATTAATATTAACAATATATTAACACTTACTGCTGAGAAGCGAAATCCACCGGTACTATAAGTGGCATTACCGGCGGATGACCAAAGATACCGAGGTTCGTCCCTTGGTTTCGTCGACGAGGTGCATCAGTAATAATTGTATTTAACTGAGTCAATAAACATTGTAACTAATGCAACTTGAGATATATTTAAATCTTAATTAAGATAAGTTACTCGCGCCTGAAGAAGAGCCTCCATCGTGGCTACCGTCTCCAGTACAGGATCGCCCACCACCTCGACGACCTCCACCGCTATGTCTAGCAATGAATATCCTACTGTAATAACAAAATTGGTAGATTATGAATATTAAGGTATACAAATATGTGGTATGTATTCATATGAATGCTCATTTTCAATTACGTACGTCATCAAACCCATCAGAATCAACGTGTATATCATTCTCGAATTCAGTATATTCCTCATCCTCAGTTTCGACATTAGTTTCGTCATCATTATCATCCTCAATGACTACATAATCATTTATGTGTACATTTGCCTCGACATCCTCATCGTTAGGTACATCAATGGCATCAATACTCACCACATCTTCAGCATGGAACACTACGACCAAAGGGTTGCTCACATCTTCTTGCAATGCCCCATCCATACCAAACATGTTATCAGCATTAAATGAACGTGTTTTAGTAGTGACTACTGTGTACCAGGGGCTTCGAATATTTACGACATTGGGAGCGTAATACACTTTAGTCGCTTGACTTGCTAACACGAACACGTTATAAGACTGTAACACCAACTTGATATCTACGGTTGTGATTCTATTATGATCAACTTTAACCCCTTTTTCAGTATCAAACCAGCTACACTTAAATACGGTTGTAATACGGTGTGTTGTGTGCCTCCATCATTATTCTATGCTTCAATTCAAAATCGTTAGGAATGCAAAGTCTGGAGTTGACTCGAAGTATTCCTTCTTCATCGATTCTTGCTTATGGAATAACAACTTCTTGTACTTTCTTCTTCATACACATCAGCTCTGGGTCTGTGGCTTGAGCAGCTTTAACTTTATCGATTAAAGTCGGTTCTACTCGTATGTTTGATATCATCATGTGGTTACTTGGAACCTTTAACTCTATCTCCATCCTTTGTAAGTCATACAAAATGGGTCTTTGTGTAATACCCTAACTTTTATGAATAAAGATGAATTTTCTATAAATATCATTTTTGAATATTAAGGAGTAAATTTGATATAATGTTATAGTTGTGGGTAATATTTATAAATTTTGAAAAGTACACAAGATGTTATATTATATTCAATTAGTCGGGGAATATTCATTTTAACAGGGAATATTCGTACGACGACACAATCATTGGTGGACCTCACAATGGAATTATTGTCGGAATGAGAAAATGACAGAAATAATTTTTTATGAAAATAACGGCGGAAGTTTTACCGTTAACTATTGAAATACCCGGTGGTAAAGTACAGTAATACGCGTGGTTGTTAGTAGCACACGGTATTGATTATTAATGCTTACGTGAGAAGTCACTCAGTTTTATTCAATTATTGCTACAGTAATTGTTGCATAGTATCTCACATTATTTGATTCAATTATTGTCGATATTTTATATATTATTAAATCAATAATTGAGACGATACAGTTATTCATATTATTATTTGCAATATTGAAGATGTCTAGAAAGTCCTGTCGAGGAGAGGTTTGGTCACCTAATTGCTCGCCAATAGGGAGAAATCCTTATCGAAAAGCCCCCTCTTTCCTGGGAATGATCTGGTTGTTAAATATTGCGAATAATAATAAATGATGAATAAATGTTGTTAAAAATATTGAGAGAATTTTTATGAAGTATTTGATGTAAATTTTACTTATTTTATGGACCCCCATTTACTCATTTTTCAAAATAATTGGTAGAAAGTTATTTAGTATATATAATTATAAAGGTGGGGCCCACAAATATTGAAAAGTTTCCAGGGTGGGGGGAAATATGTTTGTCACGGGTGGGTGGAAAAAAAAGTTATATATATATATATATATATATATATATATATATATATATATATATATATATATATATATTATAAGTTTTGTTTTTTTATGAAAAATAGAATATATTATATTTTATTGAATATTATATTATTAAGTTGAAAAAAAATGTCAGAAGTTTTTTTTTGGCCCGTGAATGATTTAGTCTGATTTCCTACTATGCAGTCCGTGAGAAAAATTCAAATAGTATCTGTTCCATTCTCCTATAAATAGGATGCTTAGTTAAAATTAAAAATCACACCAGAATCAGAGAATTCTTCTTCTATAATATCGAGCGTGTTTCTTTCGAGTTTTAGGAAGCTTTAAGCGCAAAAAATAGTATAAGTTTTTTTCAAGAATATCCCCGCCCTATCAGTCAAAATACTCTTCTTTTTAAGGTAAGTGATATTATTTTTGTTCAGTATTCGTATGAAATAATATGTTATTACATACTATGTAGTATGTAAGTAATATTATTTCGTTTCAGATTTTGAATTTTACACTCATTTTGTTAAAGTTTTGACTTCTATACTCCATGAAATTAGTAGAATATTCTTGATATTTGCGCTTCATCCAGTATCTTTTTATGGAAATGTTATCCTGAGCATTCTTGATAAGTTTTAAATTTTTCATGCTGGAGTACTATTCCTGGGGTTACTATTCCCAAAGTACTATTCACGGGATACTATTCACTCAGTTACTATTCACCCGGGGTACTATTCATGATAAAAAATTGTTTTTTTTTTGTCCAAATCATTTTTGATACAATATTATTCTTGAATTTTACTCCACAAAGCAGTATCATGTTGACAATTTGGACATTATTGAATTCTGGATAAATTAAATTATAAATCTTTAAAAATTTATCCTTTGCTTTTTTTAATTGAATTCTTATATCATTGTCATCATCCTCATGCTTATATTGTTATGAAAGTCATCTTTGGCCCGTAGTGTATAGATGGACTTGGTATGATTATGATCAGAGATTATTCGGTATAATCATGAACGTAATGTTATAAATGATGTGGTAAAAGTCCTCATTGGCCCGTAGTGCATTGATGGACAGTTGTTGGCATGATCATGACCATTGATGAAAACACGAATATCCTTGGCCGTAGTGCATGGATAATTCATGGTCATGATACTAATAAATATCCTTGACCGTAGTGCAGGGGTGATTCGATGTTGTGGATTATTTATTAAGCTGAGTCTCAACGATAAAAGATGATAAATTCTTTTAAATCATAGAAGATAGTAGATATCATGCTCTACTAGACTCTTCTAATGGATTGCTTGTTCCGCTGCAGTTAAACTTGATGTCTATTGTATTTTATCAGTTTAACAATGTTGAAGGCTAACGATAATTTATTCTGCATTATCTTAGTCATAATATTTTTTACTGGGCTAGTTGAGCTCACCCTTTTCTTTCATTGTTCTCTTTAGGAAATGAGAACGTAGCTGGGACTAGTCGGGGAACGGAGTGATGGTCCAGATGTTTGCATTAGTAGTCCTCACTATTTTGTGAAATAGTGTGAAAATAAATGTAATAATATTGAATTTGAGTTTGGATATTGCCTAGAAGACAATATTCGTGTAAAAACTCTCAGCTACGCCTTTGGTCGTATTGTATAATTAAGTTTGTATTTGAATTATGTACCATGTATTTGGCCACTCAGAATGGGTGATGTATACTTATTTTGGGGGCGTCACAGTTGGTATCAAAGTTTAGGGATATGATCCCTGGCTAAGATGTGAGACTAGAACTAGGAGGGGAGAGACGAGTAATTCTTTCGCTATTATGACCTACCTAAGTTTAATTGTTATTTAATTGGTCGGTCAGAATATAGGGATAATATGTTGCATGTCAATTAACCCTTGTTTTGTGGCAGTATTTGAAAATGACATCTGAGAATATTGAGAATAGCAATGGAGCACATGAGACCGTTTAATCACTAACGATCAATAACCAGGAAAATGTGCATCAGGAAGGCAACAATCCTGATGCAAACAACAACACCGACCAAATATGAACGATGGATTGTTTAGGAGTTTTCTGTAATTCATGCAACATCAGGCAAGAAAGACTCCTGTCCAAAATGCAGGTGGAAACACTGACAACTCTCGGACGGTCACCACTAAGCAGTTCAAGTAGCTTGGACCACCAGAATTTTTGGGAGAGCCAAAACCACTTAAGGCGGAGACGTGGATAAAGCAGATCACCAAGATATTTGATGTCTTGGGATGCTCCGAGGAGCAAAAGGTTCCCTTTGCCACTTTCATGTTGCGAGGAGAGGTAGATTATTGGTGGGAATCTGTAAAGCGTACTCAGCCTGCCGCTGAAGATATCTTGGGAGAAGTTACAAGAACTGTTCAACGACAAGTACTTTCCCGAAAGTATTCTTCACATGAAAGAGGTAGAGTTCATCAAGTTGGAGCAAAACAATATGACCATGTCGCAGTACGAAGCCAAGTTTGCCGAGTTATCCCGGTTTGCGTCCTACTTAGTTGATAATGAGGAGAGAATGACGCGGATGTTTCTATATAAAAGGATTGAAACCCGAGATACGTCAATTCCTCATTTCTCACAAACTTTGTTTATTTTCAGATGTTGTAAACAGGGCTCAGTTATTGGAGCGCGATAATGAGTCAACCCAACCAAGATAAGAGTCAAAAAAATGATAATACCGGTGGTAGTATCATCAAAGCGGGTGACAACAAAGCGTGGAGGAATCAACAAAGCGAAATGGTAACCACTTCGGTGGTAATCATGGCCAAGATAATAAAAGTGGACATTTCAAGAAAAGGAGATTCAACAATGATGGAAAGACGTCAGCACCAGCACCCGTTGTTAAGGAAGGAGAACGACCGCCTATCATATGCTTCAAATGCGGAGGGGAGGGACACATCAGTCCAAAATGTGCGCAGCAGTCCAAAACGTGTTACAATTGTGGAAGAGAATGTCACCTAGATTTTGTCGTACAGGGAAGCCAAGTATCGACAAAAGAGTAATGCGGATCTTCATCGAAAGGACGTGGAATTTAATATTGGGGATCATGTATTGTTACGTATCGCTTCATGGAAGGGAGTTACAAGATTCGGGAAGAGAGAAAAGCTAAATCCACGATTTGTTGGTCCATTTGAGATTCTTGACCGAATAGGAAATGTGGCCTATAGACTCGCATTACCTCTAAGCATGTCTCATGTTCATAATGTTTTTCACATATCTATGCTTCGTAAATATGTGAAAGACCCGAACCACATTATTGAGTTAGAACCAGACAGGATAGCCGAAGATTTAACGTACGATGAGGTACTTGTCAAGATCTTGGATAGGAATGAGCATGTCCTACGCACAAAGGTTGTACCACAAGTTAAGATTTTGTGGAGGAACCATGCTATTGAGGAAATGACCTGGGAGTTAGAATCAGAAATGAAAGCGAGTTACCCTCACCTTTTCAAACACTGTACGTCGTCGTCGATTTCGAGGACAAAATTTCATAAGGAGGGGAGGTTGTAAGACCCCAACTTTTTATAAATAAAATTGAATTTCCTATATTCATTATTTTGAAATAATAAGGCGTTAATTTAATATAATATTTTGGTTATGGGTGAAATGTGCAAATTTTGCAAAATAAGCAAGTGGTTATAAAATATTCATTATTGTCGGGGAATATTCATTTGGTCATGGAATATTTTTGTTGTCGGAGAATATTTGTACGACGTTGCAGCCATTTGTGGGGCCCATAATAGAAAACGGTCGGATAAAGAAAACAATAAGTTGGAGTTTTTATAAATATCGACGTAATTATTCTGAATTAACACTTTGTTGGAATACACGGTGGTTAAAATACGAGAATACGCGTGGTTCGCGATGGCAGCAGTTACCTGTTATTGCATAATATTTTTGGATTATTGATTCTTACGTAAGAAGGCACTACTTAATAATTGTTACAGTAATTAATGTTCAATATTTTATTTTATTGATTCAATAATTGCTACAATAATATTTTATATTATTATTGTTTCAATAATTATCACTGCACAGTATTTCCCGTTATCAGATCAATAATTCATATTATTTGAATAATATTATTAGATAAAATTATTGGCAATGTCTAAGGAAGTTTTGTCTAGGAAAAGGATTTGATCATCTACTTACGCGTCAGTACTAAGGAGAAATCCTTATCGGAAAGCCCCCTCTTTCCTGGGAACGATCTTGTTGTCAATATTATGATTCTGTAATATTATTAGTGAATAATTAATTATTGATTTATATGATATGGGAATATTTATTTTTATATGGATATAAATTAAGGAGTTAATGTTGAGGTATTTTATCAGTATTTTGTCAGAATGGATGTAACGATCGAGAAACTTATAATTTAATTTAAATATTTATTGAATTAAATAAATATTTTAAATAATTTATTTATTGAGGAAAATAAATAATTAATGAATTGTGGTGAATTAATTGAGTAATGATAATTTTACTTGAAGGATTTAATTTAAGGAAATAATTAAATTAAATCAATTGCTTAATATTTAATGAAATAAATAAACTAAATAAAGTGATATTTCTAATTTATTAAATAAATTAGATATGTAATTATTTATTAATTATAAGTATAATGATAATAAGAATTTTATTATTATTATAAGTTATTTAAAATTAACTAAACTAAAGTTATTTAAATTAACTAAATTAATGGTGTGACGTGAAACTATATAATATAATAATATAAAAATAACCTAGTTTGGGGGAGTTTTGGTTAGCCAAACAAGGCCTTCTGGCATTTGGCTTATTCAACTGACGTCTTTTTATTTTTCTAACTAAACGAGAACGTGCCATATCAATTTATTTTACGCGTCTATTTCCTAAGGTTAGCGCTCAGTTTTCTTGTTTCACGTATTTTACCAAGGGGATTAGCAGAGGGTTTGCAAGAGAGTAAAACATAGAATTTTTTAGATTGAGTAAGAGGAAGAAGGAGAATTTCTAAGCCCTAACACTATCTTTTGCTAACATTAAATCAAGGTAATCTACCCCTAATTCTAATTCTTAGTTTTGTAATTTTCATTTTCTAAAATTAGGTTTTTGTTAAGTGTTGATTGTAAGATATGTGTTATGGGTGTGTGATAGTATTGTAGAATCTACAATTGGCATGCATATATAAAAGGGGTAGCAATCAAACACGTGAAATTGAATTGTAAGAAGAAAATGAAAGATCAGTGTTTATGTTCTTATTATATGGATTAGAAAGTACAAAAGTTCATGCTTAATGTGTGTCATAATCTGTAATTCGATGTTAGAATGTGTTAATATGATAAGAAACGAAAGCGGTGTAGTTTAAATCATGTCAATTGATTAAGAAACAAATTCGTGGTAATCGAATTCGTTAAAAGTGTAAAAATAAAGAAATTGGGAAAAATTATAGTTTTGATTCTTCAAATTCATGTATGTGTGATGTTTTTTTATATAGAATGATGCTTAGCATGCTTAGCTATGATATTACAAAGTTTAAGATGTTGAAGTGTGGTGAAATTCTGTGGAATTGGAATTTTATTCTAAGCAGTCGATTTGAGTTTACGAAATCAACCGGTGCATCGTGACGGCAAGATCGCTCACAGCGTTCTTTATCAGTATATGCTATGTCTTCTTAAGCTGCGGTGTCATTGATGTCTGTTTGGCGTAGCACGTATGTAATTAGATGTAAATCTGGCGCGGCTAGCGCCAGTGAGCCGATCCTGAGAGCGGTGAAGTCTGCTACTTCTGCAAACTTTGGACATTTATAGTAACTTAGCTTAATGTATGTTAACATGTTAAATGTGTAAAAACAAGGTTAAAGCAGAAGTGTGTCATGTGGTTAGTAATTCTAAAATGCAAAGTTAGTAAGTGGTGAAAATGATATGTATGATTTAAGGAACTTGGTGAGCAATGAATAAGTGTTGAGAAATGTACACTTGTGGTTCTGAAATATGTATGGTAATGAAAGACTTATGCTAAAATGATAAGATTAGCTAGAATTGTACATGTTATGGTATGTTAGCATATCTAATAGATATTGTGATTCCACTAAAATGTGTAGGTGAACGTGAGTTTTAATATTATAGCTTACGCATGAGGCAAGTTTCCTAACTCTACCTTGTGATTATTGAGCAAGTTTATTTACCTTATCTCAAATACAATTACGCCTGTTTCATAGCTATGCTATCTTTAAGTCAAGCAATCTCTTTATTCCTAAATTTTACATTGAAGTTAAGCAAGCTTATTGATTCTATCTTGTGTATGATTGTACAAGCTCTTGTAACCTAATTCATTACATCGAGCGAGTTTTACTTTCCTTATTATCATTCGAAGCATATATTGTTCTAACACATTGATTCAAAGGAGATTGTTCTAACTCTTCTGAATATAGCGCTTTGCATGTATATCATGTTTACTCAATTATATATTGTTGTTATTCAATCTTTGACTTTGATAACCTTGTTCAAAGCTTTATTGTTGTATTAAACCTTCAAGTAATAAGTAAACCTTTATTGATTGAATTAATCTATATTCAAATAATGTTTTAAAATTCTAGAAACACTAATAAGTTAGTTCCGAGCTAAACTTTCTTTAGTGCGGAAATTCTAAATTCAAACTTAGACGAACAACCCTAACATAGGGGATTTTTGTACGTGTAATATTTAGATGTTTGTGCATAATACATGGTACAAAGGGCTGACCCCCCTAAGTACGTTAAGAAGAGTCTGTATAGTCTAATGACTGTTAAGGTTGAGGTATTAATACCTAAATACCAGAGACATAGTTCGTGGTCTTAAGACCCTCAGATATTAAACTCGAACTTGTTTTCTATTTTGGTTTGTAGAACAAGTTCATTACTGTTCAGCATTCGTTGTTCATTCTCATGTTGTTATTATTGCTACTTCCTATATCAGTGAGCAATTATTTGCTCACTCTTGCAATTAACACTACAACTAAAGTGGAAAAAGATGATGAGCCATCTACTAGCAAAGGAAAGGGCAAATTGTCCAAGTGCTGAAGACTTATGAGAATATTATTTAAATGTTTATGATACAAGACTTGTTTTATTTATATTCCGCAAACTGATGTAATAAATTTAAGGTTAGATTACCGGGGATTATTTTGAGATGATGATGTAACCCTTTAATGGGAAAGATTATTATTTAAGTTATTTAAATTATGTCTTTATCCTTTATGATGGGTACTTAGATGTAATAATTTTGGTAAGTGAACACCAAATCCTGTGGGAATGGAGTACCTGGATTTGGGGGTGTCACAATAGAGGTATTAAAAATCATCCGTATGTGGATTTTAGACATTTTCTGTTTAGAATTTGGAAAAACTTTCTTCTACAAAGTTGTAGAGAATTAAATTTCCAATGGAATAGACATGAGATTCAAATTTTTCTGATAAAAGAGCTATTTATTATGAATTATTGAAGTTTCGAAAATAAATATTTTTATTAAAATATGGGTGGACCCTACTTTTGGTGTGGAAATTCTGATTTTTGGTGGGCCCCACTGTGGTGTGCTAAAATCTGATCAACTGTGGCGTGCATGGGTAGAAAATTTTGGAAATTATTATTTTATTAAATTTAGCCTGCTTTGGCATTCTAACATTTTTCTATAAATAGGGTGCTTAGTTAGAATTTAAAATCACACTAGAATCATAAGTTTTCTCTCTATATTATCGAGCGTATTTTTGTGAGTATATAGATACTTTGAGAGTTGCTATTCAATGTAAGTTTCCTTCAATATTATATCCGATATTTCGATTAGAAGTATTGTTCTTTTGAGGTAAGGGATATTATTTTCTTTATAAATGATGTTATTTCTTCAATATCATTATACCGAAATATTGGTATGAATTTTATTGTAAAATTTTTACCTTTTCATGTCGGGGTTACTATTCACGTATACGACACTATTCACGAATACGATACTATTCACCGAAAAAATGAAATTTCCTCTTCTTTGTCCAAGATGTCTATTATGGTTACTATCTTTGATTGTATCCATGTTTTGATCTTCATTCTTGAATTTTACTCCACTATGGTTTATTATGGAGTAATTTTGAACTTGGATTATCTAAAGTACGAATCCCTGATTTTTGTCCTTTTATCTCACTGGATTCGTTTTTTTAAAATATTTTTCATTATCCTCAGTCCTAAATGGTGATATAACTGAACATTTTTGTCCTGTAGTGTAAAAGTGAATGATTACCTGATGAATATCTTTGGCACGTATTGCAAAGATGAACAGGTGTTGAGATGAACATGACCAACTGGTGATACAAATGAATATCTTTGGCCTGTAGTGCAAAGATGAATATTTGATTCAAGATGTATATTGACTGATGTTACAGGGATAAAATATTGATGATGGACTTTTAAATCATAGAAGATAGTAGATTTCATTCTCTACTTAACTCTTTTAATGAATTGTTCTTTTCGCTGAGAATATTGATCTAAAACTGGTTGTCCATTATATTTTATCTGATTTATTGAGGGCTAACGATAATTTGTTCTACATTATCTTAGTCATAATATTCTTTACTGGGCTAGTTGAGCTCACCCTTTTCCTTTTTGTTCCATTTTTCTTCTTAGGAGGCGAGAATATATCGGGAACTAGTCGGGGTATGGAATGATGGTTCTAGAAAGTTGTTTTAGCAGTACTCGCTATTTTTGTAAAATAGTGTATCAATAATTGTAATGAGAACTTATTTGAGTGTGGATATTGTCTAGAAAACAATATTTGTATTTAAACTCACAGTATATGTGCTGCCGTATTTTGCACGACAATTGTAATAATGATGTTGTAGTCATTTCTATACCATGTGTTTGACGACTCAAAATAGGTGATGTATACCTATTTTGGGGGCGTCACAATTCATTTTGTTGGTTAATTTCTCACATACCAAAAATCTTAAAGATAAAAGAAATTGGTACGATCGAAAGTTTTTATAAAACTTGAGAAATTAATAATGGTCAAAAAATTACTTCAATACAGTAAGAAGTTTTGTTTTCTTATGAATAATAGAATATATTATATTTTATTGAATATTATATTATTAAGTTGGAAAAAAAAGAAAGAAACGTCAGAAGTTTTTTTTTTCCCGTGAATGATTTCGTCCGATTTTCTACTGTGCAGTCCGTGAGAAAAATTTAAATAGTATCATTTCTATTCTCCTATAAATAGGATGCTTAGTTAGAATTAAAAATTACACCAGAATCAGAGAATTCTTCTTCTATATTATTGAGCGTATTTCTTTCGAGTTTTAGAAAGTTTTAAGCTTAGAAAATAGTGAAAGTTTTCTTCAAGAATATTTCCGCTATACAAGTTGGAATACTCTTTTTTTAAGGTAAGGGATATTATTTTTGTTCAATATTCGTATGAAATAATATTTTCTTCCATACTCTGTAGTATGTAAGTAATATTATTTTGTTTCAGATTTCGAATTCTACACTCATTTTGTTAAAATTTTGGCTTCTATACTCTATGAAATTAGTAGAATATCCTTGATATTTGCGCTTCATCCAGTATCTTTTCATGGAAATATTATTCTGAGCATTCTTAATAAGTTTTAACTTTTTCATGCCGGAGTACTATTCACGGGGTTACTATTCTCGAAGTACTATTTATGGGGTACTATTCACTCTGTTACTATTCACCCGGGGTACTATTCATGACAAAAATTGATTTGTTTTTGGTCTAAATTATTTTTGATACAATATTATTCTTGAATTTTACTCCACAAAGCAGTATCATGTTGATAATTTGGACGTTATTGAATTCTAGATAAATTAAATTATAAAAATTTAAAAATTTATCCTGTGCTTTCTTTTAATTGAATTATTATGTTATTGTCATCATCCTCATGCTTATATTGTTATGAAAGTCATCTTTGGCCTGTAGTGCGTAGATGGACTTGGTATGATTATGACCAGGGATTATTCGGTATAATCATGACCATAATGTTACAAATGATGTGATAAAAGTTCTCATTAGCCTGTAGTGCATTGATGGATAGCTATTGGCATGATCATGACCATTGATGAAAACATGAATATCCTTGGCCCGTAGTGCATGGAAAATTTGTGGTCGTGATACTAATGAAATCCTTGGCCAGTGCAGGGATGATTCGATGATGTGAATTATTTATTAAGTTGAGTCTTAGCGATAAAATTGATGATAAATTCTTTTAAATCATAGAAGATAGTAGATTTAATGTTCTACTTGACTCTTCTAATGGATTGCTTGTTCCGCTGCCGTTAAACTTGATGACTATTGTATTTTATCATTTTAACACTGTTAGAGGCTAACGATAATTTATTCTGCATTATCTTAGTCATAATATTTTTTATAGGGCTAGTTGAGCTCACCTTTTTTTCTTTCATTATTCTCTTCGGGAAATGAGAATATAACTGGGACTAGTCGAGAAATGGAGTGACGGTCCAGATGTTTGCATTAGTAGTCCTCACTATTTTGTGAAATAGTGTGATAATAAATGTATTGAGGACTTATTTTGAGTTTGAATACTGTCTATAATATAATATTTGTATTAAAACTTACAGCTCATGTTGTATAATTAAGTTTGTATTTGAATTCTATACCATGTATTTGGCGACTTAGAATGGGTGATGTATACCTATTTTGGGGGCATCACATTTTGGACTAAAATATACATTTTATTTTGGGATGACTATGAAATATGCATGTTATATAATGCATGTTGTGTGTTGTGTGTATTGGCATAAACTGACATTAGTGCTGAGGCAAACCTTGATGCATGTTATTATTCCTCGACGATGAATGCCTTGGAGCATCTGTCATCTGTACTGTAATTATGAAGTTAATATATAATCGTATAAGCAACCTGTTTTTTTGGAAAAATAGATTTTGGATGTCATGACTACTTCTGGAGACTGGAGACCTTTTCGAACATATTCTAAAATATATTAGGTTTTGGAGGTGGTTTAGGTGCTGGAATGTCTTTTAGGGCAGGTATGTCGGAAAAGGTATAATAATCTAAATTCTGATATTGTATGCCTGGGATTATGGCTTCTTTCTCTTATAGAATATTATTAAAAAATTTCTAGTATTTGTGACTAAAATTCATTCTAGTTTTTGATCTTGGGATCTGCCTATGTTTCTTTCTTGAATATGTACGAAAAATTCATTTTGTTTGGTGTATTCTTATATAATTGTGTAAAAATTTGTTTAGTCTTGGAATCTATGATTATTTCTAGATTTAATACCTAGGAAATTCTTCCTCTTGTTTATAGCTTATTTTCTTAACAATAGACTATGGAGATTGTTGTTCGTATTCCTATTGTTTGGAATGTTATTGTTGGAAAGTATTATCTGGAATATAAATGTTGGTGTGTTTCTAAAGTGAAAAAGGCTGGTTTCTAATATATGGTCTAAGTTTAGAGGAGTACTTATATTAAGGTGTTTTAGCCGACTGAGCTAACCTTAGAATAATATTTTGATCTGGATTTGTAACTTCTATTTTCTGATAGAAATCCTGTTTTATATATAAAATTTTCTTATAATCTATTTGTGGCAGAAATCTAGTAATTTGTTTAGAATAAACTTCTAAAAACTTATTTTATCATATTGTATGTAAAGTATGTTGGAAATGGGGTTTGAAACATTAAATATTAAAGCATTTTGAGGCTCAATTTAATGAGGGACCCACATTCCGAAAATGTCGGATTTTTTCACCAATGCGTTCTCCTCCGCGAGGAGTATAACGTGGTATATTTATGTGTTCAAATCCATTAAGAATTGAATGAGAAAATTGACTCCAAAGTCACCTACTTGAAATGTTAAAAATTGCAAAAGTCCCACATAGGGCATTAGAGAAAAAAATGGAGAATTTATGTGACGTCCCCAAAATAGGTCCACACGGCCCATTCTGAGTCGCCAGATATTATACTATAAAAATTCCCCAAAATTGAACTGTCGTGCAGAATACGACCACAGTTAAACTGTGAGTTTTAATACAAATGTATGTAACTCTCATGGTGCCTCAACCACAACCTTACAATGGTACTTTACATAAAAGTATAGTCAAAAATTGTTTTAGAAATTAAAATCTTTGGGAAGTACTCAAGGAAACCTTCGTACATAGGAGGCCATGAATCTAAGTTATGATAGATATCATATGTCCAGAGAATTATCCTTGGTTGACCCAATAGACCCCAAAGAAGAACGAGAAGATTACTATCATGTTTCTTCCAATGGTGAGTCTCTCTTCGACATATAACTATCTCCAAATCTGCAATTGAACATTATGTTTCAACCAAACTCCAAGATCATATAGATAGTGCTCGTAGATATACTCAGCAAGTGGATGTGCACAACTCTGTCTTATGATAACACGAGGTTGTATGTCATTAGACATCTTGTATGATAGTGACAAAACACCCTTCCAAAGTTGGGTTCACCTCACCCTATTCGGTTCACCAAAATTAATATATCAAATGACGTATACTATACGACACACTTATCTAAAGTTCTCAATAAAATTATTTCCATACTATTTAGGGAGAACCTCAACAACTATAGACCACCATTCTATTCTTACATTACCCCATTTCGACCCGATTTACTCTTTTTACACGAAAAGGAATTGTGAAGCAAAAATGTTGAGCACAACTAGCCCAGTAAAGAATATCATGACTAAAGATAATTTACATCATCAATAGCCTTCATCAGTAATAAATCAGAGATTTAGAACATATGGTAGATGATAAAACTTTTCAACCATAGTTGCAGCGGAATGAGCAATCCATTAGAAGAGTCAAATAGACCATCAGATCTATTATCTTCTCCATGTTAAAAGTCCGCCAATAATGTTTTATCCCTGTAACATCAATCAACAACAATTCGGCCCACAATCATATGAATAACTCATAATCATAATTGTGATTCTAAATTCCTCTTCGCACCCAGGACGAAGATAATTTTCATCACCTATCTTCACTGAAACATCAAAAATTATGGTTATACCAAATCAACATTCCCGCTTCATAATCATACTAATAAATTCATCTTTTGCACTACTACCAAAGATATTCATTAACAATTCATCTTTGCACTACAAGCCAAAGACATACAATCAGTATTTTAGAAGAGTTAAGTAGAGCATGATATCTACTATATTTTACTTAATTAAAAGTGTATAATCAATATTTTATCATTTGAGACTCGACAATAAATAATCCACATCATCGAATCATCCTCGTACTACTACCAAAGATATTCATGTAATCATCAATGGTCATGATTATACCGAATAATCCACGGTTATAATCATACCAATAATCGTCCATTAATGCACTACTACCGGACAATGAGGACTTTTACCACATCATCTATAATATTACGGGTCATGATTACACCGAATGATCCCTGGTCATAATCATACCAATAAATAATTCATCTATGCACATAAGCCAAAGATACTCATCAATCAACAGTCCATCTTTGCACGTAAGCTAAAGATATACAAATGTAAAACCAATAATCAACAGTCCATCTTTGCACGTAAGCCAAAGATATACAACTGTAAAACCAATAATCAACAGTCCATCTTTGCACGTAAGCCAAAGATAACTTTCATCATAATATAAGCATGAGGATGATGACAATGATATAAGCATTAATCAAACGAAATCAAGGATAAATATTAAAGACTTTAAATTTATCCAGAGTTTAAAAATATTCAAATTGTAAACATGATACTGCTTTGTGGAGTAAAATTCAAGAATAATATTCATGCACCAAAAATAATTTGGACAAAAAAGAAATATATTTTTTGGGTAAATGGTACCCCGCAATAGTACCCTATGAATAGTACTTCGGGAATAGTACCTCATGAATAGTACCCCGACATGAAAAGTACCCCAAATACCCGAGTGAATAATATTCGGGTGAATAGTAATTTGGGTGAATAGTAACCCGTGAATAGTACTCCGACATGAAAAATGCCCCGAATACCCGAGTGAATAATACTAGAGTGAATAGTAATCAGGTGAATAGTAACCCGTAAATAGTAACTCGTAAAAAAATACCAAAGAAAATGATATTTCATGACTAGTGCAAAAGAAATGATATCTTATACGAGTATAATAGATTATATGAAACTGCAAATGGATTTTCACCCGCCATGCGGTAATCCACGTAGACAGATCATTTCCACAATTTAATAAAGAATGAATACAAAGGATCATTCACCATGCATGTGGTAATCCACAAAGATAGGTTATTCCAACAGAATAATAAAGAATGGAGTAACAGAAGAATTCACTATGCATGCGATAGACCGCACAAACAGGTTATTCCCGATAGAATAATAAAGAATGGAACCAAGTCATGCGTAATCCGCATAAACAAGATATTTCAACAGAATAATAAAGAATGGAACTAAGTCATGCGTAATCCGCACGGACAGGATATTCCAACAGAATAATAAAGAATAGAACCAGGTCATGCGTAATCCGCATGCATGGGATATTCAACGAATAATAAAGAATGAAATAACAACAGAAATTCACGGGCATGCGATAGGCCATGCAGATGAGTTATTCAATGAGAATAATAAAGAATGGAATAATGAAAGAATTTTACCATGTATGCGGTGCTTGCATGAGACAAGTTATTCCAACATAATAATAAAGAATGGAATAACAACCCTCTTTTAGTATTGAAAGAAAATAACTCTCTTTATGAATACTAAAAGAATAATACCCTTACCTTAGAAAAAAGCTGGATCTTTGGAATAGTGAGATATCGGATTTCTTCTTCTTTCTCTCTATAATTTCTCTCTATAATAATTGCTCTATAGCTTTAGTGAATTGGTGAAAAATAATGAAGGAATGAGCTTCTATTTATAGAAAAATATAGTTTCGATAATTGCACGTTTTGGGGCTCGAAATATTACAGTATAATACCTTTATCTTTTCCTTTATTTTTAATTTAGTCATGCAAGTATTATCAAACTTGCACCACCTCCCCTAATAGTAAATCATGTGAATCAATAGTAAATCATGTGACTCAATAGTTCTAAACATGTAAAAAAATTAATTATAGTATAATACATTCATCTATACCTCTATTTTTAACTTAGTCATGCAAGTATTATCAAACTTGCACCAACTCCCCTAATAGTAAATGAATGTGATTCAATAGTACACACATGTAAACAAATAGTTATAATCATATGAATTAATAGCAATTAATTGCTCATTTATCCGATTAATTATCCGATTGGTCAATATAACTTCCAGACATCAATTATTATCGAAATAAATGTCAATTTCCACTAACTCTAATAATTCCAACACAATGGAACTATTAATTTTATCTTTAATCAACCTAAACTTATTCATCATTAATACTATAACTCACAATATTTAACAACCAGGTCGTTCCCAGGAAAGAGGGGGCTTTCCAATAAGGATATCTCCCTATTGGCGCGCAATTAGATTATCTAACCTCTCCTTAACAGAACTTCTAGACATTGTCAATATTGTAAATAATAATATGAATAACTTTGTCATCTCAATTATTAATTTAATACTATAACATATTATGCAGATGATACTGTGACAACAACTTAATCAATAATATGAGAGATATGATGTAACAATTACTGTAGCAATAATTGAGTATAACTGAGTGACTTCTCACGTAAGCATCAATAATCAATATCGTGTGCTACTATGAAACCACGTGCATTACTGTACTTTTACTACCGGGTAGTTCAACAGTTTTAACGGTAACACTTTCGCCGTTATTTTTAATAAAAGATAAATCTGTCATTTTCTAAATACGACAATACTTCCGTTGGGGGGGTCCACCAATGATTATGCCGTCGAACGAATATTCTCTGTGAAAACTAATATTCCCCGACCAATCGAATATTCTCCGACACAACGAATAACAACTTGTTTACTTTGTAAAATTTTCAAATATCACCCTTAACTTTAACCCTTTCTCAATTTAACCATTTACTAAAAATAATAATTATAAGAAATTTGAATACTTTCATTTCATAAAATTTGGGGTCTCACAATTTATATATGGGATGTTTTCTCAATGGGAAGGGCCCCAAGGGGAACCCCACTTTTGTGGAAGGGAGAGGACCTAGCCAAGGCTTGGTTCAAACCCACACGCGCGCCGCCGCCGCCCGTCCGGTTGGTTCGGGTTCGGGTTCAGGTCATGATATATAATTTTTTAGATAAAATCTGTTTAATATATTATCAATTTTTTTTTAAGTTATTATCAATACTACGTAGTTTTGACGCGTGCCAACGGTAATAAACTGTTTACTTATTCTATAAATATAACATCTGGGTGCACATTATGGGATATATTTTTCTCGTTCTGTAGTATACTTTTCCTTCCCGTTCCCGTCCCGTTCTGCAGGATACTTTTCCGATCCCGTTTTGCAGTTCAATATTTTCCCGTTCATTCTGCATCAATAGTTTTCCCGTTTCTGTGTGTAAGCATATACATGCAATATTGTTCATGCATCATTACTGTAATTACTGTAAGTTCAGTACATAACATATAAAATTGGTTCGAAGCGTTCTTAATTTTGAAGTGCTTCTAATTAAGAACTGGAAATCCGTTTTATCTTGGAAAGCAATTATTCAATTAATCCTTAGCACCAGTGAGGGAATAAATTTGCTTTAAGGAGACTTTGTGAATTCAAAGGACTCGGATTTATATGTTTTTTATTTTACTATATGTTTCTATTTTGCTTAATTTTTATTATTATATTTATATATATTAAATAATACTATATATTACGGACTACAATCTTAAAGCAAATTTAGTGATTATGTAATTGTGGTATTTATGTAAACCAGAAAATCGTTTTTAAAACAAATTTTTTGTACAATTATTATTCTGTGGTTAAAGTAATTAAACAGAATAGAATTACATAGTATTATGTATTCTAGAAATTAATTGCATACTATTATGTTATTATATGTATTTCAGGAATATTATATATGTTAAATTCTGTTATTGCTAATAACAAATCTGCATTATTATTAGCGATATACACAAAACAATTCTGTTATTATATGAATTCCATGTTAATTGATTGCATGTTAACATTATGTTATTATGTTATTGTTTAAATTTATATGAGTAATATAAATATATAGTATTCTGTTTATTTGTTTAAATTTATTTTGTTTGCTAATATATAGTATTGAATGTTAAAGATAGTAATATATAAGCATTGTATTAAATTTTAACAAAACCTGTCAAATTATTGTATACAAATCTGTTAAAATAGAAATTTGTAAACTAAAGTTGTAAACAGAATTTGTAAACAGAAATTCTGTAAATTAAATTTGGTGTTTGAATTCTGTTAAATTTTTGTACAATAGAAATTTATTTCTGTTTATTAATAATTATCTTCTTGTATAACAGAAATGGCATCTACTATCACCATTCATGCCGTGAGTATGTCTAATGGAGAAAAGCCTGAAAAGTTCAATGGAACTGATTTCAAGCGTTGGCAACAAAAGATGTTCTTCTATCTCACAACACTGAACTTAGCAAGGTTTCTATAAGAGGATTGTCCTACTCTTGTTGAAGGAGAAACTGACAAGGAAAAGGTGGCTGCAGTTGACGCATGGAAACATGCAGATTTCCTTTGCAGAAATTATGTAATGAATGGATTAGACAATACACTGTATAATGTGTATTGTACAATTCAAACTGCAAAGGAACTTTGGGAATCCTTAGACAAGATATATAAAACTGAAGATGCTGGCATGAAGAAATTTATAGTCGGTAGATTTCTTGATTATAAAATGGTAGATTCTAAAGCAGTCATCACCCAAGTTCAAGAATTACAAGTAATTCTACATGATATTCATTCTGAAAGAATGTCATTAAGTGATTCATTCCAAGTTACAACAATGATTGAGAAACTTCCACCATCATGGAAGGACTTCAAGAATTATCTAAAGCATAAACGCAAAGAAATGAATCTTGAAGAACTGATTGTGCGACTTAGGATTGAAGAGGACAATCGAGGATCTGAGAAGAAGACTGGGAAAAACTTCATTGAAGCAAAGGCGAATATTGTAGAACAAAGGCCAAATAATAACAACAAAAGGAAGCGTGAAGGCAAAAATACTTTCAAGGCCAAGAAGAAATTCAAAGGCAAATGCTTCAACTGTGGCATTCCAGGACATAAATCAAATGAATGTCGCAAGCCAAAGAAATTCAAGAAAGAACAAAAGGCTCAAGCAAATGTGACAGAACTGGAAAAGCTTTCTGAAAATGTTTCAGACATTAATCTTTGTGCAGTTGTATCTGAATGTAACTTGGTAGAAAACCCCAAAGAATGGTGGGTGGACACTGGGGCTACTCGCCATATTTGTTTCAATAAATGAATGTTTCTACTTACAAACCAGTAGAAAATGATGATCAAATCTTCGTGGGAAACTCCTCAAGTTCAAAGGTTCAAGGACGTGGAAAGATTATACTGAAAATGACATCTGGCAAAGAACTGACTTTGAACGAAGTGCTTCATGTTCCAGATATCCGTAAAAATCTGGTTTCTGGGTCACTGCTTATCAAGAATGGCTTCAAGTTGGTGTTTGTGTCTGATAAATTTTTACTTACTAAAAATGATATGTTTGTATGAAAGGGCTATATGTCTGATGGGCTCTTTAAGATGAATGTTATGACTGTTGTACCAAAGTCTATTGATAATAATAAAATTAATTCTTCTGCTTACTTGTTAGAATCTTCAAATATATGGCATTCTAGATTAGGACATGTTAATTATAATACTTTGCGTAGATTAATTAATTTAGAATTCCTGCCTAAATTTGATATTAATCAAAAACACTGAGGAAATATTTAATCCTAACCATTCCTATGATGAGATAGTGCACATCTGCCGCGAGAATTAGGATAAGTTACGCTTTTAATGACTTTTATATCTTGAAATACGTTCAAGTGGAGTATTGCAGGATACTCTTGATAGAAGTCACCTACGTGAGTAAGAAGGGGGCCACTTCTGTGAGAATTTTGAAAGACTGAATTCTTTAATATACTCACGGAACCAAGAGGTGTTTCAAGGCCAAAATGAACACAAACGTGAGAACCAACTATGTCTGAAGAGATATTTTGTGAATTCTATTGTCTTGGTTTATACGAAAATCTGACAGTTCAAAGACATCAAGTCTACTGATTAGCCAAGTAAATCCGATAGACTTTACTAGGGCAAGTTCAAAGCCACTAGGCTACTTAACCCGATGAAATATCTTTTCTTATGTACTCGAACTAGTGTTTGCATATTCATAACAATTTTTTTTCTTTCTCATAATATAAAGCCAATTTTTACATTCATGTGGGGGATTGTTGGAAATGGGGTTTGAAACATTAAATATTAGAGCATTTTGAGGCTCAATTTAATGAGGGACCCACATTCCAAAAATATCGGGTTTTTTCACCAATGCGTTCTCCTCCGCGAGGAGTATAACGTGGTATATTTATGTGTTCAAATCCATTAAAAATTGAATGAAAAAATTGACTCCAAAGTCACCTACTTGAAATATTGAAAATTATAAAAGTCTCACATAAGGTATTAGAGGGGAAAATGGAGAATTTATATATGGGATGTTTGCTCAATGGGAAGGGCCCCAAGGGGCACCCCCTTTTGTAGAAGGGAGAGGACCTAACCAAGGCTTGGTTCAAACCCACACGCGCGCCGCCTCCGTCGTCGCCCGGTCGGGTTCGGGTCATGATATATAATTTTTTGGACAAAATTTGTTTAATATATTATCAGATTTTGTTTTAAGTTATTATCAATACTACGTAGTTTTGACGCGTGCCAACAGTAATAAAATGCCTACTTATTCTATAAATATAACATCTGGGTGTGCATTATGGGATATATATTTCCCGTTCTGTAGTATGCTTTTCCTTCCCGTCCCGTTCTGCAAGATACTTTTCCGATCCCGTTTTGCAGTTCAATATTTTCCCGTTCATTTTGCAGCAATAGTTTCCCTGTTTCTGTGTGTAAGTATATACATGCAATATTGTTCATGCATCATTACTGTAATTATTGTAAGTTCAGTACATAACATATAAAATTGGTTCGAAGTGTTCTTAATTTTGAAGTACTTCTAATTAAAAACTGGAAATTCGTTTTATCTTGGGAAGCAATTATTCAATTAATTCTTAACACCAGTGAGGGAATAAATTTGCTTTAAGGAGATTTTGTGAATTCAAATGACTCGAATTTATATGTTTTTTATTTTATTATATGTTTCTGTTTTGCTTAATTTCTATTATTATATTTATATATATTAAATAATACTATATATTACGGACTACAAAGTATGGTCGGTAAACTCTTACTTATGTTATTATTTTCTTTTTCTTATTCTGGTCAAAATTGTTTAGAAATAAATCCGGATTGTTTGGTGTTGAAATTTGGACTGACTGTAAATCCTTAAGATATGTACTGAAAGACATTTCATCTGTTGTTTTATTCCTGGGTTTTTCTATTTCAATCTTTTCTGTATTATGGAGTAAATATTTATCCACAAATTCTAATAACTCTGTTTCTAATGATTTTTCTATGTCTACCTTTTGAGTAAAATCCTTTAACTGGTTCGATTCTTGACCTGTAATTATGAGACCTTGTTATAAGACTTCTTTTAATCTGGTCCTTGTTGGAATAAATCTTTATTTATTTTTAAGACTAATTTTTCCTTTACTACTTCTATGTAATGGTAATGTTCTAATAAATTTTCTTGGATTAACCGTAGACAATCTAATTTTAAAGTATCTGGATAATAAAATAAAGATATGTTAATAAGGATTTCTTTTTTAGAAAACATCATTTTTTTTATAATTTATCTCTCTAAAACGCTATCAATATGACGACCTTTGTGACATGCTTTAACTCACAAACTTCTTTTTCAAATTTCTTCTCAACTAGCACCTTTGCTAGGTTGAAATCCGGAGCTTTAACGCGCACACTTTGCACTCGCCCAGCGGAACACTTCGATGACAACACGTCACCTCTCTTGGATCGTCTACCTTTACTTCACTTTAGTTTAACCTTCTCGAAACCTTCAAATTAACCTTAGCTCTAATACCACTTGTTGGAAATTTATGGAAGATAATAAATTATAGAGGAAGTGAAATATAACTTTGGAGAATATAAGAACACTTTCATTTTACTTGATTAAAACAATCCAAGTACATGACTATTTATACGACTCATATGATACTTCTAGAACCACATTAATAATTACTACATGACCACATTCATGTATATGAATATAACCATGACATGTTTTAAGACATTTCAAATACATGTATCATGTACTTTGACATTATCCATTCATGTACTAATATTAATTCATGAATAATCTAGAATTAATTTGGTTTAGTTAACAGTTCATGGTGGTTTTTTCTATTTTTGCTAATTCTTTAAGAATATATCTTTCAATGGATTCTAATTGTTTGAGGGTCTTTTTAACTATTATGTATTTTATCATGGTGTTATAATAATATATCTAATATATTTTAGTGATAGTATTAGGTTTAGCATATCTAATATTTTATGTAGGAATTTTATATCTGTATTCTTTCTTTAGTCTGATTAATTCCTGTTTATAATGTTCTATTCCTTCTACTTCTGTGGTTTTTCTTTTGTGCATATTACGATTACCTAATATGTTCTCGTAATCTTACTCTACACCTTTCTATTTCTGTTTCTATTAATCAGATATTATTCTTATATATGAAAATTTTTCTGGTTGTATACTTAATGCCATCATAATTGCTTACTCTTGCTGTATAATCTCTTTCTGTAAATATCCTCTTAAGACTATAATTTCTATCTTTAACCTATTAGTTTCTGTTAAACTTTTGATTGTGAACATCTTAACATGTAATTGCTTAAATCTTCTCCGATATACCTGGTTTTTATTAATTCTATTTCTATTAATTCTTCAAACTGTCTAATTACTTTTAGGGCTTCAAAATATCTATAGAAATTAACTTTTTTTTTTGTTTTTCCCTTGTTAGGGATTTTATATAAGTTAAGAATTGCTGGGATATATCTGTGATTTCTGTTATAGATTCTGTGTATTCTTGAATGTATATTTTTTTATTCTGTGAAGCTTTCTAGCTATGTGACTGGATCAAGTTTTTGTTAGCCTCATTTAAATACTTAATAATTGTTCTATTTGTTTAAATTTTTCGTTTTCTTCAAATATTCTGTTATTAAAATAATTTTCTATTTTATGATTATAATATTTTTCTATTTGTATATACTGGTTCTTTCCTGGTTATCTCATATAGAGTATGCTATCTAATTTGTAATCCTCATGTTTCTGGATAAGGAATCTTATCTGTTTTACTAATGTTCTTAATCTATCAAATTTTGGACAACTCATTTCTAATTCTTCTTTTTAAATTGCTAATTTTCTTAGTAGTTTAATATATGTATTGTCAAAATATCTATTATATTTTTATATATCCCAATGTTCTATGATTAAATATGTCTGTTGTTCTAAGTAGTCTTCATAACTTGTGAAATTCTGGTTTAAAACTTCTTTTAAATTTATAATATTATGTTTATACTGTTTTTTATTTTCTGTTATAATTTTATTATGTCTTTTTATTTCCTTATATCTTGTTACTGCGTTAGGAATATGATTCATGATTTTCTGTAGATTTCTAAGACGACTGTTTATCTTTTATATCCTGGATTAACTGGCTCATTTCCCAGTTGGCTGCTATTCTTATTTCTATTAACTAGTCTTCTAAAGTGAACATTTCTGGAGTTATTGTTGTTCCTATTTGTTTATATCTAATAATTCTGGCTTTTCTAATAGCTTTTAATTCTTTAATTTGTTGTTCATTTTCTTTTATATTTTTCTGGAAAAGGCTTATAGGTACTTGTTTTCTAGCTTGAAGCGGTATTGTCATGGTTTCCATTATATTCTGTATTTAACCTTATTCTGTTTAATTAAGAATTTAATATTATTTATGTGACGCCCCCACATTCGGGTACCTTTAAACCCCAATTATGGTGCATTACGGTTCTCTTTACTAGACATAATCATAAAGACAGAAAGGTAATTACTATATTACAAACCATCTGAATCTAACTTCTCAGGTTCTATGACCTTTACAAGTTTGGAAGCATCATAATATAATAATTATTACATCAGTCTACTTAATAAGTATCATTCATAACTTAAACTATTACATCACATCTTTTATTCAGAAACTTTTACTTTTCCTGTCTTTCTTACTCGAACTTTCACCTTGCTTGGGCTTCATTGAAAACATTTTAAATAAAGCAAGAATGAGCTATAAAGCTCAGTAAATATAACAGTTGAAAAAAAAAGCAAAATTAAGAATCATATCTGTCTTAAACAATTAAATGATAGTTGTGAAATTATCTCGAATAAATAGGAATAATAATATTAAATTCCATTTTTAACATCCTTGAAAATATATTCTGGCGGCCAATAGACCTTGAACATTTTCTTTCCCATAAAAGGTTTAACATAAATTCATATGTGACCGTCATTTTCTAAGTACATTAGGGGATCATCCTATTGTACTCATGTTGTGCACAACCTATTTCTTTTAAACGAATATTTGAGTTTACTTTTACACCGCGAAGGTCAGTCAGAAATTCGACCAAAATATTTCCCTAATAATAGGGTTGTTCATCTCAGACTTAAGTTAAAGTCCTCACCAATTTAATTTGGTTTGGATTACATTTAAGAATTCAATAAATCTATTTCATAGCTTAACATGTGTCTAGCCGAAAACAACAAGGCATCGACATAACTTTATAATAGTTCATGAATTATCGAATTTTAAATCATTAAATCAAATGAAGTTTAAGCATACCGAATAACTTGTAAAATTTATAAAATTTATTGCATATGTTTTGATTTCACACAATATATAAATACTGCGTAAATTGGCATTTTTATATAATCTGAATCGAAGCTGAAAAGCTCTCAAAATAATGCATACTAAGGATAATAAACTCGCGAAAAAGTTCAAAAATACTTGTATGCGTTCATTATTAATTCCTTTAAACACGTTCTTCAATAATCCTATGTAGTTATGTTCACATACACATGATAGCAATTAGTCATGAAAATACGACCTTTATTGTTTATATTTACTTTACTTCTTATTTTAAGTTGTTCGCATTTTATGATTTAATCAATACGTCAAACCTTTACTCTCCATTTCATGCTTCATGTATAAAGCAGACAATTTAACCTATCTACTTTAGCATTAAATTTTTTGTCTGTTAATTTAGACAGGTTACTAGCGACGCGGAGTGTCTGTTTTAGCTTTAAACTCCCTGTCTGTCAATCTAGACAGATTAACCTGTCTGTTTTAGCCCGTCTTCATTAGTTCAAAACCCCTCGAATGAAAATGAAACATGTGGTTTTTCCTCCTTATTGATGTACCCACTTTGCAACATCATAACTTGACCCTCCACTATCGGAATGAGTATGTTCTTGAGCCATATTCTAGCTCGTAACATCCTTTAAAACTTTCCCTAAACGGATTATCATTTCTAATCCTCTAACAAGATGAAATATTGGCTCAAAAGTCCTTACCCGAAACAGTTTTTCAGATTTTGACAGCTTTGACTAGCCTCCTTCCGAAGGCATAACTCCCACCTCCGAACTCAGAATTAGAACAATCTTACGTATACAGACTCGTTACTTAACGTACTACATAAACCCCAAAAAGGAAAAAATTTCCAGCAAACCATTTGGAACAGAAAACTGCTCATGGGTCAGGGGTAACACTAATTTCTTTTTTAACTAGTTTTACTTAAAAATTTGTCATGGCTTCGTTACAAAAGCTTTTACTCCCGTTGAAATTGGGTGATATTCATGACTCATAACAGTATAACATGACACCCTATAACTTAATTTTTCCATTTCAGAAGCTTCCTCAAAAGGCTATCAAAACACCCCATAACAGTCCGCTAATTAATTGTCTGTTCTTGTATTCCTTTACGCATATGTTTGTATTTTCATTTTTGGTTCCACTTTTCATACAATTAACAAGTATTTTAACATATGATATATATCCATATCACTCCAAGATCCGTTAATGATCTCCAAATAATACCCACCACCAACAAAGCACTTCTTATCATACTAAATGTAAAAAAAATGAAGAATTTAAGGTCTAAGACTTATCTTTGCTTGTTCTTGCTTCTTCTTCTTACTTGATCTTGGTAGAACTTGGAGAATCGAAACTAGCTTACTCCTCTCTCTCTTCTCTATCTGAACCTCTCTTTCTTTCTCTATCATTTCTCTTGCTTTTCTTTTCTTTTGCTCTCTCTTTTGCTTATGAAAGTGAAATGAATAAAATGACTAAGTGTTGGATGATTAATTAAATTATCCAACACCTAACTTAACCTTGCTCGGGTCATAATCACATTATACGAAATTTAGGTCAAAATCAACCTTCAATCCCATAAAACACAAACATTTCCATTAAAATATTTATTTTATTTAATAAATATTAATAACCCTTATTACAAGGATGCTACATTCTCGATCATTACAATTTATTTCACTGTTATAATAATATTCTATCTGGTTTGTATATTGTGGATATCCTCCAAACTGTTTTACTAAGTGGATTTTGGCTATTTCTGACATGTATAATTTTTTCCTAAGTTGTCAGAGTTCTAATTCTCTTTGGCTTCTAAGTTCCTAATTCATATCATATGCTTATTCTAGCTAGCTATATCTTTTTTTTTTTATCTATTTTAGCCTATTAATCTGTAAAATTCTTAGATGTTAATAATCTATTAAATTTCTAATTGCTGGAAACATATATTAAAATTTTCAAAGACTTTGAAACTAATATTTTTTATCCTTACTCGGTACTAACCAATCCTATAAGTAGAAAAGATATAACTCAAATTTTCCTATTTCTAAAGATTTTTACTCTTTTTTCTTTTTCTTTTTTTTAAAAAAAAATTAATTCAGATTTTCAAAAAATCTCTCGAAATCTGATAAGATTGGACATTCGTATACCCTATAAGATCAATCGATACCTAATAAAGTATCAATCATATATATATATATATATATATATATATATATATATATATATATATATATAGGATCAATCTTTCTCTAGCACGTCTCTCAATGATATATAACCGAAATAATTAAGGAACTACAACGCCAACGCACGACAACAACGTTCTACCAGGAAACCTGACTTGAGTGATGTCCCACTAGATAGAAATTAATCTAATAAACTATATAATTGAATGATATCTTCATTAGATAAAGTGACCTAAATAGATCATATTTCTGATCAACAACCCTTTAGTTAACGAGAATTTAATAGATCATATTTCTGATCAACAACCCTTCAGAAAACGAGACTTAAATAGATCATATTTGTGATCAACAACCTTTTGTATAACTGAAATAGATTGTGTAAGACCCCAACTTTTATGAATAAAGATTAATTTTTCTCGAAATATATTTTTAATATTATGGTGTGGATTTGATATAATGTTATAGTTGTGAGTAGTATTTAAAATTTTTTGCAAAGTATGCAAGTTGTCATAAAATATTCGATTGGTCGGGGAATATTCGTTTTAACAGGGAATATTCGTACGACGACACAATCATTGGTGAACCCCACAACGGAATTGTTGTCGGAATGAGAAAACGACAGAAATAACTTTTTATGAAAATAACGACGGAAGTTTTACCATTAAACTATTGAAATACCCGGTGGTAAAAGTACAGTAATACGCGTGGTTGTATAGTAGCACACAGTATTGATTATCGATGCTTACGTGAGAAGTCACCTAGTTATACTAATTATTGCTACAGTAATTGATGCATAGTATCTCACATTATTTGATTCAATTATTGTCAATATTTTATATATTATTAAATCAATAATTGAGACGATACAGTTATTCATATTATTATTTGCTTGACGATGTCTAGAAAGTTCTATCGATGAGAGGTTTGGTCACCTAATTGCGCACCAATAAGGAGAAATCCTTATCGGAAAGCTCCCTCTTTCCTGAGAACGATCTGGTTGTTAAATATTGCGAATAATAACAATGGTGAATAAATGTTGTTGAAAATATTGAGGGGATTTTTATGAAGTATTTGATGTAAATTTTGCTTATTTTATGGACCCCTATTTACCCAATTTTCAAAATAATCGGTAGAAAGTTATTCGGTATATATATATATGTATATATATATATATATATATATATAATGAATGTGGGGGGGGGGAGTAATCTGATGATTGTCACGGGTGGTTGAAAAAGTCACGGTTATATATATATATATATATTATATTTTAGTTTTTTTTTGTTTTTACTTGATAATTTATTTGACTTCAATCGCCTGCAATGTTGGTAAGACGTCCGTGATTTCGTAAATTATTTCGTCCGTGATTTTATTTCTTAACAGTACTCCTTCCATTCTCCTATAAATAGGATGCTTAGTTAGAATTGAAAATCACACCAGAATCAGAGAATTCTTCTTCTATAATCTTGAGCGTATTTATTTAGAGTTTAAGGAAGCTTTGAGCGTAGTAAACAATTTAAGTTTTCTTTAAGAATATCCCCGCTATATCAGTTGGAATACTCTCCTTTTTAAGGTAAGAGATATTATTTTTTTTCAATATTCGTATGAAATAATATTTTCTTCCATACTCTGTAGTATGTAAGTAATATTATTTTGTTTCATATTTCGAATTCTACACTCATTTTGTTAAAGTTTTGACTTCTATACTCCATGAAATTAGTAGAATATCCTTGATATTTGCGCTTCATCCAGTATCTTTTCATGGAAATATTATTTTGAGCATTCTTGATAAGTTTTAAATTTTTCATGCCGGAGTACTATTCACGGGGTACTATTCCCGAAGTACTATTCACGGGGTACTATTCACTCGATTACTATTCACCCGGGGTACTATTCATGATAAAAAATGATTTTTTTTCGGTCCAAATCATTTTTGATACAATATTATTCTTGAATTTTACTCCACAAAGCAGTATCATATTGACAATTTGGACATTATTGAATTCTGGATAAATTAAATTATAAATCTTGAAAAATTTATCCTTTGCTTTCTTTTAATTGAATTCTTATATCATTGTCATCATCCTCATGCTTATATTGTTATGAAAGTCATCTTTGGCCCGTAGTGCATAGATGGACTTGGTATGATTATGACCAGGGATTATTCGGTATAATCATGACCGTAATGTTACAAATGATGTGGTAAAAGTCATCATTGGCTCGTAGTGCATTGATGGACAGTTGTTGGCATGATTATGACCATTGATGAAAACACGAATATCCTTGGCCCGTAGTGCATGGATAATTTGTGGTCATGATACTAATGAATATCCTTGGCCGTAGTGCAGGGGTGATTCGATGATGTGGATTATTTATTAAGTTGAGTCTCAGCGATAAAATTGATGATAAACTTTTTAAATCATAGAAGATAGTAGATTTCATGCTCTACTTGACTCTTCTAATGGATTACTTGTTTCGCTGCAGTTAAACTTGATGTCTATTGTATTTTATCAGTTTAACATTGTTGAAGGCTAACGATAAATCATTCTGCATTATCTTAGTCATAATATTTCTTACTGGGCTAGTTGAGCTCACCCTTTTTGCTTTCATTGTTATCTTCAGGAAATGAAAATGTAGCTGAGACTAGTCGGGGAACGGAGTGACGGTCCAGATGTTTGCATTAGTAGTCCTCACTATTTTATGAAATAATGTGAAAATAAATGTAATAATATTGAATTTGAGTTTGGATATTGTCTAGAAGACAATATTCGTGTAAAAACACTCAGCTACGCCTTTGGTCGTATTATATAATTAAGTTTGTATTTGAATTATGTACCATGTATCTGGCGACTCAGAATGGTTGATGTATACCTATTTTGGGGGAGTCACAGTTGGTATCAAAGCTTAGGGATATGATCCATGGTTAAGATGTGAGACTAGAACTAGGAGAGAGAGACGGGTAATTCCTTCGCTAGTATGACCTACCTAAGTTTATTTGTTATTTAATTGGTCGGTCATAATATAGGGATAATATGTTGCATGTCAATTAACCCTTGTTTTGTGACAATATTTGAAAATGACATCCGAGAATGTTGAGAATAGCAATGGAGCACATGAGACCATTGAATCACCAACGATCAATAACCAGGAAAATGTGCATCAGGAAGGCAGCAATCCTCATGCAAACAACAACACCGACCAAATGATGAACGATGGAATATTTAGGGGCTTTCTGCAATTCATACAATATCAGGTGAGAGAGACTCTTGTCCAAAATGCAGGTGGAAACACTGGCAACTCTCGGATGGTCATTGCTAAGCAGTTCAAGGAGTTGGGACCACCGGAGTTTTTAGGAGACCCAAAACCACTTAAGGCGGAGACGTGGATAAAGCAGATCACCAAGATATTTGATGTCTTTGGATGCTCCGAGGAGCAAAAGGTTCCCTTTGCCACCTTCATGTTGCGAGGAGAGGCAGATTACTGGTGGGAATCTGTAAAGCGTGCCCAGCCTGCCGCACTTAAAATGTCTTGGGAGAAGTTCCAAGAACTGTTCAACGATAAGTACTTTCCCGAAAGTATTCGTCACATGAAAGAGGTAGAGTTCATCAAGCTGGAGCAAAATAATATGACCGTGTCGCAGTACGAAGCCAAGTTTGCTAAGTTGTCCCGGTTTGCGTCCCACTTAGTTGATAATGAGGAGAGAATGACGCGGATGTTTCTAAGAGGTTTGAAGCCCGAGATACGTACCTTATCTCTCACAAACTATGTTTGTATTCAGATGTTGTAAATAGGGCTTAGTTATTGAAGCGCGATAATGAGACAACCCAACCAAGGGAGAGTAGTTGGCAAAATGATAATACCAGTGGTAGCAGTCATTGAAGCGGTGACAACAAACGTGGAGGGAATCAACATGCTAAAAATGGTAACCACCGGTGGTAATCATGGCCAAGATAATAAAAGTGGACATTTCAAGAGAGGAGATTCAACAATGATGGAAAGACATCAAAGACCAAAGACCGTTGTTAAGGAAGGAGAACGATCACCTATCATATGCTTTAAATCTTTGAGGGAGGGACACATCGGTCCAAAGCGTGTACAGGCGGTCAAAACATGTTATAATTATGGAAGAGAAGGTCACCTAGCTCAATTTTGTCATACAGTGAAGCCAAGTCCAGCTGGGATGGAGGCACCAAAGGTCGTTCCAGAAAAGTTAAAACTAGTAGTTCAAGGGAGAGCGTTTGTTGTGACCTCCCAGAAAGCAAGGAACCCGAACGAGGTCATCACGAGTAAGCTTAACATAAACTCTAGCGAAGTATATACCTTATTTGATACCGGTTCTACCCATTCTTTTATTTCTCCTACTTGCGCTCAATATTTAAATTTGACTCCGGAGAAATTAGACTTTGACTTATCTGTTGAAACTCCATTGGGAGAAACCTTCATTACATCCACTATTTATAAGTCTTGTTTGGTTCAAATCGGTACCCTCACATTACCTATCGATCTTATTTCCTTAAAAATACTTGCATTAATTCTAGGGATTGATTGGTTAACCACTCATCATGCAAAAATTGATTGTTTTCGTAAGGTTGTTAGCTTTCATATTCCTAATTAACCTATTATGTGAATTCAAGCAACCAAACCATTAAAATCAATCACTGTAATCTCAAGCCATAAAGTTATTCGTTTATTGAAAAATGAATGTAAAGCTTTCTTTGCTCATGTCACAGATTTAAACAAAAATACGTCAGTTTTGAATGATATTTCTATTGTTATTAAATTTCACGACGATTATTCACGAAGAACTTACGCCTACCCTTTAACGTGAAATTAAATTTTGTATCGACCTTGAACCCGGTACAAAACCCATTTCCAAAGCCCCATATCGAATGACTCCTATTGAACTTCAGGATTTAAAGACCCAACTGTAGAAATTGTTAGACATCGATTTCATTCATCCTAGTACGTCTCCTTGGGGTGCTTCTGTTCTATTCGTGAAGAAGAAAGATGGGAGTATGCGACTTTGTATTTATTATCGGGAGTTGAACCATGTCATTGTCAAAATAGGTACCCGAAATTTTCATTGCCTCGTATTGATGACCTGTTTGACCAGTTGTAAGGTGCCAAATTCTTTTCAAAGATTGATCTTCATTCCGAATATCACCAATTGAAGATTAAAACTGATGACATTCCAAAGACTGCTTTTAGAACTCGGTACGGGCATTATGAATTCTTAGTTATGTCTTTTGGATTGACTAATGCTCCTGCTGCCTCCATGGATATGATGAACCGAGTATTCAAGGAATATTTGGATCATTTTGTGGTCATCTTTATTGATGATATCCTCATTTACTCCAAAAGCCGTAAAGATCATGAGAAACACTTGAGGCTGATACTACAAAAGCTTCGTGAAAACATCCTATATGCCAAGTTGAAGAAATGCGAGTTCTGGCTTGAGGAAGTTGCATTCCTTGTGCACGTGATATCAAATCAAGGAATATCTATTGACCCAGCAAAGATTGAAGCAATACAAAGTTGGGAGCAACCTAAGTCAGTGATCGAAGTACGTAGCTTTCTGGGCTTAGCTGGTTATTATCGGAGATTCGTGGAAGGATTTTCTCGAATCGCTACTCCATTAACTTAGCTGACTTTCAAAGGATGGAGATAGAGTTAAAGACTCCAGTGACCCACATGATGATGGCAAATATACGAATAGAACCGACTTTAATCGATAAATTTAAAGATGCTCAAGCTACAGACCTGGAGCTGATGCGTATGAGGAAAAAGTGCAAGAAGGTGCTATCCCCGAAGCAAGAATTGATGAAGAAGGAATACTATGAGTCAACTTTAGACTTTGTGTTCCTAACAACCCTAATTTAAAGTATAAAATCATGATGGAGACGCATAACACACCGTTTGTAATCCATCATGGGGAGTACCAAAATGTATCGTGATCTTTGACATACATTTTGGTGGAGCAATATGAAGAGAGAGATCGCGGAGTTTATCTCAAGGTGTTTAACTTGTAAACGAGTCAAGGTGGAACATCAAGTGCCAAAAGGTCCATTGCAACCACTTGAAATTCTAGAATGGAAGTGGGATCACATTACCATGGATTTCGTTACTGGTCTTCCCAAGGTTTCTCAAGGCATAAATGCAATTTGGGTCATTGTTGATAGATTGACCAAGTCGGCTCATTTCTTACCTATACGAGAAACTTATTCACTTGAACGTCTTGCTCGTATGTACATAAACGAGATTATAAGACTGCATGGTAGAAAGTTATTCGGTATATATATATAATAAAGAGGTGGGGGCCACGAGTGGGACCCACATGTTGGAAGAAAATGAATGTTGGGGGGGGGGGGAATAATCTGATGATTGTCACGGGTGGTTGAAAAAGTCATGGTTATATATATATATATATATATATATATATATATATTGGAAAAAATGTATGTACACAGTAGGCTATGTCGACGATTTTTTGGGCTATAGCGACGGTTTCACCCGTCGTCATAGCTATTATGGGCTATAGCGACATTTTACCGTCGCTATAGCCCAAAAAATCTGTCGCCATAGGCCTACTGTGTAATACACAGCTGTGTATATACATATAGCCCATATATATATATATATTATTTTAGTTATTTTTGTTTTTACTTGATAATTTCTTTGAATTCAATCGCCTGCAATGTTGGTAAGACATCTGTGATTTCGTAATCTATTTCGTCCGTGATTTTATTTCTTAACAGTACTCCTTCCATTCTCCTATAAATAAGATGTTTAGTTAGAATTGAAAATCACACCAGAATCAGAGAATTCTTCTTCTATAATCTTGAGCGTATTTCTTTAGAGTTTAAGGAAGCTTTGAGCGTAGTAAACAATTCAAGTTTTCTTTAAGAATATCCCCGCTATACCAGTTGGAATACTCTCCTTTTTAAGGTAAGGGGTATTATTTTTGTTCAATATTCGTATGAAATAATATTTTCTTTCATACTCTATAGTATGTAAATAATATTATTTCGTTTTAGATTTCGAATTCTACACTAATTTTGTTAAAGTTTTGGCTTCTATACTCTATAAAATTAGTAGAATATCCTTGATATTTGCGTTTCATCCAGTATCTTTTCATGAAAATATTATTTTGAGCATTCTTGATAAGTTTTAAATTTTTTATGTCAGAGTACTATTCACGGGGTACTATTCTCGAAGTACTATTCACTGGATACTATTCATTCAGTTACTATTCACCTGGAGTACTATTCATGATAAAAATTGATTTCTTTTCGGTTCCAAATCATTTTTGATACAATATTATTCTTGAATTTTACTCCACAAAATAGTATCATGTTGACAATTTGGACATTATTGAATTCCGGATAAATTATATTATAAATCTTTAAAAATTTATCCTTTGCTTTTTTAATTGAATTTTATATCATTGTCATCATCCTCATGCTTATATTGTTATGAAAGTCATCGTTAGCAGTAGTGCATATATATGGACTTGGTATGATTATGACCGAGGATTATTAAGTATAATCATTAATAGAAATGTTACAAATGATGTGGTAAAAGTCTTCATTGGCTGTAGTAGTGCATTGATGGACGATTGTTGACATGATCATGATCATTGATGAAAACACGAATATCCTTGGCCCGTAGTGCATGGATAATTTGTGGTCGTGATCTTAATGAATATCCTCGTCAAAAGTAGTGCGGGGATGATTCGATGATGTGGATTATTTATTAAGTTGAGTCTCAGCGATAAAATTGATGATAAACTTTTTAAATCATAGAAGATAGTAGATTTCATGCTCTACTTGACTCTTCTAATGGATTACTTGTTCCGTTGCAGTTAAACTTGATGTCTATTGTATTTTATCAGTTTAACACTTAAGGCTAACGATAAATCATTCTGCATTATCTTAGTCATAATATTTTTCTTTGTCTTTAGTTGAGCTCACCCTTTTGCTTTCATTGTTCTCTTCAGGAAATGAGAAGCGTAATTTGGGACTAATCGGGGGAGCGGAGTGATGATCGAGATGTTTGCATTAGTAGTCCTCACTATTTTGTGAAATAATGTGAAAATAAATGTAATAATATTGAATTTGAGTTTGGATATTGTCTAAAAGACAATATTCGTGTAAAAACTCTCAGCTACGCTTTTGGTCGTATTATATAATTAAGTTTGTATTTGAATTCTGTACCATGTATTTGGCGACTCAAAATGGGTGATGTATACTTATTTTGGGTGGATCACAGATCGTATGATTATCTGCACTTAAAAAACTAGTTCATGGCTCTGATACCAAGGTAGGGATGAACCGACTATGAGCTAACTAGTTATTTAAGCGAATACATATAAACATATGTGCAAACATATAAACCTATATAAACAGACATCTAATATGAACAAATATCTATGCAAACATATAAAATCAAAACTATATACTTGCAGAAATATAAATGTTTTTGTGGGGATTAAGTCATACCTTAAGCTATTGGAAAGGTTTTTCCTTTCGGGAAATCCTTAAAGGAGTAAGGATGGAGAATGGAAATCAAACTGTGGATGAAAATAGTAACTTCTATGATAACTGAGGAATTTTCTTTGGTGATTTTTGCTTATAGTCAGATCTGGGAATTATTTGATTATGATTTCAATAATTAAACAATGTTTGTGAAAGTTTTTTGGATGAAATTGTGAATGGGTTGTGCTTGTGCGCATGAATAGCAGGATGATTTTTACCCATCAATTATTCAGGATTTGTAATGTTCCTCAATTATTATAGAGTCGCATACCTATAATATATTATACTAAGGCATTCGTGGAGTTTTTTTAATTAAAGTCGCATACCTATATTATATTCTGCGACTCTATAATGTTGTTCTATTTACTTTGTGGCAAAAGAAAATTCTGCTTCTTGTTGGGTTGAAGGTTCAGTTTTATCATACATGATCGGTGGGTTTACAAGAAGAATTTGATGATAGTCTTTAGGCTTTTAAGGCTCAGTTATACAATTCATTAAGCATTCTATAACTGCTAGTGCTAGTGTCCTGGTGTGCAGAGTTTAATGAATTTTAATATGGAATTACCTAGCCGTTATGATTTTTGGTTTTTAAATATGTAATGAAATATATTTCATTTGTAATTCCAAACATTTTTGAGTTGCCACAGTTGTATTATTTTGGATTTTGATGAAATTTCATTTTTTTTCCGATAAAAAAAGATGGATAATTTATAGATAATTTTTTTTCTTACTAGACGTGTATTTTCAATTTAGCACAAATAAAATTGAACGAATGGAGTACAAGATATTAAAATACTCTCCCTTGCACAAATAGTACCATTTGAAATATTTATAATTTTTTACTTAAATATTTTTTTCCCATATAGGTTTCTGATTGTATTGAACCAAAAATGTATACATATTTACAATGGGAATAAACCCTCCCCCCCCCCTCTCCCTCCCTCCCCCCCTTAGAAAGAAAGAGTCATCATAAATAGGGTTGAATAAATAATCAAATTGAAACCAAAACTGCACCAAAAATCGCACGAACCGCACCAACGGTTCTGACGTATGTGACGGTTTTAGGTAGGTTGAATAATTAAATTTACGGTTCCGGTTTGGTTACTAGCCAAAACCGCACACATAAAACCGAAACCGCACCATGTGTGTGTACGTATGTATTATCTCTAGTAAATTCTAAAGTTACTTTTCACTTGAATACGCTCAGAGAAAACCTCATTTTTGCATTGTCATTTTTTCACCAATTGAAAGAAGATGGCTAGAGGTTATAGAGTCAAAAATTAAGCATTTGGGTTTTGGGTTTTGGAATTTGGGATTTGTTTGATGCGTTACTGGAGGGGCTTATAGCTGAGGGGCCAAATTCGTTGGTTTGAGCACTTGATGCATTAGTTAAGGTCTTTGCTATAGTAGTAATAGTCTAATAGATTATTTTTCAAATTAGGTAGAGTTGGGATTATATTCTATAAGTCCTCCCTGCAATATATAAGATAGAATTTCATTTTATCTCCAGTATATACTTTTAATTTTTGGGGAACTAGATAAACCTTCTTGCTTGTTATCGAATATATGGTCTTCGTTGTTTTATATAGCATATGTTTTAGTTTTAAAGCATCATTCCTTTATTATAAACTAAAACTATTTTATGTGTCTCACTGTTCTATGATTTAATGGTGAATTTGACATGTTTGACAGAAGGAGCTTTGTTCCTATGCTTGATATAATTCCTATTGCCGACTCTGTCACTAAGTAAATTGTTCGATGTGAGTTATGTATTAAATTTTATTGAAGGCTTAGACCTTTTTGTTGTTTTAATTGGTTTTGGAACCGAAACCGCACCGTTTAAAACCGCACCGCACCAATTTAAAGCAATTTCGTATGCGGTTTTGGGTTTGTCAAACCGCACCTAAGCAGTTTCGGGTGCGGTTTGGACTTCAAACCGCACCATGCTCAACCCTAGTCACAGAGGCCAAATTAACGAAGATGAAAATTATAAATAAACAAGCTCATCGACTTTGCTGCAACATGGATAATAATTTATTAAATTAATAATTAAAAAAATTATTCTTGTTAGTTTTTATTATTTATGATTTTAATAATAACAATGTGAATATAAGTTATGGACTGAATTGATTTTGTAATAGGATTGTTGAAAATGATATTAATTGTAGAATTGTATGGGATATATTGTGTCAAATTAGTTTTCGAATTGGAATATATTAGTTGTGTAGTTTGTTCCAATTTTTTATCAGTAATGCTACGCAGACAGGAAAACAGGACCAGATTATTGGACAAGTTTTTTTTTTTTTTCTTAGTGACTTCCAAAAAATTACAGTTTGTATAACCTTGTATTTGTATATGTATCCAAATTACACTTAAAACACTATATTTTGTAAAAATTCTTGTTGGAATAAATATTATACATTTTTTGGAAGTCAATAGAAAAAAAAAAAAACCTGTCCAATAATCCGGTCCCTTTTTCCTGTACGGCTAGACTTATTCATTTTTTATTAGAGTTTTTCATGGAAACAAGTAATAGCTATACTAGTTGTTTAAGGAAAGGACTCTTAACAATCTTATCATGCATATTCTAGCTCCTTAATTTTAGCCTGAGTTATTATCATATCCACGACTTATTGTTTTGGTAATAGTTTATAGTTGTAAACAATTTCAAAAGTGCTGAAATCTCTATCTTGTTAGTCATAGACTCGGTATCAAATTTATTTATTTTAATGTTTATTGGTGGATTAATTTGTGTTTTAAATTCAGATCTGAATTGATTGATCTTTGTTTATTTTGAATTGTTGCGGATATTCAATGTATCTTTCAATTTAGTGTTTAGTGTTTAGTGTTTTCACTTTTCATCAGTTCGATCGTTACTTACAGTACTCTAAGCCTTTCTCGATTACAATTATTATATTCCAAGTTGTTATGTTAATAATAACAATTACAACGGTTTTTTTCTTTTGTGTTTTAATGGAATTGAAGCTGCTTTACTAGTTTGCAAGAGGTGTACTATTGGTAAGAATTTTATATGAAGAAGGTACATGAGATTGCAAGAGGTGTACTATTGCCTTTTTTTTCTTTTATAGTTGATTTCTGTCTTCTTCCTCCAATTCCCTCAGAAAAACTTTTAATTTTCATTCAAATTTTTTGAGAATCATTTTCATGATAGAGTCAACAAAAGTGATTTGCAATTTTCTTTTTACCTTTTCATAACATCTGGTACAAATTCTTTCAATATATGCTTCCTTTTTTTCTCCTGTTTCAGATTTTCAGCATTTGTTCGTTTCTCTAAGATTATTTTTTTAGTTCTGAAAGCATTCTTAGGGAAGCTTCTTCGAGTCAGTGCGTTAATTTATGGGTTCTTGTGTACTCGATCACTTTCAGATTTTTAACTTTGAAACTCATTCAGTTTTATTGATTGAATAGATGGACAATCAAGAGAGTAAATTTCGAGATTTTATGATTCGACGACATTTTCTAGTAACAGTGATCTTGTCCCTCATAGTTCAATATATCAAATGTCATATGACTAGACCTTGTGGGAATAAGCCTAGTAAAGAAATAACTGAAATGAAAAAAAAAGTAAGAGATGAATTGCTTCATGAGATAAGGTACAGTGAGAAAAGTCATGATGTTATTCGCATGGGACCACAAACCTTCGAAAAATTGTGTAAGATATTGCATGACGAGGGCGGTCTTCGACCCACTCAATGAGTATCTCTAGAGGAACAAGTCACAAAATTTCTTCACATAATATTATCGCATAATGTGAGAAACCGTTCAATTACATTCTTTTTTCGCAGCTCAACGGGAACAACAAGTCATCATTTTCATAGTCTTAAAAGCAATAATATCATTGGAAGAAAATTTTTTAATACAACCAAATGGAGCACACGTACCTTCAGAAGTACTCAACAATAGTAGATTTTATCCATATTATAAGGTAAAACTTACAACTTAACATACTTTAACTCAAATTCACATTTTTATATATTTAACAAGGTATGTGCATGTTTGTGAATTCCAGGATTGTGTAGGAGCAATAGACGAAACTCATGTTTGTGTAAAAGTTCCTCACACTGATGTACCAAGATATCGTGGTAAGAAGGGCTACCCTACGCAAAATGTCTTAGCCTCATGTACATTCAACTTGAAATTTACTTATATTTTGACTAGTTGGGAAGGGACGGCATCTGACTCCAGAATAATTAAAAATGTCCTTGTAAGAGAAGATAAGTTAAAAATCCCCAATGATAATACATTATCAACCTTTTTAGGATTTAATTAAAAAAATTCTTTGTTTTACATGTAACTAATATTATGTTTTTCTAGAAAAATATTATCTTGTAAATGCCGGATTACCATTTATCAACGGATTAATGACACCTTATAGAGGTGTTCGCTACCATTTAAAAGAGTACTCAGCTCGACCTCCAGAAAATTCTAGAGAATTATTTAATCTACGTCATGCATCATTACGTAATAAAATTGAAAGGGCATTTGGCGTACTAAAGAAAAGGTTTCCGATTATTGGGAGCACAACTGAGCCAAAATACGATGTGGATACTCAATCTGAAATTGTTTTAGCATGTTGCATTTTACATAATTACTTGATGTCTGTTGATCCTGATGATGACCTTATTGCTGAAGTTGATCGAGAGCTCCTAGAGCAAATGCATGAACCTGATGATCATGTAAGAGATGTTACTGAGGATGCAACACATGCTGAGTATTTAAGGACTTCTATTGCAAATGATATGTGGATTGATTACATAAATGAAGTTAATAGTTCTTGAGTTTCATCTCATGTTGACAACTAGTTTATAGTACGTTTGGTTTTTTAATTTATTATGTTATTTGACGAGTATTCGTGTTGTAACTAGAATGATATTTTGTTTATTGTTTATATGAGATTAAGTTTTTTACTTTATTATTTATCCATTGTTTTGTGTGTTGTTTATATATATGTGTTGCTTCTTTTAATTTCATGATTATTTGTATAGGATAAACATGACCAAAAGAATAAATGAAATTCCAGCCTCAAAGAAAGAAAATTTGAAATGGACAAATAGAATGGATGAATTGTTCATTGAGGCAATGCTTTATGAGCAAGCACAAGGGAACAAATCTGATGGAACTTTTACGACGCATGCCTATGCAAATATGTTGAAATATTTGATAGAAAAACTTGAGATACCATACTTGAAGAAAAGTCACTTGCTTAATCGCCAGAAGACTCTCAAATCTCATTTTGCCGAGTGTTATGATTTGTTTAAATGTTCAATTGGACTTAGTGGCTTTGCTTGGAGTCCAGTTACAAAAAAGTGGGATGCTGAACCTGAAGTCTGGAAAGACCTTATAGAGGTATTTAATTAAGTTTAATTGAATTACTTTTGTCCAATTTAATTGTGGGTATTAATATAATGTCTTTTATTTGATAATAATGTCTTTATAACTAGGCAAAGCCTAAAGCTGCTATATGGAGGGATAAAGTGATCTACCATTATGATCGCTTGGAAGAATTATTTGCTAAAGATAGGGCAACAGGGGAAGGTTCAGTAACTGCAAAAGAGAAACGAAAAAAATGGGAGGACATGGTTTAGCAAGAATCTACAATTGTTGGAATTGATGGTGCAATATTCCGAAATTAAGTAATTTTAGAAAGTTTCAATTTGGATGATATTGGCGAATTTATGTCAACTCATTCTCAAGCCTCTTCTCAAGAACGTTCTCTCGGCAATGCAAGCGAGAAAGTGTACGCATTTCAAAAAAAAAAAAAAAAAAGGCAAAACATTCGATGATGAAGGTAAATTAACTAATGTGATTGATAAATTAGCTACCATATTGAAAAAGCAAGGGGAGACATTTAAAAAACAGGGAGAAGCATTTATCAATTCATCATGCATGAGTCTATTCTCGCAAATGATATCTTTAAAGGACTTCAATGAAATGAATTTCGATGAGGAAAAAATCGATGAAGCCTATTTATGGCTACTAGAAAATCAAGACAAGGCACTGCAGCAAAGTGTTTGGGTTACCATTAGAGAGAAGATTGAATTTCTTGAAGAATTTGATGAATAATCTCCGTTAGTATAAATAATACAGATTATATTTGATGACTTTTGGGTATGGTATGATAATGACTTTATAGAAGTTATTTTTGTTTAACATTTATTTGGATATTTGTATTTAATTATGGAATTTTTTCTTTGATTAAATTTATCTTGCATATTTTTATTTATGGCTCAATGGTTATAATTAATATAAGGGTAAATTTGTAAAAGTGATATTTTTCTTTTCTTTTCATTAGAACTCAAAAACGCAAGAAAAGAAAATTTTAAATTTTCTATTTTTTTCTATTAAAAACTCAGAAATAACACAAAGGAAAACTTTTAAGTTTTCTATTCTTTTCTTTTTTGTTCTAATTTAAGTTTTCTATTCTTTTCTTTTCTCTTCAAAACTCAGAAATAGAGTGTTAAAGCTGCAAACCATTTGATAATACATCATAGAGCTTATTTATTGTTATTTCAGCTATTGATTGTATTATTCTTAAATCTTTTTGAGCTGAAAATTGTACTCTTGCATAACTTTTGTAATATGAGTACAAGCCTAGTTTGGCTTTGGTTCTCTTGTAATAGTTAGTCTGTTCAAAGAAAGTTTCAAAGGTTTCAGTGGTGAGAAAAGTTGCAGAGGTACAAACGTTGCAGTGGTGCAAGGGGACATTGGTGTCCAAATCAAAGTTGGATTGCTTTGAACAGGGAAGTTTTTCTTTGTAACTAATTGAATATTAAGTTTAATAAAAAGAGTCCAATACCATTTGGTATTGGACGTGGATGTAGGTCACTAGATTATAGGATAGAGGTTGAACCACAGAAAAATCTTGCTGTGATTTACTATTCTGTTTTCTTATTTCTGGATATTTTGCTTTACTTATGTTTCAAGATATACTAATCCAGTCACTAAAGGAGACAGTCATATCTGTCTGATAATAATTGACGAAGAGCATAAGCTAAAGTAGACAGACATATATACATGTGTGATAATTCATCGTTTATCACTTTTAGTTTAAACACCTATTCACCCCCCTCTAGATGTGCTTATTAACATAATTACAATTCTGATTTCGAGAAACATAAGTGCAGTTATTAAATTGTTAAATATTTATTCCAATAAAACTAATGATTGAATTATATATTGTAGGTTCTTTCAATCAATTATTAAGCTAAATATTTAAATAGATTATTATAAATGTATTTAGTTATGATTATGTGAAAATAATTATTTTAACTTTATTTAAGTTTGTAATAGATGTTTATATTAGCGTTTATATTGACAAATTTGCTTGAAATTATAATCCGAATAGAATTATGAAACTCTTGTTTTAATAACTTTTAATTTAGTTATGACAATTAGTTAGAAATGAATCCACTATAATTTTTCAAATAATGTTATAGTTATTATGTTTCAAATTAACATTATATTTTTAATATAATTAATCGTGTGATTTGATAAATTTTTAAGTTTAATGAATTAAATTAGTGAGGATATTAGATTAATATTCAAATTAATGATTAATATTAATATAATTAAATTGCGTGATATATAGTGAGTTTAATTGATTGTTTGTAATTGTTTTGCAAGTGATTTTTTTTGGTGAAGTGTGTTTTACCAATTTTGTAATAAAATTGGTAAAACTAAAAATAAAAATTCTTTTAGAAGTTAATTTTTCTAATGGAGATTGGTTGTGTTTCTTTTGAATACTTTATAGTTAATTGTTAATTATTAATTATTATAAATTTGTATAATACTTCTACTAATTTGAATAGGAAGAGAAAAATCTTCTTCTTCTTTTTCTATTCCTCTTAGAGATAACAAATTAGATTGTTTTTATGCTAATATGAATTAGGAAAGCTGAATTAAAAATTAATGAAACCAAATCAAATTAATTATATAGTAGATTGCATCTCTTTAACAATTCCAATTAAGTAAGAAGAATTACTCCAAACTCTAAACACTAGGTGCTAGGTATGGAATTTGAATGGAAGTACTCCGATGACAATAATGGTGTTTAGTATTGTAGTAATAACATGATAATATTTATGATGGAATTTTTGACGAGTCAAAAAATGAGATTTTTTTTTTCTGAGAGACAAAGTTGGTGGAGTTTTTCCAACGAAAATTTCGTTAGTCTCAAAATTAAGAGTTTTACTCTCAAAATTCAAATTTCAATGAAAAATTTACACATAATTATCAAAACTAGAGCTCGTACAAATAATAAAATTTGAGTAATAATTATAAAGCGAACTCTCATTTTGAAATTTTTTGGTAGTAAAAGTTCAATTCAAATCGATCAGTCTGGGCTCTCCTAATAAAAGAGGTTAATTGAATACTTTCTTATTTTCGATGTCACGAAATTAATATATAAATTGGACTCTCAATTTGAGGTGAAGAAAGAACTCTATTTGACTCTCAACGTCATTCACAGCTCGTGCGTTTCTACGTCAACACTGCAACTGGAACCCCATTATACACTTTATAGTGCTTGATCTATATTGCTGCTTCTGTTCATCCCCTTTGTAGATAATAAATGGAAAGTGCATTTGTTCCACTATGCTGTAAAGAGCTAGCCACCATTAGCATACAAAACTAGGTTTAGTGCTTTAATTGTACTTGCACTAATTAATGGATCAAGCACGTTCAATTCTACTTATAATTAAATATATACACACGATCCATTAATTATACTCCTCTGTACTGTTAAGTAATATTTAATAGTAATTACTTTATTTTATTCCTTAATTACATGAGGTATGCATGACATAGAGCAGACCCATTTCCACTTATTAAGGGTCTATCTCTTTTCAAATCATTAGAAAGCATTATGTTCATAGTATAGTGGTCCAATCTGATCAATTAAATAAAATTGTAATTATACTTTGATTAAACAAGGAATATTATTAACCGGAAGATAGATTTGAGTTGCCTTATGTGTTTCATAAAGAAAGGGCACACGGGTTCAGGGAAAAAGTATATATATATATATATATATATATATATATATATATATATATAAAAGGTTTAGGTATACAGATAATTTTTACAGATACTTGCAGATTATTAAATTGTGGTAGACATACTTGTATATTTCTTTTCATTTTCTTTTTTGCTCAGCCAAAAAGAATTGTATTTAATACTATTCTACAAACAAAGTTCCCTTTGCCTATTTTTTGATTAAAAAAAGGAGTCGTATTTCTTTTCATGATAATATAAAATGACATAACCTTCTCAAATATATTATCCCGATTCATTATAATGCCAGTAATATTTACTAACAGTTTATCAATTTAGGAATAAACGTGGAATAAAAATGTACTTTTAAATTTATAACTTTTATAAATAATGCTATTTTTGTGAAACCGATAGAGTAATTCAGAGAAAATTTACATTAACAAAAAACGCCATAGAAATTGCAAGTGCATAGCGTCTATTATAAATTTGGCAAATGCAGGTCAAACCACAGAGACTAATCAATTCTTTAATATGTCCTTAATTAATATTTTAGGCAAATTAAAAACAAAAATGGTGGAGAAAATTTATTAACTAAATTATGCAAACTATTAATTAATAACGGAAACTATTAATGAGAAAAGATACCTAGGAATTAGAATCCACCAAATATTAACATAATAAATAATTTCTTATTTTCTAAATCAATTCCCAAATTATTTCCCCTTCCCTTAAAAAATAATGATTCATATAATTAATATGGGCAAGCATAAGTTATAAAAAATTCACAGATTAACTATAACATATCAAAACCTCGCAATCAATATAAAAATCATATGCAATTTATGCGGAGGAAAATATGAAGGCGAAAATAATTAGGCATTACTTTTGGAACGGAAAGAAAATATTTTTATGAAATATTTAGTTTCATCATAATCCTAGGTATTAGAAATTTAGCTAGCCATGTAATTAAAAACAAAAACAAATAATATTAGTACTACTATTCGCATGAAATAAGAACAATAATTAAAAATAGAATTTCTATTATATAAATAAAAGAAAGTTACAAATACCCCATGACAGTAGTACCACACGTGATTAGAATAAGAGAAACGACAAACTCTAAATATCTTACTCCCTCCTACACTAGTGAAAAACTGAGAAAAGGAAAATAACAAGTGGTGCCTTTTTATCTAAAACAAGAGGCCTATTTATAGGGAAAATAACTTTGAACCCTAATTTAGATTCATTGAACTTGGACACTTTTGTTCCCTTTCCATGTAGGATTCAACTTCCTAGTGGCAATCAACTTCTCAAAAAGATCTTCTAGATAAAGAGATCTTCTAAATTGACTTTTCTTTCTCTTTGTTGGATTTGACTTGCGCATCAAGATTGTTCCACCTCTTTCCTTCTCCTTGTAGGATTTTTCTTGGATATTCCTTACATGAATAAGAGCATTAAATATCGCTTGATCACCAAGATTTTGACTTTATTGCAAAAAATATTAAATCCTACAAAATAAAATAAAACATATTAATTTAATAAACTAGTATAATTAAAAGGACAAAATTAGGGATAATAAAATGTATGAATTATGTGTATCAAATACCCCCATACTTAGCTTTTACTCGTCCTCGAGTAAAATAAAAATAAAATTAAAATTAAAATTAAATAAAACAAAAATTACACTACCCCATTTTCGTAGGAAACACGATTGCACTAAGCATGTGCAATAAGCCTTTAAACCCCAAGTGGACGAGTTGTGTCTCGTGAGGGTTTGCAGTGAATATACCTACAAAATTCAAAAATATTTTTGGGTTCAACAAATTATGAAATTGAAAGAAAGCTTCTAAATATCTATGTGCATTATACATAAGCAAGATTAAATTCAAAATCACACTTTCACTTTATCAAAAATACTCAATCTTTATTTTAGACATCATCATTCATTAAATCAATTTCATGTGATGCATGCATTGTGTACGTGATGTAACTCTTAGAAGGGATTTTTACCATGAAAATCAAGCAAACTTTTTTTTTCTTTTTTTTTCTTTATTTTTTTTTCTTTTTTCCATTTCTTTCAATTTTAATTCTTGACTTGTGCAATGTCTAATTTTCTTAGGCTTTTCAGAGCTACCCATGTAGAGGGAGCGTTGGACCAATGACTCTCAAACCAGATGACTTTAGGGCACTAGGTGTAGAGACACCCCTAAGGATTTACTAACTCGAGTAACAAAGGCCACAAAACAAGACTAGTCAAGCTGCTTTTATCCATCACACTTTTCAGCGTGAATATCGATGTTTTCCGAGGCTTGGATACCCAGTTATTTCGTTTAATGGACATTGAAACGGTTATTTATTCCTTTTCTTTATTTATTTTTATTTTTTTAAAATTACTTGAATCATGGTTTATACCCCACAACTAAGAATTACTGCAAACGTGAAGTGTAAAAATGCTTGTGAAATCAATTTTAATCCAGATGGTGTTTCGAACTAAGATTTTGTATCTTATCAAAAATTTTAGAGTTCTAAATCTTTCAATCTTACTCATAAGTTTTGCTCCACAAACACTTATTAGAATTAAATCAATCCATAAAAAGTAAAAAAAAAAAATTAATTTTTTCTCAATTTTTTTTCGTGTTTTTTACTATTTTTTCTTAAAAAAAAAATCTAATACAATAATACAAACAAACCCCCCCCCCCATACCTAAATCATGCATTGTCCTCAATGTATGCAAATGAAGAAAAGAGAACAAAGACGTGAAAAAAATTATACCTTGTATGCGGGACATTTGTTCTGCAAGAAAATGTGTTGAGAAAGAAAATAAATGTACACATCTACAAATTTTATGCATCCTAACAACTATGCGACTGTAAATGATCAATGATACAAACAGACAACCTAGAGTGGATTTTGTATGATTTTCAGGAGGTCTGGGTAATTGGAAATAGTTAGAATTTGCAACGGAAGAACAATTGTGAGCATACCCGACTGATTCTTTTAAAATTGAGTCAAGGAAGGATAACGAAGAATGATAGTTCCTTTTAAAAAAATTTAACTTCATAAAATCTATCCAAACTTGCCATCCATATTCGTTACCAAGGGGCACTAAAACATTTTCATCATTTTGAATAACTGTTATACCATGTTTAAGCACCACTAGATTAACACATGCATTATTTGAAATGGGAGATATGATCTCATTTTCTAAACATGGAAGATTATCATTGTCCACAACATTTGGTTCATTTTTTAAATCATATTTAGTGTTTCTAGAAGGAGCTTCGGATGGACCCAAGGTAGATTAAAATGATCATAAGAGGATTTAAGGTCAATTTGATTCTCTTGAAAGTGCTCAAAATGTGTCAAACTTGATTCAACTATAGGTTCCAATCTAGAGTAAGATTTTTGGGATGTGAAGTCCAACATCTCATTGACCGCATTCAAGAATGCTAGTTGGAGTGTGACACTTGTCTTTTTCAACTCCCCTAAGCCTAAGGTTTGGTACACGGAAAATGGTAACAGGTTCACACTAGCTCCTAGATCAAGCAAAGCTTTTTCAATTAACGTGTCACCTATGATGCATGAAATAGTAGGACAACCGGGGTCCTTATACTTCATAGGGACTTGACATGACAAGATAGAACTAACATGGGCTGTTAGAAAAGCTTTCTTAGGAACATGAGTGGTTCTTTTGTGTGTGCACAAATATTTTAGACATTTAGCATATGAGGGAACTTGTTGAATGGCATCTAGAAGGGGAATATTAATTTTCACTTATTTGAACACTTCTAGAATTTTGTCCAACTGGGATGACTGCTTGTTTGAAATAAGTCTTTGAGGGAATGAGGCTTTTGGTTTGAAGACTTTTTCAATTGAATCATAAGGTGTGGTTTGATCATCTTTTGACACAAGCTTAGTAGGTGAACCTATTGACTCAGAGTTTGTGGGCTTTTCAAAGTGGTGACTTTGAAGATGGATCGTTAGATTCAACATTTAAAATTTTCTTCTTCATTATCAATACCAAAGATGATTATTAGAATAATTTCAGGACCTTAAAGAAATTATAGAATTCACATGATTGACTTGGTTATTTTAAAGTGAATTAACATGATAAAGTTTTTGAGTAGGGACTGGAAATTTTGGATTGGTCTCGGGTTGACTGGGAAGCTTACCCTTCTCTCTTTCACTAACTATAGTGGCCAATTGACTCATTTGGATCTCTAGGCGAGATACGGTTTGGTTAGTGCTTTGCATGAAATTATTGAAATTATTATGAGATTTCATTAAAGTTTCTATGCTATTCTCTAAAATATTAAGTCTCTTTTCACTTTCATTAGAAAAACCTGGTGGATATTGGGTTGTTGAACTTGAATTTTGGTACGAACCAAGGTTTGACTTTTGGTAAGGTTGAAAAGATTGATTTAGAGACTGATTGACCTGATTTGAAGAATTATTTGGGTAGGGTCCTTGGTTCCATGCAAAATTAGGATGATTTCTCCAACCTGGATTATACGTGGGTGCAAATGGGTCATTCCCAGGTCTTTGAAATATTGCATTGACTTGTTCATATCCTTCAAATTGGGGCATGACTCTAGAACATTCATCAATCACATGGCTTGATGAATTACTTAGACACAAAGGTGTTGGTGTTGAGACTTGGTTCACGTGTGATTGTCCCCTAGTTTCTAAAGCTTCAAGTCTTTTAAGTACACCAGCTAACTTAGCTTCGGTAGCAATTGAATTGTCAATTATATGAACACCCCTAGATGAACTAGGTTTATCGGTCTCTCGGGTGGTTTCCCATTGCATGGTTTTTTCTGCTAAGTCTTCTAAAAACTCCCAAACTTTTTCCTCATCAATATTCCAAAAATCCCCTTGACACATTGACTCTAACATTGTTTTAGTGGGATAGTCTAAACATTCATAAGCTATTTGACACAATCTCCATTTCTCAATTTTGTGGTGTGGGCACTGGGATAACAAATTTTTAAATCTATCAAAATATTTCCAAAAGGACTCTTTTTCAAGTTGGCAAAATTGATGAATTTCAGTCCTAATTTTAGTAGTTTTATGATTTGAAAAATATTTTTTTAGAAATGTAACAACAAATCCCTCCCAGGTTGATATGAAATTATTTGGTAGGCTATATAACCATTTTTTAGCATTATCTTTTAAAGTAAATGTTATAAATCTTAGCCTAATTGAGTCATCAGACAATTATTGAATTTTCATTAAGGCATAAACTTCCTCAAATTTCTAAATAAATAAATATGCATCTTCTATCCCCGTAAACCTAGGTATATTTATAAAATGTGGCTTAAGTTCAAAATTGTTACCAATTATTGGTGGTAGACTGATACATGAAGATTTACCAGTTATTGGTGGTAGACTGATACATGAAGATTGGGTAGAGCGGGAAGGATAACATCGATCCCTTAAAGAAACAGTTTGGACGCCCTCCATTTTTGTTAAAGTAAAATTAGAAAAATCAAGTTTTCTCACTAATCGGGATGTTTCGTCCCTAGTCCACACTTTTTACATACATTAATTAGCAAATAATCAGATAAGCACAAAAAAAATTACTTCTAAGGTTAACCTAAATAAAATCTGAACAGCTCCTAACTGTTCCAAGTTACACTGCAAGGTCCACCAAATTCGAAATTAATCATACCACTAGCCAGGTAAGTGTAAGAAAGGTGGGAGTCTCTCCGTAGACACGGTGACTAATTGAATAACCACACAATCTTTAGGCGTATACCTTTTGAACCACTTGCTTAGACACCAGTAGTTTGATTAATTTAAAATTCAGACTCCTCTTGGAGTTTCTTGGAGAGTCCTAGGGGCTAACGTCTACTTGATTTTAATAGGTCATGGTTATGCAAAATGCAAATTGGGTTATTTGTGGGCCAAGGAAGGGTGATAAAATCCCCACCTTATCTTGTTACAGGTTGTGCCCTTAATGTTAGATTAAATATGAAAATGCACAAATAAAAAAAAATATAAACAAATAAAGTGTCCTAAAACTATATGAATTACGAAAGAAGGAGAAATTTTGACGTACCTCAATCCTCCAACAATCACCACAGTTTATATTTAACAAAAAATAAAAAATAAAAAAAATAAAAAATAAAAACCTAACAGGATGTGCTCTACGTGAGTGAATGCATGAATGCGGCAAATAAAAAATTATTAAAAAAAACAAAAAAAACTAAACTATTATTTTTATTATTATTATTATTTTAGAAAAAAAATAAAAATTAGAGATACGAAGTACCGAAGAAAGTGCAACAACAAAATCTTTATCTTTTCGCTCATTCGATCCGCTTCAATAATCCTGAAAAAAAAATGAGTTAAAACTAATTCGAATAAATAAAAATTAAGGAATAAATAATTAATTCTAGTCCCCGGCAGCGGCGCCAAAAATTTGATGAGTTAAAAATACGTACTGTTGCACAACGTCTATTGTAGATTTGGCAAGTGCAGGTCGAACCACAGAGACTAGATCAATTCTTTAATATGTCCTTAATTAATATTTTAGGCAAATTAAAAACAAAAATGGTGGAGAAGATTTATTAACTAAATTATGCAAACTATTAATTAATAACGGAAACTATTAATGAGAAAAGATACCTAGGAATTAGAATCCACCAAATATTAACATAATAAATAATTTCTTATTTCCTAAATCAATTCCTAAATTATTTCCCCTTCCCTTTAAAAATAATGATTCATATAATTAATATGGGCAAGCATAAGTTATGAAAAATTCACAGATTAACTATAACATATCAAAACCTCGCAATTAATATAAAAATTATATGCAATTTATGCGGAGGAAAATATGAAGGCGAAAATAATTAGGCATTACTTTTGGAACGAAAAAGAAAATATTTTTATGAAATATTTAGTTTCATCATAATTCTAGGTATTAGAAATTTAGCTAGCCATGTAATTAAAAACAAAAACAAATAATATTAGTACTACTATTCACATGAAATAAGAACAATAATTAAAAAGAGAATTTATATTATATAAATAAAAGAAAATTACAAATACTCCCTGACAGTAGTACCACACGTGATTGGAATAAGAGAAACGACAAACTCTAAATATCTTACTCCCTCCTACACTAGTGAAAAACTGAGAAAAAGAAAATAACAAGTGGTGCCTTTCTCTCTAAAACAAGAGGCCTATTTATAGGGAAAATAACTTTGAATCCTAATTTAGATTCATTGAACTTGGACACTTTTGTTCCCTTTCCATGTAAGATTCAACTTCATAGTAGCAATCAACTTCTCAAAAAGATCTTCTAGATAAGGAGATCTTCTAGATTGACTTTCCTTTCTCTTTGTTGGATTTGACTTGCACACCAAGATTGTTCCACCTCTTTCCTTCTCTTTGTAGGATTCTTCTTGGATATTCCTTACATGAATAAGAGCATTAAATATCGCTTGATCACCAAGATTTTGACTTTATTGCAAAAAATATTAAATCCTACAAAATAAAATAAAACATATTAATTTAATAAACTAATATAATTAAAAGAAAAAATTAAGAATAATAAAATATATGAATTATGTGTCTATCACATACATAACTATTGTGCGATCTTAAGAATAATCTGCTTTATATTCATAACTGCTAAGGAAAAAAAAACTAACGTACTTTTACATGATGACTCAAGATAAGTAGCTGAATATATAAATTTAAAATATATATATATATATATATATATATATATATATATATATATATATATATATATATATATATAATGTACAAAATTGTTAGAGTATGTATCTTGTTGAGGACTGTATGCTAGACTTGTCTAGTATATAAATATATCAAGCTCTCCACCTCTTTGAACCTTAAGAAATGGATTACAAGTGGGTAAGATTGAAAAAAAAAGAGTTAAAGTAGGCCCAAAGATAAACCCGCCCTAATAACATGTTAGATTTATGAAATGGGCGCATGTTATAAGTATATATTTTTTTCCACATTGAATAATTTAAGAAAATATGTTTAGAATATAATTAAATTGGGTCAACTCATCTCATAGCCAATTAATTTTTGGAATTGTTATTTTCATAAGGAAAATTGATAGTTCCACAAGACTACTCACATAAATAGTAAATAGAAATAACCTTGTGGAAATATCAAATTTCCCATGTGAAAATAACAATTCTCTTAATTTTAAATTAAAGAGCTTGATATCATTATATGCTAGACTTGGGTGCATATATAATCTAATATGGTATCAGAATGGATCTATCTTTTGGCTACCTAACTAAACACTCTTCTTGTCTTTCATTCTTACCCACTTGCAGTCCACTTCTTAATAGTCAAATTAAAATTATCCATGGTTTCCTAGCTCTTCAAGGCTATAATATCACTATGCTTTGTGTTTGTCATTTGTGGGATTCTATATAATGTCATTATTCTATATGTTTTGTCTTGTGTGAAATTCTATATCCAATTATGTAAACATCAATACACTAAGTTACATTTGGGGGTGTTGTTTCACTCATAAAAGTTGATGGATAAGTAGTCGTCCCTATATATTTTCTCCCATATCGAATACCTTAAGAAAATATATCTCATGTATAATGAGTTGTGCTAATTCTTCTCATAGCCATTTGATTTTGAATTAGAGAGTTTGATGACTTTATATGATAGGCCTGAGCCCATTTTATAATCTAATATAGTATCAGAGCGGGTTTATCTTTGGGGCTTCCCAAACACTTTTTTTTCCGTCTTTCATACTTATTCCACTTGCAGTCCACTCTTTAATGCTACGTTTGGATTGGAGTAATGAAGGTAGGAATGAAATGATTCATTCCTATGTAATGAAAAAAATTGTATTTAGTTGCGATTGGAATGGATTGAACCATTCTTATTTCTCTCAAATTTATGAATTTTATTATTTGGGGTAGGAAGAGTATGAAATAACTTATTTCAACTAAAATAAAATGAATCATTACATTCTTTCAATCCAAACATAACGTAAGTGTTAAATTAAAGTAAGTTGTCCATGGTTTTATTAGCTCTTCAAGGCCATATATAGTGTAATTATTCTTTGGCCTTGTCTTGTGTGGGATGATATTCAATCATGTACATGTAAAGTGCAACTCGCAATACACCACAATGTTGTAGTATATTTATATTTTTTTCATATTGAATACCTTAAGAAAATATGTGTAGTATATAATGAGTTGGAACAACTCTTCTCGTAATCACTTGATTTTGAGTTAGAGAGTTTAATAACTTTATATTATAGACTTGTGCCTATTTTATAATCTAATACAAATATATTTTTTATTTGTATTAGAATGTGTACAAAATAAAAAGGAAAGGTTCTGACAAATATATAGGTCAAAATAATTAGGTATAACTTGTTCGTAGTCCCCAAACTTTGTTTTTCACGTTTAGTCCGGTAATAATTTTTTCAGCTTATCTTGTCGCTTAAACTATATGTTTCTTTCATGTTAGTCCTCAAACTATAGTATCTTTTCACGTTTAGTCCTCAAGTTGTGATTGTTCACGTTTGGTCTACAATTTATAGTTATTTTTCATATTTAGTTCCCTTCAATTACTCTATTTTTGTAAGGTTAGACAAAGATTACATAAATAATAAAGTCTGGGGACGAAATACGTGGAAAAAAATAGTTTGAAGACTAAAAGTTAAAAATAACAATAATTTAGGGAATGACAAAGTGGTTATCCCAAATAATTATTACTTTCAGAAATCTTTAACTCGATGTCCTAATTATCAAGAATCCCACTCTATTATTAAAAGAATATGATCCTTTATCTTTTCTCATTCATCCCTTGGTAATATATATACAGAGTATAGACAAATATTATGCCTACAAATTAGGCTAAGAATAAAGAAACCGTATGATTTTACAACAGAATAATATCCTAAATTAAATATAAAATATTTACAATAATAATGAAAATAATCGCATATATTCTATCAATTATCTCTATACAACTAAATTTAGTTACTCAAGTAACCAAAACTCACAAGATATATTGACAAATTAAAGGGTGGTCGATTATATCAAATTAAAATTCAATACCCTGGAGCTGAGAGTTAATGCACGTGTGCCACTCACGTGCTTCTTGATAACTTTGAACTTGGGCCAACTTTGAAAAAAATTAAAGTTAAAAAGGATTTGGAGATTGGGGAACATATTGCACTCATGCATATACTGTTGAACAAAAGCCCTATATATTCTAAAGAAGATAGACTGAGGACCACTCTATGTTTAATATTTGACACACTACATGTATATGATTGGTAAGATGTAAAAAATACATTATGTAAGTTTGAGAAGTTACTCTTGTAACAATCTAGCCTAACTTGAGCCTGATCAAGTCTTATATTTACTATTTAAAAAAGTCTGAACCAAGTCTCCAATTTACCTATATGTATATATTGTAGGTGGTGGAAAGAGTTAGTTAGGAGAGATGACGGGAAGCTGGCAAGAGAAATTCCGAGCTTTCAACAAAGAAATAAGATAGAAAGTCAGGGGCTGATTCAGCCTCTTAGGTAAGGTAAAATTGAAATAGACAAATTCTCATAAAAAAATAAAAAATGAGTAATGTTACATACACAAACTATTCTATAAACATTTTATAAACTACTCTCCACCTCAGTATATTGATCAACAAATTATTTCAATATAGTCTTCGGTCCAACATAAAAAGTTGAGGTAGAGTATGTCACATCAGCAGTTTGTAAAATGTTTGTAGAACAATTTGTGTCTGTAACATTACTCAATAAGAATATAGTAAAATAAATTAAAAAACTAAATAATGTCCAAATATTAGTTATAGTTACATTTTTTAAGACTTTCTTAAAATTGTTGTATGATAGTTTTATTTTTATTAGTTACAAAAATCCACAAGCAATTACAAAAAAACAAAATCTTAAGTAATTACAAAAAAACAAAATCGCAAGTAATTGCAAAAAATCTCAAAACAATTGCTAAATTTGTGAAGTTATAGAAAAAAAAATACAACATCAAATTTTCTCTAAAGTCGAACTAGTGGGAAGAATTAGGTTAAGTAACTAGACGAGAAACAAAGAGAAAGAATATTGTAGTGACCAAAGAAGTATACGATATAAATTTTGAAGAATTTAATACTATCTCCATTCCGAAATTAGATATATATTTTGACTTTTTAAAGTCAATTCCTGAAATTTTAAAACTCAAATTGATTCGTTCAAATCTTGAAAACAACATATTAAGATAATAATTAGTGTTTTATAATTAGTTTACAATTGTTATTTTTGTTGTATTAAAACTAAATAACTTCATATCAATTTTAAATTTTAGAATTTTTTGAATTAATTTTAAAAAGTCAAAATGTATCTCTAATTTTGGAACGGATATAATATTTTTCGATCTAAACTTTAAATTTTTTATTAAATACCCTAAAATTTTACTCTTTTTTTTTGACCCCTAAAACTTCGGTGGGATCAATTGGCCTTGCCCCCTGAGCTAGATGACATAATCAATTTCATGCAGACAGTAATAGCATAAATTGGAGGAAATGAGTACCGAAACCAAATAGATGGAGGAGAAAATCTGGTCGACAATTGGAATGGAGGAGGAAAACGATGGACGATAGTGAAAAAAAGAATAATCAGAGAACACAACCTCTCTGTACGCGGGGATAGATGGAGGTAAAGGGCATCATAGACACTTGCCTATGTTCACTTTTTTTATAGGTAATGTGACGCCCCCAAAATAGGTATACATCACCCATTCTGAGTCGTCACATATCACACTGCATAAATTAAATACAAACTTTATTTATACAACTGTTGAACTGTCGTGCAGAGTACGACAACACATAAGCTTTGATTTTTAATAAAATATATGTAACTCTCATGGTGCCTTTACCACAACACCTTACAATGGTACTTTACATAAAAGTACAGTCAATAACTGTTTTAGAAATTAAAATCTTTGGAAAATGCTCAAGAATACCTTCGTACATGGGAGGCCATATGTGATGCCCCCAAAACAGGTATACATCACCCATCTTGAGTCGCCAAATACATAGTACAAAATTCAAATACAACTTAATAATACAGCTGTCGTGTAAACAATACGACAAAACATAAACTGAGAGTTTTAATAAGAATATTGTCATCCAGACAATATCCACACTCAAAGGAGTCCTCATTACATTTATTGTCACACTATTTAACAGAATAGTGAGGACTACTAATGCTATCATCTGGACCGTCACTCCGCTTCGACCATCCCATCCATTATATTCTCATTTCTTGAAGAGAACAGTGAAAGAAAGGGTGAGCTCAACTAGCCCAGTAAGAAATATTATGACTAAGATAATGCAGAAATTTTTTTTATCATTAGTCTTCAACAATGTTAAACTGATAAAATATAACAAACATCAAGTTTAACTGCAGCGGAACAAGCAATCCATTAGAAGAGTCAAGTAGAGAATAAAATCTACTATCTTCTATGATTTAAAAAGTTTTTCATCACTTTTATCGCTGGGACTCAGCTTAATAAATAATCCACATTATCAATTCATCCCTGCACTACAGGCCAAGGATATTATTTAGTATCACGACCACGAATTATCCATGCACTGTAGGCCAAAGATAATTGTGTTTTCATCAACGGTCCTGATCATGCCATAAAATAATCCATCTTTGCTCCCTTGGCCGAAGAGAATCCATAGCCATAATCATACCAAAAACTGTTCATCAATGCACTACGGGCCAATGAAGACTTTTTCCACATCATTTGTAACATTACGGTCATGATTATACCGAATAATCCATGGTCATAATCATACCAAGTCCATATATGCACTACAGGCTATAGATGACTTTCAACAAAATATAAACATGAAGATGATGACAATGATATAAGAATTCAATAAAACAAGTTCAAGAATTAAATTATCCAGGAACTAATAACGTCCAAATTGTTAACATGATACTTCTTGTAGAGTAAAATTCAAGAATGCTCAGAAGAATATTTTCATGAAAAGATACTGGATGAAGCGCAAATATCAAGAATATTTCACTAATTTCATGGAGTGTAGAAGTCAAAACTTTAACCAACTGAGTATAATAAAGAATGGAATAACAAAAGAAATCACCGTGCATGCTTGCGGTGCCAGATGTAAAAAAGTTATTCCAACAGAATAATAAATAACGGAACGGTGTCGGTGCGTAAATTCATGCAAAAGCGAGGATGTTCCAATAGAATAATAAAGAATGGAATAACAATAGAAATCACCATGCATGCATGCCAGATGTATTGAGTTATTCCAATGAATAATAAATAACGAGAATCAGTCCTGGCATGTAGAACGCATGCATGTGATATTCCAAATGTAATAATAAAGAATAGAATAATGTAAGAATTTCACCAAGTATAGGGTAGGGTAGCCAGCATACACTGAGTTATTCCAATGGAATAATAAATAACGGAACCAGTCCGGCAGAAACACACAAACAGGATATTCCAATAGAATAATAAAGAATGGAATAAATGATGTTCTCTTCATGAATATGAAAAAAAATTACCCTTACCTTATAAAGAAGAGTACCTTTTCGTGGTAGGGGTGGATATATGAAGAAACTTGCACTACGCTCAAAACTTTCTTAAACGCTAAAGAAATACGCTTAAGATTATAGAAGAAGAATTCTCTCTACAGTTTCTCTCTCTAGAGTTTCAGTGAATTCGTAAGAAATAATGAAGGAATGAGCTTCTATTTATAAAAGAATGGACTGAATAGTAACCAATCCATGAACGGTCCAGATTGATTTACAATAAAATATACTATATTCTATTTATAATCTAATAAAACGAATAACTTTATAAAAGTATTATGTTTTATACAAAAAGATTTTACTATGCAAACATTATGCAGGCACTATGCAAACACTATGCATAATAAAATATAATATATTCTAATTATTGTCTAATAAAACAAATAACTTTATAAAAGTATTACATTTTTATATAAAAGATTTTCTTATTAGCCTAATAAAACGAATAACTTTATAAAAGTATTCTATTTTATTACATTTATAATACTAATAAAACAAAACTCATATATATATATATATATATATATATATATATATATATATATATAACAATCAACAATAATTGAATCCAATAACGTGAGATACTATGCAACAACTATTGTAGCAATAATTGAACAAAACTGAGTGACTTCTCACGTAAGCATCAATAATCAATACCGTGTACTACTATGCAACCACGTGTATTATTGTACTTTTACCACCGGGTAGTTCAACAGTTTTAACGGTTAAACTTCCGTCGTTATTTTCATAAATATATTTTTGTCATTTTCTCATTCCGACAATAATTCCGTTGTGGGGTCCACCAATGATTGCGCCGTTGTACGAATATTCTCTGCTAAAACGAATATTCCCCGACCAATCGAATATAGTACAACAACTTGCAAACTTTGAAAAATTTATAAATACTACCCACAACTATAACATTATCTCAAATCCATACCATAATATTAAAAAAAATTATTTCGAGAAAATTAAATCTTTATTCGTAAAATTTGGGATTTTACAATCTCCCCTCCTTATGAAATTTCGCCCTCGAAATTTACGTACGTACCTGGTATGCCGAACAGATGAGGACACTTCGTCAGATTCTAACTCTTGAGGTATAACCTTTAAGCGTAGAATATATTCCAGGATTTTAATAGGTACATCTTCATATGTTAAATTATTCGCTATCTCGTCCGGTTCTAAATCAATAATGTGGTTCGGGTCATCCACATATTTACGTAACATCGATACGCAAAAAACGTTATGAACACGCGACATACTTGGCGGTAAAATGAGTCTATAAGCCACAGTTCCTACTTGATCAAGAATTTCAAATAGGCCAATTAAATTGAGGGTTGAGATTTCCTCTCTTCGTTGATTCTTGCTTCTAGAATAACGCCCTCTTGAACCTTCTTCTTCACATTCATCAGCTCTGAGTATGTAGCTTGCACGGTTTTAACTTTATCGACTAAAGTCAATTCTAATCGTATATTCGTTATCTTCATGTAGGTCCCTAGAGTCTTTAACTCTATCTTCATCATTTATACGAAATGGGTCTTTGTGTTAACAACATCGCACTCGTAAACACATATGATCTTCTACTCAACGCGTCAGCTACCACGTTCGCTCTTCCACAATGATATTGAATGGTACGATCATAATCTTCAACAGCTCGAGCCAACATATTTGGCGCATGTTACGTTCATTTTGGGTGAAGAAAATATTTGAGGGTTTAAGAAATGGGTTTTGTACTGGGGTCAATACAAAATTCGATTTCACGCTCTAGGGGTAGGCTAAGAAGTCTTCAAGAATACGTCAAGAAATTTATTAACAATAGAAATATCATTCACAACTGCGACTCTCATCCAAGACTTGGATAACACGTCACCTTGATACCTATCAACTTGCCATCGTTATTCACAACGTCCCCTACGGAAAGTCTGGCTTTGGTGCATTCCACACAAGGAAATCAACAACGAAAGGACCGAGGCTCTTTACTTATGGCTTGATATGACAATGATTGACTTTAGTGGTTTGGTTGCTTGAATTAGCATAACAGGTTGGTTAGGAATATGAAAGCTATAACAACCTTACTAAAAGTATGATGAGTAGTTAACCAATCGATTCCTAAAATCACATCAAAGGCAAGTATTTTTAAAGAGATAAGATCGATAGGTAACGTGAAAGTGTTGATTTAAATCAAACAAGATTTATAAATAGTGGAGGTAACGAAGGTTTCTCCCAACTAAGTTTCAATAGATAAATCAAAGTCTAACTTCTCCGGAGTTAAATTCAAACATTGAACACAACTAGGTGAAATGAAAGAGTGAGTAGAACTGGTATCTAACACGGTATGGACTTCGCAAGAGTTTATGATTAACTTACGCGTGATAATTTTATTCAGGTTCCTCGTCATGAAAAAAAATGCTATCTCTTAAACTACCGGCTTTGGCTTGTCTGGGACATCCTTTGGCATCACCATCCCAGCTGGACTTGACTTCACCATACGACAAAATTGAGCTAGGTGACCTTCTCTTCTGCAATTAAAACACGCTTTGGATTTCTGCGTACAATTTGGACGGATGTGTCCCTCCTGTCCGCATTTGAAACATACGACCGGTGGTCGTTCTTCTTCCTTTGAAATGGGTGCTGGTGTTGCTGTCTTTCCATCATTATTGAACCTTCTCTTCTTAAAATTTTTGCTTCTATTATCTTGGCCTTGATTACCAACGAAGTGGTTACCATTCATGGCATAATAATTTCCCCCACAATGGTTATCATTGTTCCGATGACCGTTGCCACCGGTACGATTATTATCGTGTTGTTGGTCGTTGCTTTTTGGTTGTGCTGACTCATTATCACTCTCCAATAACTGAGTCCTATTCACAACATCTTAATATAAACAAAGTTTATGAGAAATGAGGTATTGACGTATATTGGGTTTCAAACCTCTTAGAAACATTCGCGTCATTCGTTCCTCATTATTAACTAAATGGGATGCAAACCGGGACAACTCGGCAAACTTGGCTTCGTACTACGACATGGTCATGTTGTTTTGTTGTAGCTTGATGAACTCTACCTCTTTCATGTGACGAATACTTTCGGGAAAGTACTTGTCGTTGAACAATTCTTGGAACTTCTCCCAAGTCATCTTCAGTGCGTTAGGCTGGGTATGTTTTATAGATTCCCACCAATGATCTGCTTCTTCACGCAACATAAAGGTGGCGAATGGAACATTTTGCTCCTCTGAGCATTTGAAGACATCAAATATCTTGGTGATCTGCTTAATCTACGTCTCTGCCTTAAGTGGGTCTGGCTTTCCCAAAAACGTCAGTGGTCCCAACTCCTTGAACTACTTAGCGGTGACCAACCGTGGGTTGCCATTGTTTCTAGCTGTATTATGAACAGGAGTCTCTCTCGTTTGGTGTTGCATGAATTCTAAAAAGCTCCTAAACGTACCATCGTTCGTCATTTGATTAGTGTTGTTGTTTATAGGAGGATTATCGCTTTCCTATTGCACATTATCCTGATTATTGATCTGTGGAGACTCAATGGTCTCCTGTGCTCCATTGCTATTCTTATATTTTCGAATGCCATTTTCAAATACTGCAACAAAACAAGGGTTAAATAACATATCACATAGTATCCCTATACTCTGACCGACCAATTAAATACCAAATAAACTTAGGTAGGTCATACTAGCGAAGGAATTCCCCGTCTCTACCCTCTTAGTTCTTGTCTCACATCTCAGCTATGGATCATATCCCTAAGCTTTGATACCAACTGTGACGCCCCCAAAACAGGTATACATCACTCATCTTGAGTCGTCAAATACATGGTACAAAATTCAAATACAACTTAATAATACAGCTGTCGTGTAAACAATACGACAAAACATAAACTGAGAGTTTTAATAAGAATATTGTCATCTAGACAATATCCACACTCAAAGGAGTTCTCATTACATTTATTGTCACACTATTTAATAGAATAGTGAGGACTACTAATGCTATCATCCGGACCGATCACTCTCAGTTCCCCGACTCATCCCGGCCTATATTCTCATTTCTGAAGAGAACAAAGAAAAGAAAGGGTGAGCTTAACTAGCCCAAAGAAGAAATATTATGACTAAGATAATGCAAAAAAAATTATCATTAGTCTTCAACAATGTTAAACCGATAAAATATAACAAACATCAAGTTTAACTGCGGTGAACAAGCAATCCATTAGAAGAGTCAGTAGAGAATAAAATCTACTATCTTCTATGATTTAAAAAGTTTTCATCACTTTTATTCTTTGGGACTCATTTTAATAAATAATCCACATTATCAATTCATCCCCCGCACTCTGTGCCAAGGATATTATTTAGTATCACAACCACGAATTATCCATGCACTCACGGCCAAAGATAATTGGGTTTTCATCAACGCCCCGATCATGCCATAAAATAATTCATCTTTGCTCCCTCGGGTCAAGAGAATCCATAGCCATAATCATACTAAAAAGCGTCCATCAATGCACTACGGGCCAATGAGGACTTTTTCACATCATTTGTAACATTACGGCCATGATTATACCGAATAATCCACGGTCATAATCATACCAAGTCCATCTATGCACTACAAGGCTGAGATGACTTTCAACAAAATATAAACATGAGGATGATGACAATGATATAAGAATTCAATAAAACAAGTTCAAGAATTAAATTATCCAGGAACTAATAACGTTCAAATTGTCAACATGATACTTCTTTATAGAGTAAAATTCAAGAATGCTCAGAAGAATATTTCCATGAAAAGATACTAGATGAAGCACAAATATCAAGGATATTTCACTAATTTCATGGAGTATAGAAGTCAAAACTTTAACCAACTGAGTATAATAAAGAATGGAATAACAAAAGAAATCACCATGCATGCGGTACCAGCATAGGCAAAGTTATTCCAACAGAATAATAAATAACGGAACCAAGTCGGGCAAAATTGCATGCAAGCAGGATGTTCCAACGAGAATAATAAAGAAGCGGAATAACAACAGAAATCACCATGCATGCGGTACTTGCATGATAAAAGTTATTCCAATGTAATAATAAATAACGAAACCGGGCCGGTGTAAAAGCGCATGTGACGAGGATATTCCAACGTAATAATAAAGAATGTAATAATAACGAAATCACCATGCATGTGGTACTTCAGATGACAAAGTTATTCCAACGAGAATAATAAATAACGGAACCAGTCCCAGCAGAAAAGCACTGAGATAGGATATTCCAACAGAATAATAAAGAATGTAATAACAACAGAAATCACCATGCATGCGGTACTTCGCATAGACAGGTTATTCCAATAGAATAATAAATAACGGAACCAGGTCCGACGTAGAACGCATAGACAGGATATTCCAACAGAATAATAAAGAATGGAATAACAGAAGAATTTCACCAAGTATAGGGTAGCCCGCGTATACAGGTTATTCCAACAGAATAATAAATAATGGAATAACAGAAGAAATTCACCAAGTATAGGGTAGACCACGTATACAGGTTATTCCAACAGAATAATAAAGAATGGAATAACAGAAGTTCTCTTCATGAATATAAAAAAAAATACCCCTTACCTTATAAAGAAGAGTACTCTGACGGTAGGGCGGGGATATACTTGAAGAAACTTGCACTATGCTCAAAGCTTTCTTAAACGCTAAAGAAATACGCTTAAGATTATAGAAGAAGAATTCTCTCTACAGTTTCTCTCTCTAGAGTTTCAGTGAATTCGTAAAAAATAATGAAGGAATGAGCTTCTATTTATAAAAGAATGGACTGAATAGTAACCAATCCATGAACGGTCCAGATTGATTTACAATAAAATATAATATATTCTATTTATAATCTAATAAATGAATAACTTTATAAAAGTATTATGTTTTATATAAAAAGATTTTACTATGCAAACATTATGCAGCACTATGCAAATACTATGCATAATAAAATATAATATATTCTAATTATTGTCTAATAAAATAAATAACTTTATAAAAGTATTACATTTTTATATAAAAGATTTTACTATTAGCCTAATAAAAGCGAATAACTTTATAAAAGTATTTGCATTTTATATAAAAGTTTTTTCCGCATTTTATTACATTAATAATACTAATAAAACAAAACTCATATATATATATATATATATATAACAATAAACAATAATTGAATCCAATAATGTGAGATACTATGCAAAGAACTCATCGTGAGCAATAATTGAACAAAAAGCGAGTGACTTCTCACGTAAAGCATCAATAATCAATATCGTGTACTACTATGCAACCATGTGTATTCACTGTACTTTTACTACCGGGTAGTTCAACAGTTTTAACGGTTAAACTTCCGCCATTATTTTCATAAATATATTTTTGTCTTTTTCTCATTGCGATAATAATTCCGTTGTGGGGTCCACCAATGATTGCGCCGTTGTACGAATATTCTCTGCTAAAACGAATATTCCCTGACCAATCGAATATAGTACAACAACTTGCATACTTTGCAAAATTTATAAATACTACCCACAACTATAACATTATCTCAAATCCACACCATAATATGAAAAAAAATTTATTTCGAGAAAATTAAATCTCTATTCATAAAATTTGGGATTTTACACCATGCATCTAAGTTATGATAGATATCATATGACTCGAGAATTATCCTTGGTTGACCCAATAGACCCCAAAGAAAAAAGAGAAGATTACTGTCATGTTCTTTCTAATGGTGAGTCTTCTCTTGACATATAATTATCTCCATTGTCTCCGATTGAGAATTATATTTCAACCAAACTCCAAGATTATATAGGTAGTGCCCATAGATATAATCAGCAAGTGCATGTGCAAAACCCTGTCTTATGATAACATAAAGTCGTCTGTCATTAGACATCTTGTTTGGTAGTGGCAAAATACCCTTCCAAAGTTGGGTTCACCTCACCCTATTCGGTTCACCAAAATCAACGGTTAAAATGATGTATAAAATATGACACACTTATCTAAAATTCTCAATAAAATTATTTTCATACTGTTTTAGGGGAAACCTCAATAGTTATAGACCACCGTTTAATCCCTGTTACTCCCCCCGGCCAAATTTACACTCTTATTACCTGAAAGGAATTGTGAAGTAAACAGGTGAGCACAAGTAACCCAGTAAAGAATATCATGACTAAAGATAATTAAATTATCAATAGCCTTCGTTAAGAATAAATTAGAAATTTAGAACATATGGTAGATGATAAAACTTTTCAACCGTAGTGGCAGCGGAACGAGCATTCCATTAGAAGAGTCAAATAGACCATAAAGTCTATTATCTTCTCCACGTTAAAAGTCTACCAACAATGTTTTATCCCTGTAACATCAATCAACAGTTCCTGTCCACAATCATGTGAATAACTCATAATCATAATTGTGATTCTAAACTCCTCTTCGTACCCAGGACGAAGATAATTTTCATCACCTGTCTCTACCTGAAACATCAAAGATCATGGTTATACAAAATCACAGTTCATGTTCAAAATCATACTAATAAATTCATCTTTGCATTACATGCCAAAGATATTCATTAACAGTTCATCTTTGCACTATAGAGCAAAGATATTCAACAACATGTCATCTTTGCACTATGGCCAAAGATATTAATATCTCAAAGAAATATATAATCATTTCAGAATTTATATAAACAATAATTATAACCATGTTGATCAATTCACCTTCGCACTTAAGCTAAAGATATTCAATTATAAATTCAATGGTCATGATCATACCAGTCAACAATTCATCTTTGCACTACTGGCCAAAGAGAACCCATAGTCACGATCATACCAATAATCTACCCATCTTTACACTTAAGTCAAGAAGAAATTTCATCACCAGGATTATAAAAAGGTTATATATGATAATAAAAACAATATGATCAAATCATGGATTTAATTTCAAGAGTAAGATTCATAAATCAACAATAATTTGGTCAGAAAAAGAAACCAATTTTATCGTGAATAGTACCCTATGAATAGTAACTCGTGAATAGTAACTCATGAATAGTAACTTGTGAATAGTAACTCGTATTCGTAAATAGTACCGTATACGTGAATAGTACCCATAAATAGTACTCCGTGAATAGTACTCATAAAAGGAAAATACAAAAGAAAACGATATTCCATGACGAGTACAAAAGAAGTGATATCTCATACAAATATAATAGAATATACAAAACTGCAAATGGATTTTCACCCGCTATGCGGTAATCCATGTAGACAGATCATTTCCACAATTTAATAAAGAATGAATACGAAGGGTCATTCACCTTGCATGCGGTAGTCCGCGTAGACAGGTTATTCCAACAAAATAATAAATAATGGAATAACAGAAAAATTTCACCATGCATGCCGTAGTCCGCGTAGACAGGTTATTCTAACAGAATAATAAAGAATGTAATAACAGAAGAATTTCACCATGCATGCGGTAGTCCACGTAGACAGGTTATTCCAACAGAATAATAAAGAATGGAATAACAGAAGAATTTCACCATGTATGTGGTAGTCCGCATAGACAGGTTATTCCAACAGAATAATAAAGAATGGAATAACAACCTTTACGAGTATTGAAAGAAATAACTCTCTTCATGAATACGAAAAAAAATAATACCCCTTACCTCAGAAGAAGACTGGATACTAGAATAGTGAAGTAGCAGACTTCTCTTCTTCTTTCTCTCTATAGCTTCTTTCTCTATAGCTTCTCTCTCTATAATTGCTCTTATGAGTCTTAGTGAATTGGTGAGAATGAAGGAAGAATGAGCTTCTATTTATAGAAAAATATAGTTTCGATAATTGCACGTTTTGGGGCTCAAAATATTACAGTATAATACCTTCATCTTTTCTTTCATTTTTAATTTAGTCCTACAAGTATTATCAAACTTGCACCACCTCCCCTAATAGTATATCATGTGAATCAATAGTACAATCATGTGACTCAATAGTTCTATACATGTGAAAAAAATAATTACAGTATAGTACCTTCATTTATACCTTTATTTTTAATTTAGTCATGCAAGTATTATCAATCTTGCACCACCTCCCCTAATAGTACATACATATGAATCAATAGTACACACATGTGAACACATGGTTATAAGCATGTGAATTAATAGTAATTAATTGCTCATTTATCCGATTAATTACCCGATTGGTCAATATAACTTCCAGACATCAATTATTATCGAAATAAATGTTGATTCCCACTAACACTTTCCATATTTTTATCAATAATTTCATTTTTGAATTTTTAAAGTTTGACTTTTTCTAAAAAAGTTAATTGTTGACTTTTTGACTTAAAAGTCAACCCCGGTAAATTTTGTGTTTATAGTCTATTTTTACTAATTTCGTCGTTCTGGACTCAAATATCACGTTCGCGTCTCCAAATTCAACTCCGAGCTCAAATTCGATTTTTAATAACAGTCATAATTAATATTATAACTCACAATATTAACAACCAGATCGTTCCCAGGAAAGAGGGGACTTTCTGATAAGGATTTCTCCCTATTGGCGTGCAATTAAATAACCTAACCCCTTTCTTCGAAAGAACTTTATAGACATCGTCAATAATGCAAATAATAATATGAACAACTTGTCATCTCAATTATTGATTTAATAATATAAAATATTGTGACAATAATTGAATAAAATTGAGTGACTTCTCACGTAAGCATCAATAATCAAAGATACTGTACAATACCGTGTGCCACTGTGCAACTACGTGTATTACTGTACTTTTATCAATTTAACCATTTACTAAATAGAATAATAATTATAAAAATAGAATACTTTCATTTCATAAAATTTGGGGTCTTACAGGTAAACTCAAGTAACATAATTTATAAGTCAGTGAACTCAATGGAGCAGGTTAATAAAAAATTTAAACTTGGTGGGAAAAGAAAAAATTTCATTATAATCTAATTTTTCAAAATATGTTTATAGCTTACAGAAAGTTAGAGAAGGCGATAGCTCATACACTTGAAAAAATTTAGTTACAATTCGTCTATGTTGGAAAAATTTCTAGATCCGCCCTTGCCTGTGTTAGTTATGCATCAAATATCCTAGTTTACCAAAGTCCCACATTGCTCACTTTGGAAACTTTCCTTTGGTATATTAGTACATTATGGTGTGGGCTTAGTAACATGGTTGAGGAAATAGGGGTGGGCTTGCTATCATGAGGATGCCTAAGGAATTGGGCTTAGCTTTGCTTGGATATTAGAATTTCGGGTGCACCTAGCTAGGTTGCCCTCTGTTTTTGCTAAAATTCCTAACTCAGTTTTTTGATTAAGCCAAAACATTTCTTCCATGTTTTTGTTCATTAAGTCTCAACCAATGTTTTTCTGTTACTTAAGCTCCATACACGTTTTTAGTTACTTAAGCTACTTCCTTGCTTTCCCATATTTTTGTTGCTTAAGTTATTTATGTGAGATCCCGAATTTTATGAAATGAAAGTATTCAATTTTCTTATAATTATTATTTTATTTAGTAAATATATGGTTAAATTGAGAAAGGGTTAAAGTTAAGGGTGATATGTGAAAATTTTGCAAAGTAGGCAAGTTGATATAAAATATTCGTTGTGTCGGGGAATATTCGATTGGTCGGGGAATATTCATTTTAACAGGTAATATTCGTACGACACAACAATCATTGGTGGACCCCACAACGGAGGTACTGTCGTAGTTAGAAAATGACTAACATATTTTTAAAAATAACGACGAAAGTTTTATCGTTAAACTGTTGAACTACCTAGTAGTAAAAAAATCGATGTCTGGCGTGGTTGCATAGTAGCACACGGTATTGATTATTGATGCTTACATGAGAAGTCACTCAGTTATATTCAATTATTGCTACAGTAATTGCTGCATAATATCTCTCATATTATTGATTCAATTATTGTCATAGTATCATCTGCATAATATTTATTATTATTAAATCAATAATTGATACGAAAAAGTTATTCATATTATTATTTGCGATATTGACGATGTCTAGAAAGTTCTGTCGAGGAGAAGTTTGGTCACCTAATTGCGCACCAATAGGGAGAAATCCTTTATCAGAAAGCCCCATCTTTCATGGGAATGATCTGGTTATTAAATATTGTGAGTTATAATATTAATGATGAATAAGTTCGTGTTGATTAAAGATGAAATTGATATTTTCATTGTGTTGGGATTATTAGTGTTAGTGGAAATCGACATCTATTAGATAATAATTGATATGCGGAAGTTATATTGACCAATCGGGTAATTGATCGGATAAATGAGCAATTAATTATTATTAATTCACATGCTTATAACTATTTGTTTTGTTGTACATTGATTCACATATGTACTATTAGGGAGGTGGTGCAAAATTGATAATACTTGCATGACTAAATTAAAAATAGAGGTATAGATGAAGGTCTTATCTTTGTAATTATTTTTTTCACATGTATAGAACTATTGAGTCACATGATTGTACTATTATTCACATGATATACTATTAAGGGAGGTGGTGCAAGTTTGATAATACTTGCAGGACTAAATTAAAAATGAAGGAAAAGATGAAGGTATTATACTGTAATATTTTGAGCCCCAAAACGTGCAATTATCGAAACTATATTTTCCTATAAATAGAAGCTCATTGTTTTTACATTCTCACATATTCACTAAGACTCACAAGAGCAATTATAGAGAGAGAAGCTATAGAGAGAAAGAAGAAGAGAAGTCTGCTACTTCATTATTCCAGTATCCAGTCTTCTTCTGAGGTAAGAGGTATTATTTATTTCATATTCTGAAGAGATATTTTTTTTCGTATTCGTATAAATATTATTTTTGTTCAATATTCAGAAAGAATATTATCTTCGTTCAATATTCGTAGGATCTTCGTTAAATATTCGTTGGAATATTATTTTCGTTCAACAGTTGTAAAGGATGTTATTTTTGTTCAATACTCGTTTGAAACAATATTTTCTTTCATACTTTGTAGTATGTAAGTAATATTATTTCGTTTCAGATTTTGAATTCTATACTCATTTTGTTAAAGTTTTGTCTTTATACTCCATGAAATTAGTAGAATATCCTTGAAATTTGCGCGCTTCATCGATTATCGTTTCACAAGGATATTTTTGAACATTCTTGTTAAATTTTAAGCTTTTCATGTGATGAGTACTATCTATGAGTACTATTCATTTATACGGTGCTATTTATAAAAGTACTATGCACGGGTACTATTCATAAAGTACTGTTCATAAAGTACTATTCACAAAGTACTATTCACGAGTATTATTCACAAAGTACTATTCACGAGGTACTATTCTCGAAGTACTATTCACGAGGTACTATTCACCCGGAGTACTATTCATGACAAAAATTGATTTATTTTCGGTTCAAATCATTTTTGATACAATATCATTCTTGAATTTTACTTCACAAAGCAGTATCGCGTTGGCAATTTTAACGTTATTGAATTCTGGATAAATTTAATTATAATTCTTTAAAAATTTAGCCTTTGTTTCTTTTAATTGAATTCTTATATCATTGTCATCATCCTCATGCTTATATTGTGATGAAAGTCATCTTTGGCTTACGTGCATAGATGGACTGTTGATTTATTTGATTATGACCAGGGATCATTCGGTATAATCATGACCCATAATGTTACAAATGATGTGGTAAAAGTCCTCATTGGACCGTAGTGCATTGATGGACAGTTGTTGGTATGATTATGACCAAGGATTATTCGGTATAATCATGACCATTGATGATTACATGAATATCCTTGGCCCGTAATGCACGGATGATTCGATGATGTGGTTTATTTATTAAGCTGAGTCTCAGCGATAAAGTTGATGAAAAACTTTTTAAATCATAGAAGATAGTAGATATCATGCTCTACTTGACTCTTCTAATGGATTGCTTGTTCCACTGCAGTTGTTGATCTAAAACTTGTTGTCTATTGTATTCTATCGGTTGTTATCTTTGTTGAAGGCTAAGGATAATTTATTACGCATTATCTTAGTCATAATATTTCTTCTTCTTGGGCTAGTTGAGCTCACCCTTTTCTTTCATTGTTCTCTTGAGGAAATGAGAATATAAATTTGGGACTAGTCGGGGAATGGAGTGATGGTCCGAGGATAAGTGGCTATAGTAGTCCTCAATATTCTATGAAATAGTGTGATGAAAATTGTAATGAGGACTCCATTAAGAGTGGATATTGTCTAGAAGGCAATATTCTTGTTTAAACTCTCAGCTATGTTTTGTCGTATATTATTGCAAGCGGTTGTATAATTAAGTTTGTATTTGATTTATGTACCATGTATTTGGCGACTCAAGATGAGTGATGTATACCTATTTTGGGGGCGTCACAGTTGGTATCAAAGCTTAGGGATATGATCCCTGGCTGAGATGTGAGACTCGAACTAGGAGGGGAGAGACGGGTAATCCTTCGCTAGTATGACCTACCAAAGTTTATTTGTTATTTAATAGTTCGTTCAGAGTATATGGATAATATGTGGTATGTCAATTAACCCTTGTTTTGTGACAGTGTTTGAAAATGGCATTTGAAAATGTTGAGATCAGTAATGAAGCACATGAGACCGTTTAGTCACCAACAATCAATACCAAGGATAATGTGCAACAGGAAGACAATAATGCTCAGGTAAACAATAACCCCAATCAAATGATGAACGATGGGATGTTCAAAGGCTTTATGCAATTCATGCAACATTAGGCAAGAGAGACTCCTGTTCAAAATAAATGTGGAAACACTGGCAACTCTCGGTTGGTCACCGTTAAGTAGTTCAAGGAGCTGGGACCACCAGAGTTTTTGGGAGAGCCAAAACCACTTAAGGCGGAGACGTGGATAAAGCAGATCACCAAGATATTTGATGTCTTGGGATGCTCCGAGGAGCAAAAGGTTCCCTTTGCCACCTTCATGTTGCCAGGAAGGTGATTCTTTGGTGGGAATCGTGAAATATACTCGACCTTCATCTTTGAAGATGTCTTGGGAGAAGTTCTAAGAACTGTTCAATGACAAGTACTTTCCCGAAAGTATTCATCACATGAAGGAGGTAAAGTTCATCAAGCTGGAGCAAAACAATATGACCGTGTCGCAGTACGAGGCTAAGTTTATCGAGTTGTCTCAGTTTGCATCCCACTTGGTTGATAATGAGGAGAGAATGACGCGGATGTTTCTAAGAGGTTTAAAACCTGAGATACATCAATACCTCATTTCTCACAAACTTTATTTATATTCAGATTTTGTGAATAGGGCTCAGTTATTGGAGCACGATAATGAGCCAACCCAACCAAAAGATAATGACCAACAACACGATAATAATCGTATCGGTGGCAACGGCCATCGGAACAACGATAACCATCGTGAAGGAAATTATCAGGAAAGAAATGGTAACCACTTCGGTGGCAATCATGGCCAAGATAATAGAAGAAATGATTCAAATGGAAAATTCAAGAAGAGAAGATTTAATGATGATGGGAAGACGTTGGTAGCAACACCAACACCAGCAACAAATTTTAGGGGAAGAGAACGACCACCAATTAGATGCTACAGATGCGGAGAGGAGGGACACATAAGTGCAAACTGTTCACAGCCTTCCAAGGTATGTTTTAGTTGTGGAAAAGATGGTCACATAGCTTGATTTTGTCCTGTAGCGAAATCAAATCCAGCTGGGACGGTGGCACCAAAGGCGGATATGGACAAAATAAGGTCGGTGGTTTTAGGAAGAGCGTTTTTTGTGACTTCTTAAAAAGCGAGTAACTCGAACGAAGTTATCACGGGTTAGTTAATCATAAACTCTTGCAAAGTCTATACATTGTTTGATACCGGTTCTACCCATTCTTTTATTTCTCCTATTTGCGCTCAATGTTTAAATTTAACTCCGAAGAAATTAGACTTTGACTTATCTATTGAAACTTTATTAGGAGAAACCTTCAGTACATGTATTATCCAAGTCTTGGATGAGAGTCACAGTTTTTAAATGATATTTCTATCGTTAATAAATTTTTTGACGTATTCTCTAAAGACTTCCTAGCCTACCCCAGAGCGTGAAATCGAATTTTGTATTAACCCCAGTACAAAACCCATTTCTAAAACCCTTAAATATTTCTTCACCCAAAATGAGCGTATCATGCGCCGTTGAGCGTTGGCTCGAGTCATTGAATATTACGACCATACCATTCAATATTATCGTGGAAAAAGCGAACGTGGTAGCTGATACATTTAGTAGAAGATCGTATGCGTTTACGATTGTAACATTATTAACACAAAGACCTATTTCATATGACTTACAAATGATAAAGATAGAGTTAAAGACTCTAAGGACCCACGTGATGATGTCAAATAATACGAGTAGAATCGACGTTAACCGATAAAGTTAAAACCGCTCAAGCTACACACCCGGAGCTGATGAATGTGAAGAAGAAGGTTCAAGGGGCGTTATTCTAAAAGCAAGAATCAACAAAGAGAGTAAATCTCAACCCACGATTTAATTTGGCCATTCAAAATCCTCGATCGAGTAGGAATTGTGGCCTATAGACTCGCTTTACCGCCAAGTATGTCGCATGTTCATAACGTTTTCCACGTATCGATGTTACGTAAATATGTGGACGACCCGAACCACATTATTGAATTAGAAATAGACGAGATAACAGAAGATTTAACATATGAGGAGATACCTATTAAAATGTTGGATAAGAAGAATTATATTCTACACTCAAAGGTTATACCTCAAGAGTTAGAATCTGACGAGGTATCATCATCTCTTCGACATACCAGGTACATATGTAAATTTCGAGGGTGAAATTTTATAAAGAGGGGAGATTGTGAGATCCCGAATTTTATGAAATGAAAGTATTCAATTTTCTTATAATTATTATTTTATTTAGTAAATGGTTAAATTAAGAAAGGGTTAAAGTTAAGGGTGATATATGAAAATTTTGCAAAATAAGTAAGTTGATATAAAATATTTGTTGTGTCGGAGAATATTCGATTGGTCGGGGAATATTCGTTTTTAACGAGGGAATATTAAATGCGATGACACAATCATTGGTGGACCCCCACAATGGAAGTACTGTCGTAGTTAGAAAGCGACTAAAATATTTTTTAAAATAACGGCGAAAGTTTTACCATTAAACTGTTGAACTACCCGGTAGTAAAAATACAGTATTACGCATGATTGCATAGTAACACACGGTATTGATTATTGATGCTTACGTGAGAAGTCACTCAATTATTGCTACAGTAATTTCTGCATAATATCTCTCATATTATTGATTCAATTATTGTCACAGTATCATCTGCATAATATTTATTATTATTAAATCAATAATTGAGACGAAAAAGTTATTCATATTATTATTTTATGATATTTATGATGTCTAGAAAGTTCTGTCGAGGAGAGTTTTGGTCACCTAATTGCGCGCCAATAGGGAGAAATCCTTATCGGAAAGCCCCCTCTTTCTTGGGAATGATCTGGTTGTTAAATATTGTGAGTTATAATATTAATGATGAATAAGTTCGTGTTGATTAAAGATAAAATTGATATTTTTATTGTTGGGATTATTAGTCTTAGTGGAAATCGACATCTATTCTGATAATAATTGATGTCTGGAGGTTATATTGACCAATCGGGTAATTGATCGGATAAATGAGCAATTAATTGTTATTAATTCACATGCTTATAAATATTTGTTCACATGTGTGTACTATTGATTCACATGCATGTACTATTAGGGGAGGTGGTGCAAGATTTATAATACTTGCATGACTAAATTAAAAATGGAGGTATAGATGAAGGTGCTATACTGTAATTATTTTTTCACATGTATAGAACTATTGAGTCACATGATTGTACTATCAATTCACATGCTATACTATTAGGGGAGGTGGTGTAAGTTTGATAATACTTACAGGACTAAATTAAAAATGAAGAAAAAGATGAAGGTATTATACTGTAATATTTTGAGCCCCAAAACGTGCAATTATCGAAACTATATTTTTCTATAAATAGAAGCTCATTCTTCCTTCATTCTCAGCAATTCACTAAGACTCACAAGAGTAATTATAGAGAGAGAAGCTATAGAGAGAGAAGAAGAAGAAGTGCGCTACTTCACTATTCGAGTATCGAGTCTCTTCTTACGAGAGGTAAGGGTATTATTTATTTCATATTACGAAGAGATATTATTTTTTGTATTAGTATGAATATTATTTTCGTTCAATATTCATAAAGAATATTATCTTCGTTCAATATTAAGTAGGAATATTATCTTTGTTAAATATTCGTTGGAATATTATTTTAGTATTCAACAAGTTGTAAGGGATGTTATTTTTTTCAATATTCACTTGAAATAATATTTTCTTCCATACTCTGTAGTATGTAAGTAATATTATTTCGTTTTGATTCAATTCTATACTCATTTTGTTAAAGTTTTGGCTTCTATACTCCATGAAATTAGTAGAATATCCTTAAAACTTATGTTTCATCCAATTATCATTTCTGAGGATATTTTTGAACATTCTTGTTAAATTTTAAGCTTTTCATGTTTAGATATCTTTATACATGAGTACTATTCATTTATACTGGTACTATTTACAAAAGTATTATTCACGGGTACTATTCATAAAATACTATTCATAAAGTATTTATTACTAGGGTACTATTCTAAAAGAACTATTCACGAAGTACTATTATTCTATTCATATTCGGTACTATTCACCAGAGAGTACTATTCATGACAAAAATTGATTTATTTTCGGTTCAAATCATTTTTGATACAATATCATTCTTGAATTTTACTTCACAAAGCAAAAGATCATGTTGGCAATTTGAACGTTATTGAATTCTGGATAAATTAAATTATAAATCTTTAAAAATTTATCCTTTATTTTTTTAATTGAATTCTTATATCATTGTCATCATCCTCATGCTTATATTGTGATGAAAGTCATCTTTGGCTTATGTGCATAGATGGACTGTTGATTTATATGATTATGACCAGGGATCATTCGGTATAATCATGACCCGTAATGTTACAAATGATGTGGTAAAAGTCCTCATTGGCCCGTAGTGCATTGATGGACAGTTGTTGGTATGATTATGACCAGGGATTATTCGGTATAATCATGACCATTGATGATTATATGAATATCCTTGGCCAGTAGTGCAGGGATGATTCGATGACGTGGTTTATTTATTAAGTTGAGTCTCAACGATAAAGTTGATGAAAAACTTTTTAAATCATAGAAGATAGTAGATATCATGCTCTATTTGACTCTTCTAATGGATTGCTTATTCCACTATAGTTGTTGATCTAAAACTTGTTGTCTATTGTATTCTATCAGTTGTTATACTGTTGAAGGCTAAGGATAATTTATTCTGCATTATCTTAGTCATAATATTTCTTACTGGGCTAGTTGAGCTCACCCTTTTCTTTCATTGTTCTCTTCAGGAAATGAAAATATAGCTGGGACGAGTCGGGGAATGGAGTGATGGTCCAGGATAAGTGGCTATTGTGAGACCCTGAATTTTATGAAATGAAAGTATTCAATTTTCTTATAATTATTCTATTTAGTAAATGGTTAAATTGATAAAAGGGTTAAAGTTAAGGGTGATATGTGAAAATTTTGCAAAGTAAGCAAGTTGATATAAAATATTCATTGTGTCGAGGAATATTCGATTAGTCGGGAAATATTTGTTTTAACATGGAATATTTGTACGACGGAATAATCATTGGTGGACTCCATAACGGAAGTATTGTCGTAGTTAGAAAACGACGGAATTATATTTTTATAAAAATAACGGCGAAAGTGTTACCGTTAAAACTGTTGAACTACCCGGTAGTAAAAGTACAGTAATACGTGTGGTTGTATAGTAGCACACGGTATTGACTATTGATGTTTACGTAAGAAATCACTCAGTTATACTCAATTATTGCTATAATAATTGATGCATCATATCTCTCATATTATTGATTCAATTATTGTCACAATATCATTTGCATAATATTTTATATTATTAAATTAATAATTGAGACGACAAAGTTATTCATATTATTATTTGCAATATTGACAATGTCTAGAAGTTCTGTCAAGGAGAGGTTTGGTCACCTAATTGCGCACCAAAAAAGAGAAATCCTTATCGGAAAGCCCCCTCTTTCCTGGGAACGACCTGGTTGTTAAATATTATGAATTATAATATTAATGATAAATAAGTTTGTGTTGATTAAAGATGAAATTGATAGTTCCATTGTGTTGGAATTATTAGTGTTAGTGAAAATCGATATTTATTTCGATAATAATTGATGTCTGGAAGTTATATTGACCAATCGGGTAATTAATCGGATAAATGAGCAATTAATTGCTATTAATTCACATGATTATAACTATTTATTCACATGTGTGTACTATTGATTCATATTCTTGTACTATTAGGGGAGTTGGTGCAAGATTGATAATACTTGCATGACTAAGTTAAAAATGGAGGTATAGATGGAGGTACTATATTGTAATTCGTATTTTCACATGTCTAGAACTATTTATTCATATGATTTACTATTGATTCACATGATTTACTATTAGGGGAGGTGGTGCAAGTTTGATAATACTTGCATGACTAAATTAAAATTAAAAAAAAAGATGAAGGTATTATATTGTAATATTTCGAGCCCCAAAATGTACAATTATGGAAACTATATTTTCCTATAAATAGAAGCTCATTCCTTCATTATTTTTCACCAATTCACTAAAGCTATAGAGTAGTTATTATAGAGAGAAATTATAGAGAGAAAAAAGAAGAGAAGTCTGCTACCTCACCATTCTAGTATCCAGTTTTCTTCTAAGGTAAGGGATATCATTATTGTAGTAAGGGGTATTATTTATTTCGTATTCTTGAAGAGAGCTATTGTTATTCCATTCTTTATTATTATGTTGGAATAACTTTTATACATCTAATATCGCATACATGGTGAAATTCTTACATTATTCCATTCTTTACTATTACATTGGAATAACACATGCATCTGATTCTATCGCATGCTTGGTAAATTTCGTTGTTATTCCATTCTTTATTATTCGTTGGAATATCCCGTGCATGCGGATTACGCATGACTGGTTCCATTCTTTATTTTTCTCGTTGAAATATCACATGCATGCGGATTACGCATTTGACTGGTTCCATTCTTTATTATTCATTGGAATAACTTCATGCGTGTGATCTATCACATGCCTGGTGAATTCCTTTGTTATTCCATTCTTTATTATTCTATTAGAATAATCTGTCTATGTGGATTACCGCATGCATGGTGAATGATCCTTCGTATTCATTCTTTATTAAATTGTGGAAATGATCTGTCTATGTGGATTACCGCATGGCGGGTGAAAATTCATTTGCAATTTCGTATATTCTATTAAACTCGTATGAGATATCATTTCTTTTGTACTCGTCATGGAATATCATTTTATTTGGTATTTTTTTTTACGAGTTACTATTCATGGGTTACTATTCACCCAGTTACTATTCACTCTAGTATTATTCACTCGGGTATTTAGGGCACTTTTTGTGTCAGAGTACTATTCACGAGTTACTATTCATGGGTTACTATTCACCCAAATTACTATTCACTCCAATATTATTCACTCAGGTATTTGGGGTACTTTTTATCTTAGGGTACTATTCACGAGATACTATTCCCAAGTACTATTTATAGGGTACTATTATGGGTACTATTTACCCAAAAAATATATTTCTTTTACATCCAAATTATTTTGGTACATGAATATTATTCTTGAATTTTACTCTACAAAGCGAAGTATCATGTTGACAATTTGGATATTTTTAAACTCTGGATAAATTTAAAGTCTTTAATATTTATCCTTGATTTCGTTTGATTAATGCTTTTATCATTGTCATCATCAACATGCTTATATTATGATGAAAGAAAGTCATCTTTGGCTTACGTGCAAAGATGGACTGTTGATTATTGGTTTACAGTTGTATATCTTTGGCTTAATGCAAAGATGGACTGTTGATTATTGGTTTTATAGTTGTATATCTTAGGCTTACGCGCAAAGATGGACGGTTGATTATTGGTTTTACAGTTGTATATCTTTGGCTTACGTTCAAAGATGAACTATTGATTGATGAGTATCTTTGGCTTATGTGCATAGATGAACTATTTATTGGTATGATTATGACCAGGGATCATTCGGTATAATCATGACCCGTAATGTTATAGATGATGTGGTAAAAGTCATCATTAGCCCGTAGTGCATTGATGGACAGTTATTGGTATGATTATAACCAGGGATTATTCTGTATAATCATGACCATTGATGATTAGAAGAATATCCTTGGTCGTAGTGCAGGGATGATTCGATGATGTGGATTATTTATTAAGCAGAGTCTCAGCGATAAAATATTGATTATACACTTTTAATTCGTAAAAGATAGTAGATATCATGCTCTACTTGACTCTTCTAAAATATAGTTGTATGTCTTTGGCCTGTAGTGAAAATATGAATTGTTAATGAATATCTTTGGCCATAGTGCAAAGATGAATTTATTAGTATGATTATGAGCAAGAATTGTGATTTGGTATAACCATGATTTTTGATGTTTCAGGTGAAGATAGGTGATGAAAATTATCTTAGATCACAGGTGCGAAAGAGAAATTTAGAATCACAATTATGATTATGAGTTATTCATATGATTGTGGACAGGAATTGTTGATTGATGTTATAGGGATAAAACATTATTGGTGGACTTTTAACATGGAGAAGATAATAGACCTAATGGTCTATTTGACTCTTCTAATGGATTGCTCGTTCCGCTACAACTATGGTTGAAAAGTTTTATCATCTACCATGTGTTCTAAATCTCTGATTTATTACTGATGAAAGCTATTGATGATGTAAATTATCTTTAGTCATGATATTCTTTATTGGGCTAGTTGTGCTCACCCTTTTTGCTTCACAATTCCTTTCAGGTAATAAGAGTGTAGCTGGGTCGAGCGGGGGTAATAAGAAAATAGAACGGTGGTCTATAGCTGTTGAGGTTCTCCCTAAATAGTATGGAAATAATTTTAGTGAGAACATTAGATAAGTGTGTCGTATTATATACGTCATTTGATATTTACTTTTGGTGAACCGAATAGGGTGAGGTGAACCCAACTTTGGAATGGTGTTTTGCCACTATCATACAAGATGTCTAATGATATACAACCTCGTGTTATCATAAGACGTGGTTTTATACATCCACTTCTTTGAGTATATCTCTCTGAGCACTACCTATATGATCTTAGAGTTTGGTTGAAATATAATTTTCATTTGCAGATAGTGGAGATAGTTATATGTCAAGAGAAGACTCACCAATGGAAAGAACATGATAGTAATCTTCTCATTTTTCTTTGGGGTCTATTGGGTCAACCAAGGATAATTCTGTGGACATATGATATCTATCATAACCTTGACGCATGGCCTCCCATGTACGAATTGGTTTCCTTGAGCACTTCCCAAAGATTTTAATTTCTAAAACAGTTTTTGACTATACTTTTATGTAAAGTACGATTGTAAGGTTGTGGTCGAGAAACCATGAGAGCTATATACATTTGTATTAAAACTCACAGTTTAACTATGGTCGTATCCTGCACGACAGTTCAACAGTTATATTAATGAAGTTTGTAAATGATTTTTATAGTATGATATCTGGCGACTCAAAATGGGTGGTGTGGACCTATTTTGGGGGCGTCACAAATGGTATCAGAGCTTAGGGATATGGTCGTTGGCTGAGATAAGAGTCTAGAACTAGGAGGGGAGAGACGAGTAATATACTTTGCTAGTGTGTGACATACCTAAGCCAAAATTTTTACTTGATAAGTTGACAATTTATGATATGTCAATTGACCTTTGTTTTGAATATATATTCTAGAATGATATCTGAAATACAGGAGATGAGCAATGGAAAAATCATAATACAAAGGATATAACCGGGAAGGTACAATCCGAAAAGAAAAGCAAGGTATTGTCATCTTTTCGAATACCAGGTACGTACGTAAATTTCGAGGGCGAAATTTCATAAGGAGGGGAGATTGTGAGACCCCGAATTTTACGAAATGAAAGTATTCAATTTTCTTATAATTATTCTATTTAGTAAATGGTTAAATTGATAAAAGGGTTAAAGTTAAGGGTGATATGTGAAAATTTTGCAAAGTAAGCAAGTTGATATAAAATATTCATTGTGTCGGGGAATATTCAATTAGTCGGGAAATATTCGTTTTAACAGGGAATATTCGTACGACGGCATAATCATTCATGGACCCCATAATGGAAGTATTGTCGTAGTTAGAAAACGACGAAATAATCTTTTTATAAAAATAACAGCAAAAGTGTTACCGTTAAAACTGTTGAACTACCCGGTAGTAAAAGTACAGTAATACATGTGGTTGCATAGTAGCACACGGTATTGATTATTGATGCTTACATAAGAAGTCACTCAGTTATACTCAATTATTGCTACAGTAATTGTTGCATCATATCTCTCATATTATTGATTAAAGTATTGTCACATTATCATCTGCATAATATTTTATATTATTAAATCAATAATTGAGACGACAAAGTTATTCATATTATTATTTGCAATATTGACAATGTCTAGAAGTTCTGTCAATGAGAGGTTTGGTCACCTAATTGCGTGCCAATAAGGAGAAATCCTTATCGGAAAGGCCCCTCTTTCCTGGGAACGACCTGGTTGTTAAATATTATGAATTATAATATTAATGATAAATAAGTTCGTGTTGATTAAAGATTAAATTGATAGTTCCATTGTGTTGAAATTATTAGTGTTAGTGAAAATCGACATTTATTTCGATAATAATTGATGTTTGGAAGTTATATTGACCAATCGAGTAATTAATCGGATAAATGAGCAATTAATTGCTATTAATTCACATGATTATAACTATTTGTTCACATGTGTGTACTATTGATTCACATTCTTGTACTATTAGGGGAATTGGTGTAAGATTGATAATACTTGCATGACTAAGTTAAAAATGGAGGTATAGATGGAGGTACTATACTGTAATTCGTATTTTCATATGTCTAGAACTATTTATTCACATGATTTACTATTGATTCACATGATTTACTATTAGGGGAGGTGGTGCAAGTTTGATAATACTTGCATGACTAAATTAAAAATGAAGAAAAAGATGAAGGTATTATACTGTAATATTTTGAGCCCCAAAATATGCAATTATGGAAACTATATTTTCCTATAAATAGAAGCTCATTCCTTCATTATTTTTCATCAATTCATTAAAGCTATAGAGCAGTTATTATAGAGAGAAATTATAGAGAGAAAGAAGAAGAGAAGTCTGCTATCTCACTACTCTAGTATCTAGTTTTCTTCTAAGGTAAGGGAGATTCTTCTGTTATTCCATTCCTTATTATTCTGTTGGAATAACCTGTATGTGCGGTCTATCGCATGCTTGCTGAATTATGTTGTTATTCTATTTTTTATTATTCTGTTGGAATATCACCATGCATGACGGATTACGCATGACTGGTTCCATTCTTTATTATTCATTGGAAATATCACATGCTGCATGCGGATTACGCATGACACGGTTCCATTCTTAATTATTACATTGGAATAACTCGTCTGCATGCGATCTATCGTATGCACGGTGAATTCTTTTGTTATTCCATTCTTTATTATTCGTTGGAATAACACATCATGTGGATTATCAGATGGATGGTGAATGATCCTTCGTATTCATTCTTTATTAAATTGTGGAAATAATTTGTCTATGTGGATTACCGCATGGCGGGTGAAAATCCATTTGCAGTTTCGTATATTCTATTATACTCGTATGAGATATCATTTCTTTTGTACTCGTCATGGAATATCATTTTCTTTGGTATTTTTTTTATGAGTTACTATTCACGGATTACTATTCACCCGATTACTATTCACTCTAGTATTATTCACTCGGGTATTCGGGGCACTTTTTGTGTCGGAGTACTATTCATGAGTTACTATTCATGGGTTACTATTCACCTAAATTACTATTCACCCGAATATTATTCACTCGGGTATTTGGGGTACTTTTCATGCCGGGGTACTATGCACAAGGTACTATTCTCGAAGTACTATTCATAGGGTACTATTGATGGGTACTATTTATCCGAAAAATATATTTCTTTTCTGTCCAAATTATTTTTGGTACATGAATATTATTCTTGAATTTTACTCTACAAATCAGTATCATGTTGACAATTTGGATATTTTTAAACTCTGGATAAATTTAAAGTCTTTAATATTTATCCTTGATTTCGTTTGATTAATGCTTATATCATTGTCATCATCCTCATGCTTATATTATGATGAAAGTCATCTTTGGCTTACGTGCAAATATGGACTGTTGATTTTTGGTTTTACAGTTGTATATTTTTGGCTTACGTGCAAAGATGGACTGTTGATTATTGGTTTTATAGTTGTATATGGTTAGCTTACGTGCAAAGATGGACTATTGATTATTGATTTTACAGTTGTATATCTTTGGCTTACGTGCAAAGATGAATTATTGATTGATGAGTATCTTTCGCTTATGTGCATAGATGAACTATTTATTGGTATGATTATGACCAGGGATCATTCGGTATAATCATGACCCGTAATGTTATAGATGATGTGGTAAAAGTCCTCATTGGCCCGTAGTGCATTGATGGACAATTATTGGTATGATTATAACCAGGGATTATTCGGTATAATCATGACCATTGATGATTACATGAATATCCTTGGTCGTAGTGCATGGATGATTCGATGATGTGGATTATTTATTAAGCTGAGTCTCAGCAATAAAATAATGATTATACACTTTTAATTCCTAAAAGATAGTAGATATCATGCTCTACTTGACTCTTCTAAAATACAGTTGTATGTATTTGGCCTGTAGTGAAAAGATGAATTGTTAATGAATATCTTTGGCCGTAGTGCAAAGATGAATTTATTAGTATGATTATGAGCAAGGAATGGGGTTTTGGTTTAACCTGATTTTTGATGTTTCAAGTGAAGATAGGTGATGAAAATTATCTTCGTCCTGGGTGCGAAGAGGAATTTAGAATCACAATTATGATTATGAGTTATTCATATGATTGTGGACAGGAATTGTTTATTGATGTTACAGGGATAAAACATTATTGGTGAACTTTTAACATGGAGAAGATAATAGACCTGTTGGTCTATTTGACTCTTTAATGGATTGCTCGTTCCGCTGCAACTATGGTTGAAAAGTTTTATCATCTACCAAGTGTTCTATGTGACGCCCCCAAAATAGGTCCAATCCATCTAACCTATTCTGAGTCGCCAAATACATGGTACAGAAAACAATTACAACTTTATTACTACAATTGTCATGCAAAATATAACAACACATATACTATGAGTTGTAATACCAACTGTGACTCATGTCCCAATTATGGACAACACCTCACATTGATACATTACATAAAGGTACAGTCAATAACTATTTTAGAAATTAAAATCTTTGGGAAGTGCTCAAGGAAACCTTCGTACATAGGAGGCCATGAATCTAAGTTATGATAGATATCATATGTCCAGAGAATTATCCTTGGTTGATCCAATAGACCCCAAAGAAAAACGAGAAGATTACTATCATGTTCCTTCCAATGGTGAGTCTTCTCTTGACATATAACTATCTCCACCGTCTGCGATTGAACATTATGTTTCAACCAAACTCCAAGATCATATAGGTAGTGCTCGTAGATATACTCAGCAAGTGGATGTGCACAATCCTGTCTTATGATAACTCGAGGTTGTATGCCATTAAACATCTTGTATGATAATGACAAAACACCCTTCCAAAGTTGGGTTCGCCTCACCCTATTCGGTTCACCAAAATTAAATATCAAATGACGTATACAATACGACACACTTATCTAAAGTTTTCAATAAAATTATTTCCATACTATTTAAGGAGAACCTCAACAGCTATAGACCACCGTTCTATTTCTCTGTTACCCCCTCTCGACCCAGCTACACTCTTGTTACCTGAAAGGAATTGTGAAGCAAAAGGGTGAGCACAAATAGCCCAGTAAAGAATATCATAACTAAAGATAATTAAATTATCAATAGCCTTCGTCAGAAATAAATCAGAGATTTAGAACATATGGTAGATGATAAAACTTTTCAACCATAGTTGCAGCGGAATGAGCAATCCATTAGAAGAGTCAAATAGACCATAATGTCTATTATCTTCTCTATGTTAAAAGTCCACTAACAATGTTTTATCCATGTAATATCAATCAACAGTTCTGTCCATAATTATATGAATAACTCATGATCATATTTGTAGTTCCAAATTCCTTTTCTCATCCAGGACGAAGATAATTTTCATCACCTGTCTTTACCTGAAACATCAAAGATCATGGTTATACCAAATCACAGTTCCTGTTCATAATCATACTAATAAATTCATCTTCACACTACGGCCAAAGATATTCATTAACAGGTCATCTTTGCACTACGGACCAAATATATTCAACAACAAGTTATCTTTTCACTACGGGCCAAAGATATTCACCAATAATTCATCTTTGCACTATATGCCAAAGATATTTAACAACAAGTCATCTTTGCACTACGGGTCAAAGATATTCATCAACAATTCATCTTTGCACTACAGGCCAAAGATATTAATATTTCAAAGAAATACATAATCATTTCAGAATTTATATAAACCATAATTATAACCATGTTGATCAATTCACCTTTGTACTTAAGCTAAAAATATTCAATTGTAAATTTAATGGTCATGATCATACCAGTCAACAATTCATCTTTGCACTACTGGCCAAAGAGAACCCATAGTCACGATCACACCAATAATCTACCCATCTTTACACTTAAGTCAAAGAGAAGTTTCATTACCAGGATTATAAAAATGTTATATGAACAATATAATCAAAACATGGATTTAATTCCAAGAGTAAGATTTATAAATCAACGATTTCATAACACCTTAATCCAAATGTTATAAATCACTTAATAATCTCATAATCTAATATTATTAATATTACCACAATATTTTAATCATTTCTTAAACTTATAAATAATTTATTTTAATTGTTTATACTTTACTAATTAATGCATTTAATCACCCTAAAATGCCAAACTCATAAGATTTCATCACCAATAATCAAAACCCTCATAAAAAATCTGCATATACCTTATATAGGATTCTCAAGCCATAAAATCCTATTTTCCAATTTTGTTACTTCATATAACATATTTAATTCATTTACTCATAACTAGTCCATTTTCATGAAAAATACCAAATCAGTCCCAAAAATATTTCTTTTCTGGGATTTAGCATAATATAGTCCCATATTGAACATATATTTTTCTCGGAATTTTTAAAATTCATTTACTATTTTTTATATGGCCAAAACCACCGAATATTTAGACATTTATCATAAATTTTACTTTTATCCAAAAATTCCGAAATTTACAGGGTATACTGATATTATATAGATGTACTCCCAATAAAAATTTCATCAATTTTGGAGTTAACCACAAGGAGTTATAAGGGTTCACTTTTAAAATAGTCTTTTCTCATAAAATTCATAGCTCCTAATCTATACATCCAAAAATCGCCATTTTTGGACACAATCAAGGAAACTCATCAAACTATCATTTCAAATTTTTCCAGAATTTTTGAAGGTCAGAAAAATTTCAAAACTGAAAAGCATAATAATCCTTAAAATCCCTTACATAATAACGACAATATCCCTTACCTCAAAAGAGCAGTACTTCTGACTTGAATAACGCTGAACGAACTTGCACCGTATAGCAACACTCAAAATATCTAAATACTCACAAAAATACGCTCGATAATATAGAGAGAGAAAACTTCAGTTTCTGGTGTGATTTTCAATTCTAACCTAAGCACCTATTTATAGGAAAATGCTTAGAACACCAAAGCAGAAAATTTAATAAAACAATAATATTTAAATTTAAATTTAAATTTCCTATGCACACCTTACAATCTGAATTCAGTAATTCACACATGTTAGTGGGGCCTACCAACTCACCAAAAATGAAAAACATGTTTTAAACAATTTTTGTAACAAAATCAATTCAGACAATATTCCAGAACTTCAATAATTCATAATAAATAGCCTTTTTATCAGAAAAATTCAAATCTTATGTCCATTCCATAGGAAATTTAATTCTCTACAACTTTGCAGAAGAAAGTTTTTTCAAATTCCAAACAAAAATTGACCGAAATCCACATACGGACAATTTTACAGGCTATAATCAAATTTCAGTCAAAAATTGTGTCCACCAACATGTTTAACATGTGTTGTAAGACCCCAACTTATTATAAATAAAATTGAATTTTCCTTTATTCATTATTCTAAATTAATAAGGGTTAATTTGATATAATGCTTTGGTTATAGGCGAAATGTGCAAAGTTTACAAAATAAGCAAGTGGTTATAAAATATTCATTCTTGTCGGGGAATATTCGTTTGGTCGTGGAATATTCTTTTTTTCGGGAATATCCAATTGCAACAGTGCCTTGATCATTTATGGGCCCCATAATGAGAATAAGCATCGGATGAGGAAAAGCGACAAGTATGTGTTTTTATAAATAATGGCGTAGTTATTACTGAATTTACACTTTGGTGGAATACCCGGTGGTTAAAATCTGACAATATGTGTGGTTGCACAAGAGCTACACAGTATTGCCTGATATTGTTGAATTATTGATCCTTACGTAAGAAGGCACTACTCAATAATTGTTACGATGAGTTCTTGCTTGATATTATATTGATTCAATAATTCTTTGCGTTGATATTTGGTATCCTTTGTTGTTTCAATAATTGTCATTACACAAGATTTTCTATTATCAAATCAATAATTCATATTATTTGAATAATATTATCGAGATAACATTATTGGCAATGTCTAGAAAGTTACATTAAGGAGAGGTTTGGTCACCTAATGCGGCTACCAAGAAGGAGAAATCCTTATTGGAAAGCCCCTCTTTCTGGGAAGCCGCACTGGTTGTTAGTAATGTGATTCTATAATATTATTTGTGAATAATTAATTATTGATTTATATGATATTGATTTTATGTGGATATAGATGGAGAAAATTTTAATGTGACAATTGTTTAAAATTAATATTTTATCTTTTACGATAAAATAATTCATTTAAATATATTATTTTAATAATATATTAACGGTGATATTTTTATAATGAATGTGGAATATATGAGTATATGAAGAGGTAGAGTATTTTGTGGCATTAAATGTTTAACATATGTTTTGTGTGTCGGTGGACACAATTCTTGATCGAAAATTGATTATAGATTGTAAAATCGCTCATTTATGCATTTCGGATAATTTTTGTTTGGAATTTGGAAAAACTTCCTTCTGCAAAGTTGTAGAGAATTGAACTTCCTATAAAAATCATGAGATTCGAATTTTCTGACAAAAGGGCTATTTATCATGAATTATTGAAGTTCCGGAGTTCCGAAATAATTAATTTTTGGAAGTTTTAATTATTTTATATAAGAAAAACGTTTTTGTGGTTGTTGGCACATGGGTGGCTGATGTTTTTGACCAAAGAAGGCATGCTAGAGTTTTCAAAACATGTGGGTAGGAATTTTGAATTAATAATAATATATTTTATTAATTTAGTCTCCTTTGGCGTTCTAACATTTTCCTATAAATAGAGGGCTAAGTTAGAATTGAAAATCACACGAAACTAAGTTTTCTCTCTTTCTCTCTATATATATCGGCGTATTCTTATGAGTATACTTTGAGTGTTGCTATCACGGTGCGAGTTACATCACAAGACTATACCGAAAATACGATCGAGAAATACGGTTATTTTGAGGTAAGGGATGTTATTTCTTCATAAATGATATTATTTTCTTCAATATCATTATGCCAAAATATTGGTTGAACTTTTATCAAATTTGGTACTTTTTCATGTCGGGGTTACTATTCATGAGTTCTTATTCACGAGTTTTTATTCATGAGTTCTTATTCACGAGTTACTATTCACGAAGCGTGAAGATATTTTTTGTGAAATTTTTATCTTTTTGTGTCGGGGTTACTTATTCACGTATCTGGGACTATTCACGATCTGAGACTATTCACAAATACTAAGACTATTCAATAGAAAAATGGAAATTTTTCTTTTTGTCCAAGATGTCTATTTTGGCTACTATCTTTGATTGTATCCATGTTTTGATCGTTATTTTGAGTTACGCTTCAAAATCGTTTATTATGAAGTATTATCGATCTTGGATAAAGCGTTGTTGTACGAATCCCTAATATTTGTCCTTCTATCTCCTTTGGATTCGTTCTTAAAAATATTTTCATCATCCTCGGTCCTTAATGGTGATACTTGATGAATATCTTTGGCTGTAGTGTAAAAGATGAGCGATTAAGCGATGAATATCTTTGGCTCAGTAGTGCAAAGATGAGCAATTTATTGAGATGAACATGACCATTTGGTGATTTAAATGAATATCTTTGGCTGTGGTGCAAAGATGAATATTGATTGTTATTCTGAGGGGATAAAATATTGATGATGGACTTTTAAACCTTAGAAGACAATAGAATTCTTTCTCTACGTGACTCTTCTAATGGATTGTTGTTTCCGCTGCATTTGTTGATCTAAAACTTGTTGTCTATTGTATTCTATTAGATTTTTCCCTGTTGAAGACTAACGATAATTTGTTGTATATTATCTTAGTCATAATATTCTTTACTGGGCTAGTTGAGCCCATCCTTTTCTTTGTTGTTCCATTTTCTTCTCAGGAGGTGAGAACATAGCAGGATCGAGTCGGGGTATGGAATGAAGGTTCTAGAGAGAGTTGTTTAGTAGTCCTCACCATTTTTGTAAAATAATGTATCAATTATTATGATGGGGATTTATTTGCGTGTGGATATTGTCTAGACGGCAATATCTGTATTTAAACTCACAGTATGTATTGTCGTATTTCACACGACATTTGTATTATTGAAGTTGTAGTTATTTACATACCATGTATTTGGCGATTTCGAGAATGGGTTGGGTGGAATGGACCTATTTTGGGGGCGCCACGGTTGGTATCGAGCTTAGGGATATGATCTCTGGCGAGAGATCGGGGAATAGAAACTAGGAGGGGAGAGACGAGTAAATCCTTCGCTAGTATGTCCTACCTAAGCTTATTTGTTGGTTAGGTCATAATATAGGGATATTATGTGACATGTTAATTTGTTTAATTAACCCTTGTTTTATGACAGTATTTGAGAATGTCGACTGAGAATATTAACAGTGGAGTAAATGAGACCGTGGAGACGCCGGTACTCACCAACGAGGAGAACGTGCAACAGGCTGGCAATGTTCCTCCTGTAAACAACACTACCGAGCAAACGATGAACGATGGAATGTTTAGGAGCTTTTTGCAGTTCATGCAAAAATCGACGAGGAGACTTCGTGTACAAAATACGGGTGGAAATGATGGCAAAGCGCCTTGATCATCACGACCAAGTAGTTCAAGGAGTTGGGACCACCGATTTCCATGGAAAGCCGGATCCGATCAAGCGTAAACGTGGGTCAAGCAAATTACCAAGATATTCGATGTCTTGGGGTGCACGGAGAACGAAGGTTCCATTCGCCACCTATATGTTTCGTGGTGAAGCAGATTACTGGTGGGAATCTGTGAAGCGTACCCAGCCAGATGCACTCAACATGTTTTGGGAAAGATTTCAGAAACTTTTCAATGACAAGTACTTTCCAGAAAGTATTCGTCATATGAAGGAGGTAGAGTTTATTAGACTTAACGAACAACATGACAAAGTTGTCTCGATGACGAGGCAAAGTTCGCAGAGTTATCGAGTTTGCACCTCATTTGGTGGAGAATGAGGAACGAATGACGCGCATGTTTCTGAGAGGTCTAAAACCCGAGATTCGTCAATACCTTATCTCTCATAAGTTTTCTCTATATTCAGATGTTGTAAATAGGGCTCAATTATTAGAGCGAGATAGTGAGTATACTCAACCGAGGGACCCACAACTGTGGTAGTCATCGAGCGATGATAACCCGGTGAGGAGGAAAGAATACGGACAAAGGCGGTAACCACTCTAGTGGTAATCGTGGCCATGAAAATAGAAGAAGCGAGTCGGGAGGAGATTTTAAAAGAGGAGATTCAACAACGACCATGTGAAGGCGTCGGCGCCAAGAAGTAATCTGGTTCCAAGGAGGAGAAAGACCACCGATTCAGATGTTACAAATGCGGGAAGGAGGGACATATCATTAAATCATCCACAACATTCCAAGGTATGTTACAAGCTGTGGAAAGGAAGGCCACATCATTTCGAGATTGTACTATAAGCGAAACCAAGTTTAGCGAAAGTGGTGATTCCAAGGGTCTGTCCGGATAAGTCGAAATCGGTGGTTCTCGGAAGAGCGTTTGTCGTGGACCGATCAAAATGCGAGGAACCCGAATGAGTTTAGTACAGGTTAGTTAATTATAATTCTTCATGAAGTTTATACCTTACTAGATACTGGGGTTCTACCCATTCTTTTATCTCTTGCTTGCGCTCAATGTTTGAACTTGACTACAGAGATATTAGACTTTGACCTATTATTGGAGACTTCGTTAGGAGAAACTTTCATTACATCCGTTGTTTAGAAATCTTGCTTGATTCAAGTTGGCACTATCACATTACCTGTTGATCTTATCTCTTTAAAGATACTTGCTTTTGATGTGATTTTAGAGATTGATTGGTTAACTACTCATCATGCCAAATTGATTGCTTTTGTAAGGTTGTTAGTTTTCATATTCCTAAGCAAACCTGTTATTCGAATTTAAGCAACCAAACCATTGAAGTCAAATTTGTCATATCAAACCACAAAGCTATTTGTTTATTGAAAAACTAATGTCAAGCTTTCTTAGCCATGTTATGGACTTGAACAATAATCGTCGATTTGAATGATATTTTTGTTGTTAGTGAATTTCCGACGTATTTCTGAGGAATTTCTTGGCCTACTCCCAAAGTGTGATATTGAATTTTGTATCGACTTTGAACCCGTTACAAAACCCATTTCTAAAATCTCACATCGAATGGCTCATATTGAACTTCGAGAGTTAAAACCCAACTATAGAAGTTGATACTCAAGCCTCTATCTTATGACTTCCTTTGTGGAATACCGAAGCGGACTCTCGTAGGGGACGCCATATTAGTCTGCAAAGTAGTAAAACCGATAGGTGTCATTATTGGGATATGAGTTACTGGTTGAGAGCAACCTAAGTCAAGAATCGAAATACGTAGCTTTCTAGGCTTAGTTGGTTATTATCGGAGATTCGTGGAAAGATTTTCTCAAATCGCTAGTCTATTAACTCAGCTGACTCGTAGAGATACAAAATTCGAATGGAGCACGGAATGTGGGAAGAGCTTCAAAGAACTTAAGAAGAGACTCATTTAAGCACATGTTACGACCATACCATCACGGAAGCGAACGTGGTAGGCGGCGTGTTGAGTAAAAGATCGTATATGATGCGAGTACGATATTGTCAAAGACTCATCTCGTATAACTTACAAATGATGAAGATAGAGTTAAAGACTCTAGGGACTCACGTGATGATATACGAGTAGAATAGACTTTAATCGATAATGTTAAAACCGCTCAAGCTATAGACCTGAAGCTGATGAATATAAAGAAGAAGGTGCAAGAAGGCGTTATTCTCAATGAAGAGAAGAAAGCTCAAACCTTCGATTTATTAATTCATTCTCGATCGAGTAAGCGTGGCCTATAGACTGAGCTTTACTACCAAGTATGTGGCGTGTTTATAACATTTTTTACGTACCGATGTTACGTAAATATGTGGACGACCCGAATAACATCATTGAGTTAGATCCAGACGAGATAGCTGAAGACTTAACGTACGAAGAGGTACCTGTCAAGATATTAGATATGAAGGAGCATGTCCTATGTACCGAAGTTATACCACAAGTTAAAGTTTTGTGGAGAAACCATGCTATTGAGGAAATGACCTGGGAGTTGGAAACGGAAATGTAAGCGAGGTATCTTCATCTTTTCGATACACCAGGTACGCACGTCAATTTCGAGGACGAAATTTCATAAGGAGGGGAGGTTGTAAGACCCCAAATTATTATAAATAAAATTGAATTTTCCTTTATTCATTATTCTAAATTAATAAGGGTTAATTTGATATAATGCTTTGGTTATGGGCGAAATGTGCAAAGTTTACAAAATAAGCAAGTGGTTATAAAATATTCATTATTGTCGGGGAATATTCGTTTGGTCGTAGAATATTCTTTTTGTCGGAAATATCCGTCTGACAGTAGTGATCATTTGTGGGCCCCATACTTGGGATAAGCTGTCGGATGAGGAAAGCGACAAGTATGTGTTTTTATAAATAACGGCGTAGTTATTACTAGTTTATAATTGTTGGAATACCCGGTGGTTAAAATACGATAATATGTGTGGTTGCGAAGAAAGATTACCGCGGTATTATAAAGTATTGTTGAATTATTGATCCTTACGTAAGAAGGCACTACTCAATAATTGTTACAGTAGTTACTGTTCAATATTATATTGATTCAATAATTGCTGCGTTGATATTTGGTATCACTGTTGTTTCAATAATTGTCATTACACAGTATTTTCTATTATCAAATCAATAATTCATATTATTTGAATAATATTATCAGATAACATTATTGGCAATGTCTAGAAAGTTCTGTCTAAGGAGAGGTTTGGTCACCTAATTGCGCGCCAGTAAGGAGAAATCCTTATTGGAAAGCCCCCTCTTTCCTGGGAACTGCCTGGTTGTTAGTAATGTGATTCTATAATATTATTTGTGAATAATTAATTATTGATTTATATGATATTGATTTTATGTGGATATAGATGGAGAAAATTTTTAATGTGACAATTGTTTAAAATTAATATTTTATCTTTTTCTGATAAAATAATTCATTTAAATATATTATTTTAATAATATATTAACGGTGATATTTTTATAATGAATGTGGGATATATGAGTATATGAGGAGGTAGAGTATTTTGTGGCATTAAATGTTTAACATATGTTTTGTGTGTCGGTGGACACAATTCTTGACCGAAAATTGATTATAGACTGTAAAATCGCTCATTTATGGATTTCGGATAATTTTTGTTTGGAATTTGGAAAAACTTCCTTCTGCAAATTTGTAGAGAATTGAATTTCCTATAAAAAGTCGCGAGATTCGAATTTTCTGATAAAAGGGCTATTTATCATGAATTATTGAAGTTCCGGAGTTCTGAAATAATTGATTTTTGGAAGTTTTAATTATTTTATATAAGAAAAACGTTTTTGTGGTTGTTGGCACATGGGTGGCTGATGTTTTTGACCAAAGAAGGCATGCTAGAGTTTTCAAAACATGTGGGTAGGAATTTTGAATTAATAATAATATATTTTATTAATTTAGTCTCCTTTCAGGCGTTCTAACATTTTCCTATAAATAGAGGCTAAGTTAGAATTGAAAATCACACCAGAAACTAAGTTTTCTCTCTTTCTCTCTCTATATTATCGAGCGTATTCTTGTGAGTATACTTTGAGTATTGCTATACTCTGATGCGAGTTTCACAAGACTATTATCTAAAAAATCTGATCAAAAGTACGGTTATTTTGAGGTAAGGATGTTATTTCTTTCGCATAAATGATATTATTTTCTTCAATATCATTATGCCAAAATATTAGTTGAACTTTTATCAAATTTGGTACTTTTTCATGTGGGGTTCTTATTCATGAGTTACTATTCACGAGTTACTATTATTCATGAGTTACTATTCACGATTCTACTTATTCACGAAGCGTGAAGATATTTTTTGTGAAATTTTTATCTTTTTGTGTCGGGGTTACTATTTCACGATATCTGGAACTATTCACGTATACGGCACTATTCACAAATACGGCACTATTCACCGAAAAATGGAAATTTTTCTTTTTGTCAAGATGTCTATTTTGGCTACTATCTTTGATTGTATCCATGTTTTGATCGTTATTTTTGAGTTCGCTTCAAAATCGTTTATTATGAAGTATTATCGATCTTGGATAAACCATTTATACGAATCCCTAATATTTGTCCTTCTATCTCACTTTGGATTCGTTCTTAAAAATAATTTTCATCATCCTCGGTCCTTAATGGTGATACTTGATGAATATCTTTGGCTGTAGTGCAAAGATGAGCGATTAAGCGATGAATATCTTTGGCACTGTAGTGCAAAGATGAGCAATTTATTGAGATGAACATGACCAATTTGGTGATTTAAATGAATATCTTTGGCCTCAGTAGTGCAAAGATGAATATTGATTGTTATTCTGAGGATAAAATATTGATGATGGACTTTTAAACCTTAGAAGGCAGTAGAATTCTTTTCTACGTGACTCTTCTAATGGATTGTTGTTTCATTTGCATTTGTTGATCTAAAACTTGTTGTCTATTGTATTCTATTAGATTTTTCCTGTTGAAGACTAACGATAATTTGTTGTATATTATCTTAGTCATAATATTCTTCTTTGGGCTAGTTGAGCCCATCCTTTTCTTTGTTGTTCCATTTTCTTCTCGGGAGGTGAGAACATAAGCGAGGATCGAGTCGGGGTATGGAATGAAGGTTCAGAGAGAGTTGTTTAGTAGTCCTCACCATTTTTGTAAAATAATGTATCAATTATTATGATGAGGATTTATTTGCGTGTGGATATTGTCTAGACGGCAATATCTGTATTTAAACTCACAGTATGTATTGTCGTATTTCACACGACATTTGTATTATTGAAGTTGTAGTTATTTCTGTACCATGTATTTGGCGACTCAGAATGGGTTGGGTGGAATGGATCTATTTTGGGGGCGTCACATGTGTTTAGCATTTATAGTAACAAAAATACTCTTTCTCCTCATTTATTCATATATCACACATTCATTGTAAAAATATCACCATTATTATATTATTAAAATATAATAATATATTTAAATGAATTATTTTATCAAAAAAGATAAAATATCAACTTTCAACAATTATCACATTAAAATTTTTTTCCATCTATATCCACATAAAATGAATATTTTCCTTATCATATAAATCAATAATTAATTATTCACAAATAATATTACAGAATTACAATAATGATGACGGGGCGGTTTCGAGGAAAGGGGTTTTCCAATAAGGATTTCTCCTTACTGGCGCGCAATTAGGTGACCAAACCTCTCCTTGACAGAACTTACTAAACATTACCAATAATGCTATCTAATAATATTATTCAAATAATATGAATTATTGATCTGATAATTGGAAATATTGTGCCATGACAATTATTGGAACAATAATAATATAAAATATCAACGTAGTAATTATTGAATCAATAAAATAAAAGATTGAACAGTAATTACTGTAACAATTATTGAGTAGTGCCTTCTTACGAAAAAAATTTATCATGCTTCGTGAATAGTACTCGTAAATAGTAACTCATGAATAGTAACTCGTGAATAGTAATTAAAAAAAATTAAATACTTTTATTTCATAAAATTCGGGGTCTTACATTCTAAATCTCTGATTTATTACTGATGAAGGCTATTGATGATGTAAATTGTCTTTAGTCATGATATTCTTTATTGGGCTAGTTGTGATCACCCTATTTGCTTCACAATTACTTTTAGGTAATAAGAGTGTAGCTGGGTCGAGCGGGGGTAACAGGAGAATAGAACGGTGGTCTATTGCTGTTGAGGTTCTCCCTAAATAGTATGGAAATAATTTTTGTGAGAACTTTAGATAAGTGTGTCGTATTGTATACGTCATTTGATATTTAATTTTGGTGAACCGAATAGGGTGAGGTGAACCCAACTTTGGAAGGGTGTTTTGCCACTATCATACAAGATGTCTAATGACATACAACTTCGTGTTATCATAAGACAGGGTTGTGCACATCCACTTGCTGAGTATATCTACAAGCACTACCTATATGATCTTGGAGTTTGGTTGAAATATAATTTTCAATTGCAGACAGTGGAGATAGTTATATGTCAAGAGAAGACTCACCATTGGAAAGAACATGATAGTAATCTTCTCGTTTTTCTTTGGGGTCTATTGGGTCAACCAAGGATAATTCTGTGGACATATGATATCTATCATAACCTTGACGCATGGCCTCCCATGTACGAAGGTTTCTTTGAGCACTTCCCAAATATTTTAATTTCTAAAACAGTTTTTGACTGTACTTTTATGTAAAGTACCATTGTAAGGTTGTGGTCGAGGAACCATGAGAGTTACATACTATTGTATTAAAACTCACAGTTTAACTGTGGTTGTATCTTGCATGACAGTTCAACAGTTGTATAAATGAAGTTTGTAAATGATTTTTATAGTGTGATATCTGGCGACTCAGAATGGGTCATTTGGACCTATTTTGGGGGCGTAACAAATGGTATCAGAGCTTAGGGATATGGTGGCTGGCGAAGATAAGATTCTAGAACTAGGAGGGGAGATATGAGTAATATACTTAATACGTGTGGTTACATAGTAGCACACGATATTGATTATTGATGCTTACGTAAGAAGTCACTCAGTTATACTCAATTATTGCTACAGTAATTGATGCATCATATCTCTCATATTATTGATTAAATATTGTCACAATATCATCTGCATAATATGTTATATTATTAAATCAATAATTGAGACGGAAAAGTTATTCATATTATTATTTGCAATATTGAAAATGTCTAAAAGTTCTGTCAAAGAGAGGTTTGGTCACCTAATTGCGCGCCATTAAGGAGAAATCCTTATCGGAAAGCCCCCTCTTTCTTGGGAACGACCTGGTTATTAAATATTGTGAATTATAATATTGATGATAAATAAGTCCGTGTTGATTAAAGATGAAATTGATAGTTCCATTGTGTTGAAATTATTATTGTTAGTGAAAATCGATATTTATTTCGATAATAATTGATGTCTGGAAGTTATATTGACCAATCGGGTAATTAATCGGATAAATGAGCAATTAATTTCTATTAATTCACATGATTATAACTATTTGTTCACATGTGTGTACTATTGATTCACATTCTTGTACTATTAGGGGAGTTGGTGCAAGATTGATAATACTTGCATGACTAAGTTAAAAATTGAGGTACTATACTGTAATTCGTATTTTCACATGTCTAGAACTATTTATTCACATGATTTACTATTAGGGGAGGTGGTGCAAGTTTGATAATACTTGCATGACTAAATTAAAAATGAAGGAAAAGATGAAGGTATTATACTGTAATATTTTGAGCCCCAAAATATGCAATTATGGAAACTATATTTTTCTATAAATAGAAGCTCATTCCTTTATTATTTTTTACCAATTCACTAAAGCTATAGAGTAGTTATTATAGAGAGAAATTATAGAGAGAAAGAAGAAGAGAAGTCTGCTATCTCACTATTCCAATATCCAATTTTCTTCTAAGGTAAGGGTTATCATTATTGTAGCAAGGGGTATTATTTATTTCGTATTCATGAAGAGAGATATTGTTATTCCATTCTTTATTATGTTAGAATAACCTGTCTATGCGAAGTACTGCATACATGGTGAAATTCTTCTGTTATTCTATTCTTTACTATTCCGCATTGGAATAACTTTTATGCATGCGATTCTTATCGCATGCTTGGTGAATTCTGTTGTTATTCCATTCTTTATTATTCTGTTGGAATATCCTGTCTGTGTGGATTACGCATGACCTGGTTCCATTCTTTATTATTTTGTTAGAATATCCTGTCTGTACGGATTACGCATGACCTGGTTCCATTCTTTATTATTCTGTTGGAATAACCTGTCTGTGCGATCTATTGCATGCCTGGTGAATTCCTTTGTTATTCCATTCTTTATTATTCTATTGGAATAACCTGTCTATGTGGATTATCGCATGCATGGTGAATGATCCTTCGTATTCATTCTTTATTATACACTCGGGTATTTGGGGCACTTTTTGTGTCAGAGTACTATTCACGAGTTACTATTCATAGGTTACTATTCATCCAAATATTATTCACTCGGGTATTTGGGGTACTTTTTATGCCGGGATACTATTCCCGAAGTACTATTCATAGGGTACTATTGTGGGGGTACTATTTACCCAAAAAATATATTTTTTTTCTGTCCAAATTATTTTTGGTACATGAATATTATTCTTGAATTTTACTCTATAAAGCAGTATCATGTTGACAATTTGGATATTTTTAAACTCTGAATAAATTTAAAGTCTTTAATATTTATCTTGATTTCGTTTGATTAATGCTTATATCATTGTCATCATCCTCATGCTTATATTATGATGAAAGTCATCTTTGGCTTACGTGCAAAGATGGACTGTTGATTATTGGTTTTACATTTGTATATCTTTGGCTAACGTGCAAAGATGGACTGTTTATTATTGGTTTTACAGTTATATATCTTTAGCTTTTGTGCATAGATGAACTGTTTATTGGTATGATTATGACCAGGGATCATTCGGTATAATCATGACCCGTAATGTTATAGATGATGTGGTAAAAGTCCTCATTGGCCCGTAGTGCATTGATGGATGATTATTGGTATAGATTATAACCGTGGATTATTCGGTATAATCATGACCATTGATGATTACATGAATATCCTTGGCCGTAGTGCAAGGATGATTCGATGATGTGGGTTATTTATTAAGCTGAGTCTCAGCGATAAAATATTGATTATACACTTTTAATTAATAAAATATAGTAGATATCATGCTCTACTTGACTCTTCTAAAATATAGTTGTATATCTTTGGTCTGTAGTGAAAAGATGAATTGTTAATGAATATCTTTGGCTGTAGTGCAAATATGAATTTATTAGTATGATTATGAGCAGGAATTGTGATTTGGTATAACCATGATTTTTGATGTTTCGGTGAAGATAGGTGGTTAAAATTATCTTAAATCACCGGTGCAAAGAGGAATTTAGAATCGCATAATTATGATTATGAGTTATTCATATGATTGTGGACAGGAATTGTTGATTGATGTTATAGGGATAAAACATTATTGGTGGACTTTTAACATGAAGAAGATAATAGACCTGATGGTCTATTTGACTCTTCTAATGGATTGCTCGTTCCACTGCAACTATGGTTGAAAAGTTTTATCATCTACCATGTGTTCTAAATCTCTGATTTATTATTGATGAAGGCTATTGATGATGTAAATTATCTTTAGTCATGATATTCTTTACTGGGCTAGTTGTGCTCACCCTTTTTGCTTTACAATTCCTTTCAGGTAATAAGAGTGTAGCTGGGTCGAGCGGGGGTAACAGGAGAATAGAACGGTGGTCTATAGCTATTGAGGTTCTCCCTAAATAGTATGGAAATAATTTTTGTGAGAACGTTAGATAAGTGTGTCGTATTGTATACGTCATTTGATATTTAATTTTTGTGAACTGAATAGGGTGAGGTGAACCCAACTTTGAAACAGTGTTTTGCCACTATCATACAAGATGTCTAATGACATGCAACCTCGTGTTATCATAAGATGGGGTTGTGCACATCCACTTCTTTGAGTATATCTCTGAGCACTACCTATATGATCTTGGAGTTTGGTTGAAATATAATTTTCAATGCAGCAGCGGTGGAGATAGTTATATGTCAAGAGAAGACTCACCATTTGAAAGAACATGATAGTAATCTTCTCATTTTTCTTTGGGGTCTATTAGGTCAACCAAGGATAATTCTGTGGACATATGATATCTATCATAACATTGACATATGGCCTCCCATGTACGAAGGTTTCCTTGAGCACTTCCTAAAGATTTTAATTTCTAAAACAGTTTTTGACTGTAATTTTATGTAAAGTACCATTGTAAGGTTGTTGTCGTGGAACCATGAGAGTTACATACATTTGTATTAAAACTCACAGTTTAACTGTGGTCGTATCCTTCACGACAGTTCAACAGTTGTATAAATGAAGTTTGTAAATGATTTTTATAGTGTGATATCTAGCGACTCAGAATGGGTCGTGTGGACCTATTTTGGGGGCGTCACAGCTATAGTTGTCCTCACTATTCTATGAAATAGTGTGATAATAATTATAATGAGGACTCCATTAAGAGTGAATATTGTCTAGAAGGCAATATTCTTGTTTTAACTCTCAGCTATGTTTTGTCGTATATTACCCGACAGTTGTAGAATTAAGTTTGTATTTGATTTATGTACCATGTATTTGGCGACGCAAGATGGGTGATGTATACCTGTTTTGGGGGCGTCACAATTTAGGTGTTGTTTGTTTACATCTAATTGCCTCTTAATGGATTGTCTCTTATTCGTTAAGAGGCATGATGCTGTTTGTTTTTTTTGTTACCTCTGAATGCCTCTTAATTGGTAAGACAGAAAATAAAATCTTAATAATTAAGAGGTACCTCTTAATGAAATTTTTTTGATAATTTTTTTTATATAAATATATTTAACAATATTTTGCACTCATTTTTATGAAATTGAATATTTAAAATTATTAAATAAAATTTTACCCTTTAAAATTATAAAATAGTGTCATTAAGGGATAACTTACTTTTTAGTTATCAAATAATTTTTTAGATTCAAACCTCATAACTATTCAGATGATCTAATTTATTAAGACATCATAATCATTCAGATCTTAATTCCCAGGTTTATCAAACACAACCTTAAATATTTTCTGTTGATTAAGTCACGTAAAACATGTTTGTTGCTTCAGATCTCATCTCATCTCATCTTTCTCCTATAAATTCGAACTGATCTTAGAGATTATTGACTACTACTTCACATATGAACATACACTTACTCTCCTAAAAATACGTTGATGTGTTATTCTTTGACTAGGGCAATCCACAAAGACAAGTTCAAAGCCTTTTTCTATGAGTAAACACCATTGGAGGTTTCACCATTGAATTGTGGAGGGTGAACGCCTAGAGCATATTTGTACCTAAGGTATACGACCAGTGGGGGTAAAATCACTTTTTAGGACAGTAGGTTTGCTACGCCTCAGTTTTTTTCTCATTCCTGATAAGTTGTTCCAATTTTATCGTTCTATTGATCTTGTTGATAAGTGCTAAATATCCAACAATCTAAAAAGTGATTAAGATTTATTAATACGATGAAGCCTGCTTTAGATCTTGCTAAAATTGAATGCTTTTAATGGTACGCATTTTAAGATATGGTTTAAAGATATGCTGTTTTATTTGGAAACTAGGAATTTGGAATGTGTTATATGTGGATCCTATTGTGGATTGTTTTGCTAATGTTGTTTTTGATATGTATTAAATCCTTCATTAGTGTTAGACCATGTGTCTACTGATCATATATATGATATGTATGAATTATTTACACAATGTCATAAATGTATGTTTTAAAGCTTGAAAAAAAAACATCATTAATGGCAACTCGCGTTACACTTATTGTTAGAGGATAAAATTACAGTATGTAGTAGCTTAATTACATATTGTGTATATGACCTGCACTTTTTGGGTTCAATCGGATTTGTATGTTATAAAATATTTGGAACCTTGTTGTTAAACTGTCTCTTTTTAAGAGCTATAACTTTCTGCATAATTGTCCATTTCGAGTATTTTTCGCATGTATGCGTAGTACGTGTTGTAAGCTTTCCAACGATAGTTTATATGCATGAATCAGATAAATATCGAGTGAGATATAACTTGTCAAAGTTTGGATCGTGGAATGGATTTTCTAAAAATTTTGGGTTAAAGGTGGAGCGACCGATGCACCCAAACTTATTGTGATTATTAAATTTTAAAAATTTAACAGATATTAATTATTGACATAAAATAAATATTTCCACTGAAATTTTTGGGAAATTAATATATTTGGATAATTTTAGTTAATCTTCAATTTAATTATGCAATAGTTAATTAATTGTGATTATTAACATGATTATCAAAAAAATTCCAGAAAGATCCAGTAACCTTTTGTTATGATAAGATACTGTTGTAAATTTTATGGAAGTATTTTAATGTGTTTATAGCATACTTGGAATATTAATTGAGTAATATTGTATGTTATTTAATTTCTTTTGTTAATATTTTTAAAATATTAATTGTTGGTGCTTGGAATTAAATTCTCATGTTGTAATAACACATATACCTTTGTTCCTAGTGGGATTAATTTAAGTTTTAGTAATTTAATTGAATTATTAGTTGAAAATTAATGGTAAAATATAATTGGGCATTTATATGGATTGTGTTTCCTAAGCATGACAAAGTCTTTCTTCTGTTTTTATGTTCCATTATTTTTATGTTAATTTCATTCATGTGGCAAAGATGATGAACAATGATGATAAATCTAGATATACTCAAATCTATCTCATTGCCTCTAAAATATGAAGCAGAAGAAATATTTATTAAATAAAATCGAGGTTGAAAATTAGTCAGAAAAGAAAAAAAAATTAAAACTTAGATCTGTTCGTGGAGGTGTATATGATTCGGGAAGTCTCAGAAAACTTTGTGAACTAAATGGAATTATACATAAAACTTAATTCTCCACCTAATTCTCCATAGTCCAATGGAGACGCGGAAATGAAAAATAGAACACCTAAGGATATGATGAATGTAATGTTAATTAGCTTTACCTTGCCTTTTAATATGTGAGGAGAAACTTGTTTTTCTGAAAAAAAAATATTTTTTTAAGAAAGCTCCACATAAAAAGGATAGACTCTTCACCATATCAATTATGGAATTAACATGCATCTAACATGGGGTATCTTAAAGTGTGGGGGTGTGTGATGTAATGACTCAAAAAATCCTATATAATATTCAGTTATTATAATGTCAAATTTTGAGTATAAATTTTTTTGTAGCTTTATAAATATTTACTACTTAATAATTATTAAGTATCAAAGATTATGAATGGTAAAGGAAGGGAAGAATGAATACATTATTATAATGATATTCAAATATCAAGAATGAAAAGGAAAGTCAACATGACTTAATTGAGAAAGATTCTTGACATAAAGCTACCTATATGTTTAAAGAAATAATTATTTTATAATATAATTAAAATCATTCAATAATGATATTTATTAACAAATAAGGTCAAGTGTATGCATTACCATGAGTTGTGTAAATCACATAGAGTCGTCATTTTAATGATATATGTGCTAACTATTGTTGCTAGCCTAAAAGAAATATGATAGATAAATCCATGTGTTTTATATTTAATATGAATCCATATTGAAATATTGGGCCGCATTAAATTTTGCTAAGTATGCTTGCAAATGTGTCACATTGATTGTTAAGATTTTGGACCCATACTTTACTTAAAAGTTCAAGATATATAAATTGGGCTAACCCAATTATATTATATATGCTTGTAAGCCTCCTTCATAATTTTCTAGTTTTATGGATTTTACTAGGATTAGAATAAGGGTCCTTAACACTAATATACAACAATTAGAAAGTAATTACAAAAACAAAACATCCACAAAATAATTACAAAAATAACGCAACACAATATTACGTTGCTAAAATTATGGTCATTAACTTCCTACACGTCAGTTACCGACTTTTATATTTCCAACCAACCGATCAACAATTCACGCTAATGAAGAAAACAAGCAACTTTGAGATCCGAAAAAATAAAGCAACGACAGATCGGAGAAGACGACTTATCCAACGGCGATGCAACTCTGAGATCGGATAATATCGAAGAAGATCAACAGTAACTTCAAGATCAAGAACAACTTCAAGATCAACAGCAACTTCAAGATCAACAATAACTTCAAGATCAGTAACCAGCCTCGATCTATAACAAATTTGATTGTTGATTGTTGATTGATTCGTTATAGATTTGTATACTGAGGTATTTGAGTTTAAAGTTTATATGCATATAGTTACCCCATGCTTACTATATACTCGTATATTGGTTACCTTTTTTAAGTTTTACGCTCTTTAATTGGTCACAAAGTCAGTATACTGACTGTTTTGATTTCAAAATGCATGTAAAAAAATGTTTTATATTCTGGTTACTAAGTACATATAAATTGGTTGCTGTTTATTATTGATTTGGTTAATGTATAATGTTTATTTGGTTGTTGTATACTTTAAATGTATATTCTACTAATGTTTTTTATATTGATGGTTACTTATTAAATACATTGGTTACCTTCCTGCAACTGTTGTATCTTTATGTACATATTGATGTTTTTTATATTCTGGTTACTAAATAGATATATGTTAGTTACTGTATAATGTTATCAAGTTTGGAGTGTCGGATTTTGGCGTTTTCGGAGCCTAATTTCATTGGAAACGGATCAACGATCAAAAATCACCGACTTTATTTGGTGAAGCGCATCTTTTTGGTCAAATTCTATCATTTAGGCCTTCAAAATTGCATGTAAAAATTTGGTTTATTTTCTGGTTACTAAGATTATGTAGTTTGGTTACTGTCTAATATTGATTTGGTTACTTTATAATGTTTATTCAATTGTCATACAATGGAGACTGACAGTAACCAATACAACAAATTTAATTGTTTACAGGAATATATAATTGTTTAATTTTAGTAACCATTAACCACATGGTTGGTAACATTTTGATGATGGTGCATGATAACCAAAATTGATGTTGATTAACAAAGTCGATTATCTTGTTGTTTTGATAACAAAGTCAAAACAAAGTCAAGATATCTTGCTTTTGATAACAAAATGCATATGAAAAAATATGTTTTATATTTTGGTTACTAAGTACATAGAAATTGGTTACTGATTATTATTGGTTTGGTTACTGTATAATATTTATTTGGTTGCTGTATACTTTAAATGTATATTTTCCAGATATTTTTTATATTGATGATTACTTATTAAATACATTGGTTACCTTCCTGCAACTGTTGGATCTTTAAGTACATATTGATGTTTTTTATATTGATTTTTTTGTTGTAAAATGCATGAAAATATGTTTTATGTTATGGATACTAAGTAAATATATGTTGGTTACTGTCTAATCTGGATTTGGTTACTATATAATGCTGACTTGGTTACTGTGTAATATTACCATGGTTACTGCATAATATTATTGTGCTTTATACTGATTTTTTTATATTGATCGTTACAGATTAACTACATTAGTTACGTTCATACATCTATTACTCTTTAATTTATAACAAAGTTATTACTGATTATTTTGGTTGTAAAATAAATGTAAAAATATTTTTTATAATCTTAGCTACTAATTACATATATCTTGGTTACTGTCTAATATGTATTTAGATACTATAAGGTGTTTATTTGGTTATTGTATAATGTTATTGTGTTTTATAATTGTTTCTTTTATATTGGTGGTTACTTATTGACTACATTGGTTACCTTCATACAACTGTTAGACTTTAGTTGGTAACAAACACATTATACTGGTTATTTTTTACTATAAAATGCAATGAAAAATGTGTTTATGTTCTGGTTACTAAATAGATATATGTTTGTTACTGTCTAATCTAAATTTGGTTACTGTATAATGTTGTTATGATTACTGTATAATATTAGTGTATTTTATACTAGTTTGTTTTATATTGATGGTTACATATTGACTACATTGGTTAACTTCATACAACTGTTAGTCTTTAGTTAATAACAAACTGATGCGGTTGAAGAGTAGGCGTGTCAGTTTATGAAAAGACTTGATATATTTGATTCAGTTATGGAAAGATTTGATTCAGTGGCAATTTGGTAATTTCTATCAAGTTTGGAGTGTAGGATTTTGGCGTTTTCAGAGCCTAATTTCATTGGAAACGGGTCAACGATCAAAAGTCATCATCTTTGCTCGTGAACTACATGCTTTTTTGGTCAAATTCCATCATTTAGGCCTTCAAAATGGCATGTAAAAATGTTGTTTATGTTCTGGTTACTAAGATTATGTAGTTTGGTTACTATCTAATATTGATTTAGTTACTTTACAATGTTTATTCAGTTGTTAGACTAGGGAGACTGACAGTAACCAATACAACAAATTTAATTGTTTACAGGAATATATAATTGTTTACTGTTAGTAACCATTAACCACATTGTTGGTAACATTTTTGATGGTGTACAGTAACTAAAATTGTTATTGATTAATATTTTGATTTTTGATTCCATCATGAGTTGTCAATATAAAGTAAACATATGCATTGAACAATTGGTAACTGTTCTAAAATATTTTTATGTAAATTTGGTTATCCATCTAAAATAAAATGGTTATATCTATATTCATATTTAATTACCAACTGGACCATTTCTAAATTACTTTTATAACTATGTAATTTAAAAGTATCCATCAGCTAGATAAATGGGAACCCTCACATGTACATTAAGCACTTGATAATTGTTCTAATATAAGTTTTTAATTATTTGGTTACTAACAACAACTAAAATGGTTACCCTTATATGCAGATTTGGATACCAACTGCACCTCTCAAATTATTTTTATTTTAATATGAGATCTATAAGTGACCATCATATATATAAATAAGAACTCTTAATTGGAGTTTCTTATTCCATCATGATGACATGGTATAAATAAAAAAAAAACATATACATTTAACACTTTATAACAGTCCTGATACAAACTTAAAATTATCTAGTTACTTATAAAAACAAAAATGGTTACCATATATGTAGGTTTGGATACCAACCTAATAAAAATGGTTACCATATATTTTAACTGAAATAGCTGATGGATATTGTTCTGAACCAATTTTATGTAAATTTGGTTACTCAGAAAAAATAAAATGGTTACCTCTATATGCAGATTTAAATACCAATTGTATAATTTTCAGATAATTTTTATGAGTATGTAATTTATAAGTATGCATTAACTATATAAATAGGACACTCTCACATGTACATTTAACACTTGATGTTTGTCCTAATACAAGCTTGTAACTATCTAGTTACTAATAACATTAACCATAATGTAACATAATAAAATAGTAACCACATAATTATATGATAGTAACCAGAACATGTTTTAATGGTAACCAGAACATGTTTTAATGGTAACCAAAACAGAAACACCATGTAATGAAACCTAGTTTAGGCAATCCATGTATACTAAACAATTACATATTAACCAGAATAAAAAATAAAAGTAACCAAAATCTCACATTGAGGGCACAATAATAGTAGCCAACCCATAAGATAACAGTAACTAAAATATAATAAAGAAGTAACCAAATAGTTATATGAAAGTAACCAGAACAGGTTTTAATGGTAACTAAAACAAAAATAACCTGTATATCCAACCCAGTTTAGGTAACTCATGTATACTCTCACATGTACATTTAACACTTGATATATGTCCTGATACAAAGCTTGTAACTATCTGGTTACTACCAATAAATAAAATGATTACCCTTCTATGCATGTTTGGTTACCAACTGCACTTTCAAACAATGTATCAGACACATAAGTTCCAATAAACATTACAGACTCACTAACCATAACAAATGGTTATGGATATCCAACAAAAATCAAAGTACGAAACACAATCCTTTTAATTCTTGATTGAAATTTAAATAAGGTTTATTTCTTCCCATAAAAATCAGCCACGATCTCTTTCTGAGCAACATCAACAGACTTGTTTGAAGCAAAATTTCTATTATCTTGATAATAGAACAACATGAATGTTTTCTGATCCAAAACCTTATTCTCACTAACTTGAAGAACCTGTGAATCAACAAGTGCAGCAAAAGTAAATTAAAAAATAATCAATTTACGCCACCAATTAGTTAATTAGTCTAACAACTGTGAAGAAGAAGAAGATTTTAGAGAGAGAAATACCAGTACATAAATTATGGGAGTTGGGAAAAAAAGAAGGGATTCACGCGTTTCAAATAAAAAACTACCAGATTTGCCATGTCAGCCCACCAATAATGATCCCCTAAATTAAGGAATCCTAATTGCACTAATATTGTAAATAAATATGGAAAAATGTATTATTTTTGTAATAATTTTATCTATGCACTATTATTGTAATTATTTCTAAAAATGTACTAAGATATGTAATTAATCCTTAGAATAATTCATGAAGCCCAATTTAAAAATTCATGCTCAACCCATTTCATTGTCCATTTCGGCAGCCCCATTGGGGAAAGAAAGAAGCTGGATAGTTATTTGAAATCTAGCAAGTTATCAGTTAGATAGAAAATAGTTAGTACATTAGCATAGAGGTAAAGGTCAGTTATTAAGTTAGTTAACTCCTAGAATGCATAGGTTGGCTATTAGGTGTCAAGTACTCTACAAAGGCCAAGGGTGTCAGGTAGTATATAGGGGCCAACTGACTGCTATGGGTAGTCTGCTAGGAGGCAACTCAAGGGGGCTGAATTGAGGCTAATGTAGAACCGGGTAGGGAAATGATGGAGAAGATTAGAGGGCAAGCTTAGTGGTCAGGAGGGTGACTGACTGAAGATAAAAAAATCAGCTATATAAACCCAATGTTCCACCTAAGTTCAGATGGTTACACCACTTAACTGAGCCTCCAAAATCGTAGCACACAATGAGAAAGAAAAAGGGAGTCCGACTGGGAAGGAGAAGAGATTGAGCAATATAACCAATTGTAATCTCTGAACTAGTAAGGTAAGCTCTTCCCAATCCTTTTACATTCCTTTTCCACTCCAATTTTTATAAGAAACTGGAATGCCATGGCCGAATGGCCTGAAAAGAAAATGAAGGGGCTACTATATTGTGTAGTTATAATTATCATCATTTTGGCTGTTATGTTATCCTTGTTAATGTGCTTAGTTAATCTCAGATTCATTGAGGATCTAAAAGCCAAAAGGTTGGAACCAAGTGGCTAGCAATATATGTACTATGTATAAATGTGGACCGCACACTACCTGTTTAATTAAATTACGAAGAAGGGTTGTTTTGATGTCAAGGCATATTAACAGTGAACTTAAGTCTAAAATAATATCTATATGCTATCATAGTAAGAGTAATGCCTCAAATGTATTTCTCTGCTTGAATATGACATGTTGTAATATAATTTACATGTTATGATAACTTTATACATGAGGAAAAAACAAAGTAATTTGGAATTCTATTGAGAGCTTGTATTATAATTTATTATACATGCCTCTAATGTTGCTTTCAAGATATATATGCATGGTATCTAATAGGCTAAACATTGAAGGTTAGAGTAAGTGTAACAAGTAGCTTTGCAGTTGATTAGATAACCAAAACAAGGTAGTATGGGGGTGTTGAATCAGAATAGGTCCAGCCACTGTTTTGGTGAGCTCGTGTGCCATCTTAAATGACTTGATATGGATTGTTATGGTGTGATCTTTTCTATGCTATCTGGCTATAGACTATATATGATTATTATGATATAAAAAATTAGTCTATGAATGTTTGGCATGAACATGATGTCATATGTTAACTATATTGCTAATCCATGCTTTCCTTTAAAATTTAAAGCCTAAAAAGGGGCTGTTTAGGGGATGTCAAGGTATACTATGTATCACCCCCAAATCCGAGTCCCTTAAACCCTGGACCTGGTGCGTCATGATACAATATCTTCATACATATTCTATAAACTAATGTTGAATTATAAACATAATTTGTTTATTACACAATGCTTCCGTAACATTTTCCAAGGTCTACAACCTTTATCTTAATACATACCTTTAATAATTCACATGGTTTACATCATCAATTTACGTCAGTTATCATAATAGATAAATGTCCATATAAAACTAATCTCCATCATTTCCATTGCCTTTGTCCTTCTTTGAGCATTCGGGTTAAACTGAAATATATTCATTATATAGCAAGGGTGAGCAACTACTTTGCTCAGCAAGTTTAAATACAATAAAGATATATCATGATTGAAAGAAAGAATAAGCTTTCAAGTTTTCAACAATATAATGATTGTGAAAGACGAGCATGAATCAATTTTCAATACATAGATGATTGAATTAATAACGCTGAGTGGTCAACAATGACCATGAATAAATACTTTGGTAATAAAGGTGATCATCCTTTCATACCGATAAACATATGCAATGTGCACTAAGTGCGAATCAATAATCATAGATGTGGAATAATTGTCAATAAATAAACCACTAGCATTCTTGAAAATTATTAACTCGAGTTTGAGTTAGAAAACTTGTATGTACCGCTGATTATTGCTAAGCAATCTATTTTAATCTTTTATGAAAGACCTATCATTAATAAGATCGATCTTCCAATTAGCATAATACACTTTATATCACAATACTATAACTCGAATAATAAATTAGCTAATATTTAGCCACATAATCAAGCATTGAATAATTCTTTAACTCATTAGTAATATTATTATCCCTTAATAATATTACTATCACTTAACCATTATCTTAAACTCTTGTCTAATATTATTATTCCTTTAATAATATTTTAATCATAATATTATTAATCACTTAATAATATTTAATCACTTCTTAACATTATTAATCATTTAATAGAATATTAATCATTCACCAATATTATTAACCCTTTAATAATATTTGAATCAAACACTAATATTCTTAATCATTTATTAATATTTTAATTAATCACTAATAATATTATTAATCATTTAATAATATTTTAATTAATCACTAATATTATTAATTATTTACTAATATTTAATCATTATCTAATATTATTAATCATTTAATAATATTTTAATCATTGTTTAATAATATTCAAATCACTTCTAAATATAAATAATAAAGGTCTCATACATTTTAAGATGTAAATATTTTACATCTTGAAGCTTAAACCATTTAAATTCCATTTCAGAAATATGTTTTTTCTTTACTCGCAAATTCGGAGTTTAAACAGCTAATGCATAGCTTTTATAGTAAAACTCACTTTACTATATTATTTCATTAATTTAAATAATTTTTTACATCAGTTTTTCCATTCATGAGTTAACACTGACTGTTGCCTCATATTTTATCTCACTAGTACATTCACCTTATTTTTCATTTTATGATTATTCGTATTTTTACTTTTTATATATATGTTTATATATATATTCCGTTACGTAAATCTCAGCTCAAAAACCACATTTTGAGCACCGAAAACCTCAAAATATCATTTTTATGATTAATACAATTTTTCAAAACATTCTTCGTTGCACCACAAAATAATTTTATAGGGAACTATATTTTTTTATTTTACGTAAATATGTAATTTGTATTTATTACATATTTTTTTTGCTTTATTTATGTCTGAAAGGAAGTTTCTCGGAAAAAAATATCACTTATAGTCAAATATCGTCCCGTAAAACTTTATTAGATTTATTATGACTTATTATTTTTCTTGGGGATAGCGATTTCGGAACATCGAACGTCAAAAGTCGACTCGGCCTTCGACGCCGCTCGGCGTTTGCTCAAATTTTAGTTCTGACATGCATGTTCGCTTATTTTTAATTTTCAAATCCTGTCATATAACAGCGAAATTTTGGGAATGTTATAAACCTTATGGCGTAGTATTTTAGAAAAATTTCACATCGTGAAAACGAATAACAAAAACTCATCAAAACAGTGTGCGAGAAAAGGACATCAAGCAAAGCGCCCAAAGACTTAAGGTGGCGGCGGTATGCCTTGCACGCATGCGGCGATTCTTCTTCTTTGGATCGTTCTCAACTACCACACTTGGCGATTTTCTCCCTCTTTGGTCGCTTATTGAAAAAATCTCAAATTTTGATATGTTATAGGTACCATAGTAGGCTATTTTTAAAAAATATAACCCATCAATTTCATACCTCATAGGAAGCCTAAAACATGCCCCAAAAATGTCCACTCGTAATAGTTTTCCCCTTTTTCCCAGCTTTACCCTCTTTCGCTAAAACAGTCATAACTTTTTCATTTCAAAATATTTTTGAGCGAATTTTGAGCCCACGCGAAGCTAACTTCCGGGACTACAACTTATTCTTTGACATTTTTCAAATTCTAAACACAGAATTCCAGAAATTCCTTGTAAAGTGACTGACCCGAGTTTGTTTTCCAGTTTTGACTCGGCTACTTTAAAATAGCATAACTCTTTGCTCCGAAGTCGGAATTAGTCCGTTCTGGAGTCTATGGAAAGCTTATTCAGTTTAATACAACATAACAAAAGCCCAGAATTTTTAGAGCACTCTTGCTAACCCCGAATTTTCTGTTTAGGGGCAGCAGTCCACTAGTACTTTTTCTTAGTTTTTTAAAAACTATTTTGCTTTTTCTTCTTTGAATCAAACTTTTATCACCTAAAATGGTTAGATCCATACAAAATACACTATATAACATGTATATCTAAAGTTTTTAAAGTTTAAAATCACAACTTGATAGTTCATCAAAATCAAAAACAATAAAAGGAATAAACTAAATTAGGGTGTTATACCTTTCTTATTGCTCTCTTCCTTCTTCTTCTCTCTCCTTTACCTTCTTTAGTGGCTGATCTCTTTTCTTTTTTTCTAAGTGGGCAAGTGTGTGAGAGAAAAATGAGAGAGAATGTTTTCTTTGCTAACTCTCATCTTCTCTCTCTAATCTTTTAACTTGCTTGCACCTCTTAACAAAATAATGAAGCTTGAACTTTGGGGTGACTTGGCTTGGAGTGTGAGAGTAAACTTGGAAAATTTTTACCCCACATGCTTATTACTCCTTCTTTCTCCCGTTGCCTCCCCCCCCCCCTCCCTCCCTCCCTCCCTCCCTCCCTCCTTTCTCTTATCTTAATTGCTTTCTCTCTCATATCTCACATGTATCTTGCTAAATTAAATAATTAATTCAATTATTCTTTTAATATTTTTGTTGAGTAATTTAATTACCCAACCTTAGTAACTTAATTTAATCAAATAATTTACTACATAAATCTCCTTAATTTATTTTACCATCTTGGAATCATATAATTTACATAACTCATCTTTGATATATAAATTATAAAAAATATAGCATAACATACTTAAATTACATATTTATTTTATAATTTCAAAATAAATATGTTACACTTAATTTGTTATACAAATAAAATTATTTACATACCCAAGATATTATAATATAAAATCCTTACCTCATTATCATAAATTCAATTAAGAATTTATTTACTTTCTTAAGATATTCAGATAGATATAATATCTTTTCTTTATTAAATTAATTTCATATAAGAATTTATTCTAATACTATTGGGTAAAGTATATATATAAATATTATACGCTTAACCTGCTTCTTTTAGCTTCGTTACGCAAATTGTTCCCAACAATTTTATTTTCTCCACGTTATATATATATATATATATATAGCATCTATATCATCGATTTAACAAATGAAAGGCTGAGATTTGATTTTGGAACACAGCGTTCACTAGTATTACTAGCGGACGTAGGAATGAAATAATTAGACACTTTTGCCCCCATTTAGCCAAGAAGACAGATCAGTTTAGAGAGAAATTAATCCTACTATCCATGTTCTTCCTTGCCCCAGATTACTCAATCCTTCTTGCGGCCCACCCGTTCTCATCATGCCTCTTTTTCACCTTGCTCTTTTGATCTCTTTTTTTTTTGGCTTTTCCGGCAGCCAAGAAAAGAACTTCCGAACAGCTCCTTTCCGACCGATCTATTGTCGAGTCCGAGGGTTTGAGGGTTGTGGTTTTTTCTTTGCTTAGCCTAGTTGGGGGATTTCTGGGGTTCAGGTATGATGATTTGATCTTGTTTGGGGGATTCTTGATGGAGGTTGGCCCTGGTTTGGAAGGCTCCTACAAGGTTTGTCTTCTTTATGATGTGATTTTTCTGGCTTTGGATGATGGTTCCATTCGGATATGATGTTTCCTAAATTAGATCTCGAATTGGCATGCCAGATTCTAGGTAGGGGTCCTATGTTTTTGGCATGAGCTTATTCTGATCTGGTATCGTTGTTCTTATTGTTTTATCTATTCATGATCAGATTTAGAATTGTTGTTTTCGTTAGTCGGTGGCTGCTCCCTATTTGTGGAGATTATTATGCTTGGTTGAATTTTTGGCAGAGGAATACAGGCAGAGGAATTTGTGTTTCTGTCTAATTCGTGTTGGATTTGGAACTAATTGAATTGTTGTACAAAACCAACGTATGGGTTTTACGTTTTGAGAAATGGGGTTGTTGGTTTTCTTTCTGTTTCTTTATTAGCTTTGCTTTTCTAGTCTTATTTGTATTCCTGGCATCACAATTCACAGCACAAATTTGTTGGTGCTTGTGTTTTGAAGTGTTGTTTTTATTTGATGAAATGAATGATTAAAAGATTGCTCCTTTTGATTTACATAAGTTTTCTTTTACATTTTTTTGATTGATTTTGTGACAAAGGTGAATCACTGAATCCCCTCTGTTTTCTGTCAGACCACATCATCCTATGAATTTCTTTCCAGTTGGCATTCTTTCCTGTTGTCAACTGCCAACTGGTTTGTAATTCTTAATGTATTCTCCAAGTCGTTTCTGATCATTTCATGTTGCCCACCTCTAGAGCTACTTGAATACATTGAATTGCAGGAATTCGTGGTTTCGTGGTGAATTAGTGTTTGAATTAGTGTTTCTCTGTCCGCTAGTAAGACTAGCGGATTCTGTGTATAAATTAATCCATCCGCTAGTAATACTAGCGGATGCTGTTACCCAATTCAAATCGCAACCATTCATTTGTTAAATGGAAGGTGTAGATCTTTATATACCACTTTTTATTCCATAACAAATACATGTTATGGATCATTCCTATATATATATATATATATATATATATATATATATATATATATATATATATATATATATATATATATATAACTCCCAATTACAAGTTACACCAAACATACACACACATCACATATAAAAATAATTAATAATTTTATTTTCTCACATTATAAACTATTTATATCAATTTATTTACATATAGCAAATATAATTTAATATATTTATCATATTACGTAAACATACATATTCATCATAAATCATAAAATGATTTATATACTCATATATTAGACTAGACATTTAATTTAACGTCTAGTAACCCTCTTAATACGGTTTGCTACATTCAATGAGCCTTCTTCATATGGCTTGCCATATTTATTATTACATAATCTCTTTCAATTATTAAACCGTATAGAGTTTTCTTAAAATTTTTAAATAAATCCTCTATTTTCACTCTAAGTTTTAAACTTTAACCTTTAATTTAATCATTTAAGATTTTCTAAATTTTTGGGTTGTCACATACTATGTTTTAAATCACCCGAATCAAAGCTATACATGTTAAATATTATGTAAAAAGTTAGTCCATGTTCATGTGTTGCATAACCATGTTATTTTGCTAATTAAATTGTTAAAACATGATGCTTATGGAATTTAAACCTATAGAAGGGTGTTTTGAATAAAGAGCTTAAAACCTTGCATACTTATGTGTTCTGAGCATGAATACAACATATATAGTAAATATATGATATGAAAATGCTTGTGCTCAAGAGCTTGGGATTGTTATGAGGATTTAACATCTAAGCATGCCTAAAGTGTCCTATATGGACTGTTTTGGTATTCAAAAGATGGCTGACTTTTGCAAACATAAATAGAGAAATGATTATGTTATAAGCATGTTTTAAGGATTTCTTGAATTCCTAAAGTTTTCTTTTGCCTACTTGTGAACTGTTTTGGGATTTATAGCCAAAACTTTGTTTAAATTCTAGTTTTAGGGTTGTTTTGGATCAAGTTGAACTCGTGATTTAGTTAGGAGAGCATGAAAAGCCCATAAGAAGTATTTAAAAGTTGTTCCTTACGATACTTAAGGTTTACAAGGTGTGTTATGCAAATTCATGCTTAAAAATCAATGAAAATAAGCTTTAAAGAGCAATGAACACCAAAATGAAGAACCACCATACATGGACCACATAGGCAAGTTTCAATAGTCATAATAGGACATAAGAAAGCTGCACAAACTAAAGAAACCAAGCCTAAACCATTTTGAGCATGAAACTTGTTAAAATCACATTTTAAGCCCAAAAGTGGACTATTTTATGCAATCCTTAGCACCTGAACTTAAGAAGTTGTAATGAACTCATATAAAGTTGCTAGTGTATGCTTATAATGGTTTCCAATCAGTGACAACGCAAAAGTTCAAAATTTGGAAAAAGTTCAAAATTTGGTTTTGTGAAAAAGTGAGAAAACTGACAAGTTTGAGCCCTGTTTTGGGAAACTTAATGGGCATGAACAAGAAACATAAACCTTGATTAAAATACCTTGAAGTATGGTCTAGAAGTAGGGCCAAGTGGTTAAGCTCTTGGCTTAACCAAGAAGTTCAAACAAATCACCAAATTAGGATAGAAATTCATTCTAATTGCAGTTAAGTATAAAATTTGAGATTTTTCCATTTGGCCTAGAACTCAGTTTTGACACCTTATACAAGTGAGTTAGAGTTATGCTAGGCTATTCCAAGTGTTGGAATTCTAATGTATACAAGAACTTGAGAAGTTAGTATGTAAAAGCTTGAAAAAGCTAGGTTTAGAGGGTCAAAATCCAATCTATGCTTAGCAAACCTAAAGGAATGCTAGAAATATATAGTTCTAAATATATATAAATCAAGTGTTTAAATGAACCAAAATGGCTAGAAATGAAATTAGCAAGATTTAACCAAAACTAGTAAACTCAAAACTGTGGATAATGGCCTAGTTTAGGCATTAGTTTCAAGAAGCATAAGAGGCTTACTTGGGAACCTAAACCAACAAAAAAATACCTTGGTATATAGGCTAGAAGTATGTCCAGAGTTCAAATCCAAAAGATTAATAAAAAAAATTCCTAAAAATCATCAAATTAGCCTTAAAATTCATTAAAAGTGCAGTTTCCTTAAGGAACTGTTAAGAACAGCCCATTTGAGGCTTGATTTTGAATTGCTTAACTTGTTAGTTTCTATGACCTAAACCAATGATAAAATACTTTGTTATGGAGTCTATAAGGGTGCATAAATGATAAGTTCAAAAGACTATCATAGAAAATTCTAAAAATCTTCAAAGGTGCCTCAAAAAATCATGATTTTGAGTTTTTGAAATATATTTTTAAAAGTGAAATTTAAGACTTGAAAATGTCCTAGCATGAATAAATAAGTGAATAAAGGTATGTTGTGTTCTAAGATCTATTATATGGCATGTTTGGACCAAAACAAGTATGTTTTGTGATATATATGAACTCTATCGGTGATGTGTGCCTATGTGTGCTACTTGTGTGAAAGTGTTTTATAAACTAAGCTATAAAAAGGGGTTGTGATAAACTATATGCCTATGTTTACTAAGCTATATTTACAAATAAAAGTTGAATGTATACTTGGCTAATGTTAGTAAATAACATACATGTTGGTTATTGAATATGGCTTCATAGCCATAGTTAAGCTATGTGTATCCATAAATATGGAATTTGTGTTATAACATAACTAAGTAAGTCGATACTGTATATATGTAGGCTACTTTATGGCAAGTCACTTTCTTATTTAAAAGGTTTAATCGACGCATGAGGCAAGTATATCAAACCTTTTTCTCTTAAATAAGTTTATATTGCAGTATTTAGCTCAAAAGTTATCATTTCAAGTTATTCAACTTATTGTACTTTAATGCTTCAAATTCAGTTATTCTGGTGATATTGAAAGAATGTCAATGTCATTATCTCGGCTAGACAACTGTTGAGATATATTGATATTATTCATTCATGAAAATCTCATTTAATGTTCTCCAAATCATTTTGTTATGGTGCGGACTCTTATATAATGTTGTGAACGAACAACCCTTTTATAGGGACATATGATACCGGACATTATGATTCTGAAGAATATGTATTGTGTCATTAGACTTTTATGTTGTGCACAATATAGGGTACTTAGGTCAATCCCCTAAAGTATAAGTATAGGATAAAGTTCAGTTTTAATAAATGTTTGTATCAATGGATTGAAATTTTAGTACTAAAAAGTTCACTGGTCATTTGACCTTACAACATGCTAAAGCTTGATTCTTTAAACCCAAAGCTTATAAAGAACTGTTTTGTTCAATATCTCATGATTTTATTACCTTTATTGTAAATATTCTTGTTGCATTATATTCAACTGTTTATTTCCTTGTTGAGCAAGCTTTTGCTCACCCTTGCGTTGAATATAATGTTTTCAGTTAAAACCTAGAACGCTGGTACGTTTGGGGAAGATAAAGGAAAAGGCAAAGTTGCAAAATAATTTGTTATTAAGCGTTTGTGCTTAAATGAACTTAAGTAGTTGATGTAATAAGTACCTTTAGTATTATGTTTTGTAATATTATTTGGTATTTAAGTTATGTAAAGGTCTATAGAACCTGGGATTTAAGTAAGATATTTATGTAATCTAAGACAGGTTTAAGTTAGTATTTTGATGGAATGAATGGATATGTTAGTATCGTGAGCACCAAACCCGAGGTAAAGGTAAAGGTAATCTGGGTTACCTTTATCTCGGGTTTAGTGCTCACGATATTGTCATATCCATACATCCAACATAACTTACATGTCTTACATTACATATTATCTTACTTAAATCTCAGGTTCTATAGACCTTTACATAACTTAAATACCAAATAACATTACTAAACATAATACTAAAGGTATTTATTACAATAATTATTTAAGCACAAATGCTTAATAACAAATTATTCTGCAACTTTGCCTTTTACATATCTTTCCCAGATGTACCAGCGGGCTTGGTTTTAATTGAAAAAACTATAGTCAACGCAAGGGTGAGCAAAAGCTTGCTCAGCAAGGAAATAAACAGTTGAATATAATAAAACATAAATATTAATAATAAAGGGAATATAAATCATGATATACTGAGCAAAACAGTTCTTTATAAGTTTTGGGTTTGAAAATCAGGCTTTAACATGCTATAAGGTCAAATGACCAGTGAACTCTATACTAGAATTGACAGTACTAAAAATGCAATCTATGGATACAAACAGTTATTAAAACTGAACTATATCCTAGACTTTTACTTTAGGGGATCAGCCTAAGTACCATATATTGTGCTTAACATAACAGTCTAATGACACATTACATGTCCTCCGGAATCATATGTCTGGTATCATATGCCCCTACAAAAGGGTTGTTTGGTCACAACATTATATAATAGTCCACACCACAAAAAAATGGTTTGGAGAACATTAAATGAGATTTCATGAATGAATAATATCAATATATCTCAACATTTGTCTAGCCAAAATAATGGCATTGACATACTTTCAATATCACAAGAATAACTGAATTTGAAGTATTGCAGTTCAATAATTTCAATAACTTGAAAAGATAAGTCTTCGAGTTAAGTACTTGCAATATAAACTAATTTGAGTAAGAAAGGTTGATGTACTTGCAATATAAACTTATGTGAGTAAGAAAGGTTGATTTACTTGTCTCTCGTGTCGTTTAAACTTTAATAAAGAAAGTGACTTGCCACTGAGTAACCTACATATATACAGTGTCGGCTTACTTAGTTATCTTACAACACAAAGTCACATGCCTCAACTATGGTTATTGAAGTTATTATATATTTAACAACTATAATGTATGTTACTTACTAACATTAATCAATCATATAGATAGCTTTTATTTGCAATATAGTAAGCACACATAGGCATTTAGCTTGTCATAATACATTTCCACAGCTTGGATACATATAGTACTTTTACTTAATTAGTTCACATAGACACATAGCACATAATGGTTAAGGCTTGGTTTCTTTAGCTTTTATAGTTTTCTTATGACATATTATAACTGTTAAAACATGACTATGTGGTCTAGGTATGGTAGTGCTTCCTTTTAGTGTTTATTGCTATTATAAAGATTACTTTTTATATTCATAGAATAAATATAATTAAATATATTTATCACATCTCATTCCCATATATTTTATACCGCAAATAATTAAGTGAGCAGTATAATCAATCAAATAAAATAATAAGTTTACTTTCTTATTTCACAATAAATTGTTTACAGTAATTTATTAAAGATAATAAATACAAATAATTATATTTATCAGACCACTTACATCCACATATTATACTGCACAGTATCTCACATACAATGCAATATAATATATTATTAATATAAAAAAAATTAATTCTTTTAAATCTTTATTTTCTTATCTGAAAGTACTCCGAATCACTACAGGTGTTGCATATAGATTTTTGGTAACTAAAGATAAGGCTAAAACTTATAAAGAAGAAATGAAATCAATTGATTCAATATTTTGAAAAGATGCCATTAATAGTGAATTAGAATCCATTATGACCAATCATACATGAGAGCTAGTTATTTTGCCTAGAAGATATAAACTTATTGTGTGTTTTACAAAGAAGTAAAAAGTTGACGGGTCTATTGATAATTTTAAGCAAGTTTTTTAGTACTTGTTGTTATGTGTTATGTGCTAATGTTCAACATTATATGAAATTCTTGTCAATTATTTTAATGTGCACTCTGTGTAACGATGTGATAATAATTGTTAATAGTCAGTTGATGATTTAAGTTAATTGTTCTAGCTATGTGAACTATATAATTTGACAAATGTGAAGTATGAGTATTATAGAGGATGTAACAGATGTCAAGCATGTATAAATGTACAACATGAGAAAGATGAAACATGTATAGAATGCGAATTATACATAAGATGTGAAGCATGAAAATTGTAATGTTATTATTTATTTATATGTGGATGACTTGTTGATATTTGGTACAGGTGAGAAAGTTGTAAAAACTACTAAAAACCTTTTTTATTCTCTAAATTTGACATGGAAAACGAGCTTGATTCTTGGCATGGGAATTAATAAAAATGTGCATGGTTTGTTTTTTATCTCAATCTCATTATG